>LR990646.1:29782801-32182801 GCA_905147715.2 Xestia xanthographa
TAGTAATCAGAAGTTAGTGATTTTGTCGTTATCTCTGTCGAGACTGCCGGCCGGTCCAGGGGTCGGCAACCTGCGGCTCGCGAGCCGCATGCGGCTCTTTGGATGTGAAACTGTGGCTCTTTAGTTCCATACGCAAATACTATTTATTTAATATAAAAAAACTAATTCGTTGTGAAAAATCACCACCTAAACAGTATGAATAATTAGATATTTTTCTTAAAAATAAATAGTTTAGTTTTTTTTCAACAAAAAACTTTATATATGCAAGTACTATTTAAGAAAAAAAATATTATTATTATTTAATTTTTATTTATTTTAAGAAAAAAATTGTAGCTAACTTTGAAATTTTGTAAATTGTAATTTTTTACTCTTTCGACTCAGAAGGTTGGCGACCCCTGGCTAGTGGACTACTGAGCAACAGGCCTGGGTTCGATTCCCGGGTCGGGCAAAGTGTTATTGGGTTTTTCCATCAAGAATTTCTTGGTAGCAGCCACGGTGTCTGGATATGGCAATAGGCTCGCACCCTATTAAATGGGACTTTAACATAGCTGGCGAAATGTAGGTCTACTAGGCACGATAAGCGTGTTGCTATACCTAGCCATCGCCAACAACGGCTTAGGCGCAAAACGTCACTTTCGCAAAATGTCTACTGGTAGTAAAATGACTCTTTCTCATAATGTCGCTTTCGCAGAATGCAAGCGGCCCATGTAACATCAGACTTCTTATAATTACATGTCAAGTCGAACATAAAATATTTATTTGTATGTTCTAGTTTCCGTTTGATGGCCTTGTATGTAGTGCTGATGAACTCAATCTTTTATGTACGTATAATAATAATCTTATGTCACAGTGTTTGTTATCGAACTCCTCGAAAACGGCTTAACTGATTTTTATGAAATTTTTTGTATATTTGGTAAGTCTGAGAATAGGTCGTTGGATATATTTTTTTGATTTTTGTTTTTATATGGCAGAACAACGTTTACGGGGTCAGCTAGTAAATACATAAAATAATCCCTTCATCACCTGCCCAGATGAATGGTTTTCATAAATAATGAAAAAAATTAATCTAGATAGATCCCTATTCTGCAATATTAATTTTAAGTTATCTTGCTGCGCCCTAACAGCACTCACTAGTTTAAGCTTAACGTGTAAAATTGGTTGTGTACATTGTGCATTAAATTAAATAAATAAAAATAAAGGAGAAATTCTAAAAACAAATGATAAAAACATTTGATCATCAATGGCCTTGACGTCATTATTTAGTTTTAGCACATGAGTAAGTAAACGGGTTTTAGGGCATAATATCTGCTCCTATTGTTTGGCTACTGATAAACATGCGTTTTTTATTCAATACTTAATTTATGATATCTCGTCTAATTTATTCATTCAAAACAATCAGTAGAGTGATATTATATTATATCCATCTTGGCACAACGATGAGATGACTATAGTCGCTACCAGTTAAGATGATAATAGCGGTCATTGACCCACCTCATCATCATCAGCCTATTAATGTTCCCACTGCTGGGACACAGGCCTCCTTTCTATGAGAGGGAGTGGGCTATAATCCACCACGCGAGCCCAGTGCGGATTGGTAGATGTCACATGTCTTCGAATTTTTTGGTTCTAGGACATGCCTTGTTTCCTCACGATGTTTTCCTTCACCGTTTTGAGAGCAGCGGTGATGAAATAAAATACACAAAGTAATGTGCCTGTCTGGGTTCGAACCCACGAATTACTTTTCGTAAGTCGAGGCCGCCACCACTGGGCCACCGCTGCCATTGACCCACCTACATTTACTAAAGTTGTTATCTTTGAAAACCAAAAAGTAAGCTTGTTCAAAACTTGAACCGTCGTCTATCGTGATCTTCAACATTTTTTCTAATGAAAACGATACATGGTTCATTTGTTTTGGTTCGTACGAAGAGATATTGGAAAGGGCAATGACCGCTATTGTCAACTTAACTGGCATCAACTATAGTAATAGACAAGTATGCAAGAAGATGTGCTGCACCAACCCCAAATAAATTATATTATATATATATATATATATATTATTATTATTTATATATATATATTTTTTTTATTATATTATTATTATTTATTTATTATTATTTTCTCCCACAAAGTTACAATATAGAGATATTACAAATATTGGAGGTACAAAGGTTTGTGGGAGTCAGGAGTTCAAACTGATACCCTGTGCTATGAACTCCTGGACGCCCTCGCCGAGATTGGCATTATGACAATTTTAGAGCGACATGTCATTGTAGGACTATTGTAGAAAAGAATTACAAGAAAAAGTACTAATGAAATAATGAAATAAAATAAAAAGAAAAATGCGTGTGTGTGTCTGTGTGTGAAGTGGAAGGTGTCGTATGTGGTGTGGTGTTGTGTGTGTGTATGTGTGAGAGAGAGAGAGTAAGATAGTGTAATGTGTGAATAATGATGATCCATCTTGGTAGAAAAGAAACCAGTATTTATCGCACAGATGTTAATTAGACCGCGTCGACCGTGTATACGAACGAGCTTTTTTTGCCATTTACCGGGTACAGATGCAAATTCGGACTGTAACTAAAATGACTAAAAAAACATTTATTATTGGAAAACCACAGATCTATAAGAAATAAGCAAACAAAAATATCAAATTTGGGTATTTTACAACAAAAAAAACTTAAGATGAGGCATAAAAATACGCGTGATAACAAACTACTTTTTAATGTTTGCACAGTAAATGTGTTTTTGTGCTATATATATACCTACTTTGCTAGCACTTGACAAACACCGGTAATCGACGATTTGTGGTTACTTATCGTTAATTGTTAGTAGTTCATCGTAAGTGAAGTCTTTTAGCAGGTTCTTTCTGAGAAGCGACCTCATTTCGGATATGACAACAAATAACCTTTAGGCGTTGGTCGCGGGCGGGACTACTGAGTGTGAGGTTCTAGGTGCATTCCCGGGTCGGACCAAGGTTATTTGGTTTTCTATCAGGAATTTATATATTTTTTTTTATACTTTCTAATCCTTGTTTTTTGTTTTATTTTGTATTTTTTTTTTTTGTTTTATTTGTAAAAGAAATTTGTAAAAAGTATCTATGTAGTATATCAACTATCTGGAGTCCACGACACAAGCCTCGTTGCTTAGTGTGGCACTAGATGGTGCTGTGTGTAATGTCCAGCGATATTTTTTTTTATTATTATTTATTTCTGGGTAGCAGCCACGAAGCCTGGATTTCGACCCGGTTGATGACATTAGGCTACTGAAAATTTATAATAAGAAATTCTAGCAATACATTGCCCATCCACTGAATCGAAACCCATAGAGGCAAACCATCTGATAATTTCCATCACAAAGTTACTTCGATAACTTCAAGTACATCTTTTCAATCAAAATAAAACATTTCGGTGGTTCAAACACTGTTTTAAGCTTTCACGGCTTAAAACTAAACTTATATTACTAAACTTATAGCCAAACTTAACTTACTTAACTTATAGCCAAACTTAACTTACTTAACTTATAACTAAACTTATATTATTATTATTTTTTTATTGTTTGTTTTTATTTCGGTGGTTGTTACCTGCCCGTAAACGTTTTGATTAAAAAAAGAATAATGTCCTCAAGCATTTTCTTGGTCACTCGGAAAGTGTTCGCTTCAATGACACAGGCATATAAAGCCGTATTCACACTAGCCGATTAGACGAGACTATAATGACATTAATTTTCTCGATCGGTTCTACTTATATATATAGGCTATGTGATTTACTTTGAAGTTTTATAATGTAATTATTGTAATTATAATCTCAACATGAATGATGCAATGATGTACCCAAGATTTTGTAACAATATTTTGATTTAAAAGAGTGTCCACAGAGTGTCTTGAATATTCTTCTCCAAAGAGATCCACACTTTGGAATGGGAACTACAAAACTTTCTCAGCTTATTCTGCCTTGTGACTGTATTCTTTCTTTGCAGCTTTATTTTATGACGTTCAAGTGTCTGTAATGTTCTAATTGAAATAAATGCTTTGAGTTTAAGTTTGAGTATTGTATTGGTAGTACGTTTTGGCGCCATGAACAAAGCCTAATGGCACGTGTTTTTGTTTGTATTCCCATCTTCATACATACTTACTAGAAACAATCGTGAGAATGACATATTTATTCTCTCGTTAGCCATAATTATGATGACTTGAACTTTGCTATTGTTATCTTGTTTTGTGTTATTTGTGGATAAACTCAAATACATAATAATTTCATTGTTTTATGAGGTAATTGCACTTCGATTTTTTTTCTATTACTTTAACACATTACGAATACCTATGTATGGTAACGGATTACCTAACTTAAGTACTGATTGTGACTTTTTTTTTCGGACAAAAAACAGTTACACGATACAATATTAATAGTTAGCTTAGGTCTAATAGTAAACAAACGCCTAACTCACACTATTGTCCACGAAATAATATCGATTTAAAAGAAATAAGGAAACGGACGTAGGTATACAGAAAGGGATAAAAAATAAAAAAAAAGCTTATAAACCTGAATGGTCAAACAGACCAACTCTAGACAACACTCAGATCTAGTTCGTAGTCACCAATCAGATCACAACATAGCATCAGCAAGAAGCAGTCATCGTTAAGGATGACCAGAAAGTAATTCAATAGTTATTTTTTCTAAATTTGTAAATTTATAAAATGTGAGTTGTACGTTTCTATTAATCGGCGGAGTGGAGCTCTCTCCCCAGCATTTGTTCTACACACGTGATGTTTTTTTTCTCGGCAAGTAGTCGCTATATTAATTTTGGAGTGACCTTTTTCGAATATTTCATCTTTGAATATTTGATTCAAATCGTTTGGATTATGTTGTCATAATTTTTTTTATCATTAAAAGTATTATATAATGACGTGCTAAATAAACTTACTTTCAGAACTTAATATAACTTTTCATAAATAGTAGGTATTCATATTTTGTAGTACAAACCCGAATCTTATAATTATATATTTGAAAAAAGAAAAAAAATATATAGCCATAACAATAATTAAAAAACACAAGCTAGAACACTTCACGTCATTCAGTACTCAATAATAAATCAAGCGTATCACCTCCGCAAAAAAAACATAAGAATACCATATTTTTTGTTGCCGCATATTAGAAGAATTTCATACATGGATTTCCCGAGATATTGCATAATTTAACCACAAGTACTCGTACGTATAAAGTACACACACTTGATATTTAACGAGATGATAATAAACACACAATACTCAGAACTGATTATATATAAAAAAATCTATTAGGTACTAATATTTGCGAACCTTTGCTGGGCCGTAAGAACTTACTACTAAAATGGATGAATAACCTTCGAACTTAAGGCTGCATTCACACTGAACGTTTACTCAGCCGTCGCCGTCTATGGGCTGACCAATAACGTTCCCAATGCGATGAGACAAGCTTCCTCTTTGTAAGGGAAAGTGGGTCATAATCCGACACACTGGTCCTGAACTTGACACTCACAATCGCGATATTGTGAGTGTAAAGTTTAAAATGTTTGATTGATTGTTTTCATACATTCTCACCGCACCCGGGGGGTGATTAAACGTTTGGTATAAACGATACCTTGGAGACACACGATATGACAATGGAGTTGTCTTCCTATGAAGTGTTGGAGTGTGTGCCGATGTTGATTTTAGTAACGAACAACCATTAAAATCAACCAAAATGGGCATTATCAGCCTGCAAGCACCTAAGAGAGAAAACCAGATAAGTGTTTGAACCAAAATTTCGAGGTCATTACAGTAACCAACCCGCACTGGACACGGGTGGTGCCACTCACAGAGAAGAGCCAAGATAAGAAGGAAATAATAGTTATTTATGCAACTGTTGTATAATGAGGGGTATTAAAACACGAATGTGGGTTTATCACACGAGGCGAAGCCGAGTGTGATAATAGTATCACATGAGTGTTTTAATACCTAATTATGTACAGTTGCATACAAGACTTTATCTACATCCATGATATGAATCCTCCATAAAAGGTTCTGAAACCATAGGGTGTTGCAGTGTTCTAAGAAGTCTATGTAAATTCATGGAAAGTTTAATTGCTTGTATTTACTACAAAAAAACCGTGTATAGGTAGTAATATAATTATTTACATTTTGTATTGTTCAATTATCAAAATTCACAAAGCTTGTATCACTCATTTTTGTAAACAACAAAGTACATAATGCAATACTAATATCCAAATGTCGAACAAAAATGGCGGGATACGACGTGAATTCGAAAACCTATAAGTTTTTTTTTTTTAATTACGGCGCTGTGGTAGTGAATCGCACGTGCTAGACGTTCGATTCACTACCACATTCGATGTTCGTTTTTTAAAACGAGTTGCATAATGAAATTCAGTACAACATTATAACACCCGTTTGGGTGTTATAATGGTTATTAAGACACTGGCTGTTTTAATGTTGGCCATAAGCTAACTGTTTCAGATACCTTTATAGAGGATTTATAGCATGGGTGTAGATAAAGGTAATTAACCCGCATACATTTATTCAAATACATAATTCCGAAAACAGAAATAATGACATAAACTTGTCCCGAAACTACCTTTATCGTGATCCTTGACTTTTTGTAGTAATAAAAAAACCGGCCAAGTGCGAGTCAGACTCGCGCACGAAGGGTTCCGTATTATTTTAAAAAATTAGACAAAACTGCAAAAAAATCACGTTTGTTGTATGGGAGCCCCCCTTAAATATTGATTTAATTCTGTTTTTAGTATTTGTTGTTATAGCGGCAACAGAAATACATCATCTGTGAAAATTTCAACTGTCTAGCTGTCACGGTTCATGAGATACAGCCTGGTGACAGACAGACGGACAGACAGACAGACGGACAGACGGACAGACAGACGGACAGACAGCGAAGTCTTAGTAATAGGGTTCCGTTTTTACCCTTTGGGTACGGAACCCTAAAAACAATTCTGTTTCATAGTTAAACTCATCATCATTCTCTTGCCCTTATCCCAATTCATTTGGGGTCGGCGCAGCATGTCTTCTTCTTCCATACTTCTCTATTTTTCGTCGTCTCATCAGACACTTCTTTTCTTGCCATATCATTCTTTACACAGTCCATCCATCGTTTCTTTGGTCTTCCTCTATTTCTTTGGTCTTCCTCTACTCATATACCCATCCACATTCATACTCAAAACTTTCCTCACGACATTTTCCTCATCCCTCCGCATCACATGCCCATACCACGACAACCGATTACCACACAACTTTTCAGTCACCGGCGCCACTTTCAGACTTCCTCTTATATACTCATTCTTACTTTATCCATTCGCGTAACACCACACATCCCCCTTAGCATCCTCATCTCCGCGACATGCAAATGCCTTTCATTCATCCCTTTTGTGGCCCAACATTCTGATCCATACAAGACAGCAGGTCTAACCATTGTTTTATAAATCTTCCCCTTGAGCTTAAGGGGAATGCGGGAGTCGCAGATTGTTCCCGTGACCTGCCGCCATTTCATCCATCCCGTGTTAATTCTGTGCTTTACACTACGATCTATTTCGCCATCGCTTTGCACGAGTGAACCGAGATACCGAAAGTCGGAGCAGACAGGAAGAGGCGCGCCATCTAACGCTATGGCTCCAGAACTGGAGAGACCGCCGAAATCGCAGAACATGTATTCAGTTTTACTTCTGCTGATTTTCAAGCCAACATTCTCCAGTTTCTGTTGCCATTTCTCCAATCTGCTCTGGATCTCAGGTCCATCTTCACCGACAAGAACAATGTCGTCGGCAAACAGCATGCACCAGGGTGCCTCTTCCTGGATGTCCGACGTTAAAGCGTCCATGATCAACAAGAAGAGGTAAGGACTTAAAGCCGACCCTTGATGCAAGCCTACAGCCACACTGAACTCATCGGTGTTGCCAGCAGCTGACCGGACGTAGGTACAAGATTGACTGTACATAGCACGAATTAACTCTACATACTTCCCAGGTATACCTTTCTCTTTCAAGGCCCACCACAACACATCACGAGGTACCCTATCATACGCTTTCTCCAGATCAATGAACACCATGTGCAAGTTTTTGTGTGCACGTCTGTACTTCTCGCACAATTGGCGGAGTGCAAAAGTGGCGTCCATTGTTCCTCGACCTGGCATAAACCCAAACTGATTTTGGGTGATCTTACTCTCTTCTCTTATTCTTTTCTCTATCACTTTCTCCCATACTTTCATACTATGTGACATGAGCTTTATCCCCCGATAGTTGTTGCAGTCCTGCACATCACCTTTATTTTTGAAGATGGGCACTAGCGAACTATTGCACCATTCTTGTGGGATCGCTCCTTCATACAACAACTTATTGAAGAATAAAGTCAGCCACATACATCCGTCTTCTTTTAAACACTTCCATACTTCTACTGGTATTTCATCAGGGCCCATGGCCTTTCCATTTTTCATACTTTGAACTGCTTTCCTCACTTCATCCATACTAATTTCCCTCACCAAACCTATATTTACTTGTACCTCTTTAAGCACACCGCTCCATGCATTCTCTTCATTCATTAACTTTTCAAAATAACCCTTCCATCTCCTTTTTATTTCATCATCTTTAGACAAAACCTTACCAGCGCCGTCTTTCATACACTTTATATGTTTTATATTTCTCGTTCTCCTTTCTCTTGCTTTTGTAATCCGGTAGAGCTCCTTCTGGCCTCTAGGACTGTCCAGTGAGTCATATAACTTCTCCTGCGCTTTAGCTCTGGAAACTGCTACCGCCTTTTTTGTCTTTCTCTTCCATTCTTTATATTCCTTCTTCTTTTCTTCTTTCAAACTGTCGTTCCCGTTTGCTACACCCTGCCATTCTTTAAACGCAATCTTTTTCTCTTTCAGACTCTTTTGCACCTCTTCATTCCACCACCATGTATCCTTATCTATCATACCTTTCCCTTTGGATTCTCCAAACACATCTTTTGCTACTCTTCTTATACAATCCGCCATCTCCTTCCAACATTCATTCACAGATTTTCCTTCTATATCCAGCATATCCTTCATTTCAATCATCTTATCTACAACTTGATTCTTAAACATACTTGCACATTCTTCGTTTTCTATCATACGCCATCTGGTTTTGGGTGGGGGCCGTTCTTTGTTTCTACTGACTGAGACACTGATTTTTACCTCCATTATGACCAGTCTGTGTTGGGAGACTAAATCTTCGCCTGGCAGCACTTTACAGTTTTTGACGTATTTAAGACTGTCCCGTTTAACCAGGAAATAGTCTATTTGCGTCGCGTGGTGGCCACTTTTATATGTAATAAGATGTTCGTCTCTTTTTTTAAACCACGTATTTGTTATTGCCAGGTCGAAGGCAGACGCAGCTTGAAGCAGTGCCTCGCCGTCATTGTTACGGTCTCCACACCCCCAACCACCATGCACTCTCTCATACCCATCCTTCATTCTTCCTACATGCCCGTTGAAATCACCCCCCACATACACTTCTTCACTGTCTTGCACATCCAACATCACTCGATCAAAGTCTTCCCAGAACTTCTCTTTTACGCTATCCTCACTTCCTGACTGGGGTGCATACACACTGACTATATTAAGCACCAAACTATTCAGAATCACTTTTACAGCTATCACTCTATCGCTCACTCTTTTAACATCCACCACACATTCTTTCAACTCACTATCCAAAACTATACCCACACCATTTCGCTTGCCATCGCTTCCACAGTAATAAAACTTATATCCTTCTCCTATCTCTCTTGCCTTCTCACCCTTCCACTTAGTCTCTTGCAGACACGCTATTTTTATCCGTCGCCTTTTAAGAACATCTGCTAATTCTCTTCCTCTTCCAGTCATCGTACCTACATTCCAGCTCGCACACCTCATTCTAACTTCTCTTACTCTCCGGGCTTGCGTCTTACGTCGCACCCACCCGTTCTGGTGCGACAACCCTTGTCCACTTTCCGCAGTGGCCGGGTGCTGCCCCTGCGCGTCGCCTGTGGGGTACGCCCTAGCCCTCACATTACTTCCATTTATTTGAATATCCATACTGCTTTGGGTTTTGGCAAAGATTTTATGACCGGCCGCCTGCCTGACGTCAACCCTCCTTGGGGATGCTATTGTGTATATCCTTTGATTGTTACATATGCTTAGTATTCCATTAGTCGCCTCTTACGACACCCACTGGATGAGATGGGGTGGTGGCATTCTTCGAGTCCGGCACCACACGGACTTTTCATAGTTAAACTATTCCTTATGAATAGAGATGAATAAAAAAACCGGCCAAGTGCGAGTCGGACTCGCGCACGAAGGGTTCCGTACCAATTATTATAAAAAAATCACGTTCGTTGTATGGGAGCCCCCCTTAAATATTAATTTTATTCTGTTTTTATTTATTTTTTGTTATAGCGGCAACAGAAATACATCATCTGTGAAAATTTCAACAGTCTAGCTGTCACGGTTCATGAGATACAGCCTGGTGACAGACAGACGGACAGACGGACAGACGGACAGACAGCGAAGTCTTAGTAATAGGGTTCCGTTTTTACCCTTTGGGTACGGAACCCTAAAAACGATTCATAATGTATTGTCGGGGTACCTACGCAGATAAATTAAGAATTTTTTTTAATATTCCATTTCTCATTTTTATTTTTATTTTTTATCCAGTATGCTCACCTTGCAAAACAAAATTATTATACAACATCTCAAGAAAGAATTTATGTTATATTTATGTTATATTTATGTTAATATTAGGAATTTAATTGAATTGATTTTTTTAAAGTATATCCATGTTTTAAATAGGATTATTTATAACATTTTTATATTAATTACTTAATTAGTAATAGGAGCTTAATTTATTAACTTTATTGTGCATGCTGTGGTCTCCTATAAGTGAAGGAGTACACCTACCTAATACCTTGTGTCTTCCACTAACTAACAATGCTTTGTGTACATCTTTTGTTGGAGATCCTTAAATAAATAAATAAATAAAAGAGCAATGACGTTTAATTCATACTTATCTGGCGTGGAATATACGTAGAGACATATTTCATCTACACTATACATACAAAGTTAGTTTTCAATGACCGACCAAATTTTCAGGGATGATTTAGAATCGATAATATTTTCGATGTAATGAAAAAAAAAAAAAAAAAAAATTTAAATAAAATTTCATTCCTGTCCACCACTAAAAATCGAACGTGTGGATATTGCAACAGCACAATTCAGTTCAACAACCTAGATAGGTAGCAATTAGCACACACATAAATTTGGCGGTGCCTGCACGCACACAAGTGCATTGATTCCCACTAGGTTTATGATTTAGGAAATTTTCAAATGAATGCTATTTTTTTTTCGACATTAATATTTAAAATGCACTTTTGGTTTGATTTCTAGATTTTAATTTTAAATTTTGACTTTAGACTTTTAAAACAAACCCTGTATTATTAGTATTCTGCATTCCGAATAATGTTGCATGATATAATACGTGTTCCATAATCTTAATTGCGTTATTATGTAGATCTGTATAATTATCCTCCTATGAAAATTAAATGTAGCTACAGTCCCAGTCACAAGACATAAAAACTGTGAAAGTACTGTAGTTGCCCATTCCCTAGCGTAGATCTCTATGGAGAAGAACGGGCAAGAAACTCCATGGACACTCTTTTAAATCAGAATATTGTTACAAAATCTTGGTTACATCATTCATGTTGAGATGGTATATTATGTGAGAACACTGTAGCAAGATGTGCACGTTAAAAGTGTCCATAGTAAAAACAAAAAATAAACATTCAAATAAGCCATGGCAACTAAGAGATGACCAGTCACAACTGACAGCGCCCGTTCACGAACATGACGCATGGATCAGCACCATTCAACTCAACCATTTTGAAGGGAACTAAATGATCCGACACACGCGCCACCATCAGCGAGACATTAGAGTGAGCATGACAAACTCTCAACCGCCAGGGCACATTCAAGTCAAGAAAAAAACGTAGGATTTCAGTGAATGATAGCTTTCTAGTACATAGTACTCACACAATATGGGCTATGCGATTATATAATACTAGAGATTGATTCTATACAATGCAAAGATAGTTGTACAATCTTCAGCAGCTCCAACAATTCTATTTAATGCTATCAATTTATGCGCCCCTGTCCATGTGGAGCAGGACCAGCATTGAGCCACGCATTTTTATCAGCGATATAATTCTCGTGTCGAAATCCTCTATGGATGTCCTCGGAGGGGTCTCTCAGACTCCTATACTGACTAAAACCACACGGTGTTCCTCCTCGTCAGTTCTAGCTGGGGTGCAGGTACACAATTGTATTCTTCACAATCACCCCAGCAGTGATTGGTTTCATTGTGACAAAGCTCGTCTCAGACGAGAAACCTGACTTTACCTAACCTTGATCTCTATTTTACGTCAGATGAGGTAAAAGTCACATTAAAGAATTTGTCAGGATATTGTAGACTTACTTGTTAATAATATAATCAAACTGGTTGCTAATCTACAAATGTCAGATTAAAGTATTAATTTTTTTTTGACATTCAAAAGTGCCATAATGAATGAAATATATAAATTTCTGAGTTTTTTAGTCTGCTGTCCCACCGCCGAGGTTATGTGTGTTGCAAAAGATTATAAGTCCAGTCTAAGTACTGCACTCCTGTTGTGATACTCTCGCTTGGTATAATAATTATAATTATGCATGTACCAGGCCAATCGCCTAGTAAAAAAACTATCTGAAATAACCATTTTTTGTTTCGTTGTTCGCAATTTCGGTTTCGGTCGCTAGCTCGAATTGCTTTTCGCTAATCGCTGGCAGAAGGACAGGTGCAGTAAAAATGCATGATACTAATCGCGAGTTCATAATAATGCATTTATAATTAAGTATTCTTACTTTATCGTCGAGTCGTTCATCTTCTGGCAACTGTGAATCTCGCGAATGGTCGCGAATTGACACCATCCAATTTTTATTTATTTTGTTGTCGTCACTCGCACTCACGTTATACAGTCAAATGCAAACGGATTGAAACCAATATCTTTAAATAACTAACTATTGCGTGTCATTTAAAGCGGCGGAGGGAGAAAGAGGTGGGGGTTTTTCGTTTTTCATATATTTTTTTCTTTTTTCTTTCTTATATTATGCAAGCATTACTCGTTTATAGGAATTATTAGATTTACACAAAACATTTTATTAGAAGTTTACGTAGTTGACTGTACATCTCACGTATTTTACGTAGGTGGCGCGAGTTGACGACAACAAAATACATCAAAATTGGAAGGTGCCATCTCGCAACCAGTCGCGAGATTCACAGTCACCACATGACGAATGACTCTTATCGTCTGGTTAGTGCCTAACCTGGTGTCCGAGTTTTTATGCCTTTTTTCTGACTTGGCTTTTGGCCGCCAAGAAATATCTCTCAGATTATGTCTGAGATTTATTTAAATTCACCTATTACCATGTTAGCAGGGCTCAAAAAGAATCTTCGTTAAACAAATGGCATTTGCACACCGGTTATACTAAAGTTTAGTAAGAAAAATGTTATTGTCTGGTTAGTCATTTATTTGGTACAAACCTTAAAGGTACAATTTACAACTAAAGTCATTTAATTAAATATCATGATCGGTCTGTGAAATCTGTGATCGATCATGTCGATCCAGTGCGGGTTGGATGTAACATGGGTTCGTTTGGCGTTTTTCATTAAATGTTTACCTTCACCGTTTTGAGAGCAATGGAGATGAAAAACTTACAGAAAGTCAGAGATGTGAAAAAATAGTTTAGTAAAAGTATTTAAATGCAAAATGCAAATACATACACAACTATTTTGTATTTCTACACTGATTGATTGATTGATCTATCAATCAATCAGTATTTAAATGCAAAATGCAAATACATTGTTACTTTACTATTTCTAATAGAAATACAAAATAGTTATAAATAAAAGTATTTAAATACAAAATATGTAATACGTATTTTCAAAATAGGTTTTCCAAATAAAATACCTTGTTAATTACATAACTAACTGATTCTATTACGAGTATTTGTTCAAAGAGTCATCTTTCATTTTCTGTCTATGGGGCCTCATAATCATTCCACCAAATGAAAATAGTCGTTAAACTGGTGCAGAACTTGGCAAGCAGGTATTATAATTTAAGGAAGAGTTTTTTTGCATTATGGATATCTGTTCAAGAATTATAAAGTCTTGTCTTCATCTTTTAAATAGGTATTGTAGTGTTTGCAGATCTATTGTAGCATTGGCATTATCACTGGCTGAAGAATCACAGTCCGCAACAAACATATAATAATATTTAGCCCTTTTCTTCTTTTTATTAGAGTAATTTTGGATTTAAGGCGACTACAGGAGCTAAATTAGCAACTCTATTTGTGGTGTTTCAAACTTGGTTTGAAATACTGTTAGAATAAAGTTCTAATCAGCTTGCACTACAAAATGGTTGTTACGTCAGTCACTGCGGGTCAAAATGAGTGGCTTTTTGTGATTTACAACAAATCTATTGATTGGTCTAAAAAATAAAACACTACCATGCTAATGTTGCTTGTAAAATTATTTGCAAAAAAATCAGAATGATCGCATGTATTTTAGTATGGTTTTTACTCGTTAAAAGAAATTTTCAGAGATAAGTTCGTGACTGTTTTTATCGAGTACTTTTTTTTGTATTGTTTTATGTTTCCAAAACACTATCATAGTAGCATAATCTATAATATCCTGAAGAATATCATATATTTTTCTGGTTTTGTTTATTGCAGTGAATCAAATGCTTGTTTGCTTTATAAAACTCGCGTTTAGCTCCTGTAGTAGGGACTACAGGAGCTAAAGGCGAGTTTTATTTTATATTTTATTTTATATTATGAAAGAAAATTTAAAAAAAATATTAAAAAAAATTAACAAACTATTTTGTATTTTACAAATACAAAATAGTTTTGTTATTGTAATTTATAATTAAGTATTTCAAATAAAATACAAAATACATTTTGAAAAAAGTATTTCAAATGTAAAATAAAAATAGGTATTTTGCACTTTGTATTTGCATTTCAAATAATTCACATCTCTGCAGAAAGTATAGATAGTCTAGGCCGGTAGTCTCGACAGAGTTAACGACAAAATCGCTAACTTTCGATTGCTAATTACTAACGAATAAATTCGGTTGCAATGATGATGCTTGCGAGTAACGCAAGTCTGTACAACCATCATCTTTGCAACCGAATTTATTCGTTAGTAATTAGCAATCGAAAGTTAGCGATTTTGTCATTAACTCTGTCGAGACTGCCAGCCAGCCCTGGGTCCGAACCCGCGACCTACAATCACATGTCACCGTCTTTACCGCTGATCCACCACTGCTCTAAATAATAATGGTTATTTAAGTGAGGGACAAGCTCTATTTTTATTAGGGTAAGTTAGATATGGTAATTACTCGTATTTGAACAGCCGTTTTCACTGAAAAACACAATTACCATAAACAAACGCTTGAGAAAAAAATCCTTTTTACTTCTTCACAAATATGAAATATGCGAACTATTTACATATTCAAATATATTCTAACAAAATATACCTATTTGAAATCATAAAAAAGCCAGCATCGGAAAACAAATACACCGGCCGGTATGAATTATTTTTACATTTGCATTATGTGATGGTAGTTTGTTTGAGAGCAGCGGTGGCGCAGTGCTGGCGGCCCCGACTTACGAACAGTAAGTCGTGGGTTCGAACCTAGGCAAGCGCTTTAGTTTGTGTAATTTATTTCATCACCACTGCTCTCAAAACGGTGAAGGAAAACATCGTGAGGAAACCGGCATGTCCTATTAGAACTAAAACATTCGAAGACATGTGACATCTACCAATGCGCACTGGGCCGGCGTGGTGGATTATAGCCCATTCCCTCTCATAGAGAGGAGGCCTGTGTCCCAGAAGTGGGAACATTAATAGGCTGATGATGATGATGATGATGATAGCTTGGTAAATAAATGAATTACCAGGCCTCCACGTAACGAGAGCGCGTGGGCCGTAATCCACCACGCGGATCCAATGCGAGTTGGTGGATCCCATAATGTCTTTTATGTATTACAGTTACGTAAGGGTCAAAATCGAATGGTCCACGTTTGTTTAAATATCTTTGGTCACAATGTATCGGCAACAATTAACAATAGCATATTTGCCAATGTTCTCAATCCGATATGATCGAAATAAAAATTGACAGTAATTTCAACAGTTACACACTTTCATGAGACGGTTTTTGTTACACTTTTAATTTATTTTTGGTTGGTGGTTTCCCGCTATTTGAAACCCAAGAATGGCGAATTCACCATGTTTAAAAAAAACTGCATTGTTAAACCATAAAATCAATTAAAATGATTTCTATAGAGGCACCAATTAAACTGAATGCACTTTTAAACGGAGTTCAATATAATGTGTACTAGTGACATTTACAATAGTAATTAATACCGACAGCTCTTGAACGTCATTTAAAAAGAAATTTGCCCATGTCAGTTTAATTTCATGATGATGATTAAATGTAAATCACTTTGCCCTAAGGTCAACACAAAATAAACAATGATATAATAAATCTCAGTCAACTTACTTGGGAGCGTCGAATAGTCTCGTATATCTCCCCTCACGTTATCATATGGTGTTTTAGATCCGAACAGCTGGTAAGGGCACGGCACGTTCCAATAACAACCGTGCACATAAACAACGAGTAATACTACGAGTAGTAGTTTTGACATCTTGACTGCGAGCCGACGCGCGACGCCGACGTACGATTGTGTTGGTTAACGCGCGCCAGCTTCCTATATTGTCCCCACTACAGTAGCAATATACATTCTTAAGGTGCATCCATATTAACGCACGATGCATTCATTGAATTAACCATGAATTATTTTTATTTCATATTTTTTAATTTCGAATGCTGAATGGCATTTAAAAAAAAACAGCACAGAAAAAAAAAAAGACCGTCAATTTTTATTTCTAGGTACAAAAATATGATTTGTTGCTAACTTGAACTGCACTGTTACATCTGACAGGTGCTGTTCGCAGATGATGTTAGCCTTATACGACCTCGATTAAACTTGTTCAGCATAACGGAGCTTATTGCTGCTTAATTGTCTACGCTAGGTGTTCCCAGGTCATTTCGCACATAACCCGATCAAAGCCCGACGCGTCGGTCAAAAGGAAAAGTTAATTGAACTTGAATTCTAGATTAATAGTCTTGATTTTAATTTACGGTTTGTAGTTGATATTCAAACTAGTTTATGAGCAAAATACTACGAATATCATAACAAGAAAGATGTCTGACTAAGCAGTGAAGCGCATACCATTCCAATCGTTCATTAATAATATTCACAGTTAAACTAGTTTTTATAAAAATGCATGTATGTAATCTGCCTAGCGTCTGTCGTATCCAACTTGCAGTGACTTACCTACTATAGCCATTGTCGATCGTGATTAGTTCAATGATTCTTTATTTATGCTATATATTCAATAGACTACTACATCTAGTAGTCTATTACATTCATATTATTACCTTTTGTCTTCTGGCTGTTGGTTAAAAAAGGCTCGTCCTGGCTCAGTGATGTCGCACCTTTACAAACCAATAGACCTATTTAAGATAATCTTTTAGTTTAATCTAATCTATCGGTTTACACATGGATGCAATTGAAATTATCACGGCCTGGGCATGTCCATGTTCACGCCCCCGGTCCATGTGTTTATTGTAAGATTTACGACTAACTGTAAACTAATTTATTTGAGGGAAAAATAACAACTACTCACGGTGAGACATAAAACGGAATATAATCGTGATATTTAAAATGTGTGCTGTAAATAGATTATAAGGATTGATTTTATGATGTTTAGTCATTGTAATATTCAAGTAAGTGGCCTAGTATCAACAGAATTTTCGACCTATAGGCTAATTAAAGCTGTGTAAATTATTTCTTTACAACTGCTCTCCAAAATGGTTAAGGAAGACAATGGTGTCGATTCTGATGTGCACAAATAAAACTTAATTTAGGCTATTGCCATCTTTTACTAAAAGGCAGTGCAAGAAAAGGACGGGTATAGCTATGAACTAAGTTAGAGATGTCCAACTAGTTTATGCCTTGCGCTTCACCGTGTTTTTAGTCGACATGTTTTTACGTGCACCCTTCATTTGTATAGAAATATTAGTTCCAACTAAATTTGACAGCTCTAAATTACGTCCGTCTCTTTCTCGTTTTATTCGAGAGAAAAAGATAGCAATAGCCTAAATTAAGTTTAGTTTGTGCACAACAGAATCGGCACCATTGCAATGAAACAATGACTGTTCCATTGCATTTTTTCCCTTAACCGTTAGAACCGAAAATACCTACTAAAACAACTGATATCTACATAGGCTTCCTATGACCCAGACGTAGGTTTTATTGATAAACAAGTTTTGTTGTTCTGCCTAACTCTTTGGGGATTATAGTCGTGATGTTAGGTTTACCAACCCGTGGTTTCGAGAAATCGCTAAACGGTTGGTTGACTCTTCACGTGACTAGAGGGCGGGCCTATTTTTTGGCCAAAGAATCAACATTGCCATCCAACGTGGCAATGGCCTTCTGGGCACTTTTCCTGTTGACTGCGATGCGGACGAATTTTTCGACGCCCTGTAACCCTTTTTGATACTTGTAAATATTTTTATTTCTATTATAGAGTGAGTACTTAAGTCAATAATGTAAATTTTATAGAAAATACCCGTGGGTTATGTATGACCTACTCCCGTCTCATATAAAAGAGGCGTTGCATCCTAGCAGTGAGAATATTTTAGTGTTTTTATAATAAATATAAATATCGCTGGACATTACACACAGTGCCACCTAGTGCCACACTAAGCAACGAGCCTTGTGTCGTGGTCACCAGATAGTTGATATACTACATAGATACTTTTAGTTTGTAAATACATATAAACATCCATGACTAGGAAACAAATGTCCATGCTCATCACACAAAAATTTGCTGCCATTAAACAGCGTGGTGCATTGCGGTTTTTTTGCGTGAACATCAGTTAAAATAACTTAACCTTTTAGATGACATAATGAAACGTAGGTAAAGCTAAATCTAAAGTAGGTATTTCTTTTTGATAGAATCGGGCATGTGGGCCCGATGCAATTACCCAATGGCCGAAATGAAGAAATTCTATACTTTTAACCCCTATTTCAAAACCATTCGTTTGGTATCTGTTTTTTGGTAATTCCTGTAAACAATGAATGCTTCCAGGGCCCGGCAGTCTCAACAGAGATAACGACAAAATTGCTAACTTTTGATTGCTAATTACTAACGAATACATTCGGTTGCAATTACGATGCTTGCGGGAAACGCAAGTCTCTACATCCAAGATGCGATTCTCGCAAGCATCGTTATGGCAAACGAATTTTTTTCATTGTTATTTTAGCGATCGAAAGTTAACGATAATGTCAATGATAACGTTAATGATCTATGTCGAGATTGCTGGGCCAGGTCTAGATGTCTTCGTTGTGCATTTTATGTCCAATTCGCACAGCGAAAACCACTGGGCATAAGAGTGAATGAATTCAAGATTTTAGGTCAATTTATGTCTCATTTATTTACACTCGTAACTACTTTACTAATAACAATAACAAAGTAAAAGAGTTTGGATTTGGAATTTACTCACGCCAAAAAGATAAATTTGCAAGCGGTATCTAGCCTTTACACTACTGAGCATGAGGTCCTGGGATCGATTCCCAGGTCAGGCAAAGTGCGAGATCGAGATTTCTAACATACATTTCATAGCAATTTTGAAAAAGATTTGCTGTTCCTACAAACGTACAATATATAATTAAGTATTGTACGTCAAAATGTGTGAAACAGCAGAGGCTTGTCAACTGAAAAAATCTAATTAGTCCGTCCGTTAGATTATCAAAAAATATTTGACCCGTATTTTTCTTTTGGTAGGTACGTAAACTAAAATTGACGAAGATACGACGCTGTTAAAATTCTCAATACGTCACGCCGTGCTATAATTTTTAGTGCATTCTGACGTCACGAGCCCCCCCTCCCCCCTCCCGAGTTTTGATGCGTTTTATCTTTGTCAATATTCATTGAATTATAAAAACAAAAAATACGTGTTAATTATTTTTCAATACTCTAACTAACTGACTAAATATATTTGCAATTTATTGATGGCGGAAACTAGCCTATAACCAATGAAAAATTTCTATGTAGGGGATTCAGAATCATGTACTGAATACGTATTATAGTTCGGTTCAAACTTAATGGTGGCTCGGAAGTTAGATGCAAGTGACGGTCTGCGCATTATACAGACAAAACGATGCATCATCTGCGCCCCGTTGATACCTAAAATGGTTGTCTGCGCAGCTTTACATTTAATGTTTCGAATCGCCATAAAGTTTAAAGCGTTATTCCTGCGCAGACCGTCACTCGCAGCTAACTTCGGAGCCGCCATTAAGTTTGAACCGAACTATAACCATTTTAGCACCATTGTCCTTTCAACCTTGTACATAACGGTACTCGTATATAAACTATAGATACGTTGTCCGCACTCTAAAATGACAACATGAAATGAAGCCAATTGGCCACATCGCGCTTAGTTACGCACCAACCTGTCGCGCGACGCTACGTTTGTTTATAATTTAATAAATCCTGTGACGTGACTGAAGATGTATATTTATCTCCCTCTCGCAACAGGCATCCCGCCGTTCGGTGTCATATTTTCTTTCTCTTTCTTCACGCTTATAAGTAGTTCTAGTATTTTCGCCGTTTTTAAGCGCCGCGATGTTGGTTCATGACGTGTCTATATGTAATACGTCATTGCTCGTTGTTACGTATCCAAAATCAATGCACGTAGCATGTATGATCTCAGTTCCTTTGTCGGTTAATGAGTCGATTATCATCATAGTTATCTTTATGCCCTTGTCTTGTTGTTACTTGGAGTAGACGCAACACGTATTCTTCTTCCATTCTCCGCTGCCAATCGTCGCCATTTTTTAAAAGTGAAATCTTCTTTAGTCGCCTTGAGCACTTTTGGGTGAACAAAATTCATGGAACTCGCGTCATCGTTCGTTTGTGCTCGCTAAAACTCAAGAACGGCTGGGCCGATTTAGCTGATTTTGATTCTGAAATGTTTGTCGTAATCATTGTCGTAGTCCAGGAAAAGTATAAAAGGTGAGGAAAAAAAACTTTACGAACAAAAAATAATTTAAAATAGCTCGACGATACAATTCACAAGTTACTTGGTTTTCAATTCTATCGGCAGTCCCCAAAGACTGCCCGGTATGTTTTTTTTTGTGTTTCCCTTTGGATAAAGGGTGCCAACAGGACCCTATTGCTCAGGCTCCACTGTCTGTCCGTATGTCACAGCTGTGTATCTTTTGAACCATAATAGGTAGATAATTGTACTTTCAGAATGTGTCAGCCGTATATTGCTGCTATAACAACAATAAATATTATACATAAGAAACATGTTTTTTCTGCAGCGTATTTTGACTGAACCATTCGTGCCCGACTCGCACTTAGCCGGTTTTTCTCTATCCATCATATCTGCGCCTAAAGAAGTTTTCACTTAAAGTCTGAAATAAAAGTTTCGAATTGAATTAAATTGAATATCCATTTTTTCTCCAGTTAATGTGTTCGAACCCTAAGAAATTGGTTACAAATGATAATAGCACACGTTCGTGGACACTTCGTTTATTACAATTAATTTATCACTAAAAGGAACATTTATTGCGTGTGCACATTGTGCAACTATTGTGTGACTCTACACGTCAGTGATTACAAATTTTAAATTAACTGTAATTTAAAAAAATAACTGTATTAAAAGTTTAGATTACAGTTATTTTAGCTAGGATAGAGATCTTTATTTTATGTAGTTAAAATAAAGTTGATATTGGGTTTCTGTTAACCATACTTTTTTCAAAATTACAGTGGTCTTTATTTCTTTTATTATTTCCTTTTACGATATAATACCTAAGCAGAAAATCTGTAGAATTTGGAGGAGTAATGATGCAAGAGTTATCGAAGCAAGATCAAGAGCTTGGATCATCCCGACTTCTTTGTCAAGATTTCTTTTGAACATTTACAATAATTGTTAAATAAAAACCCCGCCCCCTGTGTTGAGATGCAACTTCCTGATTTTTGTACATTTTTCTTTTATTTCTTATCCAAAAAGGATTCTAAAAACACAAATCTAATCTCGATACCTAGTACTACCCTCTAGATCGAACAGGTTTTTTTACATTTTGTATACATATCGTGCTTTAGTTTTGTTGCACATGCAAGTACAGGGCCCCCTAAGCACAGTGCCTGTAGCAATACACGAGCTAATCCGGCCCTGTTACACGTGCTAATCAATTTTACTAGAGATATATTTGTAAATCAACATAATGTGCTAGAACCACTGAATAATTTCCAATTACCAGGATTGAAATGGAAAATTGAATGGGTGCAACCTAATAACAGCAAAGGAATAATATATGCAAATGTTGATTGGCCAACAACATAAACAATTTGTATTAGTTAGGAAAATAAATTTGTTAAGTGAACACATCATGTTACATGTCCATGATACAATATGGGACACCGATTGAATCAGACATTCAATTGGAGGTAAATAGCTCTGAAAATATAATGTACAAACATGCTAAAATTATCTTTCCAGTTAGAACATCACGTATCATCCAAACCAGCGTAGTAAACTATCCAAAATCAGTTCTATTACTTCGAAAAATTGGATGTGAGTTGCTACACTTTGGCAGAACTAAAAAAAATAAAAAAAATAATTAAACCTTTTTATTTCCACATGCATTCCTAAATTTAATACAAAAACAATAACTCTCAATCTTTCTTCTAATGCAAGATTATGTGCGCTATCGATTAGAAATTACTCGTTCACAGGTCTGGTAGTGGGCCCACACGTATGGGTTTATACATTTCAACGGTGAAGTAGAATTTCAGGATTTTTTTTATCAGTCGAGACTTTTTGTTTTCCAATTTTTTGGCTAATTCCTTAGGCAACTTATTCAGTATCTTCAGTATATATACCCTTTTACCGTATTCATTATTTACTCTAGGCAGTTTATACAGAGGCAAGTACGACAGGCTACAAACAAAATTAGGTCTTTATTTATTTATTTTCTGTAACTTACTCATATTGTGATCACAGTGAACACTGATTTTTCAATAATTTTATCTATGCAAGAAAGGATAGTTATTGTTCTTTAGTTGTTGGTATCCATATAACTGCCCTTTTTGCGTATTTTACTAAATCATTATTTTTATGTCATTTTCTTTAGTAGATTGGTCCCGCTCTTAGAATTTAAAAAAAATGCCGTCGAATTTCAAATTTGAGTAACATCGTGTAAAAAAATGTTAGGAAGAATAAGTATGGAAGTCGACGAGAAGCTTGGAAACAAAAGACTAATGACAGCTGATCAAAGCAGCCAGTGCCCAGTACTTCCTCGATGCTTCATTGGTATCACTTCCTGTCTTCTTGTTTCAGAACATAGAAGAACGTTTACGAAGTTTTTCTTATCTGGAACGAGAAACAAAACTAATTGGATATTTAAATCAATGCAGTCAATTGAGTGGTGCATCAATTAGTATAAGATCCCTTTAAGAACGACCTTCACCGAGCTGGTTAAGGGATGAAAAGTGTTTTATTTCAAATTAAATATGTCAAAAAATGTATTGCAAATGGGTTGTCTAAAAAATTTCAGTCCAGAATATTTTTTATTTTTTTTTCAACATTTCACTGGTTTGGCTAATAGACGAATTCCATACCAATCGAAAGTATGAAACCTGTAAAATATGCAAACGTTAGGTTAACCTAACATTTGCACATTCTATAGGCTGCATAACTTTTGCATATTCTATAGCCTATAGAATATGCAAACGTTAGCTAACGTTTGCATATATTCTATAGGCTTCATAGTTTCAATTGGTATGGAATTTGTCTATTAAGCAAACCAGAGAAAAGTTAAAAAATATATTTAAAAAATAAATTGATGATAATTAATCATATTCTGGACTGAAATTTTTTAGACAACCCATTTGCAAAATATTTTTTGACATATTTAATTTGATATAAAATACTTTTCATCCATTAACCAGCTCGGTGAAGGTCGTTCTTCAAGGGATCTTAGACTAAATCTAATTAGTCCGTCAGATAGATTTCGAAAAAATACTGGACAGCATTTTTTTTCTTTTTTCACGTAAACAAAAACTAAAGACGATACAGTGCGTCGAAAACTCGTGTGACGTCACATTTGACTACATTTTTTTAACGGAAACCCGCCACTCATTATCTCATATTATCAGTCTCGAGTCGGTCTCAACTGAGTACGGACGCGTATTGCTTGCCGAAGTGACAAGTGACTCATCGCGAGAATAATGTCGTCAAAAACTGTAAAATGTGTAAATTGCAATGTTGTGATAAACGAACTTCTAGCGTTTCTAAGAAATGTGTTGGAATTTATGGATGAAGTGAGCATTCATCAGTTGTGTACATCATCCTTCACAGCTGATGATATTGTGAACGCGAAAACACTGCTGTTTGAATCGCTTCCCACCTCGAAGAAGATGCCAATTCGTCGAAAAGACGGCAAGAAGAAAATGTCCAGAGATTTAGATGACATAATATGTCTAATGAAAGCAACGGATCCGGACTTATTCCCTATATTTGTGGCAAAGGAGTTACATAAACTCCCACCTGTAACCTTTGATCATGTGGATGCGACCCGACTTTTAAAAGACATTTTGATATTACAAAATAAGTGCAAGGTTTTGGAAGACAAAATGGTAACCAAAGAACAGTTTGATGTGCTTAAGTTTGAGGTACAGAATGTGAAGTGTGCATCGTTAATAGACAATTACTGCACGCCTAATATTAATATAAATAAAAGGCGAGGTGCTTGTCTGGCGAATAGTGTCATATCAGATAATAGTGGCCCTATAGGTTTGCAGTATATGCCGATATCGGCAACGCAATTAACAGCTGATACAAGAACGAATGACTCAGCGATGGAGAAGGTGCCAATAATTACAATAGATCGCGTTAATGACGGTGACTCGAAAAAATGTAAACAAATAGACGCAGCGATAGTGAAGGATGTGAGCGAGAGCGAAACATTAAAAAGAAGCACACGCAAGAGCATGACGTTTGCAGAGACAGAAACAAGTAACGCGGCTGGTGTGACCTTGAACGAACCAATCACGGCGCCGACGTGTGCGCCTGGGCCGATCGAGTCCCCTACCATCGTTACGTATGCTACTGCGATGTCGACTGGAACAAAATCGAGTGAATTACAAACAGTGAACAGTTCGAGTTTGTGTAAATCTAATGTGAATAGTGAGCAAATGGTAGCGGATTTTAATGAGGATTGGAAGTTAGTACAAAACAAATCATCAAAACAAAAGAGGTTAGCTAGTCAGAGAGGTCGTGCTTCCACTGAGCCTAATGTTAATTTTCGGGCAGCCGATGTCAAAGTGCCATTGTTAATCTCAAACGTTAGTACTGAAACACAAGAAAATGATATTATTAGTTACATTAAGACTAAAACAAATGAGATTGTGTCTTTAAAAAAGATTAACATTAAGTCTTTTAAAAAGTACAATGCATTTAAAGTATTTGTTTCTAAAAATAAAGTAGATGTATATCTAAATGACCAACTGTGGCCGGAAGGCATTACTTTTAGGCGGTTTGTACATTTCATGTATCGAACCAAGCCAGAGTCTAGAGTTAAAGTTGATTAAATGTTTTTACAATGTTAAGTAACACCAACAAGTACTCAACGTTTACTAGTTTCAATTGTCAGTCAGCAAAACGCTCTATTGATAACATTCGAGCCATCTGTGCTTGGTCAGATGTTGTAGCCCTCCAAGAGACATGGCTTCTTCCCCATGACATATTGATGTTAGGAACCATAAGTCAAGACTTTGAATTTACTGGTAAGTCAGCGGTCGATACAACCGTCGGACCGTTACGAGGAAGACCGTATGGGGGAGTGGCCATTCTCTGGAGGAAAGGCATGTTTGAGTCGGTCTCTGTTTTGGACTGTGCTAGTGAACGGATTGTGGCCATAAAGGCAGCCATAGGTGAGCGCGCATTTCTGTTTTTTTCTGTCTACATGCCAACGGACTCGCCAGAGAATTTGACTATGTTTACAGATATATTGAGTGAGATAAATGCTATTGTAGCAAGTTATGATGTTGAAAATGTTTTTATATTGGGAGATTTTAACGCGCACCCCAAACAAAACTTTTATAATGAATTGACTAACTTCTGTACAGACCAGTCATGGGTTTGTGCCGATATTGAGTTCCTAGGTGCTGAGCAAAATCACTACACATTTATTAGTGATGCGCATGGATGTAGGAGATGGCTCGATCACTGTGTGGTATCTTTATCAGCTTGGCACACTGTTGTAGATGTAGGTATTAAAGAGGATGTGTACAACTCTGATCATTTACCCATCTATATTGTATGTGATTTGAGTATAGTTAGGTCAAAACTGGTGACTCAGACAGTGCCTCGTAGTGCCATTATATGGGGTGAAAGAAACTGTTCTGAAATTGACAGATACCGGTTTTTATGTAATAGTAAATTGCGAGATATCGATTTCCCCCAAGAATTTACGGAGTGCAGTCATGGGTCATGCAGCTTGACTGAGCATAGAGTAATTTTAGATAAGTTGTATGATCGGATTGTGAACGTCCTTAGTGAGGCAGCTGAGCAATCTAAAGAGACAAGTGACTTTAGGCCTCACAGAAAACATCGATCTCTGTGTGGCTGGAATAAACATGTACGTGAGGCTCACAGTGAGGCTAGGCTTAAATTTCAAACCTGGATTGAACATAAACGACCAACATATGGTTATGTTTATGAACAAATGCGAGAGGCTCGCAAAGTTTTCAAAAGTCGCTTGAAATGGTGCCAGAATAACCAAGAAAATATCAAAATGGACATAATAGCAGAACAACGAGCTACTAAGAACTTTGGCAAATTCTGGAAATCCACAGGGAAGTTGGACGTTAAGCCTGGCCTTGCGGTGAGTGTGGAGGGGAAGAGTGATCACGGGGATATTGCAAGCCTGTTTATGAAACATTTCCAGGTGCAATCTCCCCTTGGTTCACCAGTTCCTTCTGAAGATGCCGAGTATTGTTGTCAGGCAAGGGAGACATTTATGCACTTCTCTGCCAAGCAAGTCAAAAGTATCATTCAGGGAATGAGCAGAGGTAAGTCTCCAGGTCATGATGGACTCAGCATTGAGCACTTGAAATATGCAGGAGTCCACATGCCTAGGGTCTTGTCATTGTTCTATGCGATGTGTCTACGGCATTCGTACTTGCCGGAAAATTTCATGAAAACACTTGTGGTTCCCATCGTTAAGAACAGGGTAGGGGACATATCTGATAAGGGGAATTATCGTCCGATTTCCTTGGCTACGATCATGGCTAAGGTATTGGACAGTATGCTTGACGCTTGTTTGAAAAATATTTTAAATCTTCATGAAGCACAGTTTGGTTTCCAGCCTGGACTATCAACTGAAACTGCTATCTTGAGTCTCAAGCATACTGTTCAATATTATACCGATCGTAAGACGCCGGTGTACGCCTGTTTCCTTGACCTCTCGAAGGCCTTCGATCTCGTCTCCTATGATGTGCTTTGGGACAAGTTGAGGAACAGGGGTACGCCTGCTGAAATACTGAAAATCTTCCAGTTTTGGTATGCCAATCAAAAGAATCAGGTTAAGTGGTCTAACACTCTCTCTCCAGCATACGGATTGGAATGCGGTGTGAGACAAGGGGGTTTGACATCCCCTAGGCTCTTCAATTTGTATGTTGATGGCCTCATCACCGAGCTCAGCAGCATGAATGTTGGATGTCGAATAAATGGAGTGAGCGTCAATAACATCAGCTACGCAGACGACATGGTGCTGCTGGGCCCGACTGCTGGGGCAATCAGGGAATTGCTCAAAGTTTGTGAGACTTATGCTGCCTCACATGGACTTATTTATAATGTCACCAAGAGTGAATATATGATATTTAAGGCCGCTGGTAGATGTCCAGACTCTGTTCCAGAGATTCTAAAGCTGAATGGACTCCATTTAAACAGAGTCTCCAATTTCAAGTACCTTGGACATTTTATCACCGACGACCTTAAGGATGATAAAGATATTGAGAGGGAGCGTAGGGCATTGGCGGTCAGAGGTAACATGCTGGCCCGTAGATTTGCTCGGTGCTCTGACCTAGTAAAAATTACTCTTTTTAAGGCCTACTGTCAGAGTTTTTACACGAGCAATCTATGGGTCAACTACACCAAGAGATCGCTGGATGTCCTCCGCGTTCAATATAATAATGCTTTCAGGATGTTGTTGCGACTGCCTCGTTTCTGTAGCGCTTCAGAAATGTTTGCTGAGACCCACACAGATGGCTTTCATGCCATAATGCGCAAAAAAACAGCTTCGCTGCTGTGCAGAGTGCGGAGTAGTCGCAACTATATCCTGAGAGCTGTGGCGGAGAGCTATTCTCCAAATATCAGGCATTTTGTGCGGAGGTTGATTGGGTAGGACTTTCTGCCTGGTCGTCCTTTGTTTTAATAATATTATTTTTATATCAATGTTACTAACACTAGAATATAAGCTGTGTGTAATACTAACAAAATATGGATCTTTGTTGTCTGAATTAAATGAATTTTATTTATTTATTTTATTTATTATACATGTTCCCGAAGATCACCAATCAGTCAGTCAAAATTGGAGGCAGGGCTATAATAATCAATATATATATATATATATAAATAATAAGCCGTGCCTCCAATTTTGGCTGACTGACTGTTCAACTATAGGAAATTACTCTAATCAACTATGATTAGAGTAATTTCCTATAGTTTAACATTGATTCATAGTACCTGTTACTGACTGCATGTTCAGCAAAGCTCTTTATGGACGTTATGATTAGACGGAAAGACTTTGATGTTCGATAAAAGAAACCAATAAAATGATAAGTAGACCATTCGTGGACTCACTGTTGTTTTAGTACATAAGATACACAATGCGTGAAGCATGTGTGGTGTAACTTTAAATAATATAGCTAAAGGGCGGAAGCGACATTGAAGCACAATTAATACCTATACTTGTCTACTCAGATAAGTACAGTGAGTAAGGACAACCCACCACCCCTTTTTTTTTTCGTATGGGAAACCATTAAGTGACTTCTCCCGCTCTGGGCGGAGTAGGAGGGAGTGTCAGACTTTTACTGACTAAAACCCATCCATGTTCCTTCATCGCCCTTTGTGTTTCGGGGCCACGGTATCTCTTTCGAACAGTCCCGCAACCCCGGCAGGCATCGGTCCTTACGGACCCCTTCCTTTTTGCTGACTCTCTTTGAGGCGCGCGTGGAACATGAACGCGTCGTCGACACGGCCTGTCGTCATGAGACGGACGGACGGCGAGCTAGCCCATAGCCCACCGTCCACAGGCCCGCGCCTACGGTGGCCGGGGCGTCTCCCGCGGCGGCCGGGACGCTGCGAGGTTCTCTCCCTCTCCCGTTCCGCCACCTCCTTCTCTAGCATTACTGCTTCGCAGAAGGAGGTAACGGCTTCCCATTCCGTATCGCTCCGGACCATGGCTTGCACCAGGGCCGGACGCGAGAGGTCGCCGCCGCCAATCGCCGCTACGAAACCCATCACCCCTGGCCTAACCAACAACAATATTTCATGTGGGCAGAAACTTTAAGGAGACGACTGCGAACTCAGCCCGCCTAGATAGACGCGCTATCAGCTTGTACTCGCTACTCGCCACTGTACTAGAAAGAATGTAAATCGCTTTATATCACAAATCATCATTATGATAAAAAGACTTCGTCTTTCAGTAGCACACTTTAAAGTTACCTCTTCTGAGAGCTGGTATCCCTGGTAACAGTACGGCAGTCTCGACAGAGATAACGACAAAATCGCTAACTTTCGATTGCTAATTACTAACGAATAAATTCGGTTGCAATGATGATGCTTGCGAGTAACGCAAGTCTCTGCATCCAAGATGCGATTCTCGCAAGCATTGTTTTTGTGATTAGTACCTTGAAAGTTAGCGATTTTGTCGTATTTCGGTCGAGACGACGCCCTGGAACGCTTGCAGCATCATGCAGGTTAGGTAGTTTACCATTGGGATGCTGCGGACCATCTCCTAATATTTAATTCCTGAAAAGTACATAATTTGTTTTCTTGATTCGAAACTGAAAATCTTTTGCTTTTTTAATGTAATTTTTTTTTTACAACTATTAATTTTATAGTATGGTCACGGCCGAAAAATCTCTTAAAAAATCTAGGTAGGTTTGACTGGGTATATTTTCAAGGTTTCTAAATTAATGAATTCTAGATTTTGTCATGGAAAATGGAAATGGTTTACCAATTTAATTTGGAAAAAAAAATCTAAAATCAGATAGTGGTGATTCTAAAACGTTGAAAAATTTAATTATTTTATTATTAAACGTGGAAAAACAAAAAATTGCAATCGGGCACATCCTAACTCCATGGCTGATACTAAGAAATGTCTGATAATAAGAAACCCCTATAACACTTTCCCGACCTGGGAATGGAACCCAGGACCTCATGCACAGCAGACGTACTTGACACCACTAGACCAACGCGGTGGCAGTTTCGCATTTATAAATAAATAAAAAACAGTGAGTCCAAGCAAAAATACTCGCCTGGTAGTTTCGCGGTCGCAACTACACAAGTAAACAGATTGCTATTTACCTTACATGAAATTTATAGTAAAAGAAACTGTCTGTATTTCTGAAACATCTTTAATAATAATAATAATCATTTATTTAACAGATCATACAATCCAATTTGTTAGTAGTACATACACATCTTAAACACTAGTGTTAGCACATAATTATATTTCGTACAATTTTGTTAATAATTATTAATAATGTCAAAATAATTAATAATAAATATGTCAAAATCATCAAACAATAATGTCAAAATCACAATTAATCATGTCAAAATCATTAATACATAGTCAGGAAATAAAAAGAAATAAATAAAGGACAATAATCATATAAGCAATAATTAAAAGAAACATTATTTCAAGGCACGAGTAGAAGGTAACACTCGAGTTGTGGTCCAGTGCCTGAGTATTAGACCTACCACCCTATCGGCCACAGTGACCAGGAGGCTGTTGTCGCTTCCCGCCGCGTCAAGGAGGCGACACGCGCACGCATGATTGCGTAAAAATCGTCTAAACGAAACAAAACAATCAAAACACAAAAAAAAAAAAACATACAATAGTGTGTGTTTAAACAATTTAAGATGGATTTTTTTTTATTATTTAATTTAATTGAAAAACTCTATAACACTTTGCCCAACCAAAGCATCAAACCCAGGACTCTATGCTTAGTAGTAGTGCGCATAGACTATCTCTTTAGTCTATTATTAAATTCAAAGAGCTTTACACTTAAATATTTAAGTTCCTACTTGTAAATTCCTACCAGTACAAATAACTCGCACATAAATGTGAACAATGAGAGGTTTTCCTTTTGAGGTTTTAAAAAAAAACTTAGTTTCCAAGAACTCTATAGATGGCGTTGAACTTACTATGCCAAAGCCAAAACGCTTGAAAAAAAAAACATTGTGTCACGTCACATACTCTCGTTGACTGACACTTTCATTTGCTTAACCTTCCGAATATAACCAACATTTATCGCGCTTTGTTAAAATCAGTTTTTTTAGGTTCCGTTCCTTGCATTATCATACTTACTCCTAGCGCCATCTATCCAGCGACTAGGGAAGAGCTAAAAAGAAAATCCCTCATTAAACATTCTGTCAGCGCAAACCATTCTTAGTGGCGACGCTAGTTGGATTAAAAGGCAAGACAGGGCAATTGAAGACATCGGTCGCTCCGACTAACTGCCGGGGGATAATTACCAAGTTCGGTGTATATTAACATCAGATAGACACGTATATTGTGTGCACAATTATGTAGTTCCTTATTGGGAAGTAAGTGAAACCGACCCGCCCTGGGTTCGCATGGTGGATTATTGGCCCAATTCCTCCGGACACAGAGAGAAGACTTGGGGCCCATAACGACAAAATCGTTAACTTTTGATTGCTAATTACTAACAAATAAATTCGGTTGCAATAACGATGCTTGCGAGAAACGCAAGTCTCTAAATCCAAGATGCGATTCTCGCAAACATCGTTATTGCAATCGAATTTTTTCATTTGTATTTTAGCGATCGAAAGTTAATAATAATAATAAAATATAATATATATAATAATAATGTCGCTATCTATGTCTAGATTGCTGGGCCAGGTCTAGATGTCTTCGCTGTACATTTTATGTCCAATTCGCACAGCAAAAACCTCTGGGTATAAGAGTGAAATAATTAAAGATTTTAGGTCAATTTCTATCTCATATTTACACTCGTAACTACTTTACCATTAACAATAACAAAGTAAAAGAATTTTTTAGAGAGATTTGGACTTTGTAGAGACTTGCATTACTCGCAAGCATCCTAATGAAACCGAATTTATTCGTTAGTAATTAGCAATCAAAAGTTAGCGATTTTGTCGTTATCTCTGTCGAGACTGCCCAGCAGTGGACATGTTTTAGATTGATTACGCAAGAAATATATTGGACAGTATGTCTAGTTATTTTATACATACATTTATACACAAATCTGGTCCAGAAAACAGAGATGAGGTCGACGATGGATGTTCCGCTTTATCAGCTGTTGATTTAACGGCAAATCCATCAGCAATGGTCATATATACGTATATATGTTATAGTTTACATAGAAGCACTAATTATACAATTTTAAGAAATAACACTACTGCACCCAAATGTACACTTTTGTAATACCTTCTTTTTTAAATAAATTATTCTATTCTATTCTAAACTAATCATGCCGCTTAAGTGACATAGTTAAAAGAGGTAATTATAATGGCTACTGTTGTGATGCCTGTTATCGCTTGCCGTTTACCCTTCTCTATAAGCATGTCAATCCCAATGTTTGTCTTCCAAAGATTGACTTAGTCAAGATTTTAATCATTTAGCAAGAAAAAAAAAGTTCTTGTTTACAATAAAGAGCATTATTATATCTACAAAATTCCAGTTAAAATCCACATAGACCAATCCTAAAAGAACCAAATAAGTACCTAAATATTTTAACGTTTTACTTGAAAATCCTCCACTTACCTCGACGATTTCCTCTTGGTAGCGTCTTAGTAGAATATTATACGGGAACCCGGGCTACTGCTTCACGCATTAAGGCTATTTCTTTGTGCAATACTTTTCATACATGTTTCATTTCATACATTTCATGCATTTTTAGGGCCGCGCACTCGCCATATTGCTTAGAAAGTTTTGATGTATTTATTATTTGATCGAGTAATTTAGAAGGAAATGCTGGGTTTATGTTCAAAAGAAGTTTATCCTATATACCTAAGATTTTATTGGCTTTTACTCTTAAAACGGTTACACGAGAACGTTGCTATTTAAAAGAAGATGTAGTGATACAAACTGAGAAGTATATAGGAACGTGGATGAGGCAAAAGGAAGGTTTTTGTGAAGAGGCCAGACTGCCCTTTTCTGATGCACTGGTTCCGTAGGCATAGCTGCGGGCCCGGTGCCGAGGAAAAATATTTGAATTAGTTTGTTTCTTTTTTGTTTTCTGTAGTAGTTAAGTTTAGGGTAAATTAAATTTAGATTAAATTAAATTATATTAAATGTAATGATGAAATGAATTGGATTATATTGAATTAGGTTTAATTGTATTAATTAATTAATTTGAATTGATCTTTTTTCTTAATGTCGTACAACTTAGGAGCTATGTTAGCTCCTAAGTACTCGCTACTAACCCATATATATGGACTCCTGTTCGAAATAAAGTTTTGATTTGATTTGAAAAAGAGGAATAGGATCGTAGCAGGTTGCGTTCTGTGGTTTTGCCAACTCCCATGGGAAAAAGGCGTGTGTTTATGTGTGTTTACCAAGGTATTGGTAATTAAAATACGATAAGATTTTGAAATATTTAATATCGAAATGGCCTAACCTTTATTTACAATTTCAATTTCGGCTTATTCCCATGCGCTCCATAATTTTATTCCCGGCTCCAAATTAAAAAAGCAATATAATAGTAATAAATAAAATCTTTCCCATGAGCTCCAAAATTTTCTAGTACTTACCACGAAATTATAACATTGATGGTAGCAATTTGTGTTTTGTTGACCTTACGCAATTTGGTTTGGAGCCGCTGGGAAGAATTTTAGTATTTTTATTATTTAACTAATAAAATTATGGAGCTGTTGGGAATCAATGTATGGAGAGAAATTGTTTGGAGAACAATACATTTGGAGCTCCTGGGAATAAGCCACAATTTCACCGTAGGGGTAGTTGTCTTATCAACTAGCTAAAATATAAACGGACCAATCACGAGCGAGCCGGTGCGTGAGTCCCCCTGTGTAACTACTGACTACGTCACTCGCTCAGGCGGGCCGCGGGAGTTGAACACACGTAAATAACCGCGCGGCCTGCGTCGGCGCCGGTGTTGGAAGCGCGCGCGCCGCGTGAAGTCGTTGATGGTTTCTTGCAGGTTAGCTGGTACATGTGTATGTATGTATGTGTTACTCTTGAAAGTGCTTTATCGAATATTAGGTATTAATATCGAATGAAAATATAAGGTCGCATTCTAGCTTAAGCGAAAGTCTCGCGCACATGCGACCGTTGCGTGTTGCTTTCATTTCGCGCACCATTACAGGGGGCTTTCCAGTGTAAAGGCTGATTTACATTGATCCAGTAGCTGGATCCAGCCTCACTGGGTTCCAGCGCTGGATCGGCAATGGGTTAATGTAAACATGTTACAATCCACTACAGCATCCAGTATCCATCGCTGAATCGGAATAGACTACGATACGGTGTAAACGCAATGGCCTCGTAATGTACCTCAATAAAGTAAGACTGTCTACTGGATTGAATGTAAACGGCCTGATCCAGTGTCAATGCTAATCCTGCGCTAGAATCTAGTGAAGCTGGTTCTAGCTACTGGATCAATGTAAATCAGCCTTAACAGCAAACGACACGGGGTAATTATCAACATGTATCTTTTGTGGCTATCAAAAGTTACAAAAAAAATGTCGAAAATTCTGTTGTTGGTGTTATTTTTGCCGCGATCTTTTAATAACGCTTTTCCTCTTGCTCTCTTAAGAACTTACCGAAAAACTCACATTTTAGCAACTGCAAAACACGATTGCGAACAAGAATGGACGACCAAAACTCTGTTACAATGCGATCGTTTTAAATCAAGCTGGAAAAATTACTAGGAGCACTTTTGAGTCCGCTCCAAACTTTGCTCTCTGAGGCTCCACTCCCTCATTATATTGTGTTCACGTTTCGGATGGGAGGGGAGCAAGGCAGTGGCTGTAGCAAGGAAAATGAATAATGAAGGTTCAGCATGCATTAGAAACGTGTTGTAATATTTTAGGATGTGATTCACGACTAAATATTTAGCTATCTCATTGTTTCAATGCCTACTCGACCCAAACCTATCAGCAACGTAACAGCAATCAAAAAAAATATTTTCGCGTATTGTTTGGGCCCCATGGAGATAGTAGTTTAGAGTTATGGACTATAACACTTTCTGATACACGCTGTAGATAACGTCATAAAAGTACAAACAGTATTCACCTTCTGGTTAGATGGAACTAAAGTAAAGATATCAATATGAGTTTCTATACATAGGCGAAAATGTATACCCTGACCTTCATTTCCATACAGTCTGTCTCCCTTATCTCTTTCTGCTTCTCCTTCTAATTGGTGTGCAAATTGAGTCCTATCAAAGAATAGGCGAGACGACAAAAAAAAAATCTAATTAGTCCGTCAGATAGATTTCTAAAAAATATTGGACACATATTTTTTCTTTTTTCACGTAAACAAAAATTGAAGACGATACAGTGCGTCGAAAACTCGTATGACGTCACATTTCGGTACATTTATTACCATAAAGTGACGTCACAAGCCCCCACTCATGAACTTTGCTGCGTTTTTTCTATCTAAAAAACACGTATCCGAAATTTTTCGATAATCTAACAAGTCGTCAACATATTTCTACCTTTAGAGGGTATAAACCAAATCGCTATCTTCTAGTCCTTTAAGCCACCCATCGCGAAGTGTTCCGGCGAACTGTGGAGCAGACACAACGTTCCCAATCTTATTTTTACAATCTACGTATCTGAACCAGGTTTCATTGCACATCTGCTAAAAGAGATCTTCGGCGTCACAAATCTAATGTGAGATACGGGGATCAAGATCTATCGTTCACGTTAGTTGGTTCTATGTTAATTCAATTGCACGTGTAAACTTTGACCTAGAGCTGGTCTCGTGACAGTTGACCTACGAAGTTTAAATAGAGTATAAGACAACAGATTAATATTGGATTTGTGACTGCAAACGTGCGGCCTACTGTACCTTATATAAGTTAAGCGAGAGAAGTCTTTCTGGAAGTGTATCACTTTAACCATGAGACGAACATTAAAACCTGCAAAAATATCTGATGTTTCATATGTAGAGCACCACCAACACTAACATTGAAATGTATGGAACAACTGTTTTTTTTTTAACCGACTTCTAAAAAAGGAGTTTTCTCAATTCGACCGTACTTATATATATATATATTTTTATGAGTGTTCACGCATAACTTCGTCGTTTATGATTCGATTTAGATAATTCTTTTTTTGTTGGAAAGGAAATATTTCATTTCCTCTCCAACAAAAAAATAATTATTTGATGATGGTATTTCAGAGAAATCGAGGGAAACCTTGGAAAATCGTTCTAGTGACTAGTGCGTTTGTTAATTATTTCATTAAGTATTTTAAAGCACTACTATTTCATGCAGGTCTGGAGTCGATCTGATGATGGAGCCGAAGGAACTCCTCAACGATTTACAGCAATTACCTAGTGTTTGGGCTTGACTAATTTGTATTGATGAGAACTTTACACCTAGATGGGTTGTGACTGTCATTAAGGGTCTGATGATGAAGGCGAAGGGCAGTCAAGGGAACTCCGCAACGTTTTACGGTAGCTACCTTGTGTTTGGACTTAATTCATTTCTATTGATGAGACCTTTGCACCCATATCAAAATCAAAAATCAAAATCATCAATTTACAGCAGTTACCTTTTGTTGGGCTCACTTGAAATTGAAGTTTGCATTTCAAATATTTGTATAGGATACATTACAACTAAAAATGAAAAAAAAAACTTTTTTGCAAAAAATAAAACCGACTTCAAAAATAAAAAAAATAAAGTGAAAAATAACTTTAGCTTCAGAAGTCGGTGACAAAAAACTAAATCAATCAAACAAAGGTCACCGACTTCTGAAGCTAAAGTTATTTTTCACTTTTTGTTTTTTATTTTTGAAGTCGGTTTTATTTTTTTCAAAAAAGTTTTTTTTTTATATTTCAGAGTTGATAATAATATCATTATCTTGAGTACAATTTTACCTGAAAGTATGTCCCTAATTTAACCTGATACTTGTATACATCTGTATGTAATACATCGACATAGAGTCGCGGAAAACACCTGGAAAAGGAACACACAGAACCGGAAAGTGTGGCAGAAAAAAGGAGAGACCCCTATACCCAGCAGTGAGTGATTTCGGGCTGATATAATGATGATGATGATGATGATGATTTATGTAATAGAGGATGCGAACATTATCAATTGTGGATATTCGTATGTGAAATGTTTACGAACTGACCGCAACTGTTTCAACGATGAGCCAATACAAATAACATACAATTTAATTAATTTAATTCGTTGCTAATTGAAAATGTTATATTTAAATAACTTATTGATTTGTGGATAATCATATCCGAATTTAAAAAATGTAGCTGGTTATGTAATCATTTAAATCATCTGCCTAGTATTTTCCAAACTATGTTCGGGTTGCCTTCCAGCTTAACTCTTACAATTAACTTAAGCTTACTTTACATGGAGCGACTCTATCTGACTTCCAAGACTCAATCAACAAGGTAGTAAGACACCTCTTGACAACTCTGTCAGACTTAAGACTACCAGAAGTTTCGGCTTCTGACTACCAGTAAATATTGTCACTGATCTGCAACAGACAGGGGTCAACAAGGTTAAAATGCTTTCCGAAACACAGATGGTCACTCATCCGCGGAAGTACCTCGGCAAGTGTAACTTGACCTTAGATCGACTGCAGCTGTTATTATCTAGCCGAGAGCCCTTTCAATGTTATTCATCAACCAAATATAAAAGAAAGAAATTATCTTTCTTTATCGTGTGGTTAGCTCCTAAACCAAATATAAAAGAAAGAAATTATCTTTCTTTATCGCGTGGTTAGCTCCTAAGCCAAATATAAAAGGAAGAAATTATCTTTCTTTATCGCGTGGTTAGCTCCTAAGCCAAATATAAAAGGAAGAAATTATCTTTCTTTATCGCGTGGTTAGCTCCTAAGCCAAATATAAAAGGAAGAAATTATCTTTCTTTATCGCGTGGTTAGCTCCTAAACCAAATATAAAAGAAATAAATTATCTTTCTTTATCGCGTGGTTAGCTCCTAAACCAAATATAAAAGAAAGAAATTATCTTTCTTTATCGCGTGGTTAGCTCCTAAGCCAAATATAAAAGAAAGAAATTATCTTTCTTTATCGCGTGGTTAGCTCCTAAGCCAAATATAAAAGAAAGAAATTATCTTTCTTTATCGCGTGGTTAGCTCCTAAGCCAAATATAAAAGACAGAAATTATCTTTCTTTATCGCGTGGTTAGCTCCTAAGCCAAATATAAAAGAAAGAAATTATCTTTCTTTATCGCGTGGTTAGCTCCTAAGCCAAATATAAAAGAAAGAAATTATCTTTCTTTATCGCGTGGTTAGCTCCTAAACCAAATATAAAAGAAAGAAATTATCTTTCTTTATCGCGTGGTTAGCTCCTAAGCCAAATATAAAAGACAGAAATTATCTTTCTTTATCGCGTGGTTAGCTCCTAAGCCAAATATAAAAGAAAGAAATTATCTTTCTTTATCGTGTGGTTAGCTCCTAAACCAAATATAAAATAAGAAATTATCTTTCTTTATCGCGTGGTTAGCTCCTAAGCCAAATATAAAAGAAAGAAATTATCTTTCTTTATCGTGTGGTTAGCTCCTAAACCAAATATAAAAGAAAGAAATTATCTTTCTTTATCGTGTGGTTAGCTCCTAAACCAAATATAAAAGAAAGAAATTATCTTTCTTTATCGTGTGGTTAGCTCCTAAACCAAATATAAAAGAAAGAAATTATCTTTCTTTATCGCGTGGTTAGCTCCTAAGCCAAATATAAAAGGAAGAAATTATCTTTCTTTATCGCGTGGTTAGCTCCTAAACCAAATATAAAAGAAATAAATTATCTTTCTTTATCGCGTGGTTAGCTCCTAAACCAAATATAAAAGAAAGAAATTATCTTTCTTTATCGCGTGGTTAGCTCCTAAGCCAAATATAAAAGAAAGAAATTATCTTTCTTTATCGTGTGGTTAGCTCCTAAACCAAATATAAAATAAGAAATTATCTTTCTTTATCGCGTGGTTAGCTCCTAAGCCAAATATAAAAGAAAGAAATTATCTTTCTTTATCGTGTGGTTAGCTCCTAAACCAAATATAAAAGAAAGAAATTATCTTTCTTTATCGTGTGGTTAGCTCCTAAACCAAATATAAAAGAAAGAAATTATCTTTCTTTATCGTGTGGTTAGCTCCTAAACCAAATATAAAAGAAAGAAATTATATTTCTTTATCGTGTGGTTAGCTCCTAAACCGGTGTCAGCGTTTGTATGCTGCCCATAGGCCACTGACTTGGCTTTACATGCCGTCGAGAAATATCTCTCAAGCACGCTGGTTTCCTTACAATGTTTGTCTTCACTGAAACAAGTGATAATTTGTATAATACGCACATCAATTTGAAAAATCAGAGGGCCGTGTTTTGGGTTCGAAACCCTCCTATAAAGACCTAAGACCTAAAGAAAGAAATGAATATTAATAACTAGCTAACACAAATTAATACCATTAACCTGTAATTTTTTTTCTACTCACTCGCATCTTTAAACGAGTATGAAAAATATCTAATTACTGCAAACTGAAGCTGTAATTACAAACACGGCTCCACATCTAGGCAGACCGCAGACGCGCCGCTAGAGTGTAGCAGAGCGTAGATCTGACAAGAAACGCGTATAAGGATTAAAATGCCGCACGCGCTTATAAACAAGAAAATTGAATTTAACTACGGAGTATGTTTACTTGCGTATTGTTCTTAGAATATGTCGTACTTAATAACACTTAGAACCCTCGCAGACTGTAGATTTTCTATCGGTCGATAGTTTACTCAGGCTCTTAATCAGTATGAATATGTATTCTAGCGCGCATATTACGACGTTTCGGTATCCGCCGATAAATCAGTTTGATGGACTACACGGTTGCCTTCAAACTATACTATTTGACCAACTGCTAGATCAGTATGGCGCTCTTATCTCGCACACACACTTGCCGATTGGTAAACTTTTCAAACGCCATTGACACATAAAGGGTGTAAAACACCTCTTGACGAAGCTGAAAGGCACTTGTTCTCCCTGTCATTGCGATATTGTTTTTGCTCTACACCATACCTTCTAGTTACGGAGATATTGGGGGTCAAAGTTCCAAGTTTTAGACAAGTTTTTTTTTTAAACACAAGTTTGTAATGTAAGATTTTTATTTTAAACACCTCCACGATCCCCGTACTATTCAATCCATCCATCAGCACAATGTTTTGAGTGCGTTAAATTGAGTTCTACCACAAAACATGATTTTTCACCCCAAAAAAAAGTCGTTTCCCAGCAATCATTTTTGCGTAAAGTTACTTATTTTGATGTACAGAATGCTTGGTTGATGGCTTCGTGCTGAGGTCTTTTACACCCTGTATACATATATACGTGCCAAGCAAGCGCGTGCCCTGTACGCCAAACAACATGAATATGTGACAAAATTGTAGTTAATTTGTGGCTTAGCGTGAAGGGCACGCACGTATAATCGCACGTGCGCCCTCATGCTCTGGCGTTTAAAAGGTTAATCGGCCGACTCTGCGACAGTTCTCTCCAAATGCCGTTTACCAACCAGCAAATTATTCAAGCGCCATCGCCCGACTGTTGCCCGCTTAGCATGGACTCGACAAATCTTTTCTTCATCTGTCATTTTGTCGATTCAATGACAGTTGAACAAAAGATTTGTCGTTTCTCTTTCGTGTCTACGGCGTTCATGCTAAACGGGTTGGTCTGGTTTGCGCATTCGTCTACAATCCGAACGTTTAGTCGACCTAGTGCGCGCTAGTAATCCAACCCGACTAAACCTATCGGCCGATTGAGACTCTGCAGTCTGAAGGGACTCTTATACTGACTTCCATCGGTAGGAAACTGGCACGTCCTAGAACTAATGATTGTCATTTGTCAACCTGCATTGGCCCCACGTGGTGCATGAGTACCTAGTCAGAGGAAATATTAAAGGCTGATTATATTGATCGCTTTTGTATTCTTGCTGCAGTAGAGTCCAAAGTTACCGAATCTAAGTTTAAACGAGAATAGCTACTATCACACGGCCTACTTTAAGACGTTCCTGCGTCAATCAGTGTGAAGACAGCCTAACTGTAAGCTCCACGTGGTGTCTTCATAAATATCTTTTTGTTATCTCTCCTTATTATTAAAATTTATGAACTCGTCCCTTAATTTAATTAATCTAAAACAGCTCACACGTGCGCAAAACAAATAAATCTATGTACGTTCTCGTTATATAATATCCTACACGCGTTTGAAGCCGCGGGTAAAATTTAGTATAGAATAGGTCTTTGTGTTAAAAATAACTAATTAAAATTCTACATGCCGTCAAGAAATATCTCTCAGGCGTGCTACTTTCCTCACGAAGTTTTCCTTCACCGAAGCAAGTGATTATACAATACGCACATGAAACCGAAAAATCAGAGGTAGGTACATGTCTTGGGTTCGAACTCGAGTCCTGATGACTTGGCAGCCCGACGGTCAGACCACTAGGCTATCACTGCCTACACTACACTGTCACTATTTTATTTGAAACATCTTTCTAACGCTAACCTAGACAAACTAGGAAAGTGCCAGAGAGGCATGGAACGAAGCATGACAGGAACGAGAAGGCAAGTAAGAATTAACAATGTGCAATTAAGAGCAAAAACCAAATTAACCGATATCCTGGAAAAAATAGACCTCCAAAAATGGAGATGGACCGGCCATATGTTGAGATCTACACAAGAAAATTGGAGCCAAATTGTAACGAATTGGTATCCAAGAGATGGCAAAAGTCGCCGAGGACGACAACTAATGCGCTGGGAAGATGAGCTGAAACTTACTGCGGGACTCAAACGGAGAAGAGTTGCTCAAGACAAGAAGCAATGGAAACTACTGGAGGACGCCTTTGTCAAAAGGCACACTGAGTTGAGAGACATCCTATAGCCAAATGCACCAAACGACACAGACATAAAGATTAAATCTCTCACCCAGTCTAACGGGCTAAATAAATAAATATCTAACGCTAGATAAAATGTCCACTGTACAGTGCGGACAGAAATGCGAGAACAGAAATGCTTCAGCGGCAACTAAAACCAATGAGACAGTAATAGCCTCCCCCATAGCCTTCCCCGCCTCTCTCCGTGCGGCTTGCTCAGGCCAATCTCTAACAAACGCCTCTAAGTCGTCACTCCAGCGTTTTCTAGGCCTCCCTCGGCGACAACGCCCGTCTTCTGGCACCCACTGTGTGACGACTCTGGCCCATCGGTCCTGATGTATTCAACAGACATGGCCCGCAGACTCCCACTTTAACCCAGCGTACCACCAGCATATCTACATAAAGGGTGTTAAAGACTCTTAACGAAGCCGAAAAGCACTTGTTCTCCCCATCATTGCGATATTTTTTTGTTCTAGACCATGCCTGGGAACCTTCTAGTTACGGAGATATTGGGATCAAAGTTCAAATTTAATTTTTTCACAAGTTTTTTTTATTAAATGTTTTTAATAAAAGATTTTTACTTTAAACACCTCCACGACCGTACTATTCAATCCATCCAACAGCACAATGTTTTGAGTGCGGTACACTGAGTTTTACGTGAACGTGATTTTTCACCCCAAAAAAAAAGTCACTTCCCAGCAATAATTTTTGCGTAAAGTTACCTAATTAACCGACTTCCAAAAAGGAGGAGGTTCTCAATTCGATGGGTATTTTTTTTTTTTTTGTATGTACACCGATTACGCTGAGATTTATGATCCGATTTACGTGATTCTTTTTTAGTTTGATGCGGAATAGTTGCCATTTGGTCCCATAAAAAATTAACATAGTTTGGCCCAGTAGTTTTCATTTTATGAACATTTTTGTTTCAGTCGTGTGGTATATTTTCATGTATGTTCACCAATTTCTCCTCCATTTGTGGAGCGATTCTCAAAGTTATTTTTTTATTTGAAAGAATATACTTCTGAGATGGTCGCACTTAAATTTGGTGAAGATCTGATGCTGATCTTCGGAGATATAGACGTACTATCGGGGTCTTTTCCGCCTGACCATTTTAATTTTTTTTCGCTTAATTCATGCGGAGGCGCCGAACGGGGCTAGAGAGCGTTTTAATGTTGCAAATGCAAGCAAAAATGAGCTTAGTGGTGGTCAGGCGGGAGTGTCCTCGATAGTACAATGGAACTCTTCAAAACTAGACGGTAAATCGGTCGTGATTGCTGCCATCGCTTGGATATTTATTGTTTACACAACATCATGACGTAACATCACGCCTGTATGCTCTGAGGGGTACGCAGATGTGTACAATACACCCAAATTTCGACAGTTTAGATATGTTAAGTTCCATTTATTGGGGATAAGCCTATTAACATGACATGTATTGTTAACAATGTAAAATAAATGCATATAATATTTTTGTAGTGGATATTACTTACAACTAAAAATGGAGAAATAAAAAAACTTTTTAACAAAAAAAATAAAACCGACTTCAAAAAACACAAAAAAGTGAAAAATAACTTTAGCTTCAGAAGTCGGTGACGAAAAAAAAAACTAAATGAATTAAACAAAGGTCACCGACTTCTGAAGCTAAAGTTATTTTTCACTTTTTTGTGTTTTGTGTTTTTTGAAGTCGGTTTTATTTTTTTTGTTAAAAAGTTTTTTTGATGTACAGAATGCTTGGTTGACGGCTTTATGCAGGGACCGTTTACACCCTGTTTAAAAGTTTTTAAACTGACATGTTCAGTAACAGGATATTTAGCATGTAAATACTGTTTGTTTCGAGTTCCCGATATTACGGTGCTGTTGCAAGCACCATGATCACGCATAAACTGTTTATCCGTACAAACTTAACATGGTAAATATCCCGTTTTCAGTGTTCATGATAATTTATAATTATGGATATCTAGTTTTTTTTAACAGATAATGAAACTTCATCAAAGTGTCGCATAGCAGTTACAAACAGCATAAGCACTCAGACTGACAATCTGGAAAATAATGACGATTTTTTTTCGTAAGTAAATTGTTCAGTAGCATGTCTCACAGCACGGCAACCAATTCTGTAACTCATGATAACAATTATATCTCCCTCAATATCTACCTACAGAAAGTATGTGGTATAAGCAACAAAAGAGATGAATTAGATCTGTACCTACAAGAACTTAAACTAAACAATTTGTATGTGTGTATTACGGAACATTTCTTGACTATGGAATCGGCTTCTCTATTCAATATTAACAATTATAAAATGGTGTCTTTTAATGCTCGAAAAAATAAAAAAAGGGGTGGCAGCCTAATAATGGCGACGAATGATGTTGTTTGTGAAGAGGTACACTACTGTCAAAAACTATATAAAATTGAAAGCTTTGAAATATGTGGTGTTAAAGATTCTAATACCAACATATACATTTTCTGTTGTTACAGAAATCCTGTTGAACAGAACTATGAAACATTTATGTCTAAGTTAGAGCAATTATTGGAACACTTTTTTAGTAAAAAGTGCATCATCTGTGGAGACTTCAACATCGACTTACTTAAAAATGACAAAAAAACTTTAAATTTCTTAACACTACTGACAACTTACAATTTTAGACCCATTATTAACGAAGTGACTTATAGACGAAATAGCGCGGAATCATGTTTGGATAACTTTTTGACGAATCTGCCGGATAATTATTTCAATGAACAGTTTGTTGATCACAATTGCTTGGCTGACGGACATGCAGCATTACTATGTGGCTTAAAAACTGAAAAATTAATGTCAAATGGCGATCAAGATTTGTTAAATATAGAAATTAGGCATTTTAGTGACAGAAATTCGAATAATTTTAGACAACGTTTAGAAAATTGTAACTGGACAGATGAAGGTTTAAATGGATTCCTAAAAAAACTTGGCCAAATATTTCGCTGTAGTTTTAAAAAAAAGAAACGAAAAGTTAATCTTTAAACATTTTGTAAATCACCATGGACAACAAAAGGAATAAGATTATCAAGCAAAATGAAGCGATTCATACTTCAAAACATAGGTAAGATGACTTGCAATGAGGAAATAGGGATGTATGTAAAAACTTACATTAGAATATATAGATCAGTCTTAAAAAAAGCCAGACGTATATCGGTTAGGAAAGAACTTGAAAAAGCAAATGATTCTTCAAAAGCTATATGGGGAGTTATAAATAGACATAGGAACGCTCAATCGAAACGTGGAAGTAGTAAAGACATTCTTTTGAAAATAGATAACAAAATAATATCAAATCCTCAGGAAATAGTTGACATTTTCTCGAACACGTTTGACAAAGCCGACCTTGTTGGGGAGCTCAATACTTCTGAACAGGCCATAGACACTTTAAAAGATAGCGTTAGTAGAGTTAGTGTAGAAATGTCCTGTGAACCAGTGACTGCAGGTGAAATTAAAAAAATTGTCGATGCAATGGCGAACAAGAAATCGGTTGGTTATGATGAAATCCCAATACAAATATTTAAAAAACATATTGACTTATTGGCAAAACCACTGGCACATTTTATTAATAAGTGTATAAACGAGAGTGTGTTCCCGGAACAGCTTAAGATAGCAAGAGTTCTGCCAATTTATAAAAAAGGGTGCAAAACCGATCCCAACAACTATCGACCAATTTCTCTCTTGCCTATAATTTCAAAAATTTTCGAGAAAATACTAAAAATAAGGCTCCTTAGACATGTAAATCGCAATAAAATTCTTAATTACAAACAATTTGGTTATCAAAAAAATGTGGGAACAAATGACGCAGTTAATACGTTAATGGAGGAAGTAATAAACGGAATTAATGATAAATTAAAAGTCGTAGGGCTGTTCCTTGATCTAAGTTCGGCTTTTGACACAGTAAATCACAAGTTACTACTAGCAAAACTGGAGCATTATGGAGTAAGAGGACCAGTCTTAAACTTGTTTAAGTCTTACTTAGAAAATAGGAAACAATATGTAGAAATTAAAGTAGAACAAGAAAAAGGTGAGAAAATTTTCAAATCGGGACTAAAACAAGTAAGGCAAGGAGTTCCACAAGGTTCAATATTAGGGCCAATCTTCTTCATCTTGTTTATCAATGATCTAATTAACTTCATTTTAAAACAAACTGATACTAAACTCGTTCATTTTGCTGATGACATGAATGCCATTATAACCGTGGAAGATATGGGAACTCTTAGTAGTAAGGTAAATAAAGCTCTGGCGCTCTTTCATTGTTGGTTTACCAACAACAATCTCATCTTAAACACCAATAAAACGAACGCTATGTTATTTAGAACAACGTCGAGAAACAAGGATTCAATTGACATAACCTTGAATGACAATAGAATAATATTTGTAGATAGTGTGAAATTTCTAGGTATTTACATTGATGAAAGCCTAAATTGGAAAAAGGAACTATCAGCTTTAGAAAGTTCAATTAGTTCAGCTTGTTATGCTCTTAGAAGCCTTCGAGATGAAATTTCTATCGAACAATTAAAAATAGTATACTACTCGCTTGTTGAGTCAAAACTAAGGTACAGCATTTCTATAAGGGGAGGTAGCTATGAGTACAATGTAAATACTGCTTTTGTTATACAAAAAGGAGCTATAAGAACTATGGTGAGAATTCCGCAGTGGGTATCATGTAAGGATTACTTTAAAGAACTACAGATATTAACGGTCCCTTGTTTATACATTTTAGTTCTACTAACAGACCTTATGAAAAAGCTGCGGGATTATGAGACACTTGAGGACAGAAATAAGCGAGAAGCTACAAGACGTAAGGACTTACAGTATAAAATACAACCGCATTTAAAAGTAGAGTGAGTCATGCTGCATGCTATCAATCAATTAAACTATTTAATAAACTACCAGGAGCATTAAAGTCAATTTATAATATAAATCAGTTTAAGCACCAGCTAAAGTCATTTTTGAAAGAAAAATGCTATTATACACTTGATGAGTTTCTCAGTGATGTGAATGTCTAAACTACATAGCATGATAATTAACCACTTGTTGACACGATGTATTTGGTTTTGACATGATAATTCTTTATTTTTTTATTGACATGTGTGGCACTACCAGCCCGCGTCGCCGCATCGCACGCGCACCCGTATGCCTACTCCCTCGCACCGTGCCCCACTACGGCACCACCACCGCCGCCGGCCGCGGCTGGAGAGTATAAAAGACGCCGCACGCCATTCATTTAGTTAGGGATTCGCCAGTGGTCCAGAGCTGACGTCTCCACTACAGCGCTGCAGACGGACTCCGGAGGAAGCTGACCAAATTGTGCTCCAAGTTGGGGGTACATTTGGAAAACTCCCGCTCGCGCGGACCGCAACCTACCCACTTTCCCTGTGTTCGTGCAAGTGCTTAGCACTGGTACGAGCACAGGGGGAGCCTCCCAGCTGCCCGGTGCCCTGAGCACCGTTGCGGTCGCGAGCCCACATACGAAGCAAGAAGCCAGTAAGAAGAAGATGTCCGGCGCCCGTGACTCGCTCGGTCACGGCGACGCCGACTACGAGACTCGTCTCTGGGCGCTGGACCGGACGGTGTCGATGCCGAACATCGGCTTCGTGCTGCCTGATCCAGCGCCGCCTGGTCCCCCCCCCCCTCATAGTGAGGAGAGGAAGACGACCGGCAAAAAGAGGTCCTCCAACTCCAGACGGAAGAAGAAGACGCCGCCCGAAGCCCGGGCAGAGAGGGAAGAAGACGGAGCGAGTCGAGGCGCGGCTGCTGATGCGTGTGGCCCGTCGACGTCACTGGCGCCTGCGCGTGCTGCGCCGGTGCCTCCGCCGAGCCAACCGCATGCCGTATCTGCGCGCCCGTCCTCGCACCGCCCGGGTCCATCTCAGCCCCCGGCCCCCGCCACCGCCGCCGCAAACACGGACCGCGCGCCAAAACAGCGCGCCACTGCATCCGCGCATGAGGCCGCGCGCGATCCCGCGCTGCCGCCCGTGCAAGAACCGGCGACTCAGTGGCGCGCGCCCGCGCCCTTGTCGCCCACGCCGCTGCCACGCACCTTAGTGGCCTCCACGCTGACGGCACCAGCGCCATCTGTGCGCCCCGCTGCACAACACCACGCCACCATGGCTACGCGCCCCGCTGCGTCGACCGCGCCCCTAGGGGCTGCGTCCGTAGCGAGGCTCTCCAGCCGGGACCCCAGGCTGGCTCCAGGAGCGCGCCAGGCTCTCCTGGCGCCCCAGGTGCCTGCATCGCCGGCGCCCCCTCGTGCCTCGGCCTGCGACTCACCGGCAGAGCGGTCGGCATGCTCGTCGCGAGCCGGCTCGAGCATGTCGCTCGCATCTGCAGGGTCGGTTGACTCGGGGCCGAGTGCGCTGGGGAGGCGCACCCCAGTAGAAGCACCATCGCAGTCGCGGGGTTATGGCTCCGACTTTCGGGCGGAGCCGCGGCCCCAGCGACGTCGCCGCAGTACAGATGAGGCCGAGGAGGAGGCAAAGCGGTACTGCCTCGACCCGCCGCTGCAGCGCGACCGCGCGCCGCCGCGGGGCGGGCACGTCACCGCCGGGTCGCCTACCTTTGCGGAGGCTACCCGCCGCACGCCCCCCCTCTCACCAATACCGACGCCGACGACATCAGGGACGCAGCGTGGGGTGAGTGTTGACATCGCTGTCTCTCCCTCACAGCTTGCGGCCCCCCGGGACACGACCGCTGCGCAGCCCAAGCCAAAGCCGCCGAAGCGGCCGAGGTATCCTCCGCTGACGGTGGAAAAGCTGCCGGGATGGGCTTCTCACTTCAGGGCCCTCAAAGAAAAACTGGGCCACCCCCCCAGTGCCCAACCATTTGGCACTGGAATTCGGTTCACTCCAGAGAGTGAACTCGAATATAGGGTGGTCCAGCGCTATTTGACTGGCCTGGAGAAGGAGGATGGCACATCTTGGTACGCCTATTCGTTGCCAGCGGAGCGAAGCTGCAAGGTGGCCATCAGGGGGCTGCCTGTTGACACCACTCCACAGGAGATCGAGGAGGAGCTCCGCGCGATGGGACACAAGCCGGAATTCGTTCGCCATATCAAGGCGAGTCAGGGACGCCCCGGCTGTGTGTTCCACGCCGTACTCAGTAGGACGCCTGAAGTACGCAGCATCTTCGGCACCTCCGTGTTCCTAAACATGCGGGGTGTCAGGATTGAAGCCTGGCGGGGCAAGCGTGGGCCCGCCCAGTGCCACCGGTGCCAGAAATGGAGGCACTCGTCGCACCACTGCCACCGACCGCTCGCCTGTGTCCGCTGCGGAGAGGGGCACTCTGCGCGGGATTGCCCCCGACCACGTGACGAGCCAGCCACGTGTGTCAACTGCGGGGGCGACCATCCCGCCAACAACATTAAGTGCCCCTCCTTTCAGGCGGAGATAAGGGCTAACAGGCGGGCGGGCACAGCTGCCGCCATTACCGCCTCACAACGACCGAGCACGGTCGCTGAGAGGCCAACAGAGGTGGCCTCCACCGAGGCCCAAGGTGAGTCGCTGATGGCGGCGGCCAACGGGCCCACCAACAGGGGAGAAGCTCCCCCCTCCTCGAAGCGGCGGAGGGGAAAGAAGAGGAAGCGGGGGGGCAAGGGTAAGGCACCCGTGCCCCCCTCCGCACCTGAGGGAGAACAACCGGGCGACCAGCCCCCGACCCTGGTGCGGGCTGTAACTCCGGCTGCAGCCCCAACGCAGCCCGAAGACAGGAAGTCCGTTGGGCCGACAGCTGGCGCCGGCATTGCGCTGCCCGCGGCCCAACCAAAAGAACGACTCCGTGCCAACAGAGGCACCACCAGCGCCGGCCCAGCTGCCGGTTCAGAAGCCGAAAAGAAGGAGTTTACAGCCCGCGCCATCCAGCTGTTGATGGACCTGATCGGGGCCATCAGACAGGGCCGCGACGTGGAACTGGTCGTCCTTGACGGCCTAGCTGCGTTACTCTCCTTGTATAGTGGATAGACCGTCAAGGATGACTCAGGAGCGTCCGCGACCGGCATCGCATGGTCGCCCCCCCTCCGCCGCCTTTATCACCGGATTTGACCCAGGTAAGCTGTTCCTCGTTACACGCAGCTTACCTGCACAATATGACTCCACACACATCACTCACGCCCAGCTGTGCGACCTGTTCTAAGTTAATATAGGCAGGGCGCGCAGCTATAACCACACATGCACTCCTCTACAAGCACGTAGACACACGCGTGGACGCGGCCCTCGGGCCCGCGAAAAACGCACACATGGGCGGTGTTACACATACAATACCGCCCACACACACACGTCGTTTCCGCAGCCCGTACCACTGCCGGCTAGCTCTGGTTAGTGGGGCGGGCGGGAATCACACATCCACTGTAGGTGCGCTGTAAGTCGGTGCCTCTGTCGCTGGTTGTCTCCCGCTGGGCTTCCCTCGGGTAACCGGGGGTCTCACCTGGCGGAGACGGACCGCCGGGGCACTGTGAAGAAAGCAGCGCTGTGCAACAGCGCTGTGGCGCGCCTACAGTCACAATACAGCAACCACACACATGGGCGCATGTCATGCGCTCACCAAGTTTTGGACAATGTCCAATCCAAAGACGGGTCCGTTTTTACGGGCCGAGGTATGGCCTCCGCGGTCAGGGGGCACAGCCCCGATACCGCCTACCGCGCCCCCTTGCGGGGGCGCTGTGAATACTAGTTGTGCATTTAGTTAGTTCGGCTCGCACGGACACGCTTCCTTCGGAACGGGTTACGGGCAGTCTAACGCTCTCCGGCTTGCACGGTCGGCTTCCAACACGGAACCGACATCGGGCGGTCTTAACTTTTCGGTTGCCATCTTTTAGTGTATAGTTGATATAGTGCCTAATTTCGAACTGTTAAAGTGTTAAGAACTTCTTCAATAAATACTCCTTTGTTGATATAACTGGTTTACGAGTGGTTTCATTGAAGAACACCCCTACACATGTTTATTTTTTATTGACATATTTTCTTTTTGTGTGATTTTATGAATTTTTATATTGACATAATTTATTTACTTTTTTTTAATTTACATGATTTATTTTTTATTGACATGATAATTTTTATTTTTTTATTGACATGTTTATTTTTTTTTTCGAGACATAATTTTTTTTATTTGTGTGATTTTAATTTTTTTATTGACATAATTTATTCACTTTTTTAATGTACTTACATGATTATTTCTTTTATTGACATGATTTATTTTTTTTTCCTTACTCAGATTTATTTTTATTGAAATGATTTATTTGCATTTACTTTTTAAATTTTTTTGTTTTTTTGCTAATGTACCGAATTTTAATTGTATTATTTTATTTTTGAATTGTAAACATTAAAATCCGTGTTGTTAGTTTTTAATGAATTTTCGACACAATGTAAATTGTTGAAATAAATGAATATGAATTTTTATCACCAAAGTCATCATAGTATCATGAGTCAAGCTTTCACAAGTTGGGATCACCCACTTCGGGAGTTAACATGAAATACGTAGAGAAAATTCATAATATTGTTGAATTATACACATATTTTCAGGATATAGAGATAGTTCATAAGTTTTGCTGTCACGAGCACATCCTTGGGGGTTGAATCAGAACAATAGAATGCATTCGTTTCCGAGCCGGAGTGGTACAAGGACCAGCTGGTTTTAATGATTTTCAGTCATAAGAAAACCATTTTAGAAAAGTAAATAATATGATAGTTTAAAAGCACAATTCTTTCACACTCCTGTGTTATAGGCCAACAATCAATAGCATGGTTATTACTGTTACGCCGTACTCGTACCTACAATTACAAGTAGGTAGGTAGATAGCAGTAGGTAGGTATGTAGGACGAGTATCGAATAATGTAGGTATAGGAATGGTCATTGTAATTTCGACCGTACGCCGAAGGCATAAAGTTCCTACTTCTTTATTTTGTACAAAGGCCAATGACCGACTGTAATTGTCTAGAAATTCAAGTAAGTTGTGGATGTTTCTAGAAGGGTTGGTCACCTTATAAATAGCGGACCTGTTTGCGGGAGCGGCAGTATTATTTTGGCTACAGTACGGAGCGAATTGAAGTGATCTAGCAGTGCGATATCTAAGTGAATAGTGATCAGTACTGTATAAGTGATTGTGTTTTAAGTGTTTCGTGTTTAATTAAAGTTATCCAAGTGTTCAATCGGTAGTAATTAATTTATCCCGTACCCAGCTCGTAACAATTTGGTGTCAGAAGTGGGATAAGTTATGCCAGTTCTACCTAAGGACAACACGGAAGGTATCCGTACCAGGAGTCAGCGACAGCAGGACATGCACCAAAGGCGGTTTGGAGATTCTCCGACACAGACACCGGGCGGTGTCCAGCCTACGTCATTGCCAGTCGCTGGTCCATCCGGAGTTTCTCCAGCATCAGTAGCGCCAGACTTGTCAGCTTTAATGGCGCTGCTGCAGGAGCAGGCTCGCCGTCAAGAGGAGCAGGCTCGCCAGTTACAAGAGCAGTTACAACGAGATAAGGAGGAGCAGGCTCGCCGTCAAGAGGAGCAGGCTCGCCGTCCAGAGGAGCAGGCTCGCTGGCTGGAAGAGCAGTTGCAACGAGATAAGGAGGAGCAGGCTCGCCGTCAAGAAGACCAGGCTTGCCAGTTACAAGAGCAGTTGCAACGAGATAAAGAGGAGCAGGCTCGCCGTCAAGAAGAACAGATGATCCTCATAAAGGATCTTCATGCAACTTTCGGCAAAGAGCTCAAGATTATGAAGGACCAGGTTCACCAGCACGAGAATCGCATCTCAGAGGCCGAAGTTCAGATCGCTGGAGTGAAGAAGGCTTTGGGAGAACTGAAGTCTGGAGACGTGACTGTGGCTTCATTAGTTGCTGCACCTTCAGCGCGGGGCTTTAAGGTGCCTCCATTCGACGGAACATCTTCGTGGTCGGCTTATAAAATTCAATTTGAGGCCGTTATGAAGGCGAATGGATGGACAAAATCGCAAGCCATGACCGCGCTCACCTTGGGCCTCCGAGACCAGGCCCTAAACATTCTTGAGGCGCTCGGCAAGGATGTGACCTACGAACAGCTGCTGGAGGCGTTAGAGTCCAGATACGGCGACGCGCACCTGGAGCACGTATTTCGTGCTAAGTTGAAGGATCGTGTTCAGCGTAGTGCCGAGAACCTACAACAGTGGGCCCTGGAAGTTGAAAAGCTGGTTCGGAAAGCATACCAGTCTGCCCCTGCACTAATTGATGGGAATCTGGTACAAGCGTTCGTTGATGGAATACGTGACTTAGAAGTTAGAGCCGCCGTGAGACTTGGGCACCATGAAACATTGAAGGACGCCTTAGCCCATGCTTTAGAAGTAGAGGCAGTGAGGCAAGACCACCGAACGCACCGCGTTAGGGAGGTTGTAGCATCACCGGTACGTGAGCGCCCGCAAGGGTACAGTCCTAGGTGCTACACTTGTGGAGAAAGGGGTCACCTTCGGTCAAGCTGTCCAAAGCGCAACACACCGCGAGAAGATCAGCAAGGAAGGGTGGCTGAAGTGACTGCCCAGCCACAGCAGGGAAACGAGTAAATGCCAGGACTGGGGGGCGGGTGCTGGCTGGTATTGAAAGAGCCCGAGAATCTTGATCTCGCAAGCACATGACGGGAACAGCCTAACCATCAAAGGCGAAGTCAACGGAACACCATGCAAACTGACGTTGGATACTGGAGCTTCTTACACGGTCGTCAATTCTCATCTAGCAAGTCGGTTTCTTGGGGACCATTTTGATAACCACGACCGTATATGATTACTAACAGCTACCGGTCAGCACATAACCGTCCGAGGCAAGAAGGAGGTGGAGTTAAAATTGGGTGACAGATTTTACAAGCACAATGTCATCGTGGCCGACATAGTGGACGATTGCATCTTGGGCTTGGATTTTATGCGGAAATATCGTTGTGAGATCGACGTTGATCAAGGAGTATTGAAATGTGGTTCAGAGGAAGTCTTCATGGAAGGTGCACCATCAGGGAAAGTATACTGCTTGAAGGAGACTGTTCTTCCTCGCAGATCAGAAACGATTGTGCCAATTAGTTTACCACGGAATTCTGGACAAAAAGATCGAAGTGTTCTGATAGAAAGGGTGAACAATGACTTTCCATGGAAAATGGCACGGACTCTGGTCAAGGCCACCAACGTCTCAGCAGTACGCATACTAAATCCAAGTGACAAGGAGCAAGTGATAAAGAAGGGCACCTTGATCGGCACTTGCGAGGAAGTAGCTTGGATGCGTCAATTGCAAAATCTGCCTACCGGAAATAAAATTCGTAGTACAAAGTTTGACGTGTCAACACTTTTGGAAAACTGCGATTTATCTAAAGGAGAAATGGACAAGGCTAAGAAGATGTTACTTCAGTACGCCGACACTTTCTCTTCAAATGATGCTGACATAGGGAGAACTGGACTAGTTCAGCACAGGATTAATACGGGTAACGAGTTACCAATCCGTCAACGACCAAGAAGACTGCCAGTTGCACGAGAAAAAGAGGTGGAAACCATGATGAAGGGAATGATGAAGGATGGTGTTATAGAGCCTTCATCGAGTCCGTGGTGTTCTCCTGTGGTCCTGGTAAAGAAAAATGACGGCAGCATGCGCTTCTGTGTGGACTATCGACGACTGAACGATGTCACGAAAAAGGACAGCTATCCGCTGCCTAGGATCGATGACACACTGGATACGCTGACTGGTATGAAGTGGTTTACCACACTGGACCTGAAAAGTGGCTACTGGCAAGTAGAAATAGACCCCAAGGATAAGGAAAAAACTGCATTCTCAACAGGGAAAGGGTTGTGGCAGTTTAAAGTTATGCCATTCGGATTGTGCAATGCTCCTGCTACGTTTGAAAGGCTGATGGAGCAAGTACTCGCCGGATTGATTGGAGACGCATGTCTTGTCTATCTAGACGATATAATCATCGTGGGCCGTACATTTGAAGATCACCTTAAAAACCTCAACCAAGTGCTGTCGAAAATCCAAACAGCAAATCTCAAGTTAAGTCCGAAAACGTGCTCGTTTTTCAGAAAACAAGTGAACTTCTTAGGACACATAGTTTCAGGGGAAGGTGTTCAAACAGACCCGGAAAAAGTAGTCGCCGTCAAGGATTGGCCAGTTCCGAAAGACAAGACACAGGTCAGAGCATTTCTGGGTTTGTGCTCCTACTATCGAAGGTTTGTCAAGAATTTTGCCGACATTGCGAAACCTTTGCACAAACTCACTGAGGAAAAGCGGCAATTCTGTTGAGACGAGAACTGCGACGTTGCATTTCAGGAATTAAAGAAACGTCTGTGTAATACGCCTATTTTGGGATATCCTGACACTGAAAATGACTTCATAGTTGACACAGATGCAAGTAATACTGGGATTGGGGGCGTGCTGTCTCAACGGAAAGAAAACCAAGAGGTTGTGATAGCTTACTTCAGCAAGTCTTTATCCAAACCAGAAAGAAATTACTGCGTTACAAGACGGGAGCTACTCGCCGTAGTAAAGACATTGCAGCACTTCAGTAAATATTTGTTGGGACGTAAATTCCAATTAAGAACTGACCATGCTGCATTGAAGTGGCTATTACAGTTCAAGAATTCAGAGGGGCAAGTGGCGAGATGGATTGAGCTACTGCAAGAGTTTGACTTCGTAACTGAACATCGCAGTGGAAGAACTCACGGTAACGCAGACGCCTTGTCGAGACGACCTTGTCCTGAAGACTGTAAGCACTGTGTCAGGCAAGAGACTAAAGAAGTAGTGCCCGTGAGGATGCTTAGAACGGATCTCAGCGATGAATGGAAGGAAACCCTACAGCAGGCTCAGCAAAATGACTCGGACATCAAACCGATCTTCGAGTGGATCAAAGCTGATGCTCCTAAACCCAAGTGGAGTGATGTGGCTGCGATGAGTTCCATCACGAAGAGTTATTGGGCGCAATGGAACAGCTTGGTGATCCAGAATGGAGTCTTGTGCCGTAAATGGGAAAACGCTCGAGGGGACAGCTGTCATCTACAAATGGTTGTCCCTAAAGCTAAGGTACCGGATGTTTTACGGCTGTACCATGATGGATGTTCGGGAGGACATATGGGGGTAAAAAGGACTTTACTAAAAATTCGAGAACGCTTTTACTGGATCCACTGTCGAGATGATGTGGAGGACTGGTGTCGTAAATGCACCAGTTGTGCGGCCGTGAAAGGACCCCAAACACGCAGCAGAGGAGCATTAAAAGTGTACAACGTTGGAGCCCCTTGGGAACGGATAGCACTAGACGTTGCGGGACCATTTCCAGAAAGTGAGAGCGGAAACAAGTACTTCTTGGTGGTCATGGATTACTTCACAAAGTGGCCAGAAGTCTTCGCCATTCCTAATCAAGAAGCTACAACTGTCGCAGATAAATTGGTTCAGGAAGTCTTCTGTCGTTTTGGAGTACCCTTAGAAATACACAGCGATCAAGGAAGAAATTTCGAATCGCAAGTATTTCAGGAGACTTGTCGATTGATGGGTGCCCACAAAACCAGAACCACCTCTTACCACCCACAATCTGATGGAATGGTGGAACGATTTAACCAAACGTTGGAAAGATATCTGGCAAAAGTCGTGGAAAGCAGACAAAGGGATTGGGACAAGCACATACAGCCATTTCTTATGTCCTACCGTAGCGCCGTCCACGAAAGTACGACTGTGACGCCAGCCTTCGCGAACTTTGGAAGGGAATTACGGTTGCCTGCAGATTTAATCACTGGAACTCCCCCTGATGCTCCACGCAGTGTAACAGATTACGCAAATGACTTGCATAACAAGTTGAATGATGTTTATGAGGGTATTAGACAATCCGGCCAACAGATGTCCGAGAAGATGAAGACCCGTTATGACCGGAAGGCAAATAGTAGGGGTTTCGACGAGAGTTCACTGGTGTGGTTGCATAACCCAGTACGGAGCAAAGGGAAGTCTCCGAAATTGCAAGCAAACTGGGATGGACCATATCGAGTCGTGACTAGGATCAACGATGTCACCTACCGAATACAGAAGGGTCCACGAGGTGCGCCTAAGATTGTCCATGTAGACCGATTGGCGCGATACTACGGGGCTAACGATGCTCGGGACGAGCATGTCTAAGGAGGGGGCAGTGTTATGCCGTACTCGTACCTACAATTACAAGTAGGTAGGTAGATAGCAGTAGGTAGGTATGTAGGACGAGTATCGAATAATGTAGGTATAGGAATGGTCATTGTAATTTCGACCGTACGCCGAAGGCATAAAGTTCCTACTTCTTTATTTTGTACAAAGGCCAATGACCGACTGTAATTGTCTAGAAATTCAAGTAAGTTGTGGATGTTTCTAGAAGGGTTGGTCACCTTATAAATAGCGGACCTGTTTGCGGGAGCGGCAGTATTATTTTGGCTACAGTACGGAGCGAATTGAAGTGATCTAGCAGTGCGATATCTAAGTGAATAGTGATCAGTACTGTATAAGTGATTGTGTTTTAAGTGTTTCGTGTTTAATTAAAGTTATCCAAGTGTTCAATCGGTAGTAATTAATTTATCCCGTACCCAGCTCGTAACATTACTATACGTTTATATACACAACCGAATTCTCAACAATATTATTTTTACTATACATTCATGGCGTTTTTAACCGACTTCCAAAAAGAGGGGTTCATCAATTCATCAGATTTTTTTTCACATTATCGAACAGACCAATTTTTCAAACATATTATTAGGTAAGTGTATTATGAATATTTTAAAAAATCCTTAAAAATGCTATAGTAAAAGTTTGTCATTACTTAATACTTAATCTATACTAATATTATAAAGAGGTAACATTTGTTTGTAAGTTTGTAATTTGTAAGTTTGTATGTTTGTAAGTTTGTATGTAGGGGGTAATCTCCGGAATTAATGAACCAATTTTAAAAATTGTTTCGCTGGTAGAAAGCTACATTATTCGTGAGTGCTATAGGCTATATTTTATTCCCGTACTCCCACGGGAACGGGAATTACGCGGGTGAAACCGCGGGACGTCAGCTAGTACTAAATAAATAAGGAGGTGAGGATTGCAAGTTTTGATGTAGGGGGTAATCTTCGAAACTCGTGATCTGATTCCGTAATTTTATTCACTAATCGCAAGCTACATACTCTATGATACTCGAATTAAATGATTTTATCTTTTTTATTTTTATGTATTATGCCCAAGTGTCATGGCTCTATTTAAAACGTTCCGGTGGGATAGATTTCGACCACAAGCAAAATCGCGGACAAAACCTACTAAAGTACAAAGGCCAAATTGCATGATAAAGCCAGTTATTTTTTATCCCTCAATTTAAAGAGAAGTGTCCGTCAATTTACAATGTGCCTACACGTAATCACAATCAGTCACTTCACGACTTGCCTCGGCGCCTCCGCCATGTTTATCCGACGTTGTCACTCCACGGTGACATGTGAGAAGTCAGTCATAATTCACGACCGCTGCTGATAAGGTGAGAGGTTTATGTAAATAGGTACCTTCCATTCTTCAATCTTCCTTCTTCAAGTTTTTGTGTAAATTTGTTGAAATATGACGATAATTGTTGCAAGTGTCGGAAATAGTGAAGCCGCTTTGCTCTACTATACCTCTGGGAAGCTCTAGAAATGTCGAAAAATAACCTAAAATACTTAGACAAGAATACTTAGTTATTGTTGTTGTCACACAAAATCACAAATAAGATCGAGGAATAGAAGTATTGCAAGAGATCTTGTAGTGTTAGTCCAAGTTAACGTTAAATTAAACGGTGGAAATTGACGCTTTCAAAAATTAAGTGGTCACTCTCAATAATCTGAAAAACCACACTGCGCTTTAATAAACTGTACCTTACAGACACCATTGATTTAATTTATTTTAAAGACGATATGACGGTATTATAAAATAAATTAGTTGAGTATAAACTAAGAATAATTACAAAACAAACAAGGCTTTTGAAAACTTAAACAAAACATTCTTAAAAACATATTTTTCCTCCTTTGAATAGTTTCCCAGCAACGGTAAACATTTGCCAACGATTTTTCCTAAGCAATTTTCTTAACGTGTAGGTACAAAAGAATTAAATAAGTAAACGGTTGTTTCCTAGACCTATGCCACGGAATAAATAAGTACAAAAGGTCCACTGCGTATAGCGAGTGAAAATAGGCACACAAATACGTAGACGCATACGTACGGCGATCTCAAACAAATGTCAGTCCCAGTGCGCTTGTTAAAACCGAAGGTAACGAATCTCAACAAAGGTAAGTTCGTTTAGCTTCGCTCGTGCGCTGCCGCGTCTTTTCATTCCTTCGTTCAAACCGCGAACTACACAGCTAAACTACGCCAGAGATGCGAACTTACGAGCTGACGAACCCGACGATCCCTGTGAAGCAAAGGGCCGCCCTTCACGCGTTTTCGGAGAGGGGCGCATCTATCTAGTCAAGGCATCTGTCTAGTCATTGGCCTTAGTTTCAGGTGTGAACCTTGTGAACTTTGTTTTTCTCTCTTACGAAGCTATACGACCTTAGCTTTGTTTCGGTTCTTACCCAGTGTGGTTTAAGGGCCAATACCCCCTCAAATGGCTTAGCATGATCCTCCGTTACGCCTAAAATACTGCAGCATTCATTTTTAAATAAATGTATGGTAAAGTTGAGGATTAATGCTAAGTCTTATGTGTGACGAAAACACGATTCCATAAGCTTTTCTCGATAGAATAAAATCCAAAGTTACCTCCAAATCGAACAATAAACCGCTGGTATTCAAAAAGTACTTCAAATTAGAGCATAAAGCTTTGCATACTAACTGAACTAACTTTAAAGCAGGTCTTATGTGTTTTATTTTTTTAGTCCAATCAATAGATTTTTGTAAATCGCAAAAAACCACTAATTTCGCACTATTCGGCCGCAGTGACTGACGTAACAACGGCTTTATAGTGTAAGCTGATTAGAACTTTATTCTAACAGTATTTCAAACGAAGTTTGAACCACCACTAATAGAGTTGCTTATTTTAGGGTTAGAGGTGCCTTAAAGCGTGTCTACGTGTTCATGCATTTCTGCTCATTGCATGAACCTTCTGTACCTATTTATTCTGTGTCACGACAGCGACAGTACGGAACCCGGGGGGACTAAGCAAACTTGTATTCATTATGAAATTTGTAATGCAGCTTTGAACACGTGGCTTTGACGTAGGAAACTAAGATTTTAATACGGCTTTAGATGCTTTTGAAGTAGATTTTGGAAGTAGGTTTCTGCTTGTGCATATTCAGGAGCGTGCATTCTGCCTATGCAGACACTGGTGTCGATTCTGTTGTGCACAAACTAAACTTAATTTAGGCTATTGCTATCTTTTTCTATCTAATAAAACGAGAAAGAGACAGACGTAATTTAGAGCCGTCAAATTTAGTTGGAACTAATATTTCTATACAAATGAAGGGTGCACGTAAAAACATGTCCACTAAAAACACGGTGAAGCACAAGGTATAAACTAGTTTAACAGCTCTAACTTAGTTCATAGCTTTATCCGTCCTTTTCTCGCACTGCCTTTTAGTAAAACATAGCAATAGCCTAAATCAAGGTTAGTTTGTGCACAACAGAATCGACACCACTGCCTACTTCATAAGATCCTAATTTAACTACCATTAACTATAACTACATTAATAAAATATATCAGTCATCATCATCACCCAACATATTTATTAAAGAGAGTAACATAGTTAATTTGGATCTTACGAAGTAGGGAGTGCCTATCTGCAATGCAAGCGCCTGTGCACATTGTAGTTCTAAATATTACAAAAAGATGCAATTATAAGTATTCGTTACCTTCAAATAAAATAAAAATGTGCGGAGGCTGTGGATGTTGCGGTGGCTGCTGTGGTAGATGCTGCTGCCTTTGCATCACGATCTAGACCTACTGTACGAAGATTTGCTGATTTGTAAAGATTAGAGGCAGAGGTAGCGCTTTCTCACGCAGACAAGCCATGGTGTCTCCGTCGAAGAAGGGCACTGAACTCCTTGATGTTTGTCACTTCCTTGCCGTTTTGTGGGAATCAAATTTCAGCCGAAAGACGTCCACTGCTGGACATAGGCCTCCCCCAAGTGTCACCACATTGACCGGTCCCGTGCGACTCGCATCCAGCGGATTCCCGCAACCTTCACCAAGTCGTTGGTCCACCTAGTGGTAAGCCTTCCAACGCAACGTCTTCCGGTTCGCGGTCGCCACTCCAGAACTTTTCGGCCCCATCAGCCGGGAAAAAAACGAATAAAACGTGGAAAAAACGGCGTGCGAATAAAACTACTATAAATAAATAAGTTTCAAGTTCATTACGCATTGATTAGTGTTAGGCCTTCTTTTTTTTTTTCGGATGGGAAATCATCAAATGACTCCTCCCGCTCTGGGCGGAGCAGGAGGGAGTGTCAGACTTTTACTGACTAAAACCCATCCATGTTCCTTCATCGCCCTTTGTGTTCCGGGGCACGGTATCTCTTTCGAACTGTCCCGCAACCTCAAAGAGGTGTTAGGCCTTACAAGAAAATCAGTGATGGTACAGTGGTTATGGCCACGACTTACGTGTTGTCGTGGGTGTGAGTTCGAACCCCGGGCAGGCGCTTTACTATGTGTAATTTATTTCATCACCACTACTCTGAACAATACGGTGAATAAAAATATTGAGGAAACCGGCGTGGCTTAGAACCAAAAAATCAAAGACATGTGGCATCTACCAATCGCACTGGGCGCGCGTGGCTCCTTCTTATAGAGAGGAGGCCTGTGTCCCAGCAGTGGTGAGATTAGGGTTTTATATTATTATTGAGGTCCTGAGTGCGATTCCCGGGTCTGGAAAATTGTTATTGGATTTTCATCAGGAATTTCTCAGTAGAAACCACGGGGTCTTGGTTTAGGCCCCGTTGATGGCAATAGGCTCGCCCCCTATTACATGGGACTTAAACATAACTGGTGACATGTGCGTATACTATTAGGTACACAATAATACGTGGGTAGATAAGTGACGTTATGTAATGTAAATAAACAACAAACAAAATACATTTAAAGAACAAAACATCTACGTCTCTTACATACCTAAGCTAATTCCTACTGAAGGTTGTATCTCAAAAACAGAAATAAATGTAAAGGCAAAACTTTGATGAAGTTCCAAGGGGCAAGCCCGAGACATACTTTTCTTTTTGTTAAATTTATAAACAAACTTGGGACCGCTGTGCCACTCAGTGCGTTCTTGCTTAAAACATTGAGTAAGGATAATTTATGTTCTGAAGTTATATCTCTGTATTTGTGTTTGTGAACAAAAATATCTTGCGTAGGTAAAATGGGTTTGACCTTCAATTGTTTTCGTGTATTTTGTTATCATTAGGTGGCGGTCCACCTGATTGTAAGCAAGTGGCTCCTCTTCAAACGGGACATGATTCCACGTAGATTCATCATCATCTGCCTAGCCTTTTCCCAACTACGTTGGGGTAGGCTTCCAGTCTAAACGGATATAGCTGAATACCAGTATTTTACATGGAGCGACTGCCTATCTGACCTCCACAACCCAGTTAGTACTGGGTAAAACGATACCCCTTGGTAAGACTGGTTGTCAGACTTTTTGGGCCACTACCTGTAACGACTCTCAAAGATCTACAAATGACAGCAAGCCAACAGCTTAACGTGATTTCCGAGGCACGGAGGAAACTCGGTATGTAAGGGTGGTCACCCATCCACAGACCAACCTAGGCAAGCACGGCTTACTTTATTTAGCCACGAGCTTCTCCACGATTCCACGTAGGTTAGTGGCAGAAGTAAGTAATTTGGTAAAGCTGGACTTTCCTGACAAAATAATTGACTACTTACTTTCTTTCAAAAGTGAAGGTCCTTTGTAAGCAAGGCGTAGTGCGACGCCAGCAGCTACGACCCTTACATACTCCTTTAGCCTCATCCACGTCCATACATCTGGTCATACACGCACGCCGGTATCGAGTACTACGCACCTCACCTAACTGAAGAACCTCACCAATAAGGTAGATAGTATACACACCTTATAATGCAAAATCAACATAAATATTTGTGCTAGCAAGCACGGAGTGACTGACCTGACAGCAAGTCTTATCTCTTCAAATCACAATAAGATATTGTAAGGCCTTCGATCAAAGCAGAGACGAGACGTGCATGATTCGACGAATCACGGAAGAGATGTCACAATGTGGATTTTGAGCAATGTGATTGGGAAATTTTCGAACCTACATCTCTTTTCCGCTCTATTCGAGGAGCTCGTAGCTAAATAATAACAGTCGCACGGCTCATTCTTACAGATTAAGCCGCGCTTGCCAAGGTCAGCCTGTGTATGTCACCATCATCACATACCGAGTTTCCTCCATGCGGACTATCGGCGTAACATGCTTTCCGAGGGAAAGTACGTTACGCCGATAGACCAGGCTATCATTTAATAGTAGATTTTACAAGTGCCCAAAACAAACCATTTTTATCCGAGGGCGAGGGCTGATAGTAATGTCGAGGATAAAATGGTTTTGTGGACGAGTTATAAACTCTGCTTTTATCTTCGATTGCGAGGAAATAAAACAGTAGTATAAATTGAATGAAGAAATTAATAAACACACGAAAAAAAAGAGCTGTTTCCCGCTGCTTTCTTTTATTGAAATCTTACGACATTGATATTAGGCTTGGGCTGCAGACCTATACAGCCTAATATTAAATTAATGTTGTAATAATAATTTTCTTAAATTAATTAAATAACCTATCGTAGGTAGGTACTTGAATTTGAATTTTTATATCTATTAAGTCTTAAAAAAACACTTACGGCAAATAAATTAAAGTAAATGTTATAAAATAACAAATTATTTTCTATGAACTTCTTATTGCGTTTGGCTGTATGGCTCATATTCTTTGCCTTAATACAGATACATTTATGAGTAGATACGTTAATGCCCTTGTGCACAAATAGTAGATTATTAACCAAGGGGATAAAGCAGTGTCTTTTGTAGCGGGTGACGATTTAAATCGCGAGCGTAACGAAGGACTCGAGGTTTACTCCCGAGCGTAGCGAGGGTGTTAAAAACTTAAATCACGAGCGAAACGAGGGATTTAAGACGAGTTCTGAGTGTAGCGAGGGATTTAAGTTCACCCAAGACTAAGACTGCTTTATCACCGAGGAAAATACTCTACTTTTCGTACCATTTGCGAAAAAATTAACACAATAATAATATGAGATAAGCATTTATTAAAAATAATGACAATTAAAAGTAAAAATAATTTTCCTTTGATTTCGTTGGAAGCAAATTATTTATAATTGCGGCAGCATTTGCACTGATGGAATCCGACAATTCACTGTCACTGTCGCTTTGATTTAACATCGTAACGTATTTTTAGAACATTAACTTTTTTTTTTTTTTTCTAAACTACATTTTTATTTTCTATAATATTTACATTATAACAAACATTAACATTAACTTATATATAAAAATAAAAAATAAACTTAACGTTTATGTATTTGAAGAAAACAAAAACGCGGCAAATTCCTAGACTAATATTTTTTTGTCGGAAAAGCGGGTGTTTCGTCGTTTCGGACCACGAGTGGTTCGGACCGCGGTGTGAAACGCCGAAGAGCTCTTAGGAATAGGCTGTTTCGGACCGCGGTGTGAATCGACCATAGAAGAATTTGAATGGGTTTATTCAAACCGAGAATGGAACAAAAAGTTTTCTCAGTAATAATGCTGAAAGTACAGCCAGGCACAAAATAAAATAGCGAAAATAAAATATAATAAATTAAATTTTGTTTTGCACGCATTTGTTACACATAGCCGGACTTGTTGGAAGATGGCTGGCTATATGTAATGGCAGAAAGTCCAAAGAGTAACGAAGTCACACAGTTCAATGACTATTTTGTCAAAACATGGCTGGAACATCATGTGTTTTCAAAAACATGGAACACTTTCAATGAAAGTGACAGAACCAACAACATGGTGGAGTCATGGAATGCAAGGATAAAAAAGACCATTACAGAAAAACCCAATATTGCACAGTTTCTTGAGGAAATACAAAAAGATGCCAAATATTATTGTGGTATATTAGCAAGAACTGGTGACATCCAAATTTCAAAAAGGAAAGCAGAAACCATTGAAATGAATCAAAGAATAAAGAGCATTATACAAGAGTTATTGACTGGTGAGATTACTGTCGGTCATTGTTTTGAAAAATTGAGAGTTTAGTGCGTTTCAGTTTAATAATAATTAAAGTAAATTTTTATATTCTGTTGATTTTAAATATTTTTATTTTATTTTTACTATTGGTTAAAAATTAAGAGTTTAATGTAAGTTGAATTTGTATGGGATTAGGTATATTTTATTATTGTCTTTTGTATATTTTAAAACTAAATGAAAAAGAGCCTGTTAATTTAAAAAAATACGTATGATGTTTCGAATTGTTGTTTTAATCAGTAGTAAATACTTAATTATTATTTGTAAGTACAGTTTTGTTATGTAGTAGTAAATACTTAATTATTATTTGTTGATTAAAGTTTTGTTGTATCTGTATTTGTTAGTTTTATGTCAGAATGTGTACTGTGTACTGAATGAATGTGTACTGTGTAAATGTGTACTGTGTAATGTTTAAACTGTGATTTAAACTAGTTCTCAATTACTAATCAAACTGTGATTTTAATTCAACCACTTTTACTAAATATTAGTATGTGATTGTGATTTTGAAATATAATTACAAAATATCAAGTCGTAACTGTTTTATTTTCATGAAACACTTTTCTACTCGACTGTACATACAAACTTTGAAATTAGCTTGTACCTAAACATAGTGGTTCGAATCGCTCCATTCCTAAGAGCTATTGGTCGATTCACACCGCTGGGCGCTCCAAGGACCGCCGCGGTGCGAAACAGCCCATTCTTAAGAGCTCTTCTGCGTTTCACACCGCGGTCCGAACCACTCGTGGTCCGAAACGACGAAACACCCGGAAAAGCAAAGGCATCAAGCTCATACGGCCTCGTCGGTTTTCGTAATTTTATTTAATCATAACTGCATAATAAATGCGTATTCCTTTTTCAAAAAGATGTATAATGCTTTATATTCAAACTCAATGGTGTAAACACAGATGTAGTTCAGTACAAATTTCGGTAAGTATTCCAAATTTAAATCACATTCTCCCCCTAGAGGATGAATGAAATTCAGTACAATTTGCTTTCCCTGTTTTTAACAGATTAAAAATGACTATTGTTATGTTCGCTTTTTGTGGCATAGAATGTCACTTTTTTGAGCAAGTGGTACGAAAATTCAATTTTGTGCAGCCTATATCCTGCACAAACAAGCACTTTCAGAGCATGAGAAGTGAAAAGATCTTTGACAGTCGTTACAGTACAAGTAGTCAGTGTCCCGAAAGTCTGACAACCAGTCTCACAAAGGGGTATTACATTACCCAGTACTGACTGGGTTGTGGAGGTCCGAAACGCATTCGCTCCATGTAAAATACTGGTATTCAGCTGGAAATTTGGAAAAAGGCTAGAGACATGATGATCTCCTTTCCGCTCTGTTCTTCGTAAATTTGGTCGAAACCGGACTTAAATCAACTGCCTTCTTTTCTCTTGCCGAATATAAAGACACACTGATAAGACTGACTGCCTCCAAGTCCTTGACTGATAAGACTCCCAAAACACCCAAATTGTATGTAAAATAAAGTTAATTTGTATTAATTTATGCGCTAAGTAAATATTGGGGGCTTATCAAGCAATCTTACGGAGTCAATGGGCGAGATAGAGGGCTCATTATCGTATCTTTTCAAGGGCTTTTAACCTATATTGTAATGAGACTGGAAGTGGCTTAAATTTAAATAATTTTTTGTGGGAAGAAAAGAAAGAGAACTGATTTTATTTCTCATAGAAACACGACCGTGTTCATTGGCTTAGCTTTTGGATTAAAAGCGTCTTGTAATAAAAACTCTCTGTAACTACACTTCTTGTAAAATCTATGAAAAAATATAGATCTATAGTTCTTCATAGAATCTTACAAAAACGATCTTGATCCGACCTTGATACGAACTACGTTAAAGGAATGCGTTGCACTCGTGTTTTGTTTCTTTTTTTTTCTCTTTGTTTAATTTTTATTAGTTGCACGGATAATTTAACCATTTCATTTTGTGTGTTTTGTCCTGTGCGGGCTAATAAATGTTTTTTCTTTCTTTGTTTTACCACCCAAAATACATCTCGGCCAGCCAAACATTGAGACAAGAGACACGATACTTTGCCTAAGCACACTAGTGTACGAACACAGTGGCCGCTCGAATCGAGCGTGCGGCGGGGCGGCGCGTGCAGCGTTCATGTCAAACACATGCATTATACGTGAGTGGCCACAGTAGACGCCCGCCGCGTTGGTCGGCAGCTCGACGCCCCGCAGAACGTGCCGCCCGACACTATAGCGTCGAGCGGCCACTGTGTTCGTACACAAGGCTCCTTGTATTATACCTAATGTTCACCGTTTGGCCACGAAATACCAAAAGACCGCATCAAGTGGACGAAACAAATGAAGCTCGCACGTTTCGCTTGACGAAGTTCGCGTCGCAGGTCTGAGGTTGTGAACAGAGCTGAAACTACACATTTTTTTCTCTTAACACTTCCTGTTACCCCTATATCCAGGCCTTGATTCTTCACTCAAAGCCAAGATCATTAAGTTGGAGGGTCCCTAAGTAGTAAACTTTAATAACCTGCCGGTAATTGCGGGTATCTTTACTGTTTCTATCAGGTGTTACTCAAAGTAATGGCTGTGTTTAATTTTCTCTACTTGTCTAAAAAAAAATTAAGAGATTTTTTTGGAAAAAGTAGGTGAGAAAAGAAAAGGGCGTAGAACGATTTTACACGGTTTAGGGACATAGAGCACATCCTGGGTTCAATTCCCAGGTCGGGCACAGTATTATTGGGTTTTTTCTTCAGGAATTACGCAGGAGCAGCCACGGAGTTTGTATTTGCGCTCGGTTGATTACAAATAAAAAAACCGCTATTACATTGACTTAAACATCATCATCATCATCATTTCAGCCGAAAGACGTCCACTGCTGGACATAGACCTCCCCCAAGTGTCACCACATTGAACGGTCCCGTGCGACTCGCATCCAGCGGATTCCCGCAACCTTCACCAGGTCATCGGTCCACCTAGTGGGAGGCCTTCCAACGCAACGTCTTCCGGTTCGCGGTCGCCACTCCAGAACTTTTCGGCCCCATCGGCCTTCCGTTCTGCGAGCAATGTGCCCTGCCCACTGCCACTTCAGTTTGGCAATTCTTCGGGCTACGTCGGTAACCTTGGTTCTCTTGCGGATGTCTTCATTTCTGATTCGATCGCGCAAGGAAACTCCGAGCATAGCCCTCTCCATTGCCCTTTGGGTGACTTTAAGCCTTTGATGAGGCCCATTGTGAGCGACCACGTTTCGGTCCCGTATGTAATCACTGGCAACACACACTGGTCATAGACTTTCGTCTTGACTTAAACTTGACTTAAACATAACTGGCGAAATCTGAGTGTACTATTAAGGTACAAGTTGGCAGCGGGCGACACGAAGCCGCCGCAGACGACGTGTCGCAGCGACACTACTGGTTTCTATGTATTTCTATGAAATTCCCTCCGAAGCAAGCGACATGAAGCTAGCGACGCGTCGTCGAGCGGCATACGCAAGTGTCGCCCGACCGCAGATCAGTAGTGTCGCTGACGCCGAAATGCCGGGTTCAAAATCATAACTGCAGCGACATGAGGCGACGACACGTTGTCTGCGGCGGCTTCGTGTCGCCCGCTGCCAATTTGCACCTTTGGGTACTCCGAAGCTGTAATAAAAGTTTGTGTCAAGAAGAGTATTCCCAAAAGAGTCGCAGCATTCATTCAAGGTTTTGATGTCAATTAAAATGCGTCTTGTTGAAAGCATTTTGGCACTCATGAAAACCGTAATTTCTCAAAATATTGCAATAATTTTAAAACACATATTATAAATCAAATTCAGTTGACAAGTAAACATAGAACGAAATAACTAACACAGCTGTGGACATTTCTAAATAACTGCGGCGAACAAATCTATTTGGTGTTTTCTCCTCGGTGATAGATGAGCAAAATAGTTAAGGGCCATGTTTTATTAAAATATATATATTTTACATTACAGTACCTATTAATAGTCTTTGAGCACTTGTAGGGTTTTTTGACAAGAGTTAAGGTTCCATCATACCGGTACAGCAGATAAATTTTCTGAAGCACCTACAGGGTGTAAACAGACTCTTCACGAAGCCGTTAACCAAGCATTCTGTACATCAAACTAAGTAACCCTACGCAAAAATTTTTGCTGGGAAATTACTTTTTTTGTGGTAAAAAATCACGTTTTACGGTAAAAGTCAGTGTAACGCACTCAAAACAATGTGCTGGTTGAAGGATTGAATAGTGTGGGGGTCGTGGAGGTGTTCAAAGTAAAGTTCTTACAATAAAAACATGTATTTAAAAAAAAAAACTTGTGAAATAGTTGAAACTTTGACCCTCAATATCTCCGTAAATAGAAGGTTCTCAGGTATGGTCTATAACTCTATAATAAAACAAATATCGCAATGACGGGGAGAACAAGTGCTTTTCGGCTTCGATATGAGTCTTTTTACACACTTTACTTTATTTTGTCAGAGCCCAGTGTGCGCTGCTGCCATTCTGGATCGTGGCTTGCCATTTTAACGGTTTGACTGAATGAACCATTCAGAGTATCAAAAACCCTATTGCTGAAATCTACGCATTGAAAACATCCAACTAAGTGAAATTGTGGCAATTGAATTAGGTAATTTACTTTTATTTTTATTGTGAGAAATCTCTTTAAGGCCCTTCTAACCCTAAAATTAGCAACTGGTACTACAAAGTGGTTGTTACGTCAGTCACTGCGGCCGAATAGTGCGAAATGAGTGGTTTTTCGCGATTTACAAAAAATCTATTGATTGGACTAAAAAAATAAAACACATAAGACCTGTGTTGACGCTCGTGTTTTGTGTGTTGTTGTGGAGCGGGCTCGCTGGCGGGATGTCGACTGGAGAGTGTACGATGGTCGCAGTAGGAGCGAATAATAACGATTATTCTTCAGAGTTTTCTTGTATTTATTTCTTGATGTTGCCTCTTACACTGCTGGGTTTGGAATGCCTGACCACAGAAAATGCCCCTTTTTTATAGGCGGCTCTGACCAATCACAGCCCTTCAATTTTGCACACGGCACTAATGACCCACCTCTCGACCAATCAGAGCGCAGGTGGCCTTTGTATGAGAAATTTAACATGCTGTTTTCTGTGGTAAAACACCCCTTACAATATTTCCTTATGTACTATCTTAATTAATAGTCTTAAAAACCTTATTCTACACCTTAAAATATGCATAACACTTTAACATAGAATCTAGAAAAATACCACGAGGAATGCACAACACTTCAACATAGAATCTACTTACTAACTCTAGAAAAATACCATGACTAAACACTTTAACATAGAATCTACTAGCTCGGGAAAAATACCACGATAGGAATGCATAACACTAACTTAGAATCTACTTATTAGTTCTGGCAAAAATACCACGATGAGGACAGAAAATACCACGATGAAAGATAAAAAATACCACGATGATGATAGAAAATAACACGATGAAAGACAGATTAATCAAACTAATTAGACATTAAAATATTTAAATGATTAATTACATATCGTCGCCGCCAGCAGGCGCCTCCCATGTTTGGAGTCCCTGGAGGGATAAACTTCCACTTGATGCCCTTCTCTTGTGCGGCCTCTTCCAGGTCCTTTTTTGCTCCAACAAAGTTGGTCCCGTTATCGCTGAATATAGTTTTTGGGGTTCCTCTTCTGGCTGCCATCCGTCGAAGTGCCATAATCATCGAGCTAGTACTAAGAGAGGGCACTAACTCTAGATGTACGGCTCTGGTGGTGAGACATGTAAATAATACCCCCCAGCGCTTCTCAGTTCTTCTCCCAATAGTGACTTGCATCGGCCGAAGTAGTCTACGGCCGTGCAAGAGAATGGGAACTGATGATGCTGTAGTCTCTCGCTTGGTAAGTCTCCCGTCGGGGGTATCTCTGGTAAGCTCTTCTTTGTCTTGCACCATTGACAGCTGTGTGCGACTGCCTTCAGAGTTGCTCTTAAGCCCAGGATCCAATACTTTTGTCGAATCTCGTTCATTACTGTAGCAGTGTTTCCGTGAAGGAACTTCTTGTGGTAATGTTGTATAATGAGACGCGTTATCTTCTGTTTTCCATCTAAGATGATGGGATTCATCTTTCTTTCGTTTTTGTCGTGGAATTTCATTGTCCTGCTTCTTAGCTTGATAATTTCGTCGTCTCCTATATAAACGTCAATCTTCTTGAGCCGGCTTGCGCTTTCTAAGGGTTTTTCTGACTTCAAATTCTTTATATCTGACGCGAAACTATCGTTCTGGCTCATCTTCATTAATAACTCTTCAGCCTTCTTTAAGTGATTTTCTTCCAGGGGAAGGTACTGCCGCTTGTTATTGTTTTTGTTGGCTGATTGAATTGAGCTTCGTGTGTCTTTCTTCTGGGTTTTTCTTTGAGGTTTCCAGGACTCGTCTTTCCGGCGCGTGGCGGTGGTGGTTGCTTTACGGGCCTTCAGTAAATGGTATGTAAAGGCAATCACTCTGGCTGTAGTGCGTAGTAGTCGCTCCCAGCTTGAGAACCTCTCTGGATCCAGAAAGACGTCTTCTGCAGCTTTTACCGCCATCACCTTTTGCTTATTCTTTTCTTCTGGCAGGATACCCTCTGGTTTGAAGTCGTGGAACGGCCATTCTTCTTCTGGTTGACGGAGAAATGACGGACCTTTGAACCACCTGGCGTTGTGGCCGAATTCAATTGGAGTTCCCCTCGTGGCGTCGTCTGCTGGATTTTCTTTAGTCGGTACCCATCTCCAGTCTTCTGGCTTGGACTTCTCTTCGATTTCTGCCAGTCGGTTGGCCACAAAAGTTTTGAACTTTCTTGGTTCCGCCTTTATCCACTGCAGTACTGTGCTAGAGTCGGTCCAGTAGATCTTCTTTGATATTTCAAGCTCCGACTTTTCTTCGACCGTGCCAGCTAGTCTGCTGCCAAGCAATGCCGCTTGTAACTCTAGCCTCGGGATTGATACTGGTTTCGTTGGCGTCACTCTTGCTTTGCCGGCGATCATGGAGATATGGACTTTTCCTCCAGGCTCGACTGTCCTCCAGTAGACTACTGCTGCGTAGGCTTCTTCACTTGCGTCAGTAAACGTGTGCAGCTGTCCTTTCCTGCCGCGGGGTGAGATGCACCTTGGAATCTTCAATCTTGCTAACGCCGATACTTTTTGTAAGTAGTTCATCCATGCTTCTTTTTGTGGTTCGTTAATTTCTTCGTCCCAGTCTATTTTCGTTCGCCAAATGTCTTGAATTAACTTCTTTCCTTGTATTAAGACTGGTGTTGCAAAACCCATGGGATCAAAGGTAGACATCACTGCCCCCGTGACTTCTCTTTTCGTTGGAGTTCTTCTACCATCTTGCAGGTCTTTTGACGTGTTGCGCAGTCCAACATTGAAGGCTAGTGTATCTTCTTTTACCAGCCATCTCAGCCCCAGAGTCTTCTCTTCCTTCGTCAGTTGCAGGGAATCTTCTTTACTGGTGTCTCCTACTTCTGACAGTACCCCTGAATTGTTACTGGCCCAACCCTTCAGATGAAAGTTTGCTCTTGCGTGAATATCTTTAACTTCTTTTGATATCTTCATTGCTTCCGCTGTAGACGCGAAGCTCTGTAGATAGTCGTCCATGTAATGGTTTCTCTTTATTGCCTTTACTGCTTCGGGATGAGATTTCTTGAATTCCTCTGCGTTCTTGTTCATTACATATATTGCTGTTACTGGTGATGACGCTGCTCCAAAGATGATTGACGACATTCTATACTCTTCAGGGTTGCCTGATCTTCGGCTTCCACGCCACAGGAACCTGAGACTATCTCGGTCATCTTCTCTGACCTTGACTCGAAGAAACATATCTTGGATGTCAGCCATGACAGCCACTGGTCCTTCCCTGAAGCGAAGCAGCATGCCAAATAGTGACTGCAATAGGTCAGGGCCTGAGAGCAAGGCGTCGTTGAGGCTCTTCCCTTCAAACTTGGCAGCTGCGTCGAACACTATTCTCAGCTTCTTCTTAACTGGATGCACAACGGCGAAATGGGGTAAGTAGAATACTCTTCCTTTGTTTGCAGTTTCCGGAGCTTTCTCTGCATATCCCTTGTCGATCAGACTCTGGATCTGAATCTCGTAGTGCACTTTAGCTTCTTGGTCTTTATCCAATTTCTTTTCGATGTTGACCAGGCGTCGGATTGCTTGATTGTAGTTGTTAGGTAGGGTTTCATCTTCTTTCTTCCACAGGAGTCCTGTTTCATATTGACCGCTTGACAGTTTCTTCGTAGTTTTCTCGAGGGTTTCTAGTGCTCTTCTATCGCTGTCATTGGTTGGTGACCGATTTTGAATCCCAAGAGATTCCAACTGAAAGTGTTCTCGGACGATTTCTTCTAAATTTTCTTCGTCAGTGGTCGATCTGCCATAGTGAATGAAGTTTATTAAGGCAGTTGCCCCTGTTTCGCATCCGTGTAGCACCCACCCTAGGTTGGTGAGTGAGGCTACAGGTTCGGATGGTTTGCCCTTCTTCAGTCTTCTTGTTACTATCAGTCCCCAGTTGTCTTGGCCTATCAGCAGCTTGGGCCTTTCGGTGACGTAGAGGAGTTGACTTTCGATTGCCCTGAGATGCTGACAATTCTGCACGGTGTCCTTATTTATGCATTGTTCAGACAGCTTCAGGTCGTCGATGGTTCTTGCAACGATAGTTCTTTTTTCTTTTCTATGAGCCCCTTTTATCTTGAACTCGATCTTCTGTGAACTATCTTTTCTTAACACCTTCCCACCGACTGTTTCGATTGTGAGTTTTTCTTGCTTCCCTTCGATTCCGATCTTCTCAGCAACTGATGCGTCTAAGAGTGTGACTGTTGACCCCTCGTCCAACAATGCTAGTACGCGAACTTGGCCTTTTGGACCATAAAGGTCCACTGGGATGATCTTCAGGTATGCTTTCTCTTCTCCTTTTGCGTTGTGGATTGAGGCGACCTTCTCTTCGGACGAGCTTCCCTGGTCTTCTTTGTTCGTTTCTTTTTCTACTGGTACTGGCGGTTTGTCGGAGTGCAAGATGGTATGATGCCATCTCTTGCACTGCTTGCACACTGGAGCTTTACAGTTGATTCTAGAGTGTTTGAATCGAAGGCACTTGAAGCATATCTTTGCCTTCTTGATCATATCCCATGTTAGCTTCTTTGAACTTCTTGCATTCTATTGCGAAATGCTCTTCTTCACAGAATGGACATGACTTCTTGTATTTTTCTTGTGACGCTTCTTGTACCGTATGTATGGGTCTTCTTATTGCCTTCTTTTGCTCCGAGGACACTTCAGGTGGAGCAAAGTCCCCACACATGTCGGCTTCTGTTTCTAGAAACGCTTCAACGAGTAGTAGCTCTTGAATTTCTTCATCTCTTCTGCTTCTGTGGTAAGCAAACCAACGAAATTTCATGGATGTTGGCATCTTGTCGACTATGATTCTCAGTGTTTCAGGAGAACTGAGGTACTGTGGTTTCTTCAAGGCCTTGATTGTCTCGACGGCGTTCTTTACTTTGCTTGCAAATACGCAAATGTCGCTTGGGTTCTCACCGACTTTCGACAGGTTCTTCATTTTTTCTAGTTCTGCTAATGCCAGCGCTCCAGGTCTTCCAAATCTTGCTTCCAGTCCCTTGATTACTTCGCGTGGGTCTTCAGCGGTGAACAGCAGGCTTTGAACGGCTTCTCTAGCTTTTCCTTGGATTGCAATTCTAAGGCGCGCTAGGTTCTGATTGTTACCGAAGGAAGCGGCCGTATCTTCGTATGATCTCTTGAAAGCTAACCATTCTTCACAGGACCCGTTGAAGTGAGGGAGTTCAAGATGCTTCGATGAAACGTTGTCACGTGACTTTTCGGATAACTTAAGTATGACTGAAGCCAACTCCTGGATGTCGCTCTTCTTTTCTTCCGTCTCAATCGGCCTCCGATCCTTAGGTCTGTCCCCGGATTGGATGAACCACTGCTCAAGTTCTCGAGTTTGTTCGTACAGCTCTTCTCCAGCACTTTCTTCTTCTTCATCTGCGGCAAGAAGCTCTAGTTCAGCTTGAGCGACTTTTGATCGTGCTTCTGCCAGTTCCAATTCCCTTAGTGCTATTGTCATTCTTGCTTGCGCTTCTGCTCTCTTCCTATGCGACGAGCGAACAGAATGTGTGTCTAGATCGCGGGTCGTCTTCTTAGGGTGAGGCCGCTGCAGACTCTCTTCTCTGGACGTTGGTGTACTTCCATCGTTCAGACGCGTTCTCACTGCGACACTTCTTTCTTGAATCTGCGGCGATGGATGACTCTCTTCTTGGCTAACGGGAATCGACGCTTCGATAGTGCGGGTCGGGGGGGTGGTACGAGTCACTTCGCCCGGTGTTGATTCCTCTCCAGTAGTGTCCTTGGGATAAAGTACAGGTTGCTGACGCCCATGTATGTTGCTCGGCAGCGATTTTCTTGTAAATTTCGATCGATTTGGAATCACCGTGTTCGTAGTCGTCGCACTTGTAGATTCACTCGGCGTATTCATACTTCAATCCGTCGTACCGGTACCCGTAGTATCCGTGGTTGCGTTACTTTCACTCGTAGTTGTAGCCTTCGACTGCAACGATCTTGATCTCGTGTTCGCAGGCATCTTTCCAGTTTTCTTGAACCCAATCCGGCTCGAAGGACCAATGTTGACGCTCGTGTTTTGTGTGTTGTTGTGGAGCGGGCTCGCTGGCGGGATGTCGACTGGAGAGTGTACGATGGTCGCAGTAGGAGCGAATAATAACGATTATTCTTCAGAGTTTTCTTGTATTTATTTCTTGATGTTGCCTCTTACACTGCTGGGTTTGGAATGCCTGACCACAGAAAATGCCCCTTTTTTATAGGCGGCTCTGACCAATCACAGCCCTTCAATTTTGCACACGGCACTAATGACCCACCTCTCGACCAATCAGAGCGCAGGTGGCCTTTGTATGAGAAATTTAACATGCTGTTTTCTGTGGTAAAACACCCCTTACAATATTTCCTTATGTACTATCTTAATTAATATAGTCTTAAAAACCTTATTCTACACCTTAAAATATGCATAACACTTTAACATAGAATCTAGAAAAATACCACGAGGAATGCACAACACTTCAACATAGAATCTACTTACTAACTCTAGAAAAATACCATGACTAAACACTTTAACATAGAATCTACTAGCTCGGGAAAAATACCACGATAGGAATGCATAACACTAACTTAGAATCTACTTATTAGTTCTGGCAAAAATACCACGATGAGGACAGAAAATACCACGATGATAGATAAAAAATACCACGATGATGATAGAAAATAACACGATGAAAGACAGATTAATCAAACTAATTAGACATTAAAATATTTAAATGATTAATTACATATCGTCGCTAACAACCTGCTTTATAGTTAGTTCAGTTAGTATGCAAAGTTTCATGATCTAATTTGAAGTACTTTTTGAATAATAGCGGTTTATTGTTCGATTTGGAGGTAACTTTGTTTTTTTTTTCTAATGAGAAAAGTTTATGGAATCGTGTTTTGGTTACTCATAGGACCTAGCATTTATCCTCAGCTTTACCATATATTTATTTCAAAATTAATGCTCCAGTATTTTAGGCGTAACGGATCGGATCATGTTAAGCCATTTGAGGGATATATATAGCCCTTAATCAGCTGTAGCGAAAAGTATGCCATAATACAAAATACTATAGGTACAGTCACGGACTATAATTGATAAGCCACTTTCAAGATTTCCAATTTTGCAGTTGTATACATTCACGAGATTACACGAACACGAACTCAAACCGAATGCTCGGAAACAAAATGACACATTACTAATAATCGGAAATAGTCTTATCCATAGAGGTTGAAAAATGACATAAAAGTTGTCAATGATAAAACCATACAATGGTGCTGACATGTATCCCAATCTATTTGATACTGACCTCCTTTGAAGAAATAGTCCTTAATAAATACTCTTTATTTCTGAAAACCTATCCGAAGCCAGAGTGACAGTTGAAATGTCGATGTTAGAAAAGATAAAATTTCCCCGTACGCCAACGTTACTATGGCTACGCTAAAACAATATTGTCGCTAGGTTACGGTTGCTACACCTGCAATTCGTCGACTTTAGGTAGTCACTCGGTACTAAGTACGAATATAACCGATTAAACCCGATTTGCATTACACGGCTAAAATACGAATGGTGGCAAGTGGCTCATCATTTATAGTCCGTGACTGTACATATACTTACCCTTCTATGATAATGAGAGGTTTTCCTTTTGAGGTTTTAAAAAAAAACTTAGTTTCCAAGAACTGTATAGATGGCGTTGAACTTACTATACCAAAGCGAAAACGCTTGAAAAAAAAAACATTGTGTCACGTCACATACTCTTGTTGACTGACACTTTCATTTGCTTAACCTTCCGAATATAACCAACATTTCTCGCGCTTTGTTAAAATCAGTTTTTTTAGGTTCCGTTCCTTGCATTATCATACTTACTCCTAGCGCCATCTATCCAGCGACTAGGGAAGAGCTAAAAAGAAAATCCCTCATTAAGAATGCATACAACCTCTTTTTAAGAAATCCTTTAATTAGCAACACCTTAACGACCAAAATGTTTCGCAAGGATCCACAGATACAATACATTAAGAACCTTTGAAACATTTACAATTAATACGTCCGTACCTTAAGAGCGCCTTCAATTATTCGGAACGCGATTCGATTCAATTAGCGAATTACAATCGTTTACAATATTAATTAATTTACCTGACATGTTTACAATTGGCTAGTGAATTTACTAAATTGATTTCTACCATTGCATTGCTCCAACAAGCCGATAACGGAATAAACATGATATACGGGTATTATTTTAATTCTTTAATATATATTGGTTTTCATTGTGTCTGGATTATGTTCGAGTATTAATATTGTGGTTCATTTTGGTTGCCATACAATAGTGTTTTAATGTTTGACCGTTTAATATGTTATTATTAATCAGATGCCTGATAATTTATGAATTAATATGTCTCTTAATTTAGGCTTCAATAATATATTTATTTTATGTTATGAATTTGGGGTTGTACTCGTAATTTCGTACATTATGAATTCTCTATGATTCCACTTGCGTCTTCGAACCCAAGTCAACACAATCTTCACAGATGAGGATTCATGGACGGCATAAATCTCAAGTGCGTATACAGCGTCTCCTATACAATAGCCCGCCTTCTAACTGGATCATTCCCACTAGTTCTACTACACAGTTCTACGGTAGAACTAGTGGGACTTGGAAAAAAAAGTCTCACTAGTTGTACCGTAGAACTGTGTAGTAGAACTAGTGGGAATGATCCAACTTGCACGGTGTAAGGGCCGGCGCCCACTGCCGGCACGGCATGGTGTGTCATGGCAAAGGATTTTAATACTAATTAAGTTATTTTGAATATAAATCTTATTTCAATGAGTTTAGAATTTCTGTTACTTTATTTTGATACCAGGATGCTGCAACGTGCCGCAGGATTTTGCGGCATGACGCGACACGCCGCAGGATGCGGCGGCATGAAGTGTCTTGCTTTTTCGTTCCACGGGATGCCACAGCGCGCCATTGCATCCCGCGAGACGTATGGGTCACTTTGGGGTCGAGGTATTATGATTGCTAGCTAGTTGAAATAAGGTTGAAACTTGTGAAGCATTTCGGTGGGGCGCGTTCCGGTCGGTGCGCGGGGGCAAGGGAGGGAGAAAACGCACTGGTGCGCGATTTCATGCCACTGCACGCCGCAGGTTGCCACTGCACGCCGCGGGATGCCACTGCACAACCTGCCGTGCCATGCGGTGCCACGCCGTCAGTGAGCGCCGGCCGTGACAACCTGTGCACTTGATGACCTTATGACTACCTCAGTAAGCGAAGCGTACCTGAACTTTTGGTGGTTCTGGCTTCAAGTCTGAACTTTTTGCCGTCGATACGCTAAGATGATCATAATCATCATTGTCCTGCAATTATCTCAATTTATTTGGGGTCGGCTACCTTGTCTTCTTCTTCCATACTTCTCTGTTCCTCGTCTTATCTGCAGTCACCTCCTTTCTAAGTTGAAAGTTGAATCTAAAAATATCTACAACTACTTGCACTGAGTAGAGCAGCGGTGGCTCAGTTGTGGCGACCCCGACTTACGAACATAAGTCGTGAGTTCGAACCCAGACAGGCGCATTACTTTGTGTAATTTATTTCATCACCACTGCTCTCAAAACGGTGAAAGAAAACATCGTGCGGAAACCGGCATGTCCTAGAACCAAAAAATTCGAAGACATGTGACATCTACCAATCCGCACTGGGCCCGCGTGGTGGATTATAGCCCATTCCCTCTCATAGAGAGGAGGCCTGTGTCCCAGCAGTGGGAACATTAATAGGCTGATGATGATGATGATGATGATGACTTCCACTGAAATCACCAAAGTCAACAAAATTCAAATAAAATCCAATATAAGTAATTTATTTGCTAATATGGGTAATTACATAAAATTGTTAAAAATAGAAAATAGTTCAACCATATTACGCCTTGAGGCATGCAAATCTAAAGGAAGAGGTCCGCAAGGGCCGATGCCTGCCGGGGCTGCGGGACTGTTCGGAAGAGATACCGTGGCCCCGGAACATGGATGGGTTTTAGTTAGTAAAAGTCTGACACTCCCTCCTGCTCCGCCCAGAGCGGGAGGAGTCATTTGATGATTTCCCATCAGAAAAAAAAACATGCAAATCTCAAACTTTGACTGTATCACAACATTATTTTACACGACTACCCAAAAACAATAATTGTTTTAAATAATGAATACAGTGTAACTCGTAACTCGCCGAACTCGCCGATCTCGTACCTTAGGACCAAAAGAAGTCGGGTCTCGGTCCCAAAGGAGACATAAAGCTGGTCCAACGTCGTAAAGATACTGAAAGTATGGCAACTATCGACAGGTGTGGAGATATACCGACTTAGTACTGAAAAAGAGTTGGAAACTTTCTTTAGTTTTTCTAGTAAATATTCGTTTTTGATGTTAGGAATATTGACGTACTGACAGACGGCAAATTTATTTTATGATTTGTTTCTTTGTGTGTTGTTAGGTTTTTCCATCAGGATCTGTATTCATAATTAAAGCATTCATCATCATCATCATCAGCCTATAATGAGCCTATAATGGGACACGGCCTCCTCTCAATGAGAGGGAATGGGCTATAATCCACCACGCGGGCCCAGTGCAGGTTGGTAGCTGTCACATGTCTTCCGGTTCCCTTACGATGTTTATCTGAAATAAAGTACTTACACAAAGTAATGCGCCTGTCGGCTTATTCCACAAATCCCCCTAAGAGAATCCCCCTCAGGGGGGAAAACCTGACTTTAATGTAAAAATAATCCAAAAAGTCCCCTTTTCATTTTGAGTTATTCCACTATTCCCCCTACATATTTTTCATACTCGTTTTTCAGATTCGTGTGAGTAATGTTGTTAATTTCTGCCTCGTTGGCTTCGAACTCCTGGGTTCGATTCCCAGATCCGGGCAAAGCGGTATTGTGTTTTTCCATCAGGAATTTTTCAGTAGCAACCACAGAGTTAGGATAAGTGCTTGGTTGATGACAATAGAATACCCATAATACATGGGACTCATAAGAAAACATAACTAATGAAATTGGGTGTACTAGTAGCAGGTAGGTACCTATACCTATGTTAGGTATGTTGTTTGTCGTGTCTACTCGTGTTTTGTAATAATAATATTAAAAGGGCAGTGAATCACCTGATTAAACTGAAACCGTTTGTTATCAGAACCTTTAACAAGTTTTGTAGGCATGGTAATAACAAAAGCTTTTGATAAACTCAAAGTTAACATTGAATTAAGTTAATAACCATTTCTGTAGCCAATACATTTTTTTCTTTTAAAAATAATATTTTATTACTTATATACCCACCAGCTGTAATAGTACATTGTTACCCTAGGGGTGAAAGTAACTTATTTAGTCCCGAGACGGGGTTTGGTGCCCGAGCGAAGCGAGGGCGCTAATAGTTCGAGGGACTAAATAAGTCTTTAACCCGAGGTAAACACTGCTTTTCATTACGAATACAAGGAAAGTAAAAAAAAAACATACAACTCGAAAAAACTAATGAAGATCGGAATTCAGATAGCACTTTCCCACCTATTTTGCTTTTTTTTTCTGTGGCCGGCCAGCTATTCAGCCATTACCTATTTTTCATTTTCATCATCGAAAAAGTGGTAAATATTTTGCCCAAATCTATGTTATTTTAATTTTAAAGAAATAGTTCAAACTTTATTATACCAAAGATGAAAAAAATATTTAAAAATAGTACATTTTGATACAAGTGGAGAAAGTTTGTTATTGCATTCGAGGCGGAATTATAACACCCGAGCCGTCGGCGAGGGTGTTTTTAAGCCGAGAACTGCAGTATCAAATATCCAAGTGTATCAAACGACGATTTTCAATACACTTTTGAAGAAATAAAATAAAATATAACGAAAAATATTTTTGTCACGAACTAAGAAACTATGATTTTAATTTTCTTTTTTTTTCGCGCTCTGCTTTCGCCAGGTTGAAGGAGAGGCAAAGGTATGAAGCTGCTACACAGCCGAATATTAAAAATAGATTTATTTTATATTTTTGAATTCAGAACACAAATACCTAAATGTTAATTTGTGTATAAAAATAACAATTAGTTTTTAATTATCATGTTTATCAATGATATTCTATATAAAACACAATTTTAATATTCAAAAAATATTTATGCCGTAAAGATACGTAGTGCTTTGCCGAAATTTAAAAAAAACATTCACCTCAGACTATAGGCATTGAACCAATTTGGACTAAGTATAGGTATAGTTATCTGTGGTAATTTTCAATCCCGCACACGTGCGGGAAAATGGAAAAAAAAACGCACGGGTGTGAAATAAATTGCATGTTGTACCTAATCGTAGTGCGTTATGGACCAGTTTTCGAGGAAGTGTATTGAAAATATAATTCTTTAATTAATACTTAACTTTATGTTATTTCCATTTTACATCGTGGCTGCATAGAAGGTTGGAACATGGTTCAATAGAAAAATGAACAATTTTTTTTTAATAATTTGACAGCTGTCAGTTGAAAACGATTCTCCCTAGGGCTGAAAAGTATTACTTTCAACCCGCTCTTCAGGCAACTTCAGACCTACTTTCAGAGTATGAGTAATGAAAAGATACAATCATACTTAAAATGTCACTTACGGGATAACTTCCGTGATTATGATTATTTTTGAGTTCGTTATCACGGAAGATATCCCGTAAGTGACATTTTAAGCATAGTTAAGAACCGTGAAAGCTAAAAACAGTGTTTAAAGATACAATCATTTTAACAAAATAGACAATTCTTAGGAGAGCAGCCCAGTGGTGGCGGCCCCGACTTACGAACAAAATGTCTTGAGTTCGAACCCAGACAGGCGCATTACTTTGTGTAATTTATTTCATCACCACTGCTCTTATAACGGTAAAGGAAAACGTCGTGAGGAAACCGGCATGTCCTAGAACCAAAAAATTCGAAGAAAAAAAAAAAGAAAGACATCTACCAATCCGCACTGGGCCCGCGTGGTGGATTATAGCCCATTCCCTCTCATAGAGAGGAAGCTTGCGTCCCAGCAGTGGGAACATTAATAGGCTGATGATGATGAGAAAATTCTGATAAATTATCAAATCGGTTTAAAAAAACATCTATTTTTCAAAGTTCAAATACCATCCAACTATCAGCACACACTATCTGAAATCTATTTACCTTAGACGCTCCTTACTGAATAGAATGCTTTTCAGTGTTCGGAAAATGGCCTGAAAACAGTTGCATTTGTATGTAAATAAAAACATTCAAATACACTGCGTATTAGACCGCACAGGGAAGACTCGAGAACGGGATGCCAAAGTAGGTAGCGGCAGTTGGCAAGGTTTTCCAAACCAATTGGACGTTTGGTTCTTTACTAGAATCTTTAGAGGTAGTTACTATAGGATGTAGGTAAAGAGTATTCTATTCTATTGTATTCTAATATGAAAAGAGGCTAGACGTTTTGACATATTTTTTTAAGAAGACAGTGTTTATCCCGTATCTTTAGTTGATTCATAAATTTTTGGGGGTTAAGAACCATTATAGAAGTCCAAAGTCGGATATGTTACTAAGGGACTTTAACGAGACAGAACTCCGGCAACCGGACTTTCATAGACAATGTCCTGAAAAACCTGTCTCGTCAGTCAAGTGTCCGCCGCCAGTCCGGACTCCGATACGATAGGATTGACCGCACTTTGAGGCTTCATAGAGAATTTATAATAATAATTTATGTAAAATGAACTGACTCTACTTTTTCGTATCCGATTTTCTTAATCAAGTGTAATGGCTCTAAACTTCCTAACTTACCTTTTGGGAGGTAGTGGGCAGGAAAGGAGGTTAGAAATAGTCCGCAATGTAGATATTCGAAATCTGCATCCCTTGAAGCCGTGTGGTATCCGGCAGAGTAGAATAGAACCAATCCATTACACTCACGGGTGTCGTATAAGGCGACTAATGTCTGAAGCAGTACACCTTGCGCCTCCGTAGACCAGAGAATGGGCAGCAGCGTCTTCTGTTAGTCTCTCATCACTGCGATCTCCAATCCGCCTGCCAATTTAGATTTAATAGGAAACTGCATAACTGGTTGTGTGAGAGATGTTTTTATTCCATCAACGAATATTTTGAGTGTAAAATGTAAAACTGACTTACCTACTATAATAATACATATCTGTAATTATTGCCATTGTTTAAATAATATTGAAACATTTTTAATTATTCTTGCTATTTTATTCGACAATGCTATTTTATTGATTTTTTTTTTTTTTTTTTTTGGATTCATCAAATACCATTTTTATTGACATGACATAATTATTATTGATCGCTATTTAATTATGTATAAATTATTATTTTAAATGAATCTAATTTAATTTAATTTTATTAATTGATTTGTAATTTTAATTTTAATGATGATAAGTATTTTAATGTAATTGCTAATTACTAAATGTGTACTGCATGCTATTAGTATACCAAGATGTAAAATCTCAATATTTGTATGGCCGAAATGCCGAATATAGTGAAACCAATAGATATTAAGAACTTACCTATGTTAACTACCTATATTCTTGCAAATAAATGTATCATTCATTCATTCATTCATTCATTCATTCAAGCGTGGAGATTACGGCAAATTCCTCCCATCATGGAAGAGGCTTATGTCCAGCAGTGGATGTTATAGGCTGTTGTTGTTGTTGTTGCATCCTTTAGCAGTTTCGTCAATTAAGGTATCGAACAAACCAAACCGATCTTTTCATGTACTCAGTAAAAGTGCACTGCAACCGACTGGTCCGGACTGCGGACTGAAATCTGGACACCGGATTTTGACAGATATAATATAATGTCATGAAGAATCTTTCCAAAGACCAATGTCCGCAGTCAATCCGCAATCCGGTCTGGACATTACATTCACTTTTATCATTCCAACACTGTGTTCGTTTACTGGTATTTAGCTGCGTCCAGATAGACTGGACCCCGATTTCATCATAGTTTGGGACAAGGCTGACTTAAGGTGACTGTGTGTTCGAGCCCCACCCAGCCACCCACATCTCCATGACGTGTGAACACATCTTAGACGCAGCTCCCCAGTGTGGACTATCGCAAACGGATCGTGCCCTCGCATAATATACGTATGTTTGTTTACGGACAATTGAGACATGCCTCAAACTTCATACATAATAATGGAACCGGGCTTAGAACTCGGGTTACTGGTAAAATATTGGGAGTATCAGACTTATGTTCTTAGGAGGTATTAGCAAGTTGTGCGTTATAATCGCACGGTTTAGTTATGGATCGCTCATTGTTTTGGTGGAGGGCTCAAGGAGCGTTGGAGGTGGTAGTTATGAGGTAGGTAGTACTTGCCTATCCTTCAGAAGTAGCTATGCGTCTTACTGAAGATTGAGCCCGTTCACCATGTTCGATATTCAAGAAATATGAAATGAAATAACACAAGTATTCCCATATTCAAAAGGTTAGGTGAATCTTTACCTTGGAAAAATGTTTCGAGTGGTGGCGCACTGACAACGTGAATGAAAGAGCGGGAAACCGGGGTGGCCAGCAAAGAAAAAAATAAAATAATAAATAAAAATCTCTAAACATTCAGTGGAGAGTGGTGTACACTAACGTGTTACTACATATCATCATCATCAGCCTATTAATGTCCCACTGCTGGGACACAGGCCTCCTCTGTATGAGAGGTAATGGGCTATAATCCACCACGCGGGCCCAGTGCGGATTGGTAGATGTCACATGTCTTCGAATTTTTTGGTTCTAGGACATGCCGGTTTCCTCACGATGTTTTCCTTCTGATCGTTTTTGAGAGCAGTGGTATTGAAATAAATTACACAAAGTAATGGGCCTGTCTGGGTTCGAACCCACGACTTACTGATCGTAAGTCGGGGCCGCCACCACTGGGCCACCGCTGCTCTCATATATTACTACATATATTACTTACTAATCTCTTCGGACGATGCACTTCGTATAATTATGATAGAACTTCACATACAGGTAAGTTCGTTTAATCATTAATAGTACACCCAAATTTTACCAAAGAATACAAAATTCTAAAACGTTGAATGAACTCTCAATACAGTAGGCATAAGCTAGGCAAGCTAAGCATAAGCTAGGCATACACTTTAATACCAATACTAAGATATTCTCTCAAATCCAATGCCAAAATAGTTCCCTATAAGAACAAAAGGTAAACACAGTACCAAACTTTTTACACGATTTCAACATTAAACTTTTGCGTACCCTAACCAAGTAGCTCATTCCTTATGTAAAGGGGTTCAAAAAAAATCTGTATTATTATTGTATTATACGAGTAATAGTTTCCTCTGTGTCTCGGAAAGCACGCTAAGCCGTTGGGCACGGCTGTCATTTGTAAACCTTTGACAGTCACTTCAGGAAATCAGTGGGCCAAGAGTCTGACAACCAGTCTTACCAAAGGATATCGTATTACCCAGTACTAACTGAGTTGTGGAGATCACATAGGCAGTCGTTTCATGAAAAATACTGGTATTCAGCTTCATCCAGTTAGTCTGGAATCTTACTCCAAAATAGTTGGGAAAAGGCTAGGCAGATTATGATGACCAAATAAGATGCTAGCTAATGCTACATATATATAATATGTATAGCATACTATCGTTAAATATTACGTTTTCTCGGACATTATTTCTCTCATTCAGAACTTTGTCTCTTTAAAAGAAAACAAGAGAGAAATATAATAGTTTTCCAAGTAGGTACATTGGCGTCATGTGTGGGTGTCATATTAAATGCCTTCCGAGAAAAGGCGCGCCGTTCGCTGTTTACAATACGGGAAAACCTACAGACGTGTAAAATTACTACGCTTTATTTTTGTAAAGAACAATATTCTATTTCGTATTTCTAGCTACGCACTGATGTTTACAGTTTTTATGATAACTTCACAGCCATCATTCATTTAGGGTACCTACTGACTAAAATAATGTATAGGAGGAAAACATGCACATATTGAGAAAAAAAGAAAGGAATTAGCCTGTCAAATCACAATCTTGGGGCTAATTATTCAATTATCACATCATAATTATTCAATTATTATGTTAGCACATAAAAAATCTATTGTTCTTATATTTTGTGCTACAAAAACTAACAAATCAGTAGATATTATTCCTGAAATAAAAGTTATCCGACTATTAGAAAATCGGCCCTATGATAAGTATAGAGTTTCTTGCCGGTTCTTCTTTATAGGAGAGAACCAACACGAACCATGCACCTATTTGTTTTCGACGTTTTAAAAGTGCTCATGTGAAATTTTTGTTTTAATATTTAGCGACTGTTGACAATACATTGATGTCGATTCTGTTGTGCACAAACTAAACTTAATTTAGGCTATTGCTATCTTTTACTATAAGGCAGTGCGAGAAAAGGACGGCTACAGCTATGAACTAAGTTATAGATGTCAAACTAGTTTATGCCTTGTGCTTCACCGTGTTTTTAGTCGACATGTTTTTACGTGCACCCTTCATTTGTATGGAAATATTAGTTCCAACTAAATTTGACAGCTCTAAATCAGGTCCGTCTCTTTCTCGTTTTATTAGAGAGAAAAGATAGCAATAGCCTAAATTAAGTTCGACACCCACAACCACAACCTAACAGAATCGACACCATTCTCAACATTTATCGATTTTTAAACGTCATTTTAGCGTTTATGAATAAACTATATAAGAGTATCCTTCAACATTTTCTTCTAAACACTTTCTTCTCGATCTACGTACAAACATGGTGGAATTTAATACAAATCCTCGATCCCATTCCTTAAATATTTGAGGTGTGATAGCAGCCGAATGTTTAACCTTTGAGGTCAGCCCTAATCCTGTAGCCGCTGGAGGGTTAAATTGATTATATTTGATTGATAGTATATTTAGACATGTAAAGGTCATTGTGTAGGTGTACGAAGCAAAAAGAAACGTATTCACCATGCGATTATAGGTACTAAAGACCACTTTCCAACCTTATAACTGAGGGCATAAGGGTAAAATTTTGTCAACAGTCAGTGAACTTGGTAGTACCTACATAGAAGATGTAAATAAATTCTTAACAAAGCCGAAAAGCACTTGTTCTCCTCATCACTGAGATTATTTTTTTGTTCTAGACCATACCTGGACACCTTCTAATTACGGAGATATTGGGGGTCAAAGTTCCAACTTTTCCACAAGTTTATTTTTATTATGACTTTAATACAATGACGTATTATATATAGACACGTCATGAACCAACATCGCGGCGCTTAAAAACGGCGAAAATACTAGAACTACTTATAAGCGTGAAGAAAGAGAAAGAAAATATGACACCGAACGGCGGGATGCCTGTTGCGAGAGGGAGATAAATATACATCTTCAGTCACGTCACAGGATTTATTAAATTATAAACAAACGTAGCGTCGCGCGACAGGTTGGTGCGTAACTAAGCGCGATGTGGCCAATTGGCTTCATTTCATGTTGTCATTTTAGAGTGCGGACAACGTATCTATAGTTTATATATCATTGCTTTAATACCTGCAAAACCCGTTTACTAGTCAATGCATCCATCAGCACAATGTTTTGAATGCGTTACATTGAGTTATACCGTAAAATGTGATTTTTTGCACCAAAAAAAAATGTAGTTTCCCAGCAAACATTTTTGCACAGAGTTAGTCAGTTTGTTGTACTATCGAGGACACTCCCGCCTGATCACCACTAAGCTAACTTTTGCTTGCACTTACAACATAGAAACGCTCTCTAGCCCCGCCCCGTTGACTTTGAATAGAAATAATAAATAAAAAGATACCGATCGGCCGAGCGCACTGACAACGCACGCGAAACGACAGTTATTGTTATTTTGCGTGCCAAAGTGGCTTAGGGGGACGCTTTCATAATAGGCCTAATCTTGAAGGGGGCGTGGCTTGGCGCCTCCGCATGATTTAAGGGAAAAAAAAAATAACTGATCAGGCGGAAAAGACCACGACTGTACAGAATGCTTGGTTGACGGCTTCGTGAAGAGTTTGTTAACACCCTGTATGTGTTCCTTATTGTTATTGATTACTCGTGCCTAAACACTCACGGATAAAATTATCTATTAGGTTCAAAAACATTCACCCGCCCACACACTACACACGCACACGTCACAGTCTGTAAATTCTCCATACGTAGACGTAGGTAATGTCTAGCTAGAGTGATAAATGCAAAAATGAGACAGTCTATTGTTAGAATTTGGAGATTCTTCACTAACTATGGTATCAGGTTTTGAAGATGCAACTAGCATTTGAGTAGGTACTCCTTCGTTCACTGATGGCCGACCGTCAGTGAACTCGGTATGTACCTACATCAAATGTTTAAAAAGAAACGGAGTCTATTTTGTAAATTATTATTAATTTGATTTGATTATTGTGAATGTGGGGACCATGTGGGTCACATTTATATTTTTTGTTTATTTTTTCCCACAACTGTCTGACAGTTTGAGTACTCTAAGCGACCTACCCAAATGTCCTTTCTTTGTTCGTCGTTTCGTTGAGCTCCTTGAGTTATAAGTCGAACTACACGTTAACTGACAAATGCTTGCACTGACTGGACAGGTCCACTCAAATCTGTATGGTTCTTTCTTCAAAAGACCATCTCAGACACTAATCTGCATAGTCCTCATGTGAATTGAGCAAGATTCTCTAGACTTCAAAAGAGACTATAACCTCTGAGTTTGTTTCGACTGTTTCTTCTCAGAGTAGTCAGGTACGAAACACCGATCCCATCTAGTTTAAAAAAAAATTACGTGTAAAAGTGTTGGTAAAAACCTACTTGCAAAATAAACATCATTTATCATTTATGAAATTCAGTCGGTAGTTCGGTACTGATGCGTTTAGAAGAGATGACAGTAAGCGCTTTTCTTCAGACAGAGTAAAAGCTTCGGAAAACCGGTACGGTCAAGAGCGAACGGGACACATACAACAGACATTGAACTCTGACAGGTCCTTCAATATAATCAGAGTCCGGTGTCTGGAGACCCGTCCGTACCTTGTCCGTATAAGTTTAACCGATCCCTTAAGGCGCCTACAGGAGCTAAATTAGCAACTCTATTTGTGGTGGTTCAAACTTCGTTTGAAATACTGTCAGAATAAAGTGCTAATCAGCTTGCACTACAAATTGTTTGTTCGTCAGTCACTGCGGGCCGAGTAGTGCGAAATTAGTGTTTTTTTGCGATTTACAAAAAATCTATTGATTGGACTAAAAAAAACACTATCATGCTAATAATTTGCTTGTAAAATTATTTGCCAAAAAATCAGAATGATCGCATGTATTTTAGTAAGGTTTTTACTCGTTAAAAGAATTTTTTAGAGATAAGTGCGTGACTTTTTTTTATTGAGTAAAATTTGTTGTATTATGCTTTCAAAACACTATCGTACTAGCATTATATCCTGAAGAATATCATATATTTTTCTGTTTTTGTGTATTGCAGTGAATCATTATCCTTTTTCGCATTATAAAACTCGCGTTTAGCTCCTGTGGTCCCCTTAACACTATGCCAACCAAAGACAAAATATAAAAAAAGAAAAAACAGGAGAAAATGTTTGTGTATTCAGCCAGTTTCTTCAAGCATGCAACACACAACATATTTATTTGTTTGTGAATCTCCGATCGTAATTCCACATGATCCATATAACGTACGTACGATATGTCAGTGTTTTGTCGTCTGTTTGACGGGGTCGAATAAGGATTTGTAAAGATTTTTTATATGTTTTTGCCATGGATAAATCGGAAATTATCTACAGGTTTGGTTTTACATAATATTGTTGTTGAGTATGCTAGTTTCTCTATCGCCGCGATTGGCGATTGGTAGAAACTTTTACTGTTCCTTTTTTAAATTACCGAAATGTTGAACGTAACTTGTCAAGTATGTCCAAAGTATGATCACATAAAGTGTGTAGTTCAAGATGGCGTTGCTTGTCAAAAAAAATTTCATTATTATGTCAAACTTGGTACTTTTATTTTATTTCTGTGTTTTCCCGTAAGTTGGTTGAAGTGTAAATAAATATCCTGAGGTGAAAAGATCAACGACCTATAACATCGCTCAAAGACAATTTCCACCGTACATGTTCAGAAATACACCAGGCCACAAATAAAAAAAATGCCCAAAAAAAATAAAAGCAATTCGTTTTATTTTTCGAACAACCAAGTAACAGGCCAGTACGAATAAGTTTTGATGTGAAAAAATAAAACTATTCTGTTTTTTCCGGCCGCCACCCCTTGTTTGTATTTATTCGGCTATCTCGTTAACATTCCTTGTTTTATTGAGAATAAAACTTTCAATGATACTGTTTGTCTAATAACGAGTAGAGAGAAAATACTGTATGAGTTGAAAATGAAGGAAAATCATAAATTATGTTGATTCTAGGTCCATCTGAGGATAAAAAGTAATGTATTCGGCAAATAGTTAGTAGTAGTAGAACCTGTATTTGTTCAAGAATGTATCAGTCTATATTCTGTCCCTTATAGACCTCTAGGGGACAGAATATAGACTCTACTAGGTTAAAAAGAATGTACATATATAATGAGAGATTCCTAATACATAATTATTATCTAATGTATTAGAAGTCTCGTGGCTAAATAAAGCAGCCGCTCGGGACGATCCTCAAGGTTAAGCCGCACTTACCTATATTGGTCCGTGGATGGGTGACCACCTATTGCATACCGAGTTTCCTCCAAGCCTCGGAAAGCACGTTAAGCATGGTCGCGGCTTTCATTTATAAATCTTTGACAGTCGTTACATGTACCTAGTTAGTGGCCTAAAGCCTGACAACCAGTCTTACCAAGGGGTATCGTATTATTCAGTAATGACTGAGTTGTGGAGATCAGATACGCAGCCGCTTCATGTAAAATACTGGTATTCAGCGGAATCTGGTAAGACTGGAAGCCGACCCCAAGATAGTTGGGAAAAGGCAGATAAAGTAGATACTTAGGTGGTATTATTACTTAGGTTTTATTAGTAAAAACCGCAGGACTTCATCATTGTTTCAATTTTAATAATATTTGGCTATTGTAAAATGAGCTTTACCGTTTAAATTAATACCTAACGAGCAAGCTACCTAATTTGAAAATTTAATTTATACAAAACTTTGTTCAAAAAGTGAATAACTACCAACATTTTGCTGTAATGAACTACTAACGCGCACCAAACACATTATTATTGTCACAAACACAAACAAACTATTTTCCGTGATAAAATATAGGTATATAATTTTTCAATACACTTCCTCGAAAACCTACGATTAGGTACAACATGCAATGTATTTCACACGCGTGCGATTTTTTCCACTTGAAATGAAAATTGCCACAGATAACTATACCTATACTTAGTCCAAATTAGTTCAATGCCTATAGTCTGAGGTGAATGTTTTTTTTTTTTTTTTGCAAAGCTCTACGCGTCTTTACGGCATAAATATTTTTTGAATATTCAAATTGTGTTTATAAATAGAATATCATAGATAAACATGATTATTAAAAACTAATAGTTACTTTTATACACAAATTAACATTTATTTGTGTTCTGAATACAAAAAAATTGAAATAAATCTATTTTTTATATTAGGCTGTTTAACGGCTTCATAACTTTGCCTCTCCTTCAACCTGGCGAAAGCAGAGCGCGAAAAAAAAGAAAATTAAAATCATAGTTTCTTAGTTCGTGACAAAAATATTTTTCGTTATATTTTATTTTATATCTTCAAAAGTGTATTGAAAAACGTCGTTTGATACACGTGGACATTTGTTATTGCAGTTCTCGGCTCAAAAACACCCTCGCCTACGGCTCGGGTGTTATAATTCCGCCTTGAATGCAATAACAAACTTTCTCCACTTGTATCAAAATGTACTATTTCCACTCTAACACTTTTACTACTGATTATGCCTTTTTCATACGTGGAACGAGTTGCACAACGAAAATATTATTTATTTTAATTTTCATCAACTCGTCCCAAATGGGCCGTAGGCATGTGGGACGAGTTGATGAACAACTCCAGCTTTTATAAAAGTCTGTGGTCGGTAATCAGACGTGTCCCACCTAGCATGAAAGTCAAACCCAGCAATATTTTGTGACAAAGATGACAATTTCAAAAAGAAAACAAAACTACAAGCCGAAATTAAAAACGTCATACGGAGAGATTTAACCTCAAAATACAAATGTGCAATGTGTACTATTATTTCTGGTTTAAAAGTTTTGTCCCGACTTTTTATCGTGATTTCAATTTGGAATTGTGCTTTTAACCAATTCAGATTTATTACTGCCTATTGATTTTATTATATTTTTTCTCTGGCGTATGGCAGGTAACACATTGTTAAATAATTAAAACACATTGTTTGGTTTGCCCTCACAAGTCTCGGTAATAATACCGAGACTTATGATGGCAAACCGCAAAAAAAAAACTTAAATATTGACTGTCATAGAATAATGTTCATGCATGCATAATTTATATCATGATCATTACGTTTATTTTATTAATGGTCTAGGCAAAAGGTATACGTATAGAGGGAGAGTTTTTAATTAATTAAGAAATAGCCACACTTCATACGAATCTAGACTCAACTGTAATTCTATATCGACTGCAGTGTTTAGGTAACCATCGTTCAATCTGGTCTACACATTGAACGATGCTTACCTAAACACTGCTGTTTTAGACCGAAACAATACCTACACAGAAAAACCGACGTCACATGTTAAAACTGTAATAAAAATCGTCATAACCGGTGGTTCAACCTAAAACACTGGCGTGCACTAAAAGCTCAACTTAGGGGATTTTATCCCCTTGCTGCGTACCCAATTGAAGCAAAGTGCATAATCCGGCCGGCTGCCACTTAATGGCACAATTTAATTTTCTCGTTACGACCGGCTCCATGGCAAGTGGATAGTTTTTGCTGCGTGCCAACTCGGCTGGCAGATGAGATGTTTGCTTTTAAACCGCTCAACAAATCACTAATAGGCCTTCGAGGCGTATTAGTGTGTTCTCGCTTGTATGTTGGGCAGGGTTAAAAATAAATAGTGTTTTATTGCAGGCAAAAATACCCATATACAAGAAAAATACAATTGAAACAGATAAAATACTAAAGAAATCATTAATCTATACATTGTATAATAAATCTGTAGTAAAAATCGTTTTTGTACATCGAAAATATTTAAAAAAAAAATTGCCAGGGTGTGAAAGGATAACCAACAGAACTCATTTCCAGCATTTTTGGAATTTTTGTCTATTTATCTGTTTCGATGATCAAGCATCACGTAAAATATACGAAATCAATACAGATAAGTTTGTTTCATCGTAATCGGTCAATTCTATCAGAAGATATACGAATTTAAAGTATTCAAGAAGAACTAATCATCAAATGTAAGATGCAGTGACATCTATTGTACTAGAATGGTACTAATGACTAAAAATGTGCTCACCTGCAGGGGTATTCTAAACAATTCGATAAGTTTCCGTGTCGGTAAGGAACCGTATTCGACAATCTCATTTCCGAGCCGAAGAACTGTCAAAACGCTATTCACAGATCCGAACGGATACGTTTTTTTCTATCCCATTGACCATTGTGTTTATGGGGAAAGCTACACAATGGTAGTAAATAGATGACCGTGGTAGAAAATTTAAAATAGTAAATAAAATAGGTTTATTTGAATATTTAGTTCCGTTTAAATAAGGAATATACAGCTAGTAACTTAATAGACAGCAAACGATATAAAATGATTTTATTAGTAACCAAAATAAACTTTATTTCATTTCGAATAAACCTGTTTTGTAAACAGCCGTCTGTCAAACTGGCAAAGCGCGAAAAGTGTTTTTTTTTTTTTTAATAAAACTATTTTTCATAATTCATAGATAACTTTTTAGAGCTTTGTTTAATTAAAAAAGGAAAAAATACTGCAAGTATTTGATATCAGACAATTCATGTTATTTGCTCATTGTCAAACAATAATTAAATTTCTTTGGGGATTACGGCAGATGATTGCGTGTCAGGGAAATAGGGCCTTATTTTTTCAATGAGGCTAAGAGCTATGTCGGGTGTTAGTCTATAAACCAACTGAAACCGCGGGTCGGCAAAAGTATTCGTCATATCCTTTATGAAGAGATAACGTCTCCTGCCTCTGTTGTCCTGCACGCCGACGACGGTCTCTGGCTCGCACAATCACATACTCCATCTACCAAAGTATCAAATACCTAATGTTAACTAAAATCTAGAACGAATATCACATTTCTGTAAATTTATGTAAATGCGGATATATCAATGAAATATTGTCAATACAATAATAAAACTTAATTTACTTACGCAGTGTTTAAAAAGTTTACAGTCTTTTTATTTCACTGAAATAAGCTGGAAATATGATTTATTTCTTCGTTTTAATTTTGTTCGATATGACTCCCGATAGCAAACAGCTGTCGGAAAGATTCGAGTCTTCAAATCGAATTTGAACTGTCAAAATTATTCGGTTTCGGATTTGTGAATTGCGTTTGGAGGACATCTTCGATATCTTAGACGTTCGATTCGGTACGGAAGCGAGTCGAATGGTTATGAATAAGGCTGCAGATAACTTTTAAATCGACTGACCAGCTTTATAATAGTACATTGTAATACAAGGGGCTAAAATGACCCATTATATACGAGGTAGTAAATAGGTACCAAGTTATAATGGGAATTTAGCGTCGTGTGCTACACTGTACTTTTCAATTTGAGTGCGAGAAAAATAGTCAATTTAGTCAGACGGACATACAGACGGACGGACAAACAGATGGACAGATGGACGGACAGACAGACGGGTGCATAGATGGACAGAAAGTCGAACAGACAGACGGACGCATAGACGGACAGACAGTTGAACAGACAGACGGACAGACAGATGTACAGACAGGCGAACAGACAGACGGACAGACGGACGGACAGACAGTCAGGTGGACAGACAGACGGACAGATGGATAGACAGACATATGGACAGACAGACGAATTAAAATAAAGAGGTTATTCTATGAATTGAAGTTGTTCTCGTGGCTGTTGGACCGATTGTGTTGGTCTTCGACGAAGATTCTACTTTATGCTCTAGAGCAGGGGTCACCAATTAGTTTCACTCGGGGTCCGTTTTAAGAAATTATGTTATTTTAGAGAAAAAAAAAAAATGTAATTTACATAATTTGCGTAAGATTTTTTACATAATTAACATTATGAAAAATGCCATTTTTTTTGTTGCGGACTATCTGTCTTGCTCTTGACGTCAACAAAGCTAATGCGGGGTATACATTTTTATTAAATTACGTACTCTGAGTACAAGCTGCTGTGTTCTCGCGGTCCGAACAAAATGGGTCGGCGGTCCGGATGCGGACCTCGGTCCGCCATTTGGTGACCCCTGCTCTAGAGCATAAAAAGCGACTTTATGTTGCCAACGCACGACACAAAGGCAAACTTTAGAGCATGAGAAGTAAAAAGTTATTATAGCATAAGGTACTCTAGCTCTAGATTAGTCTACACGACGCTGCTTTGAAAATTTACATCATCACGCAGTAGCGTGATGATATTTTGAGAACTTCCGTTGCGAGCGCTGCATAAACGGTTAAAGTTACGTAACAATCATCTATTAGAGAATTGTTCCTCTTAAAAAGTTCAACATAAAATCCGCGATAACATAATAATGTCTTTCTATGAAGGTTGACTCACACTCTCTCTAACCCTCTCTCTCTCTTATGTGACGCAGACGAAGTTGCGCTAGTCATAAATAAAAATATCATTCAAATCATTAAAATTCATAAAAATATCATTAAATTCATTAAAATTCATAAAAATATCATGCAATTCATTAAAAATCATTAAAATATAATTCAATTCATTAAAAATCAAAAATAAAAAAATATTACAAGGTGTTGTTCAAACTGCTGGGTCGGTCAGAGTCAGAGTTCAAAGATTTCACGAGTTTTATTTCATGTTGTTTAATTTGCAGGGTTTGCATACCAATATCACACACACAATTTCAATACTTTTGACAGTTTAATACTATTCATTGCGTTACATTGCTGAGCAGATGATTTTTTGTTTAGAAACTACAATGATTCCGTTGTTCCATTTGAGGTACGAAACCAAAAAAAATATTTAAATTAATGAATTATCTTTAGGTGTGGTTGAGGCACCTGTGACCGACGCACCCGAAACGGAAACATTAGTTCGGAATGATATACTGAAAACTTGTTAACTGTTTGTCTGTTGATATCCCTTCTCGACGAAAACGTACCTACTGCCTTTGCTCGTTGTAAAGCATCCTAAATTACAATTTGTTCAAAATCAAAGATTTATTTGCCGATAAATACGGTTACAAAAGTTCTTACAATGGGTATAGTGGTGGTGTAGTGTAGTGGTGTGGTGTTGTGGTGTGGTGATTGTTTTTCAGACGAAATATGTGCTAAGGCAAGTTGCTAACCTTACCAAACTAGGTAGTTGCCTAGTTTTTATAAATCAACTAGACAACTGCTATAGAAAGTTCGTAAGCTGTAGTTGTTGTTAAACTAAAATATGTTGTTGTTAATGAAAGTCAGTCGGCTGTTTCATTAGAACAAGTGAAATATGAATTAATTTCTTCATCCCGCCCATATGTGTGAGTTAGGGAGGGGACACGAAGGCATCGATGTAAACTGTGCTAATCTGAGTTCTCTCATGGTGATGGTAAGATGGATTAAATAAAAATTTAAGATTTTAATGATGAATTAATTTAAATGTGGATTTTAACTTTGCCAAATAATGTAATGTGAATTAATTTTTAATTTAATCTATGTAATAATAATGTAAGCTCAGTTATATGGGTTAATGCCTGAAATAAACGATAATAATAAAAACACAAAAACCTTAATCCTTTTGATAAAAGTAGGTGAAATAGGACGTATTGTTGAAAAATATATAAAGTCATCATCTGCATAACCTTTTCCCAATTATATGCTTCCATTGTAACCGGATGCCGTTGAATACCAGTATTTTACATGGAGCGACTTCCTATCTGACGTCCACAACCCAGTTAGTACTGTGTAATACGATACCCCTTGGTAATAGTGGTTGTTAGACTTTCGGGCCACTGATTCTGGATTCTGTAACGACACAGGAAGAAACTTGTTATGTTCTGGTGAAGTGTGTATGTTCCTTAATATTAATTAGTAAGTATGCTCCTTTAGATTAACGTGTCATATTATTGTTTACGTAGCGCTATGTAGTACTTGTATGCACTAATGTGTAAGTTTGAATATCATTATACTTTTACGATGGGAACCAAGCAGTAGCCTTCTTATTTCATACCCGAACCTTTTACATACATACATCTCACTGGGTTGTCACCAGGCTAGCGCGACTTAACCTGACGATTGACCAGAGTGGCTGTTATTATTTAGCCACGAGGTCGTCCTTCTCGAAAAAACGGAGTACGGAGTGGATATTTTAATAAATTAATTAATAAAATAGTTGTAATTTTAGAAAGATTACAACTTGATACGACATGGACAAAATTCGATTTTACAAGCCAAAAGTTCAGTAGACAATGTTTTATTATTGCTAAAGATACACAAGTATAAAGCGATCCCGGAAAAACAATTTGAAAAAATAAATTGAAACTTTATAAACCTTTAATATCGATGCCTCGGTTTCCCGCATCCTTATTTTGATTGTAAATTCGCTCGCGAATAGCATTAGTGTTTAATTAAAAGTTCCCTCACACTTATGCTGTGTTTGACGCAGTTTTCATAAACAGATGGATATGATTGTGTTGAGTGTGTTCAATTGTTATCGCTTAGAATCTTTTGTGACAGTGTTCTGAATTGTAGAAGTTTGTTGTCATCGACAGATGTGCGAAAGTTAATCGTCGGCAGATGTGAGTTTTTGAATTAAAGATAATGAACACTTTGTTTGGTAACTTAAACATCTTAACATAATAATAAATATCGCTGAAACATTACACACAGCGCCATCTAATGACACACTAAGCAATGAGGCTTGTATCGTGGACACCAGATAGTTGATATACTACATAGATACTTTTTGTTATTTTTTTATATACTTATCATACATAATAAACATCCATGACTCGGAAACAAATGTCCATGCTCATCACAAAAACATTTGCTCCCACCGGGATTTGAACCCGGGACCCTAAGAAAGTAAGCAGCCTCACTACCGCAACACCATTCGGGTCGCCAACAACATAACATTACATAATGCTTGTAAAACCTGATTGGCTATTAGTCAGAGGTATACACTGCAGTGCCTACAGACATGTCAACTGTTATGTTTAAGTTCCATGCAATAGGAGATTGAGCTATTGCCATCAACCAGTCACTGATACAGCTTCCGAGCTGCTAGAAAAGCTCAACTCAACACAGCATCGATCTGAGGTTCCTTAGGTAATAGTTGTGAGTTATAGAGAGGACGATACACAAAGACTTTAAGGATTCAGCCCACTACACCGTACCATACTATGACCGTGATATAAACTTACCAGGCAAAAATATTCTATGTCTTTAAAAGTATTAGAATATGCCCCACTAGAGCGTTCTGTCAGCGACCAACACTGTCGCCTGCAATGCAGGAAGCATATCGGCACCGGCAACATATATTCTCGACGGCATTGGATTACGCTCCGTGCATGGAACGGTTTCGGAACGGTCTTAGCGGGCTTAGTCTCATACTTTTCAATGCAAATAATACAGGGTTTAATAGCATTTGGTGACCTTTCTAAACCTGTTATAAACAGGTATGATATTTATGCTTTTTTATTTATGTCCGTGTGATGTTTGTTTCCGAGCCTCATTGATTCATAGCACTATCATGGTATGGTATGGTGTGGTGGGCAGACTCCTTTATCTAAACACTAGCGGACGTCACGCGGTTTCACCCGCGTAGTTCCCGTTCCCGTGGGAGTACGGAGAAAAAATATATATGTTACTCAGGGTGAATGTAGTTCTAATGATGAAAGAATTTTTGAATCGGCGCAGTAGTTTTTGAGTTTATTCATTACTAGCGAACGTCCCGCGGTTTCACCCGCGTAGTTACCGTTCCCGTGGGAGTACGGGGATAAAATATAGCCTATGTTACTCGCGGTGAATGTAGCTTTCTAATGGTGAAAGAATTTTTGAAATCGGTTCATTACTTCCGGAGATTACCCCCTACATACAAACTTACAAACTAACAAACTTACAAACAAATGTTACCTCTTTATAATATTATAATTAATTAAGTATTAAGTATAGACAAACATACACACAAAAATACAAATCTTTCCTCTTAATAATATTAGTGTAGATGTAGAAGATATGCTGTAGATACTAACAGAGCAAGCAGAAGGACTCTTTAGAGACTGATATTATAATATCAGCAATACCGATGATTGAAAATCATCATCATCATCCTCCGGCCCTTATCACAATTTATTTGTGGTCGGCGCAGCACATCCTATCCTCCATACTTCTCTATTACTCGTCATATCATCCTTAACGACGTGGACGTGGTGTTCCGTCGCTTCCGCGGACAAGTTCCACTGGACAGCCAACACAAGTGAAGTGTGTCTAAGTGAAGTGCTACTAACATAGTTAAGTCTTATTTACTAACACAAGTTTTGTACTATTATGATATATTATGTTAGTCTGTAAGGTATTTATCTATGGGCCAAAGTAGCCTGAAAATAAAGGGTTTATTATTATTATTCCGTTTATTCATTTACATCCTTATCTATTTACATTTTTAAGTATTTCTTAAAATAAAACGATACAAAAAAAAACACTTAAAAATATAAAAAAATAGTAGTCCGCCGGTGTCGGGAGCAGGGTCCAAGCCACCGGTGGTTAGGGCTGCAGAGACAGGAACCTCCTCACAATGCGAGCCGTATCGAGGAGTACTGCCTTCTGAATCAGGCCCTTGATCCAACCGCCTAAAGAGAGCTTCGATAGATGGTCATCGAAGCTCTTGGCTATAAGGCCATTGGCCGTCACGACAATCGGCACAATGATAACCGAGTTCATATTCCACATGCCGCGAACCTCGTGTGCCAAGTCGAGATATTTTATGTTTTTCTTTCTCAGCTTTCACGAGGTTCTCGTCATGCGGAATGGTAACATCGATTATCATTACGCGGCGCGCTGATCGGTCTATCATCACTATGTCAGGCTTATTGGCGACAATAGTCCTGTCAGTAATGATGGACCGATCCCAGTACAGCGTGACATGGTCATTTTCGAGAACTGGGTCGGGCACATACTTGTAGTACGGTACCTCAGATTCCACAAGTTTATATTTCAAGGCAAGTTGCTGGTGTATAATCCTGGCTACTTGGTTATGCCTGTGCAAGTACTCGCCGTTAGCCAGACGAGAACAACCAGAAATAATATGTCTGATGGACTCACCCGGAAGGTGGCATGCCCGACACACGTCAACCGTCCCGTCCTTCATAATATATTTCCGGTAGTTGTTCGTCAACATAATTTCGTCCATAATCGCACAGACAAAACCTTCAGTTTCCCCAAAGAGGTCGCCGAAACGTAACCAGGACACGGACGCTATAAAATCTACATCGGGCCCATGAAGAGCCCGGTAGAAGCGCCCGTGAAGCTCTTTGCCTTGCCATACTTCCTTGCGGTCATCGGTGGTAAGTACCTCAGGTCTGTGCCAGTTCTCTTTAGCCATGGACAGCGGGGTGAGTCCCTTGTCCACTGCGACCACATCTCGGTGCATACCCACCTCGGCTTTTAAAAAATATTCTCTGAGACTGCACACCTCGCGGTTGTGGAGGGTCTTCGCGTTTAAAAAGCCTCGACCTCCGCACTTCCGCGGGATTTACAGTCTCATAACCGAAGATCGTGGGTGATGCATCCGGCTTTCAGTCAGCAGTGTACGAACTCTTCTATCCAGGGCGTCGAGTTCGGTCTGAGTCCATTTGAGTATGCCGAAAGAGTACATTAAAACCGGCATGACCCAACCATTGAAGGCGCGCACCTTGTTCCCGCCTGAAAGAAGGCTATTTAATACCTTTCTCAGGCGACCGAAGAAGCGCTCCCTCAATGATTGCTTCATGTCAGTTACATTAATGCCTAACGCTTCCGACATACCCAAATACTTATAGGTTTCGGATGAGGAAAGAGATTTCAGGTGTATGGAGTCCGAGAGTTGAAGTCCCTCGGACTCCATAATCTCCCCTCGCTTTACATACATGACTGCACATTTGTCCACACCAAATTCCATCCTGATGGCGCTACTAAAAGTTTCAGTTACTTTCAGTAGCTCCATCAGTCGCAATTTGTTGGGGGCAAAGAGTTTCAGATCATCCATGTAAAGCAGGTGAGATATAACCTGACCATCCTTCCTCAACCGGCAGCCTAGGCCTGAATTCTCCAGCAATGTGCTTAGAGGATTCAGGGCTAAACAGAACCAAAGTGGACTCAGACTGTCGCCCTGGAATATTCCCAATAATAATAAATAATAATATAATAATAATATATATTATATTATTATAATATTTATCTTTTTCGATTTTCCGGTACTCGACCTTGCGTCGGTTTGATAAATATCCCGTCCTGCGTCCCGCAGGAAAAAGGATATTCATTGCCCCCTATCTCCTTCTTCTACATCTTCGCGTGCTAATTATGTTTTGCGTGGTTGACAGATGACTTTGTGTATTAGGTGTGTCTGAGGTAGATGAACGCTGTGTGACGGATAAATGCTGTGAGTCTACTGTGTGTGATGTTTGTTGTGTTTCTGGTGTGGTCTCTAGTGTGCTCGGTGGACGGTTAACAAACACAGTGTCTCCCAGTACCTTACTGAGTATGGTGGTTGTATGTATGGCTGCTTGTTTTTGTAGGATTGTAACATCTATTTTTACGTTCAGTTGTTCTATGTATCTATGTAAACTTTTACTTATTAGACCCGTAGCTCCTACTACTATTGGAATCACTGTAGTTTGCGTATTCCATAGGCGCCGAATTTCTGTCTTTAAAAGGTGGTATTTGCTTAATTTTTCTATTTCTTTGGCTCCTATGTTATAGTCTGAAGGTACTGCTATGTCTATTAAAAATGTGTTATTGTTAGTTTTGTCTACATATATTAAATCAGGTCTATTATGCGTTACGGTAACGTCTGTCTGTATGGGTATTTAATAATATTATTATATATTAATATATATACTATATTATTATTATTCCCTTTATTCATTTATAAACAAATTTGTTACATTTTTAAATATTAATTAAAAAATATATAAAAAACATTTAAAAATATAAAAAATTGTAGCCCACCGGTATCGGGAACAGGGTCCAAGCTACCGGCGGTCAGGGCTCCAGAGAGAGGAACCTCCTAACAATACGAGCCGTGTCCAGGAGTACCGCTTTCTATTTCTTTCTTTTATTATTATTATTATTAAGACAGTCCATCCATCGCTTCTTTGTTCGTCCTCTTCATACTGAAAACTTTCCTCACGACATTTTTCTCATTCCTCCACATGTCCATAAGACGATAACCGATTACCACACAACTTTTCAGTCATCGACGCCACTTGAAAACGCCCTCTGAGTTTGCATGTATTCTATCAACTATTCACCGATAATATTGAAAATAAGGAAAAATTCAATTAAAACTCTCAAGGCAAACCTTTAATTTACATTCCCTATTTATTTAAGAAATTGAATAGAAACCTTTATTCCAGGTTAAATAAATTTATTTCAGCAGAGCTAACCTAACAAGCTTTTGATTACCGAAAAAGGTGCAAAAAAAACTGCGATGACAAAACGGCATGACATTTAAAATTCTATACGCGCACAATCGGATCGTTTTACATTATTTTCTCATCGAACCAAATTGCGATTTGGGGACAGTCCTCTTGTGTCTTGTGTGGAAACATACGGGTCGGGTCGAATGGTGGCAACGCGGGTTGCTACATTTATTTTGATTATATCAACATCGCAGCATTATCTCTTGTTTTATGTTTTTTGTGTAGTAAGCAACGACAATGCTGTTGCATGATAATATTGTAAAACCAAATCATTTTAAAAGAGTAACCATGGAGTTTCTCACAAACCGTGCACCTTTTTGTCAACGTTTTATAAGTGGCCATGAGGCCTACGTGAAATAAAATATTTTGATTTTATCAATAGAGATCGAGGTGACTAACTAGCCAATTTTGTAAAAAAATGTGGTTGCTAAACCAATAAGATCGAAATTATTATTATTATCGATTCATTAAGTTTTTACGGTATTCTTGGAATCGTGAGAACTTAAATTTTTGTTGTATTGACGTCCACACTTTTGAAGACCGTATATCCTTAGCGATGTGTCGTTTATTTTCGTGGTCCTCAGCAGTGAGTGTTATGGTGATGAACTATATTATCTATATTTCATCATGCAGTACGTACCTGCATAGGTACAGACCTCATCATCATCTGCCTAGCCTTTTCCCAACTATGTTGGGGTCGGCTTCCAGTTTTACCGGATGCAGCTGAAAACCAGTATTTTACATGGAGCGACTGCCTATCTGATCTCCACAACCCAGTTAGTACCGGGTAATACAATACCCCTTGGTAAGACTGGTTGTCAGATTTTTTGGGCCTCTGACTATTACCTAACGACTGTCAAAGATCTGCAAATGACAGCCGGGACCAACGGCTTAACGTGCTTTCCGAGGCACGGAGGAAACTCGGTATGTAACACCACCACACCCACCCATCCCCAGACCAACCTAGGTAAGCACGGCGACTTAACCTAACGATCGACCCGAGCGGCTGTTATTATTTAGCCACGAGCTCCTCTACTTATTTATTCTGTACAACAATGAAATAATTACAACACACTAACGCAATGGCACGAAGATGTCGAGATGGAATGGAACGCCGTCACCTCATTCTGCGAAGCAGTAATGCTAGAGAAGGAGGTGGCGGAACGGGAGAGCGAGAGAACCTCTCAGCGTCCCGGCCGCCGCGGAAGACGCCCCGGGCGTCGGGGGCCACCACGTGGCCCCCGGCCACCGTAAGCGCGGGCCCGTGGACGGTGGGCTATGGGCTAGCTCGCCGTCCGTCCGTCTCATGACGACAGGCCGTGTCGTGTGTGCGCGTTCGTGTTCCACGCGCGCCTCAAAGAGAGTCAGCAATAGGGATCCGCAAGGGCCGATGCCTGCCGGGGTTGCGGGATTGTTCGAAAGAGATACTGTGGCCCCGGAACACAAAGGGCGACGTAGGAACATGGATAGGTTTTAGTCAGTAAAAGTCTGACACTCCCTCCTGCTCCGCCCTGAGGGAGAGGAGTCATTTGATGATTTCCCATCCGATAAAAAAAAGGGCACGAAGATGCTGATGAACGCGCGGTCCCGTCCACAACACTTACATCGTCCGTATATTTCGCAGTAAATCGGGAAATTTTAAAAAGATCAATGCCTAATAATCCAATAGCGAATGAATTGCCTGTAAATTCGAGTGAGACGTGTCTTGCATAGCGTTCGCACGACGGCGACGCTGCGAACTTTCTCCTTACTATAGAGCAGACAGAAAATAGAGAGTCCCTCATCGAATGAGATAGTAATTTTCGCATTGTCGACGACTTTTTCAAAAGTTCCAATTTCACTGATTACTTTTTTCATAAAAACAAGTTTTCCATTACTAAACTAATTCACTTTTAGCCTGAATATTTAAACCTACAAATCATTTGTTTGAAATAATACAGTTTTGTAAGTATACACTTTAATTTATAAATCAAAATAACTTTCCAAAAAATATGTGCATAATTGTAATTAGCAATTAAAAAAAAGGTTTTGATGGAGGTAGAATATTTCTGTACACTACTCTATGATGAATACCGAAAAGACCTCAATGGCGAGCGAAATATCACTCAGTATAATAAAACTATCATCGGTTTGTCGAACAACGAAGGAGTTGGATGAGTTTTTTTCTGTGTTTTTTGTATAAGTTTATTATTATAAGAGAGCAGTGGTGGCCCAGTGGTGGCGGCCCCGACTTACGAACAGTAAGTCGTTGCTTCGAACCCAGACAGGCGCATTACTTTGTGTAATTTATTTCATCACCACTGCTCTCAAAACGGTGAAGGAAAATATCGTGAGGAAACCGGCATGTCCTAGAACCAAAAAATTCGAAGACATGTGACATCTACCAATCCGCACTGGGCCCGCGTGGTGGATTATAGCCCATTCCCTCTCATATAGAGGAGGCCTGTGTCCCAGCAATGGGGACATTAATAGGCTGATGATGATGATGATTATTATAAAGGGTGTAAATAAACCCTTAACGAAGCCGAAAGGCATTCTTCCCGTCATTACGATTTTTTTTTTGTTCTGGACTGTACCTTGGAACTTTCTAGTTACGGAGATATAGGGGGTCAAAGTTCCAACTATTTCACATTTTTTTATACATGTTTTTAATATAAGATTTTTAATTAAACACCTCCATGACCCATTTAATATTCAAAGCATCCACAAGCACAATGTTTTGAGTGTGCTACATTGAGTTTTACCGTAAAACGTGATTTTTCACCCCAAAAAAAAGTCGTTCCCCAGCAATAATTTTTGCGTAGAGTTACTTAGTTTGATGCACAGAATGCTTGGTTGATAGCTTCGAAGGGTCTGTTTACACCCTGTATTATTACTTTCAGTTATAAATGAGCCAATGGGGGCTATCGTTTTAGAGCTTACCAGATGGCGCACTGTCGAGTAAGGTCCTGTCAGTAATTCTATTCAATACTTTAAAGCACCAATAACTTCATAAAAATGATTATTTTATTACGTATAACAACCTAGTGTAAGCTTTAGATATATATTTACAATATTCTTCTTAAAATTAGCAAGCATGAAACATTTAAAAATCATTCTACCTCCAAGTACTAACAATATTATATGATCCTAAGTTGCTACTTAAAATCTTCAAGTCATAATTAATCAGGAATGGCTCAATCTAGAACACAATCGTGAGTATTAGTATAAACACGTGATAAAAAAGCACACAACGCGCGAACACTCTATGACATCTGACATTTTGGAAGACCTTAGTCTACACAAGCGCCTCTAGCGGCAAATTCACACGCGATAGCCCCCAATAAAACTAGGTTACAAGCAGTAACGTCATTATGGCTTGGTTCCGAAAAACCGACATCACGCTAAGAGCTCAGCCATCATCATCTGCCTAGCCATCTGCCATCTGCCATTTCTCAACTATGTTGGGGTCGACTTCCAGTCTAACCAGATGCAGCTGAATACCAGTATTTTACATAGATCGACTGCCTATCTGACCTCCACAACCCAGTTAGTACTGGGTAATACGATACCCCTTAGTAAGACTGGTTGTAAGACTTTTTGGGCCACTGACGGTTCTCTATTGTATTACCTAACTTTTTTATTCATAATTTAAAGTGCCATAACTTTTTTTGTCCTAATCATCATTTGTCCGAAAGATAACTTACCCGAACTTAATATCACATAATATCACATGCCATAAAATTGAAATCCCTAAATACAATATGCTCTAAACCCGTTTGTCATAAATATTACAATCAATAATATACAAAACACTTAAAATCGTTTTCAATACTAGTTATAAATCCTAAATAAAAAAAAAAATGTTTAGATCTTAATAATATTTTTAAAACAAACCGGTATGTTCCCAGACGTTCCCAAAAGGGAACAGAACATTGTTATTTTAATTGTGTTTGTAATTACGGGTACCTACAGTAAAGTAAGTATTACTTAGCTTTTGCTATGCTATGAACTTCTCTCAACTCAACACAACACATTCTTATACAATATTGCTCTTATGAAATTTGTAAGAATTAAAAAGTAGAACCATCATAGAAAGTTCAGAGTTAGAATCTTTTTTTGTTTTGGCATACATTTCATATGAGTCACTAAAAGGCAGAAAATCAATCAATCAAACCGTCAATCATTATAAAACAGTTGAGTGTGAACATAATTATGTGGATTTTATTTTTCCCTGTAATAAGTATGCAAACATGCAAACAAACATGCAGCAAGCAGGCAGCAAGCATGCAGCAAGCATTCAGCAAGCATGCAACAAGCTTGCAGCAACCGTGCAAGCACGCATACAGTATGCAAGCAACCATGCAAGTGAGCAAGCAGCATGCAGCAAGCATGCAACAAGCTTGCAGCAACCATGCAAGCACGCATACAGTATGCAAGCAAGCATGTAGCATGCAAGCGAGCAAGCAACATGCAGCAGGCATGGTTTCTGTCACGGCTCCGGCGCTGCGGAGCTCCGGCGGTCCCACGCGAGGTTATCGTCGCAGATGTGTTTAACGCTCACCACCGCAGCTTCGGCTTGCTGGCCGGCTTCGCCGGCCAGCCTCAGCAGCGGCGGCGAGTGTTACAACCACCTGCTCCTCAACTCGCGGGCCGCCTCGCCCCTCCGCGCCTACGCGATTTTAAATTACACTCTAGGGGTAGGGCAGACAAGACTGCGTGGGGTCGGATTTACAGCGATTCGTTTCTGTCACTAAAACCTAATGTTTTAGGACCAAAAATTTTATTACACTTATATGGACATTAGGAATAATACACATTATATAATACAATACTTAGGATAATTGACTTTATGGAATATACAATTAGAAGATTCAATTATTATAGTATTCGATATTATGACAGAACAGTTTTAGAAATAAAGATAATTATGTAAAACAAAATTTAGGGATTTTGAACATTATGGTAACTGAAGTTTATAGCAAACGTTTTATGGATAATGATTTTCGGACAAAAATTTTTAGGAGATATAAGGGAGTACCGCCACTGACTACCTGTAACGACTGTCAAAGATCTACAAATGACAGCCGGGACCAACAGCTTAACGTGCTTTCCGAGGCACAGAAGAAACTCGGTATGTAAGGGTGGTCACCCATCCACAGACCAACCTAGGCAAGCACGGTGTAACCTAAAGATCGACCCGAGCGGCTGTTATTATTTTAGACACGAACACTAAGATCTCAGGAAAGAAATAAATGTAAAATATATGTAACTCCCATTTTCCTACAGATGGGACTTTCACAGAATCCCCTCATATCCCGTAGGAAATGAGATTTTTCCCATTTTCCAATCAGCGGAACAAACATACAATATTGTTATTATGTATTATTATGATCGATATTCAAACGTTTGTTTAAAATATTTGCTCAGTATAATTTCGTTGAACGAAAGGTATTATAATATGCGAAAATAATACATATTTAACTACTTGATCTCTTGGTGTTTGTGCGACTACAGGAGCTAAATTAGCAACTCTATTTGTGGTGGTTCAAACTTCATTTGAAATACTGTTAAAATAAAGTTCTAATCAGCTTGCACTACAAAGTGGTTGTTACGTCAGTCACTGCGGCCGAATAGTGCGAATTTTGCGATTTGCAAAAACTCTATTGGTTGGACTAAAAAAGTAAAACACTATGATGCTAATATGTTGCTAGTAAAATTATTTGCTAAAAAATCATAATGATCGCATGTAAATACATACACATTTTAACGAGTAAAAACCATACACAATAGTATGAGTTTTACTCGTTAAAATATTTTTTTAGATATCTCTTCATCAGTTCGTGATTTTTTTTATGAAATAAAATTTGTTGTATTATGTTTTCAAAGCACTATCGTACTAGCATATATCCTGAAGAATATCATATATTTTTCTGATTTGTTTATTGCAGTGAATCATAAGCTTTTTTGCATTATAAAACTCGCGTTTAGCTCCTGTAATTGCCTTAAATAATTTCCATTACTTCCTTCGAGGTTTGAGGTATTAACTCTCACACGTACATACCTACGGACTGCCTTGGTGGTCGCAAGCGTGAATGCTGAGCATGACATTCTGAGTTCGATTCCCTGGTCGAGCAAAGTGCTTTTTCGATAAGGAATTTCTTGAAATTTTCGGTTGTTGGCAATAGGCTTGTCCTCTATTACATTACATAGGACTTAAACATAACTAACGATAAGCGGGTGTACTATACGGTACACCTCTGCCCAACCCTTCGGAGATTACAGGCGTGATGATACATACCGAGTCTAGTCAACGGCTACAGATTTTAAAAATTCACGCGACAAACCAGCTTTCAAAATCTGTAGACATAGGATACTAAAATCGCCAGCAGTCTGTAGGATACGAAAGCTATTATTGCTGTTTTTGTGAACGAAAAATTCCCTCTAACGTTTTGGTCAAGCAGTTTAAAATTTTCGAGGTCTTAATAATATCAGGTCCAGTCCTTTTTTTGAAGGTAAGTTTTAGGTCCTGGCTTAGCGTCTAAACATATTGTGGTAACTGTGACTCAGGTTTGGTGACATGTTCGTTCGTTCAAATAACTCCGAAATATTTGTCAAGCTAATGTTGAGAAATCTCGTGCAACCGTGGCTCACAATAATAAATAGGTACAGTTTATAAAATATGGAACAGGCTGATATCACAAAACACGAAAGCACATAAAGAATGGAATCAGCATTTTAGAAGAGCCCTATTAATGAACTCCCCCCCCGCGCTCCGCCCCGCCACCAAACCTTCCCCCTCTGTCGTCCTCGGTTCACGCGTTCGTTCGTTGTTTGCCGCGAAACAATTAAAATGCTAATTATTTGCCGACAACTCAAATTGTGGACTGTGCGGAATTACAAAACGCAAAATATATTATTGAGCGGCTAAATTATAATGTACGTTAACATGGTCAAATACATATCGCCGTTCATGTAATTGGAGCCGACTATTTGAATGGAATATTTGCTTTGAATCCGCAAACATTGTCATGGATTGGAGTTAAACTGTTCGATTGGTAACTATTAAAAATTCACGTATAATGGACACATTATTTTGTGCAACAGAAAATGTAAAATATATTTTTTAAATTAATGCTGCAGTATTTTAGGCGTAACGGAGGATCATGCTAAGCCATTTGAGGTAGTATAGGCCCTTAAGACTGATCTTGATTAAGATTTCCAAAATTGATATCTATCTAGTTCTACGTTAGAAAACGGACTTACAGTAAACGATATCATTGTTTTTATTAATTTTACAAACAATAGCTGAACTGCCAAATTAAGTGTTACTTAGCTCATTAATGGCTTAAAAACAAGCCTATTTAATACTGCCAAAGATCCTCTCACACATTTACAACGCATCCCCATTCAATTCAAATTAGCACAGCTATTATCGTTCAAAGAATTAACTCCAGAAACGTTCACACATTGGGGCTTCCGAACTGTTTGTCGGATTGCGAACTCAAATGTTTGCGAATACGATAACAGAATCGCTTTATTTTCGCTCTCTAGAAACTGTTCGAATTATTAATTAAGCTAGCTTCGTGAAATACAGCGAGACCGCGGGACTGCGGGACTGCGAGACTTCGAGACGACGGGATTCTTCGTGTGAGCAACACAATTCAAATATAATTTTCGTAATAATAAATTGTCGTGACATAAAGTAATTGATTAATTTGCGTGAACATGAAAGGGGTAACAAGTGCCAACTTAGCGATATGCCCCTTGATTTATAATCTAATTAATTTTGTTAAATTTAGTATGAAGGCGTTCGATTGTTTGGTACTTGGCTGTGTTGTACTTATTAATAAAGTTAATTAACACCTAATACAATTGACACACACTGGCGTACTTTGTGTTGTACAGTAGGTTTAGATACACACGTCGTCAATATAATATTATACATTTTCCTTAAAAACCGTTGAACGTTTCTGAACTATAATCCAAAAGGTGTCTTGAGACCGAATTTGATTGTACTAACATGCTCTAAACTAGGGCAAGTTAAGCCCAACCGTACAGCCTCAAAAATATGTCAAGTAGACAAAAATAACAAGCGGAACACGAGGTATTCGGTAAGAACTTTTATTCTTAAACTCAACGTTCAAGAAGAGAAAGAGATTTTAGTAAGAGAAGCAGCCTCATCTTTTATATGAAGACTTCATGTTACTACCACTCCGATAATTTGGTGCCTAAGACTTTTTTTTACATTGTCCCAGTGCTGAGCAAAGACCTTCCTCATATATTATTTTCCAGGTTCTCTCAAGACGAATAATTTCTTTTATTTCTCAATAACAGTTCGAGGTCTGGATGTGTGCCCGGGACAGCAATAGACGCACAGCATGGGTACGTCATGTGAATGAAAGATAACTGGTAGAAAGTTGGAAGGAAGTAGGTATAGTTCGGTTTAAACTTAATGGCGGCTCGGAAGTTAGCTGCAAGCAAAGGTCTGCACATTATACAGACAAAACGATGCGTCATCTGCGCCCCGTTGATACCTAAAATTGTTGTCTGCGCAGCTTTACATTAGATGTTCCGAATCGAAATAAAGTTTAAAGCGTTATTCCTGCGCAGACCGTCACTCGCAGCTAACTTCCGAGCCGCCATTAAGTTTGAACCGAACTACCTATATAGTTCGGTTCAAACTTAATGGCGGCTGCTGCTACTGGTACACCTCTGCCTGAAGAGCGGGCCTAAAGCAAAATCTTCAATCTTTGATTAGATTTTTAGAGTAGTAAATCATGTTCCAATTGGAAAAAAAGTATATGTCAGGAAACTTCATGATGAATCTGATGGTTGACATTGGCGAAAAACATAATAGGATAAAATTTTCTCGATAGAAAACCATCACAAAGTTACCTCTAATTTTCAACATTTTTGGTTTTTATTCTATTTTGGTGCATGTTACTGAACCATAAACTTGATAAATATTATCACTCATGTATAACCTATAGCTGACATTGGCATTTTTTCAAAATATTTTCTATTTTAAGAGATAACAGACTCAAAGCATTTGGCGCTTACTACATTTTTATTCCGCGCAATACGCAGTCTTCCGTCCCGCGTGACGCGAGCTTGAGACATCAGTTTGTTTCACCGATCCGATCACTCGCCGATCAGTTGCCCTCGCTCTGTTGAGACGGGTAGTCTATGTCACTTTGCTCCGCGCCAATTCGCCATTAATAATATCATTGAATCAATTTTTTTTTTTGTGTAACATGGGTAACAAGAAAAATACAATTGAAAAGCGATAACTAAAACAGTTGAAGACTCAAATGATGGCTGATTGCCGAAGTCGAATGTACTATGTATTTTTTACGTGCATAAGCTCATAGTAAACGCAAAATAAACGGATGATTGATTTAAGGGCATTGTTTTTGTCCGAAATTATTTTAAATATATACAACCCGTCCGAATTAACCGGTAGGTAGGTAGTAGGTAGGTAGGTAGTAGGTAGGTAGGTAGTAGGTAGGTAGGTAGTAGGTAGGTAGGTAGTAGGTAGGTAGGTAGTAGGTAGGTAGGTAGTAGGTAGGTAGGTAGTAGGTAGGTAGGTAGTAGGTAGGTAGTAGGTAGGTAGTAGGTAGGTAGTAGGTAGGTAGTAGGTAGGTAGTAGGTAGGTAGTAGGTAGGTAGTAGGTAGGTAGTAGGTAGGTAGTAGGTAGGTAGTAGGTAGGTAGGTAGTAGGTAGGTAGTAGGTAGGTAGTAGGTATCAAGAAACTTGCGCGAAAGACACTACTAATTCGGACGGGTTGTATATATTTAAAATAATTTCGGACAAAAACAATGCACATAAATCAATCATCCGTTTATTTTGCGTTTACCTACCTACTGACTTAATGGCCACTGAGGTTCACTCTGTAAACATTCACGCCTGTTATTTATACTTGAAGTTGGTTTTTTTGGTTTTTCTGTCGTGGGTGACATTTTCATGGTTTTGGAGTCACTGATAACGAAAATGAGGTCAAAATAAAAATCCAAGATAGCGGCGAGCAAAATTTTAGGTTTTTCAAACATGGGTGTCGTTTTCATGGTTTTCATGGTTGCTTATTACGAAAATGTGGTCAAAATAAAAATCCAAGATGGCGCTGATGAAATTTTTAGGTTTTTCCATCATGGGTGTCGTTTTCATGGTTTACGTGGTCACTGATAACGAAAATGAGGTCAAAATGAAAATCCAAGATGGCGCCGAGGAAAATTTTACATTTTCCGTCATGGGTGTCTTTTTCATGGTTTACGTGGTCACTGATAACGAAAATGAGGTCAAAATGAAAATTCAAGATGGTGCCAAAGAAAATTTTTGGTTTTTCTGTCATCGGTGTCGTTTTTATGGTTTTTAGGGTCACTGATAACGAAAATGAAGTCAAAATGAAAATCCAAGATGGCACCGGCATAAATTTTTGATTTTACGTCATGGGTGTCATTTTCATGGTTTTCGAGGAAACTGATTACGAAAATGAGGTCAAAATGTAAATCCAAGATGGCGCCGAAGAAAATTTTTGGTTTTTCCGTCATCAGTGTCGTTTTCATGGTTTTCGAGGACGCTGATTACAAAAATGGGGTCAAAATGACAATTCAAGATGGAGCCCAGGAAAATTATTGATTTTCCGTCATGGGTGTCGTTTTCATGGTTTTCGGGGTTGACGCAAAAATAAATTTTTTTTGGGCGCCATCTTGGATTTTCATTTTGATCTCATTTTCGTTATCGGTGACTACGTTAACCATAAAAATGACACCCATGATGGAAAAACCACATTTTTTTCCCGGCACCATCTTGCCTTTTGGGGTCGCTGAATACGAAAATGAGGTCAAAATTGACCTCATTTTTGTATTCAGCGACCCCAAAAACTATGAAAACGACACCCATGATCGAAAACCAAAAATGTTCTGGCCGCCTGGGATTTTCATTTTGAGCTTATAAATTTTACACATTCCTCCATTTTTACTTTTTGTTTCTGATTCTTAGTGTATGTCATCAAATTTATTATTGTTATCAATTTTATAAAATTTTCGATTTTATCTTTTGTGCTTTTTATTATTATTGCCTTTTTGTTCTTTTTATTAACGGGCACAGTATTTTATAAATATTTATTCTACCAATGTTATTAATTTTACACATTCTATAATTTTTATTATTGTGTCTTGATGTATCAATTTAAAACAATTTTCATCAATGTTTTTATCAATTAGGTATATATCATGTATAGGTATCATTAATACAATCTTATGCATTTTTAAATATAAGCATAGTTATCAATATATTATCTTTATTTTTTTTAATTTCATCTATTTTTATTCGTTACCTATTCAATTTTACCAATGTCATAAATTTTATACATTCTATTATTTTTACTTTTATTATTGATTCTTATTGTACGGTATGTCCTCAATTTTATTATGGTTATCAATTTTATACATTTCTCGATTTTGTCATGTTTGGTGTTTATGAATGCCTTTTTGCTCTTATTAATGGTCACAGTATTTATAAATTTTATAAGTTATTAAAAAATCGAATGTTATTTATTTTATTATTTCATCATTTTACTTTTTGTTATCGTTTTTAATGTATTTATAATATAACATTTTCTTTTTAGTTGGTATTTGTGCAAAAATTGTAGACATTAATATGTGTTTGTTTATGTTGTCGAGCGTATGGCACTCGTGGGCCAAAAAAACAAAAAAAAACCACCTTCAAGTATAAATAAATAAATAAATATTGCTGGACATTACACACAGCGCCATCTAGTGCCACACTAAGCAACGAGGCTTGTGTCGTGGACACCAGATAGTTGATATACTACATAGATACTTTTTGTTTGTAAATACATACATATTATACATACATGATATAAACATCCATGACTCGGAAACAAATGTCCATGCTCATCACTCAAACATTTGCTCCGACCGGGATTCGAACCCGGGACCGTAAGAACGTAAGGCAGCCTCACTACCGCTGCGCCAATCGGGTCGTCAAAATAACAGGCGTGATGATAAAACGAAATGGAGAAAAAAATTAAGATGAAATGGAGTACTCAAAAGTCGAAACTTTTATTTCACGACATACAAACAACATAGGAATGTATTGTACAGAAGGTGTTAAAAAATGAATACAAAAAAAAATAAGAAAAAAAGTGGCTTTATTTAACTGTGTTGCTTGCATATACTACGCCCTACCCGCTACACTACGCAAGCTTGGTCCCACGCTTCGCGCGTCGTGGCGCCGCGGCCGCCCGTGTTTGTTATCGGCACTAATGCGGGTGTAGCGAGACGCGCGGGGGAAATCAGAATTTATCCTGGCGTTAGGCCCGCTCTGAACTTTTGAGGAAATAAGCGTTGTGTTAGTAAAAATATCTTCTTGGGACCACATATAATTGAGTATATTAAAACCAAAAAAAAAAACTTGAAAGGGAACTCATTACACTTTTCCTTCCTTATACGGTACTCGCTTCAAAAGAAATTGAATGAAGCGTCAAACTTCTAATCGTTGACTGACAAGCTCCACTGACTCTAATTACTTACAATATTTTGACAAGACGTATAAATTCGAAGAAGTACCCATAAAAGTTGATTTTGAGCTATAAAGAATGAGGAACTCTGAACATATTTCCTGTAATTGAAATACTTCCGTAAACAAGGAGCAAAGAATCCTCTCAGGAGCAAACATGACAACATGTTTGCCTCTCCCCATCAAGCATTAACACGTTCCTCACAAGTAATCCGTGTGTCCCAATCGGAAACTCCCGAACATGACGCACGTTTGATGTTCGGCCTCCTTCGTGTTTTCTCCATGCATTTAATGTGGAGGACATCAAAGGCAATAATTATGTAGCGTAGAGATGGGAGAAGCAGTGGACTCTAAATATATGTTCTTAAAATATATATCCAAGAGCAATTTTCAAGAATGCGTGTCTTTGTACATCGACGATACGCTTCCTGTAAACCCCGATTCTTAAAGTCAATCTTAATATACTCATGCAAGCTTCACGGTATTATCTGCAGCGCTCTAAGATTGATCTCAATTCAAACATACATTATTTTAGTACATTTTAGATCATAATTCTTAAAAAATCGGAAGACAGCCTATTTTTCTGGAACGTACAAGTATTCTAGAACAATGCCCCGAAAGCCATCATAGACCAGGAAGAGACATGTAATTTTAAACCCTTTGCTCCTCATATCAAAGTTGATTTCAACATACCCCACATCTAAGCGCTCATCCCTACGAATATTTAGGATTACTCCATCGCTGGACTCACACGGAATCATTAATGATCCGTAACGCAGTGGGAATATTATATCGGAATAGTGACGTACGGATTACAACCGTTTTATTTTGAAAGGATAGGATTAAGCTGCTTGTTTACCAAGTAGGATTACACAACGGTGTTGTTGAATTCGGGGAATTTGTAAAGGTATTCGGGTATGATGTCAGTCTTGGTGATTAAACTTTGTGTAGGCCTATGTGGCGTTATTAATGGCTGAGCCTTTAATATTCTTAATGAGATTGAAGAGCAATGGTGAAGTGCTGCTTATTCATTTTTATTTAGAGATTTAATTGAAGTTGTCTAATCTCACAGTGAACCTGCTCCTAGGCAAATATTTATTATGAGACAAGATTTATGAAGAAACATTATGGTCACTAAAAGAATGACATAAAAGGAGACAGACTTCAGCCAAATTATTTGTGCAGGCGGAAAAACACAGTTTTGACATATTGATGAAAACTTCTACCTGTTGAACCCTGTTTTCCCTTGCGAAGTCTAAAAAATACGACAAGTTTGATTTTTTTTTACTGCTTAAGGGGTAGCAGTTCAGACTATTTGATATTAATTTCAGTTTGATATCTTCACGCGTTCCTGAGAGAGAAGGGTCTTGACAGACAGACAACAAAGTGATCCTATAAAATCAATCTCCTTCCACCAAACCGTGTTCTTTTTGACAACAGCCTAGTTAACCTGAAAAACTCAGAAAATAACGTCAACCGACAAAGACCAAGTAAACTTCAAGCGACAACAACAAAAGACAAGCGACAACTAAAAACACACTTGGTACACAAACAAATGAAGCTCGAAAGCCACTTAAGGGACAAACAAATCGTAAACGCCTCGAGAATGAAGTCAGTGAGGGAATTTCAAACGGAATAGTGTTATTTAAACAGGAGCTAAACACTCTGGACTGATTAATTGTCTACTCCTAAATAAATAGTGATGGCACGATGGTGAGGCTGGTCGTGTAGGACAAGCTATAAAATGTACTTACTTACCTATTGTACTTACTTAATGTACTTACTTGTGCGGTACCGCACCGAGTGGACCCAGCATACTGCTGCGTCCTGCTGTGCCTACGACGCAGCTGTACCTTTCGCGTCTGCATCACTCCACTACAAATGAAGAAGTGGTGCAGTATTTGAAAGTGAAGACCAACTGGACACTGAGGGTCGAAAGGTTGGAATCGCGCCATAACATCAACTTTAAATCTTTCGTGGTACGAGTTCCAACCCACCATCTGCAGACCTGTATGAAGGAGGACTTTTGGCCGAAGGGTGTCGTATATCGACGTTTCCGAGGACGGTTACGCGACACCACGCAGCGAAACACGACGCTGACAACGTTACGTGTATAGTTTTAGTTTCTCATGGTTTTAAATATGTATTAGTTTATTGTTATTAGATTTTATTTTGTGTATTTTATCTATGGGCCTTAGTAGCCTGATAATAAAATGATCATTATTATTAGTAATAATAATAACCATTGTGACCATCTATCGAAGCCTCTATTTAGGCGGTTGGATCAAGGGCCTGATTCAGAAGGCAGTACTCCTCTATACGGCTCGCATTGTGAGGAGGTTCCTGTCTCTGCAGCCCTAACCACCGGTGGCTTGGACCCTGCTCCCAACACCGGCGGACTACTATTTTGTTATATTATTAAGTGTTTTTTTTTTCGTATCGTTTTATTTTAAGAAATATTTAAAAATGTAATTGGATAATAATGTAAATGAATAAACGACATAATAATAAACCTTTTATTTCGGGTAACAAAGACCCATAGATAAATACCTGAACCTAAATATAGGTACATACTAATAACAATTTTTGTTAGTGTAAGTAATTTAAATGCGTTCTTGTGGAATTCGTCCGCGGAAGCGACGGAACACCACATCCTGCGGCTTAAAACTTTCTTCCATCACCAAATGGAGCAAACACGTTGGTATGCGCACCACAAACAGATATAAACACAGAACAGAATTATATACGCTCATAACACAATAATCTTAATCAGCATATAACGTTCCCAGTTTTAGGAACACGTGCAGGCGCCCTCCAATCCTCTCTAATACGCGGTACCTACAGTGTCTGTTAGTCGGTGTCTTCTAATTTCTGGTTTTAGGACTTGCCAGTTGGTCATTCCACCGATCGGACTAAGCAATCGGACCAAATCATCACAGGGGTTTCATCACGATTTTTTCCTTAGGTCGAAGCCTTGCCGGGGTCACCTCTTGACTGCTCTCACTGCACAGATCAATATTGCCCGGTAGATATGCAATTCTTACCTCTAACTATGCCAGAAATATTGTGATAGTGTGCAAATTGGTAGCTTGGCTGACTGCTTAGGATGCGCGCGGTAATCGCTTTGTTACGAATTATGGAGGCTCTCTTGTTGTAACGTAGGCATGAGTAACATCTTTACGAAATTAATAGGAATAGTAAGGTCGAACAAGCTACTTATTTGGTTTACATGTTACAATATAATTTGTGGGTTAAACTGTAAACCAAATAGCTTGTTCGACCGTACCTACCTAACTATAGGTTATTCAATAAAAAGACAACGCTATCGACCACTTCTTCAGAATCAGCTCGACCTTAAGTATTAAAGAATCACGACGCGTTCGTGTTCCGAATGCGCAAGGACCGATGCCTGCCGGGGTTCGAAAGAGATACCGTGGCCCGGGTGGCCCCGGAACACAAAGGGCGGTGAAGGAACATGGATGGGTTTTAGTCAGTAAAAGTCTGACACTCCCTCCTGCTCCGCCCAGAGCGGGAGTAGTCATTTGATGATTTCCCATCCGAAAAAAAAAAAGTATTAAAGAATCATATCATCTTACTGCCCTTTCTATTTGGGGTCGACGCAACACATTTTCTTCTTTTTTGTGTTAAAGAATACTCTGGCCAAAATATATCCACCCAACAAGGAAAGTTGACTCCACAAGATGCGCCGAATGAGTTTACCTAAATTATTACCACTCTCTCTCATGGAGGTATCATATTGCTCCTAATCGCTATCACTCATCTTACGATACACAACACACCTTACCGACTGTCGCCCGAATTCAATACAAATTAACATATTTTGTTGGAAATTCGTGCCCAAATTAAGTTGAAATAAGATTAGGTCAACGTAAATAAGTGGACGACGGCGGCAACTGTCCTAATTGACCCAGACGAGGGGGATGCCAAACTTCCCCTCATTATTGCGTTAACGGACTCTTTAATCCGTGATTTTTTGTTGAGGTTCTGTGTGCTTGTTGATAGGATGGAATTGAAGGAGATTACTGTAGCTTTGTGTTTTTTAGAATTTGATGAAGAACTACAAATGGAATTATGTTTTTATTCAAGTTGGATAATTTAAGCTGGATAATATGTGGTATTATTTTGTATTATTAAATTATTTCAAATCATAAACCCTTCCTTACGGCTGTGCCCCAGTCCGATATCAAAGAAGGAGGTGCTTGTTTCTATCCGCATGCTCTTTCTTTTTAAAATGCTTTATAATAGGGTAGATGATTAAAATTTAAATCTAATTAGTCCGTCAGATATATTTCCAAAAAATATTGGACACGTTTTTTTTCTTTAGTTACGTAGGTAAACCAAAATTGACGAAGATACGACGCTTTTAAAATTCTCAATACGTCACGCCGTGGAATAATTTTAGTGCGTTGTGACGTCACGTGCCCCCACTCCCGAGTTTTGAAGCGTTTTATCTTTGTCAATATTCACTGATTCACAAAAACAAAAAATACGTGTCCATTATTTTCCAATACTCTAACAGACGGACTAAATAGATTTGCAATTTATTGATGGTGGAAACTAGCCTAACATTTATTCTCTGTATATTAAGGTGAATGCTTCGACCAGCCCGCGAAATTCAAATTTTCTTACGTTTTTGGCAAATTGCAAGCCAGTGCAAGGTTGTATGTTGATTAAAATATTGGACGCGATTGTAAGACGTATGTAGTTACAGAATTATAATAATCAAAACCATCAATACAACCCTCCAAGTTCATAAAGGTCTAGCAATGACTTTGACCTTGAAAAAATCGTTTCTCGACCTTTATGAACTTGGAGGGTTGTATTGATGGTTTTGATGATTATAATTCTATAACTACATACGTCTTACAATCGCGTCCAATATTTTAATCAACATACAACCTAGCACTGGCCTGCAATTTGCCAAAAACGTAAGAAAATTTGAATTTCGCGGGCTACCCTGGAGCATCAGCCTTAAATATAAAAATTACTCCTCATTGGAAGCTCCAGAAATGAACATTTACGAATTTAAAGCTGAAAATGAACCCTTATCCACAAACACAATGCATCAAAAACGTCCTACTAAACGTACAATGATTTCATACCTCCATTTTGTCTTTCCCATAAATATGTCCTTTGCAAAGAACGGTATAACCTCCACAGGAAGGACAAAGGTCATAGGTTGAGCCCGAAAATGATTAATCACTGGACTACAGGGGACATTAAAATACGGGTACAGTCCGCCGCCGATACATCATGTGTCCATTGTCACAGATAACGTATGGCCGGGTGATACAGATGCAGAATTTGCTGGACGTTATTTTAAACTTATGTAGGCTAGCTTGAATTGTTCAGTTCTTAAATCCATCTTTTTACAGACATAGTAGGTACATTTTTGTGAAATCTTTCCTATGTTGCGATACCAATGGTTGTTGCAGTAACCTCTTATTTTTGGAATCGATGATACCTTATAGGTAAGTACTTTTTTTAGACATGAGTCTCAAGTTCAAACCCAAGACCTCTGATTTCGAATTCATGGTGTGCTTATTGTATAAGTAATTATCACTTGCTTCGGTGAAAGAAAGCATCTTGAGGGAACCAGCATGCCTGAGAGATATTTCTCAACGGCATGTAAGTAAAGACAAGCCCATGGGTGGCAAATAAACTCTGACACCAGGTTAAGCAATGGCCACACGATAATGGAGAAGGTACAATTTAATGAACTTGAGCGCAGCGGTTTACAAATCCACATATAGTTATTAGATTTGAAACCAAGCGGTTTCTTATTGTTTTTAGGGTTCCGTACCCAAAGGGTAAAAACGGAACCCTATTACTAAGACTTCGCTGTCTGTCCGTCTGTCTGTCCGTCTGTCCGTCTGTCCGTCTGTCTGTCACCAGGCTGTATCTCATGAACCGTGACAGCTAGACAGTTGAAATTTTCACAGATGATGTATTACTGTTGCCGCTATAACAACAAATACTAAATATAGTCAATGGTACGGAACCCTTCGTGTGCGAGTCCGACTCGCACTTGGCCGGTTTTGTTTTTTCATCTAGACATCACTGCCTTTAGACATCAGGGGGGTTTCAATGACGTCTTAAAGCAGGATTGTTTTAATGGCATTTCGGTGTGGGAAAGAGACTGTGCTAAAGAGGACGTCTAGCACTCTCTTTCTCACTATGGAATAAGATTAAAACAATCCTGCTTTTAAACGTCATGGTAGTCAAACAAGTATTCGAAACACATGAACAATATATTGTAGATGGGTGCGCCAAAGTTCACCTAAATTTTCAACTCCGATAATTGTAAATCCGAAAATGTTCTTCCTAAAATTTGTAATCCTAACAATCACAATTCCTAACTACTCTGTCTCTAATGTTCATAATTCCGAAGCATTCAACTTCATAATGTCAGTAGCAATAAACATCTATTATACTTTTATTTGTTTTCCTATATTTTCTCAACATAACCATCTTTTACACTATTATTCAAAGTCATATCTTTTTTGTTTAGATTTATTTTTATTCATAATAATCAGTATTATATACATTAATTTTGCGTAACTTTATTTTCACATAACGTGTATAACATATAAGAATAATAGTACCATTCAAAATAAAAAAATATAATGACCACCAAAATTAACTTTGTGACCACTAACATCTATCACCTAAAATATCAATTGATCACCAAATTTAGTAAATTGAGCACCAAATTTTAATGAGGTGGTTGATGACAAACTAGTTTTGCCTAGGCCCACCTTGGGGCACCCCGACACGGATAGATTAGGTTAGAAGGGTATGGCGCCATACCCTTACCCTTACCCATACGCCATACCCTTCGTGGTTATTTTTTTATAAACCATTCAGAAGTAGGTCGACCGGGTCTCCCTCGACTCTGATGCAAGAGCATAACAGTTCAATTTCTGGTGGTCAAAAATAAATTTTTAGTTCTAATTTCACGATAAAATGGGGATTAATTTTGGTGATCATTTACTGATTTTGGCAACCAAAAGTGATTTTTTTGCCGTTACATTTTCCTAAATCTGGTGGTTTGTTAATTGTACCTATGCCAAATAATAGTACGGTACAAGTTGTTAAATACATGTTTTCATATATATTCATAGCGGTGTGTAGGTACCTGCAAAGATATCCAAAGGTTAAGTTAGAACTGTGACCAACTACGCTACCTCGAAATTGGTCGCGAAACTTTTCTAAGTATTTTTTTCATAGTGCCCCCAAGACGACACTCTGACCTGAATTTCATTCATTTAAGACAAAAATCAGTGAAACGACCTTTAATAATTCTAAACAGTTGGTTTTTTAGACATAATTATCTTAGGTATAGTTATAGTAACAAGTACGTTATGTAAAGCATACCCCCAAATAATAATCATACCCTCAAATTAAAACTATAAATATCATCTTCTACCCACATATATTTTTTTATTACACTTGGTAAATGTTTCTTTCTGAGTATGAGTGAAAATATTATGGTAATTATGTTTAGGGATAAAAGCGTTATGATAAAAAACAGTAGGAGTTTAAATATATTCACATGAATGATATTAGTAAATACAATTTTCGGAAACATGAGTTTTATGAACATCGCCGGTAGCACTACAAATAGTATGAATGAAAACTTTAGGATGAAAAATTTTAGGAAGAGTGATCATTCGGATTACAAATCATTAGGAAGAACAATTTCGGGTAAAGAACTTTAGGTGAGCCAATATGGACCCATTGTAGATATTGTTCACATTTTAATGTGTTTCGACTGAAAGAAGAAAGATGGAAACGAGTAGTCGTTTCCATCACCAATACAATACCCACGTTTCCTACACCCACTAAAACCACAAACCCTCACCAAACTTCATACCATCAACTATACTACTTGCCCCAACTAATTCTTCAGCTAATCCATAGACAAAAGGTCAACTCCGTGACGTAATCATCGTCGTTATCGTCGAGGACAATGACCCCTAAATGCCAATGATTAATTATGCCCCTAAGCCTCTATTGAGCTACTGAACTAAGATGAAACAGTCTCCTTTGTTCTCCCAGCTGGTAGGATCTTGAATAACTTAATAAAGTACTCTTCAGACTGTGAATGAAAGAATAATGTTACTTATCAGTCACTTCCTTCTTAACGGCTAATGGTAATATCTAATGTTTTTTTCGATTAGACGCGTAAAAGAGCTCTAAGGAACGGTTTATACAGAGACGTGGCGGGGGCGTGTGGCGGTGGCGTATAACCAAAAACACCTAAAACGAACCTAATGGTTATTTCGCATAGCTAGGGTTACCAATTACCATCCGTCCGGATTAGTCCGGACATGTCCGGACTTTTAGACTCTTGTCCGGACTTTGTCCGGCCCTTTAATTTGTCCGGATTTTTTTTAAATTAGACAGAAAAAAAAAAAATAAAAAAAAAATAAATTAGTAATAAAACTATATATTAAGTAAGCTAATATCAAATCAGTCTTTAATCAACAAACAATCAATTTAATAATAAATCTTCTATTGCGAAATTTGCAAACAATCAATTAGTTCAAAGATAAAATATTTTCTTCAATCAAAACAAAAATAAATACAACAATATCAATACCATGACTACCATACCACTGTAACTAAGTGGGTAATGTTTCCATTTTGTGACCTAAAAGTCCGGACTTTTATCGAAATGTCCGACTTTTTGTCAGAAATTTTCAAATTCCTAAATGGTAAACCTAGGCATAGCGTCGTTTGTCGGGCAAGTGACCTGGTGGAGGTGACGTCACCTGGGAGCGCGGGCGCAATTCTCTTTCCGAGAAAAACGACGCTATGCGACATAACTACCTATTAGGTTCATTTTAAGTTTCTTTGATTATCCACCACCGCCACACGCCCTCACCACGTCTCTTCTGTATAAACCAAGCCTTAGACTAAATGGTGGAGAGTAATAGGGAGGCGTTTATAGAAGTAATAAGTATGTTTTTCTTAGAAAATAGCCTATTAACCAAGATAATAAACAAAGTAGACAAAAGTAAATGATTGCCCCGTTGTTCCAGTGAACCCAAACACGGCTGCTGAACATGTGATCTTGGTTCCCAGGTTAAGCAATGTGTTATTGGGTTATTTTATCAAATAATTCTCAATAGTGGCCCAGTCTGGGTTTGTGACAGACTGATGATGGGTTCGCGCTCTGGGCCTCAAGTCTGCTATTACAATAGTGTCAGAATAGTCGATCATTGATCTCATAATTGTCGATTTTGACAAGTTTGGTAGTCTACTAATATAATAGCGTCATTATGACTGTCCAGTGATCAATCACTGACACTCCATCGAAAGAAATGGCCTAAAATGGTAATCTCGTACACAATGACTAACTTAGAGCGGTAATCTGCTAAAGTTTTGACAGTTCTTTTGATCACTGACCTACCAGTGGAACGTCATTGTGCAATCATTGCTTTTATTTCGATCGTGTTTGTGGAATATTGAATGGAGACAATGAATTCACTACGAACAAAATATTCTCGAGCTAGCCAACGCAGTGGATGCTAGAGAAAGAAGATGGACGGAATGCAGAAGACGTCGTCGTGCCCTTCGCTCACAGATTAGATACCTTCGCTTGACGCGAATTATTATTTGAACCCTTTTAAGATATTCCCGAGGCGGAATTTGTAAAGTCGTTTCGCCTTGGAAAGAACTCATCATCATCATACCTCCCTAGCCTAGCCTAGCCTTCCTGCCTGCCTAGCCTTTTCCCAACTTAGTTGGGGTCGGCTTCCAGTTTTACCGGATGCAGCTGAATACCAGTATTTTATATGGAGCGACTGCCTATCTGACCTCCACAACCCAGTTAGTACCGGGTAATACGATACCCCTTGGTAAGACTTGGAAAGAACTCATATGGAGGTTAATAAATTGAAGAACTCATTCCCCATTGCATCAGCGTATTAGAAGCATGTTTCAGGTAAAGACCCATTATTATAAGCTATTTATTGTTTTAGATACTCAATAACAATGATTAGATGCAATAGTTCTTGTTTATGTCAAGAACAGTATTAATTAAATAAAAGTTAGTTACCTGCGGTTGTACTTATAAAAGTAAATTGATTTTTGTCAGGTGTTTGCTTGCAGTTCATGCTTTACATTACAGTCGAACAACTCCAGGCAAGATTGTGAATGCATGTTACATATTGCACAACATTCCATACATGGCAAGAGCACCGTTGCCACCTGATTAAGTTTATCTAGAAGTACTTGGCTTGCAACAGGTGATTTACATTCCACTATTTTAGAATGAAGATGGAATTTAACACTTCAATACCCGCAATTACAGACACAATTAAAATAACAATGCACCGTGCCTCTGGAGGCACGGCCGGGAGCGTACGGGTTAAAATAATACTGCTATGTTAAAAATCAGCATTTAAAATAATCTTTATTTCTCATAAACTAAATATTTATTAAACATTATTAAACTTGACTTTCAAGTCAATTGAAAAACCTGAAATGTAAATATAAGTACTACATAAAACAAAAGACAAGTTACAATATCTAATGTAATAATAATAACGAATCAAAATCAGTCTTCATACAAATCAAAAAGATCTTCAATATTTTAATCATCATTTGAATAACAAATCACAAATATTACCTTTTAATAAAAATAATAACAGTCATGTCATTAATCACTAATCTGTCTTTTAATTTAGGAGGGAAATAATAATGCAGCACCTAATTATCAAGACCATCAAAGGGTGAATCGGAATCTTCTTGAAGGTCGGGCACTGCAGCAGGCTCTTCTTGACAGACTGTGGAGAAATGCATAAATTAAATTAGCAGGTATGTACTGTAAACCTACCTTAATGTTCTAATGAAGTACGAAAATGCTCTAAGTATTAAAAAAATGATTTAACTCTTTGTTACAGATCCACAGTGACCACAGTATTGACAAAATATGATTTAACGTTTCAAGCCCGGGAACAGAACATTGTTATTTCTGTAAATACGGGTATATCTATAGGTTAAAATAAATTAATACTCTTTTTATAAACACTGTTTCATTTAATCATTTTATCATGACATTATAATTCTGCAGAGTTTGTGTGAAAACAAAATTAAGTATACAAAAGTTGCAACTTCTTTTATAGCATGTTGTGTAACCTAGCGCTTAGTATCAGAGTTACAATCAAGATGTCAGATTCTGGCCAATGTACTACTACTGATTGAGCCTAAACCTAACACAAGCTTATAAGCTTAGATGGAGGGGTCATATTAATTATTATAATTTTTATTGTATTGTTTTCAATGCTCCATAATACTTATTGTGGGTATGTTGGTAGCACACACAATGAGTAGAAGTTCGGATTTTGGGTGAAACCATTACATAAAGGTGAATGACTTACCTATAAATCAACAGTAATTAGTAATTACCTACCTTTTTTGGCACACAGTGGCCTCTATGGTTCACCATTTTTTCTGTGTTGGAGCTGTCCATCAATGTAGCAGCTGAGTTGTTGATGGCCTGCCCGAGCATGTTTTAAAGTCGCCTCGTTCCTGGCTTCAATAGCTGGATGCCTTGCCTTGATTGAGCAACTTCGAGAGGGTACATGGTCTATTTCCATTAAAAAAAAATATTTTGTAACATCGGGCGACATACTTTGCCCATAAAGTGGGGCGTTAATGGTCAAAACAAATAATTGCAAGATCTTTACCTTCGATAAACTTCGCCCTTCATTGGTGGTTTTCCAAATAATCAAGTGGAGCCGAAATTTGCTCAATTATCACCATTTTGTATAAAATCAATAAATATAGGCTTCTCGGTCAGTGACTGTGGGTCGTCTTAGGGGTAAAAATATACAAACAAAAATCTAACTAGACAATCAAATGAAAATAAATACAATAACAAAACACCGGCCGCTGGCGCTAGATACAAAAACAAATAAACGTCAGTAAACAGTAATGCCACATTTGACTTTGACATCTAAACAGATAAAATATTAAGTTTTACATTAATCCGCGTTGAACATTTTAATGTTTTTTCCTATTTACGAACTTTTTATTAATTCAGATGGCTTAAAACACTAATAAATAATATGTAAATAAATAAATAAATGAAATCTGGCATGAATAGATGTTCAAATTTAATAGTAGTTTATCGAAAATCATTTCTACCACCGGGTTTTACAATAATGGCAATACAACAATGTCATTCCAACACAATTCTATTACGAGACCATTGACCGGCCAGTGATCGATCATTATGAACTTAGCAGACTACGAACTTTTACCAAAATGACAACGGCGTCGTGTTGGAATGACGAACTTTATAAAAATAGCAGACTTGGGGCCCTGGTGTTTGGAACTTGAACATAACTGACGTTACGTGTACGTTACAACAAATTATTTAAACTTTAGCATCTACTAGTACTATTGTTGTACCTAGTCAGTGGGTGGTGCACGTCAGATAGGCAGTATTTCTGTATATAATCACGCCTGTACTTCCCGAAGGGTTAGGCAGAGGTGTACCTAATAGTACGCCCACATTTCGCCAGGTATGTTTAAGTCCCATGTAATATGTTTAACCGACTCCGTGGCTGCTGATTGAAAAACCCAATAATACATAATTTGCCCGCCCTGGGAATCGAACCTAGGACCTCATACCCATCAGTCGCGCTTGCGAACTCTTGGACCTGGGGACTGGGGACTTGGGGTCAGCTGATCCCAACATATGAAGTTGGGGAAACGGTTAGACAGGTGATGTACAAATGGACCAAACAGCATATTACTAAATCAGACGCATCAGCACACATTCTTTTATTTAACTTAATGTATCACAACACTAGAATACCACATAAACTTGCTGCATGAAATTCAATAACTGAAGCCTCATTTACACGCCGACGATTTCCGAACAATTTCGGGCCAATATCGAATGGCGATGCGAGCATGTGAGACGTTCGATATCAAACTGTGAATAGGAGAATACAGATAGAATTACTTACACAGGCCAGACTAATTGCCAGAATATTTATTTAGGATCTCCAACAAAACATGTAGGTACACAAGATATCACGCATGTATTTAGGGATGTTAGGCACAATCCTCCCACTAGGTGGTTCGATGACCTGGTGAAGGTTGCGGGATTTCGCTGGATGCGAGTCGCACGGGACCGGTCAATGTGGCGACACTTGGGGGAGGCCTATGTCCAGCAGCGGACGTCTTTCGGCTGAAATGATGATGATGATTAGGCACATTTGGCACCCTCTTTTCGTCAGTTATGTGTAATGGGGGCGAGCCTATTGCCATCAACCGGGAACAGATCTGAACGGGCTGGTTTGGGAAATTCATGATAAAAAAAAACAAAATACCCGATCTGGGAATCAAACCCAGGACTTAGCAGTAGCGGCAACTAGCAAACCAGTACTAACAAAAAACAAGAAAAAAAGAAATTCTAACTATTCTTGCACCAAGAGCAACAGTGGCTCAATGGTAACGTCCATGCAGTCCCAACGATTTAGTGGGTTCAAAACCTGGCTGTCACTCTATTTCTTCACATTTGTTCATCACCACTGTCTTTAAAACGAAACGCACAAAAATAAACAAATCAACAATGCACCAACAATAATCAAAAAAATACAACACTGACACAAAAATAGTACAAAACGAACTTTTTACACGGCAAACCGTAAATGGATAATATATATTGTAAAGTTTCGAATACAACTTGCACATAAGTTGGATTTGTTCCAAAATGCACAAAATTGTATGCCCGCTGGGCCCATTAAAAGTTGCCATTTTCGCCCTCAGAACTCTGCCCCCGTGTGCTGTTTGAAACCTATTGTTATTTCACTAGTGGACACATAAATTGGACATGTTATTGTGAAAACGCTTTATTCTGTTGAATTAATAAATTGATCTGACAATGGAATGGAGCTGAACACGAAATTGTTACGGATAATTGAAAAATTGCATATTATTGAACATTGGTGACGTTCGTGTTATCGGATGGGGACATGACCGTATCATGTTACTGTGAGCTATGTGATGTTTCTGAATTACATATTAATGTTAATACGTTCGTATGTTAATCGTAGAGTAGAATAGAACCACCCCATTACACTCACGGATGTCGTATAAGGCGACTAATGTCTGAGGCAGAACACCTTGCGCCTCCGTAGACCTGAGAATGGGCAGCAGCGTTTTCTGTTAGTCTTTTATCACTGCGATCTCCAATCCGCCTGCCAAGCGTGGAGATTACGGCAAATTCCTCCCATAATGGGAGAGGTTTATGACCAGCAGTGGACGTTATGGGCTGTTGGAGTAGTGTAGTAGTAGTATTAATACGTTTATATCTGTACGTATACATAAAGCTTCCAGGTGGGAAGCTTTTTGCACTTTCACCCCGAAAGTCTGACAATCAGCCTTACCAAAGGGCGATCATATTAACTACCTAGAACTAACTAGATTGTGGAGGTCAGATAGGCAGTCGCTCTATGTAAAGTACTGGTGTTCAGCTGCATCCGGTTAGACTGGAAGCTGATCCTAACAAAGCAGTGAAAATGCTAGGCAGATATTACTATAATAGCTACAAAATTATGAGCTGATTCAACATGAGTAAAAATTAGACAGTGTACATTACTATTTATCTTTATTTAAGTTTAACACTTTTTAGAACCGAATATTAGTCCATCTGGCTAATAAACTACGGCACTTTTAGTTTAAAAATAACTTTTCAATGTAAAAGCTTTGAAATTTTAACAGAGTTACTTATTATTATAATATTTCACACTTTCTATGAGAGTAGGGTTGTAACCGAATAATAGCATTATTATACTTTTCACCCTTTTTGTCATAAATTATAATAAATAAAATTGAAAAGTTTCAACACGTTGGCTGGCAACTTTTACAATATTTTTTGGACTTTAGGCTATCTAAAGTTATTTAAAAAGGCACCATCTGTCCATAGGTTTGATCATAACTTTAGCTTTGACGATAAAAATATGTTGAGATTGTTTTTAGTTAGAAAACGTTAAGGGGTCTTAATGCGCACGGTGCGGGCCAGCTAAAGTGCTGTACTGGCAATGATCGCTGGGCGATTCAACTGCCCCTACATCAGCCCGCTTAGCATGAACGCCGTAGACACGAAAGAGAAACGACAAATCTTTTGTTCAACTGTCATTGAATCGACAAAATTACAGATGAACAAAAGATTTGTCTAGTCTCTTTCGTGTCTACGGCGTTCATGCTAAGCGGGCAGGCGTTGCTGTGGCAGGGACATACGTACCCGTAGTGCCCCTTAAATTTAGTTGTTAGTTTTCGTGTATCTTTATTTCATTTTATTTAAATGCAAAACGGGTGTGATTGTCAATAGAAATAAATGCTTTTTTATAATACATTTTCCAATGCTTTCAAACTGCATAATTTAAAATGCGAGCGCGATTATCATGACACGTTCCTCTGTATGAGTGGAACCACTTATCCAGAAACATATCAAATACTCTTAAACCCAAGACCTCACAATCGGCACCCATCCAACCAGCCACTACACACCAACTCTGCAACACAACACATATCACTTACCCTAACATACAACAAAGACTTAATTCAGTTATAATTAATTACATTATAATGAACATGTCAACTCATTACCTACAGCTTAATGGCACAACAACGGAGGGATGTAGGGCTTTATCTAAATAATGTGAGGGGAGCCCTCCCTTTGTCGGAGGGGGAGGGATTAGGGCGAATACACGTCGGGGGGATAGAAGATATTGATGGTGACCTAATTTGAGTTTTATGATGTATCTGCTAGCTTATGTCGTGAAGGTTGGAAAAAAAGCCACAAGAAAGGACAGTACTATCAGGCGTGATTCAGGTGAGGAGCTCATGGCTTAATAATAACAGCCACTCGGGTTGATCTTTAGATTAAGCCGTGCTTGCCTAGGTTGGTTTGTGGATGGGTGACCACCCATTACATACCGAGTTTCCTCCGTGCCTCGGAAAGCACGTTAAGCCGTTGGTCCCGGCTGTCACTTTATATCTGTGACAGTAGTTACAGGTAGTCAGTGACCAGAAAGCCTGACAACCAGTCTGACCAAGGGGTACCATATTATTGCCCACAGTACTAACTGGGTCGTGGAGGCACATAGGCAGTCGCTCCATGTAAAATACAGATATTCAGCTGCATCCCGTTAGACTGGAAGCTGACCCCAGCATAGTTGGGAAGAATGTTAAGCAGATGATGAAAGGACAGTACTATCTGGACAAAAAATCCCATTTTCTAAACCTAAGTCATGGGACTCATGTGAGTACCTTACATCTAAATCGGTTAGGCGTAAAAGGTAACAGACAGATAGAGTAACTTTTGCATTTATTAACATAAATATGGATAGTTTGGATTCTTGGAAGTGCAGTTACTTGCTCATCATCACCTGCCTAGCCTTTTCCCAACTACGTTGGGGTCGGCTTCCAGTCTAACCGGATGCAGCTGAATGCCAGTATTTTACATGGAGCGACTGCCTATCTGACCTCCACAATAGCAGCCGCAGCAACAGCAGTTACTTGCTAAAGTTCAATAATATGTAAACGAAATTGCAGCAATTTTATTTTATGCGATTCCAAGTGTTAAAGCGATAGACACCGTGGCTCACATTTGGGTATGCACAATAATATTCTACTATACAGATATGTTCTGAGCGCGCAATCGTGAAGACTCGAAAACCGGCCAATTGGCCTGTTTTTCCTTTATTCTGCGTCACTGCGTGTATGTGAGCTAGCTCTGCCCCGCGGCACACTTTTTTCGGTGGTTTTGTAGGTGTATAACATATCTGTTTGTTAGAATATCATTGGGTATGCATATGTTTGTAGGATGGCAATACAGGTTCATGTGTTAAGAAAAAAAATATATATATTTATTCATTTATACACATATTTTATCATTTTTAAATATTTCTTAATAAAACTACATAAAAACATTTAAGAATATAAAAAACAGTAGCCCACCAGCGCTGGGAACAGGGTCCGAGCTGCCGGTGATCAGGGCTCTTGAGAGAGGAACCTCCTAACAATACGTGCCGTGTCCAGAAGTACTGCTTTCTGAATCAAGCGCTATTATTTATTTATTATTATGAATAAATTCCTGCCCTCATCCTAATTTATTTGGGGCGTATGACGAACAAATACCTAGTAGTCTCTAAATTAAAAAAAAAAACGTAAACCTATATGTCTACTAACCCCAAGAGAAGAAGACCAAAGAACAGATGGAGGGATTTCCTGAATCATAATATTATGAAAGAGAAATAAAAAATAGCAAGGACAAGATGATAACTATACCTACTTCTATAATATTACCACCATAAACGTGAAAGTTTCAAACTACGGTAGAGAAAAGTAATTATTTTATGAAGTATCTCCAACTAAAAACTTCACACTTAAAGTCTAAATCTAAGTGATTGTGAGTTTTAACGGAGACTCATTTCCTGGGACGATAATTTTATGACCGTCTTAAAGTTTTAAATGTAACATACTCACCCGCTGTAAGCTTGTATATTCTGTGGTAATACTGCAATAGAGCAGCGGTGGCCCAGTGGTGGCGGCCCCGACTTACGAACAGTAAGTCATGGGTTCGAACCCAGGCGCATTACGTTGTGTAATTTATTTCATCACCGCTGCTCTCATAACGGTGAAGGAAAACATCGCCATCGTGAGGAAACCGGCATGTCCTAGAACCAAAAATTCGAAGACATGTGACATCTACCAACCCGCACTGGGCTCGCGTGGTGGATTATAGCCCATTCCCTCTCATAGAGAGGAGGCCTGTGTCCCAACAGTGGGAACATTAATAGGCTGATGATGATGATGACTGCTGGTAATATTTATTTATTTAGTACAGTATTTAAAACCATTAACACTAAATTAAATACCTAATCCTTTTACTCGGTCTTCTCGCAGAACCACAAACATTCCAACAATATCGTCTTCCATTCATCAGCAAACAAGTCCAATCCAGGGTTGGTCTCCACGAGAGCGTTGAGGTTCGTAAGCATACGTGGTACAGGCGAAGTGGATCGAGCTACAGTGCGACTTTAGTTAGTAGTTAGCAAGTGTGATCATGGGGTCCTGGGCTCGAGTCCCCGGTTGGGCTAAGTTTTATTAGGTTTTTCCTACAGGAATTTTTCAGTAGCAGTCACGGAGTCTGGATTTGCCCGGTTGATGGTAATAGGCTCGCCCCTTATTACATGGGACTCAAACTAAACTGGCGCAATGTGGATGTACTATTAAGTACATATCTGCTTTACCCTTCGGGTATTACAGGCGAGATGTTATGTTGAAAGTACTCAGCGTCATCCCGAATCAGGATTTTTGGTTGATGACTCGCCATTCCACTCTGAACATTATTTATTTAATTTATTAGGTAAGGCACACCGACGACATAATTTACAATATTGGTTCCTTAATATGGTGATTATAAGTCTAAAGTGCATGTAAATACGTCACATATAAGGCATACACAACATTCAATGACATTAAAAAACAAAATGAATGAATTATAAACTTACATAACAAAAATGTGAGATACGAATACAATTCAAATCAAGTATAAACAAACGAAGTCAAATCAATTAGTAATGGAATAAAATTTAAAATAGAAAATATAATAACTTATTATTGGATTAAAATAAGTATATATAAGTATACATATATTATGTTTTATTATAAACATAACTTGTACTTGCAGTCACGATTACAACCTTCTTATTTAAATTCTTTTAAAGAAACATCATAATCATCTGCCTAGCCTTTCCCAACTATGTTGGGGTCGGCTTCCAGTCTAACCGGATGCAGCTGAATACCAGTATTTTACATGTAGCGACTGACTATCTGACCTCCACAACCCAGTTAGTACTGGGTAATACGATACCCCTTGATAAGACTGGTTGGCAGACATTCAGGCCACTGACTACCTGTAACGACTGTCAAAGATCTACAAATGACAGCCGGGACCAAAGGCTTTCTGAGACATTGAGGAAACTCGGTATATAATGAATGGTCACTCATCCTCGGACCAACCCAGCCATCGCGATCGGCTGTTATTATTTTAGCAACAAGCTCTTCATTGTTACCACGGCGGAGCGATGATCTTTGCAGGGTGGCTGGTAACGACTGAATGAAGTTGCTGAGAACTGAGTTGAGAGCGTGCGTGCGAGCGTGCGTGCGTGCGTTGCGTGCGTGTCTTGGCAATGGACTGCTGTAGGCTGATGATGATGATGATGACGATGACCTCATTATTAAATAAATGTATTCAATAAAAACGGTTTAGATAACAGCAGCCAACTATTTATATTTTCTTCTCTACAAGCGTCTCTCGTTCCTGCCAGTAAAAGGGAAGTAATAGAATATACTATTACTTCCCTTTTACTGGCAGGAAAGAAAAATAATAAGTTGTCTATTTCCGGATCCCCCGCTCACGTTAACGACGTCAGAGGGCGTTAATGACCTCATAACTAAGTCCTCTTAATGCTACACACTAAATGTTTAGAAAAATAATGTCCCAGTGGCACGCCCTCGCCTCTTGTGCACGAGGTTGTGAGTTCAAATCTGGACAAGTATCAATGTCTGTAGATTTTTCAATTCATATTTACTTTAAGTTTATCTTGAAAATTACTAACATCAGTGCAGGAAATCATTGTGAGGAAACCTGGATTTGTTTAAATAAGCCTGAAAGAGGCAACTCGTCTTGAGCAAGCGTGGATCAATGCTCTTGCCATCTTTGTATCAGAAGAGGGTCTGTTCTGCACAGCAGAGTTAAAAGCTGCTATTTATGTTTGTTAAAATGCATTGGTAGAGAAAACATTTGAGGTGAGAATGTTTTTCCGATATCCAAGCATAAAGGTGACTCAAAGGACGTGTGATCAGGTGTTCTTCAGAATGTAATTTCACTGTGTGCTTAAGTTTTTTTCTTTTTTCTATATGACCTAATGTTTACATATAATTATATACGATTGTTTTGACATATTTCTTATAATTCCACATATTGTATTTGATAATTAATTTTGACATTTAAATTTCTTGTAATTCCAAATTTTGTATTTGATAATTTATTTTGACATTTATTTATTTATTTCTTAATGTAATTCTGCAATTTTAATTATATGTGTTTGTATTTTTGTTTAATATGGATCTCGAACCTGAAATAAATGATTTTTTATTTATTTATTTATATGCCTGGCGCTTCCCGTGACCCATGGGCTGGGTTTTACCTTGGACAGAGGCTAAGTGTTACCATACAACGCGTGGTAACGCCGCTAGTCTCTTGGACACATTGGTGTGGGATTTTTAAACTTGTATTTATCGATAGAAGAGTTTTAATATGCCCTTAGAGTGCCAATTACACTGTGTTTAATATACTAATGCGAAAGTCAATTAAGTTTATTTTAATTTTAAAACGACTTTGGGCTTGTAAAAGTTTCTAAACTTCACATCAAATACAAAGGTATGTTACCTACCTTTTGCAAACATTCACATAAAAGCACTTACCTGGTAAATATTGTATGTTTACAGAGCACATTTGTAGAGAATTCTAGAATATTGTCTATGTACGGCGAGTGGTGACGGACTGGCTGTGAATATCAATGCTGAAAGCTTCTGTGCTTTGTTTTGTACAGAATCAGTAAACGTCGGGAGGAGATTTCGAGAGATTTAAGATTAATGTGAGTGAGAAAAAGAGGAGTTCTTAAAACAATGGTTACTGTATTTTTAGGCAGCGTATTTACCGATGATATGCGAGAATAGATTCGGAGGGATGTGTGTGAAAATAACCATTAAGATAGTTAGTTAATTAGCTATTTGATGGGTCAGTCTAGATCTCTAGTAGAAAGGCAGCCCAACTGTGTTATTATTGTCAAGTTAAATGAGTCCTAACTCCAATCATTCCTTCACAAAAACGTTATTAAAACCAACCGAAAACATCGTCATAAACTCAAAATGGATCCACACAAAATAACAAAGGTCAAAAGTTATATAAAAGACTCCAGTAACTGGAGTTTGTTGAAAACATCGCAAAACTCAAGCTCTCAGGATTCAAAAGACGAAGAAACAAAGTAATAAAATATCCAACTTGTACTAATAAAAACTTGAGACTTTAGACGAACATAATTTCGATCACGTTCGCCCATAAAAATCCTACCCTTTACCTACCTACACTGCAAAGGCTAAGGATTGAAGATAAAATTTTATCGAGCCAACAGTTTAACGGTGATCGTAAAATACAGCACTTATTTTTACAAGCTAGTTTTATTAGAGTTTTACCAAATAGAATATTTTACAGATCATCAAAATGATGCTTCCTGTCATTTTCTTATAATGATTTTGCTGTTACCTCTTTGCAAACTGGGAAATTTGTCATTAAATACGGCGATAACAGAAATAAAGTTACGCCCTTTAAAAACTTTTTTATGAGGGAAATAAAATAAAATGAAGACAAAATGTCTTTCAGCGTTTCGTACTTGGGCAATCGGATTGATACAACGCTTATAGAGTGCTTAGTTTACAGAATTTAAATTATTATTTTCTTGGTTGAATAACTTTATCATCTGCCTAGCGTTTTCCCAAATATTTTGGGGTTGGCTTCCAGCTGAATACCAGTATTTTACATGGAGCAACTGCCTATCTGTCGTCCACAAGTGTCCACAACACAGTTAGTACTGGGTAATACAATACCCCTTCGTAAGACTGGTTGTCACACTTTCGGATGACTGTTTTTGAATAACTTATACTTGATAAATAAAATAAATTGGTAAAGAAAGCTTTTAATATAATTCCTTAGATGGCAGGATTCACGGGAGATTTTTGCAGAGACTCTGTTGGTCTCATGGTCGGAAGCGCGAGCACTGAACATGGTGGTTCTGGGTTTGATTCCCAGGTCGAGGAAAGCGTTCTGTTTCTGTAATTGGGTATATGTAATTCATCATCATCATCATCAACCTATTAATGTTCCCACTGCAGGGACACGGGCCTCCTCTGTGAGAGGGAATGGGCTATAATCCACCACGCGGGCCCAGTGCGGATTGGTAGATGTTACATGTCTTCGAATTTTTGGTTCTAGGACATGCCGGTTTCCTCACGTTTTCCTTCACCGTTTTGAGAGCAGTAGTGATGAAATAAATTACACAAAGTAATGCGCCTGTCTGGGTTCAAACCCACGACTAATTCGTAAGTCGGGGCCGCCACCACTGGGCCACCGCTGCTCTCTGCTCTCTGTAATTAGGTAATTGGTTATAAGCTCGTGCCTTATCAAAGAATGTTAACTATACATTTCTGCCTATTCCTTAGGGCAATACAAGCAAGCTGTTATGTTATATTCTCGCCTTCTGAGACTACAAAATATACCAAAAAATCCTTTGACAAAAAAATAAAATTTCTTCGTTTCTATTTTATATTCAGAGGTCAAATAGAATCAGCGTTTCTCGTCGTATCTTCACGACGTAATAACTACGTATGAGGGACAGTCTGACAAGTAATTTCCCTTGGGGGCAGACGAGAATGTCTTCGTGTGCTGGGTAATTACTTGGTGTAAACAACTTGGTATAAAATTGTTTTATGCTGACCCTGTAGAGGGAAATTCGTGCTGTGTGTTGGTGGAAACCTATAGTTATAGGGATTGAGGAACAAAGTGTAAAATTCCTCACAGTCTGTTGATTCGTTGATTAGGGAGGATCATACGACCAATGGAATGGTATGTCTGGTGGGCTACGGCTCGACGATTGTTGTCGGGTTTCTGTAGTGCGTTCACACTCTTCTTGCAAGATGCAGGATTTTGATTGACATCAGGTGTGGGACGTGTTTTGTTTGTGGTGTCATAGATGGTGCCATCTCTTAAAATTACTAGTATATCATCAGCTGATGCCTGATATCAGCTATTCTTTGCTTTTATTAATTTTCCCGTTCCTGCAGCCTTATTCAGAACCATTCGACTCGATTCCGTACCGAATCGAACGTCAAAGATATCGAAGATGTCCTCCAAACGCAATTCACAAATCCGAAACCGAATAATTTTGACAGTTCAAATTCGATTTAAAGACTCGAATCTTTCCGACAGCTGTTTGCTATCGGGAGTCATATCGATCAAAATTAAAACGAAGAAATAAACCATATTTCCAGCAAATTTCAGTGAAATAAAAAGACTAAACTTTTTAAACACTGCTTAGAGTAAGTAAATGAAGTTTTATTATTGTATTGACCATAATTATTTCATTGATGTATCCGCATTTACATAAATTCAAAGTGTTTACAGAAATGTGATATTCGTTCTAGATTTTAGTTAACATTATTTGATCTTTGGTAGATGGATTATTTGATTGTGCGAGCCAGAGACCGTCGGCGTGCAGGACAACAGAGCACGAATCCTTTTGCCGACCCGCGGTTTCAGTTGGTTTATAGACTAACACCCGACATGGCCCTTGGCCTCATTGAAGAAATAAGGCCCTATTTCCCTCACACGCAATCATCTGCCGTAATTCCCATAGAAATTTAATTATTGTTTGACAATGAGCAAATAGCAAGAATTGTATAATACTGATATCAAATACTTGCAGTCTTAGCTTGCAGTATTTTTTTCCTTTTTTAAACAAAGTTATATAAAGTTATCTAAGAAAAAGAAAACTAGTTTTACTTAAAAAAAAAAAGTTTTACCGCTTTGCCCGTTTGACAGAGGCTGTTTACAAAGCAGGTTTATTCGAAATGAAATAAAGTTTATTTTAGTTACTAATAAAATCATTTTGTATCGTTTGCTGTCTATTAAATTACTAGCTGTATATTCCCGATTTAAACGGAACTAAATATTCAAATAAACCTATTTTATTTACTATTTTAATTTTTCTACCACGATCATCTATTTACTACCATTTTGTAGCGTTCCCCATAAACACAACGGTCTATCGGATAGAAAAAAACGCATCCGTTCGGATCTGTGAATAGCGTTTTGACAGTTCTTCGGCTCGGAAATGAGATTATCGAATACGGTTCCTTACCGACACGGAAACTTATCGAATAGTTTAGAATACCCCTGCTGGAGTCCCATTCGATTTTGACAGTCTTCGCGCTTCCTGAAAATTATTCTATTAATTTTTTAATTAATTTAGTCCAAATCCATTCAATATTTTTTACGTGAAACAGTACAAACATCCATCCATCTAACCAAACAAACTTTCGTATATAATAGTATGTACTTAAGTACCTAATAAGATTTTTTTAGCTTGTTAACTTATGATTGAACAGTTGTAATTGAACAAAGATTGAACAAAAAAAAACTGTTAGTATTTTTTTTAATGATTTGTGTGTATCTTATCATCATCTGCCTAGCCTTTTCCCAACTATGTTGGGGTCGGCTTCCAGTCTAACCGGATGCAGTTGATTACCAGTATTTTACATGGAGCGACTGCCTATCTGACCTCCACAACCCAGTTAGTACTGGGTAATACGATATCCCTTGGTAAGACTAGTTGTCAGACTTTTTGGGCCATTGACTACCTGTAATGACTGTCAAAGATCTACAAATGACAGCCGGGACCAACAGCTTAACGTGCTTTCCGAGGCACGGGGGAAACTCGGTATGTAAGGGTGGTCACCCATCCACAGGCCAACCTAGGCAAGCAGCGCTTAACCTAAAGATCGACCCGAGCGGCTGTTATTATTTAGCCACGAGCTCCTCGTAGATCCTCCTTGTGTGTATCTGTTTAATAGAGAAATTAAAACCATGTTGACCTTCAGTGTGTCTGCTTTTTACCTAACCCTCAAACTACATTTTTTAACCCTATTCTTATTTGTTGACACACTTCTAAACTAAATCTAACCCTTCTCTCAACTACCAAACTAAGTTCAAGTTTTTCTTAATATTGAGGTAAAACTAGTTTAAAACAGTTTCGAGACCTTTTGCGATCCCAAAAGACATCTTCGCTTACAGGGTTGATTCGTTTACTCGTACGTCTTAAATTGTACCTTTTCAATATCTACATGAAAAAAAAAGGTCCTTAGGTCCTATACAAAGGGTAATTCTATCAGCTATAATGATGATGCTCTTCAACCAACTTATCTGTGCAGACGGGAAAACCTAGAACTAAAATTAATATTTATATTATAACAAGTTTGACGTATAGATGCATTTTTTCTTGACAAGCAACGCCACCTTGAACTGCAAACTTAAAGTAGTTGTTAAGGAATGATTCCATTTGATGGGCAGGCGGACTGTATCTAACAGGAAAGGTAGAAGGGACTCACCGAAGCTCGCTGAAGAGGGCCGGCTGGCTCCGAATACCTGATGATTTTATGCTGTGGAGCGCCCCGATTCTTGATTCTTGCTGATTTGGATGAGAATAGGTTGATGGCACACACAGTTGTTGTCTTTAATAACACTTGATTGCAGTATTTCACGATAATTTTGCGGATTAGTTAAGTTTAGTGGTGAGATAGGGCGGGGAACTATTTAATGCATGTCAAAAACGTAGGGTGGCGCTGTGTGCGCAGGAAATGGTAGGATTGGAAAGGGCGGCAATTCAATTGATGTTATAAAACACTGGTGCTTTAACAATAGTCATACTGTAGATACATCAGAAATGTATGGGGCTGATATAAGCTGCCAAAGAGTTCGATAAGCTTTCGGCCTTTCGGCCCACTTGTCGTCATCTGCCGTATGAGTTTTTTCCCAACTTTGTTGGAGTCGGCTTCCAGTCTAATCAGATGCAGCTGAATACCAGTATTTTACAGCGACTGACGATTTCCAAAACCTAGTCAGTACTGAGTAAGACTGGTTGTCAGATTTTCGGGCTAATGACTACCTGTAACGACTGTCAGAGATCCGGGACCAACGGCTTAACATGCTTTCCGAGTCACGAAGAAAACTCGGTAAGTAATCAAAAGGGTGATCACCCATCCACGGACCAACCTAAGCAAGCACGGTTTAACCTAAAGATCGACCCCAGAGGCTGTCATTATTTAACCTCGAGTTCTTGTCTGAATTAATTTTATTCAGGGGGACAAGGTCTAACCTCGAGTTCTTGTCTGAATTAATTTTATTCAGGGGGACAAGGTCTAACCTCGAGTTCTTGTCTGAATTAATTTTATTCAGGGGGACAAGGTCTAACCTCGAGTTCTTGTCTGAATTAATTTTATTCAGGGGGACAAGGTCTAACCCAGGTAGAAGGTCATAAGAAGTTCCCCACCGCGACACGTGATAAATCTAGAATGACAACTTTCTGCTTCAAGCCTTAAAACCAACTAGACTCCTCAATAATTGACTTTTGGAAAGTAATTGATCGTAACTCTTGACTATTTACAATGATTATTACGACACCTGCAAGGAATAACATCGTAACTCACTTTTTGGCAGTTTTGAGTTACAATCATATTCTTATTGTACAAAAAATGCAGATTTTTTTTGTATTCACTACTGTCTAAATTCTTTTGCGTTCAGATTTTAAGAAGTGTATAAACATTGTAAGTCACGAGTGAACTGCAGTTCATAAAATGGTATATTGAGTTACACACCATCATCATCATGGTTAAATACATTTTTATCCGTTGTATCTCAGACATACAATTTTATTTCATTTTATGAAATACATACCTACTACCTACCACACTTTTTGCGATTGTAAGTCTGTGTTTGCAATGTAATTTTATACAGATATTGTGATATATGTCATTCTAACTCGTAAAAAGTCCATCAATATACATTTATATAATATGTAATCACATAAAAGTGTAGCTATTCCCTCGTTGCTTAAAATTTTCAAGGTTGGTTGGCTTTAAGACTTAACTGAAACCTGAGAGATTTTTTTAAATCTTTGACACACTCCTGAAAAATTACTAAAAATGATTTACAATGTTCTTCCTTGCAGGTGTCGTTAACCATTAGCAGAATGGCTCTCGAGTTCACGTTCTAAATTTGGACCACTTCATGCGTCAGATGTCAGATCTAATGAAAAAATCTTTGAAAATGTAAAAAAGCCATGTAAAGAAAGCCTTTGTAATGTCGGACAATATATGTATATCGGATTATGAAGGATCTGATTTCATTTTTTTCAGAACTTTAAAAAATATATTTAAAAAATGAGGAACCTAACTTACCAATTACCCAGCAGATTATTTAGTATTAGGTCCTAAAGTTCCCTAATTCTAACCACTAATTACCTTTGCCGACTGTCAGTTAAAACTGATGGTGATCCGCTAACGAGCCAACAATTCTACTTAGCTGCATGACTCGACGGACAAAAATAGTTTTCTTGTTGGGGCGGAGTGGCTTCTAGAGCTAAGCGAGAGATGAGCTGAGCTGAGGACCTGGGAGAAGAGCTGAGCTGTGCCATTGTCTTCGTCAGAAAAGTTTTTTTTTAAATAGAATTTCTATGCCATGGCTGACCTGGAAATCTTTAAATAGACTCCGGACCATGGTTGGCTGCAACAAGGATATTTAAAACCGTGGAGATTCATTAATGACAGCCCTCTTTTTTCGGATGGGAAATCATCAAATGACTCCTCCCTCTCTGGGCGGAGTGGGAGGGAGTGTCAGACTTTTACTGACTAAAACCTATCTATGTTCTTTCATCGCCCTTTGTGGTCCGGGGCCACGGTATCTCTTTCAAATAGTCCCGCAACCCCGGCAGGCATCGGCCCTTGCGGACCCCTTCCTATTGCTGACTCTCTTTGAAGCGCGCGTGGAACACGAACGCGCCGTGCTGTTCCACAAACGATCGTGTCCTGCGTGTCCTGTTATTTGATCACTACAGGAACTGATGGAACAATTGGGATAAGGATAGGGAAATGATGATTAAGATCAAGACTTCATCGCTATTATTGTATTAAACATCAGTATTGCAACCAACTTTAAGGTGTCAAATCTACTCTATTCTGGTCTATTCCAAATAGTCGTTCTACGACGATGCTCCGTTCAAAGCGACTGAGTTTCCCCTTTCATCAGTCTCAATTGCGCGTGAAAGGGATTCAATTGGATTCGATTTTAGATAGGACAACAGATGTATGTATGTAGCAAGCAACTAAATAGATAAACCAGAATTGTGTTTTAACAGATGGCTACTAACTCAAATAAAAGTGGCGATGAAACCGGTCAGACTGAACTCTGCACACCGGACTTTGACAGATAATGTTTCTATCACCGTCTGCCCGCGTAGCATGACCACCGTAGAAATGAAAGAGAATCGACAAATCTTTTGTTCATTTGTCATTTTGTCGATTCAATGACAGATGAACAAAAGATTTGTCGATTCTCTTTCGTGTCTACGGTGGTCATGCTAAGGAGTCCAGTCCAGTTGGTTTGATGGCATCTTTATTCAGTTACAAAGGTTTTAGATTTTATTAGAATTTCTATGACTGACCTGCAAGTCTTTAAATAGACTCCGCACTGTCGGTTCGGCCCCATCGGCCATCCGTTACCTAGGCATCGGCCTAGCAATAGAAAAAAAAATGGAAGATAAAAACATTCTGGACCGACAAGGTACAAGGTATTCTATGTACAAGTTAAAATACACTACTCAATTTTAGTAAAACTCTTGTAAATTGAATATAAATGTCACCACAAATCCCCATAAAGACTCGACAACAATTACTGAACACGTAATACAACAAAAAGTTTATCACACAAACTAAAGAAACCAGATAAAGAAGCAAAAAATATACGAGAGAAAATTCGCAGTGGAGATGAAATATGCAAATATTTTAATCAATTCTTACCTCTGGGGGATTGTAGTAACTCTTTGAACTTTCAACTTGGGAGCCCAGTCCAATATCTAGTCACAGATGTATTGAAATCAGAAGTTAGATAATAAATAACGATAGTTTTTGAGATCTTCAATCTATTCTGGCCAGTGAGAATCCAGCATAAGAATGAGCTGAGCCGCATGACGCGTTAGTACGTTACATTTAGTAACATGATTATACAAGGTACAATTTTGCATCCTAGTCAAAATTCAGGAACTTGTCAGAAAAGACAAAAATAATCAATTTAAATTACGATATCTGGTCAATAAAATTAATAAAGCTGCTATTCTAAATTGTACAGTATTCCAGATTAACACAAAAGTAATAAACAGAATCACCCATCGCGCGACATGTCGCTGTGTGCTTTTATTTGTAAGACAGCGCGGTTATAGGGCTAGTAACAGACGGGCTGCGTTTTAATACGGGTGGTTTTCACTTACCGATTTCCGCAAATAAGAAAAAATAACCAACCCATTTTATTATTGATTTGGGTCGAGAATCATTAGCATGCACTTCTTTGAATTTGACCAGGATGCAAAGCGACACCTTGTATAAGTTTTTACATATCTCGCTGAAAAGGAATAGACATGACACTCTTGTATGGTAAGGTAAAGATTGAAATAGTTAAATGAGTCAGTGTTTCCAATAAGAAGAATGAGAACGAAGCAAAAACATCATCTTTTTTTGACGTGGTAAAGCGAATTTAAAGATTTAAAGCTTTGGCAGGTGACACATCAAAATTGATTGGGGTGGCATTGGACATGAGAATTGAACACGATAGGAATGTGGACACCTTGACACATGGATGAAACCGAGTGGACGAGTAGTCCGTGTATCGGCCGTGTGGTATCCGGCAGAGTAGAATAGAACCAACCCATTACATTCACGGGTGTCATATAAGGCGACTAATGTCTGAGGCAGAACTCCTTGCGCCTCCGTAGACCAGAGAATGGGCAGCAGCGTTTTCTGTTAGTCTTTCATCACTGCGATCTCCAATCCGCCTGCCAAGCGTGGAGATTACAGCAAATTCCTCCCATCTTGGGAGAGGCTTATGTCCAGCAGTGGACGTTATGGGCTGTTGTTGTTGTTGTTGTTGTTGTTGTTGGACGAGTAGTAACATGTACTTCCTCTTTGATTTTGAATCGTGAGTATCGTGACATCAACTTTTATTAAGGATAATTTAAAAAAATGATATTAGAAACCTCAATATCATTTTCGAAGACCTATCCATAAATACCCCACACGTATGGGTTTGATGAAAAAATATTTGAGTTTCAGTTGTAAGTATGGGGAACCCCCAAAATGTATTGTTTTTTTTTCTATTTTTGTGTGAAAATCTTAATGCGGTTCTCAGAATACATCTACTTACCAAGTTTCAACAGCATAGTTCTTATAGTTTCGGAATAAACTGGCTGTGACATACGGACGGACAGACAGGCATGACAAATCCATAAGGGTTCCGTTTTTTGCCATGGCTACGGAACCCTAAAAAGCTGTTCCATACATTTTGACCGTATAGATATCACAATTTTGTAAGGAACACCAGTTTTTTTTATAAAAAAATATTCTACGGTTGTCTAGTAGCATTTTTACTGAGTCCATGGTAAAAGATAGTTTGTAGTTCGGTGACCCTTACCCCGTGTACCTACATAGGAGCAGCCACAAACAATAATGAACGTAATTTTTTTTTTACGTTCAGTCACAACAACAACAGCCCATAACGTCCACTGCTGGACACAAGCCTCTACCATGATGGGAAGAATTTGCCGTAATCTCCACGCTTGGCAGGCGGATTGGAGATCGCAGTGATGAAAGACTAACAGAAAACGCTGCTGCCCATTCTCAGGTCTACGGAGGCGCAAGGTGTTCTGCCTCAGACATTAGTCGCCTTATACGACACCCGTGAGTGTAATGGGTTGGTTCTATTCTACTCTGCCGGATACCACACGGCTAACCGGATACCACACGGCTACACGGTTCAGACATAATTTAAGAGAAAACCGTGGTTAGATATTTATCTAACCACGGTTTTCTCTAAAACTGTTTGATTGAACGATGAAGACAGAAATTTGCTGTGCAGATAGAATCTTTTAATACAAGGGTCTCCCTTGTTTGACCGAAAGGAATTTGACAAATTTTCACTTCCCAAAAAATGTTTCGCATAATTTCATTTGCCAAATGATTACTAAGCAAAAAATCTATTCACAAAAAATTGTAACGCAAACCTAATGTTTGGGAAATGAACGTTTAAACTATAACTTGTTTACCAAATAGTACTTTTAACATTTTTTATTTAGTCAAATATTTCAGTTGGAATAACAGTTTTTACGCAAAATCAAATAAGCCAAATATTTAGTATCTTCCTTTCCTATTCAGTCTTTAAAGTGGCACCAAATATCTCGAGGTTACAGTTTTAACCTAACCTAACCATTTTTATTAAATAAGTAATTATCCTATTCTAAATAGTTCAGTTCCGGGTAACCTATTAAAAACAATATCTTTTTTCTATTAATGCAAGTCGTTTCTGGCACTCGCCGGCCGCTGCCGCGGCACCGCTCGCTTCGCTCGCTCGGCTCGTGCGTAGTAGGTCACAGTTTTAACCTAACCTAACCTACCCATTTTGTTTAAAGAAGAAATTAACCTAATCTAAATAGTTCAGTTCCGGGTAACCTACTAAAAACAATATCTTTTTTCTATTAATGCGAGTCGTTTCTGGCACTCGCCGGCCGCTGCCGCGGCACCGCTTGCTTCGCTCGCTCGGCTCGTGCGTAGGAGGTCACAGTTTTAACCTAACCTAACCTACCCATTTTGTTTAAAGAAGAAATTAACCTAATCTAAATAGTTGAGTTCCGGGTAACCTACTAAAAACAATATCTTTTTTTCTATTAATGCAAGTCGTCTCTGGCACTCGCCCGTTTGGATACTCCGAAATAAAATTGCTAATGTCCATTGCAAAAAAAATAAAATTGTACTTAATGTAAAAATATTTTGCATTAAACAAATGATTATATTAAAATAAAATTGCATTTTTTAATTAAATAATTCCCAAAAAATCTTATTTTTGCCTATATTTTTTTTGTCTTAACAAATCAGTTCACCAAACGTTTATTGTCTAAAGATTGTTTGCTGTAATAAATCATTTGATTAAAGACCAAATGCCATAATGACTTTATACTTGGTAATATTTTGCCAAGTAAAAATTTGACCAAATAAAAATATGCGTACTAAAATCATTCGAAAGATTGCAATAGTATAAAAAAAAGTTGCTAAAATTTGTTTGGGTAATGAAATTTTGTCAAAATCTTTTCGGCAAAACGGCAGGATCCCTTAATACAAATATGGTTTGATTTGTTTCTCTCCGTGTGAAGCCTCGTTCCCACTATGTCGTGACGATTAATTAATCGTTGTTTTTTAGTTGCCAAAGTCGTGGACGACAGTAATGGCGTCGTCCTCTATGTGAACACCTCTCACACAAGTCACGACACTTTTGTCTGTCGTCACGACAAAGTGCAAGAGCAATAGAGTTACTAAATTCATAACAAGGATATTTTTTTCCTTTCTTTTACTAGGCTTTTACGATGCACACTATTATGTCTGTTTTCTTTTAACTTCTTTATTGTGAATTCGTGGACAATGTTGTGGGTTACAGTTACACGTGTAGTAACATAAATATGGAATAGATTGTGTTTAAATGTATTTCTTAGTATTGTGCTAATGAAAGAATCTCTAGTTAGCTTGGCATGTAACTGTTCTTTTGTCCCTAGCAAATAAAATTTACACTAATATTATGAAGAGGAAAGATTTGTGTGTTTGTATTTCTGTGTGTGTATTTGTTTGTAATGAATAAACTCAAAAATTACTGCGCCAATTTCAAAAATTCTTTCACCATTAGAAAGCTACATTCACCCTGAGTAACATAGGCTATATTTTATCCCCGTACTCCCACGGAAACGGGAACTACGCGGGTGAAACCGTGTGACATCCGCTAGTATATATATAAAATAAAGTGAGTACGCGGCCTTAATCGTTACAGTGCTCGAACTTTTCCCAAGGAACTACTATAACTAAAGTTCCTTCTATAATACATCTCTGGTTAACAATGGAGCCTTGCCTCTCGCTCATTAACGGCCTCGGGGCGCGCCGGCATAAAATTAAGTAGTAAGACGGGTTTATTTGTTGCTCTGTATTAACAGCCTTTACAGTTACCGGCCCACGTTCAGAAAACCTCTTTGTAAACCTTTTATGTACAGGTATCTGTTTTGAACGTTAGTTAAAGTTAGAAGGAAACTGTAGTCAATAAGACGATTCTTACACGACACCGCTCGTCCGCGCGGTTTGGTGGAGGTGGCGAAGCAAATGTATTGGATTAGAAATGCGCCGCGCGGAGAGTCGGTGAGTGCCGCTCGACCGCGCGGTCGATCACTGCATGATACTTGTGATAGGCATCAACGGAGTTCATACAAGGCCAATACGACGTGAGATCCGTTTCACCGCCCGACCGCGCGGAAGAGCGGTGTCGTGAGAATCGCCTTCCTGCGTTACTTTCAGTTTTAAATTGTAATGAAACTTCATGTCAAAGAGTGCGTTTGTGAAGTGATTTTCCTGGCGCATGTATTCCAATGCGAAGTGGACCTACTTACCAACAATGTGACTAAAACAGTATTCCCATTAATTTGACAAACAACTGAGTTATCTAAGGTTTGGTACTAAGTCGTACTAGACTAGAGACTAGGTTTCAATGGGTGACAAATAAATGATCGTACCTATATAATGATCTCGCACATATTTAAATGAAATAAAAACCCCCCGACACCGGTTCCCATATTTTGTTGATCTTTGACAACCTTCACAGGTATTTAGTGGCTCTAAGCCCTGGCAACCAGTCTTACCAAAGTACCGTGTTTCCCATTGACCGAGTTGTGGAGATCTGATAAGCTGTCGCTCCATGTAGAATACTGGTATTCAGCTGCATCCGATTAGACTGCAAGCTAGGCTAGGTAGGTGATCAATATCCTGAGTTCAGAATAGCTAGAAACGCGTCGGCAGACTCGATCTGAGCACGAAGGGCTTAGAAATCAACACACCCGGTAAAAACGTTTCGCTCCAAAAACTGCTATTTCGCTTCAAAAAATGCTATTTTCTGGCAAAAAACGCGACCACGCCAGTCACACGTTGGCTGCGAACAATATTGTCGGTCAGTGCCGCCCGGAGTTCGGATGGCCAGCTCGATTATATGGACGAGTGAGCCGGCCGGCAAAACTATTTCTATTTTATTGTGGAATGTTTTGGAAACAAATGATATACGAGTGTATGTGTTGTATGGTTTGGTTCAGGGATTAAGGCAGTTTTAGCAGAATCCTTAGTAATGGCACGGGAACGGAAATCGATGTCACTGTACTTCCTTAGACATCTGGTTTTATTTTTCATTTCAACATAATCTTATCGCCTAAATTCTTAATTAAAAACGTAACCAATGGAATCTCTTAGGCAATACCGAGGATATAGGACTGTTTAATAAAGGTGAACGCAGACTTAGCCACACCGCAGTCGCCGCATTCCAGTTCTTCGTATAAAGTTCTATGCAATCTGTGTCTGTGTGCAATCTGTGTCTATGTCTTTGTGCGAGATTGCATAGAAAAATTTGAATGCAACGACTGCGGCGACTGCGGCGACTGCGGTGCGGCTAAGTCTGCGTTCACCATAAGACACCCTTAAGACGGCCAACCCGCCATACTTTTCGCGAGAATTTTGACAATAGCTCGTGCGTGTTTATGCCGTTGTTAGACATATATCTTTGATTTTTTTGAACTAATAGGTATCTTGTGGACTATATCTAGGCTTCTATCGAAGCAGAAAAATAAAATTTGTAGAAACAAATTCAGTATAAGCCTCCAAAAATTGCTATTTTGCACAACTTTTACCTCAACTTTGGCCGTTCATAATGTACTTATAAATTGTAAAAGTAAAGAAAGCATCCTGATAGAAGCCTTGCAAATGTAGTGGAGATTCTAAATAACAAATATTTATTTCACATACTTGTAAGACAAATTCAAAAACACGTATTTCCTGGAACAAGTTTTATAAATTTTCGAACAATATTTTTCGTTCAATGTCCTCGCGTTAGGCGGTATGAGGTATGCGGGAGGCAAGTAGTACGGGTTCGGGGCTAGGTAAGACAGGGGAGTTGAAAGAATACCGCCGCTGTGGCTCTGGATGAAACAACAAGCTTTTCGACCATGATCACGTTGACGAAAGGCGGGCCGGGAAGGGCCCTCTTAACTCTGCCCTGCATGGGCTCTTGAATTCCAAAAGATTTTAGTGTCCATATCGTAACTAATAAGATAGACAATATTGGAGAAGCTAACACTAACACCCTTTAATAGACTACTTACTAAACCACAATTATGAACCCATTTAGTTTAAAGAGCAATAAAACTGGAGTTACGACCCTTAGTCTCATCATCTGGAACGTTTCCTCCGTGTACATACGACTTTATGGTACCGTTAACTTGTAACAAGTCGTTTACACAGTGGCCGATGTTCATCCATCATGTGGGGGGTCCATTGAAAAGAGACTAATTTGGGTAAATTTCTTACATTAGTCTTTTGGATATTTAAGCCTATTTTTCGGGTTAAGGGTTTATTCTGTAAATAGGTGCATATTTGTTGCGATCACGAATCACGAATCAATTTCTCACAAATAATGTTACTATTGCCTACCAGTTAAGAATAAAACGAACGAACGAACGAACGTTGAACGTGTACCCCAACCAATTTTTAAAATATATAAATTTTAAGACTATTTTTTTTTTATCGGTGACCGTTATCTCCTCATCATCAGCCTATTAATGTTCCCACTGCTGGGACACAGGCTTCGTCTCTATGAGAGGGAATGGGCTATAATCCACCACACGGACCCAGTGCGGATTGGTAGATGTCACAAGACATGTCTTCGAATGTTTTGGTTCTAGGACATGCCGGTTTCTTCACGATGTTTTCCTTCACCGTTTTGAGAGCACCGTTACCTAGAATAAGTATATTACATTATTTTATCATAAGTTCTCATGTAAGTGGCCTTTTTTGTTTTTTTGAGAATAAAGTATACTAAACCTAACCTGGAAATTGTAAAATACGTAAAAATAAATGCATTTCGTGGGATACGCTGGCACTTTGTTGCACTGCTTTTTGTTATTGATAAAAACTTGCACTCCTACCGACGATGTGTAGCGGATTCTTGGTACTCAATACTCAGTCCTGACTGCCTTGGGCTGCAGCCGCTTCAAATAAATTCTTGGGAACTGCGCAGAAAATGTGCAGCTAATACATTTGTATACAGCAGAGTTTCAATTAACTCAAATAAACACAAACATGCGACTGGAAGTGTAAGAAGTGAGCGTAAAACGGAGTCCCTTAGGGGATTGCTGTTAGGGATGCTACTGCTTTTTCTTTTACTTGAGTAAAAGCCGTGTGGTATCCGGCAGAATAGAATAGAACCAACCCATTACACTCACGGGTGTCGTATAAGGCGACTAATGTCTGAGGCAGAACACCTTGCGCCTCCGTAGACTAGAGAATGGGCAGCAGCGTTTTCTGTTAGTCTTACATCACTGTGATCTCCAATCCGCCTGCCGAGCGTGGAGATTACGGCAAATTCCTCCCATTATGGGAGAGGCTTATGTCCAGCAGTGGACGTTAAGGGCTGCTGTTGTTGTTGTTGTTGAGTAAAATGGGTTTTCATTTAAGTTAATCTCCTTGATTTTTTCTAAGATTCGAGTGGATCGGTTTCTTCTAGGCAAGTGTGCTCCACTCTAGGCCTCACTATCGCTTCACATCAAAACCGCAATTAAAAAAAAAACAATTGTGTCCCACTGCTGGGAATTTTAGCTGTAAGTGGAACTGTGATTTTATGTGAATTTCTGTGATTATAAAAAACTAGCTGTTGCCCGCCGCTTCGCACGCGTGAAGTTCGGTAACTATCCCACTGAATCGCTAAAGGGATAAATAGTGTCCTACATGTTCATGTTCATGTACCTACACAATGTGCCAAATTTGGAATTTTTAGACGCAGCGGTTTGGGCTGTGCATTGATTTTTAGGCTTTGTCACCCCATTTCTCCCTCTTAGGGGTTGAATTCTGAAAAAACCTGAAACCCATTTCTACTCATTTATTAATAGGAGCACTCCTGTGAAGTTTCGAATAAAATAGTCTATCAAATCTTGTTTCCCCATACAAACTTTAAAGCCCCGTTTAACCCTCTTAGGGGGTGAATTTTGAAAAATCCTTACTTAATGCACCCCTAGATCACATAAGAAACCTACTTGCCAAATGTGGAATCTGTAGACTCGGCGGTTTGGGCTGTGCGTTGATAAATGAGTCAGTCAGTCAGTCAGTTTCTTCTTTAACCCCCGACCAAAAAAGAGGGGTGTTGTTATTTTATATATTTAGATTAAGAAATGACGTTTAATTCTACTTATTGTTTGATTTTTCTGCTGTCTGCACGGAAATAAACAAGATGGCGGATTTTTCTTCATGAAAATACAGCTGTGGCGAGTTTACACATACTTTTTTTCATGGCGAATTTACTTTGAGGCGAATGTACAATAACCCCATAGAATCGGGTAATAGAAATTACTGGGAGAATAAAGAAGAAACCGTTGGGTTATTGTTCATTCTTCTCCATCCAATAATCTCCAAGATTCTATGTAACGAGTCCAGGTCGTCACGCCAGCATTTTCTTGGCCTTCCTCGATGACGCAACGATGACTGTCTTCAGGCACCAACTATGTGACGATATGGTAATGTGCTAGCTATGGGAAAATCTACGTAGCTTTGATTTATTAGAAGAGTAGATGTCGAATATCTGGTAGATAAGATAGAAACGCATAGAGCGAGATACATAGTTTCTTTTTCGAATAATTTCTTCCTTCTTATCCTTTTAACTACCAAAACAACAATGTAACACAAAAATAATGCGTCGAATTGAAAAATTATTTTTGAAATAAAAATACGCATCATTTCTATACGAGAACCTACATTTATGCCCTACATCTGAAATCGTGTACCTACACTATTTTTTTTTAATAAAAAAATACTAAATTTCCAATAACGCCTACTGTACAAAAACTTTTTGAGGTACAAAAATCGTTTCCCAACTCGAATTTAATATAAAAAAAACGGGGTAATCAAATATGGTCAACCCTAGCGTGATCGCGATGAAAAAGGAATAAAATTCGATCGTTTGTTGCATTTTCAATGTTATTGGTGCTCGCCTGATGTTGACTGAGCCTGTTTGTGCTGGTGTTGTGGACGCATTTACTGTTAAACTAACTTTACTAACGGTACCACTAACATGGCATTAGGACCTTATCATACACGTTCACTTTTAGTAGGAAGTTCGAAAACCGAACGCAAAGACGGACCCAAAACGCGATGCAGGATAAATAGAGAGAAATTTATGAACATAGTCATCAGTAATCAGTATGGCGTATTCGAGCCACAAACTCATTAAAGGGATAGACAACCATTTTGTAGATGTTATGTAATTACTAGCTGACCCGCGCCACTTTCTAATTTTTCAACTCAAACCAACTGTAGTTCCTGAAATTGGGTGCGTCTCATAACATATAAAGTTATTTGTTATATTTTCATTTCAATAACGTTCACAAGATATAATAAACGTCAGTTATACCAACTGTTGATATAATTTCTTTAGATATAACATTTAAATACTCTAAAACTTATTTCGTATAACGTTATTGGATATAACGTTTATCTATACTAATATTGTAAAGAGGTAACATTTGTTTGTAAGTTTGTATGTAGGGGGTAATCTCCGGAAGTAATGAACCTATTGCAAAAATTCTTTCACCATTATAAAGCTACATTCACCCTGAGTAACATAGGCTACATTTTATCGTTACCCGTCGGAGTACATATAGGATATATGTACTCCCACGGGAACGGAAACTACGCGGGTGAAACCGCGGGACGTCCGCTAGTATAATCTAAAATCATTAGGCCTATTGTTTAAAACATAATTGATGTAACGTTTATTTAATCGAAAATCATGACAGAAACGAATCGCTGCAAAACCGACTCTACGTAGTCTTGTCTGCCGTAGGGCACTCTAGGGGTAGCCCTAGAGTGTTATTTAAAATCGCGTAGGCGCGGAGGAGTGAGGCAGCCCGCGAGCTGAGGAGCAGGTGGTTCTAATACTCGCCACCACGGCTGAGGCTGGCCGGCTCTGCCGGCCAGCCGAAGCGGCGGTGGTGAGCGTGAACCACATCTGCGACGATAAGCTCGCATGGGACCGCCGGAGCCCCGCAGCGCCGGAGCCGTGACAGAAACCATGCCTGCTGCATGTTGCATGCTTGCTTGCCTTCTGCATGCTTGCTTACATTCTACATGCTTGGTTACATTCCGCATGCTTGCTTGCATGCTGTATGTATGGTGTATGCTTGTTTGCATGGCTGCTGCATGCATGGTGTTTGCTTGTTTGCATGTTTTTTACAGGGAAATTAAAACCATGCGTTTTATCATATTAGGCTAAATAAGTTTTATGTCTTTTGAGTGGTTTATGATTTTATATTCAATGTAGGTTATGCTTATAAAAATTAGTAACTTTAAAATTATATCAATCGTTTATTAAATGAACTGATCGTTATATCGAATAAAATTATAGATTCAGTTGTTATGTTTTGTAAATATTAGAGATTTTGTAATTATATCATATATTACTTACCCCCTGAAATTAGCGCGTTCAACCAAACCAACCAAAAAACCGTTCAGTTTTATAATATTAGTAAAGATAGAAATATCCCATTCCATTAGATAAATCCGGTTGTATGTACTAGTTACATCACATCCAACTCCTCGGAGGAAACAGGCGTAACCTCATGTATGTGTAGAAATAACGTTAGTACAGTATAATTGGTTTATAAATATATCATGATTCACTATCAATGTCCTTGATACGTTTTCGGGCACTTCAGATTATTTTGTTTTCATCGAGTAACTACCGTGTAATGTGCGACGGATTAAATAGTGTTTTCCGTTAACTGAACGTCACTGGGTCAATATTTGATTTAGCTGTTATCGCTATCAAAGTGATAGCGGTACAGTCATGGAGAGTCGTGATTTTTTTTTACTTTCTGAGGCACTTTATTTACTGAATTTCGATGATTTTTGTAGTACTTTTTGGGTGTAGTTTATGAAAATCTGTTGGATCTTATTGGAGTTATCTTCATAAATAACATTTATAGTAAGTATAAGTAGTAGTAGTGTATTTAGTAGTCTAGAAAAGATTTCCCATAAAATACACAGGTAGGTATAAAAGTCAAGTCAGTCAAGCTGTGTGCCCTGCGCAAGGGGGACGGCGGCATTCGTCCAATTGCCGTCGGTTGTACCTACAGGCGTATGGCTGCCAAAATAAGTTGCAAGCTGTACAGTGAGACGCTTGCAACTAAGTTCCAGCCCCTTCAACTTGGTTTTGGTTCCAGAGGGGGCTGTGAGGCAGCCGTACATGCCTTAACGTCTTTTCTACACTCAAAAAAAGGTGAGGTCATCCTCAAGGTTGACGTCAAAAATGCCTTCAACTCCGTGAATAGGGACACTTTGTTGGCTGAAGTCAAAAAAGTACTACCCGAAATTTATGGTTTTTTGTGGCAATGTTATAGGCACCCTTCTAAATTACTTTACAAGGACAATGTTTTGGAATCTGCAGTTGGTTGCCAACAAGGTGACCCTCTCGGGCCTGTCATTTTCAGTTTGGCTATTCATCCCATAATTCAACAACTAAATTCAAAATTTAATGTGTGGTATTTAGATGATGGAACGCTAGGAGGTGATGTTGACACGGTTTTGGCAGACCTACAACTCCTCAAAAATCAATTTAAATCTATTGGCTTGGAACTTAATACCTCAAAGTGCGAAATTTACCTTTCTGACATTACCGACAGACAATCGACTATAGATAAATTTAATGCAATAGCCCCAAAAATCAAAATTTTAGAAAAAAGTTCCCTGAATCTCAGGTTCTCCTATTTTTGAAGAAAGTTTTTCATCTTTCATCGACGACAAAATTAAACATTTCAATGATATTTCGGATAGACTTTCCAAAATTAATTTGCATTCGGCATTCACCATTATAAGATATTGCTGTTTTGGTCCAAATTTTATGTATTTTCTCCGTTGTTCTCCTCTTTGGAAGAAACCACAACTTTTGGACAAAATTGACCAAATTATTCGCAACACATTAACATCCATTCTTAATGTGGCCCTGGACGACCGAGCGTGGCTGCAAGCCACCCTGCCAATTCGTTTTGGTGGCCTTGGCGCCCGCAAAATTTATAGTGTTAGCTTACCGGCGTTCCTGTCTTCTGTCCACAGCACTGAAAAGCTAACCAGGAAAATTTTAACTCTCTCCCTGGTTAGCTCGGAAGTGCCGTGCTTGACCGACGCAGAGGACGCCTGGAAAGTGGCTTGCCCGGACACGGATCGGCCCGAGAACCCGTTTTCCCAGGGACAGTGGGATGAGCCGCTCTGCAGGTTGGTACGGAATAAACTTATTAATACGTCTACCAATACTGCTGAGCGTGCCCGCCTGCTGGCTGTGGGTGAATGGGAGTCGGGCCTCTGGCTTCAGGTGCTACCGTCACCTAATATAGGCACTATGTTAGGTGACACAACCTTCCGGCTCGCTACATGTTTGCGTTTGGGCGCTCCTTGTGGGGCTCCACATCGCTGTCAATGTGGTGAAGCAGTCGACTGCCTCGGACACCATGGCCTTTCTTGCAGTAAGAGTGCAGGTCGGATAGCACGGCACGCTAGCATTAATGATCTTATCCGTCGTGCTCTTGCCACCACCGGGGTGCCAGCTGTATTAGAACCCACTGGCTTGGCACGCGTCGATGGCAAGAGACCAGATGGTATGACCATAATGCCATGGAAGTTGGGTAGGCCTTTGGTGTGGGACGCAACTTGCGTCGACACCCTTGCGCCATCCCATCTTCCTAGCACAATGTGCTGCGCTGGGGCGGCTGCTGCAGGTGCTGAAAACCTCAAACGGCGCAAATACAATAATTTAATTGTTAATAAATATGTATATAAATATGTGTATAAATTATGTGTTTGAGCCGTTTGGGGTTGAAACACTAGGGCCATGGGGTCCGAGTGCCCACCTAGTTTTTCGAGAAATCGCCAAACGGTTGGTCGACTGTTCACGTGACCAGAGGGCGGGCCTATTTTTTGGCCAAAGAATCAGCATTGCCATCCAACGTGGCAATGCTGCCAGCCTTCTGGGCACGTTTCCTGTTGACAGCGATGTGGACGAATTTTTCGACGCCCTGTAACCCTTTTTGATACTTGTAAATATTTTTATTTCTATTATAGAGTTAGTATGTAAATAACTTTACGAAAGTTGATTACGAATTTCAAATAATCAAGCATTGGAAAAAATTAACCTCTTCTTCTCTCAACTTCCATATTTGAATTATTTCAGAAATACAGAACAGTATAAAAATATTGAATTTTTTTTTTTTTTGCACAAACACCGTTGTTACCGACAGTACCTACCAAGTAAATGCGTTTCTACGTTATCTTACTAAAATCTCGCAGTTGGCTTCACCATTGTGCTCGCGTTCTACAAAACTCACAAAAAAAATGAAATTCATATACATTGTCGGCATAATCATACTTATGGGAGAAACAGAGTGTTTCGTTGAAGACACTACGAGCATTAAAATTTTGGAGGAACAAAGAACACTCTTAAGAAAATTGCAAAATTTCCAAGACCCGAAAGATGTGTAACCTTTGACGTGGAACGAGATGCTCGCAGACGTATTAGTGAACAGAATAAAGATATTCTCATTCCACAAAGTGAACGACAACGAAATAGTCAAAGGAGACAGTAAGCCGTCGAAGACTACGAATATTATAGTGTCGTGTTTTAGTCAAGTGATGCTGTTCTACAAGAACTGTATTTACGATAGGTGGGCGACGAAGTTTGAGGAGCCAGAATTCGCGATCGGTGAAACTACTACTGAAGACAACACTGTAGTACCCGATTCTGAATGGGATACTATCGACAACGATGTAGAAATTATAGAACCGAAGTATCATGGCAAACAGGTAAATGCAGAGGCAGAGGCAGACGAAGATGGAGCCATAGTGAAGTGTCCTGAAGGAGCTGTGAAAGATGAAAAAGGGAATTGTGTGAAAGCACATTCTCCATTAATCATTTCAGTGCCGAGTCAGTGTCCCATTGGATATAGGCGTGACAGACTGGGAAACTGTAGAGTGGTCTTTTTCTTTTAAGAACTAAGCTTTGTGAAAATTGTTAGACTTGTAAAGTAAAGCATATATGATACTCATGTTGTAATGTTAGTTTTTAGTTAGACAAATATTTGTCCTCAGTGACGATATAGTGGTTGTGCGTATAAGAGATTTATTTACGTTAGCATTTTCAACTTATCATCTACAAACAATAGAATGATTAATTTATAAAGGTCAGTCTTGCTTCAAGAATGACTAAATATTACTTAGTTATGCAGGTTTTTTTTTAGAAACGCAGTAATGGTTTGTATATTTTGTACTTTTATTCAGAGCAGCAATTATTTTGATATTATAGTTTTGTTCAAATAATTACCTATTGTTTTACTTCTAGCAGTAAATATTATACACAATGACTGTATGCCAAAGTTTCTATAAACAATTTCAGGACTGCTTGGTTGGTCGTTGAAGTAAAAAGTTCATATTTCGGCTGGTCCTTGCCCTCATTTTATGCGGCGCGTGAAACTCATGTGTCTTGTTAACCTTAAAAACCAGCTTTCACAGAGCAGCTACCTACCTACAGCCCACAAACAACCAAAGATTCTGCAATAGGTTACCTCTAATAAAAGTCAAGATTATCGAAATCACGAAAGAACAGGAACGAGATACGATCGTTCACCAAACAAGTCTTTTAAATCGGACAGACAATCGAGCGAGTCAATTTCACGCTATGGCGAACCTCAAAAGAAGGCCGGATATAGGTCCCTACCTGGTTTCAAACCGACGTTTCAAAGAACCCTCGATGGCCACAAATTGACTGCTACCTGAGTAGGGTTGTACACTGTTTACTGTTTGAGGGAATTATTAGGTTTTTCGGACCTAGGATTCAATTTGAAGTAAATATTCGTGTCTGTCGGTGCTAGGGCCTGAATAATTTCAGCTGGTGCCATCCCGTTGAAATTAAGTTCATTGTTTGGTGTAAAATAATTAAAAATGCCAACCGAGGAATTAAAATGAAATGTTTCTAAGATAACATCACGCATGTAATAACGACCCGAATGGCGCAGTGATAATGAGGCTGCCTTCCATTCTTTGAGTCCCGGGTTCGAATCCCTGTGGGAGCAAATGTTTGTGTGATGAGCATGGACATTTGTTTCAGAGTCATGGATGTTTATATGTATAACTAGCTGACCCGCGCAACTTCGTCTGCGTCACATGAGAGAGAGGGTCAGAGAGAGTGTGAGACCTTAAAAGATAGACATTATTATGCTATTGCGGATTTTATGTTGAACTTTTTAAGAGGAACAATTCCCTAATACATGATTGTTGTGTAACTTTAACCGTGTGTAACTTTAACCGTTTATGCAGGGCTCGCAACGGAAGTTCTCAAAAGAAATAAATTTCCCCGTTTTTGCAACATTTATCATTGATGCTTCGCTCCTATTAGTTACTAAATATACATCATCACGCTACGTACTGCGTGAGTTGTCGCTAAAGCTTGGTAGTAAAACTACCTCGTATATAATGGGTCATTTTAGGCCCCGACTTACGAACAGTAAGTGGTGGGTTCGAACCCAGGCAGGCTACATGGAGACATGGAGAGAGCGACTGTCGCAACCCCGTGCAGGGCACGCCACAGTAGGTGTGGGCGCGTTCATTGAGGCTGCGAGCCGCCCACTACTTGAACGCGCCCCAAAAGGTGGTAGCCGTAAGGCTGGCCTGTGGGTACCGTACGATCGTCCGCGAGGCGGCGAGCCTCCTTGCCAGAATGCCGCCATGGGATCTGGAGGCGATAGTCCTCGCGCGCGGAAGTGCTACGCCGGGGGGAAACTCCGCTGCCGCGGCAAATTGTCGCTCAGCGGATGGACTTCCGGCGGGATCTCATGGCGACATGGAGAGAGTGACTGTCGCAACCCCGTGCAGGGCACGCCACGATAGTGGCGATAAGTCCCCTCTTTGAGGAGTGGCTTGAGAGACGTCACGGCGTCCTCACCTTCCGCTTGACGCAGGTCCTCACCGGACAGGGCTGTTTCGGGAGGTTTCTGCACCAAATCGGGCGGGAGGAAACGCTCGGGTGTTTCCACTGCGAGGATTGACCGGAGGACACGGTGGAGCACACGGTGGTGTGTCCCGCGTGGGCGGAGCACCGCCGTGTCCTCGAAGCGGCGATTGGCGGCGGCAACCTCTCGCGTCCGGCCCTGGTTCAAGCCATGGTCCGGAGCGAGACGGAATGGGACGCCGTCACCTCCTTCTGCGAAGCAGTAATGCTAGAAAAGGAGGTGGCGGAACGGGAGAGGGAGAGAACCTCTCAGCGTCCCGGCCGCCACGGGAGACAACCCGGGCGTCGCAAGGGCCGATGACTGCCGGGGTTGCGGGACTGTTCGAAAGAGATACCGTGGCCCCGGAACACACACCACAGACACAAAGGGCGATGAAGGAACATGGATGGGTTTTAGTCAGTAAAAGTCTGACACTCCCTCCTGCTCCGCCCAGAGCGGGAGGAGTCATTTGATGATTTACCATCCGAAAAAGAAAAAAAAAAAAAAACTTTGTGTAATTTATTTCATCACCGCTGCTCTCAAAACGGTGAAGGAAAACATCAATCCGCACTGGGCCCGGGTGGTGGATTATAGCCCATTCCCTCTAACAGAGAGTAGGCCTGTGTCCCAGCAGTGGGAACATTAATAGGCTGATGATGATGATGATGACTATAAAGCTGGTCAGTCTATTTAAAAGTTATTTGGTGAGCACATTTTTAGTCAATAACCATTCTAGCACAATAGATGTCGCTGCATCGTACATTTGATGATTATTTCTTCTTGAACTCTTGAAATTCGTATATCTTCTGATAGAATTAACAGATTACGATGAAACAAAAACTAAATAATACCTCAAGATACGCACAATTTTTATGTATAAAAGTTATCTGTATTGGTTTCGTATATTTAACGTGATGCTTGATCATCGAAACAGACAAACATATAAACAGACAAACAGACAAAAATTCCAAAAATGCTGGAAATGAATTCTGTTGGTTATCCTTTCACACCCTGGCAATTTCTTTTTTTAAATATTTTTTTTGATGTACAAAAACTATTTTTCTACAGATTTATTATATGTATAGATAAGCATGTATTTATTTATTTTTTTTTCGTTTGGGAAATCATCAAATAACTCCTCCCGCTCTGGGCGGAGCAGGAGGGAGTGTCAGACTTTTACTGACTAAAACCCATCCATGTTCCTTCATCGCCCTTTGTTTTCCGGGGCCGCGGTATCTCTTTCGAACTGTCCCGCAACCCCGGATAAGTATGTATTTACAAACAAAAAGTATCTGTGTAGTATATCAACTATCTGGTGTCCACGACACAAGCCTCGTTGCTTAGTGTGGCACTAGATGGCGCTGTGTCTAATGTCCAGCAATTTTTTTTTTTTAGTTAAGTTTAATTCCCATGTTAAAAAGGTTGCAAAATTATCGCCGATAACCGGTCACAAATCCAGTCTCAAACCACCGAGGACTTCCTTGTGAAACATCCCTAAACCTCACACAGGATAAAGTACCTAATAGTAGCCATCGTGACTACCACCAACTAGACTCTATTAGACTATAAGGTCATAAAGGATGTAAAAAGACTCTTAACTTAGACAAGGCCAAAGGCACTTGTTCTCCCCAAACCTGGGAACCTTCTAGTTACGGAGAAAGGACAAAACTGAATTAGTATGAAGCTTGGTACTTTATTCAAATTGAACACAACCACAGATTTTACTGTATTAATCGGAAGAGGATAAAATATAATTTAACTTAACAAAATCCTAATCACGTAAATATCCGCAAAATAAAGATATTATTTTTTTAAGTTTTTTTTATTTTTAGTTCACAATGCAACACAGTTAGATTTTGGTAACACCGTGTTTTACGTTCCTATCCTATGGTAGCGCTAACTAAGAATTGTGAGGATGGTCGTACTGAAACGCATTTTTGGTAATCAAAGTAATAAGAATGGTTACGAGAATATAATGAGAAATAAAAATGAAAAACAAGGTGTACCTACCGACATGTTTGTGCTTTGAGCAAATATACTTAAGAATGCATTCAGCGTAATTCGGAACACGCTGCGTTGAATGACATTTGAAAAAAGCTAGATGTCAATGTCACGATATATAAGTCCGTCAGACAGTTGAGACACAGAGTACATTTTTTTTAAACCGAGTTGAGACAGTTAGTGATTTGACTGCGTACGTTCTGTTCAGTGTATTATTCGGTGCAAAAATAGAGTGCATCATCTATATTATAAGAGATAAGAATACCACCAGTGCATATTTGTAATAATAAATTAGAATTGGGCCCAAACTCAGCACAGCGCCATCTATTGACATTATTAAAACTTCTCTACATCTACACTAAATAGTAGATCTTTGGACATTATTTTCTCGAAAATGCAGGCAATTTCCAGCTTGAAACTTGAGATTAGGCAGTCTATTGTGCAGTATTATCTGTGTTAATTTTCTTTACAGTGGTTAGATTATCTCAGAATAAAGTACCAAAAAAGACCATGTCCTTGGGGGTCAAAGTTTTTGAATACATGTTTTAATGTAAGAACTTTACTTTAAACACCTCCCCGACCCCTACACTATTCAAGCCATCCATCAGAACAATGTTTTGAGTGCGTTACATTGAGTTTTACCGTAAAAAATGATTTTTCACCCCAAAAAAAAGTAATTTCCCAGCAATCATTTTCTTAATTTGATGTACAAAATGGTTGGTTAACGGCGTCGTGAAGAGTAGTTTTAAGCCCTGTATACTATGAGGAATTATCATAAGAGTCACAAGATTTTAGAATATAAACCGAACGAGCTATGGGCCCATATATCTCAGGATTCGTGTCCTGAAATAGTGACACGGGGTCGCGGCAGACCACGAAGGAGATGGCGGGACGAGCTGGATGTCTTCCTTGAGAATTGGTAAAAATTAATAAAGAATCGTGACCGTTGCAAGGAATGGGAGGCACGTGAATACAGCAGTCATTGTGCCGATAGTCGTGTCGGCCAATGGCTTAATAGCCAAGAGCCTCAACCAACATCTTATGAGGCTCTCGCTTGGCAGCTGGATCAAGTGCTTGATTCAGAAAGCGGTACTTCTGGACAAGGCACGTATTGTTAGGAAGTTCCTCTCTCAAAAGCCCTGACCACCGGTAGCTCGGACCCTGTGCTGGTGGGCTACTATTTTTTTATATTTTTATAGTGTTTTAAATAGATATATTTAAAAATGTTAAAAATATGTAAAATAATGAATAAAGGAAATATGTATAATCAGTATGATTATTATTAAACAGTCAGATGAATATACATTTATGTGATAATAATTTGCCTAAATGTTTTACAACTCAATTGATTTCTAGTTCATCTAAATTCTAAACCAATATTGTGAATTTCGTTTTGCCAACCTTGTTTAATACGGTTCAAGTGTTGTACAGTTCGTCAATGAATGATTCAAGCAAAGTTTTCGATTCATTGATCCTAATAAAATAAATAATATTGGGAATTCAGTAACTGAGATACTTAAAAGACTCTAAAGAACTTAAAAGACAACAACACAATCATCAGTGGCGTTCAGTGGTCGTCCACGGTGGGTAGGCCACGAAATAATGATAACAAAAAACAAATTTCGTCGGCGCTATCTTGGATTTTCATTTTGACCTCATTTTCATCATTAACTACCCCAAAAACCTCGAAAACAACACCCATGAAGAAAAAACCTGAAAATTTTCGTCGGCCCCATATTGGATTTTCATTTTAACCTCATTTTCATTATTAACTACCTAAAAAACCTCGAAAACGACACCCATGAAGAAATACCTGAAAATTTTCGTCGGCGCCATCTTGGATTTTCATTTTGACCACATTTTCGTTATTGTCTACCCCAAAAACCACAAAAACGACACCCATGAAGAAAAATATAATAACAAAAATAATAATATTATTAATTATTAAAATAATAATACGCGCCAATAACGCCCGGTAATCATTATTTTAATCAACATACAACGTAAACCTAGCACTGGCCTGCAAATTGCAAAAAACGCAAGGAAATTTGAATTTTGCGGGCTAAAGAACGTCCACCTTGAATCCTGGCCTTGTGTTGAGCAGCCAATCACAGCCCAGCTACACTCGCAGAAGTTACCGCCCTAAAATGACCGCAACATGAAAATATGCACCAATGTGCCGCTGTGTGCGTAAAATTATCAATGGATTTTAGGCTAGACGACTGTTTGCCTATCCGGCGGAGCTCCAAGCTTCGTAGTAACTTCCAGTATAGTGTGAGTTACGTGACACGGGGGCGACAAATTGCTATAAGTGTTTTAACAGGAGATTGAACTTTTTTTTTATATTTTGTACATATTGTGTTATTTTATTACATAGTTAATTAGTTATAATAAATGCCCAGTTGGTAGGGTAGGCTTTGCCTAATTGCCTCTTAAGGGCGCACGCCCATGACAATCATGCCAATTTTTTCCCAAAGGGATAAATAGAGGTAACTATAACGTATGACGTAACATCACGCCTGTAATCCCAGAAGGGTAAGGCAGAGTTGTATCTAGTAAGTAGTAGCTACACCCACTTTTCGCCAATTATGTTTATCTATACTAATATTATACAGAGGAAAGATTTGTATTTTTGTATGTGAATGTTTGTAATGAATAAACTCAAAAACAACTGCGCCGATTTCAAAAATTCTTTCACCCTTTTTTTTTTTCGGGTGGGAAATCATCAAATGACTCTTCCCGGTCTGGGCGGAGCAGGAGGGAGTGTCAGACTCTTACTGACTAAAACCCATCCATGTTCCTTCATCGCCCTTTGTGTTCCGGGGCCACGGTATCTCTTTTGAACAGTGCCGCAACCCCGGCAGGCATCGGCCCTTGCGGACCCCTTCCTATTGCTGACTCTCTTTGAAAAAAAAATTCTTTCACCCTTAGAAAGCTACATTCACCCTGAGTAACATAGGCTATATTTTATCCCCGTACTCCCACGGGAACGGCAACTACGCGGGTGAAACCGCGTAACGTCCGTTAGTGTCAAATAAATATTTAGGTACAGTTGCCCCTTATTATTTTTCGGCGGAAAAATAAACCTAAAAGTTGGCAACATACTCGTAGCAACATATTCATTGTGACATTTTAATGTTGCAATTCAAAATGAATATTATTTTTTTGGATTATGTGTATTTTGCACACCTTCAGTAATATTGACAAATTAATCAAAACAGTTACCTACTTTAAAAAATAATCATCATCAGCCTTTAATGTTCCCAGTGCTGTGACACGGTCTCCTCTCATGATAAGAGGGAATGGGCTATCATCCACCACGCGGGCCCAGTGCGGATTGGTAGATGTCACATGTCTTCGAATTTTTGGTTCTAGGACATGCCGCTTCCCTCACGATGTTTTCCTTCATCGTTTTGAAAAAATCAGAATGCACTGCCTTAAATTGCTTAACATATTCATTCTTTGACTATGCCTACATTTTTTTTCTAAGAAACTTTGCCCCTCTCTTGAAATTGCTCCTGTATCGTGAATACGTTTAAAACCATTTAAACTCTCATACACAAACAGGCACACCCGGAACAACTACCTGTAGGTCATACAAATGTTTGTTCCGTACGGGGATCGAACCTGCGTCACGCAGCGCAGCACTCAGCCACTGCGCCAACGGTTCTGTAATAAAATTTGGTACTACATTACTTTTTTAAGGCACAAATTCGCATTAAAATTCAACACCCGTGTCAGAATCCCTTAACACAAATCTTGAAGGTTAGAAAAACACGAACCCCTTGTTTTAATTTCACTTGTAATCTTTAGCGTTTAAAAGCGAATTTTGTCATTGTTACGTGCTGAAACTTATAATTGTCGTGGTTACGAGTAGGGTAACCATGCTGAAAAAAAAAACCAGCCAAGTGCGAGTCGGACTCGCGCACGAAGGGTTCCGTACCATTATTATCAAAAAAAGGGCAATAATATCACGTTTGTTGTATGGGAGCCCGCCTTAAATATTAATTTTATTCTGTTTTTAGTATTTGTTGTTATAGCGGCAACAGAAATACATCATCTGTGAAAATTTCAACTGTCTAGCTGTCACGGTTCATGAGATACACGGATACACGGATCATGAGATAGCCTGGTGACAGACAGACGGACAGACGGACAGACAGGGTTAATAGGGTTCCGTTTTTACCCTTTGGGTACGGAACCCTAAAAAAAAAATTAACTACGAACACCACATCATTTTAACAAAAAAAAATAATTCATGCCGAGCATCATGCAAATGACATAAATAAACTCACGCTTATTTCCAATAGAGGTAGGCAGAGACCACAGGACATCAACTGCTACCCTTAGGTACCATACTCCTTAAAAAAGCAAGAAAAACATCAAATCGAAAACATTAATTAATATTCGTTAAATTATTTACTTCAATTTTTTTTTTTATTAAAAATAAGAACTTTAGAACTACCAACACATTCCTAGTCTTATTTGATAAAATTGTCCCACGGCATTATTCTCCCGAGACAAAAAATATCCTATGGATACAACACACACACACACAAACGCATGAACACATAGGATATTTCGGTTTATTCCCATCTTGGCACCTTCCCATCTCGGCACCCATGAATTTATTTATCTTGTCTACGAAAAATTCCCATTTCGGCACCCTCTCATGAATCATTTTAAGGTACACAAAAAGAAACGGAAACACAGTATCAGTATAGTAAGTAAATCAACTTTATTATTTATTAAATCATTTTTGTTTCTTTTTAAATTACCATTTTCACAGATAAGCCCTTAAATCACTTTTTAGAGGCTCCGTTATCCGCCTTGGCAGTAACATAACAAATTTTAAAATATATGAAAAATTCACGGTTCGTAGGAATAATTGTTTTAAAATCTTTCCAGCAATTATGTAAAAACATATTACAAAAATCAACAGTTATTATGTACAATTAACGTTTAATCAGTATAACCGTGACGTAGGCAAAAGGGCGTCCATACTTTGAGGACTTTCATACTGGTACTAAATGATACGAGTAGGCTTAATTACGCGTTCACTGTACAGTCACAGCAATTAGCTGATCCCCCTTTGCAATTCTTTAAATTTTATTTACTTCGCTCAAATAAATAAAATATAAAATAATTGCAAAGGGGGTCAGCTAATTGCTATAAAACTTATTTTATAGGTACTTTTTTTTAGATTTTTTAGTTTTGAGTCAATTTGATTTACTCACTATACTGATACAGTGTATCCATTTTTTGATGACTGTACTTAGCAACGACTAATGACGGAGTGCCGAGATGGGAATTTTTCGTAAAGATGATAAATTAATTCATGGGTGCCGAGATGGGAAGGTGCCGAGATGGGACTAAACCGATATTTCACACATTCCTTTTTCATTTACTAGTCATAGTCGTTATACCCACGGCTTTCGCCTACGTGGAGTTCGCTAATGTCCCACTGAATCGTTCTACCAGGATAAAAAGTATTGTATGTGTTAATCTAGGTTATAAACTACCCGTGTGCTAAATTTCATCCAAACCCGTTCAGTAGTTTTTGCGTGTAAGAGTAACAAACATCCAACCATGCTTCCATCGTCACAAGCTTTCGCATTTATAATATTAGTATGCAAATGTTTTCTTTGAATACGTTAGTACCTACTAGCTGATGCCCGCAGCTTCGCCCGCTTGACAAATTATAATACTAAAACCTTCCTCGTGAATCACGCTATCTATTAAAAAACCCGCATCAAAATCCGTTGCGTAGTTTTAAAGATCTAAGCATACAAAGGGAAGAAAAGGATATATATTACTCATACAGCAACATAAAGCTGCAATGCATAAACGAGTTTAAACTGTTAGGTTTGACGATAGATACCAATATAAACTGGAAAGCCCATATAGATACTTTGGCAAACAAACTAGCAAGCTTTATATATGCCTTGGGGGAGCTTAAAAGAGCTACTGTTTTATAATGTAGTGATAATGAAATCCTGTTTTATCACAACTATACAGTCACCCTACACTCAGGTAGTGAGGGGACAATTTAGTAAAATCGTAAGTGCGCCATCTGCTAGTGATGCTCCGCACCAAACCAATTAACAGGCCATTCATTAAATGGATACCTTTTAATTTTGAATTTTGGTTTAAAATATAGATAGCTAAACATCTAATATGTTTAATTGCATAAGTTTTAAACAGTTTTAGTCTGAAGAGATCAACGAAAAAAGGGAAGGGGGGGGGGGTCTGTAAAGATTTACTTATTGTGTCTATAAAATCAATCGTCATCCTTTTTCCAACTATTTTAGTGTCGGCTTCCAGTCTAACCGGATGCAGTTGAATATCAGTATTTTATATAGAGCGGCTGCCTATCTGACCTCCACAACCCAGTTAGTACTGGGTAATACGATATCTCTTGGTAAGACTAGTTGTCAGACTTTTTGGGCCACTGACCTGTGTAACGACTGTCAAAGATCTACAAATGACAGCCGGGACTAACGGCTTAAAGTAATTTCCGAGGCACGGAGGAAACTCGGTATGTAATGGGTGGACCACCATCCACAGACCAACCTAGGCAAGCACGGCTTAACCTAAAGATCGCCCCTTGCTAAGACTGGTACCTGTAACGACTGTGAAAGATCTACAAATTACAGCCGGGACCAACAGCTTAACGTGCTTTCCATAGCAATAAGGTAATGTTGTCAATAAAAACATCTGTCTTTAAGCTAAGTCAAATAACATGAACTTATTTAAATAAATAGTTGAACTTTATACCAGATGCACATTATGAACCTAGCTTCCAGTAAACTCCATTTTATCCTTATTTTACAAAACAAAACAGCTTTATTTGCAATTTTAAATGCACGCCATATTTTGCAACGTAATAAACTTTTGAACCTCCCAGAAAATCCACGCGTGATTTAAAAACAACATAAATTCTGCCGGTGAAATCAATTTCGCTGAAGTTCCCCCTTACTTTATGCATAAAGGGGGGGAGCGGGCAAAGTTGCAGTAACAAATTGCAGACATCAGTCGTGTGTCGCGCTCAGTAATTAGTCAAAACTACTCCAACTTTTAATGAGAGCAAGAGTGAGGAGAACGGGGGTAAACTTTCCGTTTATGGCGACTTTTTTTTTGTTCAAGAGGCGGATGGGAAAGTTAATGTTAGGAAATTGTGTGGGGAAGTGGGTGACTCACCGAATAGCGATCCTTACTTGCTCTGCTTGTGTTTTTAGGACTCAGCGTAATTGTACAATTACACATTTGAATGGCCGTTAAATAAATAATATTGTTGTGGACCGACCAACCTTATTTTAGTATTGGCAGTGTATATTTCTTATTTTTTACCTTTTTTTATACTTACTTGTCAATATAAAAAATGGAGCAAGAACGATTGTATGATAGGTAAAAACTATGTAAAAAGTAAAAGATTTTCTTATAAGTCTTTATTTTATTTGGTAATCTAGGATCTAGTGGCTTCCATCCTCCACAAATACATTTAATATTAAATTAATTAATTTAATTCAGTTTTCAGAAGATCCATATAGAGTACGTACATTCATAATTATTCACGTTCACTAAATTAATTCACAACGTTACTAAAAATAAAAAACACTTATGTACCTACTTATCCACTATTTCTACTGTCATCATTTCATTAACAGCCTTGTTCTAAACAATGATGAGTTATATGCTTCCCCCTTTTTTGCATGCTTCCTTGGGCTGCGAGTCTCATCCAGGTCTTGTTCAAACATAATTATCTAGACTAGTTCTTATAATTCTAGTTGAATTTATGTCTATTCACTGTAATACCTATTTTACGTCACGTTTACTACCTGCCTTTGTTTATCAATAAATGACCAGACTTGATACAATATTATGATATGACTCATGTGCTGCAATTTTTATAAAACTCATTTCTTGTAATCTTAGTTACTGATCTAGGGCAGAATAGGTGCACTAGGAATGAACATTCGCATTTATTCCTCATACGAACTCTTTTACAAGAAATAGTACACTAAATACTCATTGACTGATACCTGGAAACACGGGCAAAGACGTCGAGGTAGTCATAATCATCATCATTCAGCCGAAAGACGTCCACTGCTGGACATAGGCCTCCCCCAAGTGTCGCCACTACACACGACTCGCATCCAGCGGATCCCCGCAATCTTCACCAGGTCATCGGTCCACCTAATAGGAGGCCTTCCAACCCAACGTCTGCCTTTCGTTGGAAGGCACGAGGTATTCAACCGTGTTTAATATTAACCTGTGATCACGAATCCTATAATTTAGTTGATTAAACAAACATTAATCAACACCGACCATTGGCGTGGTCGCTTGAGCGTTTGGTAGAGGACATAACATTATAATAATGATGATTTAACCAAATCTATGCGAGTGATAATGATTGATTATATATCACTTAAACAGTTGAACACCACATCAGTACACGCCACTAATTCCCAATAATCTTCAATCATTCAATTAACAGAACGTTAACTCCGAAACAATTAGATGTCCCGCAATCCGCATTGAACTTTCATTTTCCAGCTAGACGCGAAACCGCGACACTGCGTGGCTTTTTACTTCAAAATTTAACTGCAGTGTCAGCACAGTGTCTTCCGTGTAACAGTTCGAAATCCGTGTAAAGTTACGCGTTGCAAACTTAGTGAAACGCAGGTGCTAATTACGACTTTACCGTCGCTAACGACCAATGATACTGGAGCCTTCCATCCCCGCTTGATTCTAACAGAATGGAATCGACAGGGAACAATGTTTAGCTAATCAGAGGTCCAGTTAAAGTGGTGAATGTGCTCAGTTGTAATATTATTGAGCACGTATAAATTAACAGGATTGCCCATAGGACCTGGGTATTAGCGTTTGTTATTTGCTAAATCTGGATTTGATATGCTTGTACATATTGTATGACAATGGGTGTACTAGGAGGTTGTGTATGGAGAGGGCTATAGTTACCGACATAGCCCGAAGTATTGCCAAACTTAAGAAGCAATGGACAGGGCACACTGCTCGCAGAACGGATGGCCGATGTGGCCGAAAAGTTCTGGAGTGGCGACCGCGAACCGGAAGACCTTGCGTTGGAAGGCCTCACAATAGGTGGACTGATGACCTGGTGAAGGTTGCGGGGATCCGATGGATGCGAGTCGCACGGGACCGGTCAATGTGGCAATACTTGAGGGAGGCCTATGTCCAGCAGTGGACGTCTTTCGGCTGAAATGATGATGATGATGAAAATGGCAACTACAATACTTTCTCAAGTTATTATGCCTTGTGACTGTGATTGTAGCTTCGCTTTTTTTTTTTGTTTTCTTGATATAGAAAAGGGCCGTAATGGTCTTATTGAAATAATTTATTTGAGTTTGTGTGTTAAATGGGTGTATTCGTTCACATGATATAGGTATCTAATCAGAATAATTACCTACTTACTTGTATTTTGTACTAAGCGCGGGTTAGGACAATGAACCTCCTTTGTAGTGATTTCGCTGTCTTTCGCGAGAGTATGTGTTACGTACATACCGTACTTTACCATCTTTTATACCATGTTTTTAGCAAATAAATGATTATTATTATTATTATTATTACAAAGGGCAAATATTGGGAACTCATGAAGTTGAATTGATAACAATAATCAAACTATTCCTATAACAACCATAGGAAAACAGAACTTTACCGTAATGGTGTTACAATTGTCTGGAAGTGTCTCTGAGAACACCCATTTCCAAACTCTTGTTCGTATTAATAAGAATTATCATAACTCCTACTACTAACAGGACCTCACCTGGGTTCGCTTCCCGGGTCGGGCAAAGTGTTATTGGGGTTTTTCGATCAGGAATTTCTCAGTAACAGCCACGGAGTCTGAATTTCTGGCAATAGCTGGTTGATGGCAATAGGCTCACCCCCAATTACATGACTGGCGAAATGTAGGTATAGTATTAGGTACACCTCTGCCTAACTCTTCGAGGATCATAACTATGGCAAAATAAAAAAGTATTAACGAGCACCTCTGTAAGTATACCCCTTTTGAGAAATAAAGCGTGATTTACTACAGGTAACTAAGCTCTAGAACTCCTAAATATAAGGTAAGTAAAGGAACAACCCATTTTACGAGCTTATTACTCTTTTTGAGTGGTTCGCCAAAGTTTTGTGGGTTAGCTATTAAGTAGATGCGCTATACTGCTTGCTTTACGTTCTAGGTAAAAGTTTTGCTAACAATAAGAAGTTAGGATAACATTTTGAAAGCAATTTAAATCTACCTGGCTTGGCTTCAGTTAATGCGACTGGCATGCTCAGTTTGTTTAAGGGTTCCGTATCCAAAGGTGGCAACTGGACCCTATTACTAAGCTTTGCTGCTCTCTGTTTGTCTGTCACAGGGCTGTTTCTTTGGAACCATAATAGGTAGACACTTGTGATTTTCATAGACTGTGTTTTATTTTAACCGATATAATAATATATGGTCCGCATAACTGAAATGTGTTTTTTTGGGGTTTTGTACAGGACCCTTCCTATGTGACTCTGCTTTGCACTGAGCCGGTTATTTTCTGACAGATTTCGATGATTGTTTCAGTTTTAACAGTCAAGAAATTCCGAAACAAATATAAGAGTAAAAGGATTATTCCAGAAATCCCCACCGACAAATCCCTACCAGTGGGGATCGTTACTTTTTTTCCAGAAATCCCTACCAACATGAATATTATTATCACAGGCCTGGTAGGATATACACCCCACATTTCCAATTCCATTAATTTTGACAGTTCAACAATATTCATTGCGTTGTTAATGAAAGCAAAGTAATAATCCTTAAAATCTTTCGAATTCTGATAGTGTGTGTGACGCAATAATTGGGGTGCAATACTTTCCTTTGTTCGGTACTGGACAGATTCTTAGATTGGACAGATTAGTTAGTTCGGCAGATTCGCTACTCGTTTCCTGCAGGTACTAAGTACTTTATTTTCCGTTAACATCATTCGATGTGTAGCGGCACTACACAGAGCATAGAACAAAAAGTACTACAGCGCCATCTATGACTAAGATGACGAACTAACAAGCAATATACGTCAGAATCCTACATCGCACAAGTAACTTTATCCGCGACTTAAGACTTTGTAGAAGAACCTGACAACAACTGTTGGGCAGGCACAGCACTTTTCTGGTCGGCTGTTCTATGGGGGATGAGAGCTTTACACCCTGTTCTTCACACCCCCAAAGATGAATCTAATTTAGTGTCTTAAGGAGCTGACAACACCAAAGGAGAATGACCACAATCAGAGTCGCTTTATAGTAAAAGACTATAGCCATAAAAACAAACTCATAAATAATAAAATATTTTTTTAACTTCTCTTAATTCACTTGATCGAAATCGTATGTTTTGTATTTAATTAGTTAAAATATTGGATTTTGCTGCATACTTTTTAAAATGGCGTATTTCGGTAAATGTTGCCAATTTATTAAAACCTCCCCATAATCCGTCAGACTCGGAGTTTTAAAAATAAATTCAACTATGACTATTCTCGTTATTTTACATTTTTTAATTAGCATAATTGAAATAATATATTTTCTTAATTCGCATCCTTTTAAATAATATTACTTTGCTAATTAAAAATCTTTCTATATTTGACAAATCAGTTATAGTCAGAGTGATTTAGATTAACTGTTGGTAACACTATCACAATGTGAAATGTGAACTGTCAATGTCAATTTGTCAAACAAACAAATCAAACTTCGCCGCCGAATACTTCTGTTTTTACTTGTGCATCGATAGTTCTTGAGTTTGTTGTGCTTATAAATAACTTATCATTGCGTTCTGTTCGTGTCTTAAATGTCAATTCAAGTCATTTTGTTGTAAAGGGCTGCTGCTTTTAGTGGAAGGTTCGTTACAAAACGAACCTCAAACCTGAGCAGAAAATCAAAGAACAACAAAAACCCCACAAAATAAATGGATATTTTTTTTTCCTTAGAAAGTACAACATCCCCCCCCTCTTTTATATCCAATTTATGCTATCATACAAAAAGTTTTGATGCGCAACAGCGGTCAGTAGAAAAATGGGCATTCTCCTTTATTGAAATTGATGTTATTTAAGCAGTTTTTTAAGAAAAACTATTTGTTCTAGGACATAAAAAATATATGTTAAATATTCATCATATTTCAAAGACCTTGGATGGACTCGATACATAATTGGACAAAATCAGCTCGATAGATAATAATTGCAGAGATTGGTCTTAAAATCATCACTAACGGTTCTATGTCTTTATTTTTTTGACGTATGGGTCTGCAAATAAAAACGTGAAGTCCACATTTATTCATACCTAAACCGCTAACGAGTCATATTTCACAAATAATCCACACTTTTTTTATTTCAATATATAAATATTACTAGCGGACGTCCCGCGGTTTCACCCGCGTAGTTCCCGTTCCCGTGGGAGTACGGGGATCAAATATAACTTATGTTACTCAGGGTGAATGTAGCTTTCTAAGATTTTTTTAAATCGGTTCATTACTTCCGGAGATTACCCCCTACATACAAACTCACAAACAAATGTTAGCTCTTTATAATATTAGTATAGATTTTCTTCTAAAATCTGGCCGCCCAGTATTAGTGACGTCTCGTTTACTCCCATACAAATAGACAGTGTGTGCGATTATGGTGTTGATAGCGCCTTAATAACTAAAACTATTGTACATATCGGTACCTAAGTAGTTTGGCTCACATACACAAGCTTAATGCAGACTTTCAAATATCTAAAAATATCACTACCCTACGCGCGAACCCAGGCACAATATAGCAAGCCCTGTAACTATGTAGTTACCTACCGTGTACTCGCAGTAAATCGACATGGAACCGATTCATAGCCGGCCGACCAGTTCTTTACGACTACGCCTTAAGACTCGTGACGTCATCGGCTGTTAGGGCTGAGCCTAAACCTAGCTGTACTTGTGTACGGTCGGGTGGTGGTCACAAGACGCCGGCGACCGATGAGTAGTTCATACAAACGTATACCAAAATAATTTGTAAATCAAACATATTCATAAGGTAGTGTGTATTTATTTCGATTGGATTACAGAATATCTAAGTTCCCAAATATATATTTTGAAAGGACAGCGATATAAAGACGAGATATGAGGAATTTAAAATTGCTATCGAAAACTTATTTTTCTCATAACTCTTGTATGAAAACATCCATTCAAAATATATATTTGGGAACCTAGATATTCTGTATTCCAAACGGAATAAAGACACACTACCTTAAGAATGTGTTTGATTTACAAATCGTTTTGGTATTACGTTTGTATGAACTACGCATCGGTCGCCATGCCTGTAACTACAATGATGATGTACACCTACCACTGCTTGTCTCTGCATCACCCAAAGGTTGACTGGTAGAAAATGCATATGGCATTAAGTCCGCCTCTGTACTTTGTGCTTGAAGTGTTAAGGCTGCAGTCTCGCAAAATTCACTCGCTGCGAATTATTTGCGCAACAAAGTATATTTTTTTTAAACAAACGGATGAAATAACATGGAATATTATTATTGCACATAAGTAACCATAATATAAGTAATAGCTAGTTATTTTTTTAAGTTCATTTAAGTGGATTATGTTAAGTAAATCAAGCGTTAAATACAGGTCTTTCGTGCCCAACATCATTTCGAGTTGTGTTTGTGCGCTTAGTTTATGGCAATAAAGAATTAATTTACAAATCTGTTCAGCGCATAATGAGCTCAACATTTTTGTCTTCAAAATGCGCTGATTAGTTTTTTCTAATTATCTTTCATTTTCTTAATTCAGAGGTCACAATTTCATCAAAATTCTCTGTTTTTATCTCTTAATAAACGGGTTGTTTCATAAAAACTGTGCATCGTACGTATGCAATAATTAAATTATTTTGATGCCAAGAGTTCAATAAAGCAAATACAAAAAAAAATTGCACCTAAATCACCTTACTCTAACAATAATAATAATCTCAAAAGACCTACAAGAAATCCCTTGCAATTCTTGTTTATAAACTCTTTTTTTGTAGGTCTTTTGAGATTTGTTTTTGTTATTTTTTTGTTTGTATTTGTTTTATTGAACTCTTGGCATCAAAATAATTTAATTGTTACATACTTACGATGCATAGTTTTTATGAAAAAACCCGTTTATTAAGAGATAAAAACAGAGAATTTTGATGAAATTGTGACCTCTGAATTAAGAAAATGAAAGATAATTAGAAAAAACTAATCAGCGCATTTTGAAGACAAAAATGTTGAGCTCATTATGCGCTGAACAGATATGTAAATTAATTCTTTATTGCCATAAACTAAGCGCACAAACACAACTCGAAATGATGTTGGGCACGAAAGACCTGTACTTAACGTTTGATTTACCTAACATAATCCTCTTAAATGAACTTAAAAAAAATAACTAGCTATTACTTATATTATGGTTACTTATGTGCAATAATAATATTTCGTGTTATTTCATCCATTTGTTTAAAAAAAAATATACTTTGTTGCGCAAATAATTCGCAGCGAGTGAATTTTGCAAGACTGCAGCCTTAATTAAATAACTACACCAGCCCCGATACATTTTAAACCGCAACACAGGAACGCAGAAATCGTAAGGTGATAATGAGACTGAATGTCTAAGACAGCCGAATTTAATACTTACATTAAACCTGCGAAGAAAAGAATAAATGAAGAATGATTGAAGATTTGATGAAACTGTTATCCAAGACTTCGTTCGCGTGGAAATTTTGATGTGTATGTGTGAGAAAAACATTGTTTGTCTGTCTGTTTGTTTGTTTTTTCCAGCTAAACTCCGAAACTGCTAGACCAATTTTGACGGGACTTTACTGGCAGGTAACTAATGTTATATGAAGTAATTTGGCTACTTTTATATTTTTTTTTAAATAAGGGTTCCGTGCAAAATAATTAAAACCCATGAAATGATAAACAAGATCCGATTCAAATAAGGAAGTATTGTACCTCATATTTTTATAATAATTTCACGCTGACGAAGGTGGCGCAGCGGGCAACAGCTAGTATATTAAGGCGGCTCCCCGAGCAAATGACCTTGAGCGAGCAGTTTTTTGGAGCCTACTCCTCTTTATCCAAAAGAAATACCAACTAATAAAAAATACATTAAATTACTACATATTCTTGACTCCAAAATTGTCGTTTCATATTTTTTTTAAGTTGCTTATTGTTTAATAAATACCCTCGCAACGAAACCACAGAAATGAGAAATAATGATTTATAAAATGCTACTCCTCGTAAAGTAACCATTATTTTGATTTGCTAATTATATTAATGGATAGGCAATTTAATAATGAACATAATTGTCGTTTTATTTTTTCCAAAAGACGTAAATTTGATTTTATAAAGAATTAAAACCACTCATTTCGCACAATTCGGCCTGCAGTGACTGACGTAACAACCATTTCGTAGCGCAAGCTGATTAGAACTTTATTCTAACAGTATTTCAAACGAAGTTTGAACCATCACAAACAGAGTTGCTAATCTTGCTCGCGGGGTACCACCTTAAATAAAATCTATATTAGCGCTAGCGAGTGCGACTAGCCCCTAAATCTTTACTTATTGTCGGTGCTCACAACTAAACTTGCCTTGCCTTTAGTTTTATGTTTCATAGATTTTATGGGCGTAAGAAAAACCTTACGAAGTTGTCGGTAAACTATAAAAAAACTAGTTCAGGAAACTTCTTTAGTACGTAGATATATACGTACATAAAATTGATGATTTAAAGAAATGTTCTATTTGCGCAGATTTTTTTAGTACATAAGGACAATATACTCGATCAATTGGTACTATATTTGATGCCAGTTAAGATGAGAATAGCGGTCATTGCCCTTTCCTTATTATCTCTTCGTACAAAACAAATAAACCATGTATCGTTTTTCATTACAAAAAATGTTGAAGATCACGATAGAAGAGGATTCCAGACTTGAACAGGCTTATTTTTGGTTTTCAAAGTTAATAAGTTTAATAAATGTAGGTGGGTCAATGACCGCTAATTTCATCTTCACTGACACCAACTATAACTTTACAAAGATTAAAGTCCAATCACTGCTTGACTGCCTTGTTGGTAGAGTAGTCACCGCATGAGGACCTGTGTTCGATTCCCGACTGTTATTCAGAGTTTCCAACTTGATTTTTACAATAGTGCCCGGTTGATGGCAATAGGCTGACTTCTATTAAATGGGATACAAACATAGCTGGTGAACTGTGGGTGTACTTTTAGGTAGATACACCTCTGCCGAATTCTGCGGGGATTATAGGCGTGATGTTATGATATGTTATGTATGTCCCTACGTAAGCACGTAGTTTGTATCTTCCATTGAATACAAGAACAACTGATCCATCCCCAGAATCTGTTCGTGACAACCATACGCCAAGTGCTGCCAACCCGTCTAAACAAAAACGCGCTGTTAGCTCTTTAAAAAAGCGCTAGAATGCGCTAAATGGTCGCTGTTTAAAAAGCGCTGTATTCGGCGCCAAATTCAAACAAACGCCCAATAATTTGAGACTAGGACTAGATTCAGTACCTGTTAAGACAAATTAATCATTTTGAAGTAATTAATAAGTAATTCAAATTAATGAATGCATTTTTTTATTGAATCAAAATAGGTTTGTCAGACTACGATACCAACATAAGAAACATTAAAAAAAAGTTGAGTGATGTTTCAGTATTCGGGGGTAACAGCCACACTCAGAGTCAGTTAATGGTTACTTAAACGGTTCCTTAGTAAAACTTAAAAAAAGTTCACCCTCAGAGTCAGATAACGGTTCATTAGCGTCCCCTAATGACAATTAAAGTTAAGTAAAGCAAAACCTTTACTTAAATATTTAATGGCTGATTTTGACATCTACGTTTCGGCCTTGGGTTATATTTTTACCCGCGAATTCGATTTCATACTAAACGTTTATTAATTAAAAAGGAATAATGTCTGATTCCAGACTTCATTGAGTTTTTAGATTATGCCAGAAGATATAGAGAAGTGGAACCGAGGCGGAATTTACGAGATTATTCTGATCCCTTTACAAACTATTCTATTCAGGAATTTCACGCAAGTTATAGATTTACACCTGAATCTGTAAAGTGTTATACTTATTGCCGTTGGTGGCATCCGACCTCGGGAAACCAACGAAAAGAGGATTACCATTTGCACCGGAAATAATGTTACTACTAAAATTACGGTACTTCGCTACAGGGAGGCACGGTTAGCAGATACTTACCTATCATAGAATTAATTGAAACAGAAATATGAATGGAAGTTCTTCGAGGATACAAGGTGTGTGTCGTTGAATCACAATTCACTGAAAGTACCTACTTATTATACTTACCATAACGTAAATGAATACAGATGAAATTACAATTCACAACCAATGGTATTCTAACAAACAGATATGTTATACACCTACAAAACCACCGAAAAAAGTGTGCCGCGGGGGTGAGCCAGCTCACGTACACGCAGTGACGCAGAATAAAGGATAAACAGACCAATTGGCTGGTTTTCGAGTCTTCACGATTGCGCACTCATAACATATCTGTGTAATAGAATTATTAGAATATCATTGTTCACAACACAAACTTTCCCGCCCGGTAAATACTACTTGACATTGACAGTTGAGTGATGCCATAGAAAAAAAATCGCAATCGCTTTATTTTATTTCAATGAAAATAGCTGTTGCCCTTTGCAATTTAGTAAAAACTTACAGTAAAGTAACTGATTATCATATATATTACTCTGAATAATAATTTTCTACGTTTATAAATAAACTTAAATGTGATTTAATATCAACACTTTTTATATGTGGCTACACCAGGACTTTATCGATATGCAATCGATAAGATGATTTTAGCATGCTTCGCCCTACATATACTTAAATCTGTCATTAGCTAATTAACCGTTAAATTATGTCTCTGGGATGTAGCATTGATTAACGGATTTAATGATAATTAGTTAAGTATTAATTAGGACTAATTTAATGAACGACTCTGAGTGTGGCTGTAAGTGATGCAAGTTCAAAAAATTTAAATGATTCGTTCAGTGTTACGCACATCACAGAATAAATAGTAGTAGATGTGCATATCATAATATGATTTCAAAAAGCGCTAGATTTAGCGCTAGGCACTAGAACGCGTTATTGAACAAAAGAAGTGCTAGATCTGGTGCTGAAAGCGCTAAGTTGGCAGCACTTGAAACCAAAAGGATTACACGATCACAATTTGGCGCATTTCATTACACCTCCACTGAATAAAATTGATTTGTATTTTCAATGCAAACGAAGATACAACCGTGGGATATACTGCCAAATCTGGGAGCACCTAGAGCCATAGGTTCTGTTATTATTTGGCGGATTTCCAAAATAATTACTTACGTAAACCAGTCGTCCGGGAACGCGGATCGCGATCTAACGGCGATTATGGTATCGTGGGATGTGGCATTTAGTAGGAATCACAGAGCAAAAAGGTTTTTGATGTGAAAAATTTATAGGCGTGGGTAAATCTAGAGTCTGTGAGTGAAACAGAGGGAAACATTGTGTCGTCTCTCGTCGCGTACAGTCACTTAGCTTTGAGCTTCGGAAGTGAACGGACGTGCGTGCGTGAGAGCCGATAATATAGAGGGAAATACCACAGTAAACAAAAAAAAAACATGAAAAATTCATGGCGTGCGTGGCGAGCGTGACGAGCGTGGCGAGCGTGACGAGCGTGGCGATCGAACCTTCGCGAACAATCCCGAACATTACCGACCTATTGAAGCAGCATAAGATCTACATATTCGCCACTATTTACAACAAGCCAGCTGGTCTCGGGGCACAGAGCGCGTGACTTCGAGTTCGATTCCAGCATAAGGATTTTCTTTTTGTGTATCGAGTCATTTTGTTTTTATTTTATGTGTTTGTTTTTAATATTGACTTTTTTTAAGCATATTACTTGTAGAAAATAATTTCGATGTTTCACATTAGCCAGGCGTCGCGCGACGGTTTCACTTTTTTCTCTTACAAAGGAGATATAACAATTTTACATCATGCTTGCTAAGTGTGAGAAGAAATCTTTAATTCAACCAAACTTCTTATCATCCGTAGTTTAATTTTATAAATTAAATGCGATAGTAACCCTGTTTGTACATCTAAAGGACTGTAAGGATTTCCCTAAAGAAATTGTCATAAAAGTAGACCTTAACCTGGATAATCATGTACTCTGTGACCTAGGTTAGGATGGAACAATTTTATCCTGGAGTTTTATTCCCGCAGGATAATTTCCGGCCTCCAGCTGGGTGAAGCCGCGGCCAAAGGTAGTATACTATGAAACCGCACATACCTAATTGCATCTCAGTAAAACTAACATGCAAAAAGTAACACATCCAAAAGATTATTTAAAAGAAAAAACGAATTTCTAACATCTATGTAGAAACAAACCAATGCGAGCGTAGTATCAAATATTCATTATCTCACGTAAAGGGTACTTTGAAAGCGAATTTTCGGATCGAGAACGAAGTAATTTGGCAACAACGGCAGAACAAATTAAATGCAATTATTTTTGTACCTCATCCATATCGATAGATATCAATTTAGATGGAATCGATAACGGCGCTTTATTCGATTGATTGGACCATCAGTCAATCTAGTCCAGTGCAATTACAGATGAAAGTGGACTAGAAAAATAATAGTTTTATAAATCTATTAAAACTTCAACGTGTATGGTTTTTTAAGCCGTGTGGTATCCGGCAGAGTAGAATAGAACCAACCCATTACACTCACAGGTTTCGTATAAGGCGACTAATGTCTGAGGCAGAACACCTTGCGCCTCCGTAGACCAGAGAATGGGCAGCAGCGTTTTCTGTTAGTCTTTCATCACTGCGATCTCCAATCCGCCTGCCAAGCGTGGAGATTACGGCAAATTCCTCCCATCATGGGAGAGGCTTATGTCCAGCAGTGGGCGTTATGGGCTGTTGTTGTTTTTGTTGTATGTTTTAGCTGGACCCCAATTGCTGGTTTGCCATAAGGGTGTAAACGGACCCTTTACGAAGGCGTCAATAAACGAAGCATTCTGTACATCAAACTAAGTAACTTTACTCAAAAATTATCGCTGGGAAACGACTTTTTGTTTTTTGGGGCGTAAAGTCACGTTTTACGATGGAACTCAAAACATAGTGTTTAATGGATGAATTGAATAGTACGCGTGCCGTGGATGTATTTAAAGTAAAAACCTTACATTCAAAAGGTGTATTTAAAAAAACCGGCCAAGTGCGAGTTGGACTCGCGCACGCAGGGTCCGTACCTTATCTATACAAAATTAGACAAAACGTAAAAAAATAACGTTTGTTGTATGGGAGCCCCCCTTATATATTAATTTTATTCTGTTTTTAGTATTTGTTGTTATAGCAGCAACAGAAATACATCATCTGTGAAAATTTCAACTGTCTAGCTGTCACGGTTCATGAGATACAGCCTGGTGACAGACAGACGGACAGACGGACAGACGGACAGACGGACAGACAGACGGACAGACAGCGAAGTCTTAGTAATAGGGTTCCGTTTTTACCCTTTGGGTACGGAACCCTAAAAATACGCAATTTAGTACCTAACCATAATTACTAACTCTATGTAGGTACCTTTAATGATTTTCTCTTCACAAACAGCTGGCAGTTAAAATAATTTTCACCTAAACTGTTTATCTTCATCTGGACTTGATACTTGTAACTAATAAAGTTTGACGTCAGTTAGACTTTTAATTACCAGCACAAACATTTAAAACATGAATTAATTTTTTGATACCTACATTAAAATGTATCAGACATATAATTTTTACATTCAAACCAAATACCTACTATAACGCCTAAACCTCAGTTTGACTTAACTGCGAGACGCAAGAGTTTTGCAGGCTTAGTCTTGTTCTTGCTCAAGTCTTGCAGGGTTCAGTCTTGGTCTTGGTCTTGCTACAATAAGTCGGTCTTGGTCTTGCAAAAATGCAAGATCAAAACCAAGACTGCAAGACCAAGACCGCTTTTGGGCAACACTAATCAAAAGAAATGAAAGACCTGGGCTCGATCCCCAGGTCGGGCGAAGTGGTAATGGGGTTTTACATGAGACTTAAGGGCTATATATCCCTCAAATGACTTAGCATGATCCAGTACCGTTACGCCTAAAATACTGCAGCATTAATTTTGAAACAAATATATGGTAAAGATGAGAATGTTAAGTACTATGTGTGACGAAAACACGATTCCATAAACATTTCTCGATAGAAAAAAAAACCAAAGTTACCTCCAAATCGAACAATAAACCGCTGGTATTCAAAAAGTACTTCAAATTATAACATCATCAACTTTGCATACTAACTGAACTAACTTTATTGCAGGTCTTATGTGTTTTATTTTTTTTGTTCCAATCAATAGATTTTTTGTAAATCGCAAAAAACCACTCATTCGCACTATTCGGCCGCAGTGACTGACGTAACAACCGCTTTGTAGTGCAAGCTGATTAAAACTTTATTCTAACAGTATTTCAAACGAAATTTGAACCATCACAAATAGAGTTGCTAATTTTCGGGTTAGAAGGGCCTTAAAACATATAACTGCCGAAATGTGAGTGTACTCTTCTACTGTTACTAAACGTACAAGGCATGTAAAATGCGTGAATTTATTCTTACGCCTTTTTCGCACGAGAAAGTACATTACTACACAACATACTACTTGCTCTGCTTCATTAATTTAAACCCTCTAGCAAGCGCCATTTTGGAACCTTACTTCAAATATCATGCGAAGTTAAATCTGCGTGTTGCATTCCACCTGATTAGGTGCCTCCCTCCTACAGAATCATATGCTTTGATGCCAATTACTGCTTTGAAAGCTTACACGATTACATTACAAGCGTCTGTGTGTCTGTAATTAGGAGTAAGTTAATGTTATGCAAATTAATAATGATTTGGGTCGAATTAACTGGCACAAACTGGGACAGGATGATATCAAAATACTGAATGATATTTCTGTGAATTGGTTCCAAAACACTTTCACTCGTGAAAAGTAAATAATGTTTAAAGGTTATTGTGTCAATAAACATTTATTTATTTTATCTAGATGAAGTCGGGAGGTGCCCGTGGCTAAATAATAACAGCTGCTTGGGTCGATCTTTAGGTTAAGCCGTGCTTGGCTAGGTTTGACTGTGGTGACCACCCATTACATACCGGGTTTCCTCCGTGCCTCGGAAATTACTTTAAGCCGTTAGTCCCGCCTATCATTTGTAGATCTTTGACAGTCGTTACAGGTCAGTGGCTCAAAAAATCTGACAACTAGTCTTACCAAGAGATATCGTATTACCCAGTACTAACTGGGTTGTGGAGGTCAGATAGGCAGTCGCTCCATATAAAATAATGGTATTCAGCTGCACCCGGTTAAACTGGAAGCCGACCCTAACATAGTTGAGAAAATGCTAGGCAGCTGATGATGATCTAGATCAGCGGTCGGCAACACACGGCCCGCGGGCCGCAACTGCTTTGTACATGAAAGTTTAATTCTTATAGTTTAATTTAATCAGCGTTCCTTGGGCCTGCCTCGGTGTCGACGACAGTTTTCAGACACCCAGTGTGTGACGATTCACAATTGGAAATGTGACCCGCCCAGTCGCATTTAAACCTCGCAGATTTATCGCCAACATCGGCAATGCCTGTCGAGCGTATTGTGGTGTTTCGCATTCGATCGGTGACTTTGATGTTTAAAATGCTACGCTCTCCATCGCTCTTTAACAAACCTTGAGTTTGGACTTCTGAGCGTCCGTCAAAGTCAAGTCTGGGCGCCATAGGTTAGGATAGGCAGGTTAGGGTATGTCACACATTATTTTTATTTCATTTAACATTTTATTTTGTCTTTGTTTTAGTTAGTCATTGTATTCCCCTAATTTATTTTCAAGTTTTTTTTTTATTAAATTTATTTTTTCTAAAACATTTATTTTAATTTTATTAGCTAATACAGTTATCACTACATAGTATAAAATAAAATCGCTTCCCGCTCTCTGTCTGTCCCTATGTATGCTTAGATCTTTAAAACTACGCAACGGATTTTGATGCGGGAAAATATAATTCTCAGCGAAACAAATGGGGTCGCAGGGCCTAGGTTATCAATTCGCCTGTTTTTTTTTTGTGTGCATGTTCAGCCTTTTTTCGCCAATTGTGAACCAATTTCGATGATTATTTTTTTGTTTGGAAGAAAATTACTTCGCGGTGGTCCCGTTTAAATTTCGTGAAGATCTGATGGTGATCTTCGGAGATATACAATGGAACTCTTCAATTATAGACAGCAAATCGGTCGTGATTGCTGCAATCGCTTGGATTTTTGTTGTTTTCACAACATCATAACATAACATTACGTCTGTATGCTCTGAGGGGGTATGCAGATGTGTGTGTCACCCACATTTCGACAGTTAGGTATATTAGGTTCCATTTTATTGGGGACTAGCTGACCCGCGCAACTTCGTCTGCGTCACATAATAAGAGAAAGAGAGAGAGGGTTAGGTTAGAGATTCTGAGACCACTTTAAAAGATAGACATCATTATGTTATCGCGGACTGTTTTTTAACTTTTTAAGAAGAACAATTCCGTCATTTATGATTATTGCGTAAACGGTTAAAGATTCCCAAAAGGAATCTCCAGTTTTTTGCAATATTTTTCTTTGATGCTCCGCTCCTATTGGTTGTGGCGTGATGTTTTATAACGTATAACCTTCCTCGATAAATGGGCTATCCAACACTAATAGATACTTTTAAGTCGAACCAGTAGGCATAGCCAAGTTACAAACGTTTCATATCGATTCTCTTTCTACAATCGTAAACCCCTCGGTTTCAGCGATTGTAGATAGCGCTAAAATGGTAGCCAAGTTGACACGACTGAGTCGATCGCTCGTTCTCTAATGTCTGTAGAAAAAACATACACTTAAGTCTATGGTGAGCGTTCCTACCAAAGAGTATTGCGATCAACATTATAGAAACGATATCTATTCTATCATTTTGAACGATGTAAACTTGTCTACGAATTCAGTAGTTCCTGAAATTAGCGCGTTCAACCATCCAAACAAACTCTTCAGCTTTATAATATTAGTATAGACTCAAGTAGGTAACAATTTAATTTCTCAGAAATATTTGCGTTAATCGCTAAAATATTCTAAGTAGGTACTTATATTTTTCCAAATAAGGGCTTCCCTCGACAGCCTTACGTTTTCATCCTTAGACACTCGATGACGTCTAAAGTTCTCATCAAGGAACACAAAATGAGCCGAAACACGATAAAACTCCATTAAACTATTGCGGATCTCTCGCAACTGCCTTCCCTCTCCAACGTCAGACCTTCTTTGATAGTCATACTCCACCCAGGTCTAAAGTTCTCATCAAGGTTCATCAAAATGAGCACAAACACGATATAGATGCTATAAACTCTGAGAACCTTTTGCAACTGCCTTCCGTCTCCATCGTTAGAATATCGATGACAGTCATACTCCAGCCAGAGTTAAGGTTCTCATCAAGAGCATGAAATGAGCCTAAGAACGATCTTCTTCTTGTTTATCGTGTGGTTAGTGCCTAACCTGGTGTCAGAGTTTTTATGCCGTCCAATGGCCTCTGACTTGGAGGCGCTACGCCGGGGGGAAACTCCGCTGCCGCGGAAAATTGTCGCTCAGCGAACAGACTTCCGGCGGGATCTCATGGCGACATGGAGAGAGCGACTGTTGCAACCCCGTGCAGGGCACGCCACAATAGTGGCGATAAGTCCCCTCTTTGAGGAGTGGCTTGAGCGACGCCACGGCGTCATCACCTTCCGCCTGACGCAGGTCCTCACCGGACACGGTTGTTTCGGGAGGTTCCTGCACCGAATCGGGCGGGAGGAAACGCCCGGATGTTTCCATTGCGAGGATCGACCGGAGGACACGGTGGAGCACACGGTAGAGGTTTGCCCCGCGTGGGCGGAGCACCGCCGTGTCCTCGAAGCGGTGATTGGCGGCGGCGACCTCTCGCGTCCGGCCCTGGTTCAAGCCATGGTCCGGAGCGAGACGGAATGGGAAGCCGTCACCTCCTTCTGCGAAGCAGTAATGCTAGAGAAGGAGGTGGCGGAACGTGAGAAGGAGAGAACCTCACAGCGTCCCGGCCGCCGCGGAAGTCGCCCCGGACATCCCGTGGCCCGGCCACCGTAGGCGCGGGCCCGTGGACGTCGGGCTATGGCTTAGCTCGCCGTCCGTCCGTCTCATGACGACAGGCCGTGTCGACGGCGCGTTCGCGTTCCACGCGCGCCTCAAAGAGAGTCGGCAAAAAGGAAGGGGTCCGCAAGGACCGAGGCCTACCGGGGTTGCGGGACTGTTCGAAAGAGATACCGTGGCCCCAGAACACAAAGGGCGATGAAGGAACATGGATGGGTTTTAGTCAGTAAAAGTCTGACACTCCCTCCTGCTCCGCCCAGAGCGGGAGGAGTCATTTGATGATTTCCCATCCAAAAAAAAAGGGCCTCTGACTTGGTTTTACTTGCCGTCGACAAATATCTCTCAGGCATGCTGGTTTCCTCACGATGGTTTTCTTCACCGAAGCAAGTGATAATTATACAAAACGCACATGAATCCGAAAAATCAGAAGTGCATGACTTGGGTTGGGATTTTTTTTTCAATTTTATATGGGACCAACTTTGAGATATACGCTTTTCACTAAAAAAGAATCATGCAAATCGGACCTCTCTGGAAAAAGTTATGCGTCATCATCATCATCATCCACAGCCTGAATTTACCCACTGCTGGGTATAGGCCTCTTCTGTTTGTGCTAAGTTCCACGCTCTTTCCGTTCCTAGGACGCCACCCGGTCACAGCTTTACTCCACCTACGATCACCGCGCCTTGCTAGGTGTCCTGCCCAACTCCATTACACAGCTGACACGGGCGAATGACAGTATTTATCATTCTTTCATAATAATCTTAACACTGCGATTCAGAAAATGGAGTCAATTTAAACTGCTAAATATGCTTGGAAAGCGATCGACTTGCTTTCCATGCATACAAAAGCTCCCCGTCTACAGATTTACTAAATGATAGATTTATATTAATAAATATAGATAAATTTTGATTGAAATAAATTATTCCCTAACCGTCGTTTATATGGTTAAAAAAAACTAAAAGTATGTATAAACTATGCAGTAATGATTTCGAAACCTTAAAGCTTTAAAAAAAATCAAAATACTTAGTTACAAAAAGCGAAAACTGGATGGGGATCGAACATGCGAACCTAAGTTATTATCTTACAGCATTAAACAAATCAAAATTAATACAAAAAGTGAGTCTTGACTGAGGCTCGAACTTGCGAAACACTGTTCACAGGGCGGTCGCTGTCGCCGGCGGGCTATTTGTTCTAGTGACAAAAGGTTCAAAATAGCTGTTCTATTGCAACGTATGTTATGGCAGTTGTCAGTTGTCAAACAGTTAAATAATATTGACGAAATGCAATATTGCTCACCCCGTAAGTTATTAGCGTAATAATATATAGCCTATGTCCTTCCCCTGGTTGAAATATATCTCCTTGCCAAATTTTATTACGATCCCATCAGCCGTTTAGTCGTGAAAAGGTAGCAAACAAACAGAGTTACTTTCGCATTTATAATATTACTATGGATATAAGTAAGTTTAATACCCTGCTCCTTTATAAAAAATAGCGTGATTATTATGTTCCTAGAGTAAAATTTTTATTAACATGTTATTTTGTGCATTCAATTATTTTGTCCATTCAATTACGAACAAAAACCTTTTAAAATCAATATTGCTTACCTCCCATAACATAAGGCGTGATAATATGTAGCCTAAAGCCTTCCTTGGTTTACAAAGAACATTTTTGCCGAATTTCAATTCAATCTATGCAGTAGTTTTGGCGTGAAGCCGTACCATACACACAGACAAACAGACAAACAGACAAAAATTCTAAAAAGTCACTTTTTGTCATCAGTTACGTTTTTCTAACAAAAGCCACTTATAAATTCTCGAAAATTCTCAATGTACAGTTTTTCTTTCGTTACTGTTTTATTATATGTATAGATAACCCTATTACCGTGACATGTATACATGTACAATATGAAACAAATGTCTGCTTCGTTGGTCTAGTAGTGGCAACTACTCAGCATGAGGTCCTGGGTTCGATTCCCAGGTCGGGCAAAGTGTTATTGTGTTTTTCCATCAGAAATTTCTCAGTAGCAGCCACGGAATCTGGATTTGTGACCAGTTGATGGCAATAGGCTCGCCCCCTATTACATGGGACTTAAACATAACTGGCGAAATGTGGGTGTAGGTACTATTGGGTACACCTCAGCACAACTCTTCGGGGATTACAGGCGTGATGTTATGTTATGTTAAAATAATTGTATAGCTAATATTTGTATAGGATATTACAACTAAAAATGGAAAAATAATAAACTTTTTTACAAAAATAAAACCGATTTCAAAAACACAACAAAGTAAAAAATAACTTTAGCTTCAGAAGTCGGTGGCAAAGAAACTGAATCAAACACACAGAAGTCACCGACTTCTACAGTTAAAGTAATTTTTTACTTTGTTGTGTTTTTGAAGTCGGTTTTCATCATCATCATCATCATTTCAGCCGAAAAACGTCCACTGCTGGACATGGGCCTCCCCCAAAGGGGGGTTTTGCCATAATCGCCACGCTTGGCAGGCGGGTTGGCGATCGTAGTACGGTTGTTACAAAAGCGCAGAGAGCGCTGCTGCCCATTCTCTGGTAAGTCCCTTAGTCGCCTCTTACGACACCCACGGGAAGATATGGGATGGTGCTATTCTTTAAGTCCGACACCATACAGAATAAGAAGAAAGAGAGAGAAGAGAGAAGTCGGTTTTATTTTTTGCAAAAAAGTTTTTTATCATCTTTGAAGTTTTGCGTAAAAAGTAATGCATTATTTTAGAAGCTTATTTATGGCGTATGGTGTAAATCTATATAGATTATCTTCAAAATATATTTTAGAACGTATTTATTTACCCTAAACACTATTCAATTTAAATGAATACCTATCTTAAGAGTTATCGCAACTGCCGGGGTCACGGAACTGTCTTTAGACCTCCGGTCCTCCGGTCCTTATCTGTCCTCCTTGTCTGTCTTTGGGTCTTCCTCTTTGTGTCCTTTGCGTTCCAGGGCCCCAATACCCTGTTTACAGGGTACCGGGGCCCTGGAACGCAAAGGGCAACCGATCTTTTGGTTGCCCTTTACATGGTGTCTTAGTCAGTGTGTTTTAGTCAGTAAGTCTGACTGACAGTTCGCTCCACCCAGGGCAAGAGGACTCATTTAATGATTTTACCACCCAAAACAATTACAAAATAATTTCACAGTAAGCGCACTTCCTTTTTTGTTTTAAATTGGTCCCGGCGAAGCCGGGGCGGGTCGCTAGTTACCTTATAAAATTAAACTAAATGTTTTAGCATTATTTATATCACCTATGATACCTACCTACCTACCTAGTAGTCCTAGTACCAAATACGTGCCTTTATCAAATTTTTTCACTATGTGGCCTTTGTCTGCCAAAAGGTTGCCGACTGCTGATCTAGATGAAGTCGGCATTTCTTATTTGACTACCGCGAGAAAAAACACACTCGTTGGTCTCAGTCTCTTTTAAAATCCAGAAAAAAACTTTGTCAAGTCATATGAGGACTTTAAGAACCACACAGATTTTAGTGAACCTGTTCAATCAGTGCACGCATTCTATACTGACTAACTTATGGCCGCGGCTTCGCACGCGCGGAGTTCGATAATGGCTCATGGAATCGTACTGCGAGGATAAAAAGTATCCCATGTATTAATCCAGGTTTTAAACTATCTGAGAGCCAAATTGTATCAGTACTGCATCCATCCATCCGTCCATCCTAACAAACTTTCGCATTTACAATGTTAGTAGGATAGGATACTATAGCCTACCTGTTTACGTGTCTCGGTCAGTAAATGCTTGTTATCTATCTGTACCTCGGTGACGCTAAAAGCACGTCCATTTCGTGTTATGATATTGTAGTTACCTATATGGACAGCCGTCTAGCGTTACCCGTGTGGTATCCGGCAGAGTAGAATAGAACCAACCCATTACACTCACGGGTGTCGTATATATAAGGCGACTAATGTCTGAGGCAGAACACCTTGCGCCTCCGTAGACCAGAGAATGGGCAGCAGAGTTTTCTGTTAATCTTCCATCACTGCGATCTGCAATCCGCCTGCCAAGCGTGGAGATTACGGCAAATTTCTCCCATCATGGGAGAGGCTTATGTCCAGCAGTGGACGTTATGGGCTGTTGTTGCTATATGGACACATTTATTGTGGCAGCGCTGGAAGGGGAAGCTCTAGAAGGATATACCTTATTGTTGATGGCAATAATGTCGCCGCCTTTTACATGGGACTTAAAAACGTCACTGGCGAAATAAGGGTGTATTATTAAGTGTTAAGTTACTCAAAAATTATGGCAATGGTGTTAGGATAGGAACATATGGGTGACAGCTTCCTATATAAAACACCAAGTGTGAAAAGTATGTTTCTTGGAAAACAGACCCAATGGCTTTTGATATAGATGCATTCACATTAAATTGGACAAAAAACATCGCCTGAGCTCCCATCTTACCCTGGCTGCAGGACATGTCTCCGAACGGCACTTCAACTGAGATTACTCCCTCAAGCTTCCTTGGAGGTAATGCTTGGATCCTTAGTGCCAGGTAGGTACCCAAAAACAGTATGATTGCTGTTATAAAAAATGGTGAGCACACTGCCACAATAACAGTATTGACATTGATAAAGCTTCAATACCACAAATAATAGGCTTCTTGTCTATAATTACACCTCTGCCTAACCCTTCTGGGATTACAGGCGTGAGGTTTTGTTATTTAATACTAAAGACAACAAAAATTTGTCAAGACTACGTTTTAAACATTTGCAACTTCACAAACAGAGACACAGCAACATTGAGAATCACAGCGACAATTTCTTTACCTCCGCAATTCCTTATTACTAAACCGCAACAAAAAAATAAACCCAAGAATTGTTCGTTGAACAAAGACGGTGATTTCAATTAAACAATAAAACTTGGGGAACAATTCACCCCTCAGCGGTGACGCGCAACGTCGCTTGTCGCGCGAACTCCTGCGAAACCAATTTAAAGTGTCGCGCGAAATAAAATAATGTGGTGAGGAATCCGCGCCGTCATACTCAGCAAGACGAATTATTGCACGATATTAGATACGTCTGATTAAGGTGGATTTCTCGTTTCTTTATAAAACTGTTATTTGGTGAAGTAGGTAGTAGGTACGTAGTGTAATTTACGGGTGTTATTGAAAGCGTTGATTTTGTTCATTTTTTTTGACACATAGCTTTATCACATTAAAATTCAAACGAATTTTATAGACCATAAAAATATGCTTTCGAAAAAAAGTCGCTCTGTATTTTTGTGTTATATGAAAAAAATACAAACTGGTGTGCACAGTGCAATGTTTCATAATACTTTTTTAAAAGTTACAAATAATCTTTGACATAGAAAACAAAGGATTTAGTGTTTATGTTATCGAATATCTATAAAACCATTCATATTTTCCATATTTCAAATACGAAAAACATGAACATTGTGTAGATAAAAATGCTGTTTCATTTTCGTTACACTGGCCACTGTTTTCGCTGTATACGATGTATTCGTTTTTCCATACATTAAAAACTAGAAAATAATCATTGTATAATTATTATTATTTATATTATATAAAACTACAAAGCCACTGACTGATTGACATGCCGTTTCTCGGAATGGGTGAGAGATGGGTTAGGGGAATGTTTGGAAAAAATGTAGAGTACCATAGAGTGAGTAGAGGAAAATTATAGAGGAGATTCAAATCCAAGATGGCGGCCGAGTCGATTTCCGGTTTCGATGAGAAAAAGACTTGGACGAGTTTCGACTCATAGGTCCCATTCAAAATCTAGAATGATTTAAAAAAAAAGTAAAAAAAAAAAAAAAAACAAGATGGCGGCTGCGCTGGGACGTTTTGAAATCTTCGACTTTTTGCACTAAATTTTGACAAATTGTTTTGTTCTACCGATTTCAAAAGTTGGCAACACCAAGTACACCAGTCGGTGGCCTATATCCTTGAAATTTAAGAAAAATTGTGACTTTTTAGAAAAACAAAATGGCGAACAGTATAGCGGCCATCTTGTAAAAAGTTGTAATTTTCGACTTTTTTCAAATCCATTTTTCGGGTAGTTGGCAACATCCGACGGGTTTGAGTTGTACCAAGCGGTTGTGTGTTTTATTAAGGAGTGTTGGCCGGTGCAAAAATTTTCCCCATTTTTTGGGTTATTTGCCAGATTTTCCCCAAAAACATGAAAAGTAGAAATAAGGACATTTTGAATAGAGACTTTGACTAGCTGGCAACATTGGGGTCCCCCAAATGACATTTGACCATTTTGGTTCGTTTTAGTTGGCAACCCCAAAAAATATTGAATATTTTAATTTTTGGGACTTTTTGACTTTGACGAGTTCTTTTGTTCTACCAAACTCAAAAGTTGGCAACACCACGCACACCGGTCGGTAGCCTATATCCTCAGAATTTCAGGAAAATTATGACTTTTCAGAAAAACAAGATGGCGGACCTTATGGCGGCCATTTTGTAAAAACTTGAAATTTCGACTTTTTTCAAATCTATTTTTCGTGCAGTTGGCAACATCTGAAGGGTTCGAGCTGTACTGATCGGTTATGTGTTTTGTTGAGGAGTGTTGCCTGGTGCAAAAAAATTCCCCATTTCTAGGGTACTTTACCAGATTTTCCCCGAAAACGTGAAAAGTAGAAATAACGATATTTTGAATGGAGACTTTGACTAGCCGGCAACATCGGAGTGTCTCGAATGACATTTGACCATTTTCATCACTTTGAGCTGGCAACCCCGAGAGCCATTGGGGTTTGAATTTTCGGGTCAGACCCGACTTTGGCGAGTTCTTTTGTTCTATCAAACTCAAAAGTTGGCAACACCACGTACACTTGTCGGTAGCCTATATTCTTGAGATTTCAGGAAAATTATAACTTTTCAGAAAAACAAGATGGCGGACCGTGTGGAGGCCATCTTTTAAAAATGACGAAGAATCCTAATTTTCGACACGATAAATGGGAGAGCTGGCATCCCCCGACTGCATTGTTTTGTATGAACCGGTTGTGTGTATTGCTAAGGAGTGTTGCCTGGTGCCAAAATTCTCCCCACTTTTGGGGTAATTTTCCCAGATCTTCCCCAAAAACATGAAAAGTAGAAATAACAACATTTTGAATAAAAACTTTGACAATCTGGCAACACAATAGTCCCTGAAATGACATTTGACCATTTTCATCACTTTCAGATGGCAACACCGAGAGCCATTGAGGTTTGAATTTTCGGGTAAGACCCGACTTTGGTGAGTTCTTTGGTTCTATCAAAATCAAAAGTTTGCAACACCAAGTACACCGGTCGGTAGCCTATATTCTTGAAATTTCAGGAAAATTATGACTTTTCAGAAAAACAAGATGGCGAACAGTGCGGCGGCCATCTTGTAAAAATGACAAAAAATCCCAATTTTCGACACGAGTAATGGGACAGCTGGCATCCCCCCACTGGATTGTGTTGTATGAACTGGTTGTGTGTATTGCCGAGGAGTGTTGCCTATTGCAAAAATTCTCCCCACTTTTGGGGTAATTTTCCCCGAAAACATGAAAACTAGAAATAACGACATTTTAAATAGAAATTTTGCATAACCACCAAGAATGGGGTGCCTGAAATGACTTTTAACCATTTTTATCACTCTCAGCTGGCAACCCCGAGAGCCATTGGTGCTTGAATTTTCGGGTCAGACCCGACTTTGGCGAGTTCTTTTGTTCTACCAAAGTCAACGTACAGCCACCGTGTTGTCACTGACAGGTAGCTTATATCCTGTTTATTTTAGAAAAATTGTGACATTTCAGAAATTCAAGATGGCGGCCGTGCCACTTCCGGTTTCCAAAACCTTGTCCGATTGTGGTCGTTCAAGCGGTTCATCCCACTGAGGGGTATTAGTTTGTAACGGTTTTTTGGATTAGTAAACAAGTAATTTCCACGAGTGGGGTAAAAGTGCCAAACTCCACCTTTTTGCTCCCCTTCTCCCCCCCGCCCTATCTCGTAACTCGGAAACTAAGAGCATCATGTTCTGTTTTTTTACGGATTCGTATAGAGGAGGCTTAGAAAAGTAAAAACCATTTTTCAAAGTTGTCCCCCTTGACCCCCTTCTTTACCCCTGTAGGCGTATTTCGAAAAATAAGGGACCATGAATTTTTTTTTTCAGACTCATAAAAAAAGGCCCAGAGTTAGTCAAAATAATTTTACAATACTCCCCCCTCTCCCCCCCTTGAACCCTTCCCTTCACCCCTTTTTATACAACTGAAAAAGCTTTTGATTTTTACCTAAAATTATTGAGGGGCGTTGAAATTTGTATACCTTCCCCTCCCCACCCCAACCTCCCCTAAAATTGAAAGGGCTGTAACTTGATAACGGTTAGAGATAGCAATTAGGTGTTTGAACAAATTATATAGTAGGCGTCGAAACTTGTCCGGTCTCCGATGGTGGTACAGCAACGATAGCTTTCCGATGGTAGGTAGGTCTTGAATGGAGCGAACCTGCGAGACCGAGTGAAGCGAATGGGGAGGTGGCGAGCGAAGCGAGGCGGCGACCTCCATTGCGAAACCAGGGTTAAGTAGGTGAAGCGTAACTAGAGGTGACTATGTACATTCGGAAAAAATGTTTTCTCGAAAAAAGAAAGGGCTGTAACTTAATAACGCTTAGAGATAGCCATTAGGTGTTTGAAAAAATATTATAGTAAGTGTCAAAATCTGTCCGTTGGTGGTAGGGATAAGGTCAAGATAGCTTATAGGTCTGAGTTTTTAATGAAGGTTTTAGATTGTTTTAGCGGATCTTAGGGGTTCTTAGACTGCTTCATACTGATTTAGGGGTTCCTAAAGACTTGGATGAATTTCGACTCATAGGTCCCATACAAACTTTTTGTACTAAACTTTGACGAATTATTTTGTTCTACCGATTTAAAACGTTAGTAAGACCACTTACACCAGTCGTTGGCCTATAACCTTGAAATTTCGTTGAGGAGTGTTGCCTGGTGCAAAAATTCTCTTCACTTTTGGGGTAATTTTACCAGATTTTCCTCGAAAACGTGAAAAGTAGAAATGATGACATTTTAAATGGAAATTTTGGGTAACCACCAAGAATCGGGTGCCCAAAATGACTCATGACCATTTTCATCACTCACAGCTGGCAACCCCGAGAGCCATTTGGGCTTGAATTTTCGGGTCAGATCCGACTTTGGCGAGTTCTTTTGTTCTACCAAACCCAAAAGTTGGCAACACCAAGTACACCGGTTGGTAGCCTATATCCTTGAGATTTCAGGAAAATTATGAATTTTCAGAAAAACAAGATGGCGGACAGTGGGGCGACCATCTTGTAAAAAGGACGAAAAATCCAAATTTTCGATACGATTATTGGAACAGCTGGCATCCCCCGACTGGATCGTGATCGTACTTGGTCAAGAAGTGTTGTCTGGTGCAAAATATCTCCCCACTTTTGGGGTAATTTTCCCCAAAAACATGAAAAGTAGAAATGACGACATTTTAAATGAAAATTTGACATAACCACCAAGAATGGGGTGCCCGAAATGACTTTTGACCATTTTCATCACTCTCAGCTGGCAACCCCGAGAGCCATTGGGGCTTGAATTTTCGGGTCATACCGGACTTTGGTGAATTCTTTTGTTCTACTAAAGTCAACGTACAGCCACTGTGTTTTACTGACAGGTAGCTTGTATCTTGGTTACCTTAGAAAAATTGTGACATTCAAGATGGCGGCAGTGCCATTTCCGGTTTCCGAAACCTTGCTCGATTACCACTCACTGACATAATTGTTCTCCCATATGGTGGAGGGGGAGGAGCATATATTTTGACAGATTCGTAAACAAGTAACTCTTACAAGTTGGGGAAATGTGCCAAACCTCCCCTTTTTGCCCCCCTTCCCACCCTCAATATCGTATATCGGAAAGTAAGAGACCAGTATTTTTTTTTTTTAAGGATTCGTATAGAGGACGGTTGGAAAAGTTAAAAACAGTTTTCAAAAATGGCCCTCTTCTCCCCCTTCTCCCCCCTTTAGGCAGATCTCGGAAGTAAAGAGACCTGGACCATTTTTTTTTCCAGATTTATATAAAAGGGCAATGCGTGAGTCAATATCATTTTTCCAAACATCCCATTCTCCCTACCCTTCACCTCTTCCCCCATCGTATCTTGGAAACAAGGACACGTAGCAGCTTTTAGATTTTTACTGTATTTTATTATTGAGGGGAGTTGAAATTTGTACAACCACCCCCTCCTCCCCAACCTCCCCTAAAATTGAAAGTGCTGTAACTTCATAACGGTTAGGGATAGCCATTAGGTGTTTGAACAAATATTATAGTAGGCGTCAAAACCTGTACGGTGGTAGGTAGATCCACGACAGGGGCGAAGAACAAGCAAACTTTAGGGTAATGTTTTTTTTGTAATGGGAAAAGGTCAGAGTTTTTAAATTGTTCAGAGTTTTAAGATTTTGGTGAATTCTTTGGTTCTACCAAAGTCAACGGACAGCCACCGTGTTTTTACAGACAGGTATCCTGGTTACTTTAGAAAAATTGTGACATTTTAGAAATTCAAGATGGCGGCCGTGCCATTTCCGGTTTTCGAAACCTTGTTCGAATACCACTCACTGACATCATTGACATCATATTTTGACAGATTCATAATCAAGTAACTCTCACGAGTAGGGAAAATGTGCAAAACCACTTGGTGCCCCCCTTCCCGCCCCTCCCTATCGTATCTCGGAATTTAAGAGACCCGTGACTGATTTGTATAGAGGAGGCTCGGGGAAGTATAAAACATTTTTCAATGTTACCCCTCTTGCCCCCCTTCTACCCCCCTTTAGGCGGATCTCGGAATTTCAGAGAACAGGAACTTTTTTTTTCAGATACATATAAAGGAGCAATGCGTTAGAAATAATCATTTTTCACAACACACCCCTCTCCCCCCCTTCATCCCTCCCACCCATCGTGTCTCAGAAACTAAGACATGTAGCGGTTTTGTTTTTATTCTTACCTAAAACTATTGAAGGGCGTTGAAATTTTTACACTCTCCCCTCCCGTCCCCAACCTCCCCTAAAATTTGAAGGGCTGTAACTTCATAACGGTTAGAGATAGCCATTAGGTGCTTGACCAAATATTATAGTAGGCGTCGAAACCTGTCCGGTGGTGGTACCGGTAAAGCGAAGGGAGGAGCGAGCGAGTGTAGCAAGCCGGCGACTTCCGTAGCGTAGGGATAAGGTCACGATAGCTTTCTGGTGGTAGGTAGGTCCTGAGTGGAGCGATGGGGGGAGGTGGTGAGCGAAGCGAGCCGGTGACCTCCGTAGTCGTTATGCTACGGAGGTCGCCGGCTCGCTTCACTCGCCACCTGTTTTTTTCACGCGGCCTTTGGTTAAGTAGGAGCAGCGTAACTCAGAGATGACTATGTACTATCGGGTCCTTTTCCGCCTGACCATTTTAAAATGTTTTCACTTAAATCATGCGGAGGTGCCGAGCCACGCCCCCTTAAAGTTTGGGCCTATTAGGAAAGCGTCAACTTTGGCGCGCAAAATAACAATAACTCTCGTTTGGCGTGCGTCGTCAATGCGCTCGGCCGATTCGGTATCTTTTCATTCATTTTATCTTCACAAAGTCAACGGGGCGGGGCTAAAGAGCGTTTTTATGTTGCGAGTGCAAGCAAAAATGAGCTTAGTGGTGGTCAGGCGGGAGTGTCCTCGATATATATATACGGAAAAAATATTTTGAATTCTAATTTTAAATTTTGCGCCACGCCAAAACGCTCCGCAACTAACTATATAAGTACTACGCACGCATACGCATTCGTATTGATTCTGACCTAAAACTATTCATGGGCATTGACATTTTTAATACCCTACCCTCCCCTCCCCAACCTCCCCTAAAATTGAAAGGGCTGTTACTTTATTATGGCTAGACATAGACATTAGGTGTTGGAACAAATATAATAGCAGGCGTCGAAACCTGTCTGGTGGTGGCAGAGATAAGTTTACGATAGCTTTCCGGTGGTAGGTACAATAAGATAACTTTAGGGTAATGTTTTTTTTAAATGATAAAATGACTAAGTTTTTAAATAAGGTTTTAGATTGTTTAAGGGGATCTTAAGAGTTCTTAGACTGCTTCATAATAATTTAGGGGTTCCTAATAATGCCCGACGGCCCGAGGTCTATATTATAAGTCAGCGTTTGAGATAGCATCATTGTTTTCTTTAATCCTTGCCCTGCATAGGTCGACCACCAAGATTGGTTCGAATTAGTATTACAACTTTATGTCCCAGAAGTCCGGATTTGGGACATGAGGAGCGTAGGCCGAAGGCCGGCGGAGCTCCGACGACATGGCTGACGAGAGATAGGGCGGCAGCTTTTTTTTTTAGACTGCCCGATCCGACCATCGCTTTAGTGTAATTTCTATTTTTACATGATGACAGTGTTTGATAAGTAATATATTTATCAAAATAAAAGTAGGTAACTACTGATGTTATTACATTTTTGATTGTTTATTAAAACTTTTAAGGGGCGTCGAAATTTGTATACCTTCCCCTCCCCACCCCAACCTCCCCTAAAATTGAAAGAGCTGTAACTTCGTAACGGTCAGAGATAGCCATTATGTGTTTGAACAAATATTATAGTAGGCGTCGAAACCTGTCTGGTGGTAGGTAGGTTCTGAGTGGAGTGAACCTGCGAGACCGAGTGGAGCGAAGGGGGAGGTGGCGAGCGAAGCGAGCCGGCGACCTCCTTAGCGTAACGAAGGTTGAGTGGGTGAAGTGTTACTCGGGGCGACGACAAGCAAACTTTAGGGTAAAAATCTGACACTCCCTCCTGCTCCGCCCAGAGCGGGAGGAGTCATTTGATGATTTCCTATCAAAAAAAAAAGGGGGCGACGACACGCAAACTTTTGGGTAATGTTTTTTTAATGGGAAAAAGTCCTGAGTTTTTAAATAAGGTTTTAGACTGTATTAATGTTTTTCAAAATCTTTAAAATAAATTCTCATTTTTAGGGTTCCGTACCCGAAGGGTAAAAACGGAACCCTATTACTAAGACTTCGTTGTCTGTCCATCTGTCTGTCCGTCTGTCCGTCTGTCCATCTGTCCGTCTGTCCGTCTCTCCGTCTGTCCGTCTGTCCGTCTGTCTGTCACCAGGCTGTATCTCATGAACCGTGACAGCTAGACAGTTGAAATTTTCACAGATGATGTATTTCTGTTGCCGCTATAACAACAAATACTAAAAACAGAATAAAATTAATATTTAAGAGGGGCTCCCATACAACAAACGTGATTTTTTTTATAATAATTGGTACGGAACCCTTCGTGCGCGAGTCCGACTCGCACTTGGCCGGTTTTTTTTTCTTTAATTTCTTTTTTTTTTAAATTAGTTTTTAGAATGAGGGGTTCTTAAAGGTTTTCATATTGATTTAGAGGTTCCTTAGGGTTTTCGTACTGCTGTAAGGGTGCTGATAAAGGTTTAAAAAATATTCAAAAGTATTTTACAAAATTTTCTAAGGGCTCTAATAGATTTTCCAATTCATTGAGGATTCTTAAGGATTCTCAAAATTTTATAAGGGTAAGGAATACTTCTCAATAACACGAAACCGAACCGAATAGAATGATGTATGTTTATGTTACGGGCAACGTGATTAACTGGGCATTATTAATAAGAACTGGCCATTATTAATAATGCCCGACGGCCCGCGGTCTACGTAATAAGTCAGTGTTTGAGATAGCATCATCGGTCTAAATTTTAAAGTTTAAAAGTTGTTTGCTTTAATACTTGTCTTTCATAGGTCGACCACCATGATTGGTCCGAATTAGTATTACAACTTTATGTCCCAGAAGTCCGAATTTGGGACATGAGGAGCGTAGGCCGAAGGCCGGCGGAGCTCCGACGACATGGCTGACGGGAGATAGGGCGGCAGCTTTTTTTTTTAGACCGCCCGATCCGACCATCTGTTTAGTGTAATTTCTATTTTTACATGATGACATAGTGTTTGATAAGTAATATTTTTATCACCCCGAATATCCCCCCTTTCGTATCAAACTCGAAAAGTACAAATAAATAAATTTTAAATGGAAATTTTGCATTACCACCAAATGATATTTGACCATTTTCATCACTTTCAGCTGGCAACCCCGAGAACCATGGGGGCATGAATTTTCGGGTCAGACCCGACTTTGGCGAATTCTTTTGATCTACCAAAGTCAACGGACAGGCACCTTTTCTTTAGGTACTGACAGGTAACTTGTATCCTGTTTATTTTAGGAAAATTATGACATTTCAGAAATTCAAGATGGCGGCCGTGCATTTCCGGTTTATTACCACTCATTCACTGACGTAATTGTTCTCCCAGATGGTGGAGGGGGAGGGGGTTATATTTTGGCAGATTCGTAAACAAGTAACTCTCACGAGTAGGGAAAAAGTGTCAAACCTCCCCTTCTTGTCCCTGTTCCCACCGCTCCCTATCGTATCTCGGAAACAAAGAGACTTGGAACATTTTCTTTTTCATATTCATATAAGGGGCCCAGAGTTGGTCAAACACATTTTTCGTAACTCCCCCCTCTCCCCCCCTTCACCCCTCCCACCCACCGTATCTCGGAAACTAGGACATGTAGCGGTTTTGTTTTTATTCTTACCTAAAACTATTGAAGGGCGTTGAAATTTTTACACTCCCCCCTCCCGTCCCCAACCTCCCCTAAAATTTGAAGGGCTGTAACTTCATAACGGTTAGAGATAGCCATTAGGTGCTTGACCAAATATTATAGTAGGCGTCGAAACCTGTCCGGTGGTGGTACCGGTAAAGCGAAGGGAGGAGCGAGCGAGTGTAGCGAGCCGGCGACTCCCGTAGCGTAGGTATAAGGTCACGATAGCTTTCCGGTGGTAGGTAGGTCCTGAGTGGAGCGATGGGGGGAGGTGGCGAGCGAAGCGAGCCGGTGACCTCCGTAGTCGTTATGCTACGGAGGTCGCCGGCCCTCTTCACTCGCCACCTGTGTTTTTCACGCGGCCTTTGATTAAGTAGGAAAAGCGTAACTCAGGGATGACTATGTACATACGGAAAAAATATTTTAAATTCTAATTTTAAATTTCGCGCCACGCCAAAACGCTCCGCAACTAACTATATAAGTACTACGCACGCATACGCATTCGTATTGATTCTGACCTAAACCTATTGATGGGCATTAAAATTTTTAATACCCTACCCTCCCCTCTCCAACCTCCCCTAAAATTGAAAGGGCTGTAATTTTATTATGGTTAGACATAAACATTAGGTGTTGGAACAAATATAATAGCAGGCGTCGAAACCTGTCTCGTGGTGGCAGAGATAAGTTAACGATAGCTTTCCGGTGGTAGGTACAATAAGCAAACTTTAGGGTAATGTTTTTTTTAATGGGAAAATGTCTAAGTTTTTAAATAAGGTTTTAGATTGTTTAAGGGGATCTTAAGAGTTCTTAGACTGCTTCATAATAATTTAGGGGTACCTTACGGCTTCAGGTTTAGGGTTTTTGTACAGCTGTAAAGGTAAAGATTTTCAAAATGTTTAAAAAGTTCAATAACTTTTTTTAAAAGCTTCAATAGGAGTTAGCTAACGGATTTTCCAATTCATTTAAGGATTACTATCGATTCTCAAAATTTTATAAGGGTAAGGAATTCTTCTCAATAACACGAAACCGAACCGAACCGAATAGAATGATATGTATGTTACGGGCAACGATTAACTGGGTATTATTAATAAGGACCGGCCATTATTAATAATGCCCGACGGCCCGAGGTCTATGTTATAAGTCAGGGTTTGAGATAGCATCATTGTTTTCTTTTATACTTGCCCTGCATAGGTCGACCACCATGATTGGTCCGAATTAGTATTACAACTTTATGTCCCAGAAGTCCGAATTTGGGACATGAGGAGCGTAGGCCGAAGGCCGGCGGAGCTCCGACGACATGGCTGACGGGAGATAGGGCGGCAGCTTTTTTTTTAGACCGCCCGATCCGACCATCTGTTTAGTGTAATTTCTATTTTTACATGATGACAGTGTTTGATAAGTAAAATGTTTATCAAAATAAAAGTAGGTAACTACTGATGTTATTACATTTTTGATTGTTAATTAAAACTATTGAGGGGCGTTGTAATTTGTATACCTTCCCCTCCCCACCCCAACCTCCTCTAAAATTGAAAGAGCTGTAACTTCGTAACGGTTAGAGATAGCCATTAGGTGTTTGAACAAATATTATATTAGTCTTCGGTGACCCCCGTAGCATAGGGATAACGATACGGGGGTCACGATAGCTTTCCGGTTGGAGTTAGGTCCTGAGTGAAGCGAACCTGCGAGACCGAGTAGAGTAAAGCGAAACGTAGCGTCCGTAGTCCGTAGCGTAACGAAGGTTGTAGTTGAAGTGTTACTCGGGGCGACGACAAGCAAACTTTAGGGTAATGTTTTCTTTAATGGGAAAAGGTCTGAGTTTTTAAATAAGGTTTTAAATTGTATTAGATTGTATTTTTTTTACTTTAATTTCTTTATTTTATTAAATTAGTTTTTAGTAAAGCGAGGGGCGAACCCCGTAGCGTAGGGATAAGGTCACGATAGCTTTCCAGTGGTAGGTAGGTCCGTAGCGTAACGATGGTTGAGTGGGTGAAGCGTACCTCAAGGGGCGACGACAAAAAGAGAGTCAGCAATAGGAAGGGGTCCGCAAAGGCCGATGCCTGCCGGGTTTGCGGGACTGTTCGAAAGAGTTACCGTGGCCCTGAAACACACAGGGCGATGAAGGAGCATGGATGGGTCTTAAGTCAGTAAAAATCTGACACTCCCTCCTGCTCCGCCCAGAGCGGGAGGAGTCATTTGATGATTTCCCATCAAAAAAAAAGGGGGCGACGACACGCAAACTTTTGGGTAATGTCTTTTGAATGGGAAAAAGTCTTGAGTTTTTAAATAAGGTTTTAGACTGTATTAATGTTTTTCAAAATCTTTAAAATAAATTCTCATTTTTTTACTTTAATTTCTTTTTTTTATTGAATTAGTTTTTAGAATGAGGGGTTCTTAAAGGTTTTCATATTGATTTAGAGGTTCCTTAGGGTTTTCGTACTGCTGTAAGGGTGCTCATACAGGTTTAAAAAATATTCAAAATTATTTTACAAAATTTTCTAAGGGCTCTAATGGATTTTCCAATTCATTGAGGATTCTTATGGATTCTCAAAATTTTATAAGGGTAAGGAATACTTCTCAATAACACGAAACCGAACCGAATAGAATGATGTATATTTATGTTACGGGCAACGTGATTAACTGGGCATTATTAATAAGAACTGGCCATTATTAATAATACCCGACGGCCCGCGGTCTATGTAATAAGTCAGTGTTTGAGATAGCATCATCTTCATCGGTCTAAATTTTGAAGTTTAAAAGTTGTTTGCTTTAATACTTGTCCTTCATAGGTCGACCACCATGAATGGCCCGAATTAGTATTACAACTTTATGTCCCAGAAGTCCGAATTTGGGACATGAGGAGCGTAGGCCGAAGGCTCCGACGACATGGCTGACGGGAGATAGGGCGGCAGCTTTTTTTTTTATACCACCCGATCCGACCACCTGTTTAGTGTAAATTCTATTTTTACATGATGACAGTGTTTCATAAGTAATATTTTTATCAAAATAAAAGTAGGTACTACTGATGTTATTACATTTTTGATTGTTTAATTTTAACTACTATGTTCAATAGTTTATTTTTTGTTAACTTTTCATGAACATTTTGTAAGTTTAAAACCACTACAGTTCACCTATTTTATTACTTTGCCCAAGATAGGGTGGACATTATTCATACTGGCTGGGAAAAGTGATCAATCATGCTGTTTAAATCACATTGCCCAATTGAGTCGGGCATTATGAATACAGACTTTCCGACTTTTTGGCTTTCCGTAGAGTTTGAAAAGTGGAAGACTTTAAATGGTTCTTTTAGGGTTCTAATTGACATTTTTACTACATTTAGGGGTTTTTAAAGTGAAAAATCTAGCAGCACAAGCACGCGAGGTGCTTGCACCTCGCGCAACACGCAAATACTAGTTATACTATATAAAGCTCGATTACCACTCACTGACTGACTCACTGACATAATTGTTCTCCCAGATGGTGGATGGGGAGGTGGGTATATTTTGACAGATTCGTAAACAAATGACTCTCGCGAGTATGGGAAAAGTGCCAAACCTCCCCTTTTCGCCCCCCTTCTCACCCCCCCCTATCGTATCTCGGAAACCAAGGGATTTGGAACGTTTTTTTTTTCAGATTCGTATAGAGGAGGCTCGGGAAAGTAAAAACCAGTTTTCAAAGTTGCCCCCCTTGCCCCCCTTTTCACCCCCTTAAAGCGGATCTCGGAAGTTAAGAGACTTGGAATATTTTTTTTTTCAGACTCGTAAGTAGGGGCCTAGAGTTAGTCAAAATCATTTTTCAAAACTCCCCACTCTCCCCCCCTTCACCCCTCCCCCCATCGTATCTCGGAAACTAGGACACGTAGCGGCTTTTTGATTTTTACTATAAATTATTATCGAGGAGCGTTTAGATTTGTATACGGAGGGTATCCTCCTCTCCCCAACCTCCCCTAAAAATAAAAGGGCTATAACTTCGTAACGGTCAGAGATAGCCATTATGTGTTTGAACAAATATTATAGTAGGCGTCGAAACCTGTCTGGTGGTAGGTAGGTTCTGAGTGGAGCGAACTTGCGAGACCGAGTGGAGCGAAGGGGGGAGGTGGCGAGCGAAGCGAGCCGGCGACCTCCTTAGCGTAACGAAGGTTGAGTGGGTGAAGCGTAACTCAGCTTTTAACGTTTCTAATGAATTTTTTTTTTTTACTTTTTTTTTATTGAGTTAGGTTTTAGAATGTTTTAGGGGTTCTTAAGGGTTTTCATACTGATTTAGGGGTAGTTGTAACGGATTTTCTAACTATTTTTTTTAAGGATTTCTATGGATTCTCAAAATTTTATGATGGTAAGGAATACTTCTCAAGAACACGACAACACGCGAGCTGCGCGCAGCTCGCGCACCCACGCAAATACTAGTTATACTATATAAAGCTCGATTACCACTCACTGACTGACTGACTGACTCACTGACATAATTGTTCTCCCAGATGGTGGATGGGGAGGTGGGTATATTTTGACAGATTCGTAAACAACTAACTCCCGCGAGTATGGGAAAAGTGCCAAACCTCCCCTTTTCGCCCCCTTTCCTCCCCGTCCCTATCGTATCTCGGAAACAAAGAGACCCGTATTTTTTGTTTTTTACGGATTCGTATAGAGGAGGCTCGGAGAAGTAAAAACCAGTTTTTAAAATTGACCCCTTTTTCCCCCTTCTCCCCCCTTTAGGCGCATCTCGGAAATTGAAAGACTTGGAACATTTTTTTTTACAGATTCGTATAAAGGGGCAACGCGTTAGTCAAAATCATTTTTCAAAACTCCCCACTCTCCCCCCCTTCACCCCTCCCCCCTTCGTATCTCGGAAACTAGGACACGTAGCGGCTTTTTGATTTTTAGCATAAAGTATTAAATTTGTATATGGAGGGTATCCTCCTCTCCCCAACCTCCCCTAAAAATAAAAGGGCTATAACTTCGTAACGGTCAGAGATAGCCATTATGTGTTTGAACAAATATTATAGTAGGCGTCGAAACCTGTCCGGTGGTGGTAAGTCCCGAGTGGAGCGAACCTGCGAGACCGAGTGGAGCGAAGGGGGGAGGCGGCGAGCGAAGCGAGCCGGCGACCTCCGTAGCGTAACGAAGGTCGAGTGGGTGAAGCGTAACTCAGGGGAGACGACAAGCAACTTTAGGGTTATGTTTTTTTTTAATGGGTCTCAGTTTTTAAATAAGGTTTTTGTTTACAGGTAACATTTTTTTTAAATTTGGTTTTTAGAATGTATTAGGGGTTCTTGAGGGTTTTCATATTGATATAGGGGTAGTTGTAACGGATTTTCCAATTATTTTAAAGATTCCTATGGATTCTCAAAATTTTATGATGGTAAGGAATACTTCTCAAGAACACGACAACACGCGAGCTCCGCGCAGCTCGCGCACCCACGCAAATACTAGTTATTTATATATATTATATAAAACTACAAAGCCACTGACTGATTGACATGCCGTTTCTCGGAATGGGTGAGAGATGGGTTAGGGGAATGTTTGGAAAAAATGTAGAGTACCATAGAGTGAGTAGAGGAAAATTATAGAGGAGATTCAAATCCAAGATGGCGGCCGAGTCGATTTCCGGTTTCGATGAGAAAAAAACTTGGACGAGTTTCGACTCATAGGTCCCATTCAAAATCTAGAATGATTTAAAAAAAAAGTAAAAAAAAAAAAAAAAACAAGATGGCGGCTGCGCTGGGACGTTTTGAAATCTTCGACTTTTTGCACTAAATTTTGACAAATTGTTTTGTTCTACCGATTTCAAAAGTTGGCAACACCAAGTACACCAGTCGGTGGCCTATATCCTTGAAATTTAAGAAAAATTGTGACTTTTTAGAAAAACAAAATGGCGAACAGTATAGCGGCCATCTTGTAAAAAGTTGTAATTTTCGACTTTTTTCAAATCCATTTTTCGGGTAGTTGGCAACATCCGACGGGTTTGAGTTGTACCAAGCGGTTGTGTGTTTTATTAAGGAGTGTTGGCCGGTGCAAAATTTTTCCCCATTTTTTGGGTTATTTGCCAGATTTTCCCCAAAAACATGAAAAGTAGAAATAAGGACATTTTGAATAGAGACTTTGACTAGCTGGCAACATTGGGGTCCCCCAAATGACATTTGACCATTTTGGTTCGTTTTAGTTGGCAACCCCAAAAAATATTGAATATTTTAATTTTTGGGACTTTTTGACTTTGACGAGTTCTTTTGTTCTACCAAACTCAAAAGTTGGCAACACCACGCACACCGGTCGGTAGCCTATATCCTCAGAATTTCAGGAAAATTATGACTTTTCAGAAAAACAAGATGGCGGACCTTATGGCGGCCATTTTGTAAAAACTTGAAATTTCGACTTTTTTCAAATCTATTTTTCGTGCAGTTGGCAACATCTGAAGGGTTCGAGCTGTACTGATCGGTTATGTGTTTTGTTGAGGAGTGTTGCCTGGTGCAAAAAAATTCCCCATTTCTAGGGTACTTTACCAGATTTTCCCCGAAAACGTGAAAAGTAGAAATAACGATATTTTGAATGGAGACTTTGACTAGCCGGCAACATCGGAGTGTCTCGAATGACATTTGACCATTTTCATCACTTTGAGCTGGCAACCCCGAGAGCCATTAGGGTTTGAATTTTCGGGTCAGACCCGACTTTGGCGAGTTCTTTTGTTCTATCAAACTCAAAAGTTGGCAACACCACGTACACTTGTCGGTAGCCTATATTCTTGAGATTTCAGGAAAATTATAACTTTTCAGAAAAACAAGATGGCGGACCGTGTGGAGGCCATCTTTTAAAAATGACGAAGAATCCTAATTTTCGACACGATAAATGGGAGAGCTGGCATCCCCCGACTGCATTGTTTTGTATGAACCGGTTGTGTGTATTGCTAAGGAGTGTTGCCTGGTGCCAAAATTCTCCCCACTTTTGGGGTAATTTTCCCAGATCTTCCCCAAAAACATGAAAAGTAGAAATAACAACATTTTGAATAAAAACTTTGACAATCTGGCAACACAATAGTCCCTGAAATGACATTTGACCATTTTCATCACTTTCAGATGGCAACACCGAGAGCCATTGAGGTTTGAATTTTCGGGTAAGACCCGACTTTGGTGAGTTCTTTGGTTCTATCAAAATCAAAAGTTTGCAACACCAAGTACACCGGTCGGTAGCCTATATTCTTGAAATTTCAGGAAAATTATGACTTTTCAGAAAAACAAGATGGCGAACAGTGCGGCGGCCATCTTGTAAAAATGACAAAAAATCCCAATTTTCGACACGAGTAATGGGACAGCTGGCATCCCCCCACTGGATTGTGTTGTATGAACTGGTTGTGTGTATTGCCGAGGAGTGTTGCCTATTGCAAAAATTCTCCCCACTTTTGGGGTAATTTTCCCCGAAAACATGAAAACTAGAAATAACGACATTTTAAATAGAAATTTTGCATAACCACCAAGAATGGGGTGCCTGAAATGACTTTTAACCATTTTTATCACTCTCAGCTGGCAACCCCGAGAGCCATTGGTGCTTGAATTTTCGGGTCAGACCCGACTTTGGCGAGTTCTTTTGTTCTACCAAAGTCAACGTACAGCCACCGTGTTGTCACTGACAGGTAGCTTATATCCTGTTTATTTTAGAAAAATTGTGACATTTCAGAAATTCAAGATGGCGGCCGTGCCACTTCCGGTTTCCAAAACCTTGTCCGATTGTGGTCGTTCAAGCGGTTCATCCCACTGAGGGGTATTAGTTTGTAACGGTTTTTTGGATTAGTAAACAAGTAATTTCCACGAGTGGGGTAAAAGTGCCAAACTCCACCTTTTTGCTCCCCTTCTCCCCCCCGCCCTATCTCGTAACTCGGAAACTAAGAGCATCATGTTCTGTTTTTTTACGGATTCGTATAGAGGAGGCTTAGAAAAGTAAAAACCATTTTTCAAAGTTGTCCCCCTTGACCCCCTTCTTTACCCCTGTAGGCGTATTTCGAAAAATAAGGGACCATGAATTTTTTTTTTCAGACTCATAAAAAAAGGCCCAGAGTTAGTCAAAATAATTTTACAATACTCCCCCCTCTCCCCCCCTTGAACCCTTCCCTTCACCCCTTTTTATACAACTGAAAAAGCTTTTGATTTTTACCTAAAATTATTGAGGGGCGTTGAAATTTGTATACCTTCCCCTCCCCACCCCAACCTCCCCTAAAATTGAAAGGGCTGTAACTTGATAACGGTTAGAGATAGCAATTAGGTGTTTGAACAAATTATATAGTAGGCGTCGAAACTTGTCCGGTCTCCGATGGTGGTACAGCAACGATAGCTTTCCGATGGTAGGTAGGTCTTGAATGGAGCGAACCTGCGAGACCGAGTGAAGCGAATGGGGAGGTGGCGAGCGAAGCGAGGCGGCGACCTCCATTGCGAAACCAGGGTTAAGTAGGTGAAGCGTAACTAGAGGTGACTATGTACATTCGGAAAAAATGTTTTCTCGAAAAAAGAAAGGGCTGTAACTTAATAACGCTTAGAGATAGCCATTAGGTGTTTGAAAAAATATTATAGTAAGTGTCAAAATCTGTCCGTTGGTGGTAGGGATAAGGTCAAGATAGCTTATAGGTCTGAGTTTTTAATGAAGGTTTTAGATTGTTTTAGCGGATCTTAGGGGTTCTTAGACTGCTTCATACTGATTTAGGGGTTCCTAAAGACTTGGATGAATTTCGACTCATAGGTCCCATACAAACTTTTTGTACTAAACTTTGACGAATTATTTTGTTCTACCGATTTAAAACGTTAGTAAGACCACTTACACCAGTCGTTGGCCTATAACCTTGAAATTTCGTTGAGGAGTGTTGCCTGGTGCAAAAATTCTCTTCACTTTTGGGGTAATTTTACCAGATTTTCCTCGAAAACGTGAAAAGTAGAAATGATGACATTTTAAATGGAAATTTTGGGTAACCACCAAGAATCGGGTGCCCAAAATGACTCATGACCATTTTCATCACTCACAGCTGGCAACCCCGAGAGCCATTTGGGCTTGAATTTTCGGGTCAGATCCGACTTTGGCGAGTTCTTTTGTTCTACCAAACCCAAAAGTTGGCAACACCAAGTACACCGGTTGGTAGCCTATATCCTTGAGATTTCAGGAAAATTATGAATTTTCAGAAAAACAAGATGGCGGACAGTGGGGCGACCATCTTGTAAAAAAGACGAAAAATCCAAATTTTCGATACGATTATTGGAACAGCTGGCATCCCCCGACTGGATCGTGATCGTACTTGGTCAAGAAGTGTTGTCTGGTGCAAAATATCTCCCCACTTTTGGGGTAATTTTCCCCAAAAACATGAAAAGTAGAAATGACGACATTTTAAATGAAAATTTGACATAACCACCAAGAATGGGGTGCCCGAAATGACTTTTGACCATTTTCATCACTCTCAGCTGGCAACCCCGAGAGCCATTGGGGCTTGAATTTTCGGGTCATACCGGACTTTGGTGAATTCTTTTGTTCTACTAAAGTCAACGTACAGCCACTGTGTTTTACTGACAGGTAGCTTGTATCTTGGTTACCTTAGAAAAATTGTGACATTCAAGATGGCGGCAGTGCCATTTCCGGTTTCCGAAACCTTGCTCGATTACCACTCACTGACATAATTGTTCTCCCATATGGTGGAGGGGGAGGAGCATATATTTTGACAGATTCGTAAACAAGTAACTCTTACAAGTTGGGGAAATGTGCCAAACCTCCCCTTTTTGCCCCCCTTCCCACCCTCAATATCGTATATCGGAAAGTAAGAGACCAGTATTTTTTTTTTTTAAGGATTCGTATAGAGGACGGTTGGAAAAGTTAAAAACAGTTTTCAAAAATGGCCCTCTTCTCCCCCTTCTCCCCCCTTTAGGCAGATCTCGGAAGTAAAGAGACCTGGACCATTTTTTTTTCCAGATTTATATAAAAGGGCAATGCGTGAGTCAATATCATTTTTCCAAACATCCCATTCTCCCTACCCTTCACCTCTTCCCCCATCGTATCTTGGAAACAAGGACACGTAGCAGCTTTTAGATTTTTACTGTATTTTATTATTGAGGGGAGTTGAAATTTGTACAACCACCCCCTCCTCCCCAACCTCCCCTAAAATTGAAAGTGCTGTAACTTCATAACGGTTAGGGATAGCCATTAGGTGTTTGAACAAATATTATAGTAGGCGTCAAAACCTGTACGGTGGTAGGTAGATCCACGACAGGGGCGAAGAACAAGCAAACTTTAGGGTAATGTTTTTTTTGTAATGGGAAAAGGTCAGAGTTTTTAAATTGTTCAGAGTTTTAAGATTTTGGTGAATTCTTTGGTTCTACCAAAGTCAACGGACAGCCACCGTGTTTTTACAGACAGGTATCCTGGTTACTTTAGAAAAATTGTGACATTTTAGAAATTCAAGATGGCGGCCGTGCCATTTCCGGTTTTCGAAACCTTGTTCGAATACCACTCACTGACATCATTGACATCATATTTTGACAGATTCATAATCAAGTAACTCTCACGAGTAGGGAAAATGTGCAAAACCACTTGGTGCCCCCCTTCCCGCCCCTCCCTATCGTATCTCGGAATTTAAGAGACCCGTGACTGATTTGTATAGAGGAGGCTCGGGGAAGTATAAAACATTTTTCAATGTTACCCCTCTTGCCCCCCTTCTACCCCCCTTTAGGCGGATCTCGGAATTTCAGAGAACAGGAACTTTTTTTTTCAGATACATATAAAGGAGCAATGCGTTAGAAATAATCATTTTTCACAACACACCCCTCTCCCCCCCTTCATCCCTCCCACCCATCGTGTCTCAGAAACTAAGACATGTAGCGGTTTTGTTTTTATTCTTACCTAAAACTATTGAAGGGCGTTGAAATTTTTACACTCTCCCCTCCCGTCCCCAACCTCCCCTAAAATTTGAAGGGCTGTAACTTCATAACGGTTAGAGATAGCCATTAGGTGCTTGACCAAATATTATAGTAGGCGTCGAAACCTGTCCGGTGGTGGTACCGGTAAAGCGAAGGGAGGAGCGAGCGAGTGTAGCAAGCCGGCGACTTCCGTAGCGTAGGGATAAGGTCACGATAGCTTTCTGGTGGTAGGTAGGTCCTGAGTGGAGCGATGGGGGGAGGTGGTGAGCGAAGCGAGCCGGTGACCTCCGTAGTCGTTATGCTACGGAGGTCGCCGGCTCGCTTCACTCGCCACCTGTTTTTTTCACGCGGCCTTTGGTTAAGTAGGAGCAGCGTAACTCAGAGATGACTATGTACTATCGGGTCCTTTTCCGCCTGACCATTTTAAAATGTTTTCACTTAAATCATGCGGAGGCGCCGAGCCACGCCCCCTTAAAGTTTGGGCCTATTAGGAAAGCGTCAACTTTGGCGCGCAAAATAACAATAACTCTCGTTTGGCGTGCGTCGTCAATGCGCTCGGCCGATTCGGTATCTTTTCATTCATTTTATCTTCACAAAGTCAACGGGGCGGGGCTAAAGAGCGTTTTTATGTTGCGAGTGCAAGCAAAAATGAGCTTAGTGGTGGTCAGGCGGGAGTGTCCTCGATATATATATACGGAAAAAATATTTTGAATTCTAATTTTAAATTTTGCGCCACGCCAAAACGCTCCGCAACTAACTATATAAGTACTACGCACGCATACGCATTCGTATTGATTCTGACCTAAAACTATTCATGGGCATTGACATTTTTAATACCCTACCCTCCCCTCCCCAACCTCCCCTAAAATTGAAAGGGCTGTTACTTTATTATGGCTAGACATAGACATTAGGTGTTGGAACAAATATAATAGCAGGCGTCGAAACCTGTCTGGTGGTGGCAGAGATAAGTTTACGATAGCTTTCCGGTGGTAGGTACAATAAGATAACTTTAGGGTAATGTTTTTTTTAAATGATAAAATGACTAAGTTTTTAAATAAGGTTTTAGATTGTTTAAGGGGATCTTAAGAGTTCTTAGACTGCTTCATAATAATTTAGGGGTTCCTAATAATGCCCGACGGCCCGAGGTCTATATTATAAGTCAGCGTTTGAGATAGCATCATTGTTTTCTTTAATCCTTGCCCTGCATAGGTCGACCACCAAGATTGGTTCGAATTAGTATTACAACTTTATGTCCCAGAAGTCCGGATTTGGGACATGAGGAGCGTAGGCCGAAGGCCGGCGGAGCTCCGACGACATGGCTGACGAGAGATAGGGCGGCAGCTTTTTTTTTTAGACTGCCCGATCCGACCATCGCTTTAGTGTAATTTCTATTTTTACATGATGACAGTGTTTGATAAGTAATATATTTATCAAAATAAAAGTAGGTAACTACTGATGTTATTACATTTTTGATTGTTTATTAAAACTTTTAAGGGGCGTCGAAATTTGTATACCTTCCCCTCCCCACCCCAACCTCCCCTAAAATTGAAAGAGCTGTAACTTCGTAACGGTCAGAGATAGCCATTATGTGTTTGAACAAATATTATAGTAGGCGTCGAAACCTGTCTGGTGGTAGGTAGGTTCTGAGTGGAGTGAACCTGCGAGACCGAGTGGAGCGAAGGGGGAGGTGGCGAGCGAAGCGAGCCGGCGACCTCCTTAGCGTAACGAAGGTTGAGTGGGTGAAGTGTTACTCGGGGCGACGACAAGCAAACTTTAGGGTAAAAATCTGACACTCCCTCCTGCTCCGCCCAGAGCGGGAGGAGTCATTTGATGATTTCCTATCAAAAAAAAAAGGGGGCGACGACACGCAAACTTTTGGGTAATGTTTTTTTAATGGGAAAAAGTCCTGAGTTTTTAAATAAGGTTTTAGACTGTATTAATGTTTTTCAAAATCTTTAAAATAAATTCTCATTTTTAGGGTTCCGTACCCGAAGGGTAAAAACGGAACCCTATTACTAAGACTTCGTTGTCTGTCCATCTGTCTGTCCGTCTGTCCGTCTGTCCATCTGTCCGTCTGTCCGTCTCTCCGTCTGTCCGTCTGTCCGTCTGTCTGTCACCAGGCTGTATCTCATGAACCGTGACAGCTAGACAGTTGAAATTTTCACAGATGATGTATTTCTGTTGCCGCTATAACAACAAATACTAAAAACAGAATAAAATTAATATTTAAGAGGGGCTCCCATACAACAAACGTGATTTTTTTTATAATAATTGGTACGGAACCCTTCGTGCGCGAGTCCGACTCGCACTTGGCCGGTTTTTTTTTCTTTAATTTCTTTTTTTTTTTAATTAGTTTTTAGAATGAGGGGTTCTTAAAGGTTTTCATATTGATTTAGAGGTTCCTTAGGGTTTTCGTACTGCTGTAAGGGTGCTGATAAAGGTTTAAAAAATATTCAAAAGTATTTTACAAAATTTTCTAAGGGCTCTAATAGATTTTCCAATTCATTGAGGATTCTTAAGGATTCTCAAAATTTTATAAGGGTAAGGAATACTTCTCAATAACACGAAACCGAACCGAATAGAATGATGTATGTTTATGTTACGGGCAACGTGATTAACTGGGCATTATTAATAAGAACTGGCCATTATTAATAATGCCCGACGGCCCGCGGTCTACGTAATAAGTCAGTGTTTGAGATAGCATCATCGGTCTAAATTTTAAAGTTTAAAAGTTGTTTGCTTTAATACTTGTCTTTCATAGGTCGACCACCATGATTGGTCCGAATTAGTATTACAACTTTATGTCCCAGAAGTCCGAATTTGGGACATGAGGAGCGTAGGCCGAAGGCCGGCGGAGCTCCGACGACATGGCTGACGGGAGATAGGGCGGCAGCTTTTTTTTTTAGACCGCCCGATCCGACCATCTGTTTAGTGTAATTTCTATTTTTACATGATGACATAGTGTTTGATAAGTAATATTTTTATCACCCCGAATATCCCCCCTTTCGTATCAAACTCGAAAAGTACAAATAAATAAATTTTAAATGGAAATTTTGCATTACCACCAAATGATATTTGACCATTTTCATCACTTTCAGCTGGCAACCCCGAGAACCATGGGGGCATGAATTTTCGGGTCAGACCCGACTTTGGCGAATTCTTTTGATCTACCAAAGTCAACGGACAGGCACCTTTTCTTTAGGTACTGACAGGTAACTTGTATCCTGTTTATTTTAGGAAAATTATGACATTTCAGAAATTCAAGATGGCGGCCGTGCATTTCCGGTTTATTACCACTCATTCACTGACGTAATTGTTCTCCCAGATGGTGGAGGGGGAGGGGGTTATATTTTGGCAGATTCGTAAACAAGTAACTCTCACGAGTAGGGAAAAAGTGTCAAACCTCCCCTTCTTGTCCCTGTTCCCACCGCTCCCTATCGTATCTCGGAAACAAAGAGACTTGGAACATTTTCTTTTTCATATTCATATAAGGGGCCCAGAGTTGGTCAAACACATTTTTCGTAACTCCCCCCTCTCCCCCCCTTCACCCCTCCCACCCACCGTATCTCGGAAACTAGGACATGTAGCGGTTTTGTTTTTATTCTTACCTAAAACTATTGAAGGGCGTTGAAATTTTTACACTCCCCCCTCCCGTCCCCAACCTCCCCTAAAATTTGAAGGGCTGTAACTTCATAACGGTTAGAGATAGCCATTAGGTGCTTGACCAAATATTATAGTAGGCGTCGAAACCTGTCCGGTGGTGGTACCGGTAAAGCGAAGGGAGGAGCGAGCGAGTGTAGCGAGCCGGCGACTCCCGTAGCGTAGGTATAAGGTCACGATAGCTTTCCGGTGGTAGGTAGGTCCTGAGTGGAGCGATGGGGGGAGGTGGCGAGCGAAGCGAGCCGGTGACCTCCGTAGTCGTTATGCTACGGAGGTCGCCGGCCCTCTTCACTCGCCACCTGTGTTTTTCACGCGGCCTTTGATTAAGTAGGAAAAGCGTAACTCAGGGATGACTATGTACATACGGAAAAAATATTTTAAATTCTAATTTTAAATTTCGCGCCACGCCAAAACGCTCCGCAACTAACTATATAAGTACTACGCACGCATACGCATTCGTATTGATTCTGACCTAAACCTATTGATGGGCATTAAAATTTTTAATACCCTACCCTCCCCTCTCCAACCTCCCCTAAAATTGAAAGGGCTGTAATTTTATTATGGTTAGACATAAACATTAGGTGTTGGAACAAATATAATAGCAGGCGTCGAAACCTGTCTCGTGGTGGCAGAGATAAGTTAACGATAGCTTTCCGGTGGTAGGTACAATAAGCAAACTTTAGGGTAATGTTTTTTTTAATGGGAAAATGTCTAAGTTTTTAAATAAGGTTTTAGATTGTTTAAGGGGATCTTAAGAGTTCTTAGACTGCTTCATAATAATTTAGGGGTACCTTACGGCTTCAGGTTTAGGGTTTTTGTACAGCTGTAAAGGTAAAGATTTTCAAAATGTTTAAAAAGTTCAATAACTTTTTTTAAAAGCTTCAATAGGAGTTAGCTAACGGATTTTCCAATTCATTTAAGGATTACTATCGATTCTCAAAATTTTATAAGGGTAAGGAATTCTTCTCAATAACACGAAACCGAACCGAACCGAATAGAATGATATGTATGTTACGGGCAACGATTAACTGGGTATTATTAATAAGGACCGGCCATTATTAATAATGCCCGACGGCCCGAGGTCTATGTTATAAGTCAGGGTTTGAGATAGCATCATTGTTTTCTTTTATACTTGCCCTGCATAGGTCGACCACCATGATTGGTCCGAATTAGTATTACAACTTTATGTCCCAGAAGTCCGAATTTGGGACATGAGGAGCGTAGGCCGAAGGCCGGCGGAGCTCCGACGACATGGCTGACGGGAGATAGGGCGGCAGCTTTTTTTTTAGACCGCCCGATCCGACCATCTGTTTAGTGTAATTTCTATTTTTACATGATGACAGTGTTTGATAAGTAAAATGTTTATCAAAATAAAAGTAGGTAACTACTGATGTTATTACATTTTTGATTGTTAATTAAAACTATTGAGGGGCGTTGTAATTTGTATACCTTCCCCTCCCCACCCCAACCTCCTCTAAAATTGAAAGAGCTGTAACTTCGTAACGGTTAGAGATAGCCATTAGGTGTTTGAACAAATATTATATTAGTCTTCGGTGACCCCCGTAGCATAGGGATAACGATACGGGGGTCACGATAGCTTTCCGGTTGGAGTTAGGTCCTGAGTGAAGCGAACCTGCGAGACCGAGTAGAGTAAAGCGAAACGTAGCGTCCGTAGTCCGTAGCGTAACGAAGGTTGTAGTTGAAGTGTTACTCGGGGCGACGACAAGCAAACTTTAGGGTAATGTTTTCTTTAATGGGAAAAGGTCTGAGTTTTTAAATAAGGTTTTAAATTGTATTAGATTGTATTTTTTTTACTTTAATTTCTTTATTTTATTAAATTAGTTTTTAGTAAAGCGAGGGGCGAACCCCGTAGCGTAGGGATAAGGTCACGATAGCTTTCCAGTGGTAGGTAGGTCCGTAGCGTAACGATGGTTGAGTGGGTGAAGCGTACCTCAAGGGGGCGACGACAAAAAGAGAGTCAGCAATAGGAAGGGGTCCGCAAAGGCCGATGCCTGCCGGGTTTGCGGGACTGTTCGAAAGAGTTACCGTGGCCCTGAAACACACAGGGCGATGAAGGAGCATGGATGGGTCTTAAGTCAGTAAAAATCTGACACTCCCTCCTGCTCCGCCCAGAGCGGGAGGAGTCATTTGATGATTTCCCATCAAAAAAAAAGGGGGCGACGACACGCAAACTTTTGGGTAATGTCTTTTGAATGGGAAAAAGTCTTGAGTTTTTAAATAAGGTTTTAGACTGTATTAATGTTTTTCAAAATCTTTAAAATAAATTCTCATTTTTTTACTTTAATTTCTTTTTTTTATTGAATTAGTTTTTAGAATGAGGGGTTCTTAAAGGTTTTCATATTGATTTAGAGGTTCCTTAGGGTTTTCGTACTGCTGTAAGGGTGCTCATACAGGTTTAAAAAATATTCAAAATTATTTTACAAAATTTTCTAAGGGCTCTAATGGATTTTCCAATTCATTGAGGATTCTTATGGATTCTCAAAATTTTATAAGGGTAAGGAATACTTCTCAATAACACGAAACCGAACCGAATAGAATGATGTATATTTATGTTACGGGCAACGTGATTAACTGGGCATTATTAATAAGAACTGGCCATTATTAATAATACCCGACGGCCCGCGGTCTATGTAATAAGTCAGTGTTTGAGATAGCATCATCTTCATCGGTCTAAATTTTGAAGTTTAAAAGTTGTTTGCTTTAATACTTGTCCTTCATAGGTCGACCACCATGAATGGCCCGAATTAGTATTACAACTTTATGTCCCAGAAGTCCGAATTTGGGACATGAGGAGCGTAGGCCGAAGGCTCCGACGACATGGCTGACGGGAGATAGGGCGGCAGCTTTTTTTTTTATACCACCCGATCCGACCACCTGTTTAGTGTAAATTCTATTTTTACATGATGACAGTGTTTCATAAGTAATATTTTTATCAAAATAAAAGTAGGTACTACTGATGTTATTACATTTTTGATTGTTTAATTTTAACTACTATGTTCAATAGTTTATTTTTTGTTAACTTTTCATGAACATTTTGTAAGTTTAAAACCACTACAGTTCACCTATTTTATTACTTTGCCCAAGATAGGGTGGACATTATTCATAATGGCTGGGAAAAGTGATCAATCATGCTGTTTAAATCACATTGCCCAATTGAGTCGGGCATTATGAATACAGACTTTCCGACTTTTTGGCTTTCCGTAGAGTTTGAAAAGTGGAAGACTTTAAATGGTTCTTTTAGGGTTCTAATTGACATTTTTACTACATTTAGGGGTTTTTAAAGTGAAAAATCTAGCAGCACAAGCACGCGAGGTGCTTGCACCTCGCGCAACACGCAAATACTAGTTATTTATACTATATAAAGCTCGATTACCACTGACTGACTGACTGACATAATTGTTCTCCCAGATGGTGGATGGGGAGGTGGGTATATTTTGACAGATTCGTAAACAAGTGACTCCTGCGAGTATGGGAAAAGTGCCAAACCTCCCCTTTTCACCCCCCTTCCTCCCCCTCCCTATCGTATCTCGAAAACAAAGAGACATGGAACATTTTTTTTTTCAGATTCGTATAGAAGAGGCTCGAGAAAGTAAAAACCAGTTTTAGAAATTGACCCCTTTTCCCCCCTTCTCCCCCCTTTAGACGGATTTCGGAAGTTGAGAGACTTGGAACATTTTTTTTTCAGATTCATATAAAGGGGCAATGCGTAAGTCAAAATAATTTTTCCAAAAAATCCCCACTCTCCCCCACTTCATCCCCCCCCCCCTTTTCACCCCTTTTTTTACTACTGAAAATTTTTTTGATTCTTACCTAAAACTATTGAGGGACGTTGAAATTTGTATACCCTCCCCTCCCCAACCTCCCCTAAAATTGAAAGGGCTGTAACTTCGTAACGGTTAGAGATAGCCATTGGGTGCCTGAACAAATATTATAGTAGGCGTCGAAACCTGTTTGGTGGTGGTAGGTTCTGAGTGGAACGAACCTGCGAGACCGAGTGGAGCGAAGGGGGGAGGTGGCGAGCGAAGCGAGCCGGCGACCTCCTTAGCGTAACGAAGGTTGAGTGGGTGAAGCGTAACTCAGCTTTTGACGATTCTAATGAATTCTTTTTTTTTTACTTTTTTTTATTGAATTAGGTTTAAGAATGTTTTAGGGGTTCTTAAGGGTTTTCATACTGATTTAGGGGTAGTTGTAACGGATTTTCCAATTATTTTAAGGATTCCTATGGATTCTCAAAATTTTATGATGGTGAGGAATACTTCTCAAGAACACGACAACACGCGAGCTGCGCGCAGCTCGCGCACCCACGCAAATACTAGTTATTGTATAAATACTCTGCTTTACGTTAATAGGACTTATAACATCATCTGCCTAGCCTTTTCCCAACTATGTTAGAGTCGGCTTCCAGTCTAACTGGATGCAGCTGAATACCAGTATTTTACATGGAGCGGCTGCCTCCACAACCCAGTTAGTACTCGGGTAAGTGGGTAATTTAGTATAACGTAACTCTTGGTAAGATTGATTGACAGACTTTCGGGTCATTGACTACTTTAACGACTGTCAAAGTTCTACAATTGACAGCCGGGACCAACGGAGGAAATTCGGTATGTAATAGTCACCCATCTACGGATAGACCTAGGCAAGCGCGGCTTAACCTGAATATCGACCCGAGCGGCTGTTATTATTTATCCACGAGCTCCTTTGTTATTATAATACGCGTGCGATGTGATATTTAGAGACAGTTAGTATGGGTAGCGACAGCTATCGCTTACAATTGCAAGTTTCGTGGGTTCAAGTTCACATTCTCTTGTGTTGGCAGCTTAAAACGATTATACTATAGAAAACTAGATGCTCTAGATAAGTAGCAACTCCTTCCAAAGCATTACGTACTTTAACATCACTTTTTAAATAGAATTAAATGAGTTTTTGGGTTCATTACACGTCTGACATTTCCATCAACGTTTTTGGTCATCTTGTCAAGACTCTGAGTTATAAAAAACTTAAACAACACAAAGGAGTACCTATGTCACAATATCAGAAGATTGTGTTCTGTATTTTCTGCTTACTCCCAAGGTGTAAAAGCTTGTGTATATGTAAGCAGGTACATAAGCATAAACACAGAACACATCTCACTCGATACAAGACAAAGAATTGAATGATTAGAAACTTGATATTTTTACCCGGAACTTGTTCTTGTCTCTGGTCAGTATTTTCTCTGGTGACGGTTTTATTTATATTGTTTATGGACACTGGCCGGCTCTGTTTGCTTCCCTTGTGTCTTACAAGGAGACATCTTCGACAACCCAGCTGTGGGCACAAATTGTTTTCTCATTGTTGTTTTAAGGGCGTATGTGTGTACCCTTTTGTGATAAAATGTTGTTGGTATTTGTATGTACGTATGTAATTGAACAGTGGTAAACGATGTATTTAGTGTTGATACAGTTTTAAGAACTGTAAGAGGTGAAAATTTCCGAAAGTAATCGTAATTTTTTGGCTTCAGGCAACGCGTTCCTGGTTCGATTCCTGGGGCCCTACGGAATAAATATTTGTTTGGAATCGGTATAGTATTTCTAAATGCCAAGTGTTAAGGTTTTCTAACTGAATAGTCTACAATGTAAGGGCTGCCTCGTTGGGTTAGTGCCCAGTACGACTAATGAGCATGGTCCTGGGTTAAATTCCTAGGTCAAGCAAAGTGTTAATGGGTTATTTCCTTTGAGAATTTCTCAGCAGCAACCAAGGAGGCTGGATTTGTGGCTGATTAAGGGCAATAGTCTCGTCCCCAGCTTGTGTTTGAGTCTTAATACACGGGACAAGAGGGTGAAATGTGGGTGTACTATTACGTACACCTCTGCCTATCCCTTCGATGAAAACAGGCGTGACTTTAAGTATGTATGATGTTATGTAAGGACTGGTCACGACCAAATTACAGATTGTTATTTAGTTCCAAGCACACAAGAAACTTCGAGGAGCTCGTGGCTAAATAATAACAGCCGCTCGGGTTGATCTTTAGGTTTAGCCGTGCTTGCCTAGGTTGGTCTGTGGATGGGTGACGACCCATTACATTCCGAGTTTCCTCCGTGCCTCGGAAAGCACGTTAAGCTGTTGGTCCCGGCTGTCATTTGTCCATCTTTGACAGTCGTTATACAGGTAGTCAGTGGCCCAAAAAGTCTGACAACCAGTCTTACCAAATTAGTATCGTATTGCCCAGTATAAACTGGGTTGTGGAGGTCAGATAGGCAGTCGCTCCTCGTGTAAAATACTGGTACTCAGCTGCATCCGGTTAGACTGGAAGCCGACCCCAAAATAGTTGGGAAAAGGCTAGGCAGATGATGATGATGTTATGTAAGGGCTGGTCACGGCAAAATTACAGATTGTTATAGTTCCGAACACACCAGTAACCTTGACAGAAAAATATACTTAGTTCTAAACACTATCTATTTCTTGCTATTGGTGTCGATTCTGTTGGGCACAAACTAAACTTAATTTAGGCTATTGCTATCTTTTACTAAAAGGCAGTGCGAGAAAAGGACGGCTATAGCTATGAACTAAGTTAAAGATGTCAAACTAGATTATGCCTTGCGCTTCACCGTGTTTTAGTCGACAGGTTTTTACGTGCACCCTTCATTCGTATAGAAATATTAGTTCCAACTAAATTTGACAGCTCTAAATTACGTCCGTCTCTTTCTCGTTTAATTAGAGAAAAAAAGATAGCAATAGCCTAAATTAAGTTTAGTTTGTGCACAACAGAATCGGCACCACTATCTATTCACACAAGCAAGTGTAAGTACGAGTATAAAACTAATATACACCTGCACTAAAACTATTCGGAGGCAACAAACGCCACGGCATGGCGGCAAGAAATACATTCACCTGCATTGTTCAGTTAACTGAGAAACTAACTAAACTTACACAACGCCAGTAAATGGATTCTGTTGTTATTTACATTGAAAATAGGTGTTACAACCAAAATGGAGGATTTGCCGCCTTTCTTTTGAATGGTCAGTGGTGATTGCTTATTGGTCTTGTGAGAGCCACTGATAGGGTCCAGGGTTTGGTCTCCGCAAGCCAAAGTAATTTTAGATTTCTCTATTTTTTTAGGTTTCTTTATTTTATTTCTTCATAAGTATATTGAAAAACGTCGTTTGATACACGTGAACATTTGTTATTGCAGTTCTCGGCTCAAAAACACCCTCGCCTACGGCTCGTGTTAGTGTTGTTACTGTTCTATGAACTATAAGAGGTGAAAATTGCCGAAAGCAATCGAATTCGATTCTTGACCGGAAAAATATTTGTTTGGAATCGGTATAGTTTTTCTAGACGCCTAGATGAAAATCGTCGTTTGATACACGCGGACATTTGTTATTGCAGTTCTCGGCTCAAAAACACCCTCGCCTACGACTCGGAAGTTAATTCAGTCTCGGATGCAATAACAAACTTTCTCCAATTGTATCAAAATGTACTATTTTAACGCACTCTATGGAGTTCTTAACTTTTCAAGCGATTGCCTACAATCCGTGCTCTTCTTTAGAGTTTCAAGATTTTAACGACTTTATTTATTGCTGTTCCAAGTTCATTTTTCATTTATAACTGGTTCATATGATATTTTCATCGGGTTAGAGGCAATTTAATACGCCCCAAAGGAGTTAACTTAGGAACTTCTGTTATTATTTAACTCTCAATATTGTGCCAGCTCCGTTCAAACCTAAAGATCAAAACAGTTACGAAAAGGGACTTTTGAGATGGTATTTTGTTTAGTTGTCGAAATGGGAAAGTTACCATTTGGAACGTACCCTCTAAAGGGTGGAAGGGTGGAAAAAAAAGCTGTGTCCTACGAAAGTGCAATACTATACGGTCAAAATGTATAGGACATCTGATTTTTTTCTGGTTTAGAATGATGTACTGAACGTGGTAACCGTCTGTTATCCCTGCGCCTCCATCCTGTTTACTGCGTCAAATAGATTGAAAAACAGTCATCTTTAAATAACACCCAGCAGAAACGTCTTTGGAAAGTTCATCCAGTACAATCAGAAGCAATAGTTAGAGAGCCGAATGACACTAAAAATAGTTCGATAAGAGTCCCAGACGATATAAATATAAATATATCATCTGGGAGTGTTATCGAACTAGGTTTAGTTAGTGTCATCGGTTCTCTAACTATAAGTCTGACCGAGTTACAAAAAGCACTGCTCAGGACAAAGACGCTGTACAAAGCCAAACTTTCTAAATCTGAACGTGCCATATGAACGGCACTGCACTGATGCCAGCTTCTTTTCTAATAAACCGTAACAAGTGAGGAAGGGGGCTAAGCACTAATGAGGACCGAGAGATTCCCTCCGCGCATCCGTCAGTGCGGATGGCTTAATTGCTTGGAGAGGCGCCAAGCAGAGTATTTGTTCGCAGAGCTGATGCCTTCTGCTTCATTACGAGTCTATCGATTCGAAAGTCTATGCTTTTGAGTGGAAAATGTAGGTGAAGAGGTGAAAAAATTGTTGGAGATTCGAAGAATAGGGGAGTTTTTACATTTATTTATTAATTCTGATTTTTAAGATAGTACTTTGATATTTCTAATGGATATCAACGTGAGTCATCATCTGCCTAGCCTTTTTCCAACTATATGGGTCGGCTTCCAGTCTAACCGGATGCAGCTGAATACCAGTATTTACATGGAGCGACTGTCTATCTGACCTCCACAACCCAGTAAGTACTGGGTAATACGATACCTCTTGGTAAGACTGGATGTCAGACTTTTTGAGCCACTGACTACATGTAACGACTGTCAAAGATCAACATGAGTATAGGTTTTGTATTTGAGAATGAATGATTAGCAGAGATCTATTTCAAACTTAAATTTTAGGCATCTATTAAAATTTGACCATTCCAGGACTCCAGGCACTTTTGAACGTCACAAAAACAATGAGAGCGAAGCTACAGTGACAGTCACAAGGCATTCCATAGCGTAGATCTCTATGAAGAAGAATGGGCAAGAAACTCCACTGTGTCATTTACAATATTGTCTGTGCGATACCAAGTTAAATTCATATGCTAACTGTCTCTAAAGAATGACATCTTATGAGGCCAAACATACTTAGAAGATTTAGATAAGTCTTAAACATAACTGGATGATACAACTGGCAAAATGTCTCACATTTCACAAGCTCTACCATGTACTTGGATCAATAATTTTATTTTTGAATTGTTTTAGTTTTATTTTTACTATGGACACCTTTAACGTACACATCTTGCTACATTGTTCTCACATAATGTACCATCTCAACATGAATGATGTAACCAAGATTTTTTTTAAATATTCTGATTTAAAAGAGTGTCCATTGAGTTTCTTGCGGTTCTTCTCCATAGAGATCTACGCTAGGGAATGGGCAACTACAGTACTTTCACAGTTTTTATGTCTTGTGACTGGGACTGTAGCTACATTTATTTTCATCTTTGTTTCGACAATTCAAAAGTGCCTGTAACTGGCCTACTTGAAATAAATGGTTTGATTTTGATTTTGTACTATTATGTACACCTCTGCCTAACCCTTCGCATATTACAGGCGTGATGTTATGTTATGTGTGTATATAGAAATGATATGAACATCTTTTTTTCAAAGCCTTTACACCCAACGATTTAACCCAAGATACATCAACTCAACTCTGTAAAGAAACACATAAATAATTCAAAGAACACAAAGTCATATAGTTGTGTGGGAGATCTTAATCCTTTCTAGCGGAGCTGATTGTGTTTTGATGCGGGACTCAGCGGACGAATCTCCGGCCGGGACCCTGGACACCGGACCTTTTCTAAAATCAAGGCTGAAGCGGGAATCGAGAATAGGACAAGAAGATTTCAGAAGTAACTGCAGGTTATTATTAGAATTATTATTAGAATCTCATATCCCATCAAAAACATAAATGTGAAATGAGAGCCAAGTTCAATATTATGATATATGCCTTGGTTGTTGACTTCAACGACAAAAGAAGTGAAATCTAAATGGGTGCCAAGTTCAATGGTCAATCTTGAAATTATAACTTATAACTTAGAAGAATATCATCTCACTCATCAGTCCCGCGCGCGCGACCTTTAGGAGCGCAAGCAGCTAATGGCAGCTCCGTGTTAATTAATTCTATAATTTCAAAAAATACGCTACAACACAAGTGTTGAAACCTTAACATCAAAATTATCAACAATTAAGCAGTACAGTAAACAAATAACAAAAAACCTGGTGTATAAAACCGAACAAAGAACTGTGTGTAGTGCACGAAAATAAGTGACTCATCCTCATGTGCGCGCGGACCGCCCCGGCGGATTACCATAAATGGTCATAAGAAGCAATACACGCATTACTCAGTAACAGCTAACAATGAACTACAGCATTATTTCACCGACCAGCGTAGATGAATGAGTGGCGTAGAGGCTAAGACGCAGACCCGCCGCGCCGTACAACAGAGCCTACGTTCGAATCCAAGACATAGATTCTTTTTGCTTTTTCTGTTGTTCTTTTTTTTCCTGCCTGTTAAAAGTGTTGCTGGTCATTCTTCGTTTGCTTTGCTTTTGCTACAGTCATTTAATATTTTTATTGGCCTTTTCACTGCTTCTCATTGGTAGAGCAACGAATACACCCGATTATAATAATATGGAGTCGGAAAACGTTACTTTTAGAAAACCTCATAAGTCGAGCTCACTTGACAATCTCTACTATAATAATTCAGCATTACTCGATACCACAATGATGAGTGTACCAAATACGTCCTTAAATGACAGTGATACCATTATGAACCTAAATGATACCATCAAAAAGCTAACAGGAGAATTACATAGTGCACACTTGGAGATTGAGAACTTAAACAGCGAAAATTTTAGATTGAAGATGGACCTAGGGAACTGCCAAACAACCACAGATGCATATAAAAAGGTTACTATAACAGACAGAAAGATCACTACACCAAGACGTTTTCGGAATAGCATAGAAAACAACAGTTTCTCTACACCAACAAGATCAAAAGATTCTCCTCTCATAACACCATTCAATAATTCCCACTTAACACTGATGGTAGACGAAAAATCCGATATTTCGATAACAGCAGAGGAATCTAAAATAGTTGATAAAGGGACCGCTACGGACGTAACAATATTACCCAACGCCTGTACTGCTACACTGAGCAAAAATACTCATAGCGATGATTTGTTCGTACCAACTACAAGCCCCAATCCCTGTACTACTGCACTGAGCAATCATTGTCTTAGCGATGACTTGTTCGTATCAACTGCGAGCCCCAAATCTGGTGAAGGAACTGGAAGTATTGCCATTGAGAACGACGGAGCCTGTAATGATCATTTTATACATAGAACCCAGCACCTAGTGTCTCCAAATAATGATTTAATGAGGTTGCAAGAAGACATTACAAATATCAGCGAAAGGAAGCACAGAGTTATGATCTTTGCAGATCAAACTGGATATGGTGTTAGACAAATACTTCAATATTACTTAGGGGATTCCTTTTTCGTTACTTCAAATATAAAACCGCATGCTACAATGGATGAAGTACTGAAGTCTTGTGTAACTATGTGCACTGATTACACCAAATCTGATTTTGTACTAATACTGGCAGGCTCTAATGATAGAAATCCGATGCTAGTTCAGACATATTTACACTACACGCTATGCCAATTAAAGTCTACAAATGTATTGGTGGGTAAAATTTATAATAATATATTCTTAAACTATGATACCAGAAAAATGTGGGTACTGGAGATGCTATTTATGCGTTGCTAAATGAAGTAGTTAATAAATTAAACTGTAAATTGAGGGTAGCGGGTATTTTCTTAGACTTAAGCGCGGCTTTTGACACCATCGACCATAAACTTCTCATCACAAAAATGGAGCACTATGGCGTAAGAGGTAAAGCCTTACAGGTCTTCTCATCATATCTCAATAATAGAAAAATGTTTGTCGAACTTGATTCTACTAAACCAGTCTAGTAATCAGTCTGCTGCGTAACGGCTTACTGTACGCGCGCGCGCTCCGCTATTGTGTGTGTAGTGACCGAAAATGTCATCAAATACTGTAAAATGTTCTCACTGCAACATAGTGATTAATGAAGTTTTAGCGTTCATCCAATCAAAAATGGATGTAATGGATGAAGAAAGCATTGTACGTCTTTGTGCAACGTCTTTTTTGGAGAAAGAAGTTGATGCGGCCAAAAATTTGTTATTTGACTCGTTGTCTGCAGTCAAGAAAATTACGCGAAAAGGTGACGGCAAAAATCAACGTAACTTGGAAGATATCATAAGTACGCTAAAGCGAGTGGATCCTGAGAAAATCCCGATATTTGTGGCAAGGGAATTGCACCGTCTACCCCCAGTTACGTTTGATCATATCGACGCAACAAGATTATTGAAAGACATAATTTTGATACAAAATGAAATAAAAACACTTAAAAGTGACTGTGCTACAGTTGTACAACTGAATCAGTTGCGTTCGGATCTTGACAATATAAAACAAGCGTCAATTGTTAACAACTTCGATTGCAACATCAATAAAAAAAGAGGAGGGTATCGTCATATTGATATCTCGGGATGTGGACCGGACAGTGGACCTGTGGGACTAATATTAAATTATGATACTAGCAAAACTCCTAGTAAATCTGCTAAAGGACCCACGGAATGTCTGTTGCAAACATCAAAATTATCGGCCGACTCCATTGATGAAGTTAACTGTAATCAGTTTAAGAATTATGTTGAGGTGAAAACAGCATGTACGCGTGTTAAACAGCTGGGCGAACCGGTTTCCGACACAATACCGCTGAGTCGAGTTGATGTTGACGAGACGGTGCCGCCCGCGCCCGCGCCCGCGCCTGCGCCGCATCTACTAGGCACTGATTGTATTACCGTGTCCCCAAATAGAGGAATAACGATGGCCGAGATTTTGCGTAAAGATAATGCAATCTAACAAAGTAGAGGAAAGCAATGATTGGACATTGGTACAGAGGCCTAAGAGGAAGAATTATTTCAGTGGAAAAGTTGGGAATGCCATAAAAGATACAGAATTAAATTTCAAAGCAGCAGAGAAAAGATTACCTATATACATAACAAATGTACATAAGGAAACTTCGACAGAGGATATCACCAATTACATCCTAAAGAAAACTGGAGAAAAAGTTTCACTGACAAAGTTATCCATTATGAATGAAAATAAATATAATGCCTTCAAAATTTTTGTACAGAGTTATACGTTACATAATATGTTCTTGAATGAATCAATGTGGCCGAAAGGGATTGTTTTTCGTCGGTTTGTACACTTTAAGTACCGGACTGCGGACAAACGCCCTGACACGACAATTTTTAATAATAAATTTAATGGATAACTCACATAATAAAATTATTTCATTTAATTGTAAAGGCCTTAAGCGCTCGATGGAATGTGTAAGATCTTTTTGTGGCAAGGCAGATATAATAACATTACAGGAGACGTGGTTACTTCCACATGATATCCCACTGCTGGGCACAATAAGTGATGATTTTGCGTACATTGGCAAATCGTCGGTTGATACGTCAAATGGATGTCTAAAAGGTAGACCTTATGGAGGAGTTGCTATTTTATGGCGAAAAAATGCGTTTGTGGCCGTGACTCCCGTGGATTGCGGTACTGATCGGTAAGCGGCGTGTAAAGTAGTGATGAATAACGAATGTGCGGTATTAGTTATGTGCGTATATATGCCTGTTGAGTCCAGTGATAATCTTATCGAGTTCACGGAATGCTTGAGCGAGATATGTGCAATAATAGACAGCAGTAGCGCGGAATCAGTGTTCGTTTTGGGTGATTTTAATGCCCACCCGGGTGGTCTCTTTTATAGTGAACTCATGCATTTTTGTGGGGAGCAAAGATGGGTATGTGCAGACGTGGAACGCCTAGGCCCTAACGCAGGTGACTATACTTTTATAAGTGACGTTCATGGTTCTTGCCGGTGGCTTGACCATTGTGTTAGTACAGAAATGGGTTACAAAGTTATAACAAATGTAAAAATTCATTATAATGTGTTCTGGTCAGATCACTTCCCTGTTGAAATAGAATGTGATTATAATATTGTAAGACATAAGAAATCTACTTCAAATTATATACCTAACAAAATAGTTTGGGGCAATAGGACCCCAGAACAAATCCAGTGGTATCACGAAGTTTGTAATAAAAAACTTAAACGTATTGACTTTCCGCCAGAATTTCAGACATGCGCTGATAAATATTGCAATAATCTAGAACATCAGAAAGCTATAGATATTATGTATAATAGTATTATAAAAGCGTTGCGTGAAGCGAGTATAGAGAGTTATGATAGTGGTACTCATAGGAGATATCAAAGTAAAAAGGTGGTATCCGGCTGGAATAAGCATGTAAAAGAGGCTCATCAAGTGGCTAAAAATAATTTTAATAATTGGGTCTGGCATGGGAAACCATCGTCCGGACACATTTATGGTGCCATAGTAGGAAAATATTTAAGTCCAGGCTTAAGTGGTGTCAAGACCACGCTGAACAAATTAAAATGGACATTTTGGCAGCTCATTGCAATAATCACGATTTAAAAAAATTCTGGCAATGTACTGATAAATTAAATATAAAACCGCATCGGGCTGAATGTATTAATTCTGAAAGAGACTCCAATAGAATTGCTAATATATTTAAGGCACATTTTCAAGTAACATCACCTATGTCTCCGGTACCGGTACAATGCAGCCTCCAGACTGATACTGCCACTGTACAAATAAGATCTGCAGATGTTCAGAGTGTTATTGACAGCATGACTCGTGGTAAATCCCCTGGTCATGACAGCTTGAGTGTTGAACATCTACGTCACGCAGGCTGTCATTTACCCAGGGTTTTGGCCATGTTTTTCTCACTGTGTATAAGTCATAAGTATCTTCCTCGGGACCTCATGAGAACAATAGTCATTCCAATAGTTAAATGTAAAACTGCAGATATTTGCGACAAAAGTAATTATCGCCCCATCTCCCTGGCAACAATTTTAGCTAAAGTACTGGATAATCTGCTTAACAGACAATTAAGAAAAAATCATAACTTGCATCACGCTCAATTTGGCTTCCAACCCGGCCTTTCCACTGAGAGTGCCATTCTCTGTATGAAGCACACGGTTAGATATTATTTGGATCGCAAGACACCTGTTTACGCTTGTTTTTTAGATTTGTCCAAAGCCTTCGATCTGGTTTGTTATGAGGTCCTGTGGGATAAACTTCGTAGACAAAATGTACCGACGGAACTAGTGGAGATATTTAAATATTGGTATGACAATCAATTAAATGTCGTTAAATGGGCGGATTGCTTGTCTGAAGAGTACAGGCTGGAGTGCGGAGTGAGGCAAGGGGGGAGTTCCTCGACAACCCTTTTTAATGTATATATGGACAGCCTGATTGGCGAGCTCAGCAGCATGCATGCGGGGTGTTATATTGATGGAGTCGCTGTCAATAACATAAGCTACGCCGACGATATGGTGCTGCTGAGCCCGTCAATTGGAGCCCTTCGCATCCTTCTTAAGGTTTGTGAGCGCTATGCTGAGAGACATGGTCTTGTGTACAATGTGACCACGAGCGAGTGTATGTTTTTCGGACTGGGTGATAAAACCCCTCATGAACCTCCACCCATTTATTTGAACGGTTCTCCTCTCTCTAGAGTGAAAAAATTTAAATATCTAGGGCATATTATCACTGATGATCTGAAGGACAACGAGGACATTGAACGTGAACGCAGAGCGCTGGCTGTCCGGGGTAATATGTTGGTTCGCAGGTTTGCTCGTTGCTCAGCTAAGGTCAAGTTAGCATTATTCAAAGCGTTTTGTCAATCTTTCTACACGAGCAGCTTGTGGATTAATTATACTCAAAGGGCATACAGCGCTCTGCGGGTGCAATACAATAATGTCTTCAGAATGTTGTTGCGGTTGCCACGGTTCTGCAGTGCTTCCGCGATGTTTGCTGAAGCGCGTACTGACGACTTCTATGCAATAAGACGCAAGCGGGTGTCGTCACTGTTAGGCAGAGTACGCGGCAGTAGCAACGGCATTCTGAGGGTCATTTCTGATAAATATCAGTGTCCAATACACTCGCACTGGGTGAGCATTGTGGTAGGGACAGTTAAATAAATGTGAATAATAATTATGTTGTAAATGTACTTTTTTTTTAGATGTGTTTTGTGATTGTATTTTTGTAACCCTACTAACATAGTTTATAAGTTCACATTGTTACTAACCATTATGGATCGTTGTAATCTGAATTGAATAAATTAAATTAAATTAAATTAAATTAAATTAAACCAAACGGGTGTAAAAACAACTATAGGTCATCTATGACAAACATTATAGCCGGAGTGCCTCAAGGATCAATTTTAGGCCCCTTATTATACATATTATTCACTAATGATCTAATTAATTTCATACATAAACTTTTGCCGGACATACAACTTGTAGTGTTTGCGGATGACACAAATGCTATAGTTGCAGCGAATGATATCCATGACCTTTCCGTTAAAGTGAATGCAGCTTTGGAGGCTTTTCATTCTTGGTTTAATGCAAATATGCTAATAATAAATACGTCCAAAACCAATATTATGTTATTTAAAACCACTGCGCGTAGCAAAGATATAATGACCATTGAGCTGGATAAAGTAAAAATTGAGCTTGTCAAGGAAGTTAAGTTTTTGGGAATTTATATTGATGATTTGTTAAATTGGAAGAAAGAATTAGCGGCATTGGACTCATCAATATCATCTGCTTGTTATGCCTTAAGAACTCTTAGGGATGAAGTGAGCACAAATCATTTAAAAATGGTATACTATGCTCTGATTGAGTCCAAACTGAGGTATAGCATACAGTTTTGGGGAAATAGCTACCACTACAACTGGCATAGAGCTTTCGTTCTCCAAAAAAGAGCGATCCGAACCATTGTCCGCATCGCTCAACAAGACTCCTGTCGACCATATTTTAAAGAACTTGGCATACTCACAGTACCTAGCCTTTATGTGGTGGTCCTGTTGAACACCTTTAAAACATATATTTATGACTATGAAACAGACGAGGGCAGGCGGGTAAGGGAAAAAACGCGTAGGCAAGACCTTGCAAACAAAATCACCCCTGCTCTTGGCATAGTCAAAAATAGTCCACAGTATCAGGCAGTTAAAGTATTTAATAAATTACCGCTAGACCTAAAGAGCATACTCTACACAGGCTCATTCAAGGGAAGGCTCAAGGCATTTCTACTGGAAAAATGCCTTTATTCAATAGATGAATTGTAAACGATTTTTGACTACAAATTAAATTTAATTAAATACTGTTGTTTCGATTTTGCTTTTGTTTTACGTGATTTTTTATTGATAATTTGTTTTTTATTTATTTATTATTTGACTTTTTTATTGATTATTTGATTTTTTATTGACTATTTGATTTTTTATTGATTATTTAATTTCGTATTATTAGTTTTTTATTGATTATTTAATTTCGTATTATTTGATTTATTATTGATTATTTGATTTTTATTGATAATTTGATTTTTTATTAATTATTTGATTTTTATTGATTATTGTTTATTTTATTTTGTTCAATTTTTTCTGTTTGTAATTATTTCTTATGTATCACATTCAGACACAATGTAAATTGTTATTGAATAATTGAAATGAAAAAAAATAAAAAAAATTGTAGCATATGGTCTGACTTGGCTAGTTCTCATATACGAATTAAAATGTTAGATGGTTTGTTTATATCAGCAAGCCAAGTTTTCGGAATAATAAAATAAGTACCGACAAGTAACAGGTTGAACATGCGGAGGCTATAATATTATTCGTATAAATAATAATATTCTATAATAAATAATAAAATGATAAAAAATACCAGTTTCTGATTTTTTTCCTTTGTATTCATCTAATTACCTACCTGCATGCCAAATTAAAACTTTCTAGGTCATCTGAAACTGGGTTATAGTTTTGATATATAGGTCAGTCATAAAAATGACGATTTTTGGACGTTAAAATCTAAATAACCGTTAGAGATATGTTTATAAAATTTGGAACACATATGTATCTCGCCAGTTTCAATATATGAGCCAATTTTGACAAGTTTAGGTCAAATAGTTTTTGAGTCATGAGGGGCTCAAAAGTGGCTCCAAATGGTTCGTGTAATATTACACACTGTGAGCTGCGCGCCAGAACTTGGCTTGACACGCTCCCGCGTGTCTAGATTGTGAGGGATTCCTGGCTTTTTAAGCTGCACGCAGACCGGGATGGCATGGCAAGGGATTATTTTTTTTACCAATGGACAATCAAACGTACTGATATAGAAATACGACATAAATTGCTATGCTTTAAAATTATCCCGTGGCATGCCGTAGCATCGAAAGAGATTTGTATTGAAAGACGCGCCACGGTCGTATTTCTATATCAACACGTTTGAATGTCCATTGGCAAAAATTTAAATCTCTGCCATGCCGTCTCGGTCTGCGTTCAGCTTTAAGGTTAAGCAGCGCTTGCTGACGTCGTCCGTGGTTGGGTAATCACCCAAAACACACATACTGACAGACCGAGACCCCCACGTGCCTCGGGAAGCACGTCTGCATCTTTGACAGTCGTTACGTACCCGAAGCGATCAGAAACTCGAAAGTTTGCCTACCAGTGTTCTTCTACCAGAGTCCAAGGGCTTGTTTCCCAGTAACTGGGTTATAAAGATCAGAAAGGGAGTCGTTCAATGTAAATAATGTGGTATTCAGCCGGTTAAACTTGAAACCGTATCCAACAAAATTGGGTAAAAGTTGGGCAAATTATGATAAAGAACACGTGTTCATAATGCGTGCGTCTCCACTATCAAGAAAAACCTAGTGATACCGTGAGTGCGTTTTGTCGCGATTTACAATCGAGTTCCAGTAGTGCGCGTAATAAAAGACTAAGAAAGAGGGTAGACAGATTTGTCTGCTCATAATAATAATTTTCGCCTCACCCGCATACCTCTTCAGTATTCCCGCGATCATGATGCTTGCAACAGCGTCGAAATATCGGGAGCTCATCAATATGGAAAACCACGGATATTATCCCGTAAGTACTTTAAGTGTAGTGAAAAACCGTGAAAGTCTTAAACAGTGCAAGAACACGTATTGTTTCACTGTATGGCAGAGGGCTCTCTACTCTTTTTCCACTTCTCTCAATGTAAGGAGACTCCCGCCCACCTCAGCTATCGGCTACCGCCCCAAAGATAACAGGAGATGGACTTGATCAAGCAGTACGGTTACATGTACAATGTGAAAACCGGTCCTTTTAATGATAGAAATAAACAAAGTAGTAAAATTAGAGAAAACCGAATACAATGCTTTAAATCTACATCTACACTATTATTATAAAGATTATGATTAGAAAGATTTGTATTTTTGTGTATGTGTGTGTATGTTTGTAATGAATAAACTCAAAAACTACAGCGCTGATTTCAAAAATTCTTTCACCATTAGAAAGCCACGTCTTTACTGAGTAACATAGGCTATATTTTATCCCCGTAATACCACGGGAACGGGAACTGCGCGGGTGAAACCGCGTGACGTCCGCTAGTTCCTTATAAAACTTGTTGCTAAGGATTAAAATTGCATTGCATTGTGTGTAGGGTGATTACTTCGTTAAGTGACGTTACCAAAGAAACACCGTTTCTAATCTTGTTGTTGCATAATATAACCAGATGAATGAATATGAATACTGTACCAGATGAGTTATGAATTAGGGCGGAGCCAAAGAAGTAAATAAGGACCGGTAGCAGCTGGCGTACTGTTGTTTACACCTGCTTAACCCCTGGGAAAAAAGCGTGAGTTTTGGTATGACAAATGATGTTTATTTTGCAAGTAGGTTTTTACAAACACTTTTACACGTCATATTTTAAAACTAGCTGGGGCCGGTGTTTCGTACCTGACTACTCTGAAAAGAAACAGTGGTGCCGATTCCCTTGTGCACAAACTAAACTAAATTTAAGTTGAATGCATCTTTTTCTTTCTATTTCATTATGAAAAGGACAGAAGATAAATATTAGTTTAATCCTGTCAAATTAGTCAGCACCTGACGTAATTTGATGTAATTTTAGTAGTCAACTTTTTAATCGCGTCTAAAACTTGTATGGCGCTGATTAATTTGACAGAACATAACTAAAATTTATCTTCTGTCCTTTTCTTAATGAAATAGAAAGAAAAAGATGCACTGAACTTAAATTTGGTTTAGTTTGTAAACAAGGGAATCGGCACCAGTCTCTTTTGAAGTCCAGACAGACATAATCTTGCTATTATGTATTCTAAGAATGTCAGATACATCTGTCGTGATTCCCTCGTGACTTGTACCACGTCTTAAGAGCAGGATTACCCGGGATTTTTTCCCACTAAGCTGGACGTAATTGGATCCCAAATTGACCGTAGAAGGGGAACGTTTCGACGAGCGATCGACTCATTTGTTTTAGATATTACAATAAACTCTGCGACTTCCACCTGCTTTTTATTTTATTTATTTTATGTATAGAGGTATTTATGGTGGATTTTTATTGTGGTTCTTCTTTAGTGGTTGGTGGTTTAATGCGTAGAGGGGGGGGAGTAAAGCTGCAATAAAATCTTAGATTTCTTATTCTTTATTTAATGTCCGATGAACTACCTCTTCTACTTCAGGATCTTTTATTCGGAAAAGTTTATGTGTAAAATGCATTTGTATTAAACTGACATAATCTTATGTTTGTGAGGATGAAAGAAAGAAAGAAAGAAAATGCATTTATTAGCCCGCATAGGACAAAACAATGGTTAAATGATGGATGTATAGGAGGTTTGTTACTCTGTCACGCAAAAAGTACTGAACGGTTTTGGATATTTGAGACGTACTCCTTTTATCCTGGTAGTACGTTCCCGTGGGAAAAGTACCGAAATCTTCGCGGGCGAAGCCGTGGGCATAAGTTAGTAAGATAGCAGCAACCTCGATTTGTTCTCAAGTCGTAAACCGTGAAAACCATCGGCATTCAGCATCATCTGCCTAGCCTTTTCCCAACTATGTTGGGGTCGGCTTCCAGTCTAACCGGATGCAGCTCAATACCAGTATTTTACATGGAGCGACTGCCTATCTGACCACCACAACCCAGTTAGTACCTGGTAATACGATACCCCTTGGTAAGACTTTTTGGGCCTCTGACTACCTAACGACTGTCAAAGATCTACAAATGACAGCCGGGACCAACGGCTTAACGTGCTTTCCGAGGTACACAGGAAACTCGGTATATAATGGGTGGTCACCCATCCACAGACCAACCTAGGCAAGCACGGCTTAACCTAACGATCGACCTGAGCGGCTGTTATTGTTTAGCTACGAGCTCCTCCAAAAACAAAAGAAAATGCATCGGCATTCAGCGTGCGAGAAAAAATAAAATCACAAACACAAAACATTTCCGATCAAAACCCTCACCACCAACTCAACACACATTAAAACAGATAATCCAGTTAATCACTAATTAGCATAACTGATTAAACAGCTAATTGTTTAGTTAATTTCATAAATTATGTTCAATATCCATACTATGTATCGAATATTGATTGAAACAAGAGATATTTGAACAATGGTATTCATAGGTACTTAAAATGTCACTTACGGGATATATTCCGCGATTATTGATTATTTTTGAGCTCCCGATATTCACCCTCGATCATAGCGCTTGCAACAGCGTCGAAATATCGGGAGCTCAAAAATAATCAATAATCACGGAAGATATCCCGTAAGTGACATTTTAAGTATATTTATGAACCGTGAAAGCTTAAAACAATGGCATTCATTGTGATTCAATGAGAGGTTTTAAAAAAAACTTAGTTTCCAAGAACTCTATAGATGGCGTTGAACGTACTATGTTAGTTATATGATGAGTTGGTGCCAAAGCCAAAACGCTTGAAAAAAATAACATTGTGTCACGTCACATACTCTGGTTGACTGACACTTTCATTTGCTTAACCTTCCGAATATAACCTACATTTCTCGCGCTTTGTTAAAATCAGTTTTTGTAGGTTCCGTTCCTTGCATTATCACACTAACTCCTAGCGCCATCTATCCAGCGACTAGGGAAGAGCTAAAAAGAAAATCCCTCATTTTTTAGAAAAGAAATTACTTAAAACGTAACTGACATAACTCAAGAGACGTGATTGAACTGGAAACAAATCAAGACTCCATGGCAATAACCCAATAACACTTTGCCTGACCTGGGAATCGAACCCATGACCTCATGCTCAGCAGTCGCTCTTGTTATTACTAGATGACTAGACCATAGAGCGAGGCAGTACATGTCATAAATATGATAATGTCCCTCGTGCAAGAAAACTGGCCCAGTCAGACCCGAATAAACCCGATTGAACAAATTAAAAAAGATAGCGCTTTTACTACCGCGTGAGCGCGAGAGACGGAAAGAGTGTGCTCGCTTAGAATAAAATAACGTAAGCGCCAAATCATATAATTACTAATTACGAGAAATTCACGTAGAAAAATTAAAAAAAAAACTACACGATTTGAGATAATATTATTACCTATTTATTAGGCTAAAAATCATCATTAAATTCCATAAGGTTTCAGAGATCCAACTCAAAATAAGTGCAAAACTAGTTATTTTTGTATTTTTTTTTCTATCGAGATTTTTTTATCCAATCGAGTTTTCGCTACAACAGATTTAAAGATTATTAGTCCAAGTTTAATGATGTCCAAATAGCGAACTCTTAGGTTATATAGATACCGAGATCTAGATCGCCCAATATCACCAAAACAGCACCATACGGACTCTTAACTGTACCGAAGCTTCGACCATCCAGTGAAGCCTGAATTCGCCATCGTGCATTACAAAACTAAACATCCGACTCGTATTCCAAGTCAGGGTAGGCAGAAGTGTACGCTAGCATTTCCCCAGTTATAACAAACAGAACCAATTAGAATGTATAACATCCCACAGTCAATAATACATAACTGTCATTATTACCTTCCCAGCGCAAACAAAGCTTATTAGTTCATTTAGTACTCTGTGAAACCGCCAGAGCGCGCCACACACTAACGGCTCCCAAACATTTATTATAACGCAGTTAAAATTCCGCACAAACTAATTACAAACCAGTGGTTAACGGTTACAGAATCGTGGTAATTATTGATATTATTGTTTGAAATTTTTCATAGGTTAATGAACATATATTATAAGGTTTAATTACTAGGAGACTGGTTTAAATAAGTACTTGCAAAACTGACTGTTACCTATTATCATCATCGCTTTTAACATATAAAGGGTGTTGTTGTATGGGCTAATAGCCACTGTGTCAGATTCATAAAAATGTATGTTTGACAGCCCGCCTTCTGGGACGTCAGCGTGTGTGAATCTGAGACACGATCGCATGGTTCATTGTAATAATTGAAGATTAAAATATACTGTAAAGTTATAAATTATCTTTCATTTATAAAACAGGTGTAGAACACCTCTTAACGAAGCCGAAAGGCGCTTGTTCTCCTCGTCATTGCGATCATTTTTTTGTTCTACACCATACCTGGGAACCTTACGGAGTAGTTACGGAGATATTGGGGGTCAAAGTTCCAACTTTTTGACAAGTTTTTTTTTTTTTTTAATACAAGTTTTTAATGTAAGATTTTTACTGAAAATACCTCCACGACCCCTGTACTATTCAATCCATCCATCAGCACAATGTTTGGAGTGCGTTACCACAGAATATATATTAGTACCTTACGGTACAGAAGTCTCACTCCCGAGTTTAGGTATGATAAACGCAAGCGTGCGGCCACCGCACTAGTCTCAATAGGCTTGCACTCGCTCGACTTGTCACACACGCAGCGCACGCACCCGCCAAACAAAAATAAAATGTTAATACCGTAAAGTACCTCGGACAGCCCTAGCAGATTGAAGCGAGACGGCAGACAGTTATTGTACTATGAACGTTATGCGCAATGCAAAAGGTTGAAATTAGCTTGTTTTCCAGAATAGTAGGTAAATATATCGGGGTTTTTGCGCCGCTTGTATGGAAGTGAGACAGGCCTGGCGTTACATTGAGTTTTACCACAAAACATGATTTTTAACCCCAAAAAAAAAAGTCCCTTTTCCGTTTCCCAGCAATAACTTTTGCGTAAAGTTACTTAGTTTGATGTACAGAATGCTTGGTTGACGGCTTCGTGATGAGGTCTTTTACACCCTGTATGTAATATAAACACATACACCTGCATTTGTCCAGTTATGTTAAAGTCCCATGTAATATGTCCCTGTGACTTGTTTATCAAAAGTAGACGATCATCATCCGCCCTTAGAAATAAACTTTGATATTGGTGTTTGCAGTAGCTTAAAACCTAAAAATTCATATAAGTATAACTTCAGAAAGGCTGACTACAAATCAATCAACGACAAACTTAGTAAAATTAATTGGAGTGACAGGTTCCAGTCTTATTCTAATGTAAACTCAATGGTTACTTCGTTATATGAATGTCTGTACAACATAATTGGGGAAACTGTTCCTAAAACCACCTATACTAATCGTAACTTCCTTCTTTGGTACACCAAAACTCTAGTCAGAGTCCTCAATGAAAAGGAAAAATCAAGAAAACGCTTTAAAAAGTACCACAACCCCCGTGATAAAGTTGAGTATAGACTTCTTGACAACCGAGCGCGACTACTCATTAAAGAATGTTTTAGAAAATATGTGCATACAATAGAAAATAATATTCGTTACAATCCAAAATCGTTCTGGTCATTTGTGAAGGCAAAAAATTCCAACTCCTCAGTAATTCCTTCAGAAATTAAGCTTGATGACTCAACGGCTACTACGGGTGACGACATATGCAACATCTTTGCTCGACATTTCTCTTCAACGCTTAGTGTTTCCGCCACTAATAGCACGGTACTACCTCCTGAGTCGCAGACACAACAGTTTCCTCAGACTACACTAACGACGATGAAATTCACCGAAAGACAAGTCCTAAAAGCACTGTCAGGAATTGATGTTTCTAAGGGAGCTGGTCCCGACGGGATTCCACCTATTTTCATTAAAAGATGCGCTCGCTATCTGTCTCTGCCATTAACACTGATATATAACAGGTCAATTAAAACTAACCAGTTTCCCTCAGAATGGAAACAGGCTAACGTCATACCAGTTTTTAAAAAGGGAGACAACACTGACGCGAAGAACTATCGCCCTATCTCGCTGTTATCATTATTTCCAAAGATATTCGAATCCCTAGTCGTTCCCATCTTAACTTCACATCTCAAAATACATATAGCTCCACAGCAACACGGTTTCTGTTGCAACAAATCAACTGTCACTAATCTATCATCATATCTCAATGACATCTCCGTCCACGTTGACGCGGGTCAGCAAGTCGATGCATTGTATACTGACTTTAGCAGCGCGTTCGATAAAGTTGACCACCAGATACTACTTGCCAAATTAGAGGGACACGGTGTTCATAAGAACCTTGTGGAATGGTTTAGATCATACTTAAGCGATCGGAAACTAAAAGTAGTGGTAAACGGCTTCCACTCGACACATTATTACGCTACTTCCGGTGTGCCTCAGGGCTCTCATGCCGGCCCGATACTCTTCATTGTCTTTATCAATGACATAATAAACCATATCAAGCACAGCCAATGTTCACTCTTTGCAGACGATCTTAAAATGTATCAGACAATCGAATCCCCAGCAGACATTGCCTTGCTACAGTCTGACTTGGACTCCCTTCAGGAATGGTGTATTGCGAACAAGATGGTGCTCAACGTCAGTAAATGCCAGCACATTACATTTACCTGCAAAAAGCGAATAGTGTCATCTTCTTACTCACTCAATGGAACAGTACTGCAAAAAGTCGACATCATAAGGGATCTGGGAGTCTTACTCAGTAGTAACCTGTCGTTCATTCCTCACATAGATAAAATTTTGACCAAGGCCGGAAAGATGGTCGGATTCATAAAAAGGATCGGGCATGACTCAAAGGAACACATGCATTGAAAGTACTTTTCAACTCTTTCGTGCGAAGTACCCTAGAATACGCTTCTCCAGTCTGGAGTCCAAGGTACAAAGTACACATTAATCGTATCGAACGCATCCAAAAAAACTTTACCAGATTCCTTCGATACAGAGATCGCAACTGTCCTTACAGAGCTGACTACTCACAGCGATTGTCTCACTTTGGCTGGCATTCCCTTGAACAGCGACGCGTGTTGGCTGACGTCACAACCCTCTTTAAAATTCTTAATGGTCAAATATCATCCTCCGACCTTCTCGCTAACCTGCGCCTGAGCGTGCCCCGTCAATGTCCAGTCAGAACAGTACGAAAGCCTGAAATGTTCGCCGTCAAATCATCTCGGACAAATCTCGGTCGATCAGCACCATTAAACAGAATGATGGACACCACCAATAGGGTCATCTCCATTAATACCGAGATCGACATTTTCCGCGACAGCTTGCAGAGTCTCAAGCAAAAATTGTTGGAAATTCATTTGTAGTCGTCTTTTAGCACGTTATTTTTTAATATTCCATTTCTCATTTTTATTTTTATTTTATTTTTTATCCAGTATGCTCACCTTGCAAAACAAAATTATTTTACAACATCTCAAGAAAGAATTTATGTTATATTTATGTTAATGTTAGGAATTTAATTGAATTGAATTTTTAAAGTATATCCATGTTTTAAATAGGATTATTTTTTTCAATTTTTTGCATCATTACAATTTATGTCAATGTTAATCATATAATTTATTCTACTATTTTTCCAAATTCTACTAAAATTATTTGTATTTTTTTTATCGTTCTTAGACTTACAAAAATAACATTTTTATATTAATTAGTAATAGGAGCTTAATTTATTAACTTTATTGTGCATGCTGTGGTCTCCTATAAGTGAAGGAGTACACCTACCTAATACCTTGTGTCTTCCACTAAATAACAATGCTTTGTGTACATCTTTTGTTGGAGATCCTTAAATAAATAAATAAATAATAGGGTGCGAGCCTATTGCCATCAACCGGGCAGAAATCCAGACTCCGTGGATGCTACTAAAAAAATTCTTAATGAAAAAACCCAATAACACTTTGCCCGACCTGGGAATCGAACCCAGGACCTCATGCTCATTAGTCGCGCTACCACAAGACCAACGCGACCTCTCCTAATATATATTTATTGAAAAACCGAAACTCCACACGTAAGTAGTTGTACAACAATATACTAAAGACTGGAATTTAATTAAGTAAACACGAATTTCACTACATAAAACTAAAAACAGAAACAAAACCTATATAGAGGTAGAGCGAACTCAATGCAGTTTGAGGTGGTTTAGTGAGGGGACGCGAGTCGAATGTGAACTGTAATCGACTAAAAGTTTAGTCGATTATTTAGGATGGATTTAAGAAGTAAGTCGAATTTTGAGAGGTTTTAGGAATTTTTGTAACTTATTTCTAATAGTTTTGTTCCGTTCCCACACAAACTATATATTATTTTCAAAAATAAATAAAATATAATTATAATACATTTCTTAACAAATTTATTATTATTATGAAACCGTGGAAACGGTTTTGTGGGGGCATTGTCATAAATTAAGACATTTATAAACTTTCTTTTAATAAATAAATCAATTTAAATAAATATTGTATGCGTAGTTTGCATACTTTTTAAACAGTAATTTATACTCTTTGTTGACGATAGGAATGGACTGTATGGGATTATGAGGTGTGGTGCAATAAAACCAAGTAATGGCAATATAAATCTAATAAGCAAGTAGGAATATTCTATACAATGTGTTGAAGGGAAGACAACTGACAAAATCACTTGAAACAAAATCAAAAATAGACAACTAAGATAACATACCAAGAAGGTTGTCAACATTCCACCCCCTTGTGCATGATAGTGCACAAAATAATGCAATGGGTCTCCTATGTGGAAATCTTGACAATCCTCTTGGTGGGCCGACGAAGTATGCCACCTGAGGTAGCTACGTCCACCACTCTAATTACTCCATCTTTGCCGGGAAAAGTTCCAGAAACACGGCCTCGTGGCCAAGTTCCTCTCGGCATGTTCTCATCCACGATGAATACAATGTCACCAATTTTCAAAGCTGGTTCTCTGCTGTCCCCGACCTGCCGTGGTTGCATAGTGGGCAGAATCTCTCTGACCCAGCGATGCCAAAAATGATCAGCCAATCTTAAAGCTTTTCGCCAGTCCGCTCTTCTTAATAAATCCCGGTCGTCTAGAGTCGAAGGTAGAACTTGATTAGATGACGTGCCGAGCAAAAAATGAAATGGAGTTAATGTTTCTTGGTCCTCGTGACAAACCGAAACGTGACTCAGAGGTCTAGAGTTGACAATCGCTTCGGCTTCTAACAAGAGAGTTATAAGGACCTCTTCCTTGGGGGCTTGTTCTTCCAAAGTGGCATTTAAAGCCACCTTCACGCTGCGCACCAACCTCTCCCAACATCCACCAAAGAATGGTGCGGCGGGAGGAATAAACTTCCATTTTATTCCTCTATTGGCAGCAAAGTTTTCGACTTCAGGTTGGTAAAAATCACGAAGAATTCGGTTTGCACCAACAAAACACGTGCCATTGTCCGAATATATTGTGTCAGGAGTTCCTCTTCTTGCAACAAAGCGACGCAAAGTCATAATTGCAGAATCAGCAGAGAGGGAATGCGCCAGCTCCAAATGAATGGCTCTGGAAGTCATACAGGTAAAAAGGGCAACGTAACGTTTTTCTCTTCTTCGGCCAATTGCAGTAGAGATGGGGCCAAAATAATCCAAGCCCGTAAATGTAAAAGGACGGCGATGGTGAGCAAGCCTTTGTGCCGGGAGATCTCCTGTCTTTGGATTCATTGGCTTTGTTTTCCTTATCTTGCAGAACAAACATTGGCTGGCTACACTCCGGACGATGCTGCGAATTCGAAGAATCCAATATTTTTGTCTCAACTCATTAATTACCATCTCATTATTGGCATGACCAGCTCTGCGGTGGAAATATTGCACCAACAAACGGACGACATGGTGGCGACCATCTAACAGTATCGGGCGCTTCACATCGGAGCTGACATTTTCGACGGCTCTAATTCTTCCGACCAATCTTAACAAACCATCTTCTCCCATCATTGGTGAAAGCTTTGACAAGCGGCTATACTTGGGTATCGTTTCGTCTCGATCGATGCACTGAATTTCTTCGGCAAACGCTTCTGCCTGTAGGCGTTGCAGGATATGCCTTTCTGCGGCTTCCATTAACTCAGCTGACAAAGGCAATAATAGAGTGGTGGACGCAGGTAAACTTGCACAATGGCGGTCTCTAACATCGGTGTTAGGGACAGTGAGTCTAGTACGGTCCAAAAATGAACGGAGTTTGGCCGCAGCCTGCAAAACGCGAGCAGTAGCGCGGAGCAAACGAAGCCAGTCACTGAAACGACTGAAATCTACTGTCGCAACCAGATGAGCAACCAAAAGCACAGGAGAACGTTTATACTCCTCCCGAGCCATAGGCTGGCCAGCTGGTTCTACAGGCCAATCTTCTGGGGCCTCTAAAAGAAATGAAGGACCCGAAAACCATCGATGGTTGGGATTCAGGTGCAGAGGCTTTATACGAGTGGCATCGTCAGCAACATTCAAGTCGGTTGGGACCCATCGCCAATCTTGAACGCATGAATTTTCGGTTATTTCCCCGACTCTATGAGCCACAAACGGCTTGAATGTTCGTGCATCGCTCCTCAGCCAACCAAGAACAGTTCTCGAATCCGTCCACAGATATGTGCGCATGGGCTTCTTTTTGTGACAATCTTTGATTGTGACAGCAAGGCGAGAAGCAATCAAAGCAGCTTGCAGCTCTAAGCGTGGAATTGATGTTGGTTTTAATGGCGAAACTCTCGCCTTACTGGCAATAAGGGCGAGTTTGACGATGCCGTTAGCATACGTAAAACGCCAAAAAGCAACACAGGCATAGGCAAGCTCGCTCGCATCAGCAAACACATGCAATTCCCTGTATAAAGGTTCACCATTTTCATTAGCGTACCAGCGTGGAATACTAAAAAATGATACTTCAACGAGCTCTTCTAACCATTCACTCCACCTCATAACCTCTGAGGGTGGAAATGGTGTGTCCCAGTCAATATTTTTTCTCCAGGCCTCCTGGAGTAGGAGTCGGCCCTTAACAACGATTGGCCCAAGTAATCCCAACGGGTCATAGATTTTCATAAGATGAGACAACGCTTTTCGCTTATTTAAAGAGCCTTGAAACCTACAACTTTCTAAACCGGTCCTAAAACCTATAGTATCTGATAAAGGATCCCATGAAACGCCTAAGACATTATTTATAATAGTAGAATTATTACCAAGTTTCACTTCAGTCGGTTGTGCGGCATGAAATTCTTTTGGAATAAGACGTAACGCTTCCTGATTATTAGAGATCCAGCCACGCATTTCGAAACAGGCGTTTCGATGGATAGTGACTATATCAGATGACAGCTGCGCAGCCTTGGTGACGTCGTCCACACTATCAAGATAATCGTCCATATAACAACTATAAACACTAGCGTTGGCTGCTTCTGGATACAAATCTTGATGAGGCCTGGCGTTTTTGTTTTTAATGTACAGAGCAGTAAATGGACTGGACGACGCTCCAAAGATAACAGCAGTCATACGATACTCTTTTATAGGCTTTGTATTTTTGTATTGAACATCACGCCAAAGAAACCGTAATGCGTCCCTTTCCTGCTCTCGAATTCGTATTTGAGGAAACATTTCCTTAATGTCAGCAGACATTGCGACACGGCCCTCTCTGAATCTAAAAAGAATACCTAATAAGTTCTCTAATAGATCAGGCCCCTGGAGAAGCAAGGAATTCAAAGACACTCCTTGATTCGTAGCAGCCGCATCGTGAACAACCCGAAGCTTACGCTTTTGTGGGTGATACACGCCAAAATGTGGCAAGTACCACCTAATCCTCATACTAGAATTAGAACTAGAAACTGCTCCAGGACGATTTGTTGTCGAAAAGGGCGCATTCTGTTTAGAACACCCTGAATTGAGACTGATTATATTATTAAGATTTTCTTGACCAGTAAAATTACGATAGTAAGTGGTAGGATCACACTCCTCCGCATATCCCTTAGTAAGCATATTATCAATAAACTGTTTATAAGGACCAGCAAACTCTGGTTCTCGGAGCATGCGTTTCTCTAGACTCAAGAAACGTGAGAGAGCTTGAGGATAGCTGTCGGGAATAGACTGAATGTCATCTCGCCATGGGAGTCCTACATCGTACCTACCAGTTGGCAAACGTGTAGTAGTCGCGTCTAAAATCTCAATAGCACGCAAATCCTGCTTACTATAAAGAGTCTCACGCTTGGAAATACCAAGTGAATCAAGTTTGTACTGCTCTTTTATGAGAAGTTCTAAACGTTCGTATTCCGATAGTTCGGCTTGGTCTAACTGACAGTGGTTAATAAATACGACTGGTTTAGTTTTACTAGAAGCTACTCCATACAATGTCCAACCCAACAAAGTGTGACAAGCGACAGGCTCATTGCGGCGTCCAGTGCGGACCTCGTGAGTTATCGATAGATGCCAGTGCTCAGCGCCGATAAGCACGGTCGGTACAGCGTCACTATAAATTAGAAAATGAGCTAAGTCTTTTAAATGGTTGTATGATTCAACCATTTGGTTGGACAGTGTTTGTGTGCTTAAATTTAGTGCTTGCATAGCCCTAGCACGACTAACTAAGTATTTGTTATTTTCATGTTTACCCTGTATGTAAAAATTAACATATGAAATGTTTGTACTTTTCTGTAAACCACCGACACCGTTGATAGTTATAAGTTCTTGCGGTCCTGATAACCCTATACGAGCAGCCACGTTTGAGTCAATCAATGTCGCTGTACTGCCGTCGTCAAGAAGAGCGTATGTTTCATAGTCGTCGGCTGGACCAGACACAACAACTGGTACTATTTTTAAAAACGCATTGGTTTGTGATGACATCTTGAAATGTTCATGGATACCTGTATTAGAAACCGTTACCTTTTCTTCCATTGGCTGGAGCGCGAGCGGGGCGGCTGATGAGGGTGACGTGCACGGAACGTCACTAAGAGACGCAGCTGCACACACAGTGTTGTTAAACGACTGCTTTTCGGATGCAGGCGATGACGTTAACGTATCCTGCCTACCATGTAAAAGAGGATGGTGGCGAAAAGAACAACCGTCGACCCCACAAGGATTTACTTTGCAAGATTTCCATTGATGGGAAACACGCCTAAGACATTTGTAACAAATCTTGTTCTCACGTAACCAACGCCATCTTTCGTCAACTGACAAAGACTTAATTTCGTCGCAGTTTTTAACGTTGTGGTTTTTTTTACAATAAACACATTCTGTTTTATCGTTACTTTTAATTTTATTGTGTGACACAGAATGAATGTTCTCGCGTTTTAATGGTTTATTGACAGACTGAATCACGTGCGATTGATGTGTAGCTTGCGAAAGACTTAAGTCAGGAGACAAAGCAAACTTGATATAACGCTCATGTTCACGAGTTAAAAATTCGGACAAAACTTCTAATTTTGATAACAGAGGGTTTGATACCTCTGACGCATAGTCAGACCATCTCATTTTCATCATAGGGTTTAATTTACCTAGTATAATGTGAAAAAGTTCTGGTGAGTGTAAATAGTCATGATGATTGAGTAATTTTATCGTAGAAAGACTATTTCTGACTCTATTCGCAATGGTACCTATTTCTTTGAGGTCATTACCGAGCCGTGGCAGTTGTTTCAACACCTGTACCTCACCGAAGACAATCATCTCAGGGCACGCAAAGCTTCGCTCGAGGGCGCGCATGATCTCCTCCTGGTCCTCTGCAGAGATGAGCAGCGACGCGACGGACTCGCGTGCGGCCCCACGGAGCGCGCTTTGTAAGCGCGCAACATTCTCTGCGGGGGTGTATGAGAGTTTAGTAGTGTCAAAAAGTTTTCTATATTGAAGCCACTGAGACGCATTTCCAGTAAATGCGAAAAGCTCTATTTTTGTTTTTTGTGTTTTATTCTGTGCGACAGCCAAAGACTTCGCTGCAGCGGCAGTGTCTGCGACTGCTTGTAAAAGCAAGGGAGAAAACTCATTATTACATACAGGTATATTGTGGCGCTGTTCCTCCAAGCCCGTATAAGAGGGTGGCAACACCGTGGCGGCCAGCCCGGGTACTTGGGGAACGAAACCTGCCTGATTATCGAGGTATGCTGCTAATAATGGAGCAGCAGCCTGAGGGTTCATTGATAAATGAGCAGGCTGTGAGACCTCTTTTGGTATATTTCCTTCGTTTACTTGAATTGTAGAAATACTTCTTACCCATTCTTGCGTTCGTTTTTGACTCGTAGTACTTCGCCTACTTTTACCTTCAACCTCCGCTTCAATTTGTTCAATCTCCGCGCGGTACTCGGCCTCCTCCACTTCCGCGAGCTGCTGCTGTAGCACCTTCATGTTTTCGAACTGGCGGCGCTTGTACGCGGCTTCCGCGGCGGCCTTGCGTGCTTTCAGCGTGGTGGATGAAGCGCTAGAATTAGTCTGCGCAGAGCGCATGCTGTTCGCATCGTCACCGGCACTAACTCTAGACGCTACGGGCTCGTGAGTGGTTGTTGAAGGTTCTACAGGTGAATCACGGGCGATACTATGAGATGACATTGCCAAGGCTTTGGTTTTACTACGCGTGTTCATGTCGTAATGCTAAAAATGGTACTTACCGATGTGAAAATGACAAAATGTATATGAAATAAAACCGTCGAAGGACCAAAAATGTTGACGATAGGAATGGACTGTATGGGATTATGAGGTGTGGTGCAATAAAACCAAGTAATGGCAATATAAATCTAATAAGCAAGTAGGAATATTCTATACAATGTGTTGAAGGGAAGACAACTGACAAAATCACTTGAAACAAAATCAAAAATAGACAACTAAGATAACATACCAAGAAGGTTGTCAACACTCTTCGTGTAGCAATAAAAATAAATATTTTTAAATTCTTACTTCTTGCGATATAAATTAAAAAATATGCGTAATATTAAATCAAACATTTTTTTTTGAATTGTTACTTAATCTTATTTTTTGATAAAAACAAACCTAACTAGAGCATTAAAGGCCAATGCAGAAACTGCATAATGATTCACAAGAAAGAATACACGGAAACTCATCAACAAAATTAAGGCTCACAGTTTGAAACCAATATCAAAATCATTACCAAAACAAAACGACCGAAACATAGTATTATTATTTTTATTCTAAATCGACTAAACATCAGTACAATAACAGTCGACTAGCCTCAATTTCCCTGCACTATTGTTCCTTACCTCACTCGTAGAATGCAACAAGCATTTTTCTTTCAAAATGCTTCCATCCGGTGGAAAATTTTCCCTAGCTCACACATTTTGCGGCCTTTCTTTCGGAATATACGCGGGTAGGGTTAAATGTAGCAGGTTTTCAGTTTATATATTGAGGCGAAGGGGTCTTTTTTATCCTTTCTGGTTTAGGAAATGGATGATACGGAAAATTCTGGATAGTCAGGTATTGCGATTCTTGCATTACGTCAAGAGGCAGTGGCGGATTTACAAATTTGCCGCTAGTAGGCTATTCAATTTTTGCCGCCCCTAGTGACTTTTGAAATTCAATACGATAGTTTAGTTCACAATCTTAATTACATTTATTCAGAAATTGCATCTTTATGATTTGTGTTCTATCGTCCTCATTACGATCGAGATCAAATAAGTTTTATATTATCTTTTTGCGAGATTTTAAATTCGCAAAATCATTCATTAAGTCGTCGTCGTATGAAATCTTGTTCATTAGTTCTGACTCTATGCACAAAAGAGATAAAGCGTTAAGCTTTTCTTGACTTAAAGTAGATCGTAGATAGTTTTTTACCCGTTTCAAGCAAGAAAAGCTTCTCTCACCTGAACAATTTGTCACTGGTGTACACAGAGTCATGCGAAGTGCTATATGCAAGTTTGGATAAATGTGCTCCAAATTCTGTTTTCGCAGGAACAAAGATAGACAGACTCCTTAATGATCCAGAATCTGGTTTTATCAAAATTCTTTGAGAAGAAAGGTGGCATTGAAAGTGTACGCATTCCTGAACTAAATCAGTTTCTAAATCATTAGGATACGTTTTTTCCAACGAAATGGCTTTTTCCGTCAGGGTCGATAGTAACAACTCACTCATTTTGGTTAGAAATGAAAACTTCTTGTTAAATTCGTGGTAGGCCTTTTGCCGTTTCTCTAACTCGGATACGAGTCTATCTATGAGGACGAGAAACGTGTTAACCCTGAAAGTTTCACTTGCAGTCATTGTAATAACTTCTTCAGATGTTTCATCAAATCTTTTTAGCAACCCGATCGCGACGCGGAGCGGACGCGTTCGTGGCTACTGGCTCGTGCTGTCAATTCGTCCAGACACTGTTAGCGAACGGTCAAGCCATTCGTTCCCTTCCCGCGCCGCAACCCAAAAACTACTGCGCAAATATATACGTACTCTAGTAGAAAATAAATATTTAAATATTGAAACATATTACACGTTAAATATCATATTTAGGGTTCCGTAGTCAACTAGTTATAATTAGGGTAAAAGTTACTAAATTTAAATTAATATTGAAACGCTATTGGAATATTTTTAACATTCATGATCGCATAAGTACCTACGAGTATATTTTACAGTGCGTTTAGTAATCTTTTTTATACGGATTACGAACGTAATGTGTGTACATATAATTATAAGTTTTTTTTTATTATTTGGGCTAAATTTGCCGCCCCTCTAAATCTGCCGCCCTAGGCTCCAGCCTACTTAGCCTATTGGTAAATCCGCCACTGTCAAGAGGATCTGCCTTCGTCCTCCCGATATATAAAAAAGAAACCACCATGACCCTGTATTCCCTACATGCCCTGGATACTATGTCGTAAATCTTCCTTCTTTAACAAAATATCCTTAACGGTGATAATTTTTTCAAGTAGATGTTGAAAGGTCCAATTCTCCAGTCCAAGTCTTCTCTTGAAAAGGTTGAAACCTTTGGTAATCCAATGCTGAGTATAGGTCTCTTCCAAACATCTTTTAGTGGTTTTATGTATTGGATATCCAGTTTCTTCCGGCCACTTTAATGACATTGTCTGTCCACCCAGTCGGTTGTCTTCCCGCATTATTTCAATTTATAACTTCAATGTATGTTTAGGTGTTTGTAAGACACCGCCAATAGCGGTCTGTCTCAGTCGGAAGGCTGCCCATGAAAAACACATTATATGTCTCTGGAGCCTATTTGATACATATGTCTCTGATTTCATAACCGTTACGTTCGATAATATACAGGGTGGAATTTTGTAATGCCACCTGGAGGGAAAGTACTCTTAATACCGGAGATAGCAAATTTTACTCAAAGGAAACATTCCTTCATTTTTAAAAAGAAATTAATCTGCATTCAAAGATTTTGAAAATTCCCGTGCCACACTCGGGAATCAAACCGTCTAAATTCCAAAAAAATAACTCCCTGTACTTTTATGGCACCAATCGATAGGGTCAATCATAAGGATCAAATCCCTCTAACAAATATGATAAATCAAATGAAAGGAAAACCATGAAATATTAAGTTATAAATTCAATGGGATAAATTCAATAGGTACGATAAAGCACTTTAATAAAATGATGGACCTTTACAATTGAAGAGAATAAGATTGCAGAAGAAGATGCATGTGTTTGTTTGTGCAAATTGCAATATTCCTATGTAAATAGTTCTTCGTCATTTTAATTAATAAATGTCGTCAAAAGAGAATTGTTTACTATGTTCGTAATTGGCTGGACCTTTGACTAAAAGTGCTTTATCTTATCCCATTGAATTTATAAGTGGAGATTTCATAGTTTCCCTTTCATTTAATTTATCGTATTTGTTAGAGGGATTTGATCCTTATGATTTACCCTATCGATTGGTGCCATAAAAGTACAGGGTGTTATTTTTTTGGAATTTAGACGGTTCGATTCCCGAGTGTGGCACGCGAATTTTCAAAATCTTTGAATGTAGATCAATTTCTTTTTAAAAATGAAGGAATGTTTCCTTTGAGTAAAATTTGCTATCTCCGGTATTAAGAGTACTTTTCCTCCAGGTGGCATTACAAAATTCCACCCTGTATAATAACAGTATAGAAAACACGTCAGTGACAACTTCTTGACTTGGACTGACAGACAAATATTTTTAGCCGCCTATATACGTATAGTTACGATACGTTATACATTTAGATCTAATCATCATCATCAGCCTATTAATGTTCCCACTGCTGGGACACAGGCCTCCTCTCTGTAAGAGGGAATGGTCTATAATCCACCACGCAGGCCCAGTGCGGATTGGTAGATGTCACATATCTTCGAATTTTTTGGTTCTAGGACATGCCGGTTTCCTCACGACGTTTTCCTTCACCGTTTTGAGAGCAGCGGTGATGATATAAATTACACAAAGTAATGCGCCTGTGGAGAGCAGCGGTGGCCCAGTGGTGGCGGCCCCGACTTACGAATAGTAAGTCGTGGGTTCGAACCCAGGCAGGCGCATTACTTTGTGTAATTTATTTCATCACCACTGCTCTCAAAACGGTGAAGGAAAACAACGTTAGGAAACCGGCATGTCCTAGAACCAAAAATTCGATGACATGTGACATCTACCAATCCGCACTGGGCCCGCGTGGTAGATTATAGCCCATTCCCTCTCATAGAGAGGAGGCCTGTGTCCCAGCAGTGGGAACATTAGTGGGCTGATGATGATGATGATGAATGCGCCTGTCTGGGTTCGAACCCAAGACTTACTGTTCGTAAGTCGGGGCCGCCACCACTGGGCCACCGCTGCTCTCAGTCTCAGGGTCTCAGTCTCAGTAGTTCTAATAGTTCTTTAAAAATCTTGAATAGGAACTTTCACCACAAGCTCATAGCTTGGTTCGAGTTTATTGGTGGAAGTGCCCTCCCAAAAATATAATCACTAAATAACAGAAACATTTTAGCAAATCTTTATCTGCTTTTTATTACGTACTTTAGGGCCGCGCCGTGCTATTAACCGCAACGTATCGATAACATGTCGATAAATCCGGCGAACAATCTGCTGCTATCGTAAATAACTGGCTACAGGCTTCACAGGCTCGACCAAACCATTTCTGTTTACTCTAATGGCTTGTTCAATTATTGTATTGCGAGAAAGTTTTGGTACAATCAACCGTACAACAGTGGTTACACTTGCTCTACGAAAATCGTCGTTACTGCTTCGAAATTAAGGGCTATAAGTTCGATAGAATTTATTTTATAGTTACCGCTAATGTAAACATTATATATTGTGTATATATTTATATATGAATGGTAAAATTAGTAGGTAATAATTGACGAGATGAAGAATATCTGCGTGGCGACGCTCGGGCAGGGTGTCCCAGAAGTCACTGTCCGGAGTCCTTTCCGATCGGTTTCACTCCACTTTTAGAAGCTCTAGTACAAAATCCGCGCAATAGCTTGAAAACGATTATGCAGTATTTCTCGAAAACTAGGGTAGGCAAGTTCTACTTTTAAAATACTTCATGTACGAGTACACACTACACACAAAAACTTTTTCATACCAATCCACCAATCGTATAAACGACTATTCCGTCAAACTTCAAGAGGCTAAGTTGGCAACAGTGCTTAATGTAAAGAGGGCTGTGCATGGTAAAAATATGAGAAAACTTGGCCAATACCGAGAATATTGCAACCTTCGCCTTTTTATCCCGAATACTTTCGATTGCCCTCGCGGCATAAATAACTTCGAGGGATGTTTACTGATGTACGTTTAATCGCAGTGATGTCGTGTCGTAAGGTGTAAATTGTTGAGAAGCACAGCCATCTAGACCATAATCTGACTGATTAACATCATAAATATTAAGATAAATAGCTTTAATAGGTGCCCTATGACCTAGGACATCTTAATTTAGTAGCATCATATAATGTAGGAATAAGAAATACGAGCTATTAACTGTATAAATCATTAGGTAAAAGTGTACAACTCTTAACATAAACAAACCAGCTGATTGGCTAAGAAATCCCATTGTATTCTACATCCGGGTACGTTATACGAGTCAACGTTATCTAGGTCACAGGGGTGAGGAACGGGGAGTCGAGGGACGAAGAAATGCCGGCTTCCACGCTACCGATAGGGAAATGGGCAGCCTCAAATATTAGGTCAGCCACTACTTGCGCTTATGTACGCGTTAATAAAATAGGCGCCTTTTGGGAGCTTAGGAGAGTCTTCGGTCAGCATTCCTCAGTATATCTTCTAACTTACTTGTGTAAAAGTCGTCGTAAATTCTGTGCAAATTGGGTAATAAGTATAAAACTATATTATGTACTCTCTATAAATGTGTCTTTCTGTGTTATTGCAAACTATTGGTAATTAATGTGTCTTTCTGTGTTTATTGCAAACTATTCGTAACTAATGTGTGTAAAATCAGTGTTAATAATCAAAGTCTAAAATCAATATACAGTTTTAATTAGTGCATCTTCAGTTGTTCTCATTTATCAACCCGTGCGGCCTGAGATCCCCTACATAAATAGTAAATAACAAACACATATACCCTTACACCCAAATTAAACATAACTTCTATACTCCTTCATGTGTAATAATAAGTATTTAGAACGGTCCCGATGAAGTATATCTTGAATTTTTTGTTGCTTCTCTTCTAAATGAAACATGTAAATTCTTAAAGTGGAATTTCCTAGGTACAGCATTATTTGCTTACGTACTGGAAAACCTGTTAATCCGCCGGCTGTCAATTGTAGATCTTTAACAGTCGTTAGGTAGTCAGTGTGGTCCGAAATCTGACAACCACTCTTACCAAGGGGTATCGCATAACCCAGTACTAACTGGGTTATGGAGGTCAGATAGACAGTCGTTCCATGAAGAATACTGTATCAGGGTAGACTGGAAGCCGACCCCAACATAATAGACTAGTTTCCACCATCAATAAATTACAAATATATTTAGTCCGTCAGTTAGAGTATTGGAATATAATAGACACGTATTTTTTGTTTTTGTAAATCAATGAATATTGACAAAGATAAAATGCATCAAAAATCGGGAGTGGTGACTCGTGACGTAAGAACGCACTAAAAATTATACCACGGCGTGACGTAATCATGTTATCCGCTGTTACAAAAAATATTCATTGTATATTATTTATTTATTTATTACACACTTAAAAATGCCCATTTAATAGAATAACATTATTTACTACCTACTACCCTCATCCGTGTCACTGCGGGGGGCCCTACTGAAAACCAGTGCTGAGTGTTTTACACCCAGCATATGCTGAGTTGGTTACCCTTTCGTTATGGGCATGCTCAGCGCAGTTGAGCTGTTTAATTATTTGTTAAGCTGTCGGTTTTTATATGTATATGTACTGCTCTATTGTGTTGCTGCTGTCCATTAAGGAATAAATGATTATTCTATTCTATTCTATTGAGATTTTTAAAAGCGTCGTATCTTCGTCAATTTTGGTTTACGTAACAAAAGAAAAAATACGTGTCCAATATTTTTTGGTAATCTATCTGACGGACTAATTAGATCAGTCATCTACCCTATTGAGAAAAGGCTAGGTAGACGATGATGTACTAAAAAAACTGTGTCCTAGGTATAACCAAATCTTACTATGCGCACAGCCAAAGTGTAGAACTCTGTGCCTGCGTCTGTGTTCCCACCCACATTTAACCCGCCTGCCTTCAAAGCAAGAGTGAACAGGCATCTTCTGGGCACGCTCGTTCCATCATAGACCTCATCCATCGCTTTCCATCAGGCGAGATCGAAGTCAAGAGCAGGCCCATTTTGTATTTAAAAAAAAAAAAAAAAAAACTTTCAGCTGGCACAGAATACGATATTAGTACCTGAAACGAAAATAATTTGCTTTCAAAAATAAGGTCACATTTATTCCATTCTCCGGCCTTAAAAATTTCAATTTCTATCTCTATACTTTTAATCATAATAATACAGAAAGTTATACCGAAAAATATTCATAATTTCCCTACATTTCCCGTATTCCGTGGGAACAAATAAACTCGTGGGTTATCTGCTAAACTTTCCAGGATCCTTCGTGTACTGCTGGTCTCCATTGAATATGAATAAGGGTCTAGTGGATGTATTGTTTTCGCTCCAAACTTTTCGTTTATATTTTGAAATGTTTTAACTTGCATTAAGATGTTGGGAATTTTGAGAACTTTGTGTTTCTTGTTACGAATTTAAGCAATGAATATTAATTATATTTTTATGTATAATTTTGAGTGTTGTTATGAATACCGACCGTGGTTTGAGGTCTTACTTCTTTTTTCTTTGTGTTGCTGGCACGACAACTTAGCAACTTCAGGTCATTCTAAGTTTAAAACAATGCTAGTCTCTGCTTCACTTACTTACTTTTGAATCATACTTATAACTCTCCCAAAAAAAACTAGTAACATTTTGAATTTTCTTACAAACAGAGATAAAAACAGTCGCACGCAGGTGCACAAAATTGAAAGCAATAGTAACTGGGGGATGGTTCCTGTAAGCTCTTGTTTCTTAAGCACTTGTTTTGTTTAGGACCTGCGACACTTCGGTCTTCAAGTATATTTCTCTGTTCATTTACCTGTGTATGTTTTCTCGTTCACCTTCGTCTATTCACAAACGTTAACGTTATCTTTATAAATCGTTAAAGATAGATACGTTAAGATGTCGATCGATTTTTACCAAATTCTTCACCATTCTTGTTCTTCCTTTCCCATTATACATTGTGTTTAATCATCTTTCTTATATCTATGTGTATCATGGTGAGACCACAATGTATGTAGGTACCAATAATTCATTATCAATTCCTAAACACGACGGAATTAACCAACAAGAACTAAGAATCTTAAAGATTTTGTCAACCCTAATGAGAAGAAAATTTTCTCAAACGTCCTCAAAATACGTTACGTCTTTAATACATCGGGTCAACACACACCGACACAAATTAACTGGAAGTTAAGCGAGCTTGTTAGGGAAGTTCGTTAGACAGAAACTTACCGAGTTCCCGGTTCATTTTTTTAGAGATCCGTCAGCAAAATAATGTATGGTTCTTAAGAAAATATTATTAGACACTATCCAGGCTTTGGGCACTATTGTGGCCTGGTACCTTATAACACAAACAGCAGCGGCCCCGACTTACGAACAGGTTCAAACCCAGGCAGGCGCATTACTTTGTGTAATTTATTTCATCACCACTGCTCTCAAAACAGTGAAGGAAAACATCGTGAGGAAACCGGCATGTCCTAGAACCAAAAATTGGAAGACTTGTGACATCTACCAATCCGCACTGGGCCCGCGTGGTGGAGTATAGCCCATTCAGCCAGGAGGCCTATGTCCCAGCAGTGGGAACATTAATAGTCTGATGATGATGATGATGATGATTATGATAATAAAAACATAACCCTTCCTTGGCAGTCGGGTAAAAATTAATTGTATAGTTGTTCATTTGGTGATACTTTAGCATCGATGACAAATCATTACCACAAAAAAAAAATTGTTGAAACAGTTTGTGAATCGTGATCTTTTGTTTTTTGATGACGAGCGTTACCCGACCCCCTATTGGGTCGGGGGACTTTTGGGACCAGGCCCGCGGTCCCAGATTCCCCCTAAATATTTTAACGTGGTATTTTAGGACCACAATAAAAAAAAAACAAAGTTATGTCTTGGGAAAGTACGGTCAACCAAACCATAGTATTATTCCCGGAGGGAGCAAGAACACCTAATAGTACACCCACATATCTAAAACTAAAAAGTCTTATGACTCATGAGAAGGACGTATGAAAAAACGTGTTTTTTTTAACTGAGATCTGAAATATAATTAATATGGAAATGAATAATATGTATGTGGTAAAGCTACCAGGGTTTAAAGGTAGAATAACCTACCAATTTGTTCAAACGAGTATTTAATATATTTTATATTACTACGTTAGCTAAGACTTCACAATTTTTCCCTTTTTTATATTTGCGTTCTATAGAATAAATATTTTTTTATTATGTACACACAGCAAATTAGTTAGGTTTGCAGAGCACACCAATATAATGCTGGTGTGCGTAAAGTCAACTGGTGTATTACTTCGCCTCACGTCTCACAATAAGTCAGCAAACACGCGTGTGCTAATCTTCGCTAAGATTGGCCGCCGTGATTGAAAACGGTTAGGACTATTTTGTAGGCAAAGAATATTAAGCATAAATTTCACGTTGTTGCTAACTGGTCTTGTGGCATAGGGTTATAAGCAATGGGCTGGTAAAACAAATGTCGTAGAATCGAATCCCGCCACCGTCATTGACTTTTTGCATTTTTAAAAACTTTTGTTGTCATTTTGTTGAATTTTTATTTTTATATTTTAACTGATAATAAGAAAAAAATATGGAAGTGAAAATTAAACAATTAATAAGAAATCAACATTTACTGCCTAGGTTTTTATAATAATTATAATTACAAATTATAAAGTTTTGTGCATGACAAATATTCTAAGTCAGACAGGAAATAACGTTATTTTTCATATTCAAGAGAGTAATTTAATTATAGTGATATGAATAAACATGTTAGTAAGAAAGATATTAAGATACAGGTATCCTAAATTGTTATCTCACTAACAATAACATCACTCACATAAAACAAATTACCCCTTGATATTTTTATTAATAGCCGATTGGTGCGCCTTTACTATCGGTATGCAACGCGCACACTTGGTAGCATCAGGTTATGTAAAACGTTCAAGTAACCTTCACTGGTATTGCGACCCCCTACCTGCACTAATTCACCAGGACACATTGATGACATTCATCCCCAAAATCCCAAAGTAAAGCATCCACTAGACCTGCATGGAAGAATATTTTTTTTCATCTTTTCGCCACAATATTTTGCGACCGTCTCTGTCCGACTTAAAACATTTTTCATCGCTAAATATAACAACATTATTGCACCAATCGAAAATCAAATATTCTCTTGCGAAGCGTACCCGGTTTTGTCTGTGAATATCTGACAGTAATATTTTCTTGGCTGACCTACGACATTTCACACCAGCTGCACGCAAGTGGTTCCGTACAGTTTGTAATTTCACGTCATGTTTAGTCGCCGTTAAACGAGTAGTGAAGAAGGGCTCAGCGATATGTGTTGCAACTATATCACGGTGCCGCGCATTGCCATCTGTGTATGCTATGGATTAGCCTTCGGTCCCGGTCGGCAAGGATCAATGCTTCCCGAATCTGCATATCGATGGACCCACAATTGCACAGTCCTTCTCTGTGAACAATAATAAAATATTGTTACAAAAAACAACAATCTATAACATGTGGATTATATAAACATTATTATTTATCTTCTAAACATATTAATAACATTTTGTTACTTACCGATATCTTTAAACGCCTCGCAAATTCACTAATTGAAACGTTTTGCTCACGCAAAATAATAATCTCTGCTCTTAAAAGTGATTCATAATGATTAACAAATAAAAGCACTGCTCAAAACACGCAGGGTATAATGTCTAAAAACGTAACGTAAGCCCGATAGTCAATAACATTATGACGATGAACTTAAACTACTAACTTACACATGATTTGTAATTTTTAGAGGGTAGACCTCAAATAAATTCTAACTCAAATATAAAGAAGACTTGCCAATATTTAAGCAATGAATTGAACAAACAAATGTAAAACGTTTCATTAAAACATACAAAAACACCGATGTGTTGGCAGTCGGATTTGAACTTACGGCGCTAGGCGCTGGCGGCGTAAGATACTGTTTACCGCACGCTCGACCATTGCGCCACGGAGAAGATTGTTAAGTTGGCTAAATTTATGCTTCATATTCCACGCAACATCAAGTGACAAGAAATTGCACGTGAGTGGGTGGAAAACGGGTTATTGTAAAGCGCAAACACTAATAAATAGGCAAAGCCAGACAGCCGTTGACTTTACGCACACCAATAACTTTGTTAGTGTGCCCTGCAAACCGAACTAGTTTGCAGTGTGTACACCACATAAAAACATTCAAAATAAAAATACTCTAGAACTGAGTTGTGATGAAATAGGAATTTAATTAACATTAACTTAGCGATAAGGTTGCCATCGGGGGAATAACCTGGATGAGGCTGGAACAAGAATATGGAGAGTGGCACAAGAGGCCTATAGGAGAGAAGGAGAGGCCTAAACCCAGCTGTTCATGATGATGATGATGATGAAGCGATTAAAGAACTATTTGTGATTATGTAGACGTAGAACGTCCTTCATTTAAATAGTTGTGAAACACGAAACTAAAAAATTGCGTTGTGTTAACTAGATTTTACAGGTATGTGACATCTGAAAGCATTCACACTCTATACTAATAATTGTAGTTATTCCTTTGTTGTAAAATTTGACGTACAAACGTTTCTATAAACGGCCTAATTTAAATAAATGGTGTGACACATTGTTATAATAACAAAACAGGCACCTCTGATTTTTCGGATTCATGTGCGTATTTTAAAATAATCATTTGCTTCGGTGAAGGAAAACATCGTGAGGAAACCAGCATGACTATGAGATATTTTTCGAAGACATGTAAAGCCAACTCAGATGCTCGAGGGCGGGATAAAAACTCTGACACTAACTTTACGTTAAAGAAGAAGAATATCACAACAAAATTAATCACAGCACAACTTCGTGAGAAAACCTAACCACAATAACTACAGAACCACACAAAAAGCTAAACTTATACATCCCTATTCAACGAGACATCCCGAAGCAGTCGCAGCCTTGAATGCTAATTAGAAAAATCCTTATAATCCCAAATAATTCTCGCTAATTAAATTTTACGAGCGAGCCTTGTATTACACCTGCTCCCAAAGAAATTGCCAACAGTACTCCATTTTAACGTAAAAAACAAACGAAAAGACGTTGTAGCCGTCTGTTTTATTAGTATTTGTGTGTATCCAACATAGGGCTGCGAACCCAGGGATACTAAAACTTGAGATAAATAGTTAAACACATGTGCTTTAGTAATTAGGGTTGAGTTCTTTGTGGGAACCCTAGAGCCTCCAGTACAGTGGATCTCTTGTGTTATGAGGCATCGCCAGTGTTGTATGGACTACTCTTTTTTTAATTGCGTTTTCTTTGTAGTTGGTTAAGTAGTAGGTATCAAAGGGCTTGATCTGTTTGCTTGTTTAGACACGATGAGGATCGTAATTAGGTTATGAAGTAAGAGCGCTATATGTATCTCGTCTGTATGTAAAAATCATAATCCTTTTTATAAGACCTTAAGGGATATATATCCCTCAAATGGCTTCGCATGATCCTCCGTTACGCCTTAAATACAGCAGCATTAATTTTGAAATAAATATATGGTAAAGTTGAGGATTAATGCTAAGTTCTATGTGTGACGAAAATACGATTCCATAAACTTTTCTCGATAGGAAAAAAACCAAAGTTACCTCCAAATCGAACAATAAACCGCTGGTATTCAAAAAGTACTTCAAATTAGATAATGAAACTGTGCATACTAACTGAACTAACTATAAAGCACGTCTTATGTGTTTTATTTTTTTAGTCCAATCAATAGATTTTTTGTAAATCGCAAAAAAACCACTCATTTCGCACTATTCGGCCGCAGTGACTGACATAACAATAGCTTTGGTAGTGCAAGCGATAAAATTGAAAATCCATTATTGATATACATATATTCTATTCTTTACGCTAGAGGCTAACGCATTATGTAGGTAAGTGATACTTTAGTGTTTTTAATGAACCATTTAAATATTCAGTCTTCGAGTAATTGTAACTTCTGAATTATCAACTCTATACAATTCCCAAAGAAAACTTTTCCTATCCGATTCAATTGCTGCCGTAAACGACAAAAAGTTTTGAAAAAGTCATGAAAATTTCAACCACTTTTATTGTTAATTCTATAAGTAGGTCCCTCCCTCAGTCACACATTTTAAAGTGTTGAAAAGTCCATTCTTAAATAAATTACTTTCTTGCATTAATTTGATTAGAGCGGGCCCTTTCATAATAAAAATGCAGAGGAAATATTCAAAAACAAACCAACTGGGAGTCAATCTCGTTAAGGCAACACCGTAATGATATTTACATTAAAAATTAACTGAGAGTTTTTGGAAACATACGCACTTGTCAAGTTGGGACGGGAGCGCTGGCTTTGAAGAGTTCAAGTGTAAATGGGACCAGAAATGTCATAATAATATGTTATTTAAAAAATTTAAACACATATTTCATTTATTTTTATTTCCACGTGCATTCATAAAATGATTACCTAAAAATAACGCGAAGATCAAGTTTTAAGTAACCAACTCTTGGTAAAATAATGTTGTTAATGGAAATCTGTTGTTGATTGCATTTCCTGTCAAAATCACTTTTATATCATGGAAGTAAAACTTGTGTTTGCCGTAGGTACATGCATGTGTTTAAAAAAGAAGGGGAAGGTAGGTAATAAAACAAAGAATTGTAAAACACATTGCTTTATTCTTTTTTTTTTCTTCTTTTTTTTAGTAATAAAACGTATTTGAATAAAGATGTTCGGTCGGTCCCGTTCAGAATACGCACCCACTTCCCGCAAATGGCAACAGCGTTGGGCATTGAGTTTTTCTCCCACCGCTTAAAAATTAACACTTTCCTTCGAGCTCTGTAAGATTTTGGGCGGAGAAATCTTGGGATAATAATGAATAATAGAAACGTTTCTGTGCCCTCAAATTGTGATACATCTCGGCCTTAATAATGTTTTCATAGTATTTTCAGTTTTAAAGCGTCGAGTTATATTGTGTCAACAAGTTTTCTCTTTTAACATTTTTGTTGAATTATACAGAGTCGAGTAAAAGTGCAGTAATATGAATATTTAGTTTATTGTTTTGGTTCTTGCGGTCCTTTTGAGTAGATAGATAGAATAGCTGTTGGGGGATGAAAATATCGACCACGCTATTTGACGAAGCTATGATAGCTATCTTTAGAAAGAAAAGAAGTCTCCTGTGCGGCTAAACGCCTACGTGACGGCAGTTGTTAAATTAAATTATTAGTTAAGAGCCTATACTACCTCAGATTAGCAACTCTATTTGTGGTGGTTCAAACTTCGTTTGTAATACTGTTAGTATAACGTTCTAATCAGCTTGCACTACAAAGCGGTTGTTACGTCAGTCACTGCGGCCGAATAGTGCGAAATTAGTGGTTTTTATTCTTTATAAAATCAAATTTTCGTCTTTTGGAAAAAATAAAAAACATAAGACCTGCTTTATATTTATTTCAGTTAGTATGCAAAGTTTCATGATCTAATTTGAAGTACTTTTTGAATACCAGCGGTTTATTGTTCGATTTGGAGGTAACTTTGGGATTTTTTCTATCGAGTAAATTTTATGAAATCGTGTTTTCGCTAAACATAAGACCTAACATTAATTCTCAACTTTACCATATATTTATTTCAAAATTAATGCTGCAGTATTTTAGGCGTAACGGAGGATCATGCTAAGCCATTTGAGGTAGTATAGGCCCTTAAGTTCAACTCTGCAAATTTTGTTGAATACACATTTTTGTATAAAAAAGAAATTTTAGCCAAACTATGCTAGTTTGTGAAAGAGCATTATTTTAGTATTTTAATGCAAAAACTTATTTTTACTCTTAACGGAACCCATGAACGAGTTCCTGAAGTAACCAATTCATTTTAATATTACATTTAGATTTTTGCTCTAAAATCGGACCCCATTTTGAAAGCGCCATTATTGTGTGGTCAAATACTTAAGGACGCGTTTGCAAAATTGATAGGTACAGAATCGAACTACTACATTGACACGGGTCGTACACACAAGTGTACGCACGACTAACTGCGAGAATAGTAGTCAAGTGAACACATTTCGATACTTTGAATGATTCATTTTTTTACGTATTTCTTTGTAATAAAATTATGTTAGGTACCTACAAAAAAATATTTTTGCTCTTTATATTTTTACGAATTACCTCCGGACTTGATGGAGTGACCTGAAGGTGTGCTTCAGTGACTGCTACTGGAACTTCTCGACGTGTTTTACTAGGTGAGGAGAGTTTGGGCTCGTATTGTTAGTTATGATGAGACCTTACCTTTCGACCTGATGGAGTAACCTGCAGGTGTACTTTGGTGACTACTACTGGAGCTTCTTGACGTGTTGTACTAGGTGAGCCGAGTTTGGGCTCGTTTTGTTAGTTATGATGAGACCTTACCACCGGACCTGATGAAGTGACCTGCAGGTGTACTTCGGTGACTGCTACTGGAACTCCTCGACGTGTTGTACTAGGTCAGCCGAGTTTGGGCTCATTTTGTTAGTTATGATGAGCCCTTACCTTTGGACCTGATGGAGTGACCTGAATGTGTACTTCGGTGAGGTACTGGAACTCCTTGACGTGTTGCACTAGGTAAGCCAAGTTTGGGCTCGTTTTGTTAGTTATGATGTGACATTACCTCCGGACCTGATGGAGTGACCTGAATGTGTACTTCGGTGAGGTACTGGAACTCCTTGACGTGTTGTACTAGATGAGCCGAGTTTGGGCTTGTTTTGTTAGTTATGATGAGACCTTACCTCTGGACCTGATGGAGTGATCTGAATGTGTACTTCGGTGAGGTACTGGAACTCCTTGACGTGTTGTACTAGGTGAGCCGAGTTTGGGGTCGTATTGTTAGTTATGATGAGACCTTACCTCCGGACCTGATGGAGTGACCTGCAGGTGTACTTTGGTGACTGCTACTGGAACTCCTTGACTTGTTGTACTAGGTGAGCCGAGTTTTAGTTCGTTTTGTTAGTTATGATGAGACCTGGGCTCCGGACTTGATGGAGTGACCTAAAGGTGTAGGTACTTTCATAATTATGAAAAAAAAGTTATAATTTTTTTATTATGAGCTCCATATTTTTTGCCTATCTGGGGTCAATCAAACTCGGCTCACCTAGCACAAAATGTCAAGGAGTTCCAGTAGCTCACCGAAGTGCACCTTCAGGTCATTCCATCAAGTCCGGAGGTAATGTCACATCATAACTAACAAAACGAGCCCAAACTCGGCTCACCTAGTACAACACGTCAAGGAGTTCCAGTACCTCACCGAAGTACACATTCAGGTCACTCCATCAGGACCGGAGGTAATGTCACATCATAACTAACAAAACGAGCCCAAACTTGGCTCACCTAGTGCAACACGTCAAGGAGTTCCAGTACCTCACCGAAGTACACATTCAGGTCACTCCATCAGGTCCGGAGGCAAGGTCTCATCATAACTAACAAAACGAGCCCAAACTCGGCTCACCTAGTACAACACGTCAAGGAGTTCCAGTAGCTCACCGAAGTACACCTTCAGGTCATTCCATCAAGTCCGGAGGTAATGTCACATCATAACTAACAAAACGAGCCCAAACTTGGCTCACCTAGTACAACACGTCAAGGAGTTCCAGTACCTCACCGAAGTACACATTCAGGTCACTCCATCAGGTCCGGAGGTAATGTCACATCATAACTAACAAAACGAGCCCAAACTTGGCTCACCTAGTGCAACACGTCAAGGAGTTCCAGTACCTCACCGAAGTACACATTCAGGTCACTCCATCAGGTCCGGAGGTAAGGTCTCATCATAACTAACAATACGAGCTCAAACTCGGCTCACCTAGTACAACACGTCAAGGAGTTCCAGTAGCTCACCGAAGTACACCTTCAGGTCACTCCATCAGGTCCGGAGGTAAGGTCTCATCATAACTAACAAAACGAGCTCAAACTCGGCTCACCTAGTACAACACGTCAAGGAGTTTCAGTAGCTCACCGAAGTACACCTTCAGGTCATTCCATCAAGTCCGGAGGTAATGTCACATCATAACTAACAAAACGAGCCCAAACTTGGGTCACCTAGTACAACTCGTCAAGGAGTTCCAGTAGCTCACCGAAGTACACCTTCAGGTCACTCCATCAGCTCCGGAGGTAAGGTCTCATCATAACTAGCAAAACGAGCCCAAACTCGGCTCACCTAGTACAACACGTCGAGGAGATCCAGTAGCAGTCACCGAAGTACACCTGCAGGTCACTTCATCAAGTCCGGAGGTAAGGTCTCATCATAACTAACTAAACGAGCCCAAACTCGGCTCACCTAGTACAACACGTCGAGAAGATCCAGTAGCAGTCACCGAAGTACACCTGCAGGTCACTTCATCAAGTCCGGATGTAAGGTCTTATCATAACTAACAAAACGAGCCCAAACTCGGCTCACCTAGTACAACACATCAAGGAGTTCCAGTAGCAGTCACCGAAGTACACCTTCAGGTCACTCCAAGTCCAGGACGAATAGAAACCCGGCTCGGCTCGACTTTTAGAAACCCTACTTACATACTTTTTATAGCGAAATAAAATAGATAAAAAATCTACCTTGTGAAGTATCAAATTTGGTTTAACGAATATTTTGTGTTTGTACAGCGATCTTTTTCAACTTGAGGCGCTCCAAACAGGCGATACGTGTCCACTCTCGACGGGGGTCGCGCGCGGACTAGTTTCATTCGAAATACTTTGCAATAAATCAAGACGGGTATCAAAAATAAAATAACCCCTAACGCAATCGATTAAGATTCATCCAGAAGAGAAAAAAATGTGAAAAATAAGTTTCGGTTTTCATTTTTTCTGCGACTATATAAAGCATTTAGATTAAAAAAAAATCCTAGTATTAAGAATTGAATATGTTTGCCAACAAATAGTATTTTTAGAAATAGTAAAATATGTTAATAATAGCACAAAAAATGTACCTAAACTCAACCCGGTATCGTTAATTTTGTGAAAAATGGCAACGACAGATCGATTTTACATTATAAAAAACTAAAATTTTCGTTGATCTAGTACCTAGCATTTGAAGATGAAGAACCAATCTATACGAAGTAGTCATTAGTTATATTGGATTTTGTTTGGTTATGCCATAAAATGTACTGAAAAACAGCATAATTTTGCCTGAAATGCAAACGCGCCCTTAAGCAGCAGCGGTATTATAGAAATTATTAGTTTTACCTACCTACTATTTTAAAAAGTACACTTTCAATGAGAAATGTCTACTTGAACAGTCGCTCTTTGTTTACAATTATAATAATTTTAATAAATTAATTAACGTGGCCATCTTTTTTTATCCACATGTGACTGTTCCTAAATCACCCTACGCTGATAAAATTTCCGTTTTTCCTAAAATAAATTAATATAACGGGGAAAGGGCAGTAAGTCCCACAGATGATTTCACAAATGTTAACTAATAGTGGCCTCCTGTCAACATTATTTCACCGTTAGAAGAACCATGCAGCATTATAATAAAGGAATAAAAACGCTTTTACAAAAAATACCGAACAATTCACCTATTTGTTTAATGTCCAGTCATTATTATTCTTAACAACTAAGTTAAACTCAATTTTAAGTCTTTTAAACGCTACTATAATTTCCATCACTAACTCTCCTATACAAATCGCCCCGCTACCGCCTGTGCCTTATCCAGACCACACGGAACAGGGTCTGTATAATGGGCAAAGTTGTTTTCCTTACGATTCTCGCGACTATTACGTACCGGTAAGGTGGTACACAAACGATTCGGACTCAGTGTGATTCCGCCTACGAACAATGTAGACGGGCGTTCTAGAAATTACAATCAGATTGAATGTCTAAATGATTTACTAGAATGTCAGTTAGGTAGTAACGATAGCTAGTCATTTTTATATGACCTACTAGCTGTTCCTGCGACCTTCGTACGCGTGAAGATACTTTGAAAAAAATATTATTTCCCTTTTTTAATCAGATTTCGTTACCAATTTCAAAGGTTTTAATTTTGTTTGCACGGCCCCCTAATTCTTATTTTAAAATGAAGCCTAAGTTAGACTTTATAACATCAGCTACATGCCAGTAAAAGTCCCATCAAAATCGGTCCAGCCGTTTTGAAGACTAGCCGGAACAACCAGACTGACAGAGAAACAGACGAAAAAATAAAATAATGCGGTTTTCTTATAAGTTCCGAATTTAATTATTTTCATATGCATTCTGTAGAAAGTTCTTATTTTGATATCACAAACAATTTTTTTTTTCCGCCTACGTGTAGGGGCCACCCACGACGTACGCACTACGACGTAGGTGCTACGACATAAGTGCTACGGCGTAGGTGTTTGTGTGTGTGGCGGTAGACTATTAATTATCAATTTATTGCCGACACTTATTATTCTTTCAATTTTTTACACGTATCATTTTAGACAAGCAAATTGGACGTTCGTCTGAACCCAAGGCAACGGTGCAGAATAATGCCAACTTTTTCAATAATTCGCCCAGTTCCGCTCTGTAGGCACAATTAAAGGGAAAAAGAAAGAGAACGGAAGGAAAACAAAAGGTCACGCGGCCCCGAGACGCCCCGAGACTTCAAATTACAAAGCAGTTTTAACAGGAATAAAAATTAAAAATCACTTCCAATCTTTGTTATTGTTTGGATTTAGAAGCTTCTCAAAATTGCGTAACTTGCTGTTGGTGCAATTAAAACATAATTTAGAATAGTAGAAAACACTCAAAAATCCATCAACGATTTCCTTTTAGTACCTACATTCACGAGTTTAATAGAAATTATATACCTAGTGTTATGCAGACAGTCTTTGAACAAAAATAAAAAAACCACATTTCAATAGATTTCTTACGAAAAAATCACATTGAATTTCATTTTTTTTTTATTTGAATATCAATTGACCTTGAATTTCAAGTGCAGTTTATTTTACCAAAATCTTCGAAATTAGGAATCAAAATCATAATCCGTTATAGTCATCACATAGACAATCAATTAAAGTAAACCACAAACAAAAATCTAGTTGTCAAGCAAATACAATATTCAATAATATCGGTATCAACAGAATTGGTAAACAAATCGGAGCGTGCTAATTGGCAACACTGACAGGTCCGAGGTGGCCGCGGGCAAACAGATATCGATGCACTATCGAATTATACCAATTATTCGATGGTGGACTCGATACATTTATGTTGCATGCAGGATTAGGTACGAGAGGGTTCGAGTATTGCGTTTTTATTTTTTTTACTTTTTCGATATCGCGCTGGTAGTGGAATTTGAATAACGTTTTTGTGGTTTTCTACCTTATTCAGGGTTTATTACAGACTCTTCACGAAACCGTTAACCAAGCATTCTGTACATCAAACTAAGTAACCCTACGCAAAAATTATTGCTGGGAAATGACTTTTTTTTGAGGTGACAAATCAAATTTTACGGTAAAACTCATTGTGACGCACTCAAAACATTGTGCTGATGGATGGATTGAATAGTGTGGGGGTCGTGGAGGTGTTTAAAGTAAATTTATTACATTAAAAACATTATTTCAGAAAACACTTGTGAAAAAAAAGTTGGAATTTTGACCCCCAATATCTCCGTGACCAGATGGTTCCCAGGTATGGTCTAAAACAAAAAAATGATTGCAATGATGGGGAGAATGAGTGCCTTTCGGCTTCATTAAGTCTTTTTACACCCTTTAGATGCGTCATCGCGGACTGATGTTATCTTTTACATTTAATACTCATCATCAGCCTATTAATGTTCCCACTGCTGGGACACAGGCCTCCTCTCTATGAGAGGGAATGGGCTATAATCCACCACGCGGGCCCAGTGCGGATTGGTAGATGTCACATGTCTTCGATTTTTTTGGTTCTAGGACATGCCGGTTTCCTCACGATGTTTTCCGTCACCGTTTTGAGAGCAGTGGTGATGAAATAAATTACACAAAGTAATGCACCTGTCGGGGTTCGAACCCACGACTTACTGTTCGTAAGTCGGGGCCGCCACCACTGGGTCACCGCTGCTCATTTAATACATTTAATACTATTTAGTGTCTAATCACACTATGCCGAAGGTACGCGGCCGAAGTTCCGGGGCTGATTTTACATTCCAACGAATTCGGCTGATATGACACACCATAAGTGCCGAACTTACGCGGCAGAAATTCAGTTGACCAACTTGCGCAAACACGCGGGGCGTGGAAATACCTGCTTCCCGCTGCTCCTCACCCCGGATCTTCGTCGGCAATCGCACCGAACTTCGGCCGGTATAATGTGTGCTCTACAGAATACGTTGCCGCCGAATTGCCGCTGAACTTATACCCGACCGAAGTTCGGCTGTACGCTATGACGCGACGTAATTTCGGCATAGTGTGTCGTCAGTAATTCAAATAGCATTGCAGGTGTAATTGTGCTGAACTTCGGTCGCGTAACTTCGGCATAGTGGGTTTAGACACTTTAGTCTATTCCTAACCGCCGACTGCGTCATCCTTAGTATTTTTTTTACTTTTATCATTCCTATGATTTGTATGTTGTTGTTGTGCAAGTGATTAAAAAAGGTGATGGAATCAGTGATGGTAATGATGAATGGAGAGGAAGAGGAAGGCCAAAAATTCGTTCGTGGTGTTGGAGAAAATGGCCACTAGGCATTCAGTTAGGTATCTTTTAGTGTTTGTGAAAACGGGCATTCAGTTAGATGAAGAACGCATATTATGCATTCAGTTAGGTGTCACATAGTGTTGTGAAAAAGCCTTCAGGCATTCGGTAAGGTTTCCCTATACTTAGTCTTGGTGAAAACAGGTATTAGGCAAAATCAAACACGTTACAAAATTATTAACGTCATCAGACAAATAAATTGGCGACAGCATTTTCTCGAAACACATAAACTCAAATATCTGATACCCACCTAAAAAGATCAAAGATTCGTTACCTATAGGTTATAGAACGTTGTCAATTAATATTAACTCGGATTCCGATTGGTATCAGCTAAAAACAAGCTTCGTCTGGGTCGCGATAAACTTGGCGGTCGGTTTGTTCCAGACCTCTTATTTATGTTGCCACAAATGCTGGCGGCAAATTGGTGACAACCCTACGCGACTGTGAAATGTGATTTGTCGCTACACCGAGTTGTAACCCCGAACGTCTTCGATTTTGTATTCGAATTCGAAAGGGAATAAGACAATTTAATATTAAACCGTTTTAATCTCTATTTTTGGAATTTAAAGTTTATTATCCTAATTTGAATAACCGGTGCTTGTTATAATTTATAATACAATATTGTCATTTCTTCGAATTCAGTCGTTACAGGTAGTCAGTGGCCCAAACATTCTGACAACCAGTCTTACCAAGGGGTATCGTAATACCCAGTACTAACTGGGTTGTGGAGGTCAGATAGGCAGTCGCTCCATGTAAAATACTGGTATTCAGCTGCATCCGGTTAGACTGGAAGCCGACCCCAATAAAACTTGGGAAAAGGCTAGGCAGATGGCAGATGATGATTGTCATTTCTTCGAATTAGAACACGAAATTGAAGAAGTGTAAATAGTTTTTTACAATAACTCAATTTCAAACTGAATTGTCATGCAGCAAAGAAGGTTTTACTACAAACTAGATTCCAGTTATTAAGGCAAAATTAAATAACAGTCAAATGAAAGTTCATTTGCATAATTACTTATTGTTGCTGCCAGTTAAGATCGCAATAGCGGTCATTGACCCACCTACATTTATTTAAGTTCTTAACTTTGAAATCCAAAAATAAGTGTGTTCGAGTCTTGAATCTTCATCTATCGTGATCTTCAACATTTTTTCTAATGAAAAACGATAGGTACATGGTTCATTTTTTTTTGTTCGTACGAAGAGATGATATTATGGAAAGGGCAATGACCGCCATTGCGATCTTAACTGGCAGCAATTATACAAAAATTTTGATTACAAACATTTTGAACAGGCGATGTTATTGTGGTAAAACAATTGCAGACGATGACGACGAGAATATTATTTTAAACTGTAACTTAAGTTTGAATGTGAAATTGAGATGACAGTATTACTGTAATTTATATCGTAGTTCTTGCAAATCTATTGTTCTTGAGAATTTTGTGAAGGGGCTTGCAACAGACAAACTATAGAGACCTTTAAATCCAGACCTTGGCTGTTTGTCTGTTTTCAATGTTAATTTAACATTGTTTATTGAGAACATTACCATACATGAGAGAAAAATTAAAATAAATGTGCCTACACGATACGAAGTAAAGTTACTCATATAATACAGCGTGTATCTAAAAAGTGTGGTCATATTTAAGAATATGGTTAGACTATCAAACTGATCAACTTACTCCATTGTCATACATCACTGAAAACATATTCAATTGTCCCACACTTTGGGGGTATGAAGAACAGGGTGTAAAGCTCTTCATCCCCCATAGAAAAGGGAGGATCCTCCGACCAGACGGGTGTTATGTCTGGTGGGCCACTGCCCGACAGTTGTTGTCGGGTTCTCGTATATAGTCTCAAGTCGCGGATAAAGTTGTTTGCGCGATGTAGGATTCTGACGTGTTTCGCGGTTAGTTCATCATCTGTGTCATAGATGGCGCTGTAGTACTTTTTGTAGTGCTGCTACATCACTCCCCCTCGGAGACCAGAGTCGATTGTAGATAGATGTGCCATAGAGAGGTGCGTAGAGGTGCGCCGTAGAGTAGCGCCGTAGAGAGACGCCGTAGAGTAGCGCCGTAGTGGCGCCGTAGAGTAGCGCCATAGAGTGGCGCCGTAGAGAGTGGCGCCGTTGAGAGTGGCGCTGCGATGTGGCTACTGCTGGCGCTGACCGGGAGGATCAGCACTCGACCGGCCGTAGGTGCAGTGCCAAGGTCGCTAGGTTGAGGGTGCTGACCAGGTATGCGCGTCCGCTGCATGCTGGTGGTCAGGAATACCCGTTTGAAGCTGGCTGGCTATGTCTCGCTGCTCGAAAGCTTGAGGAAGTGATCTTGTTGTTGATGATGATGACGTCTCGTTGCTCGAAGGCTGCGCTGACGTCCATTGCGGGGTCACCAATTTGGGGGTATGAAGAACAGGGTGTAAAGCTCTTCATCCCCCATAGAAAAGGGAGGATCCTCCGACCAGACGGGTGTTATGTCTGGTGGGCCACTGCCCGACAGTTGTTGTCGGGTTCTCGTATATAGTCTCAAGTCGCGGATAAAGTTGTTTGCGCGATGTAGGATTCTGACGTGTTTCGCGGTTAGTTCATCATCTGTGTCATAGATGGCGCTGTAGTACTTTTTGTCCAATGTAGCTGTAGTACTTTTTGTAGTGCTGCTACACACAAAATTTTAAACCTACTCGACCCAAAAGTGTGGGATGGCTGTTTTTTTTTTTTGCTGATCGTACGCAAGTAAATTAGGCAAGTTGAAATTTGCAAAATAAGAACTTTCATTGGAATTGAGCTGATCAATGCCGTGCAAGTCTTGTTTTTTTTTCTATAACGGGCAACTTTATAAAAAAACACTAGGACACACCCATTTAAACTCTTGTCAAACAGCCAGACCCAGAACAACTGTTTGTGGGACTTTCAAATATTTGCAACGTGCGGTAATCGAACCCGCGACATGCCGCGCAGCAGTCAATCGCTCAGCCACGGCACCAACCGTGCCGTCAAAAGAGTCAACGGAGCATGAATTAGTGCCTGGTTGATGGCAATAGGCTCACGCCTTATTACCTGGCAAAATGTACTATAAGGTACACCTCTGTCTAACCCTACGGTGATTACAGACGTGATGTTATTTTATGTTACTACAAAAGCTCAAGCTCCTAACTTACTCATATAAAAACTATAAAGTGAACTATCAAACTATCGATCACCTTTTTTACCATAACAAAGTAAACTGAAGTTTACGGTGTACTTTGGTACGCTTTGACCCTCAATTTCAGTAGCTACATAACACGGAAATAGGTTTACAACTTACCCTTGTTGTTATTTTTTATTTCGAAGGGAATGAAAAGAAAGATTTATTTATTTTAGCAACACGAAAATACGGATTATGTACGCAGAAAATGCTTACACACACTGATTGGTTGTACAGCTAAATGATTATAAATTCCAATTTCATATTTCAAAATTAACATAACATAAAAAAAATCCCGACAAAAATTCGACCACGAATTCCTACATACAAATTCGAAATACGATTTTACAAACAGCAACACGCCGATCGTTCCAGCGAATTGGCGCCAAAACGTCCGCCATTAGCGCTCTTCCCGCTAAATATTTTCTCAAAAGACTCTCGGATACAAAGAGGTTGAATGAAGTACCATAAACAAGTTAGCGAACGTAAAGAGGTCGCGTTCAGAAATCCGTTTGGGTGCTTTCATCAGTGCAACGGAAATGGAGACACGTTATTAGAGCCGAGTGATTGCGATGCACCTAAATGCCCCTACCATAGAGAGTCGTGAGGGGGGATGAAGATACATTTTAATTAAGGAACCACACGCTTTGGTATTCACAAATAAACATGGCGGTAAAGTTTACTGTGTGTAAGGACGCTGCCGCTTATTTTTCACTGACAAATTACTATTTACTTACAAGGGGGTTGACTAGACATGGATGTGCCGCATGATTTTAGGTATAGTTACCCAAGAAAGCTAATACTAAGGCTATGTTTGAACAGAGACGGATCAGTCTGACAGTCTGGACAATTCGCGGAAGGTTGCCTCAGTAATATTCGTATAGAGGTGTCAGTATCTGAAGCAGCGTCCACAACTTTTTTATACCATATCCCCCAAATTTATGTTTATAGGTGTCAGTGTCTGTAGCTTCTGAGAAGTTTGGTTTTTCAGAGCGTACGTCTTGACTAGTAGGGACTTACCAGAGAATGGGCAGCAGCGTTCTCTGTGCTTTTGTAACAACCGTACTGCGATCGCCAACCCGCCTGCCAAGCGTGGCGATTATGGCAAAAACCCTGCTTTGGGGGAGGTCCATGTCCAGCAGTGGGCGTCTTTTCGGCTGAAATAGTAGTAAATAGTAGTCATTTCATCAGATTTTTTTATAATTTGAATAAGTCGCCGTCGTAAGAACGCACAGTTAGAAATTCACGTGAGTATGATGTGAGTTCTCGTAGTGAACTCAACAGCATTATTATTAATTGATTCAATGAGTTAATCGTAAACACCCACTAGGGAACGAAGCTCAACGCACGAACGCACTTCGAGACACATCAAACGTTTTCATTTTAATCTGGTCCTTTAATTTTTTGCTTTGAATAGAAGATACGCATAGAAAAATAATATTCTGATCTTGAATTGTTTACGCCCCCGTACACGTCCTCAGAAAAAAAGCGACATGTCATGTGAACATGAAATTAAACAACAATGAACAGTAATCCGAGGGAATCCTTCACTCGAGTGAAGCATCTGATATCAGCTTAGCAGTAGACTTGAAAACAAACAAAATCGAGATATATGTCCGACATATCAAAAAGTCTATTTCGAGCATCGAGTACCAACTGGGTGCGTTCTCTGTAGAAAACTAACGTGCATTTTTGAAACTCACAATATTCCCTTTACAGCCGTGTTCTAAAAAGTATTTTGTGGAAAAAGTCCGATTGCTCACTGCCCGCTAAATATACTCGTTGTATATTGCGTGCATCCTTCCGTATCTTGTTTTCAATAACCGTTCGAGTTGTGTATCTCGTGTCAATCCTGCTTAGTAACGAGTTAGATATGATATGATATTATTCCAGGTGGCCTACCATGACGTCTTAAAGCAGGATCGTTTTATTCTTGTTCGAGTGTGGGTAAGAGACGGAGCTATAGAGGATGTGTAGCGCCATCTCTTTCTCTCACTGGAATAAAATTAAAACGATCCTGCTTTAAGACGTCATGGTAGGCCAACAGAAAGAAAATTAAAACGATCAATGCTCGTGCCTCCTCTGTAGAAGAAGAGGCATTTGCACCGGGCCGTAGGCCGACGAAGGAGGCCGGCGGAGGCCCGGCACTTCGGGGACAGAAGTCAAAGAGTGTTATTTAATATGCGAGCGAAGCGAGCGCGCGTCATGGAGTCGTAGCAGGTTCTAAAATAACTAAAAAAACAGTTCTGCAAATACCATTAAACAGTATATAGGTGATGGTTTTCCTTAAAAAAAAAATTAATATGTTTGTTGAACTAAAGAATTGTTAGATATACTATATTGATAATAGTTATTCGTTCAATAAAACAGTTATGCAAAAACCATTAAACAGTATATCGAATTTGATTTATTTAGTGTGCATAATTTGAGTGCAAGTCAGTATTTCTGGTTTAACTTTGAAATATTTTGATCGAAAAAAGGGAATATACAGATATCGATTTAAATACATGCCGTTTTTAACGATCTTCACTTGATTATTTAATGAAGCGTGGGAATTATTAAACTACTAGAAGTTAGCAAGAAAACTCACCAACAATTTCATAAAAAAAAAAAAAAAAACTAAATGGTCGTGGAATCACAAAAGCCCGTCATATTATTTCTGTGTACGAAGGTAGGCGCGTAAAGAACTGCCCTGGTTTGCGCGTAGCTGTATGGACGCTGGAGCCGAGGAGCAGGATGCAGGACCCGCAGGGTAGGCGGTAGTGATGCCCGATGCCCGTAGAGGCGTCGTCGGATGCCGGATGCCGGAGAAGGCGACTCGTCGGTTGCGAGTGTCGCCACCAGGTGACGCGGCAACGGCACACACGGGTTAAACCCGGTCAAGGAAAAACCCGATTACATGCTATTTGAGTGAATTCGCAAAAATCCTGTTGTTAATTTTATGTTATAGTGTAGATTAGAGTAGGCTAACGTTGTTTTATATTTAAATATTGTGTTTTTTATAGTTGAAACTTAGTACAAAAGCTATGATAAGTAGTACCAGTTTATTTTTTACGTTTTCCATAGTTTTATATTGTAAATACTTAAGTTAACTTTGAGAGCAAGCTATCGCATTAGGGACATTAGTACCTGTAACGATAGTTGTAAGGGAAATTTTAGTAAATAATAAAAATAATAGAAGAATGATTATGATGAACAGTTTTTAAAAGTTTTTGAGTTTATTCAGTAGGTACTAAACAACAATACTCAATCACACATGTTACTACACCAAAAACATTTGTTCCGATGCCAATAACTGACCGAACAACCACATAGACGAAACCACAAACAAATACTGTTACAATTTATATTAGATTCGAAAAATCACGTAAACCACCGACAAACTGCAGTGGTGCAATGCAGACTAGATTCGTAGTTTCGTTCAAATCCACGGTTTATCTATCCAAAGGCAAGAATCTTAACTTTGTTACCCGGGAGCAGCGATTCAGGCCAGAATTAAATGAGAATTAAATCAAACTGGCAGTCTGCGATGCCTTACCGCTGCCGAGAATAAGATTAGTCATCATTAAAAATAAAGGAAATTAAAAAAGGAGTTTGTTGTCTGTGGCGTGAATGTCGATGTTTGGCTTAGCTTCATCTACGTTGACGTTTTTGTGCACCTATTTTGTGATGTGGTTATCATGATTACGATGGATGGTATGAAAGAGGATGATGAAAGAGGATGGAGGCAAGAAAGGAAGTGTCAGATGAAATGACGAATAATAGAGATAAGGATGATGATCATGATTATAATGGGATCGGGACTTTGATAATAATCATTTTCAAATTTTTAAAACAAATTATTATTCTCCTGTTGTTGTCAAATGTTTTACTTAATTTGGTGATGAAACTGTAGACTGCCTTTTTACCCGACTGCGGCGAAGCCCAAAAGGAGGGTTATGTGTTTGCCCTGTATGTATATTTGTATGTATGTCCGTTTCTTTGTTCCCTCGTAACTCCGCAACGGATGGAGGGATTTGGATAATTTATATGTCGTTAGATTTGTCTTGATGGCGCGAGTGTCACTGGCTACATTAAAATCAATAAACAAAGAAAATCGCGGATTTGGGGAGCCAGATTGTGGAGGTCAAATTTTTTATTTTCTTCTAATACCATCGAGTTATCAAAATGAAGGGTTTTTAAAGGTGATTACAAAAATATATTTTGTTTACTGGTCGCAAGCGATACAACTAAGCGCGAGCTCTTAGGTTCGATACCCAAATCAGGCAAAGTTCACTGGCGCACTGACCCTAGATTTGTGCCCGATTGATGGCAATAGGCTCACCCCGAGTTAATGGGATTTAAACTTAACTGGCAAAATATGGGTGTATTATTAGGTACTAACCTAACCCTTTGGAATGACAGGCGTGATTTTATGTTTTCAATGAGATTCAACAGTTTCTTAATACAATTTCGTAGCTACTACGGTCTACATTGTCTTGGAGTGGACAACATGCTGGGTGCTTGATCGCAGTCAACTGGACGAGGTAATAGCTCTCGCGATAATTAGTGGACACCCAGGCTTTATGCTAACTGATGAATGGGCCGGATTACAGACAGCCTGCACGGAGCCCGGAAATTAGCGCCTACGACGCTACGCCGTAGCCACGCTCGTAGCTGCTACACGGATGCTACGAGATTTGCTACGGTATAGAATCCTAAAGGGCGGTTTGTATTTCTGTTTACTTATAATTATAGTGTAATTTGTAACACACTTCCTTCAATGAATCTACCTTCTGATCTCCAATAAGACAAAACATCACACTACATTAAAGAAACGAAAGTTTGTATGTATGTTTGTTACACTGTCACGCCGTAACGGCTTGAAGAATTCGGATGATATTTATTAGAGACAATGACCATAGCTTGGAAGAACAACAAGTTGTTCGTTGCTGTGGGATCAACAAAATCGGAAATAAAGCAAAAACTAGTAATCAACGTCTCTAGTATCTCAATGCTTTCAAACATTTCAGACGGCTTGCCTTAAGAGTCCTATTACATTTTTTAGGCAATTTTTTGATTTTTACTTCCTGGATCAAATGATTTCGGTCGGCGTCCACGAGTCGATAATAATAGCGATATTTGCACGATTGTCGATTGATATTGACGAATATTAGAGACGAGACTGACATGAGACTGAGGAGCGAGCTGAATTGAGAATTATAGTAGGTACTTTAATTTTATTTATTGTATTTTGTCTTATTATATTGACAAACGAAAACTAATGAAACTTATTCATTGTAAATTGAAGTTTTATATCATATTAATTTGTTTGAAAAAAAATGAGTTTATTTGGAATATAATGGACGCTGAATTAAGACATTTATGGCTTAAATTACTATACCTTTACGATTTTTTCCGTGAAATCTCAAGGAATTTAAAGAAATTCTAAAACTCCAATAAACAAGTAAAACATTCAACTTATCTTTTAGTAATTTTAGCTTTTATAAGAATTGAATGTAACTATGTGAATTTGAGCGTTAAAGTTCCATCGTCGACGGTTTTTCTTGCAAACTGAGTTCGTAAAATATTTATAGTAAATTACACGAAAAGAAAAATGAAAATGTGGACTCCAACTTACAAGAAAAAGAATGGCACTATCGTTATTCATAAGCAAATAATTAAAATATCTTACTGCTGCTGAGAATTACTGCGTCAAAAATCATGAATTTACCAAAAAAATGTAATAGGACTCTTAAAACAGGTTTGTGATATAAATTAAACAAGTTTACTCGGATCTTAAACCTGAACATTTTCACATGTACAAAATGGTAGCCGCACAGTGCGCTCAACGGAAAAATGTGGAAAAAAACACGTGTCGAACTCGTCAAAAGCCAAAACGCTTCGTTTCACTTTGATGTCCAGTTCAACCTAGATCCATCACTGTGGATTTGGTTAGAAAGCAATGTTTTTCGTTCTGTTGTGTTTTTTTTCCATATATTATTTGATTTAGTCGTCCATATTAGATGGATACATTTCCTGATACAATCACATTTTGGTTCATTCATACACGGGTGCGCCAAAGTTCACCTAAATTTTCAACTCCGATAATCGGAAATCCGAAAATGTTCTTCCTAACATTTTTCATCCTAACAATCACAATTCCTAAATACTCTGTCTCTAATGTTCATTATTCCGAAGCATTCAACTTCATAATATCAGTAGCAATAAACATCTATTATACTTTTATTTGTTTTCCTATATTTTCTCAACATAACCATCTTTTACACTATTATTCAAAGTCATATCTTTTTTGTTTAGATTTATGTTTATTCATAATAATCAGTAGGTATTATATACCTACATTAATTTTGCGTAACTTTATTTTCACATAACATGTATAACATATAAGAATAATAGTACCATACAAAATAATAAAAAAACGACCGGGTCTCCCTCGACTCGGATGCAAGAGCATAACAGTTCAATTTCTGGTGGTCAAAAATAAATATTTGGTTCTAATTTCACGATAAATGAGGGATTAATTTTGGTGATCATTTACTGATTTTGGCAACCAAAAGTGTATTTTTTGCCGTTAAATTTTGCTAAATCTGGTGGTTCGTTAATTGTATGCCAAATAATAGTACGGTACAAGTAGTTAAATACATGTTTTCATATATATTTATAGCGGTGTATAGGTTATACGCGCGAGCCGAGCGAGCGAAGCGAGCGGTGCCGCGGCAGCGGCCGGCGAGCGCTACCTCGAAATTGGTCGCGAAACTTTTATACTTAAGTTTTTTTTTTTTCATAGTGCCTCATGACGACACTCTGACCTGAATTTCATTCATTTAAGACAAAAATCAGTGAAACGACCTTTAATCATTCTAAACAGTTGGTTTTTTAGACATCTCAAGTATAGTTATAGTAATAAGTACGTTATGTAAAGCATACCCCCAAAATATAATAATCATACCCTCAAATTAAAAGTATAAATATCATCTACTATCCACATCACTTGGTAAATGTTTCTTCCTTAGTATGACTGAAAATATTATGGTAATTATGTTTAGGGATAAAAGCGTTATGACAAAAAACAGTAGGAGTTGAAATATATTCACATTAATGAAATTATTAATTACAACTTTCGGAAACATGAGTGTTATGAACACCGCCGGTAGCACTACAAATAGTATGAATGAAAACTTTAGAATGAAAAATTTTAGGAAGAGTGATCATTCGGATTACAAATCGTTAGGAAGAACAATTTCGGGTAAAGAACTTTAGGTGAGCCAATATGGACCCATTCATACACACATACAGGGTAGACAGAAGCTTTGTTTTAATGCAAACCGGACCTGCTCTTGACCTCGACCACGCCTGATGGAAAGCGATGGATGAGGTCTATGAAGGAACGTGCCCAGAAGATGCACGTTCACTCTTGCTTTGAAAGCTGCAAATCTTTGCTTTGAAAGCTGCAAATCTTCTTCTTTATCGTATGGTTGTTCATCATCATCATCATCATCATATCAGCCGAAATACGTCCACTGCACAGCTGCAGCACAGCGTAACCTCGAATTAGGCTACGTAGCGGCAAGCGCGCCGACTGCTCGCCGTAAGCTTTTATTTATAGACATTATGAAATATGTTATACGACACTCAATTTAGTGCTTAAATTTAAATGACAAGTTAATTGCTGAGTTTCAGCAGTGCCGTTGCGGTGCCGGTAAAGTGTGCCTTTAACTAACATAAAAAAAAAGTCCCAGAAGATTAGGCAAACTGTGAAGTATGTACTACATTCAAAACTAAATTAGTAAGATAAGTTATAGAGATGGTGGCTTTTTCATCACTTTAGAGCCGTCAACAATTTCAGAGTGTTATGATATTCGCTCCAAAATTATCCTAGCGCTTAATTAGTATTAGCGACAGCCGCATTCAATAACAGTGCCCAAAGCCCGGCCTTATAATCCTTTAATACGATGCTGAATACCATATCAGCACATAGCTACATCGGCAGTAGGTATTAGATATGAGCGCCGATGGCCAATTCCACGGCGGCGGCGTAGCCAGGAAATTTGCACGGCGGCGGCGGCGTCGCGGCGGCGCGGCATGACCGGCCGTAGGCCTACTTTTTTTTTTATCAGAGAGAGATTTCTTAAAAATAACAAAGAAGACCATATTGTTGTTACAAAAAAAAAATTTACAGTCTTCTAAATAATAATTGGAGATCACGTTTACTGAAAAATAATAATTTCAGCATTTTGAGTTGAAGTGAAACCGAGTTCTTTTAATTAGAGCACTTTATCTATCTATTTAATAAAAACTATTAAAAAAATAATAGAAAATATAAGTATTTTAATTAAGTAGTAGGTATCATATGTTTTATTTCCTTTAGGCACATAAAGTCTACCAGTTGTTAGCACCACACTACAATACACGTTTACTCGGTAAAATATTCGATTCGACTGCGTTAGCACTAGCGACGAGTGTGGCGTAGCGACTATGCTTACTAAATACGGAGCCGCGGTGCGTCGCGCGGTGCGTTGTGCGGCGCGGCTCGCTTTCAATTTAAACATAATATGACGATTGAATATTGAATAGGTATATAAGTGAGTGTTTACGGAGAAGCAATTTTACGCGCGATTACTGAAATGCAGCGTTGCGTTGGCCACGGCGCGGCGGTGCACGCGGCTTCACACGCGCAAATACAAATATATCGCAGATGACACCGCCTCTCCACGGCGCGTTATGCGGCATAACGCGCCGCACGACGCGCCGCGTCTCCGTAAATGAGCACTTATGCGATAGGGCCGCGCGTGCGAACGAGAAAGCAAGTTGCGACTCGTCGCGACGGCGCGCCGCACGCTGTACTCGGCGACGACGCGTCGACATGAATTCACGGCGACGGCGCCGCATATCTAGTAGGTATATAACGTGAATACACAAAGTTCTTTCTATCTACTTTCGTTATATACTACTGACCTTTTTTATTTTCCTCGTTTGAGGCATTCGGTCATGAAAAGAGATATCGAATATCTCAGTTGGCTTCATACTTATTTGGGAGTATGAAGAACAGGATGTAAAGCTCTTCATCTTCCGTAGAAAAGGGAGGATCCTCCGACCAGACGGGTGTTATGTCTCGTGGGCTACTGCCCGACAGTTGTTGTCGAATTCTTATAATTAGTCTTATGTCGCGGATAACTCTGCTTGCGCGATGTAGGAATTCTCACATGTTAGTTCATCGTTCGTGTCATAGATGGCGCTGTAGTACTTTTTGTTCTATTTTGCTTTGTAGTGCCGCTACACCTACTTATTTTTTCCTGCCAGGAGTTGGAGTAACTGGGACTCATCATCTGCCTAGCCTTTTCTCAACTATGTTGGGGTCGGCTTCCAGTCTAACTGGATGCAGTTGAGTACCAGTATCTTACATGGACTGACTGCCTATCTGACCTCCACAACTCAGTTAGGACTGGGTAATACGACACCCCTTGGTAAGACTGGTTGTCAAACTCTCAGGCCACTGACTAGCTGTAACGACTGTCAAAGATCTACAAATGACAGCTGGGACCAACGGCTTAACGTACTTTCCGAGGCATGGAGGAAACTCGGTATGTAACAGGTCACCCATTCACGACCAACCTAACAAGTCACGAAGAGACCTCGATCGCTGTTTAACCAAACTTTTCAAGAGGAAAGTGAGGTCACATGCGGTGGATAATGAAGCAGGTGTCTGATAGTCACGGGAAATTTTATATAAATACTGAACACTAATCTGAAGAACGAATTCCCCTTAAGTATACCTAAAAATTCAGGTAACTACAGTTGCAGAATAAGCTGCACAAATTGACAGAAGACACATTGAAGCGCTCTCATTAAATTACTCTCCGATCGACTAATAATAATTTACAGAAACTGCAGCTATCGAACACCAAGCTCCACTGAGAACGCAGTGGTTTCACCAACAGTCGAAGCTGCCCCCCGGGACTTCGGTCTCGCGATAATTGCGCAAACCAACCGGAAATTTCTCACATCACACATTCCCTATGTGCCTATTGACGGTAATTGTGACAGTTTGCCCGCCATTTACCGATAATGGCCGACAAATCGGGGATGGGGATTATATTAACTAATTGAGCAAGCTTTTGTCTGAAAGAGAAAGATGGAATTGGAAATTAATTTGAGGTTCAAATTGAAGGTCTCGGTGTGATGAATCGCTTTGAAATGGTTTTAGCAATTTCGAAGGAATTAATTTATTGTTGATTATATTTGGTTTTTGTGTAACATTATTATTTATTTATTTAGTACAGTATTTAAAACCATTAACACTAAATTAAATACCTAATCCTTTTACTCGGTCTTCTCGCAGAACCACAAACATTCCAACAATATCGTCTTCCATTCATCAGCAAACAAGTCCAATCCAGGGTTGGTCTCCACGAGAGCGTTGAGGTTCGTAAGCATACGTGGTACAGGCGAAGTGGATCGAGCTACAGTGCGACTAAATGGAACATTAAACAATTTATGTTTCCTAGAGCGAATATAATTATTTGGAACAAATAATTGACACAGCTCAGCATGTAATTCCGAGGCGTTGGTATAACCATGTATAATTTTATACGCAATTGTAAGTTGGCCAACAGCACGCCTGACTTTAAGGGAATTAAAATTCAAACATCCTAAAAGAAATTTAGTAGGATACATATATGGATAATATCCAAATACATGTTTGTAGAGGTACCTAAGAAAAGCTTTTTGCACTTTTTCCAGCATGAGTGTATAGGTTACTTCATGAGGATTCCATACACAAGCGCTAGTTTCGAGCTTGCACCGAACTAAGGCGTTGAACAAGAGCTTGATAACTGCCTGGTTATTAAAACCTTGACAGTTACGTAAAACAAAACCTAAGCGTCTGAATGATTCTTTAGCCAAGCTTATAATGTGTGTATGAAAGGTCAGTTTGCTATCAAACAGTACACCGAGGTCTTTCACTGTCGACACTCTGGTTATAAACTCGTTGTTCACGCTGTAGTCGTACTGTATTGGGTTCCGCATACGGCCAAAGCTCATAAATTGACATTTAGAGGTGTTAAATTCCATTTTATTAGTGGCAGCCCATTCACTCAAGGCATCGATATCACGCTGGAGAACTATACAGTCAGACACGGAGTTTACTGTTGCATATATTTTCAGGTCGTCGGCATAAAGTAGACATTTCGAGTGTTTTATTATTTGTGGCAGATCGTTTACCATAATCAAAAAAAGCAAGGGACCTAAAATGGAACCCTGACTCACGCCTGATCGTGTATGATACGCATGTGAATTGTATGAGCCAAGACGAACAAATTGCTGACGGTCCCGGAGATAGTCAGAAAACAGAAGAAGAAGACTGGGTGTAAATCCTATGGCACTTAACTTGCGTAACAAGATGTCGTTATTAATTCTATCGAAGGCCTTACGAAAATCGAAATACAGCACATCTACTTGCTGTCCGCGGTCCATTTGAAAAGAAATAAAATCAACTAATGTTAGCAAATTGGTGTCAACTGACTTTTTGTTGCGAAAACCATGTTGTTCATTGCACAAATAAATATAAAGAAAGAAAGAAAGAAAAATGTTTATTTGACGTCAGCTAATAAAGCACATACACAATACTTAATATAAAAAGATACAAAATAAGGAGGAAAACATAATATGTGCTGTGTGCCTCACGGCTGCGCCAAAAAGGTCCATTTCTACATACACACACACACACACACATACACACACACATACATACACATACATATCGACTTGTCTTTGAATTTCCTTATATAAAATGTGTTCAAATACTTTAGCAGGGGCAGACAATATAGCAATAGGCCTGTAGTCTTCAACTGATGATTTCAACCTTGTCTTCGGTATAGGAGTAACCCTAGAGAGTTTCCATTGAGTTGGGTATTTTCCAGTGGTTAATGATAAGTTGAATATATGACATAGAGGGATGGCTATGGAAGTTTTAGACAGTTTAAGGATATTAGCTGGAATGTTATCCGGTCCAGCAGAACTACTGAGTTTTAATTTACTGATACCACGTTCTACATCGTTAATTGAAAAATTAACTAAACTGACGCAGTTACTATTGCTATATGTTTCAAGAGCACATATTTGGGAGACATTCAAATCAGGTGTTTCAGGTAAGAAAACACTGGAAAAGAAATCAGCAAAAGCATTAGCGGCATGGATACCCGACAGTGATTGACCCTTATAGTTGATTGTAGGCTCAAAGCCTCCTTTGCATCGAAGGGTGGATATGTGCTGCCAAAACTGTCGTGGGTTGACTCTTTTATTACGTTCAACATGATGTAAATGTGAATGGTTTGCTCTCATAACATCATTGTAGACAAGCAATTTCTCCAAAAGATCCAATAATTGGCGAATATTTATTGCGTTTACATAATGTAAAGAATCTCTAAGGCATTCACAAATTAAAATTTATAGATTATCTCTATCACAATTAAGTCGACCGACGACAAAAATGAAAATCAGCCCAAGAGACCAAATAACGAAATTCATCCATCGCCAATTAGAGGTACATTTTTTGTTCGAAACGACGGACTCAAACCAATTAGGGAGCTGACTGATGTATCGACAATTTTATATCTTGATCAAAATTTATATCCGGTGGGAAATCGACGGGTATCCGTAATTGTTGCCGGTCCGTCGGCCCGCGATTGCCGGATTACGATTTTGTCTAGACTCGAATGACAGAAAAAAGAAATGGAAAAAATCAGAATATTTTTTTTCTTTTATCTCGTCTCGCTGTTTGATCAATTAGGTCGGTACAAATAGAAAATGTTCGGCGTTGCTTTATTGCTGTGATGGTACAAGTTTGACAAATCGTACGCTTCGTTGCTCAAGTGTACATGGATTTTGTCGAGATTGTTAACTTGTTTGGAGGATTTTTACTGTACGGAAAATAAAATTGGCACATTTTCTTTGTTATTTAACGAACTATTCACGTTTCGCAACGTACCTAACCCCAAAAGATAACCACTAGCAAAACACTGCTCCGAACTAAGTCATACAGTATACGAAGTATACTGTGGACTGAATTCGAAGTCCTGCACAAATTGCGAGCACAAAACCAACCCTAAGCAGGTATTAGGGGTGATCACAAAGGCGTACACAGGCAACATTGCCAGTCTCCGGGCAATTTCCGTCGCCAGTCGACAAAAGACAGATTAACAACACACGGGCCGGATGATGCGTGTTTAATAATTCAATAGATTCCGCGTTGCGTGTGCTGCCATCTAGCGGAGAAGAGGGAATTGCTAATAACACGTTTTTTTTTGGAGACACATCCTGACTAGCTATAAGAACTTAATCAAAATATGTCAGACATTAAAAAGATCTAAGCCGTGTATTTAAGCCGTGTGGTATCCGGCAGAGTAGAATAGAACCAACCCATTACACTCACGGGTGTCGTATAAGGCGACTAATGTCTGAGGCAGAACACCTTGCGCCTCCGTAGACCAGAGAATGGGCAACAGCGTTTTCTGTTAGTCTTTCATCACTGCGATCTCCATTCCGCCTGCCAAGCGTGGCGATTACAGCAAATTCCTCCCACCATGGGAGAGGCTTATGTCCAGCAGTGGACGTTATGGGCTGTTGTTGTTGTTGTTGTTGTTGTAAAAAGATCTGCCGTTTCATGTACTGACGAAAATCATGATCCCCTGGCACCGTCTCTAGTAAGTAGATAGACAAGTTTAACATAGGTACGCAAGCTATGCTCAAGGAATTATGCTACCTAACTTACAGTTCTCTGTCCCGACAAAAAGTCATAAAAATATTCACAAGACCAAACTATGTTTATGTAATCTTTATTCAATAATTAGGGTAAAAGTAAATCGACTTAATTTTCTGGAAATAACGCCTTAACTAGCGAACTTTTGCTATAATAACTTGCTACTTAGTTTTTATATAGCTTCATATTTTTTATAGTCTGAACTTGTTGGTTGGTCATAAAATCTATTTATTTAACGTAATAATATGTACCTAATCGAATTCGACTTATCCTTGGAATCTACGTTCACTGGTTCGGGTCGGCCATGCTTCAACTTAACCGAGCGGCATAATTGAAAATTTCAACTGTCTAGCTATCACGGTTCATGAGATACAGCCTGGTGACAGACAGACGGACAGACGGACAGACAGACGGCTAGACGGACAGTGGAATCTTAGTAATAGGGTCCCGTTTTTACCCTTTTGGGTACGGAACCCTAAAAAGTATGTGTGTCCAATATTTTTTGGAAATCTATCTGACGGACTAGGTAATTATATTTTTTTTGTTATCTACCCTATTGTGCCAAGCCAACCCGAATAAGATTCAGAGACGGTAGATGGGTGAATATTTGAAGATACTATCTTCAATTTATAAATTTAATGTAATTTTTTAATCCTGATTATTGTCTATCTTCAAGATATACTTAATTAGGATTCGAAAAATTAATTCAAAGAATGCTTTCAATTACAACTTTTATGAATTTGACGTTAAGTTTATAGTGCAGGTTAACGAATTAAATCAAACGCACAGTATTTGAACTGCTATATAGGCCTGAATATGAAGCTGAAAATTTTCGTCGAATGGTGATGAGTTATGAAAGGCATCGGTAATTAGTATTTAAACTGGCCTTGCGGGTTAAGGAGTTTTGATACAAACAGAAGCCAGCTTATACTGGTACTAATTACCATTTTCAATTTCTCATTACAGTTCGCCAAAATAAGAGCGAGAAAAATGGTAATGAAAAATAAGATGTGCAATATAACATGAATGGTAATTACATATTTGTACACTTTCTCGCATTAAACGTTCTTTAGAGAATTTAATAACTTGGGTAATTTATCACAGCAAAGAGTATCTTAGGGCGACTATTACAATGCATAAAAATGACAAAGAAGTATAGACTAAGCGCGGGAAATTTGAACGGTAAGGAGATTTTTATTTCGACTCTACTATTCGACGACCCAAATGGCGCAGCGGTAGTGAGGCTGCCTTACGTTCTTAGGGTCCGGGTTTGAATCCCGGTTGGAGCAAATGTTTGTGTGATGAGCATGGACATTTGTTTCCGAGTCATGGATGTTTATATGTATAATAAGTATGTATTTACAAACAAAAAGTATATATGTAGTATATCAACTATCTATGTGTGGTGTCCACGACACAAGCCTCGTTGCTTAGTGTGGCACTGGATGGCGCTGTGTGTTAATGTCCAGCGATATTTATTGATTTATAATGTGTATAATTTTCTAGTTGATAAAGCATGTCGTGTACTATCTAAGTTACTACGACAAAATACGATCTTTAGGGTTTATTGATAACTTTTCGAGCATAAAGTGCTCAATTTTGGGACACGAATGGTGATGAGATTTGAGGAACGTTTGCATTTTTTTCTTGTAGCGCCACCTCGTACTGCACACTTAAAGTGGTTGTACACTGTAACTTAATTTTGACAGCCTGTCTGTAATTTTTTTGTTGATTTAACTCAACAAGAGGTCGAAGTCTAACAATCAAGGAGGACAGCAAGCACATCTCGGAAGCGAGACAATGCTTTCCTGCAGGATTTATCCTGTCCTGCTTGAACTTCATAGGCCGACATGTCCACCTAGAATTATCCTCAACAGATCCTCATCTCCAATCTATGTAACTTACCTATCCACGGTTCAAAATTAAAATAATCCCTGTAGGGACACACGCTGTGTGTCGGGGAACCTATCTTGTTACTAGGTAAGCTAAACCAGTCAGGAAAACGCGCTCGCTTTTGTTAGACGTTTACCGTGTTAGGTTAAATATAATAGTTTACCATATCGAGACTGCTTCATTTATTGGGTACCGAACCCATCCTAAATCCATATTGCAGCCTTAACATATTACGCAATGTTTTTCCATCATCCACTCCATTATAGACACAACTTCTGCAACACATTAACCCTCAGCTATTTAGCGTTCAAACGCGACAGTTGAACAAATGCAAAGCAATAACTAACACACTAGAACAGCCGGTAATGGGTGTGGACGCCATCTTTTTCTTTTCGCGCGCTCCGCCATGTTGCCGCTGTGTCGGAACCGGACGGCGTCACGGCGGCGCCTCGTCCGGAAACGGCGGGTCGGGTGCGTTCACAAACTCTCACTTGAGACTCAATCGAGTGTGAACGTGTGTGAGGACTTTATTTAGTAGACGAATAAGTTACACTGCGATGGAATAAAAAATAAATGTTTTAAACTGGCATTCCGCCCATTCAGCTCTTTGTAAGTTGTGCTTTCTTATTGGAATGCTATTGTCGTTAATGCTGGCTTGGTTTCTACTGCTTCCGCTGAAATTGTGGAAGGAATCTTAGCAGCAGTCTAGTACCGACTTCGCATTTCCTTTTGAACTTATACTGAGCAGAACAATACGTAGATATTGTTGGGTCTATGAATGGAGTAGTCCATTGATAGACCCACCCTTATTATATTAGATAAAAGCTGTTATTTTACCAAAAAAAATTACAGTAAGTAAGTCGCCGTGGTGCCAAACGCTAGAACGTCATTCCAAATCTCAAATTTTGAATTTATTTTCACGCTTTACCTTACAGTATTTTCCATGGGCTATTAGTCTAACTTTATTTCTTTGTTTTTCTTTGATTTGAACTACACCCAAAGAACATGAAAATTATTGTTTGCAAATGTATCCGAAAAAGCCTCTCATTATATCGCATTACTGAGCCGTTCCTTTCACAGACGACAACTTTTGATAGGCGGCGAGAAAAAATCTAATAGAAGAAAATATAGGGCTGGATAATGTGAGTCTAATATGTTTGTTTACTGCATACGAAATCGTGTGACGGCACGCGAACGGTGGCAGTTTATCGTTGTTTTTCCGACTTATTTACATTTGAAACGTATCCAAGACTGCTTGAACAAATTTCAGTGTTATCCTTCCTTCCTGCGTAATAGTGATAATATAAAGCCGTTTGTCATAGCGAATCGTTTTCGTGTGGTAAGTAGATGTAGCTTTACAGGCCGTTGGTCGCCGAACAAGGCGAATTAGAGTCATGAAGGTCTAACCCAGAGAAATATTGGTTGTTAACAGACCCACGTTACTAAGGTTTTGTTGTTCGTTATTCAATAGGGAACGTGCAGGAACTATAGGTGGCAGCACTAATCGACAAAAGAGACACTATGCGGACAGAAAAGGAAACTTATCACTTCTCATCGTGCTTTCAATTTACTTAAACAAAATTGTCTCTTCAATTATATTATTTTTGAATATGCTATATGGTATAAAAATATGAGTTCCGGTCTATCAATAACGATCGTCAGCGTAATATAAATGTTTTATAATATGAATTTTATATCTTTCGTTTACTTTCTGATGAAAATTGTGGTGTATAAAGACATGGTGGCTGGCATAACTAAGATAGCTTCTTCTTAGCTTTATCTTATTTTCAACACATGTTATAATGGAAGAGAATCCTTTATCAGCGAGAACAGTATCTCCAGGCTCTAATAAATCAATTAGTTCACAATCATTTGATGAAGCAATCAATAAAATGCAGTCCGTAGCATTTAGATACAAAACTTAAAAAAACCAAAGGAGTGCAGCCAACTAAAAACATTATTGTGGGTATAACCATGTTTATATTCTGAGTACATGTGGAGTCTTGATTAACTGTTGAGAGATATTCGGTGTGAACTTTAGTGCGGTCTAGTAGAACACGTGTATGGTGAAGTATAAATTGTTCTGGTACTTATGTTTGCATGGACGGTTGATTTTGAGGGCCTTTTCAATGCAGAGTGTAACAAAAACAAGTTGTTTTCAAATATTTTTCTTTACTGCGTTTATCAATTTTTTGCGTTTTTCACTAAAACATGGTATGTTATTAGTAGTCTTTGGAAAGTAATAGAATTTTACGCTAATTGATTTATTTTCATTTTTGTGGATGTATTGGTACCTACATCCAGAAATGCAACAATGCATTATGATTAGTTAATTAATTTTCACTATAAAATTAATTCTGTTTACTTGTTAGAAAAGTCAATGTCAAGCATTAATAGAGCACAAGATTCGGATTGGCGACGCCAGTTGGCAGCACCGTCGTAGTGCACGTTCCCTATAGTTATGTCCAGGGGGGTGAAACTTCCATACATTGGCTTCAAACAAAATTTTCTTAGACAGTGCTGCCATCTATGTGGTTAGGAACGCTTGTTTGGCCACAGTTTTATATTTTTGCCAATAGATAGAGTTAGTTGATAACAGTACAATTAAGTATTACTAGATATTAATAAAAAAGTATTATTTATTATTATTATTTCAATATGTTTTACATTACAGATACATTTTACAATATCATTGCAAAATAAATAAGACCTTTTCGTTTTCACTTCAAGTAGTTTATTTATTACACAGTAACAGTGGGGGTACATTTGAAAACTTTTTTTAAGTGACGTTTGTTGTTTCGTGGTGTTCTGGTGATCTGTTTTGTGTTCTTTTACGATCTAAAACTGTGCTTGCTTTCTTGATATCTGCTATTATAAACGTTGGACTCTCTCCCTTGGACCCTGTGATAAGATACGTAAATGATTGATCCAACGCTGTGTACCTATACGTATAGTGGACCTCGATTTTACCTTTTCGATTTGAATTCGACGAGTTAAGTGCTTTTTGGATGTATGTTTAGTATTTTATCACACATTGTAAAAAAAGGAAATAAATTCTTTAAAAAACTAAATATTTTTTTCATTTCTATCTATCATTCATTTATTGATATGGCTCTTATTGATGTAATTTCTAGCTTAAGATTTTGAAGAATGATTTTCCTTTTATTGACGACTGATTGTTATTTATTTTGTGAATTAAGTAAATTCTTATGTATATGTTTCGAATCATGAATTTTATTTAAGGCAAGACTAGAATAATCATGATGTTGTCATCATAGTTTTATACACATAAGAATTCATTTATTTCACACAAATAAATAACAATCATTCTTCAATAAAAGGATTTATTACTAGAAACAAAACCTAAAAGCGCCATCTAGTGAGCGATAGCGTAAGCGGAGGGTACATTGAGACAAGTAACGCCATCTAACAGTTGGGGAACACAGTTTTTAAAACGAAAACCTCAGTTGCACATCTATCTTGTATTATATAGTGTATTATCTATGGTTATGTCTTACCGTGTAAGTTATAAACTCATACTGCCGCAAACATATTTACGTATATTGGTATAGATACAACGCCATGCTCAGATTAGGAACCTACTTTTCTTAACAAATGTACCTAGTCTCCGTGTATCTCCACCGACCGTCACTATTTTTTTTTTTTTTTTATTTTTTTTTTTTTTATACTATTGCTTCCATTTTCAACCAAAATTAGAGTTACTAACTCCGTTTATGTAGTGCATCCAACCATTAGCGGGCACACAATTTAGTTTTAATTAAAACACACATATCTGTGTGTGTTCAGGTTGGCTTTGCTTGCACCTTCACGACGCCATTTTAATTGTAGCAAAAGAAAGTGTAAAGAACCACAGTAGCGCAGACCAAAATTACCATTTCGTAGTTTTGTCGGTAGGTAAATAGAAATAGTGTGTGGTTTAGCTAAGTGGAGGTATTTATTTGATGTAGATAGGACGTTGGTCTTTATTAGTTTTTGTTAGGGAAAAATCTGGTCTTGAGGGATGTTGACCAAGAGATATCTATACGTACGTTCTAAAGCGAATTGTAGAATCCGAGCATCTACAATCTGCTATAGAGCGTATATATGACACCACAATCTACGATCTGCTATAGAGCGTATGACACCACAATCTACGATCTTCTATAGAGCGAATGACACCACAATCTACGATCTGCTATAGAGCGAATGACACCGCAATAGAGAATGTCATGCTCACTTAAATGTCTCGCTGATGGTGGCGGGTGTGTTGGGTCATTTAGTCCCCTTCATTAAGGTTGAGTTGGGCAATCAAAAGTGATTTTTTTGCCGTTACATTTGACTAAATCTGGTGGTTCGTTAAACATAAGCCATAAAATATTAATTTGATCAAAAACTATTAACTTTTTTACTATTTTTTATTATTTAAAAATAAACTAGATTATATTACCTTTCCAATAAGACCTTAATCTCATTAATATCTCATTAGCATCATATAGAGCATATGATACCACATTTTACAATCGGTTGTAGAGCGTATGACACCAAAATCAACGATCTGTTTTAGAGCGTATAACACTACAGACATTTGGTCAGTCTCCAACTCCAACTTCTAAAAATTCGCCCCTAAGACTACCCGTCTTAGGGGCGAATTTGTAGAAGTTGGAGTATATGCTTAGGGGCACTATGAGCAGCAAAGAAAACAAAAACCTAGTTAGTTTCATGAACCTGGTTAGAAACCGCCGCTTTTCCACTTTTTAGTTGTCATATAAAAACAACCAATAAAATCAACAAAAGGTACATTCTCAACAGAAAGATAGCGTCTTTAGCATCAACTAACACTCACTCGGTTTGGCGAATTATTTCCTTTTCCCTAGGAGATTAGCGAGATTAACAATCCAATAGACATTATACATAAGTACTTAATTATTTCAGCAATAAATGTAATCGTGAAACTTGTTGACAGCGCAAACCCGCGATCAGTGAGTGGACCGAATTAGTGGTTTCGACTGTAAATCTAACTAGGTCTGATGTAAATGAGACGTGATTAAATAATCAACCTATACGACCTTCTATTTGTTACTCACTTTGTGATATTCAGTTTATGTAGGGCAGATTATAGATGCCGTTAAAGTTTTAACCCTTTATAGAAATTCATAAATGCTCCGGAAAAATGAGTCGGCTTCAAGCAGCAATTCCCGGCTATCAGAAGTCTGGTTTCCAGTCCAGGGCTATTTAAAGTCTTGGTTTCAGCCAAAGCTACCAGTTTAGTGTAGAGGGGTCACAAAACCGGTTTCACCGAAATCGAATTAACCGGTTTAACCGGTTTTGGAAGACATTTCAGAAACCGGTTTAAAATTTTGTGAAAACCGACATTTCGACTTTTTCGGTCTTTAATAATAATTGGTGAAACGATATGACATTTTTAAAATTACACACATTTTCACATTTACAGTTGCAAATGCAAGGCGCCGATGGTGTTGTCATTGACATAAAGTACACTGATTACTGAACTCGGTCACACTTACAGACCTCAGTCAAGTGCAATGTCAAGTGTGTGTCTGCTATTCAATTCAGCGGTTTTTAAAAGGATTCTTTGTAATAAAATAAGAATATTTAGCTTTGAAACAAACGAACTAATATCTTGCACACAATGTTTTAAGCTTTCACGGTTTATAACTTAACTAAACTTTTACTGGGATATCTTTTAACTGGGATATCTTCCGTGATTAGTATTAATTTGGGCTCTCGTTATTCCGCCATGATTGCGAGTTGACTGGGGAATGCGGGAGAGTCCATGTCTCAGTCTCGGCCTAACAGGACGTTCACCACTAAACTTTAGATATGGAATTTGAGAACGATTTATCTGCCGTCATCAGAGTAGAGAGGGCCCTTTATGAAAATGGAGGCAAAAATGGTAAATACATTTTGCAGGTTTACAATAACTTGTTGAAAGTTCCTCCCACGAGTGTCAAGTTTGAAATAATATTCTCATCAGCCGGCTACCTAGGTAACCACTTAAGAACCTCGCTGAATAATAACACTAGACATTCTACCGATTAAACGGTCGCATTACCATTGCATCAAAAATAAAATCGGAATTTAATTCATCGTCGCTTTTTAAGTCAAATATTTTGTTGTTGATTCTCAGACGTAAGATGTTAAAATTGTTGCTGTTTGTTTAGTTTATTTACTCAACATGAAAAAGGAGTTTTTGGTTTTATTATTACCAAAGCTACAAATTATTATTAGTTATTACCTCTTAAAAATGTGTTCTCTAATTTGACACTAAAGCTGAATCATCATCGTCATCATTTTTTTCATCTTTCTTAGCCTCCCCCAAGTGTCGCGACATTGACCAAAGCTGAATGAATTGCAAAAATATTTTAATTAAAAAAAAAAATCGAATTAACCGAAAAAACCGGAAAACCGGTTTAGTGGTGAATAAGAATCGAAAAACCGGTTTTCTAAAATACTTGCGGTTTTGTGACCCCTAAAGGTGATGACTTTATCATCATCATTATTTGCATAGCCTTTTCCCAGCTAATGTTGATCAGTTTGACGACCTGATTGGCGCAGCGGTAGTGAGGCTGCCTTTTGTTCTTAGGGTCCCGGGTTCGAATCCCAGTCGGAGCAAATGTTTGTGTGATGAGCATGGCCATTTGTTTCCGAGTCATGGATGTTTATATGTATAATAAGTATGTATTTACAAACAAAAAGTATCTATGTAGTATATCAACTATCTGGTGTCCACGACACAAGCCTTGTTGCTTAGTGTGGCACTAAATGGCGCTGTGTGTAATGTCCAGCAATATTTATTTTATATTTAGTTTGGCTTCCCGTCTATAAAACGGATACAGCTTTTTCCAGTATTTTTGGCGAAGTTTGAGCAAGCAAAATTTGAAATAGTTACGTCATACCAGCGACCAGAAGAAGGAAACCAACATTAACATGGTGCGACCGCCTATCTAACCTCCAAAACTCATTCACTGGTAACACGGTACTTCTTACCGTGACCAGCAAACCTAATTATTTTGATTAGGTATGTTAATCGAAAAAAAAAAAAACCTGTATTGGTGTGCCAGTTAAGATGAGAATAGCGGTCATTGACCCACCTACATTTATTAAACTTCTTAACTTTGAAAACCAAAAATAAGCCTGTTTAAGTCTGGAATCGTCATCTATCGTGATGATCGTGATGATCGATATCGTGATGATCGCGATGATCTTCAACATTTTTTGTAATGAAAAACGATACATGGTTTATTTGTTTTAGTTCGCACGATATTAGAGAAAGGGAAATGACCGCTATTCTCATCTTAACTGGCTCCAACTTATATCTGCGTTCAACTAAAACCAGGCTCCAGAACAAAGCTCAGCATTTGCATACCCGTTCACGCGACTTCATCACATAAAGTGAGAGCACGACCTGAAGTAGAACACGCTACATTCAGCAGCACTTGTGGTAGACAATGAAGACGCCCGTCATTGTTACCGCTTCTAAACGACCTCTATTGTGCCAAGTAAACGCTCTCGCCGACATACACACCAACATTTGTTACGGAGCGCGAAAGAACTGTAGTCAGACAGTTAAATAGGGCTACCTGCTTATCTATAACAGTAGTAGGAATTTAGTAGAAGTAGGTCCGCATTTATTTTATACTAGATGTGCCCTTGACTTGAGATTTTCATTTTTTTTTTTTTGACATAGAGGACCTACCTATCTGTAACACCACTATTGTAATTTGACCTATGTTTACAAATAAAGCATTCTGATTCTGATTCTGATTCTGGATTTTAATGCCTGAAAATGGGGTAGGCTTCATTTTTATATGAATAGGTACCGTTTTTTCCTATATTAAAACCCTAATTTTTATGTTAGAACAGGTTTTGCTACACCATTACAATGAACCCGATGGGGTCTGAATTCTGTGGGTCTGAAAACATGAAGTCACTGATGATGTAGGTACCTAACCATTGAGCTATTTCCGTGTTTTTCGGATAATGTGCATCGCTTCTCTGAGGCGCGTACTTAATAATGATTATCCACATAATCATTACAATACAACTGTTAATTCCGGGTTTCCATTGCAGTAAGTTCGTTATTTGTCCTCCCACTAGAGATTTTTCGACTAAAGTTCGCTGCTATCATTATAACTTTATTACAACTTTTGTTTAGCTATTGTTTAGTAAGATAATGGGATCTCTCATAATGTCGTTGCTATGCCTTGTTATATTCAATAACTAGGAACTAAACTCATTAGTTGTTGATCATGAAACAACATTTCTCTACCTACAATAGTCATTAGTGCCAGAGTTTATGCTATTCCACAAATAGGAAAGTATTTTTTATTCGGCAGACTAAAGCTATACAGTGTAGGTATGTGGATAAAGGTATAGAAACACAAAAATGTAGACAAAAACTAAATTGTATTAACAATACCACAGATAACTTAGTACTTCAACAATACAAACCACAGATACAAACCCACGCAGTACCTAGGTAATGAAGATTGATTTGTAGGAGTCAAATCATAGATTGGAGTAATTTGTAGGTAGTATTTAGATTAGGTACCTACCTACCTACCTACCCATTATTATTTCCCAACACTCCGCTTACAATTTACAGCTGGACAACGACCACATGACCAAGATTACCACTCCAACATTGAGAGCACTAAGCAGAATGATGCTGGTTAGAGAGAAACCGGAAAGGCTGTTGTGTAGTAACATTTAGGAACTTTTTTTTGGAATTAAAATTCAGGAAGTGGATTTGGCCTCGAAAAACTTACCAGACGTCCAGAACCGTCTGTCCACATCTAAATACTCCCAAATACTTTGAAGGATTGCGGCCTGATGTCAAAATTCAACAAAATCTTTCTGCAAGAATGTTCCAGAAGCACTATCGTACCTACCAACTGTTCGTTTCTTGTGGAAATTGGAACAAAAAATCACAAAAAAATCTTTTTTAGGGTTCCGTACCCAAAGGGTAAAAACGGAACCCTATTACTAAGACTTCGTTGTCTGTCCGTCTGTCCGTCTGTCTGTCACCAGGCTGTATCTCATGAACCGTGACAGCTAGACAGTTGAAATTTTCACAGATGATGTATTTCTGTTGCCGCTATAACAACAAATACTAAAAACAGAATTAAATCAATATTTAAGGGGGGCTCCCATACAACAAACGTGATTTTTTTGAAGTTTTGTCTAATGTTTTTAAATAATGGTACGGAACCCTTCGTGCGCGAGTCCGACTCGCACTTGGCCGGTTTCTTTAGGGTTCCGTACCCAAAAGGTAAAAACGGGTCCCTATTACTAGATAAATGTCGTGGCACACTACACAAGCACCGCACCGGCACCGCTCCAACCCAGCAATTAACTTGCCATTCAAATTAGAAAACTAAATCGTTTGTCATAAAATATATTTTATAATGTCTGTATGAAAAAGCTTACGGCGGGCGGTCAGCGCGCTTGCCGCTACCATACGACTCGAATCGCAGGCGACCCGGAGTCGGCGCGCGGACCGCGGGTGGTCGGCGCGCCGCCGCCGCCATCGCGCGGACCGCCTGCTTACGGCGCGTCGACTCCCGAGTTGCCCGCGGTTGCCCGCGAAACAATGTCGTAAACAAATGCAGCAAGCTCATAGTCCGGGAGATAGCGTTGCAAACAAAAATGTCATGAAACTTTTTTCATAAATAGTTTACATCATACTGAGCTTAAAAAAATCGTCAGCTGCATGGTGGACGGGGGATTATGCGTCAGCCGCTTGCATAAACTTGTAAAAGAAACACGTAAAATAAAGTTACAGTACGCCGGATTAAAAACAAAGTGATTGTTTAAATTATCAAAAGTACGAAAACAACAATCAGCTGCGTGAGTAGCGGTGGACAGACCGTCAGCTGACGCATAACAGTTAGAAATATTGGAGCATTGCTACTACGCTGTCTCTTTTTAAACTGTAAAGGAAAGGGTGTTAGTGGGGTAGGTGAATTAATCCACGAATCCACTTAACATAAAAATAATTATAATTACTAGACATAATAGAGGTTAGGTAGGTCTATGGTCACCATTTTTTTTTCACCACTTCCGTAACTTCCCAATCCTCGAGCCACCGCGGGTGCGTCAGATGACGCTAGGTTCACATCAGTCATTCGAGATCGATGAACAAAATGGCAAAAGATCAGCGTGAATACACAACCTAAATTTCAACGCTAGCTCCCGGACTATCCCGGCCACTGCGCGTACTGCGAGCTTGCGCCTCGCGGACGGCGCGCGGCCCGCGGGTGGACGCCGCGCGGACCGCGGGTGGACGCCGCGCGGACCGCGGGTGGACACAAAGATCATTAGACTCCACTATCCGTCTGTCTGTCTCTCTGTGTCACCAGGCTGTATCTCATGAACCGAGATAGAGTTGAAATTTTCACAGATGATATATTTCTGTTGCCGCTATAAAAACAGAAAAAAAAATTAAGTGGGGCTACCATACAACAAACGTGATTTTTTGTTAATAATGGTACGGAACCCTTCGTGCGCATGTCCGACTCGCACTTGGCCGGTTTTTTTTAAGTTTGTATGGCGCGATGTTAAGTTTCGTCGGCGCAAGAGATCAGAGATTGAGCCAGCAGTTATCAATCAGGGGGCAATCGTTGTACTAACGCTAACCAACAACATTTAATAACTAATGTTTGTGTTAGTAGTTGTAGGTAGTTGTGTAACTGTGTTTGTGCCAACAATCAAACTCTTAAAACAGATCAACAATTTTAATATTAGAATAAAATTCACAATAAATATTTAAAAAATATACCCTTGTATAATAATGATAACATTTTATCGTAATTTGCTATATTTTGTACAATGTACTCGTAGGTACCTACATTAATTCAAAATTAAGGGCCGACGAACTCACATAAACGATTAACAATCACAATAAAGTCAAAAAAATAGATAATTCGTTTCTCAACAAATCATAGACTGTCATTTTCAGTGGCTGCTACTCTATTTATTTACCAATGGCGACGGTATGTCAAAGCTCAGTGTAGATGGCGTAACTGTATCAAGTCACAATCCTGACCAATCAGGTCAAGCTATTTTGAAATATAAATAGACATTAGCAGATTTTCAACCAATGACGATGCTTGGAACTAGCTATGCTAGCACCATTTGTGTTACCAACCCCCATTCTTGGTTCAAGGTGGGCTCTAAGCCAACGCAATCAAAATCGATCAAATCGAAATATCGACTAGTGTACTTTGTACCAGTACCAGTGTACCTATCCTACATGCTCTCCACACACCTCCACATCGGTCTCCACCGGAAGTTTACAACATCACGCACTGTTGATGCATTGTTGTAAACCACCGGTGTAGACCGATGTGGAGGTGTGTGGAAAGCTTATTTACAACAGTCTGGCATGGGCATTAGATGTACACTTAGTCCCAATTCTAATAACCAAACAATCTTGCAGACCATTCCATTTTCTTAAAACCTGCTTCTTTTGTTTACAATGAATAAGAAGCTTCGACATGTTGCCAGCAACAATCAACATTCTACATTGTCAGTAACAAGTTTCTCGCAACCGACAAAACATTATTCTGAAACAATATTCATTCAACATTCGAGTTTTCTTACAGCCGTATTTTTTTCTAAGATAATTCTTATTTAGTATTTAAAGTGAAGAAAAATTGAGCTACTTTTTTTTCAATTTGACACGGTTATATCTAAGTAGGTGATCATTTATTTTTAGATGTACCTAATTTGCTTTTTAGTTGCCACAAAATCCTTACTTTATCCGCTTAAAAAAGAAAATCTTTTATAAACCGTAAATATAAAACAAATATTGTAAATTGTGCGCTTATCTAAAACATTTCACTGTAAATAATATCTGTACAAATGATCTTGGGTCACGCAAGAATGATGTACATTCTTAAGTTGTCAATATAACCTAGTTTTAAAACGACAAATTGTAGTGTTGATTAAAATAAAGTAGTATTTGATCAAGCTTTACAAAGCCTCAAACGACTACATATTATCTACTTCATCATCTGCCTAGCCTTTTTGCAACTATGTTGATGTCGGCTTAATACCAGTATTTTACATGGAGCGACTGCCTATCTGACATCCACAACCCAGTTAGTACTGGGTAATACGGTATCATAAATATTATTAAATATTATCTACATAAAATCATAAAATAACTATATCCATAATAACACTACATTATCTAGGCCTCACTCACTAATGACAGAAACAAGCTAAAGCTTGCTAGTTTCGTCTGCTTATTATAATATTTTTGTATCGAAATTGCTCCAGGCGTTTCGATTCGACACAAACAACTGATATGTGGACAGACTCAAATTACTCTTACTACTAAAATAGTTCGCCAGGACCCAAATCTACGTATAACCTGCGCCACGCATCTTTCTCCCTGTATTTGTGGTGTAACTAGGAGGCGATGGGCTCGGCGACCTGGATGGCCGGAGCAGCCGCCGCCGCAGGCTTGTCGCGGTTGTCCTGCAGGTAGTGGTAGTTGACGAAGCGCGCGCCCTGCGTGAGCTGCGCGCCCGTGTTGGTCACGTGGCACGCGAACAGCAGCATGTTGCGCGGCTGCACGCGCCACGCGAAGCGCATGAACATCACCGAGTACAGCGACAGAGCTGGAACAGCGAGAGAGCTCTTAGTGTGCGTCCTAAATGACGGCGACCTCAGGCGCGTTTGGCCAAGAGTGCCAAGGCCTGGGGTGCTAGCCGCCCCCTGCATTTACTTCAATATCATCTAAACGCTGTTAGCCAAGAGGGCCATGGCCTGGGGTGCTAGCCGCCCCCTGCATTTACTTCAATATCATCAAAAATGTATATAAATGGTTACGTCCTGAGTGACGGCGACCTCAGGCGCTGTTAGCCAAGAGGGCCATGGCCTGGGGTGCTAGCCGCCCCCTGCATTTACTTCAATATCATCTAAAATATATATAAATGTTTACGTCCTGAGTGACGGCGACCTCAGGCGCTGTTAGCCAAGGGGGCCATGGCCTGGGGTGTTAGCCGCCCCTGCATTTACTTCAATATGATCTAAAATATATAAAAATGGTTAAAGAAAATTTTATAAATCCGAAGAGTGCAGTTAAATCTGAGAAAAAATTAAAATAGAACCGCCTTTTTAACTCTGGCCATATTGCTTCAGACGCCTACATTTGTAAATAATAAATAAAAATAACTAATCTTTTAATTACCAGAAACTGTCAAGGTTTATAGTACCACCTTTTTATTGGTACTGCAGAAGTAATTAAAAAAGATTCATGCTACATGTACATAGTACAACACAAGAAACATAGATAAGGAAGTGAGCGTTTGAGATAATATCAACTTTATTGAACTGCTGTGATAACAACTTGTATCTTTACTATGTCTGAGATTTAGCTTGATCTAAAGATACATTATGTATTTATGCTAACTCATTTATCTGCTGAGCAGTATGGGCAGACATCCTCCTGAATTGATGGATTGAGTAGCTAGCATTGTCATTAGTCTCGGCTTTCGTCATGTCCTAGCAACAAATAAATGTTTTTTCTTTCTTTCTTTGGTAACCAACTGGCTTATTGAAAAACCCTTCAGGCCAGGACAGGTTCTTATAGCAGGTTCACATCTTTCTAAACAACAAGTGAAAAGTCATCATTCATCATCATTTCAGCCGAAAGACGTCCACTGCTGGACATGGGCCTCCCCCAAGGGGGGTTTTGCCATAATCGCCACGCTTGGCAGGCGGGTTGGCGATCGCAGTACGGTTGTTACAAAAGCACAGAGAACACTGCTGCCCATTCTCTGGTAAGTGAAAAGTAGTCAGTAACTAATAAGTATGTCATATACATCTATACTAATCACTACATATTATAAAAGAAAGTCCCCCGCCGCGTCTGTCTGCCTGTCCCTATATATGCTTAGATCTTTAAAACTACGGAACGGATTTTGATGCGAGTTTTTTCAATAGATAGAGTGATTCAGGAGGAAGGTTTTAGTATATAATTTACGGGCGGGCGATGCCGCGGGCATCAGCTAGTTACTAATAATATATAATCAAAAAAAGAAAACAGAAAATCAGAAAAACTCATTTTGCATTTGATAGCCCAATTTTTGAGGAATGTTAGAGGTTATCTAAAACCACACTACCATCGTTGAGAGCAGAGTAGAAGTAACATAAGTCAGAAACAGCAAGTTTAACCGCGAGGAACAACTAGCATTTGATAAAGATACTAATGTCACAGTTATAACATTACTGAAAGGAGATAATAAAGTTCAAATAAACATTTGTAATTACTTTGAATGTATGTTATCTATCTAATGACCTAATAGGATAGATTAATAATTTAACTTTTAATTTTCGAGATGGTAATAAGTCTATTGCTAGTTTTGATAGAAATACTGTATCATTTAAAAGAAATGCATTTTAATACTTCATATAGAGGAATTCATTTAATATTATAATTTTGGGTCAGCCGCATGCACAATGTCTGGGCAAAAGTTTCCACTTGATGCCGGGAAATGAATAGCGCTGCCTAGGCGAGCCCAGAAAGAAGTGACGAGACGTTTTGAACGTGTACCACTAGTTCTGGTTCGAGAGGGCACAGACAAAGACCTCATGGAGGGGATGTGGGGAGGCCTTTCCCAGCAGAGGGACAATACAGGCAACGAAAAAAAAAATGTTATCAGGCTTTTGCTGTCCTTTTATAGCTTGTAACATTTGAAGAAAACTTTTTATAAAATGGTTAATGTTTTCAGTAGTCTTTCTTATTGATTGATGTTAACTTACCAACTGTCATTTTCCCGCTAATAAAACTTGGATCCTTTTGTATATCTGCAAGTGCTGCTAAAGGTATTCCCCAATTAGCTACAGGACCCCAGAAGTGGGTGCTGAAAATGTAAACATCCTTTTACATAAACAAAAAAAAGGGATAGGTAAGTAGTATTTACATTTATTGAAATTATTAATTGGGCAAATAAAAATGAATTGGGTCACTAGTATACTGAATACCAAAGTAATAATTTATCAGGTTATTGCGGCAAGTAGAACATAGAAAGTATTTATTTTTACCTCATTAGATACTGTCTAAACTCCTTGCTTTTCAGCTGTTTCAATAAATTGCCTACGACTGCACTCATTCTGACTGAAATGAAAACAATAATTAATTAGAATTTTTTGCCAATGGTCCAACTGGTGGAGGAAGGAAAAGTTGAAGGGAATGTTTTTGGAGGAAATTTGAAAAAGATAAAGTGAAGGTTCAAATTATGATTAAGTACCATCATTTCATCTTTTTCAAGTTTCTTTCGTTTCCTCATCTAAAGAGCTTTGAGTGACATTGGACCAATTTAAAGACTGTTAACATGGTGTGGTTGGCGTGTAGCCTGTAGGCGTAGAAGCAGTATATTAATTTTACAATATGATTAGAAGCGATTAATTGATGCAAACATGCGATAAGCTAAATTTTATTTTGAATAAATTACGTATACATTCACTTGAATGTCAAGGTTATGCGATTGACATGATGAGTTACAAATTGACTGAACAGCTCGCGTAATTAATACTTGCCTGATTACTATTTGATCTTCGTAAAGTAAGAAATATGTAACTTTTATTTTCTCAAAAAATGTGCCGGAATCCCCGGGATCCTCGATTTCTGTTTCTGATTTCTTACCAATGTCATGTCAGTGTCAGTGTCAGCTGATAAGCCACAGATAGTATAATGTACTCTGTGAGCCACAGTGTGCCCAGCCCAGTATAACTAACAGTTTGACAAATAAGGCAGCTTCCTTGGTTTGCCGCTGTGTGCCCCGCCATTAGCGCTAAAAACAAAACCGTTCATGTGTGTCGTCCGTGTATGTGTGTTCATGTGTTCGTGTTGTATCAGTTGTCATCAAAGTTCGGAGTTCAACACTGAAGCCTGATAGTCAATGACAATGAGGTGTTTTCAGGGCCAGCTTCTACTGAAAAAATATAGATGGCACTGTGCAAGGCTGTGTCACAGAAAATATAATGCTGAGTGTAAAAACTTTTTTTCATTTATGTGGAACTGGCATTCATTACCTTTTAAAAATAAAATACTGGCTATTAGATGTCTGTAGGAGCTTGTTCTTTTCTTGGTTGCTTCCGGTTGCTTCTCAGTAATCTGAATAATAATAACTTTAAATTTGAATTGTTGAATTTGAATTCAATGTGACCAGGATTCATTTAAGGTGGATGCTCAAGGGTAGCCCGCGAAATTCAATTTTTCTTACGTTTTTTGCAATTTGCGGGTCAGTGCTAGGTTGTATGTTGATTAAAATATTGTTTGCGACTGTAAGACGTATGTAGTTACACAATTATATTCATCAAAATCGTCAATACAACCCTCGATGTTCATATAAAGGTGGAAAAATTACTTTTCCAAGGTCAAAATCATTCTTGCACCTTTATGAACTTGGAGGGTTGTATTGATGATTTTGATGATTATAATTGTGTAACTACATACGTCTTACAGTCGCAAACAATATTTTAATCAACATACAACCTAGCACTGGCCCGCAAATTGCAAAAAACGTAAGAAAATTTGAATTTCGCGGGCTACCCATTTTTTTTTTTTTTTTTTTTTTCGGATGGGAAATCATCAAATAACTCCTCCCGCTCTGGGCGGAGCAGGAGGGAGTGTCAGACTTTTACTGACTAAAACCCATCCATGTTCCTTCACCGCCCTTTGTGTTCCGGGGCCACGGTATCTCTTTCGAACAGTCCCGCAACCCCGGCAGGCATCGGTCCTTACGGACCCCTTCCCTTTTGCTGACTCTCTTTGAGGCGCGCGTGGAACACGAACGCGCCGTCGACACGGCCTGTCGTCATGAGACGGATGAACGGCGAGCTAGCCCATAGTTCACCGTCCACAGGCCCGCGCCTACGGTGGCCGGGGGCCACGTGGTGGTGGCCCCCGACGCCCGGGGCGTCTCCCGCGGCGGTCGCGGGCTACCCTGGAGCATCAGCCTTAAGGTGATCGCAGACTTAGCCGCACCGCAGTCGCCGCATTCCAATTCTTCGTATAAAGTTCTATGTAATCTGTGTCTATGTGAAATCTGTGTCTATTTGTGCGAGATTGCATGGAAATCGCCGCATCTCTCATCATCTATGACTGCGGTGCGGCTAAGTCTGCGTTCACCTTTAAAGCCAGTTTAAATTCTAGATAATGGTTGCAAGAGAGTAACGGAAACACAGACTTACGTTTATTTAGATCACAATAAGTGAAAATATGACTTACTTATCGGTTAGCTACATTGTAATCCATAAAATCAGTCTTTATTAAAATGTATTTGTACATACATACTTAAACTGAAATGGCATCGAAACCACTCATTTAACATTGCTTTCATCCAAACAGATCGCCGATTCTTGTCTTTTGGTATTTTGTGACGCCTGACATGTTTGCACCAAGACAAAACACAAATACCCATAGTATATCAAGGAGAACATAATACTGCACTTACGTTTTATTCAGATTGCTGACAAGCAAGTAAGAAAAGAACAATTATAGCACCCATACACCATATACTAGCCACCATTTTATTTTCAAAAGGCATTGAACGCCAGATCCCTAAAAAGCCAAAAAAAAGTTTTTACACCTAGTCTTGCACAATGCCATCTATCGTTTTTCAGTGGAAGCTGGCCCTGAAAACACCTCATTATAAAGACAGCCAACAGCCCTAGCTGTTGGTGTTGCAAAAAGTTGCATTACATTTCTTGCTCTAAACAAAAAACAACTATTTTGCAAAGTGCTGATAACAGACCGCTCGCTCTGTTTAGTAAATCCTATTTCTAGTTCTCTCATAATCTCTGTACACTTTGCTAATTTGTCTATGAAAAAAGAAAAATAAAGTCAAAACGAAAACTTTTGTCAATCTTTTTTATAAACTTAAAAATTAAAAATCAATAAGAGTGTACCTATTTATTTTATATAGGTAAGTACAAAATACACTGGAACTCCTGATCTCAAGATAATTTATTCACCATTCAGTTTTCCTTTGAGGTAATGTCTCTCTCTATAGTTGGTGCCAGTTAACATCGGAATAGAGGTCATTGCTCCGACTTTCATCTCGATATCTAAATATTAGCGATACTGTCGCTCCATCCGTACAAACCTGTCGCAAAACTGATATCGCTTGAGTCTCATAACACATCCACAGTGTCCCACATACATAACGCAGTGCACAACCCAAAAAAATAAGAAATCGAGCAAACGTACCCTACGAAATTAATTGATTTAAATACTTTATTTTCGTTTTTAACACTTTTTTAAGAGCCATTTCACAAAATTTAAACGCTCGAGTTTAGGTAAAAGACGGCAGCTTTGTGTATGTGTGCGTAGCTATCCACACTTACACAACGCGAACAATGCAGCGCGAGTGTCGAGACGGACTAAACAATCTTGGGCCGTTATAATCGTAATGCACCTTGGTTTGAGATTTAGGCAAAAATATAATTTATTTATTTAGTCTTTAATCTATTAAACCCTTCTAAACTAATAAAACACAAATATAATTATGTTATGTAAATATGTTTTTTATGTGTATGTTTCTATTACATATTTATTATTATACTTTTTACTATATTTAGTAGGTAGGTAGGTTGATAAACATGATAAACTTCATTTCGAAGCGCATACTCTTTCTGGTTCCTAAACTAAATACATTAAATTCGAGCGTTTACAGTATTTTTCAGTAACGAGGTTTTTCCATATTCTTACTTTTGATCGACTGATTATGCTCTCAGAGTTGAAAGATTTTTTTTAAGGATACCTACTCTGTGTAGGTGTACTATCGAGGACACTCCCGCCTGACCACCACTAAGCTAAGTTTTGCTTGCACTCGCAACATAGAAACGCTCTCTAGCCCCGCCCCGTTGACTTTGTATAGAAATAATGAATGAAAAGATACCGAATCGGCCGAGCGCACTGACGATGCACGCCAAACGAGAGTTATTGTTTTTTTGCGCGCCAAAGTTGACGCTTTCCTAATAGGCCCAAACTTTAAGGGGGCGCGGAGCCGTGTATCCAGCAGAGTAGAATAGAACCAACTCATTACACTCACGGGTGTCGTATAAGGCGACTAATGTCTGAGGCAGAACACCTTGCGCCTCCGTAGACCAGAGAATGGGCAGCAGCGTTTTCTGTTAGTCTTTCATCACTGCGATCGCCAATCCGCCTGCCAAGCGTGGAGATTACGGCAAATTCCTCCCATCATGGGAGAGGCTTATGTCCAGCAGTGGACGTTATGGGCTGTCGTTGTTGTTGTTAAGGGGGCGTGGCTCGGCACCTCCGCATGATTTAAGCGAAAAAAAATTAAAATGGTCAGGCGGAAAAGACCCCCATAGTACCTATGATATATCATGAATAGCATCTATTTGCTTTGTTCATAAACTTCTCTCTTCCGTGTCGATGGCCATCTAAATTGATTCCCCTCAAAAAATTACTACTAGTTCCTTTAGTAGGTATTTAAAAAAGAAGTACTAACAAGTTTTAATTAAAATTAACAGTAAGTCAGTTTATCAGTATGTTGTTTTGTAGAAGATGTCAGAAATATACTACAACTTCACGTTCTCATGTAATGTTCCCTGATAATGCCAAAAGAATACGCGCTGACGTGAGCAAAGCCGCGGGCACAGCTAGTTGTAACTAAAACAATCAATTTTATTGAATCACTTTGCACTAGTACCCTACACGGCGTCTCTTCTAAAAGTACTATCCTCTCTTTTCACGCGATTTCTCATTCTAAAATGAAAACAAAATAGTATCAAATTTCGGCCCCCAAATATTTTTAAAGGAGTGTTAAGTGTTTTCAAACCCTTCAAATTGTAATTACGGTTCTATATTCCATGTTGATCTATTTATATGTTAAGAAAAGAAAATTTATGTCAGTGTCAGGTTGTATGTTGAACAAAATATGATTCGCGATCGTAGCAAATAATGGATTTGCGGAGTTATAATCAACTCATCAATGAAATAGTCGTTAGAAAATTTGAATTTCGCGCTACCCTTGCGCTTTCACCTTACGTGATCGATAACTATGTATATGAATTGCAAATAAAAATAATATCCACCTCGCTTCTGTTTCTTTTTTCTTTTATTCTTTCCTTATATTGACACAATGATAATACAATCCTTACGCCCCATTGCTAAAACTAATAAAACAGAAATATAACAATTCATTTACAAACTACTAAAATAATACTTTACTTGATAATAAACGAAATTCTAACCTAATGAAAAAAAATACAAAGAGAATCAAAATGTCGTAGTCGTAGTATAGCAATGCGTTTACGATAGATACGCTCGAAAATCGGGACGCGGAAAAAAATGGCACAGGTCCTTCGTCGATGGGCGCTCGGGCCGTACTAATCGGTGCTCGCTTATGCGTCGTAATTTATTCTAATTTAGAGTGATGTTAAAAATTATATTGTATCTGATTAAATGAATTGATTTTAATAAAACTTTGGAATTAGTTTAGTAAAAGAACATAGTTTATTTTTACATTTTTTTTTCAATGTAATTACGCTTTATTCAAACCAAAAAATCACGATAAAATAGCAATATAAAACGTAAAAATTGACCTAAGACTTTATTTTTTTACTGATTAATGTTATTAATTATCGATATTCTAGTACATTATGTGTCGACAAAAGTATATGTGTGATGCTTTGTGTATTTTTTTTGAGTGAAATTTATAAATATTTATGATAGAATTAGGAGTCTGAAATTGACTCTGCGAAGATTTTTTAGTAAACTAGTTGTGGGAGATTAAGCACTACATAGTAAACAAATAAGTGTTTTGTAAATGTGTTACATTAAGTGTCAATAAGAAAAACTGATCTATTTTTAACATGTATTCAAAAATGCCAGGATGTTCTCTAGGATGGTAATTTAGGCGACTAAAGTCTTAGAAATTTGCGCAAAAACGTGAAATGGCTCTTAACTTACTGAGACAATTTTAATAAAGTAAATATATTATTATACATATTAAAATTAGGATCTGAGACTTTTGCGCAAAGAACACTTGTTGCGCCCACCCACTTGCGCGAAAAGACATATGCGCACATGGATTTTTGCGCGAACCAACTTTTGCGCTAATGGACTTATGCGCGAAAGGAATCTTGCGCGAATGGACACTTGCACGATTGGACTCTTGCGCGACTTAATGGCCACTGAGGTTTACTCTGTAGAGTAAACATAACATCACGCCTATTATTACTTGAAGGTGTTTTTTTTTTGATTTTCCGTCATGAGTGTCGTTTCATGGTTTTCGGGGTCGCTGATAATGAAAATGATTTGTTGAAATCAGATTTAACCAAAGGCAAGGTAAATCATTGAATCCATTTCACTATTCGTCATTCAAAAGTGCCTTTGAATGACCTAATTGAAATAAATAATTATTGACCTCATTTTCTTTATCCTTTAACCATGAAAACGACGGCCATAATGGAAAATCCGAATTTTTTTCTCGGCGCCATCTTGGTTTTTCGTTTGGACCTCATTTTCATATACAGGGACCCCTAAAACCATGAAAACGACACCCATGACGGAAATACCAAAAAAATCCTGGACGCCATCTTGGATTTTCATTTTGAGCTCATTTTCGTAATCAACGACCCCGAAAACCATGAAAACGACATCCATGACCAAAAAAATCTTGGATGCCATCTTGGATTTTCATTTTGAGCTCATTTTCGTTATCAACGACCCCGAAAACCATGAAAACGACATCCATGACGGAAAAACCAAAAAAATCTTGGACGCCATCTTGGATTTTCATTTTGAGGTCATTTTCGTAATCAACGACCCCGAAAACCATGAAAACGACATCCATAACGGAAAAACCATAAGTATCTAAATATAATTATGACATAACAAAAACTATCTCATCACAAAAAATTATAATTCTGATCTTATGCCGTTTTCGTTTTACGAGGTCATCGCGTCAGGTGTGCAGCACATTACGGTCACGGTGCGGGGGCGTTTACGTCACACGTAAATTTATAAGCATAAAATTAGTTTTCTAGCAAAAAATAATAATAAATTCGAATTGGAACAACACAAGATTCTCAACCCCTGTATGTCTAGCCGACTGGTATTATGATACTTTAGCGATGTAGCAAAGTATCGCTTATTGGTCGATGTAGGTAACTAGTAAGTGTCGTTATCGCTTTGTGATCAAAAACTTGGTAGGTAGGTGTTAATGACCTCTATTCCGATGTTAACTGGCACCAACTATATCTCTCTGTGCCTTTGAGCAATGTCCTCGATTACACAGTGGAAGTGTGCATGTAGAAATGTAAGTATTTCGAGGTTGCCAAATGACTAAAACAGAATGAGAGACATCGTTTTTGAGCTCACCAGATGGAGCCACTGTCGAGTAAAATATTTTAAACTTTAAATTAGGTACTAATAACTTCCTAAAAAGTTTATTATAATACATAGTGTGAACTTCAGATATATATTTACAATATTCTCCATAAAATTAGCAAGCATGAATCATTACCCGCCTGGCCCGTTGCCACGCGTGGCGATTATGGCAAAACCTAAATGATTAGCGCATCACAGAAATGGCCCCTAGTGCCCGGCAGCCCGTCTACCCTCGACTACGGCAGCGGTCGAGGCTACGGCGGCGCGGCGTGGCAAGGGGTGCGAAGAATCTCCGGAAGGAATCCGGCTGCCAATACCAACGACTGGACCTGGCAACATATAACACCCGCACACTCCGGACCAACGGGAAGATAACGGAACTCGAAGAGGAATTGAGCAGGCTGCAATGGAGTATTGTGGCACTATCAGAAGTCTGAAGAGAGCGGGAGGACACGATAATCCTGAAATCCGACAACCTGCTCTATTTCCGTGAGGGTGACCTGCAGTCCCAGGGTGGTGTCGGGTTTATCGTCCACAAGTCCCTTGTGAACAACGTGGTGAAGATCGAGAGTGTGTGTGACCAGGGTGGCGTACCTTATACTCAGAATATCCTCAAGATATTCGCTGAAGGTCATACAGGTCTACACCCCGACCTCGGCACACCCCGACGAAGAAGTGGAGACCATGTATGAGGATATTTCTAAAGCCATGCATGGTTCCAAAACTCACTTCACAGTTGTCATGGGGGACTTCAACGCGAAACTGGGCAAACGAGACGGGGATGAGCTGCAGGGACACTTTGGAGTTGGACGTCGGAATCGCCGGGGTCACCAACTGGCTAGTTTTATGAAGAAGGAGGGCCTCTACATGATGAACTCCTTCTTCAGAAAGCGTGAGCATAGGAAGTGGATCTGGCAGAGCCCCGATGGTGCAACTAGAAATGAGATTGACTTCATCATGTCAACCAAGAAGCACATGTTCAATGATGTCTCGGTGATCAATTCGGTGAAAACCGGGAACGATCACCGCATGGTAAGAGGCACATTGTACATCAATATCAAGCTTGAAAGGTATCGACTGATGAAGTCTACGCTCCGTCCAGCACAGATCCAAATCCAAAACCCCGAGAGCTTTCAGCTTGAGCTCCAGAACCGTTTCGAGTGCCTAGGAAGCTCAGTGGACGAATACAACGATGGGTTCGTGGAAACTGTTCATACGACCGGGTCTTAGTTCTCCAAGGCACGTCGTGCAGATCAGAACAAGAGACTCTCCGATCACACTCTCAAGCTCATGAAGAAGCGGCGTGAGATGATCCTGTAGTGTTCAGACGAGGTGTGTAAATACCAGTTCAATAGACGGATCTCTAAATCCTTGAAGAGCGACTTTAATACCGAGCGTAATTGAGCGGAATAAGGGCTCCAAGGTATTTGCAAGAGATTTGGCTATTAGGCAGAGCCAGGTCACGAAACTGAAGACCGACGACGGTAGGATCTTATCCACCAAACCGGAGCTTCTGAGGGAGATCGAGAGCTTCTATGGACAGTTGTACACGTCAACCAGTAAACCCGTCGTAGATCTAGCAAACGACCCAAGAGCTAGACTGACCCGACACTATACCGAAGACATCCCGGACGTCAGCCTGTACGAGATTAGGATGGCTCTGAAGCAGCTCAAAAACAACAAGGCACCGGGTGATGACGGAATTACGGTCGAACTCCTGAAGGCGGGTGGAAAACCGGTACTTAAGGCCCTTCAGAAACTGTTTAATTCCGTCATACTTGAGGGAAAAACGCCACAGACATGGTGCCGGGGTGTGGTGGTACTCTTCTTCAAGAAGGGTGACAATGCCCGATTGGATTGATTGAATTATAGGCCCATCCCACTTCTAAGCCATGTCTACAAGTTGTTTTCAAGAGTCATCAAAAATCGTCTCGCGCGCAGGTTTGACGATTTCCAGCTTCTCGAACAAGCCACCGCGGCTTCCGAAAACGCTTTAGCACCGTGGACCACATACATACGCAGTACCGAAGCAGACCGAAGAGTATAACCTGCCCCTCTGTTTAGCGTTTGTGGACTACGAGAAAGCCTTCGGATTCGATCGAGACCAGCAGGCCTATTACGTATCTTTCTGATATCCAGTGACTATCAAGCTTCGGTTGTACACCGAACTTTGATGACAACCGTGAATGTCAAAATATTGGTATTACGTATTACACAGAGTGGATATCACTTTACGGTGACCAACAGCCCGGGTACGGTGTATCGTCTTTCACGAAACCCACTTCAAACTCAGTTGTCATCAATTTGATGTCCACTATGCTTACGTAATCGCAATATTATAAGAATCGATACGAAAGAGTCTGTCAAAATGACTTATCAGCTACGATGGGCACCGATGACGTCATATTTGATCGCGACTGTTCATACATAATACGAAACTAACTTTATGACAGATATTTGATGGACACTGAGCCCAGTTACTATAATTTCGAGCTGTCAACAGAGATACGTAATAGGCCTGCTGGGCTGTACTGCAGTCTCTCCAAAGGTGCCAAATCGACTATCGGTACATTGAGGTGTTGAAGTGTTTGTACAAAAACGCCACCATGTCAGTCCGACTTCAGGACCAAGCCTCGGAACCTATCCTCCTGCAGCGAGGTGTGAGACAGGGAGACGTCATATCTCCGAAACTGTTCACCGTTGCACTGGAGTATGTCTTCAAGGTTCGAGACTGGAGAAGGCTAGGCATCAACGTCAATGGCGAGTACATCACTCACCTTCGGTTTGCTGACGATATAGTGGTCATGGCTGAGACCATGGAGGACCTCAGTACAACGCTCGATGACCTCAGTAGAGCTTCCGGAACAGTGGGTCTTAAAATGAACATGACAAAACCAAGGTCATGTCGAATGCCCATGTCACACCCATTCCTATCAAGATCGGTGACCCTACACTCGAAGTTGTAGATGATTATGTGTACCTGGGACAAACGGTCCAGTTAGGTAAGTCTAACTTCGAGAAAGAGATCAATCGTCGAATCCGATTCGGCTGGGCAGCCTTCGGGAAGTTGCGAGGTATGATACCTCAGGTTACAGGTATCTTCTCGTCCAACTTACCACAGTGTCTCAAGACGAAAGTCTATGACCAGTGTGTGTTGCCAGTAATTACATACGGGACCGATACGTGGTCGCTCACAATGGCCCTCATCAGAAGGTTTAAAGTCACCCAAAAGGCGATGGAGAGGGTGCGACCAAATGCGCGCGATGATGCGCAATCGAATCAGAAATGAAGACATCCGCAAGAGAACCAAGGTTACCGACGTAGCCCGAAGAATTGCCAAACTTAAATGGCAGTGGGGAGGGCACATTGCTCGCAGAACGGATGGCCGATGGGGCCGAAAAGTTCTGGAGTGGCGACCGCGAACCAGAAGACGTAGCGTTGGAAGGCCTCCCACTAGGTGGACCGATGACCTGGTGAAGGTTGCAGGAATCTGCTGGATGCGAGTCGCACGGGTCCGGTCAATGTGGCGACATTTGGGGGAGGCCTATGTCCAGCAGTGGAGGTCTTTCGGCAATAATGATGATTATGACTTCTTATTAAATGAGTTAATTATTATGAAATAATATGTTGACTGTTGTCTTTTATAAGAAGAAAGACTAAGTATTTTTATTTTTTTAGCAATGATTAGTGCCTCATCATGTCGATATTAAAGGATATAAAGAAACAGTTGAAAAGCAAAGAGTTCAGAAGCTATTTAATGAGGTAAATTTAACCCTGTCTGAGCCATTTTATCTTTTGCCGTAGTACGTGGTAGTACCATACTCGCTCGCAACGAACGAGCGCGCGTGACGCTTTAAAGTATTCACAGACGATCGAACTTGGTTCGAAACGGACCACGAACTGTACGGTGCGGTCTACACACAGACAAGCGCACCATACTCCGAACCGTCCAGTCGTATGTATTGTGCTAGCCATTGAATTGTGAACACGCTGCGACGTGTTGCGCGTACGGTGGCACAATAACGAGGACCGACATAATTATGGTTCGGTGTGCCGCCGCGCCGTCCACACGATCGATTCGGTTTGGAACGCAACGCACCGCGTCCGATGTGCAAGCGCTTCGAACCAGCCGTACCGATATAAGGCGCTATGAACACTTGTCCGGTTAAGCAGTTAAGCGACCGTAGAGCGTTGCAACTGCGAGTGGTCCCTCCTAAAAAAAAAAAAAAATCGCGCACACTGTCTATTTGTATGGGAGTAAATGAGACGTCACTATTACTGGGCGGCCAGGTTTAAGAAGAAAATAATGAATAAATATTGAAATAACAAAAGTGCTAAATAAAAGGCATAAATAAAAACAACAGTTCCCTTTATTATTATATATTACATCACTGTTATTAATATTATCAAGATTTGTTTATAAATAATACAGTTACAATTGCTACAATTTCAATTTGAATGGTTATTTTATGGTTTTTTTTTTATCGTGAAAATTTACCGAAAACGTGTTTTGAACACAATGGTCCACCCATAAATATGATCAAGATTAACATATATTTTTTTAGCTGCTCTAAAATGTATACATTTGGCTAAAAAACTGTTTTGTGAAGCCTATTTTGACTAAGTACAGCGCCTTAATAATAATAATGTCCGGTGGACCGTGCGCCACACGATCGAATTTGGTTCAAAGCGCACCATGTTCGTGGTCCGTTCCGAACCAAGTTCGATCGTCTGTGAATACTTTTAATCCCGGTTTCCACCAAAGCGGAGACGGGCGGAGCGGAGGGGAGAAGTCCAAGCTTCAAGCAACCACAGGATAGACGAGAGACATGTGTTTGGTGGGTTTTTTGGTGGGCGACTGCCACAAGGCACAGACGGGCAAGCGTCGTGTCCGCGCCCTGCCTTTTCTGTGTGTTTTGCGTCGCGACGTTTCTGTAGGTACATTTTGTATGAAAAAGACGCGGAAGAGACATAATGTCAGCGCCCCGTCTGCGTCTTACGTGTTTTCTGTGTATCCTGCGCCTCAGGCAGTACCTAAAACTCATTAATATTGTTTTCTACGTTAACAGCACCCACTTCTGGGGCCCTGTTGCAAATTGGAGTTTTCCTGTGGCGGCTCTTGCTGATACACGCAAGCATCAAAGTTTTATCAGCGGGAAAATGACAATTGGTAATTCATTTTCAATACACTTCCTCGAAAACTGGTCCTTAACGCACTACGATTAGGTACAACATGCAATGTATTTCACACGTGTGCGATTTTTTCCACTTTCCCGCACGTGTGCAGGAATGAAAATTGCCACAGATAACTATAGGTACCTATACTTAGTCCAAATTGGTTCAATGCCGATAGTCTGAGGTGAATGCTTTTTTTTAATTTTTGCAAAGCACTACGCGTCTTTACGGCATAAATATTTTTTGAATTTTCAAATTGTATTTATAAATAGAATATCATAGATAAACATGATTATTTAAAACTAATAGTTAATTTTATACACAAATTAACATTTATTTGTGTTCTGAATTCAAAAATATAAAATAAATCTTTTTTTTTATATTAGGCTGTCTAGCGACTTCATACCATTGCCTCTCTTTCAACCTGGCGAGACCAAAGCGCAAAAAAAAAAAAGAAAATTGAAATCATAGTTTCATAGTTCGTGACAAAAAAAAATATTCGTTATTTTATTTTATTTCTTCAAAAGTGTATTGAAAAACGTCGTTTGATACACGTGGACATTTGTTATTGCAATTCTCGGCTCAAAAACACCCTCGCCTACGGCTCGGGAGTTATAATTCCGCCTCGATTGCAATAACAAACTTTCTCCACTTGTATCAAAATGTACTATTTCAATAAACTTCCTCGAAAACTGGTCCATAACGCACTACGATTAGGTACAACATGCAATGTATTTCACACGCGTGCGTTTTTTTCCAAAAAAATGAAAATTGCCACAGATAACTATACCTATACTTAGTCCAAATTAGTTCAATTCCTATAGTCTGAGGTGAATGTTTTTTTTTTAATTTTGGCAAAGCACTACGCGTCTTTACGGCATAAATATTTTTTGAATATTAAAATTGTGTTTTTATATAGAATATCACAGATAAACATGATTATTAAAAACTAATAGTTACTTTTATACACAATTTAACATTAATTTATTTGTGTTCTGAATACAAAAATATTAAATAAGTAAATCGATTTTTTATATAAGGCTAGGCTGTTTAACGGCTTCATACCTTTGCGTCTCCTTCAACCTGGCGAAAGCAAAGCGCGAAAAAAAAAAGAAAATTTTATCATAGTTTCTTAATTCGTGACAAAAATATTTTTCGTTATATTTTATTTTATTGCGTTATGCGTTACACCCATTGCAAATAGGATGAAATGGAGGAAGGCGTTCCTCAGCTACTACTACAGCCGAGTGGGCCGCCTTTCTCCATTTCATCTGTGACTGTCTAAGTTTAGCTTAAAACGTGTTTGATTAAAGTAAATGTATTGTTTCAGCTCTTGGTTTTTATTCGATGATGTTCATGCGGTTTGCTTGGGCGATTCAACCTCGCAACACGTTGCTCTTCCTGTGTCACTTTGCTAACGTAACCGCACAGTTCATTCAAGGAGGACGTTTCATTCACTACCACTACCTCAAATAACGGTTTTCTCATTTGAAAAATGTACCCTTATTTCTTTTTTACAATAAATACAGTAGATTTCGCTTATAATGATGTCATGAGAAAACACTGGGGGTAATATATTACGTTTGTCTAATTTATTAAATCTGCGCAATTGTCCTACAATTGAATGTTGTCTACATTCAATTGTAGGACAATTGCGCAGGTTAGTGTCGCCTTAGTTGTAGGTACAGATAATTAAAGAGTGCGCAATTCTAAATTATCGGCCAATCAAACGATGTACGATGCAAAGGGTGGATAACCATATTACAATTGCGAAGTTGGTTTTTGTTGAATAATAAGATAAGCAAGGTCCTTAAGGGGCTCCCCCATGCACACTAGCGCCACTTTAGTAAAAAAATCAGAACTCTTTAAATACACAATTAATATAAAATCTGATTGACAAAATCAATCTTTTGGTCTTCTAAATTATTTACGTCTGCATAACTCATTGAAACATAGCTCGCTGTCGGTCGTTACAGATACAAAATGGAAAAAAACGGCCGGTTTTAGCAATTTTTCTAACTGTAACTACAGTGAAGTATATTTTAATGAATTAAATAGACGTCAATAATCTAGAACTCTAAAAAGCATTGATTTTGTCTATCAGATTTTATATTAAATTGTGTATTTAACGAGTTCTGATTTTTTTTACTAAAGTGGCGCTAGTGTGCCATGGCCCCCCTTGGTGGGAGCCCCTTAATTTTTTTTTTGTTGCTTGACTTCCGGGAGTCGACCCTCGTCGCTTTGTGTAATACGTACTTATTGGTATTATAAGTGATAATAATAAGTGTCCACATGTACTTACATAATTATTTGTACAAGCGACAATCGGATAAACGGGAGCTAATGAGTAACTCAGAAATATTTTATTGCTCTAAGGAAACGAAACTTCACACATCTACTGCGCTCAAGATCATTATTAAAGGCGTCAACATTATACACATTTTACGTGTTTTTTTTACAATAATAATTACCAGACCCTCTTATTGATTACCACTACCTACTTGGCTATAGATTTCTTAGGTATGTAGATTTGTTTCACAGTCTATCAAGCAAGCTAGACCCAGTGCCCACGGTGACTTTTTGCAGTGATCCCATGGGATACAAAAGCACGCACTATACTTAGTACGCATTTTTTTTCTGGTCTCGCTTGTTTCAGCGAAAAAAAAATTGACAACCTACCACTTCCCAAACAATTTTCCGCATAATTTAATTTGCCAAATGATTACTAATTAACCGACTTCAAAAAAGGAGTTGGTTATATTATGTTCGTGTGTATGTTATTTTTTTTTATGTAAGTTACCTGATTTGTCGCCCATTTGTTGACTGATTGTCAAAATTCTTTTTTTATTTGAAAGAGTATAACTACTGAGGTGGCCAAATTTGGTGAACATCTGATGCTGATCTTCGAAGATATACAATGGAACTCTTCAAAAATAGACGGCAAATCTGTCGTCATCGCTGCAATTGCTTGGATGTTTATTGTTTACGCAGATCTGTACAATACACCCAGATTTCTATAGTTAGGTATGTTTGCGGATGGATGGAAAAAGATTTTTCAATACACTTCCTCGAAAACTGGTCCATAACGCACTACGATTAGGTACAACATGCAATGTATTTCACACGCGTGCGATTTTTTCCACTTTCCTGCACGTGTGCGGGAATGAAAATTGCCACAGATAACATACCTATACTTAGTCCAAATTGGTTCAATGTTTAACCCATTCATTGCTACATCAATTTTTATAACAACACCTGGATGCCACTAAATATTTTTGTGGATTACAATAGGAAAAGCGTTAATAAGTGGGTTTTTTAATTACAAAAACCCCATAAATTACAAAAACCCATCTAAACATGGTAAACGCACCTTATGCGTTGGTGGCACTGCTAACGCAAATTTAATCGCAAGTGCCATTCAACACACCGTTTGCGTTGACGTGTGGATGGTATTATGTGACATGTTCTGGGCCCACTAAGTCATACACGTGCCGTTAATTCTATATTCATTTAATCTATGTTTGTACATATTATGATATATAATTGAATATATACGTGCCTCTGTAATAATATTTTTACTTAGGTACCCACAAATGTTTTCACATTTTTTTTGACACCTACTTTACTGTAAAATATTTAGCTTGCAAAATATTTAGTATGTAAATAGATTACGAATAGTAAACTTAACCTCATTAATGTAAAATAGATAAAAATTTTATACGTGCATACATTTTAGCGTGATTTTGTTCTTCAAGTCTTCATGCATAAACCTATCCAACAGAACATTTTACTGCAATGCCAATGAACGCACCGTATGCGTGCATGTGATTTTATTTTATAAATACATGATGAAACACAGGAAAACAATGATAAAATTGAAATTATTGCTTATCTTGATCTCCCAATTCACAAATATTTAATGAACACTTCATAGAACATAAGATAATTCTAAATCAAAATAGACATATTCAGCAGCAACCGTTTTTTTCTGTCATAACAAAAATGGCAGTACGAAGCAAAAACCATTAGTGTTTCCACGTTCGAAAATTATTTCTCAATGTGATTGTTGCCAAGTATTTAAATAAACCTCTACAGTTTATGTGTAATGCCAAAAAAACTTCAAACGGTTACTCAACGCAAATGGTGCGTTGGTGGCATGACGTAGTAATCTCAATCAACGCAAATGGTGCGTTGGTGGCAATCAATGGGTTAAAGTCCGAGGTGAATGTTTTTTTTTTAAATTTCGGCAAAGCACTACGCGTCTCTACGGCATAAATATTTTTTGAATATTCAAATTGTGTTTATAAATAGAATATCATAGATAAACATGATTATTAAAAACTAATATTTACTTTTATACACAAATTAACATTTATAAGTGTTCTGAATTCAAAAATATAAAATAAATCTATTTTTTATATTAGGCTGTTTAAGGGCTTCATACCTTTGCCTTTCCTTCAACCTGGCGAAAGCAGAGCGCGAAAAAAAAAGAAAATTAATATCATAGTTTCTTAGTTCGTGACAAAAATATTTTTCGTTATTTTATTTTATTTCTTCAAAAGTGTATTGAAAAACGTCGTTTGATACACGTGGACATTTGTTATTGCAATTCTCGGCTCAAAAACACCCTCGCCTACGGCTCGGGTGTTATAATTCCGCCTCGAATACAATAACAAACTTGTATCAAAATGTACTATTTCATTACTCATACTCTGAAAGTAGGTCTGAATACTTTTCAGCCCTAGGGAGAATCGTTTTCAACTGACAGCTGCCAAATTATTAAAAAAAAAATGGTTCATTTTTCTATTGAACCATGTTCCAACTTTCTAGAGGTTCCAAGAACCGCGTTTTGACAGCTCTTAAAAAGTATCTCAATTGATTTGTGTGTCATCTACCCCATTCCTACTGGTACTGTACACTTAGCACTTGCAGCGTTCAGACGTGCTCGCTAGCAATATTTTATTTATACATAATTCATTGTGACCTACTTTAGTGTATTACTTTCGCAATGCGTCTGTAATCTTGCTTACTGTGTAATTTAGTGAATAATGGACAAGACATAGTGAACTTTTAAAAATAAAAAATGGAAAACAGCCCCTGTAATCCAAGGGGGCCAGTCCACTCGTCTGCCTCGCCATCGCATAGCCCGTCGCATAATCCAGCCCCCCAATCGGCCACGGGTCCTATTGTTTCAACACCTGAGATCCAAAAATGGATGATAACCATCGAGCAGCACCTACATGAAGTTTCCTTAATTGCCGCGGAGGGCAAACTGAACTCGGAGCAGAAAATGAAAATTGTTAACCTTTGCCGTAAAATAGGATCTGGTACCTCGCATATGGCAGTCCTATATCAGTCGCTAAAGCAAAAAACCATTCATGCAGAAAACGTAATTTGTACCCTTAAACAACAACGCGACCTGACGGAACAAATGGCGGAGCTCAAGCAGACGATACGGGACTCTACTTCTACGGAAAATGCTTCTTTTGCCGATATGGTGAAAAAGGGATCCAATCATTTTATTCGACCTAATCACGTAAGCTCTATTGCCATTTATCCCAACGATAAATTTAAAACAAGTGACGAAACGAAAGAACTGGTGCAAAAGATCATACGACCTGAGCAAATGAAGCTGCACGTACGTGGTGTCCGCAAAACAAAAAATGGAGGCGTAATTATCAGTACCGAGTCGAAAGATGACGCTAATAAACTGAAAAAAGCAGTCCAGCTCTCTACATCTGGGCTCACCGCCGACGAACCCCACAAGCGCAAACCCCGGATCGTGGTTGTAGGTGTGCCGACTTCCTTGGCCGAAATTGAGGTATTCAAGTGCATTTTTGAACAAAATGTAGCCGACAAATTATCAGAGATGACCTTGGAATCTTTCTTGACTGCCGTAAAATTAAGCCACAAATCTGGGAAGAGAGATGCTGCGACCTGCAATTACGTAATTGAAGTTTCAGCCAATATACGTAAAGCCTTAATCCCTCAATCCAGGATCTTCATAAATTGGTCGTCTTGCCCTGTCAGGGATTTTACATTAGTAACGAGGTGTTATAAATGCCAACAGTACGGCCATGCAGCAAAATCTTGTCGAGAGGTCAATTCTACGTGTGGTCACTGTGGTGAAGAAGGCCATAAGATGTCCGAATGCACGAAGAAAACAGACACGCCGAAATGCGCGACTTGTTCACGCTTTAAAAAATCTAGTGACCATAACACCGGAGACGCTGAATGTCCTGCTAGGAAAATTGCAGAGCAAAGATATATAAACTCTATTGATTATGAGGGCGTCTAGTACGTCATACAAGACCAGAATTCCATATTATATTTGTTGCTAACTCAGCGATACCTGTACGACACCACTGCGCTACGTTTGTTGCTGTCTAAGCAAATTCACCACCGCTGCAAAAATGCCATGACATTGATTTTTGCAATTCTTACTTGACCGAGCCTAACCTGTTTATTGTACCTACTGCTGATACTATTGTAATAATTAAGAATAATAGAGTTTAAGTAAATTAGGTGTATTATCATAATAAATTAACCATTTATTTCGCTACTTTAAAAAATCTTATTTTTAATATTGTTAGATAATCTAGTGTCCAAATAGTAATTATTAGAAAAATGCCGCCTGTGATACAGGTTTATCCTAGTACAGGCATCGTACTTTGTTATACCTACATTATTTCTAAGATTTATGTTTTATTGTACCAATTTTAACTTTGAATAAAATGTATTATTATTATTTATTATTATTATTATTATTCCATTTATTCATTTAGATACATATTTTTAACATTTTTAAATATTTCTTAATAAAACAACATAAAAAAAACATTTAAAAATATAAAAAACAGTAGCCCACCAGCGCTGGGAACAGGATCCGAGCTGCCGGTGGTCAGGGCTCTTGAGAGAGGAACCTCCTAACGATACGTGCCGTGTCCAGAAGTACTGCTTTCTGAATCAAGCCCTTGATCCAGCTGCCAAGCGAGAGCCTCCTAAGATGTTGGTCGAGGCTCTTGGCTATTAAGCCATTGGCCGACACGACTATCGGCACAATGACTGCTGTACCCACGTCCCACATGTCGACAACCTCGCGAGCCAGATCTAGATATTTGAATTGTTTATCTTTCTCTGCTTTCACGAGGTTCTCGTCATGCGGGATCGTTATATCAACAATCATTGTGCGACGCTCCAATCGATCTATCACCACAATGTCAGGCCTATTGGCAACAACAGTCCTGTCAGTGGTGATAGGTCGATCCCAATACAACGTGATATGACCATTGTCGAGAACTGGGAACTGTTATTATTATTATTATTATTGTTATTCTTTATGTTTCTTCTCATTTAAGAGAGCCTAAGAAACCTTACACGCGGGTCGGAACCAAGGATGTAAGGTGAAATTTAAATAGAGAATGTGGATGATAGTGTTGATGAAGTCAGAAACTTTCGGGTGATTCGACAGGTGTTGAGAATGGTGGCTTTTTGCAGCATGTAAAGTGTGTGATTAGGCATCTGTAGAGTGTTGAGGCTTTGTGTAAGAGATTTTGGTATAATACCTGTAGATGAGAGAACTATGGGGACTATGTGAACAGTTTGTACTTTCCATTGAGTTTTAATTTCAATGGCAAGATCTTGGTATTTACTGAGTTTTTCGGATATTGTAGCTTGAATATTATGTGAGTTAGGTATTGCTATGTCTATCAGATAAACTGTTTTATTGGTTTTGTCGTGAACGGTAATGTCGGGTCTATTGTAATGAATGGTTTTATCGGTTATTATAGTTCGGTCCCAGTAAATTTTTTGATCGTTATTCTCTAATGCTACTTCTGGTTTATATTTATAATACGGTATCATTTCAGGAACTAATTTATATTTAAATGCTAACTGTTGGTGTATGATTGCAGCGACTTGGTCATGGCGGTGTTTGTAATCGGTTTGTGCAAGTGATTTGCATGCTCCTGTTATATGTTGTATAGTTTCGGAGGCATTATTACAATGTCTACACAAATCAGTCGGCTGGTTTGGGTCTTTTATGATGTATTTTCTGTAATTACGGGTAGCTATTATTTGATCTTGTATGGCCAGCATAAAACCCTCGGTCTCGGGAAACAACTCACCCCGTTTGAGCCATTCGTTCGACTTTATTTTATCGACGTGTGGCTGGCTCAAGCAGGCTCGATGTCTTCCGTGTAGGGCTTTTTCAGACCATTCTGCAATTTTTTGCTGTGTACTTACGATGTGTTCATTTATTTGTATGTTTCGGTTTTGTAGGTTTAGTGGTGTTAGTTTGTTATCTATTTCCGTTACTTGCTTGTGTAGTGATGAGGTTTCTGATTTGTTATGGAAGTATGCTCTGAGTGAAAGTATCTGTTTATTGTGTAAATTGTGTATGTCTATTAATCCTCTCCCTCCTTCTTGGCGTGGTAGTGTAAGTCGTTGTATGCATGATTTTGGATGGTGTTTTCTATGTTTGGTTAGGAGTGTGTGGATAGTGCGCTGTAGTTTTTTAATATCAGTCTTTGACCATCGTATAATTCCGAAAGAGTATGTGAGAATGGGTATTGCAAAGGTGTTGATGGCTTTAATTGTATTCCTTGAATTAAGGTTGCTTTTTAAAATAAGGTTGAGTCGGTGTGTGAATTTTTTGAGCAGTTCTTGTTTTGACATCTTTTGTTGTATTTGTCTGGACTGTTTGAAACCTAGGTATTTGTATGTACTTTGTTCATCCATTGGCTCGATCGATGCTCCTGATAGAAGTGTGTAACTATTATTTTGAAATTTTCCTTTTACAATGGACAAAATTTTACATTTATCTACTCCGAATGACATGCAAATATCCTCAGAAAATTGTTGTGTGGCATCAGCTAGTTGATAAAGTTCTTCTTTGTCAGTTGCATATAACTTTATGTCATCCATGTACATAAGGTGTGTTAACGTGTATTGTGTGTTATTGCTGTCCAGCGTGAATCCCGTGCCTGTTTGGTCTAACAAGTGTGAGAGTGGATTGAGTGCCATGCAAAACCACAGAGGACTTAGAGCATCTCCTTGAAAAATTCCACGTCTTATACAGATTGGTTCAGTAGCTACAGTTGAGGAGGAGGAATTGATTTTAAGAACAGTTTGCCAATTCTGCATGGAAGTTCCTAAAAATTGTTTAAGTGTAGGGTGAATTTTATAAAGATTTAATACGTGTAGCAACCAGCTGTGCGGAACTGAATCAAAGGCTTTTTGATAGTCTATAAACATTGTGTGAATATCCTTTTTGCTTTTCACAGCGCTGCTCATAGTAATGGCGTCAATGGTTAGTTGCTCCTTACACCCTTGGCTATTCTTACGACAACCCTTTTGCTGTTCTGCTAGAATGTTATTTTTAGTTAAATGCTCATATACTATTTCGCTTACGCAGGCTGTTAGAATTTTGTATAAAGTTTGTAGGCAAGTGATTGGCCGGTATTTCGCAGGGTTTTTGGTGTCATTCGTGTCTTTAGGTATCATGTAAGTAACTCCGTGTGTTATGTATTGAGGAAGTAAATGTGGTGATTGGATGAATGTATTTAAATGGTTGTATAGGAAAGGGTGTATACTCGAAAATTTCTTATACCAGTAGTTGTGGATGTTGTCAGTGCCAGGCGATTTCCAGTTGTGTGTGCGTTTGATGACGTCTATAAATGTTTCTATCGGTATAAACTCAAATTCCATTTCTGGAATTTCTGGTGTAGCTTCTTTAACCCAGTCTGCGTGGTTATTATGGTGTACTGGATTTTTCCAAATGTTAGCCCAAAATTCGCGTAATGTTTCGGATGTAGGTGTCTCTAGACTTTGGTTAGTGTTGTCTTTGTTATTAGATGTAAGATTCCTATAAAAAAATTTTTCGTTATTGATAAATTTTGTGTTTTCAACTTTGCGATTCGTGCATTTTATGTACCTCTTAAGTCTACTCGATGCAGCGCTTAATTTTTGTTTTAGAGTGTCCAAAAAGTGTGCTAGTTCTGTGTTTGGGTTTTCGTATTGTGCGTGTAGTTGATATTTTATCTTTATTTCTTCTACTGCAGCTATTAATTTTTGACTTCTACAACCATTAGTGAAATGTGTCAGTCTACCTATGTTTGCTCTTAGATTTTCAATTTTCTTTTCTAATCTGATATGCCATTTCGGTTTTCTCTGTGTATATGGGCGGCGCTCATTTTGGATAGGGTCTGATATTTTAGCCCCGTTGCATATAGCTGCCGTCCATGCTGCACAGTAGATTATGGTCTGCAATTTGGCGAATTCGGTGTCGGCATTTACATGCTTAGGAAGAATGACAGTATTTATGTAGGAAACAATGGCAGAAAACTTTCGAGAAGTCTTCTGCTTGGGAATGTATGGTCTATTAGTGGGATGTGTGCAATTAAAATTTATTTGAGCTTGATGAAATCTGGATTCAATTTCTGGGTTGGTTTCTGGAGTAGTATCAAAATTTGTTTGCGCAGGTCCATATTGACCAACATCTATATTATTCAAAAAAATTTCGTCATCAATATTTACAACCGTTTGAGATACGATGTTAGTGTCTATGCTATTGTTTAAGATTATATTTGTCGTAAGAGTATTATTAGGTGTATCAAAGAAGTTAGTATTTGTAGCAGGTTGTTCTGAGTCGTTTTGAGTTTGTGTGTTCCAGTGATCATGATTTATGTCTTCAATATTTTGTGTGTAACTGTTACTATTGCTTAGTTCTGAAGCTCCCTGGTTTTTAATTTCTTCTAATCTATTGTCATGTATATATTTGTTTTTTATAATCGCTCTCACTTGATCAGAAAGTCTTTGCTCTGTTATATGCGCTAATTCTGGATATTTATTTATGAATTCTTCATGTAATTTTTTCCTATAGGCTGTTTTATTTGTTTCTAACTGTGTGGCAGTGAAGTATATTCTAATTATTGTTTCATTGTATTCGTTCGTCCATCTCATGCGTTGGCCGGATTGTGTACTAGGTTGTGTGGAGTGTTGCTGTATTTGAGTATGTATCATTTGTAGTTCGGCTCTGATTTCCTCATAAATTTGATCTATTGTGTCTTGTGGTAATAATTTCTTTTGTACTATGGCTCTACGCTGGTCCCCTATTCTTTGTCGGCTGACTTGCATAGCCGGATATTTTTCTATGAACTTAGTGTGAAGCGGTGGTAAGTATGCATTTTTGTCTGTTTCCATACTAGTAAGGTGAAGATAGGTGCGTAGGATGAATTTATTCATTTCAATGCTCCATTTCCTACGACTTGTTGCAGCTTTAGCGGAGGGTACAGTATCGTCGACAAAATCTGTCTCCTGTACAACATCCGCTGACTGTATACTTATTGATGAGGAAGAAGGCGTCGGTGTGACGCGAAAAGATTGCGATGATGAAGGAATTGATGGAAAAAGAGATGAAGGCGATGACGAAGATGGTTGTGAAGTTTCGTCATCTATGTGAGGCAGCTTTGCCTGAAGTTGTTTTTTTGTTTTTGATCTAGTATTCATGTTATTCCCACGAGTAGCTAGGGACTTAAAAAGTCGACCACAGCAGAGCCCTGCGTTCACTGTGGCAAGGGTAATAAAACTGGAGGTCCCCTATTATCCAGAGTTGGCACACTAGCGACTAACCTCTCCCCTAGCCATGCAGCCCTCGGCATGTGCGACCTTGGCTTGGATTGTATCTCTCTTAGTCTGGCCCCTCACCCTAGACCTATCTCGGCAAAGTAAACCCTACCGGCACAGACCTAGGGCTCATCAGAGCACGCAAGCCCCACCACGTCGTCAACGTAGAGATACAGCGGTGGGGTTATTATTATTATTATTATTCGAATTCCGATCTTCATTAGTTTTTTGAGTTGTATGTTTTTTTTTTACTTTCCTTGTATTCGCAATGAAAAGCACAGTGTTTACCTCTGGTTAAAGACTTATTTAGTCCCTCGAACTATTAGCGCCCTCGCTTCGCTCGGGCACCAAACCCCGTCTCGGGACTAAATAAGTTACTTTCACCCCTAGAGGGTAACAATGTACTATTATTGGCATGTCAGAAGTATTGTGAGAGGAATTTATGAATCTGAACCTTTACTTTGTTATTTTGTATATTTTAATTTTATGTTATCTCTTACTCTTATAGTTCTAGTTTTAGTTGCAGTACCTAATTGGTTTAAATATCATCTGCCTAGCCTTTTCCTAACTATGTTGTGGTCGGCCTCCAGTCCTGGATGCACCTGTATACCAGTATTTTACATGGAGCGACTGCCTATCTGACCTTAAAGAGTAATCAGATAACGTCGAGATTGATACTAGAATGCTATAATGCCCTAGAACGAATCACGGTACTAAACCATAACACGGTAACACTACAATGGATCAAAGGTCACAGTGGATCACTTGGGAACGATGCGGCTGATGAACTTGCCAGAAGAGGATCCAGCACAAAACCCTACGGACCCGAGCCCATTGTGCCTATTCCTTTCAAGCAACTAAGAAGCTGGTTAAAGGAACACATTCGAATACAAGCGGAGAAATGGTGAACCTCGGCACCAGGGTGTAGGCAATCCAAGGAAGCTATGCCATCCCTGGACACAAAGCTGACCAGGCGCCTTCTGCGCCTGGACAGAGATAGCCTACGACTGGTGGCGGGGACCATCACTGGACACTTTTCACTAAATAAACACTTCCACACCCTAGGAATCACTGACAGTCTCCTGTGCAGAGCATGCATGGAGGCGGAGGAAACGGTGGCGCATGTGCTCCACGAGTGCACTGGCGTTACCAAGATTCGCGAAGAGACCCTGGGAATACCAAGATCCCTTGCGGACGCCCTGAGAAGACCGGGAAGTTTGATCTGCTTCTGGAGGGAGGTGGGCTGGTTGGAGTAAACGGCCACCACGGCTCACGCACAATGGTCCACTTTAAGGACTAAGTGCGGAAACCAAAACCCCATGATAGATAGATAGATGCTCTGACTCCCTGAGGGAATACGCAGATTAGTTGAGGGAATACGCAGATGTGTACAATACTAAACCCAGATTTTGAAAGTTAGGTATGGTAAGATGGTAAGTTCCATTTATTGGAGATAAGCCTATTACCATGACATGTAAATTATTTTTTTATTTGAAAGAGTATACTCCTGAGGTGGTCCCATTTAAATTTGGTTTGGTGAAGATCTGATGCTGATCTTCAGAGATATACAATGGAACTCTTCAAAAATAGACGGCAAATCTGTCGTAATAGCTGCAATCCCTTGGATGTTTATTGTTTATACAACATCATGCCGTAACATCACGCCTGTATGCTCTGAGGGGGTACACAGATCTGTACAATACACCCAGATTTCGATAGGTATGTTTGCGGATGAATGGAAATAGTACATTTTGATACAAGTGGAGAAAGTTTGTTATTGCATTCAAGGCGGAATTATAGCACACGAGCCGTAGGCGAGGGTGTTTTTGAGCCGAGAATGAGAGGTTTTCCTTTTGAGGTTTTAAAAAAAAACTTAGTTTCTAAGAACTCTATAGATGGCGTTGAACTTACTATGCCAAAGCCAAAACGCTTGAAAAAAAAAACATTGTGTCACGTCACATACTCTCGTTGACTGACACTTTCATTTGTTTAACCTTCCGAATATAACCAACATTTATCGCGCTTTGTTAAAATCAGTTTTTTTAGGTTCCGTTCCTTGCATTATCATACTTACTCCTAGCGCCATCTATCCAGCGACTAGGGAAGAGCTAAAAAGAAAATCCCTCATTGGAATAACAAATGTCCACGTGTATCAAACGACGTTTTTCAATACACTTTTGAAGAAATAAAATAAAATAACGAAAAATATTTTTGTCACGAACCATGAAACTATGATTTTCATTTTCTTTTTTTTTCGCGCATTGGTTTCGGCAATGGTTTCGGCAGTTTGAAGGAGAGGCAAAGGTAAGAAGCCGTTAAACAGCCTAATATAAAAAATAGATTTATTTTATATTTTTGAATTCAGAACACTTATAAATGTTAATTTGTGTATAAAAGTAACTATTAGTTTTTAATAATCATGTTTATCTATGATATTCTATTTATAAACACAATTTGAATATTCAAAAAATATTTATGCCATAAAGACGCGTAGTGCTTTGCCGAAATAAAAAAAAAACATTCTCCTCAGACTATAGGCATTGAACCAATTTGGACTTAGTATAGGCACAGATAATATAATACTCCGTAGTATAGGTATAGTTATCTGTGGCAATTTTCATTCCCGCACACGTGCGGGAAAGTGGAGAAAATCGCACGCGTGTGAAATACATTGCATGTTGTACCTAATCGTAGTGCGTTATGGACCAGTTTTCGAGGAAGTGTATTGAAATAGTACATTTTGATACAAGTGGAGAAAGTTTGTTATTGCATTCGAGGCGGAATTATAACACCCGAGCCTAGGCGAGGGTGTTTTTGAGCCGAGAACTGCAATAACAAATGTCCACGTGTATCAAACGACGTTTTTCAATACACTTTTGAAGAAATAAAATAAAATATAACTAAAAACAATTGTCACGAACTAAGAAACTATGATTTTAATTTTCTTTTTTTTTTCGCGCTCTTTTTTCGCCAGGTTGAAGGAGAGCCAAAGGTATGAAGCCGTTAAACAGCCTAATATAAAAAATAGATTTATTTTATATTTTTTAATTCAGAACACAAATAAATGTTAATTTGTGTGTAAAAATAACTATTAGTTTTTAATAATCATGTTTATCTATGATATTCTATATAAAAACACAATTTTATTATTCAAAAAATATTTATGCCGTAAAGACGCGTAGTGCTTTGCTGAAATTAAAAAAAAAACATTCACCTCAGACTATAGGCATTGAACCAATTTAGACTAAGTATAGGTATAGTTATCTGTGGCAATTTTCATTCCCGCACACGTGCGGGAAAGTGGAAAAAAACGCACGCGTGTGAAATACATTGCATGTTGTACCTAATCATAGTGCGTTATGGACCAGTTTTCGAGGAAGTGTATTGAAATAGTACATTTTGATACAAGTGGAGAAAGTTTGTTATTGCAATCGAGGCGGAATTATAACACACGAGCCGTAGGCGAGGGTGTTTTTGAGCCGAGAATTGCAATAACAAATGTCCACGTGTATGAAACGACGTTTTTCAATACACTTTTGAAGAAATACAATAAAATAACGAATAATATTTTTGTCACGAACTATGAAACTATGATTCAAATTTTCTTTTTTTTTGCGCTTTGGTCTCACCAGGTTGAACGAGAGGCAATGGTATGAAGCCGTTAAACAGCCTAATATAAAAAAAAGATTTATTTTATATTTTTGAATTCAGAACACAAATAAATGTTAATTTGTGTATAAAAGTAACTATTAGTTTGAAATAATCATGTTTATCTATGATATTCTATTTATAAACGCAATTTGAATATTCAAACAATACTTATAACTATACTATACTAAAGACGCCTAGTGCTTTGCAAAAAAAAAAAACATTCACCTCAGACTATAAGCATTGAACCAATTTGGACTAAGTATAGGTATAGTTATCTGTGGCAATTTTCATTCCCGCACACGTGCGGGAAAGTGGAAAAAATCGCACGCGTGTGAAATACATTGCATGTTGTACCTAATCGTAGTGCGTTAAGGACCAGTTTTCGAGGAAGTGTATTGAAAAAGATTTTATTGGCATGTCAGAAGTATTGTGAGAGGAATTTATGAATGTGAACCTTTACTTTGTTATTTTGTATATTTTAATTTTATGTTATCTCTTACTCTTAAAGTTCTAGTTTTAGTTACAGTACCTAATTGGTTTAAATATCATCTGCCTAGCCTTTTCCCAACTATGTTGTGGTCGGCCTCCAGTCTAACTGCATGCACCTATATACCAGTATTTTACAAGGAGCGACTGCCTATCTGACTCCACAACCCAGTTTGTACTGGGTAGTACGATACCCCTTGGTAAGACTGGCTAACGACTGCCAAAGATCTACAATTGAAAGCCGGGACCAACTGCTTAACATGCTTTCCGGGGCACGGAGGAAACTTGGTATGTAATGGGTGGTCACCCATCCACAGACCAACCTAGGCAAGCACGGCTTAACCTAAAGATCGACCCGAGTGGCTGTTATTATTTAGCCATGAACTTGGTTTAAATATCACTGTTGTAATTAAATATATAAATGTTAAGTTCCTTTTATTGGGGATAAGCCAATTACCATGACATGTATTGTTAATAATGTAAAATAGATTCATGGCGACTTGTATAAGAACAACTAAAAATGGAAAATAAATGAAAAACGTTTTTACAATAATTATAACCGACTTAAAAAAAAAACAATAGGTTCTAAATTCAGTTAACTGAACTGGTCAACTGAACTAGTGGAAACACTGGTACCTATGTTGATGCAGGGTGCAGCGTAATTAATGGATAACCCTGTACCAGCAGGTGGGGGCCCCAAGAACTATCTATAATATAAAAAATCGCCAAATCCAGGAGTCGATTGGCATGCGCAATTTTTCGTTATTAAATTTTTTATCAGTCACTTCCCTTTAGGTACATAAAGTTCCTTGAAGTTCCTTGGCCACCGTGCTCGCAAACTAAAGATTTTTCACAATCTGATTTCTGCATAAGATTTTTAAATAAACGTGAAACGTGAACGTTTGTGAAGATGTTTGGATGTTTAGATAAGTACACACATCAAAAGTATCTAGGGATCAACATATATTTTTGCAATAACTTTTCTCCTGATTGATATTAATTAAAATTTTCTTTAAGGATTCATCAAATAAAGTGTTTTCGTTTGTCACAGTAACGATAAACCAAGTCACCTTTGCATTAATAAAGAAATTTGCCATTTTCCTAATAAAGGGATTTTTGACATTTGAACCACTAACATTAAAGTTCGAAAAAATGACTGAAAACACAGTTTTCTTTAAAATTTTATTGGGTAACTTAAACAATTAATAATCCGTGTTTCTACCGCGAACACTAACAACACAAGAACATCGGTTTGGCATACTCAAAATGAGTTCATCCAAATCACGCTGTGGAATGGCCGCCCATGTTCGTTGCAACAACAAAAAAAGGTCTTCTTGCGACTGGATACCCTCCATATTCGGCAGAGCTCTTCTCTGTAGCATATCCCATGCATGCTCAATCGGGTTCAAGTCTGGCGACTGAGCAGGCCAGGGCAGGACATTGATGTTAGCTGCGGCGAGAGTCTGTCTTACAACTCTTGCGGTGTGCGGTCGTGCATTATCATGCATTAACTGAAATAAGGGACCGATTTGCACTTGTAGAGGAACGATGACGTCTGATACAATCGTCTCAGCATAAATTTGAGCGTTGAGGTTGCCTCTGATCCAAATCAACTCAGTTCTTCCGCCGATCCAAATACCCGCCCATACCATGATGGTTCCACCACTATAAGGATGGACTTCCTGGCAGGATTTTAATCGCTGTTGGCGTCCAGGGGTTCTCCAGTGTCGTATACGTCTTGTATCCGGTCTCATACCAAAACGAGACTCATCAGAAAAGCACACAAAACGCCATTGTTCTTCTGCCCAATTTCTGTGTTCAAGAGCCCATTGATATCGAATCCTACGATTGTGCATTGCTATAGGTGGTACCCGTAGCGGTCTTCGGGAATGAAGGTTCACTTCATGCAAGCGGTTTCTGACTGTTTGGTCGCTAATTAAGTTCCCTGAAGAGTGATGAAGCCTCACGGCTAACATCATGGCGGTTATTGTTGGAGCTCTTCGAGTTAAGATTTGAATGTATCGGTCTTGTCTCCGTGTGGTGCAGCGATACCGTCCTCCATGGCGCTCAGCCACGGTACCAGTGCTTCGGTAACGTGTCCAAAGTCGACTGATAACACTCTGACTTGTATTCAGAGCTAAAGCTACAGTACGTTGCCGGGAACCAGCTTCTATCATTCCCACGGCTCTGAGCATTTCTTCCCTGCTTAAATGACGTCGCCGCTCCATAATAACGTTGGTTTTAATCAGTAGTAGGGAAACAGTAGCACTAATAATGTCTTCAATGCGTTGTATGTTTTTATAGGGAAAATATTGACAGCTTATTTTCATCTTTTACTCGAATTTGATTGAGAGTTCCTGATTCAAATTATGAAATGCACCAAAAAGGATCCATATAAATTTATAAAATCATAAATTTATTACAAAGCCACATCTCAATCTCAAGAAATCCGCATAAAAATGCTTGATCCCTAGACACTTTTGATGTGTGTATTTGGCACTCATTTATCCATTAATTACGCTACACTCTAAATATAAATAAATCCTCTTTCTAGTTCTCCCACATTCTTTGTGCAGTTTACTAATTTGTCTATGAAAAAAGACTAATGAACATATAGTAATTTAAAAGTAACACAAATACAAAAACTTCTGTCATATTTTTTATAAAAAATCAATATTCAATACACAATAACATTCTTTTAATTATGTACTAAATAAATAAAATCGCAGGAAAGGGGTCAGGTGGCCTCAAGATTTATCTTTCTACCATTCCGTCTTCCTTTGAGCTATCTCATCGGTTACGCCGTGGAAGTGTGGATGTCATAGTGTTGTTGTCTTGTGAAAAAAGTAAGTATTTTATGTTGCCAAATGGCTTAATAGAAATGTACATCTGGTTCGAGAGCCTTTTTTTAAATCCTTGCGAAACGAAATGACTAATAGGAAAAGGGAATCTAAAAGGGAAATTATTAAAAACAGTAAAAAAAACCGGCCAAGGGCGTGTCGGGGCACGCACAATATAGGATTCCGTAGTTACCGATTTGCCTCCGATGATTTTTATTGTATAATTAACTAGCTGATGCCAACAGCTTTGCCCGCCCGCAGATTATATACTAAAACCTTCCTCTTGAATCACTCTACCTATTAAAAAAACCCGCATCAAAATCCGTTTCGTAGTTTTAAAGATCTAAATATACATAGGGACAGACAGACGCGGCAGGCGACTTTGTTTTATAATATGTAGTGATGATAGTGATAAAAAACCGGCCAAGAGCGAGTCGGACTCGCACACCGAGGGTTCCGCACAAACCTTTTAAAGGACAAACTTAACTTTGCTGTTCGATCCCATGAAACGGCTATTGCACCAACCGCAAATAACAAGTTTGTACTTTTTTTTTTTGTTATTAAACTACATATATACGTTTTTTTACGGGTTTCAAAGCTACCATTTAGGTTTTCGACCCAAAACCTAGGGATAGGGTAGGTACTTCCGATTGACCTAGAACTGTAAATTTGGTTAAAAGCAAGGTCTTACAGCACATGTAAAGGAAACATTCCGTAAAATAAAAAAAGTTAACATTTAAGGTAAATTTTGGTACTTACAAGTTTTTACAAAAATCTAAATTTTCCCCTATTTTCCCATATCTTTTTATCATGTCGACTAGGACCTTGATTTTTATACACCTAATAGGGATTATAGACTTCAGTATCTGGTATAAATTTCAACTGGCTAGGTCCACCCGTTCCTGAGAAACTCGGTAGTGACAGACGGACAGACAGACGGACAAGAAAGTGATCTTATAAGGGTTGTTTTTTTACCTTTTGAGGTACGGAACCCTAAAAAACCGGCCAAGTGCGAGTCGGACTCGCGCACGAAGGGTTTCGTACCATTATCTGTACAATATTAGACAAAACAGCAATAAAATCAGGTTTGTTGTATGGGAGGGAGCCCCCTTAAATATTTATTTTATTTTAATTACTTATTTATTTTTAAAGTGAATATATACGTACAACTTTATATTTCAAGCGTCTACCTGTTGCCGTTATTAATATCGAGCTAAAACGGCAAAAAAATCACGTTACCCAAACGTGATTTTTTTGCCGTTTTTAGCTCGATATCGATATCGATGTTAGGGTTCCGTAGAACCCTAAAAAACAAACTTAAATTTTGTAGTTGAAAAACCTGTGCTCCTTTAAGTACATTATGTTTATGTTATACAAGTACATTTTATAAGTTGGTCAACTATTACTCGTAAAGCCTACTTAGCTGTGATAGTTTTGCTATTAACTTTGTAATACAGGCTGGATACGGTAAACAAACGGGGCAGTAAGGGGCGACTACGACATTCTACAGTACGCGAGAGAAAACAAAACATCCCCACTCAGTAACGTAGCTAGGGGGGGCGGCAGGGGCGGCCCGCACCGGGTGTCACCCGCTTAGGGGTGACACCCGACCGTGAACATCACTAGTGCCACCTATAAAGTGGTGGTCAGTCCAGTTTGGCCGCGTATCGATGCGGACGTGTTGCTGACGCTTATATTAGCGTAAACCGAGCAGCGCGGCGCAAGCCGTCGCTCGTATAATTATTTTGTCGTCATGAGTAGTCAACTTGTGGCGAATGAATTGCTGGCGTTCCTGCAACAGAAACTGGACGTGATGGACGAGGTGTCCGCAATCCAGATCTGCTCAACCAACTTCAGCGAGGATGATATAGCTGCTTCCAAGGTCGGTAAACAAAGCTGACCAGATGGTGTCCCGCCGGCGTGACGGGACTAAGAAAAGCCTGCAGGATATCATCACGCTGTTGAAAGAGACCGACCCTGACGAACGTGCCGACGTTTGTGGCGAAGGACTTAAACAAGCTTCCCCCCGTCACATTCGACCACGTCGACGTTACGAGCCTATTGAAAGACATCGTTTTTCTTAAGGCCAGCCTCGCGGATGTGCAGAAGAGATTGGATGCATCCCAAAACACCGTTGCTGATTTGCGTAATGAATTAACAGAGTTGCGTAAAACTGTAGCGGTATCTGGGTCACCATCGAGTGCATCTAATATCAACACGCGTCGCGGAGCGTGCCTCAATTTATCGGGGCCAAGTTTCGCGTCAGCAGTTATGTCTTCGTCGTCGCCGAACAATGCTGAGTGTGCAGGGCGCGCGTCATGCGCGCCCCGCAACCCTGCACTCGCCCCTGCGGCTGCTCCTCGTGTCGCCGCTCGAGTTACCGAACCCGCTGACACAATGTCTGTGTCTAAAGCGCCTGTGAGAGTTAACGACCTCGCCAACGCTCCCGCGAAGAAGCCCGTGCCTGAAAAGGCATCGAACCGGGCTGATGATGATGGTTTTGTGACGGTGCAGAGGAAGAAGCGCCGACAAAGAACCAACAAGAACCGCTGCGGCACAACTCCTATCAAGCCCTACATCCCTGTTCGAGCCGCCCAGCCGAACACTCCCGTGTATATTTCCCGCCTACACTATACCACTAAGGCCGAGGACATCGTGGAGTACGTATGCCAAAGGACCAAGTACAGGCCGAGAGTGCAGTTGCTTGAATCGCGCCGCAACGTCAACTTCAAGGCGTTTGTGGTGCGAGTACCTACGTGCTACCTGCACCTCGTCATGGCAGAGGACTTTTGGCCGCAAGGTGTAATGTTCCGCCGCGCCGCTTCCGCGGACAAGTGCCACACGATCGCACAAACACTGTGCTCCAGTGAAGTGTGTTTTACTAACTTAGTTTTAAGTTTATACACTAACACACTTTGTACTACTATGATATATATGTTAGTCTGTAAGGTATTTATCTATGGGCTAAAGTATCCTGAAAATAAAGGATTTATTATATTATAAAAACCGGCCAAGTGAGAGTTGAACTCGCGTGGAGTGGGTTCCGTACAATACCAGTCATAAATTGAGTTTACCACTTTATTCTTTTTTTCAATTGATAGTATTTTCTGTATAAATCGAAAAAATGACTCCTTGTACGAATAGACAAACGTAATTTTTATTTTAACTGTTTTGATTGATTTTTGGGGTGACACCTACAATATCCGCACCGGGAGTCACCCATGCTAGCTACGCCACTGTCCCCACTTAACGTGTACAGGAGATACTCTAAAAAAATACCTACCTGACCTCCACAATCTAGTCAGCCTCAGCAGCTAGGTACCAGAAATACCGGATGACTTTTTTATCACTTTCCAAAAAATGGGTATACCTATTAAGTGAACGGAGTAGAAGCTTATGGCATACCTAGTTTATTTTTTATTTTTTCCACAGCTTAGAAAAAAATTAGAAGTGAAAACAAAAAGTACACAGGCCCCGCCCCAGTCGAAGCACTGGTTATGCCCCGCGCATGCTTATGTGGTGTTACGCCGTAGCGGATGCTACGAGTGCTACGAACGGCTACGAAGCGTGACCGCACGTTACGTTACATGACGATGAGTTCAATGTTTTTCCTTCACCCAAAAAGTGCTCAACGCGCCTAAAGTAGTTTTCACTTCAATAAAAATATCAAATTTCAAATCATACGCAATACGCACATGATTTGAATTTTGTGGAATATTTCTTTTTTGTAAAAAAAGCTAAGTATGCCATTTGTTATACTCCGTTCACCTATTATACCCATTTTTTTGAAAACTGATAAAAAAGTCGGTATAATAGAGTTCTTTGGATCATTGAGCTCGAGTTGAGCTAGATGATGACTAACACGACATAATTGGCACAACAGTACAGGCACGGTACAGAAAAGCACAACCGCAACTTTGGCATTATAATTATGGTTCTAATTAAATGAGATAATTAAGAATTATTTGTTGACTGTTGTTTATTTTGTGTGGCTAGTAATTTTTTTATTATATTTTAGCTATGATATCATGGCGATAATAAAAGATTTGATAAAACAGCTGAAAAGCAAAGAGTTCAGAAGCTATTTAATGAGGTAAGTTTAATCCACTCACCTAAAAATGCATGTGTTTGACATGAACGCTGCACGCGCCGCCCCGCCGCACGCGCCGCCCCGCCGCACGCTCGATTCGAGCGGCCACTGTGTTCGTACACTTACGGGTGCCAATGCCAAGCAAGCGATGCGAGCATACCACACGCGCGATCTAATCCAAACGACGAAGAAGAAAGAAGTCGCTATTTGATAGATAGATAAACCATTTATTTAGTGCACACAAAAGACATAACACTACACACATAAGTACAATTAAATGATACAATTTTATCATCATCATCATCCACAGCCCGAACTCACCCACTGCTGGATATAGGCCTCTCTTTTCTTGTGCCAATCTCCACGTTCCTGTGCCAGCCTCATCCAATTACAATATACAATTTATTTGATTAAAAACGCAAGGTGTCAATTTACAAAAAGGAAATCATATTTACGAAATCCCCCGATAACGCCAGACCACACACAAGGAAGGTTGCACCCACTGATATAATAAAGATATATACTTAATAAAGAATTTTACATTTCTGTGGTAGCACCAAATGGGAGTCCAGCTCAGCATGTGCCAGGCATGCACCAGACGCTGAGATTCTGCTGGATCCCTGTAGTGACATACGGACGTCGAGCAGACGAGAGATTGAGAACCTGCAAAAGTCGCCTACCTATTCGTTTGCTAGATCCACCGCCACCAAACCTAGATCTATACATGCAACTCAGGCAGTACCTAAAGCTCATCAATACTTATTGTTTTTTACGTTTACAGCACCCACTTCTGGGGCCCTGTTACAACTTGGACTTTTCCTGCGGCGGCTGTTGCTGATACACTAAAGCCTCCAAGTATTATCAGCGGGAAAATGACAACTGGTAATAATTCATTTCTGTTTTACATATTTATCAAGGTCGGAGAAAAGTTCCTTCGTTTTTTCTTTAAAGTTTAATTAGGTACATTTAATTATAATTGAAGTATTGTTTAATTATAATTTAAGTATTGTGCTATTTTGATCGATAACTTGTTGCCATATTGTAAGTAGTGGCATAATCCCGACGCTTTATAAACTAAATTTTGGGAATTTTGATTTAAAAAAATGCGACAAGTAATTTTGACCTGTTTTGACAGTCCTCTCTTGATAGAAACAGGTGAAAATCGAAGGGTGCAAGGTCAGGACTATATTTATGGTGGATGCATAACACTTCCTAACCATGCTCTCTCAATTTTTGATTTGTGTCCAAAGATGTGTGTGGTCTGGCGTTATCAAGATGAAAGAAAGACCACTCCTTTTCTGTTGATCAATTCCGGCCGTTTTTTTTGCCGAGTCTCATTCATTAGTCGTTAGCAGTAGACATTCGAATCGATGCTTTTGCCCGGCGGTAAAAGTTCTTAATAGGCTGATCTACGAAATAATACCTATACTTAACGGTTTGTGAGCATTCCTGCATCTTCTAGGGGGGGAGGGGGCAGCTCCCCCCCCCCTGCCCTTACCTCGCTACACCCTCGTACACTGTCACTTAGGGGCAGGGACTGTAATACCGATATGATTCCTGTATCGATATCGAAATATCGATATAGGAACTGATATTTTGGTACCTCTTTATCGATACTGGTACCGATATTTTATTTCAGTTCATCAATATATGTATTTATGTGTGTCTTTATCGGTACCGGTACTGATCCTAAAATAACGATATATTACCAATAAAATGATGTAGCACCTTCCTTCCTTTACACTTTAAGAGCCCCTTCCAAAAATTCAGTCGCTAGAGTTTAGGCAAATTCGTTGCTATCCTATGTTAGTGTGCATTGTTCATGCAGATACACGCACACACGGGTGCAGATCGAGCGTAGTGATCGCCTAAACCATTTTGATCCTGTAGACGATATTATTTTATGATACATAATTATAAAGTCAGTACGGTTTAGAAATAAAAGTCTGGAATGTGTGTCTACTGTATATTTATCACAATCGAAATAAAAATGGTTTAATTTTGTATTAGAAGAATTTAGATACATATAAACATTTTACAAAATGATAAATAAAAGTGCGAGTTGGACTCGCGCACTGAGGGTTCCGTACAAACTTTTTAAAGGACAAACTTAATTTTTCTGGATCTGGGACTTTTGCGCAAAGGACACTTGCGCGAACCCATTTGCGCGAAAAGACAAATGCGCGCATGGTATTTGCGCGATTGGACTTATGCGCGAACGGACTTTTGCGCGCCTGGAAACTTGTGCGACTGGACTTTAGCGCGACTTAATGGCCACTGAGGTTCACTCTGTAGAGTAAACATAACATACCCCTGTTATTTATACTTGAAGGTGGTTTTTTCTTTTGGTTTTTCTGTCATGGATGTCATTTTCATGGTTAAGGAGACGCTGATAACGAAATGAGATCAAAATAAAAATCCAAGATGGCGCCGAGGAAAACTTCTGTTTTTTCTATCATGGGTGTCATTTATATGGTTTTCGGGGTCGCTGATAATGAAAATGAGATCAATATGAAAATCCAAGATGGCGCCCAGGATAATTTTTGATTTTCCGTCATGGGTGTCGTTTTCATGGATTTTGGGGTTGCTGGTTACGAAACTGAAGTCGAAATGCAAATCCAAGATGGCGCCGAGGAAGCATTAAAATTAAAATAATCAGCGACCTCAAAAACCATGAAAATGACACCTACGTTGGAAAAACCGAACTTTTTTCACGGCGCCATGTTGGATTTGCATTCGACCTCATTTTTGTAACCAGCAACCCCCAAAACCATGAAAACGACACCCATGACAGAAAAACCGAAAATTTTTTTGGGCGCCTACTTGGATTTTTATTTTGACCTCATTTTCGTAATCAGCAACCCTAAAAACCATGAAAAGTACACCCATGACGTAAAATTTAAAATTTTCCTCGGCACCATCTTGGATTTTCATTTTGATCTCATTATCGTATCCAGGAGCCCTAAAGCCATGAAAACGACATCCATGATGGAAAAAACAATTTTTTTCTCGGCAACATCTTGGATTTTCATTTTGACCTCATTTTCGTAATCAGCAACCCCGAAAACCATGAAAACGACACCCATGACGGAAAAACCGAAAAAAAATTCTGGCGCCTTCTTGGATTTTCATTTTGATCTCATTTTCGTTATCAGCTATCCCAAAAACAACGAAAATGACACCCATGAAGAAAAAACCGAAAATTTTCATCGGCGCCATCTTGGATTTCATTTTGATCTCATTTTCATTATCAGCGACCCCAAAAATCACGAAAACAACACCCATGAAGAAAAAACCGAAAATTTTCGTCGACGTCATCTTGGATTTTCATTTTGATGTCATTTTCATAATCAGCGACCCCAAAACTTACTTACTTCTACATTATATTAATACTAGTATTTGCGTGGGTGCGCGAGTTGCGTGCAGCTCGCTTTTTGTCGTGTTCTTGAGAAGTATTCCTTACCATCATAAAATTTTGAGAATCCATAGGAATCCTTAAGATAATTGGAAAATCCGTTACAACTACCCCTATATCAGTACGAAAACCCTTAAGAACCCCTAAAACATTCTAAAAACCAATTTAAAAAAATATCACCTATAAAAAAAACCTTATTTAAAAACTCAGACCCATTAAAAAAACACTACCCTAAAGTTTGCTTGTCGTCGCCCTGAGTTACGCTTCACCCACTCAACTTTCGTTACGCTGCGGAGGTCGCCGGCTCGCTTCGCTCGCCACCTCCCCCCCCTTCGCTCCACTCGGTCTCGCAGGTTCGCTCCACGCAGAACCTACCTACCACCAGACAGGTTTCGACGCCTACTATAATATTTGTTCAAGCACCCAATGGCTATCTCTGACCGTTACGAAGTTATGGCCCTTTTATTTTTAGGGGAGGTTGGGGAGGGGAGGATACCCTCCGTTTACAAATTTAAACGCTCCTCATTAATAATTTATAGTAAAAATCAAAAAGCTGCTACGTGTCCTAGTTTCCGAGATACGGTGGGGGGAGGGGTGAAGGGGGGGAGAGTGGGGAGTTTTGAAAAATGATTTTGACTAACGCGTTGCCCCTTTATATGAATCTGAAAAAAAAAATGTTTCAAGTCTCTCAACTTCCGAGATCCGCCTAAAGGGGGGAGAAGGGGGACAAGTGGGTCAACTATTGAAAACTGGTTTTTACTTTCCCGAGCCTCCTCTATACGAATCCGTAAAAAACAAAAAATATATTACCAATCATAATAAACAACCAACGTCAAAAAAAAATCTTATCTAAATATGTACAATCAAAAAGTTTAATATAAATACTGGATCTAAATGTGGTAATCTGCGTATATCTCGGAAATATATTCACGTAATAACTCGGAAGCGCTTGCGAAGCAAAGCGACTGCAAACTACACACCAAAAAAGGACAATAACATCATGGAATGGCATCGCAAACTTGGCCACATAAACGAAAAAGATTTAAAGAAAATGGCTAAAGATAACCTTATGTATGGTTTAAATTTAAATAACGAAGACATGGAAACATGTGAGACCTGCATCAAAGGCAAATTGTCCAGGTTACCGTTCGTAAGACATGATGATTTATACACAACCGATAACCTGGAAATAATCCATAGCGACGTTTGTGGACCTTTTGAATGTGATACACTGGCGGGATCAAAGTACTATGTTACTTTCACAGACGACTTTAGTCGCTATTGTCACATCTATTTCATTAAAAGAAAGAGTGACGTATTCAACGTTTTCAAAGAATACAAAAATGAAGTTGAGACGTTCCATAATAAGAAAATACCCTGCAAACGGAAATAACCTGCAGACGGACAATGGCACAGAATACCGCAACAAGGAGTTCGATGACTTTCTCAAATCGCATGGCATCAAAAGGAGATTGACCACAGTTTACACCCCTCAACAAAATGGGATTAGCGAGAGGAAGAATAGATCCTTACTAGATAAAGCCAGATGTCTGTTAATCGAGGCCAAGGCACCTAAAAAGCTCTGGGCGGAAGCGGTAGCAACCGCAAACTACCTTATTAACCGTAGCCCTTCCAAAGCACTGAATGGCGAAACTCCATTCAAGAAATGGCTAGGCCTAACGCCATGTGGACATCATCTTTACGTGTATGGCAGGAAGACCTTTGTTTTGAAAAAGAACAAGAGAGGCAAACTGACCCAGAATGCCAAAGAAGGCGTTTTTATGGGGTATTCAATGACCTCAAAGGCTTACAGAGTGTACATACCTGAAGACGATGATGTAGTGATAAGCAGGGACATAAAAGTCATATAGAAGATGTACTTCGAAGATGAAAGTCAAAACTATGATAAACTTATTAAAGAAAAGGAACATTCTCAAATACTTGAAAACAAAAACAATGATAAAAGGGTACAACAAATAAAAATTGAAATAGCTGAGAATGAAAAGGAAAATATGTCACAAAATTTCAATGAGCAAGGAGATGAAGTTTCTTCCGTAGAAGATATAGAATCTTACGATGACGCATCAGAAGTTGTAGAAATACCCGAAAATGGGAGGCCGCATAGAGAGAGGCGTCCACCCGCGTGGACCATAGATTTTATTCTGGACCAGACTGAAGAAACTCACTTAGTCTCGGAGATATCCTATATATCCGATGAAAATGAAGATGATGAATACTGGCATGATGCTATAAAAGCCGAGATTAGAGCACATGTTAAGAATGGAACCTGGAAAATAGGAAAGAAGGACAAAGACATGAAAGAAGTGGACTACAAAATGGTTCTAAGAAACAAAATAGGACCTGACAACAGTATCACAAAGAAAGCCAGACTTGTAGCACGGGGTTTCACTCAGCGACCAGGCGTTGACTACAACGAAACATACGCTCCTGTAGCTAAACTAAGTTCGATAAGATCTGTTGTTGGAATAGCCATGGAAGAAGGTTTGAAGTTGAACCAGATGGACGTTACAACGGCGTACCTGAATGGCGAACTAGAAGAAAAGATAGTCATGAAATATCCTGTTATTTAGAGGAATATCTGACTGAAATCATGGTTGATGAAAGCAAACAAGAAAATTTAACTTTGTACCACAAAACAAAAAGTATGCTAAATGATATAAGAAACAATCAAAAAGGGAAAGTTTGTCATCTCATAAAAGCTTTATACGGACTCAAACAGGCAGGGAGGCAATGGTACAAGAAACTCGACACAGAGTTAAAGAACATAGGTTTCAAAGCATCAGAAGCTGACCCATGCCTATACTTACTAGAGAAAAGAGGAGTTAAAGTCATAATGATTATCTATGTCGACGATTTATTAATTGCCTATTCGTGTCCTAGAAAGCTCCAAGAGATAAAAGACCTGCTAAATACGAAATTTGAGTTAAAGGACTTAGGAACACCTAAGCGTCTTATAGGGATAGACGTTATTTATAAGAGAGATGCAATCAAACTGAACCAAGAGAAGTTTATAGAAGACACTCTTATAAAATTCAAAATGGAAGATTGCAAGTCCACGTCTACACCCATAGAACCAGGTCTCAAACTAGAAAAAGGAGGAAGAGATGAAAGGAATTATCTACCCTACAAAAATTTGATTGGCACACTCATGTATCTGGCAGTGGCAACTCGGCCCGATATAATGTTTGCTATTAGCTATCTCTCTCAATTCAATGATTGTTACGGAGAAGAGCATTTCAAATGTGCAAAAAGAGTGCTGCGAATCTGCGATATTTAAAGGGAACAAAAAGCATTGGTCTTATGTTCAGAAAAAGAGTGTGGCGCTATCGACTGCCGAAGCGGAATATGTTGCTTTGACTGAAGCTGCAAAAGAGGCCATTCACTTGAAAAATCTATTCAAAGATCTTGGGGCCAACTATGACAGCATAGTCATATTAAACGACAACCAAGCTGCCCTCAAGTTAAGCCAGAACACAATGGTCACTCCCAAGTCTAAGCACATTGACTTAAAAATGCATTTTATACGAAATTGCATAACGGACGGAGTGATACAGGTCAAGTATCTGCAAACCGAAGATATGGAGGCAGATATCTTAACCAAAGCACTAGCCGGCCCGCGGTTGTTGAAATTGCGGTGCGGTTTAGGAGTTTCCTGAACTCCTGATTACCACGACGATGCTGTGAAGAGGAGTGTGAGTACTGGCCATCAGAACCCATAGACACTGCATTGTCGTTGATAAAATTACTTTAGTTACAAATAACAGTCGTGTCAAATAAAAGTCATATTTTCAGTCATAGTAGGTATATTTAATTGAATAAATCCCTCACAACACACGATGTCATCGAAGAATGCAATCGAATCGCACCATACCATCGTACGAGCGATCTCAATAGGACAGCGCCCTATAGGTACTATTGTCATCAAATGGGATAAATAACTACATTTATAAATATCCGTAGTAGGTAATTACCTAATAAATAGTGATCGTTCAAACTTATTTCTGAGTAGGTAGGTAGTTAGGTAAGTAAGTGCTTTTTATACTTACCAAACTATTTCTACTAAATCTAAAAAATCACACTTACTACCAAATAGGTACCTAAATAACTAAGAAGTAGGAAGGTAAGAAGTAGGCAGCTAAACCACCACTACCATCACCACTATGGTTAGTGCGTAATAATAAGTCGAAAATGATATCAGTATCGTCCTAGTAAAACCAAGAAAATAGGTAGGTACGTATATAAATAAATTACCTACTTACATTTAAATCCCTAATGCACACCAGACATTTCGATTTTAATGAGGTCTTATTAACATTAAAGTATTTGTATACATGATTTTGCTTTTTACGCCCCATTATTTATCACGATTACGTAGGTAAATCAAAGTCAAAACAACAGCAATAACAACAGGTAGACACGCGCGCATTCGACAACAAGACGCAACTCGTCGCATTAAGTTACTACACAGGGTCTGGTCTATTCGTTACAATGTTGCCGCTCGGTCGGCGTTGCGGCTGTGCGAGTGCGAGCAACTAAGGTCGCGTCATCGTCTCCCTCTCGCGACGGGTATCGATATAGAATAACGATATAGTTATGGATAATTTAATAGCAGTATTTAATAATTTCGTTATGGATATCGATATTAACATAAAATATCAGTTGCAATAATGAGATCTTCTTGAAAATATCGGTATTTTTCATTTATCGATATCGGTCCCTGCTTAGGGGACATCTTCCGTGACTGTCAATGATTCTGACCTCCCGATATTTCCATGCCGTTGCAAGCGCCATGATCGCGGGATGACTGGAGAATGCGGAGGGATGCTAGGTGGCAGTGTAAGTTTAGCCACAGATAATATAATTTAGTTTAAAACGTTTTTGATTATAGTAAGTAAATGTATTTTTGCAGCTCTTTGTCTGTATTCCTTGCTGTTCATGCGGCTTGCTCTGAGGGTTCAACCTCGCAACTTGCTACTCTTCGCCTGTCACTTCACTAACGAATGCGCACAAATTGTTCAAGGAGGACGTTTCATTCACTACAACTACCTCAAATAACGGTTTTCTCATTTAAAACATGTAGGTAAGTACTTTTTTTTATTTTTTTGAAGTGAAAACTTCTTTAGGCACGCACGTTGAGCACTTTTTGGGTGAAGGAAAAACATTGAACTCATCGTCACTTGACGTAACGTGCGGTCACGCTTCGTAGCACTCGTAGGCGATCCGCGACCAGTGCTAAGACTGGGGAGGGGCCTGTGTACTTTTTCTTTTCACTTCTATCGGCAGTCCCCAAAGACTGCCCCGATTGTTTTTACAATAAATGCAGTAGAATTCGCTTGTAATATGTTTATTCATTTATTTCAGGTAAATAACTCCCATTGCCACACAAAAATTTATAGAAATCCCAAGACATAACCAATAAGATAAAAAAAACAGTCTAAATCAAATTGAATCTATTAAAACCAAATAAAAGAAATCGAAAATTAAATTCAACCAAAATAAACCAAATAAAGCTAAATCAAATCACATCGTATTTAAATACTTCGTCAAGCAATACAATGAACGCCTTCTTTCCTACGCTGGCAAAGCAACATGTCTGTCGGATCAAGGGGCAGCCCACTCTTCGGGCAATCATCACCAGAGCGATGTTGGGGCTAACCTGTACCCTGCGCACCAAGAACGCGGCGCGCTTGCGCACGGAAGCAGTCTTCTTCCTATGTTTGTCAATGCACAATATTTATTCTGCAACACTGTATGCAGAAAATAAATAATATTATGTCACACAGACTGATTATTTCTTACTGACATTGATTTAAGGGTTGGGGAACACAAAGAAGATACACTCAGAAACAGATCAACAACAGAGTATAATGGGTATACCTATATATAATAACTAGTTTTTGCGTGGGTGCGCGAGCTGCGCGCAGCTCGCGTGTTGTCGTGTTCTTGAGAAATATTCCTCACCATCATAAAATTTTGAGAATCCATAGGAATCCTTAAAATAATTGGATAATCCGTTACAACTACCCCTATCAGTATGAAAACCCATAAGAACCCCTAAAACATTATAAAATTAATTTAAAAAAAAAAACCTAATAATATAAAAGTAAAAAACCTTACTTAAAAACTGAGACCCATTAAAAAAAACATAACCCTAAAATTGCTTGTCGTCTCCCCTGAGTTACGCTTCACCCACTCGACCTTCGTTACGCTACGGAGGTCGCCGGCTCTCTTCGCTCGCCACCTCCCCCCTTCGCTCCACTCGGTCTCGCAGGCTCGCTCCACTCGGGACTTACCAGACAGGTTTCGACGCCTACTTTAATATTTGTTCAAACACATAATGGCTATCTCTGACCGTTACGAAGTTATAGCCCTTTTATTTTTAGGGGAGGTTGGGGAGTGAAGGATACCCTCCGTGTACAAATTTAAACGCTCCTCAATAATAATTTATGGTAAAAATTAAAAAGCCGCTACGTGTCCTAGATTCCGAGATACGATGGGGAGAGGGGTGAAGGGGGGGGCAAGGGGGGCAGCTTTGAAAACTGGTTTTTACTTTTCCGAGCCTCCTCTATACGAATCTGAAAGAAAAAATGTTCCAAGTCTATCAATTTCTGAGATTCGCCTAAAGGGGGTGAAAAGGGGGGCAAGGGCGGCAGCTTTGAAAACTGGTTATTACTTTGCCGAGCTTCTTCTATACGAATCTGAAAAAAAAAATGTTCCAAGTCTTTTAACTTCCGAGATCCGCCTTAAGGGGGTGAAAAGGGGGGCAAGGGGGGCAGCTTTGAAAACTGGTTTTTACTTTTCCGAGCCTCCTCTATACGAATCTGAAAAAAAAAATGTTCCAAGTCTCTCAATTTCCGAGATCCGCCTAAAGGGGGTGAAAAGGGGGGCAAGGGGGGGCAACTTTGAAAACTGGTTATTACTTTCCCGAGCCTCCTCTATACGAATTCGTAAAAAGAAATAAATACGGGTCTCTTAGTTTCCGAGATACGATAGGGAGGGGGAGGAAGGGGGGCGAAAAGGGGAGGTTTGGCACTTTTCCCATACTCGCGGGAGTTACATGTTTTCGAATCTGTCAAAATATACCCCCCTCCCCATCCACCATCTGGGAGAACAATTATGTCAATGAGTGAGTGAGTGAGTGAGTGGTAATCGAGCTAGTATAATAAGTAAACATTTAAAAAATACTTGTATGTGTGTGTCTATGTATAGGTATTTTGTACAACTTAACCGGTACAGACTAGCTTAGGGTAAAGCTACAACAATCTGTCAAAATTCTTTAATAGATTCTTAACTTATAACGCATTAGGTTTGAACCTATGCTCGAACCCGAAACAAGCTAATGCCCGAAACTGTAGTCGGGTAGCTTGATGTGCTTGGCGTCTGTACGGTAGAACAAGCTATTTGGTTTACAGTTTAACCCACAAATCACATTGTAAAATGTAAAGCTTGTTCGACCGTACATCAACGCTTAGGGGCCGCCTCCACGAGCGAGAGAATCGCGGCGACTTGACGTATATATATACGAACTATCTGACGTACCGCGGTTTCACCCGCGTAGTTCCCGTTCCCGTGGGAGTACGGGAATAAAATATAGCCTATAGCACTCACGAATAATGTAGCTTTCTAATGGTGAAAGAGTTTTTGAAATCGGTTCATTACTTCCGGAGATTACCCCCTACATACAAACTTACAAACTTACAAACAAATGTTACCTCTTTATAATATTAGTATAGAAATATCGCCGCGATTCTCTCGCTCGTGGAGACGCGCGAGACGGCCCAAAAGAGAGTGCATAGAAAAACGTGTATAGAAAGTACGTGTGCATAGAAAGGCGGGCCCGTAAAGGTGGAAAACGCACTTAAAAATAATTAATAAAAATCACCATGTCATGACGTATTGATTCTGCATGGTCCTCAAAAATCAACAAATCAAATTCATAGGTACAGGTACTTTCGAATAGGACACGTGTGCAGTGTGCTGCTACTAGATAGATAACATGCTATAGGTACACGATTGAACGTGGCATGGCTGAAGTGGCCATCACTCACTGGAGTCCTATGCAATGCTCATAAGCCAATAAGAACCAAAGGCAAGATCTACAGAACGGCCGTGAACCCGGTTATGATGATTGTACGGTGCAGAATGTAACGACAAATCTACAGAAAATGTTTCAGCTTATGTAAAATGACGCATAGGTCTGGCGGTCACGGGATCTCCTTCTACATGAATGAACACGATTATTAACATTTTGGTTAGTGAGACGATTAACAATCTGATCGGGTCCGCTTGTTTTTAAGGTGAAGTAAGTACCATGATATAAACCAGCCAAGTGCGAGTCGGACTCGCGCACGAAAGGTTCCGTAACATTATCTATACAACATTAAACAAAACTGAGAAATCGAACCTGTCCGAGGCGCTACGCTCGCTCTTGCAGTACGTTTATTTCGGCCTGAATTCCTGTCCCACTGACGGTCGGTCGCGCACGGACGGTCGCGTAGCAAATACTCGCCGCTAACGTCATCGTCGCAGTATGGGGCTATAGCCCCAAACATAGAGAACATAAAACATAAACATAATATGAAACATAGAGTATACATTGTGTGATGTCCTATATATAGGACATCACACAATGTATACTCTTACGCGCGACCGACGTCAGCGCGACAGGAATTCAGCCCATATTCTTAGACTTTTATTCTTTTATCTACCAAAATCTAACAAATCGTATGGTGCCTACTAAAACTTTCTAGCTCGCTTTGTTGCATCTCATCATCATCTGCCTAGCCTTTTCCCACCTTGGGCTGTCGGCTTCCAGTCTAACCGGCTGCAGCTGAATACCAGTATTTTATACGGAGCGACTGCTTAACTGACCTCCACAACCCAGTTAGTACTAGGTAATACGATTAGAATAGAACCAACCCATTACACTCACGGGTGTCGTATAAGGCGACTAATGTCTGAGGCAGAACATCTTGCGCCTCCGTAGACCAGAGAATGGGCAGCAGCGTTTTCTGTTAGTCTGTCATCACTGCGATCTCCAATCCGCCTGCCAAGCGTGGAGATTACGGCAAATTCCTCCCATCATGGGAGAGGCTTATGTCCAGCAGTGGACGTTATGGGCTGATGTAGTAGTAGTGTAGTAATACGATTCCCCTTGACAAGACTGGTTGTCGAGACTTTTTGGGCCACTGACTACCTATAACGACTGTCAAAGATCAACAAATGATAGCCGGGACCAACTGCTTTACGTGCTTTCCGAGGCACGGAGGAAACTCTGTATCTAAGGGTGGTCACCCAACCACAGACCAATCTAGGCAAGCACGGCTTAACCTAAAGATCGACCCGAGCGGCTGTTATTATTTAGCCACGAGCTTGCATCTATACCCACCTAACGTACATCCTTTAAAAACACACATACAGCTGCATCCGTAAATTGTATTAAGTACATAAAGATGCACATCCCCGAGAACAGCTCTGCCTTATCAAACTTGCATGATTTTCTAAAATTATTAAGAAAGTGTATTGTAGGGGCCAAGGGCATATTCAGATCTCGTTCCATTATATAACTAGCCTCGACCAGTGTAACCGGCACTGCGAAGAAGATGACATCGACCGTACATGTTTCTCCCTATATTCGTAGTACGATGAACTAGGTGACGGGGTCGGTGACCTGGCTGACCGGACCAGCCGCCGCCGCCGCAGGCTTGTCGCGGTTGTCCTGCAGGTAGACGAAGCGCGCGCCCTGCGTGAGCTGCGCGCCCGTGTTGGTCACGTGGCACGCGAACAGCAGCATGTTGCGCGGCTGCACGCGCCACGCGAAGCGCATGAACATCATCGAGTACATCGACAGAGCTGGAACAACGAGAGAGAGCTCTTAGCTCACGTTTGCGTGCTTGGTTTACGCGATTTTTTTGTCAACGCTCTAGGGATCCGACCTAGAGTTAATACAAAAAGGCCAAAAGGGCCATGGCCGGGGGCAGCACACTGCAAGGGAGCGATCTTATTATGTGTTTTGATAGAAACAATAAACATACTCTTCTAGCCTGGTACTTCTTGACACCTTGGCAGCTCCTCTGTGTCATATTTTTAACCTAGCCCTCCAGTCCGGTATACCCTGAGCAATGGAAAACTTCGCGAGTCACACCTGTCATGATTTTCAAATATGTATTAAATAATAAGATCTGCTGTGATCTATTTAAACTAATATTATGGAGGGTTTTAAAGATTTTAATAATTCGTTTTATATTTGAAAAATGACAACACTGCCTAACCGTCAATGTTGTAGCGGGAAGGGGTAGTTTATAAAACATGACACTCGGCCGAGAGAGCGCTGTTCATTGGAAGAAATTGTGGTGTTAAGACTAATAGTCGAATCTGTGTCTGATAACTGATAAGTGTTGTAATTATTGCATTTTGTATAAAAAGTGAAATAATGTAGAAGTGCCCATCCAGGCCTATGTGGACTGAAATACTTGGATTTGAATATACTCAAGAGTTGATTGGAGCTACAGTTGTTTTATTACAGTTCAGAAGTGGGATGAACCACGAGCCATCTCTCAGCGAAATAGTAAGTAATTTGTTTCCTTTTCCTTACCATAGTAAGATGTATACTTTCTGTTAAATTTCGGTAAAAAAAAAGAGTGTGGAAATTTAACAAATAAACTTTCACGTATGCTTATGTTTTACACCATGGAGATTATTGTTATATCATGAAATAGAGAAAGATTTCTACCCCGCAAAAAAGCTCACGTGATTCAACTATGCAGAAAGTATACATAATTATTAAGAACTGTGTTCTGACTCGCATTGCTCGAATTTATTACTCGGAATTCTCTGAAGTTGATTTATTTAACTCTAATAAACCGACATTAAAAAAAAAACGAATAGTGAACACTTTAGATGGAGATAAATGAGAAGCAACCAATCTTCTTCTTCTTTTTTTTATTCAACCGTTTTTTGTTTAAAATTTTTCAAAATCGTAATCCAATTCTAAAAATAACTTAAAAATTATTTTGTATCGTATTTTTGTATTGTATTTTTATTTTTTGGAAATATCTGGCATTAGTCCGTTCGCATGTATTATATATATATATATATCCCAGTTACACAGGGAAACCTATAATTGGCCATAATAACTGTCACAAGCATATTTCGTAAAATATTTTTATGTATCGCTGTTGGTCAGTTTATAGATAAAATTAAAATAATTATGGCATATATTATTATATGAGTTTAACAATGCAGCAATGAAGATGGGTTGATTTTACATGTTAACATCCATTCTAAAGAACCATGTGTGAGTGTTGTTAGTAAACCATGTAGGTGTACCAGTAGCGAAGGGTCAATTTTGTAAAAGGGTAAGCCGGAATACGTATCCTTAATGTGATTATAATTATATGTCTATAGAATACTGATTGTGCCATTTTTCAAAGGGAATCCGGTAGGAATCGAGTTGTATGGAACCTTCGCCACTGAGGTGTACATATAGTATGCCATGTAGGTAGAGATAGGGATAGTCGTTAAACTTTTAATATTTGCTTGATAAAAAGAAAAAAAAAAACATAAAAACTAAGTGTTTTGAAGAATTGACCATGAGGCATTTATGAGAATGATTACCCACAATGTTTATTAGACAATGCTACATTGTTTTTGCTATTATTTACATGGCTATGCTATCATAGGCCACTGCACCGGCATTTAAATGAGCAACATTGGTAGTGCCAATGTAACAAACATGCTTTATTTATGATTATTTACAAGCATCCAGAGGTAAATGTCAATAACTTATTATTCTGGCCATGATGATAATGATGATAATGATAATGTGAACTAAGTGTGTTCACAAGCGACTTGGTTAGTTCACTTGATTTTATGCAGGTGTGTCCTGTTGATTTATCACAGTGAATCGGTCGCCGGATCCATGTTAGGCGACTTGGTTAGTTCACTTGATTTTAGGTAGGTATGACCTACTGATTTATCACAGTGAATCTGTCGTCGGATCCATGATGATGATGATTATAATGATAATGTGAACTAAATGTGTTCACAGGCGACTTGGTTAGTTCACTTGATTTTATGCAGGTGTGTCCTGTTGATTTATCACAGTGAATCGGTCGTCGGATCCATGTTAGGCGACTTGGTTAGTTCACTTGATTTTAGGTAGGTATGACCTACTGATTTATCACAGTGAATCGGTCGTCGGATCCATGATGATAATGATGATAATGATAATGTGAACTAAGTGTGTTCATAGGCGACTCGGTTAGTTCACTTGATTTTAGGTAGTCGTGTCCTACTGATTTATCACAGTGAATCGGTCGTCAGACAGATGTTAACCCAGTGAACTAAATGTGTTCACAGGGCCTATGTTATGCGATTTAGTGAGTTCGCTGGATTTTTGTAAATGATAAATGATAAATGATAATTGATAAATGATAAGTGATAATTGATAAATGATAAATGATAATTGATAAATGAATATTGATAAATGATAAATGATAATTGATAAATGATAAATGATAATTGATAAATGATAATTGATAATTGATAAATGATAATTGATAATTGATAATTGATAAATGATAATTGATAAATGATAAATGATAATTGATAAATGATAATTGATAAATGATAATTGATAAATGATAATTGATAAATGATAATTGATAAATGATAATTGATAAATGATAATTGATAAATTATAAATGATGTTTATTTTGCAAGTAGGTTTTTACAAACACTTTTACAACTTAAAATTAATTAATAATGGTGAGCAATGAATTAAAACAGGTTATTGTAGTAGTTGGTTATTCCCTATCAATGTTACGGGATATCTTTTCTTTTAATGGAGCCCGTGAGTTGCTCGCTGGATGCGTAAGGGGCGATGTATATTTTCTCACTGGATTATTGGGTGAGATGCATACATTCGTCGGATTTGAGCTAACTATATTTGCTTACTGGTTAATGACTCTTACAACGTTTAGATGAAGCGTAGTAATTATATTGAATTCGAATGATTTTTAATTAAATAAAGAAGAGACAGATTATGTCGATGAATATTGTACACATTTCAGAAATCAATAGGCGTGTATTATTGTTGAGGAACTTGACTGCTAAGCTGTATTTTTATGTAGAAGTACTAGCGACGTCACAGTTTCGAGTACGGGGATAATATATAGCTTATGTTGCTCGCTGGTAATGAAGCTATCCTTTGCTGAAAGAAAAATTTCCAGTAGTTTTTAAGTTTATTCTCTTATATCTCTTTAATAATCTTGGTATAGACTGACGTCTGACAATTAATGACATTGACGGATAAAAGCAAAAAGCAAAAAGCAAAGCTAATTCACTTTCTAAATAAAAGTTCGTACTCAATTCGAAGTCTAGTCATAATAATTATTATTAGTTTTCTCGTTATTTTCTTTCTAATTTTTGGTATTTGATAGAATATATATTAGTTAATTTTATCTGTATATGTGTATTAGTATCAATATACCTAAGTATTAATATTCTCGTTACCAAAAAGTTAGTTTTTTTTAGACATTATTTTGTACCCTATCACTATGTTTTCTTATTTAACCCAAAGGTTGACTGGTAGAGAATGCCTTGTGGCATTAAGTCCGCCTATGTACTACTACATATTTCATAAGTCTTCTTATTCACTTTAAATCACTAAAGTGAAATTATAGCATGCACTACAAAATTATAAAACCACCATTACCAGTACCACTATTGTACATGAAGTTTAAATTATACAACATTTTTGGAATCCCCTCTGGGCAAGTAAATGTTGTGTTGCTAACAGCCTGGAAATGCTAGCAAACAAATGACATTTTTATATTTCACATTGTTGGATTGCTCACTTATTGATTGATTAATGAATTTATATTAATATTTTAGTTCAATTTCTTATTTGTTTGTTTGACCAAGACCAGCGTCTTATTTTACTTGATTTGGTAAATAGTATTGTGTATATGTCTTTGATTTATAATAATGTTTTTATGCCTATTACCCAAAATATGGATATTTCTGTCATAGAGAATTAAATTAATTAAAATTAATGATAATTAAGCTTATTGTGATCGATCATTCACATGACATCGTGTTTATGCGAGTGTGAACGGATTACTTCTCAAATGATGTACAATGTTTCAGTGAGCTGTGACGATGTCGTCTGATGTTGAGCTTGGTACCCCGTCTGGTACACCTCTGAGGCGCCGGCGTAAGTCCATGAAAATGAAGGCTCAGGCAGAAAAGCCCATTGATATCTACATAGTTCGAGTGAAAAGGCTTTCCTTAGTGAAGAAAGTTACGGACGTCCGTTGGAAGGGATGTTACATCGTACTTTACCTGGTGATGAAAGTATTCGTGGATATTTTATGATAAATTAATTAGGATTATTAAATAGATGTTAAATTACCGGTAGCTGTTGGCTGGCTGACTGACTGTTCGATTAGGAGTAGGCCGCGGACTCGGAATAGTTCGGTACCCGAAGATCTACTTAACTTTCTTGCATCTCAGAGACCTCAACCGCAGTTTAATAATAAATTACGTGTCTTAATCATCTAACCTATATAAAGGCTACTGAGACAAGTGTCTGGGAAACATACAATAGGGCATTAACAACACTGTTTGTAATCATAATCATTTATTTGTAATGTTAAGAATAAAAATTATTTATTTGCTTAAAATACAGGTGTTACCAGATGTTAAAGTTGGTGGTTTATGCATAAACCATATTTTGCCTTTTTAGGGCATGCAAAAATAATTTTACATTATTGTATAATGCGTTTCTATGTGACATTTAACATGTACTTATTAAGTTTACAGTAAAATAATTATTAATAATAATTAATATAAAATAATTAGTAAAGTAAAATAATTATTGGTACGTATTAGTCTCAAAATAAGTTGAGCGTAATACATAGTCAAACAATACAATTCTTTAATATTTGTCTTTATACGTTAATTTTTATCATTCATTATTTTAACAAAATGTTCAATATTGTTACCATAATTTAGATTTTAGAATATATTAATTATTAACATTATTTATAAATTCATTAGTAGAATTAAATCGTTAACTTCAAACTCTTTATTTATAGTTATTTGGTATTTTAAATTATAAATTAGTCCACACATTAAAAGAGTTCGTTCTTTACTTATATTGTCACTTACGGGATATCTTCCGTGATTGTTCATTGTTTTGAGCTCCCTAGTTTATTTTAAAACCGTGAAAGCTTAAAACAGAGTTCGTTCTTTATATAGAAGTCCTGTTAATGCCTCAACACAGAAAACTGCGGCAGAGGCTATGTTTGGGATAAATAAATACACGAGATAAATTACACGAGATTTTGTCCAATAAGCTTAGCGCCGATAAGTCTATGTACTAATTTAGAGTTGCCATAAGTCGAAAAACTTAATTTTGATATGATAAGAAAAGTACAAAGCCTCTGTCGAAGTTTGCGGGTCCATACAAGATCACTGAAGTTGCAGCTGATTAAATCCGACCATGGATACATTTTGGAACTGCATAGCTCCGATGTCCAGTAGCTTTGAGAATGCTGGCAAAAGTAACTGAGTAAAGCTAACTTAAAATATTTCCTCTTACTGTCTATTTTATTGCAAAACATTTTCTTTAAATGTACAGGGTCAGAAGCTCTAGTTAAATATGTTGTCAAGTTTTAAAAATGTATATATACCTATTTGTAATGAATAGAAATGTTTTTTTTTTTTTTGTATTTTTTGTTTTTCTCTCTTTATTTTTAACGCTTAAGAATGTCATGATTTTATTTCTATGATTGTTGTGTGTGCCAGGAGGCCACACAGTGTCGGATGGCCGAATGTCATGATTTTCAAATATGTATTAAATAATAAGATCTGCTGTGATCTATTTAAACTAATATTATGGAGGGTTTTAAAGATTTTAATAATTCGTTTTATATTTGAAAAATGACAACACTGCCTAACCGTCAATGTTGTAGCGGGAAGGGGTAGTTTATAAAACATGACACTCGGCCGAGAGAGCGCTGTTCATTGGAAGAAATTGTGGTGTTAAGACTAATAGTCGAATCTGTGTCTGATAACTGATAAGTGTTGTAATTATTGCATTTTGTATAAAAAGTTAAATAATGTAGAAGTGCCCATCCAGGCCTATGTGGACTGAAATACTTGGATTTGAATATACTCAAGAGTTGATTGGAGCTACAGTTGTTTTATTACACACCCATCCCTAAAACCTCCGAAAAAACATCGGTAGAGGATTACAGGTACACTGATTTACAAACACATAAAACACGGTTTTCGACCGAGTCGCTCAGTAAACTTGAATTTACTCATCCATGTTGACTACATAATTATTGAGTAGCTTGGACATCGCGAGGCAGGTCAAAGCTCTATATTTTGATTTCCGAAAAGCCTTCGATAGACAACGATGTACTCTTGACAAAACTAGAGGCCATAGGTTTCTCGTCCGATTTCATAGCTTCTTTGCCGACTACCTGCGAGATCGCAAGCAGTTTGTCAGACATGGTTGCTTTGAATCTAAGCCTTACAATACCCGCTCGGGCGTGAGCCAGGGATCCGTGTTGGGGCCGCCTCTGTTCCTGTTCATGATTAATGATTTAGTAACAAAGGTTAAGTTTGCCAGGTGCTTGCTATACGCCGACGACCTATAACTGGTTACATTACAACACAATCAGATCGGACGAGGACTAAACTCCTACAAAGGGACATTGATGCCGTTTATATGTGGAGCATTGTAAATAAACTTCCTTTCAACACAAGCAAGTGCCACGTCATGACATACGATAGAGGGTTGCGACACTTGCGCCCAATCCGTTTCAACTAGATTAGGTGGTGACGTAATTTCTCGAGTCACCAGCGTAAAGAATTTGGGAGTGACGTTCGACCGCTGTCTGACATTTAAAGACCACATTTCTACCCTCGCGAAGGAATCTTTCAGGTGTCGTAAGCTTTTTGACGCGAAATGTTCGTGACTTCCGCAATCCTAATGTTCTTCATTTACTATAAGTAAGTACGCAACTTTTTTCCCGCACTCGTGCGGGTAAATGAAGAAAACGCATGCGTGTAAAATACATTGCATGTTGAACCTAATCGAAGTGCGATCAGAACCCGTTTTCGAAGAAGTGTATATTGAAATATAATAAAAGTCGGCCCAGATAGTTCTTTGAGAATTATAAAATAAGTAGGTATAAGTACTTTTCTTATTTTCATGTTTATTTATTTTAACACAGACTAATTATTTACATTATTGACACACTATAACTATATAATAAGTAGTACCTAATAAAAATATATTATACAAGTATCAAAAAGGGTTACAGGGCGTCGATACAGTCGTCCACAGCGCTGTCAACAGAAAAAATGCCCCGAAGGCTGGCAGCATTGCCACATTGCACATTGCCACACACAAAAAATAGGCGCGCCCTCTGGTCACGTGCAGAGTCGACCAACCGCTTAGCAATTTCCCGAAATACTAAGTGGGCCTGGGCACTCGAACCCCATAGCCCTAATGTTTCAACCCCAAATAGCTCAAACACATAATTACCAATTAAATTATTGTATTTGCGCCGTTTGAGGTTTTCAGCACCTGCAGCAGCCGCCCCAGCGCAGCACACTGTGTTAGGAAGATGGGATGGCTCAAGGGTGTCGACGCAAGTTGCGTCCCACACCTAAGGCCTACCCAACTTCCATGGCATTATGGTCATACCATCTGGTCTCTTCCCATCAATAAGTAGGTACATAAGTTTGGGAAAGTCTGAAAACAAACAAACAACTTACCAACTGTCATTTTCCCGCTAATAAAACTTGGATCATTGTGTATAATATCTGCGATAGCTGCTACAGGGATTCCCCAATTAGCTACAGGACCCCAGAAGTGGGTGCTGAAAAATAGTTATTGCCATATTATTATTACGTTTATTTTTAATTATTTCTAACAAGTCTAGAATTACAACACATGCTTAATCAAACTTTACCTCATTAAATACTGCCTAAACTCCTTCCCTTTCAGCTGTTTGAATAAATTACCAACAACTTTACTCATTGTGACTGAAATGAAAATAAGTGTTAATTGAGATTTCCTACTTTTTGGATGTATAGTTGCTGCCAATTAAGATGTCAATAGCGGTCATTGCCCTTTCCCTAATATCTCTTCGTACGAACCCAAAACTATGAACCATGTATCGTTTTTCTGGAGGGAGTGAGGGGGTACCCGTTACCTGGTACCTACCACTCCTATGAAAAGGCAATGCATCGTTCCTAAGAAAAACCAATTATTGGATCCTAGTCTCAAAACACTTTACAGTAGCCTATAAAAAGCGCTCGATGTGGTGCAGTCAAGGGACGCCCGGTCGACTGAGGCTTCGCACGGAGAGGCTACATACGTGTGTCAAACTTCGCTGTGCAAGAAATTGTATGTGACAGAGTCCACTGCAACCCACGGATACGCTATGCATAAATTGACGACACTATTACATTTGTCAAACAAATTAATCCACCCAGATAACGCGGGCCGCGTGGCCGTGCACAGCGTGCACCGCAGTAGGTTTGCGCCTTTACCCCCCAACTCGTGCCAAAAACCCATGAAAACATTTTACGTCAAGGTTTAACTAGTTATAGTTACTGCCAGTTAAGATGACAATAGCGGTCATTGACCCACCTACATTTATTAAAGTTCTTAACTTTTAAAACCAAAAATAAGCCGCTGTTCAAGTCTTGAATCGCCATCTATCGTGATCTTCAACATTTTTTCTAATGAAAAAGACGATACATGGTTCATTAGTTTTGGTTCGTACGAGAAGGGTTATTAGGGCCGGCGCACATTTGACGAAGCGCAGCGTAGAGTATTTTCACTGTCAAACTATTATAGACACTAGCTGTTGCCCGCGGCTTCGCCCGCGTGAAGTTCGGTAACTGTCCCACTGGATCATACTAAAGGGATAATAGTGTCCTCCATGTTAATCCAGGTTATAAACTATCTATGTGCCGCATTTCATAATCATCACAATTATTATTATTACAATCACCATCACTATCACAACCGCCATCATTATCACAATCACCATCACTATCACTGTCACAATCACAATCACCATCACAATCCCCATCACCATCACTATCACAGTCACCATCATTATCACCAATTATCATCATTAACACAACCACCATAATTACCACAATCATTATCACAATCACCGTCACAATCACCATAACAATCACTAACACAATCACAATCACCATCACTATCCCCATCACTATCGCTATCACAATTACTATCACAATCACCATCACCATCACAATCACCATCAAAATAACTATCACAATCACCACACCATCATCGTTATCACAATAATTATCATCGTAATCACAGTCATTATCACACTCACCATCACCATCACTATCACAATCACTATCACAATCACCATCACAATCATAATCAAAATAACTATCACAATCACCATCATCGTTATCTCAATAATTATCATCGTAATCACAGTCATTATCACACTCACCATCACTATCTCAATCACCATCACAATCACCATCACAATCACAATCACAATCACCATCACAATCACCATCACAATCACCATCACTATCACCATCACAATCACCATCACAATCACCATCACAATCACCATCACAATCACCATCACAATCACCATCACAATCACCATCACAATCACCATCACAATCACCATCACAATCATCAACACAATCACCATCATAATCACCATCACAATCACCATCACAATCACCATCACCATTACAATCACAATCACCATTACAATCAAAATCACCATCACAATCACCATCACAATCACCATCACAATCACCATCACCATCACAATCACCATCACAATCACCATCACAATCACCATCACAATCACCATCACCATCACAATCACCATCACCATCACCATTACAATCACAATCACTATCACAATCACCATCATCGTTATCACACTTATTATCATTGTAATCACAATCATTATCATCGTTATCACAATCATCATTATCACAATCATCATCATCGTAATCACAATCATTATAATCGTAATCAAAATCATCATCATCACAATCATCGTCATCATCATCACAATCATCATCATCGTAATCACAATCATTGGATAAAAAGTAAAGATGTCCTTTCCCAAGGTTCCATCTATGTCTATACCAAAATTCATTTAGTAGGCATATACGATACATAACTGCACCCTGCGTTATCTATCACTCGCATAATTACGGGATCGGGATCGGGATAAAAGGTTGCCTTTGTCCTTTTCCAAGGTTCCATCTATCTCTATACCAAAATTCATTTAGTAGGGATATACGATACACAACTGCACTCTGCGTTTCCACCCGTATAATTCCGGGATCGGGATCGGGATCTGGATAAAAAGTACCCTATGTCCTTTCCCAAGGTTCCATCTATCTCTATACCAAAATTCATCAAAATCGGTTCAGCGGTTTAGGCGTGAAAAGGTAACAGACAGACAGACAGACAGACAGACAGAGTTACTTTCGCATTTATAATATTAGTAGGGAAGTAGGGATAGTAGGGATTGAGCTCATTGAAATAATATCTAAAATCAATTAACACGACAATCACTGAACAGCATCGAAGCGACCACAGAGTAGGTACATTTTTATATAACGACTACATGCGAAAGATAGCGCGCAGGAACGCGACTTCGCGCTACTCCGCGCGCATCCGCTTCCGGTCGCCGGGCTCGCCGAGAAGTAATATAATCAACAACACGTCCCAATCCATCATTTTTTTACTCACGAATGTTTGGGAGTATGAAGCTCTTCATCCCCCATAGAAAAGGGAGGATCCTCCGACCAGACGGGCGTTATGTCTGGTGGGCCACTGCCCGACGGTTGTTGTCGGGTTCTCGTTTATAGTCTTATGTCGCGGATAAAATTGCTTGCGCGATGTAGGATTTTGACGTGTTTCGCGGTTAGTTCATCATCTGTGTCATAGATAGCGCTGTAGTACTTTTTGTTCCATGTAGCGAAGTACTTTTTGTAGTGTCGCTACAACACTCCTCCCCCTCGGAGACCAGAGTCGATTGTAGACAGATGTGCCATAGAGAGGTGCCGTAGAGGTGCGCCGTAGTACTTAAGTACTTTTTGTAGTGCCCACAGAACACTATTACTCCTAGCGGAGGTAGTGCCCGCTACAAATGTACACGTTTCGACGTTTGAAAAATTGCAAAATGAATGACGACTGTGTGTCGATTATGCGCAGTCTAGCGCATACTCGCGAATCCGCGCAAAGACTGCGAGCGGATGCGCGAGTCTCCGCGCGGTTTCGCTCGGTTAGAAAGCCTAATGTGTCACGTACGTGTATATAAAACTAAAACTTCGCGGGCGTGCTCTGCGCTGCGCTCCGCCATATGTGCGCAAGCCCTTATGGAAAGGACAATGACCGCTTTGTCATCTTAACTGGCAGCAACTACTAGTACTAGTAGTTGCTGCCAGTTAAGATGACAATAGCGTGTGTAGTGTAATACATTTCAATGAATTAGACTCACCTCCTTCAATTAATACACTTACCTATTTTCGATAATGTCCGCTCGTGTGTAAAATTATTACGTTTATTTAATTTAGAAAAATATTTAGAATGCTCCTATATACCCAAAGACATTCAAATATTTAAATCTTTTGAATCTCTTTGTAAATACCCCGTCCTTCTTGATTCCTTGAATGTTACTGTCAATATAACTATCCAGTCAAACTCATCGAGTTTGTAGTACATTATAACTCAATGGTCAAACTGATAAAATCTATGCTGATATGCGATAGTGTGCCCAGCCCAAGGAACTTATACAGTGTGTTTGGCTACCGGTTATCGATACTATAGGAGCATAATTAAATAAGTACTAGTAATAGTAATAACTCATTTGTATAAAAAAAACATGCGGGGCAGTCTTTGGGGACTGCCCATACCTAGAAGTGAAAACTAAGTAAAAGAAACTGAACTTGTTTAAAAATATGGTTGTCTGTAAAGTCGGTTTACAGACGATAATTTTACGTGATAACGTCATCCAATGGTGCCTCAAAAAAAAACAAGATTCTGTTGGAGCTAGATGAAAGAACTCTTCAAGGCCTTTCAAACGAGCCTAAACTCGGCTTCCTAGCTCCAACGGGTGCGAAATTAGGCCACGGGGAGGTGAAGTAGCCCTGAGGGAGGGAGGAGGGGCGGTTTCAGGGGGAGTTAAGGGAGGGTCGGGAGGGGGTAGAATCGTGGAAAGTTGATTGGGGGTTGAGGTAGACCAGCGGGGGAGGGGGTGTTTCGTGGCGCCCTCTCCCCTCCACTCTCCCCCACCCCTCACTCACGGGCCCACCCCAGTCGTAGCAGTGCTACACCTAAGTGGTGCTATCCCGTAGCGGCGGCTACGAGTGCTACGAAGCGTGACAGACGGGACGTGAGGATGAGTTCAATGTTTTTCCTTCACCCAAAATTGCTCAACGCGCCTAATGAAGTTTTCACTTCAAAAATACACGTTCAAAACTATCCTCCTTACCCACCCCGAGAATGGCAGCCATTGTTTTCCTAATTGGCTGATCAAGGGTAAGTTCAATGAAAAATCTTTGAATTAAGGTGGGTACTGACCACACACACCATCACGTCTGTATAGTTCGGTTCGAACTTAATGGGGGCTCGGCAGTCAGCTGCAAATGACGGTCGAGTCCAACTAAGGGAACAGTGCAAGTATTTAAAATCGGTTCAGTAGTTTTTGACGTAGACATGTCTGTATCAGTATCTAGGAAATACTGCCGTGTCCGTATCATTATTTAGTTTATCGGTTAGAAACAGATTACGTAATGAAATCTTATAATCACCAACAAGCACTATTTCAAACGATAGATTTCTAAACGAATAAATAGGGCTCAGCGCGGCGGCAAGTTTGAAACCTAACGTCAATCGACATGGCCCTTGTCAGACACTGCTAGATTTTGTAACCAAATGTATTTCGACTCAAAATGATGAAAATATTGAAAAAAAGATAGAAAAATCCTAAAAGATGGCAAAATTTCACAAAAATACGTAACACCACATGCTAAAAACAGAAAATGTGTGCTTCGGGCGCAGTATGGGATTACTCCGCATGTTCATCATTTCGTATATTATTATATTTATTGGAGTTTACTTCGGACTAGTCGCAGTACTGGTTTATGCTAGAAACGTAGTCATACTCGCCAGCAAGTACGTACTATAATAACTTTTTATGACTAATGGGAAGAGCTAACTATAATAAGATTTAAAGTCAATATTAGTGCTGCATGATCGCAGAGCGCTTAGTTGCTGCTACAAGATAAATTGTCAGTCAAAACTTGTATTGCGAACTAAGTGTACAATGTAGTTCGCAATAAACATTTACCTAGTTCCAAGGAATGGAAAGAGAAATGTTGGTCGTCCTTACGACGAGATGGGCAGACGACATTGTTTTAATTGCGGGAATATCCTGGATCAGGCTGGCACATGAACGTGGAGCTTGGTACAAGCGTGGAGAGGCCTATTCCCAGCAGTGGGTGAAGTCAGGCTGTGGATGATGATGATGAAGTGTACAATGTTGGTGTTAGGTTAGTACTTATGACTGAGCAGCCTTTTACAAGCAATGTTATCGTAGTGGTGCCCCTTTGACTGTTTGTGTATACCTACTTGTAATTTCTCAATAGCGCTGTTTTAAGTGTCTGTAGTCCGTATGCAAACTAGGCATTTATGCCTGCATTAATAATTCCTTGTTTTTTTAGCAAAACAGCATCTTATTTTTAAATATATATTGCAGCTTACCCGAAGAACCCTACGCACAATAAAAATCATGAATACTTTCAAGAAGTCTTTAATTACAAATATTACAAAAAGGCACTGGTAGTTGGACGGTATTTTTACATTGAATAAAACACTTCAAATAATTATAATGGAATGTATGAAGACGACAAAACGCAGAGAGCATTGCAACTACCATCATTTTTTGGTACATAATAATAACTTTCGGTGTCATAGTGAAAACCTTAAAATTATAATATGCCAATTCACAAAGAGTATGCAACCTAAATGGCGTAGTCATGCCATTGCCATCTTGATTTTTCTGCAAAGTTGTAGTACACGATGAAACTGGCATACAGGTAGGGAATACTTATGCATTCAAAAATACCCACAGTTACCCCTGGATACTTTTTTTGTTTACCGTTGTGTTGTTTATTGTTCACTTTCGTTGCCGGGATAGTTTCGTGCTAACACTGCTTTTTTTTAGTCATTTGGACTTTTATTGTTATAAAAGTCATTGACGCCAGGTCCAGAGATTATGTAACCGGGATGTAAGTAATTCTACGCAAAAATTATTGCTAGGAAACGACTTTTTTTGAGGTGTTGTTTAATGTTCACTTTCGTTGCCGGGATATTATCGTGCTATCACTGCTTTTTTTTTATTCATTTGGACTTTTATTGTTATAAAAGTCATTGACGCCAGGTCCAGAGATTATGTAACCGGGATGTAAGTAATTGTACGCAAAAATTATTGCTAGGAAACGACTTTTTTTGAGGTGAAAAATTACGTTTTACGGTAAAACTTAATGCAACGCACTCAAAACATTGTGCTTATGGACTATGGACGCATTTAATAGGTAGTAAACTGGTTATGGAGGTATTAAAAGTGAAGTTATGACCTTAAAAACTAGTATTTGAAAAAATAAACTTGTAAATAACTTGTATTAGTAAAGTTATGACCACAAAAACTAGTATTTGAAAAAAAAAACTTGTGAAAAACTTGCGACTTTTGACCTTCAATATCTCCGTAACTAGAAGGTTCCCAGATATGGTCCAGGACAAAAAAATGATCGCAATGACGGGGAGAACAAGTGCCTTTCGGCTTCGTTAAGTGTCTTTTTACATTTACACCCTTTATTGGTACCTAACGTGTCAATTTAGAGTAACAAATGCGTGAACGTTTTTGTTTGTTATAGTGTCCTATATGCCAGTTTCGTCGTAAGTGGGGGGTGACTATGCCAGCTTCCATAGAAATAAGTTCAAACCTTTGTAATGGCAGTAGTTTGTTAGTCACATAGAAATACATTTTAATAATAAATTGTATAAATAGGATTCTCTGTATACTTTGAACTTCTTTTTTTTATTCGTTTCCCGAGCATTTGTTACGCGACGAATAATCATTCGCGAATGCTCGCAGTGAGTACCGTCCAATACGTAACGTTTGTAAATAAACCCCGTAATTTGAAATTATTTTTTTAAAAACATTGATTATTGCTTAGTCAATATAAGAAAATAATTATTATTGATTAGTAATTCAGAACATTTCCAAAAACATTATACAAAAAATATCTCTGAATATAATTGTCATTTACAATGTTTTAGTAATAAAGTAACTTGTGCAACTTACTTATATTTTACTGCCTTTTTAATACACAGTACTCTCCATAGAATATTTAGTGTTTTATATATCTAAGTATAAGAAGACACTACATCATTATAGAATACGTTAGTATAGTATATTCAAGAGCACATCTTTGCTTTTTATCTTAAAAAGCGAAAAATAAGACAAATTTATCCAATTAGGTTGTAAGGTTAGCTTGCCGTAAAGATCTGCTTAAATTTTCTATATTACTAAGCCACTAGATAAATCTTTAATTTGGTATCAAAATTTACTGTGCCCACATAAACAACGAACATCAATACACAACGATAAACTTCAATATAAGTTGCCATAGCTTTTGAGCAATAGTGAAATATAATGCCGATATCAGAAGCTTCAGTAGAGTGAATCTTTCATTCCTGTGACGTCATGGTGGCCTACCATGACGTCTTAAAGCAAGATCGTTTTAATCTTGTTCCAGTGTGGGTAAGAGACGGAGCTATAGAGGACGTCTATCGCCATCTCTTTCACACGCTGGAATAAAATTAAAACAATTCTGCTATAAGACGTCATGGTAGGCCACCTGTGCCTTTTTGTTTGAATTCTTTTTCCACTTCATTTTGTGTTCAGACGTTTCATTCAAACTGTCAGGGCGTCCGATATAAGGTACATTTATAAAGATATTTAAACTATAGTTATAATTTTAAAAGATCTTTTGAACAAGAGACGCGGCGTAGTCGTATCATTCGTTCCACGTGCCATGATTCGCCTTGGTGTAGTCTCTTTCACTAGCTGCAAACTCGAACTATTATACATAATATCTAATATTTTAATTAGGCCTTCACAGGCACTTAGGAATGTCAAAAAAAATAGCAAAGCTACAGTCCCAGTCACAAGGCAAAATAACTTGAGAAAGTACTGTAGTTGCACATTTCAAAGCATAGATCTCTATGGTGAAGAATGGGCAAGAAAATCCTGGGTCATGTAAAGACAAGTATACATTACATTAGTAGCGGCACCTATACATTAGCAGCTTCAAATGATAAATCAGTAAAAAAATAGCTGCACAAAACAAGTTCTACGATCCTCAATAATTATAAATGTATATTATATTAATCCTAATATTCTCGGGGAGCGGGGGTAGTTGAATATCTTCTTCCATCCTTATGTAAAATATGCGCTTTAGACGAGAAGTTTTGAACATAAGCCCGATATACAAAACTTATACTAAATAAACTATATTAAATTAACGTTAATATTACAGTTTGCTATGAATGTAGTAATTAGATCCTGTTATAGAAAAACTTTCAGTCTAAAATGGACGGCTTTCTTTATCTTTTTCTAATATAAGAAGTACGTAGTAATTTTATAACAAAAATTAAGTGCATTATAATCTTAATAAAAACTTCATTGTGCATTTTAAATCATAAAAATAATATGTAGGAAATAATCCTGAAAATAGACACTATCTAAATACTAGTTTAGTAAATGCGTAGAGATTCAATAAAATAAAAATACTAAATATTATTATACAGTGTTAGTTTTCAATGCCCAGCCAAATTTAAATTTATGATCTAGATATCGAACCAAAAGTGCATTTTAAATATTATTGTCGAAAAATATAAAAAAATAGCAAAAAAAAAAGTTCTTAAAAGTTTCTAAATCATAAACCTAGTGGGAATCAATACACTTGTGTGCGTGCATGCACCGCCAAATGTACGTGTGTGCTAACTGCTACCTATCTAGGCTGTTAAACTGAATTGTGCTGTTGTAATATCCACACTTTTGCATTTTAGTGGCGGACAGGAATAAAATTTTATTTAAAAAAATGTTCTTTTTTTAAATTATTTCGAAAATATTATCGATTCTAAACCATTTCTGAAAATTTGGCCGGTGATTGTAAACTATACCCTGTATATGGTACGTAATAGGTACTCAGTTAAAATCTCCGGTCAGTCAAACACATTTCACCAGTTATTTTTCAGACCCACGTAACACGGGGTGAGCTTATTGCCATCCACCAGCCACAATTTGAGACTCCAGGCAATTATTGAGTGATTCCTGATAGAAAAGTCCAACCTGAGAATCGAACCTGGATTCGAAACTGAGCCTATAAACGAAACAGGTCTAAAATTTGATGTATTGCTAAATAGCCTTGTGTCCCGAAAAAAACTAATTAGTCCGTCAGTTAGTTTATCAAAACATATTTAACCCATATTTTTCTTTTGTTACGTAAATCATAATTGACGAAGATACGACGCTTTTAAAATTTTCAATACGTCACGCCGTGCTATAATTTTTAGTGCGTTGTGACGTCACGAGCCCCCACTCCCGAGTTTTGATGCGTTTTATCTTTGTCAATATTTATTGATTTACAAAAACAAAAAATACGTGTCCATTATTTTCCAATGCTCTAACTGACGGACGAAATAGATTTGCAATTTATTGATGGTGGAAACTAGCCTATTACCTAAACCAGCTAGGTTTTTCGTATGGAGTCTATATAGGCCTGAAGCCAGTTATCATGATACCAGAGCGAGAAAGAGATAGCGCTATTCAGGTTTTATAGCACCATCCTGTTTTCGCACTAGTAGTTCTAGTTCGGAGATTCGCAAGAGATTTCTTCCTCTATTCTAATGTATTACAAATATCTACCGTGTAATAGTTGCTTATTGCAGTCTGATAATGTTATACCTACATATAATAAACAAATCTATATTGTTCAGTACATTCTAGGGTCCTAAATATTCTGTGCTTTGACTTAAACATTATGTTATAATAATTGATATGTGCTATACTATAGTCTCCGCCAGATAAGTAAGAATTAAAGGTCATTAACCCGCATACATTTATTCAAATACATAAGTCCGAAAACAGAAATAATGACATAAACTTGTCCCGAAACGACCTTTATCGTGATCGTTGACTTTTTCTAGTAATAAAAAACGATTCATAATGTATTGTCGGGGTACCTACGCAGAGAAATTAACGAAAGAGTAATGACCTTTAATTCTTACTTATCTGGCGGAGACTTTAGAGTACTAGATCTTATCATGAAAGTACACTTTTATTTTAGTCATGTCTCTTAGTCTTGGACATGTTTGAAAAAAGTTTGTCTAAATACAAATCGAATATTAATACATAGATACGCTTAATACAATATTGCCATTGAAACTTTATATCTAAGGCACTATTTCCATAACATTTTTTTATAGTTTGACGACACTAAGCTATTCCCAATGAATCCACCGACAAAAAATACAAAAAAAAACCACGATCACATTGTAAAATGATGACCTACAGTAGTACATCGTGTAAAATTTTATAAAAAAACTTCAGAACATTTTGAGCAGGGCGACTATCTAAAGATCTAAACCAAAGGCGATTAAGGTAATATAATATTTTAAGCTTACTTGCTTATTACTTTTAAGCTTACTTGCTTGATTAAGGTAATACAATATTTTAAGCTTACTTGCTTATTACTTTTAAGCTTACTTGCTTGATTAAGGTAATATAATATTTTAAGCTTACTTGCTTATTACTTTTAAGCTTACTTGCTTGATTAAGGTAATAAAATATTTTAAGCTTACTTGCTTATTACTTTTAAGCTTACTTGCTTGATTAAGGTAATAAAATATTTTAAGCTTACTTGCTTATTACTTTTAAGCTTACTTGCTTGATTAAGGTAATAAAATATTTTAAGCTTACTTGCTTATTACTTTTAAGCTTACTTGCTTGATTAAGTTAATAAAATATTTTAAGCTTACCTGCTTATTAGGACAATAAACCATTTTCTACTTCTCTCCGTCGTAAGAACGCATTGGGAACTCACTTGGACCAATCTATCTCAGCTTAAAAACTAGGAATAAAACGCTTAGTATAACAAGAACGCTACTCTGTATCGCCGCGGCGCCGGCTAACCTGCACTTGAACATATCGATCCTTGTTTCCTTGTCCGCGATAATGTTCTGGAACTCCGCCTCCACGATCTGCCCGTCGTAGTATGTGATGGGATCTTCGAATGGGTACTCAAATCCTTGCAGGCATTCGCACTTGTAGCCGCCAGCTTCGAAACCTCGGCCCAGGATTGGGACACACTGGAATAGGAATGGTAGTGTTAATATGGGTGGAGGCTAATATTGCAATGCATGACATTATTCTAGTAGCATTTCAACCAGCAGCGGATCGAATCCAATTCAATTTTTTATTGCATATCACATGTGTTTTGTAAGGTCTTATTATTAATATAAAGTTCACATGGACCCGGCGGGCACAACAATTTATAATATTAGACAGTAAGTAGCATTTAAACAATCATCATCAATTAAAAATATGTAAGTTCATTAAAATAAGTAAATAATATCAAAAGTATAAAATAAAAAGATAAAATGAGAATTAAAAATGTCGAATAAAATAAAATTATAGTCAAATACATCTATCTGGTCATTAGAATAATAATCGAAATACAGTTATGTCAATAAGATTACAATCAAAAACAAAATGTCAAATTAAATTACAGTCAAAAAAATCAAGTCACTAAAAAATAATGATCAAAATACAATCATGTCAAAAGCTACTACTACTACAACAGCCCATAACGTCCACTGCTGGGCATAAGCCTCTCCCATGATGGGAGGAATTAGCCGTAATCTCCACGCTTGGCAAGCCGATTGGAGATCGCAGTGATGAAAGACTAACAGAAAACGCTGCTGCACATTGTCTGGTCTACGGAGGCGCAAGGTGTTCTGCCTCAGACATTAGTCAGCTTATACGACACCCGTGAGTGTAATGGGTTGGTTCTATTCTACTCTGCCGGATACCACACGGCGGAAAAGCTAATACTCGTAAGTAATCAAAACGTCAATAAAATAGAATTAAAGTCAAAGTCAATATTATATCATGTCATTATGAATACCACTGGAATGTACGCAGTCCAGTGACTGGATTGGATGGACGTGTCTACTTTTTTATTCTAGGTCGCCCATTCCAGCGCCATTGGAATAGTGGAAACCAGGGATGTTGCGGAAGTAAACGACAAAACCAACTGCTGGATAAAACGACGCAGTGAACACGCATTGTTGTAATTCCTAATAATAACTGGACTAGAACAGTGTCGATATGATCCAGTTCAGCAGTAGGCTGTATTACTGGAACAATGTGAACCAGGTATCATCGTAAGACGTGCCCTTACACAGGTCGAGCGAAATAGTACATTGTTACCCTAGGGGTGAAAGTAACTTATTTAGTCCCGAGACGGGGTTTGGTGCCCGAGCGAAGCGAGGGCGCTAATAGTTCGAGGGACTAAATAAGTCTTTAACCCGAGGTAAACACTGTGCTTTTCATTACGAATACAAGGAAAGTAAAAAAAAAAACATACAACTCGAAAAAACTAATGAAGATCGGAATTCGAATGGGGTAGATGACACACCAATCAATTGAGATACTTTTTAAGAGCTTTCTAAACGCGGTTCTCTAATAGACTTTGTATGGCAATAGCCTACTGTGACGTCACTGTTTATTCAACTCAATGACTCGACTATTTATAGATTTCAAAGCAACTAAAAATCAAATTTGGCAATTAATTGAAAATAAATCGGGTTTTCAGGCCCAAAATAAAGTGTTTTTTTAGAGAAAGGTGTTTTGGAATTATTGTTTTATGGTGTCATCTACCCTATTGCCGCTTTCCCACCTATTTTGCTTTTTTTTCTGTGGCGGGCCAGCTATTCAGCCAATACCTATTTTTCATTTTCATCATCGAAAAATGGTAAATATTTTTCCCAAATCTATGTTATTTTAAAGAAATAGTTGAAACTTAATTATAATAAAGATATTTAAAATATATATTCTTTAATTAATACTTAACTTTATGTTATTTCAATTTTACATCGTGGCTGTATAGAAAGTTGGAACATGGTTCAATAGAAAAATGAACCATTTTTTTTTTAAATAATTTGACAGCTGTCAGTTGAAAACGATTCTCCCTAGGGCTGAAAAGTATTACTTTCAACCCGCTCCTCAGGCAACTTCAGACCTACTTTCAGAGTATGAGTAATGAAAACTTGTTTACACTGAGAAGAGTGGCCTCGCACATCCCACATGAAAAGCCAGACACGAATTTCAGAATGAGTGAGCGAGACTACACGAATCAATTAAAAAACATGATCATTTTATAAAGCAGTAAGGCGAATCTACCTATTAAAATCTTTAGGTTAACGAAGTGCTATTATCAATAAATGAAAAGTGGATAACACTTGTAGCGGTTCCAGACTAGCGTATTTCTCGGCACGTATACTTGCAATCAAACTTGCACTTCCAATCACGGAACACACGAGGGATAATAAACTGTATTTTTAACGTATTTCGAGACAAATTAGAAAGCAAGAATAAAATAGTACTTACATAAGAAGAACTCCTGTCGCACTTATCAGTGCCCTTGAAAGCGTTCGGCACAAAGTACTTGTCCGGACACTGGTTGATGTCCAGCGACATCAGAGCCATCGTTACTGCTACCACTCCTCTGAAAACGTAAAAGGAAGATTTTAGCTTGATGACGCAACTCAAAGCATTTATTTCGAACTAGCTTTCGCTCGTGGCTTCTCTCGCGTTTTTGAATTTGACAATCAATTCGGGTTGTACCCTGCTTGTAATAATACAGAGTGTAAACAACCTCATCACGAAGCTGTCAACCAAGCATTCTGTACATCAAACTAAGTAACTTTACGCAAAAATTATTGCTGGGAAACGCCTTTTTTTTTGGAGTGAAAATTCTTGTTTTGTGGTTCAACTCAATGTAACGCTCTCAAAACATTGTGCTGATGAATGGATTGAATAGTACGGGGGTCGTGGAGATGTTTAAACTAAAAATCTTACATTTAAAAACTTGTATTTAAAAACAAACTTGTCAAAAAGTTGGAACTTTGACCCCCAATATCTTCGTAACTAGAAGGTTCCCAGGTATGGCGTAGAACAAAAAATGATTGCAATGACGAGGAGAACAAGTGTCTTTCGGCTTTGTTAAGAGGTTTTTTACACCCTTTATAATGGGGAAGGTTGGTCAAAGCTGATTGTAGATGGCATGTCCATAGCTTAGACCTAATCTGACCATTGAGGTCAAACTATTTTTAAATATTAAATGACATTGACAGATTTTCAACAAATGACGATGTTTGGTACAAGCGATGCTAGCGCCATTAGTTCCACAGTTGCCATCCCCATTTCAATCATGATTCGAAAGACATGTGGCGCCATATATTACCATGAGGACGTTATTGTTGTTTTCCTCGGGAACAATACTTTTTTTCGGGGTGTAAGGTACCCATGTCCGTTTCTGTACACCTGACGACGTATATGCAAAATTTCAAGATGATCGATTCAGTGGTTAAGGAGTGAAAAGGTAAAGTAAAATAAAAAAAAATATCGCTGGAAATTACACACAGCGCCATCTAGTGCCACACTAAGCAACGAGGCTTGTGTCGTCGACACCAGATAGTTGATATACTACATAGATACTTTTGTTTGTAAATACATACTTATTATACATAGGTATAAACATCCATGACTCGGAAACAAATGTCGATGCTTATCACACAAACATTTGCTCCTACCGGGATTCGAACCCGGGACCCTGAGAACGTAAGGCAGCCTCACTACCGCCGCGCCATTCGGGTCGTAATAAACAAACTAACTTACTTTCACATTTATAATATTAGTTAGGAAGTTAGGATAGACTGGTATACTGATCGGACACACAGCAGAAACACACTGAACTACTACAAAAAAAAACAATAACACTATGCCCAACCTGATAGATTGGACCAAGGACCATCACAAGCAGAATGTACGCTCACAATCGATTAATATGAATTTAGGATAGACTGAAAATGAAAAAAATGAAAATGAAAAAGTGTTTATTCACAAAAATATATTAGAACTGTTACATAATTACCCCCGCCAAACTGCAAAGCAGTTTGTTGGCAGACGTAGCTCCTTTTCCTTAACATTAACTTATTAAAATTTTAATAGTGACACTTTTCCACAAACAGTAAACAAAGTAAAAAAGAAAAATAAAATAAAACCATTCTAGCATTCCATAGAATAACAAAAACAGGTGTGTTAACATTGTTTGACTATTATCTACTAGCGAGGCTTTTACAGAAGATATTATATAGGCACTTATTTAATTTGTTTTTAAAGGAGGTTTTAGTGATACAAGCGTTATATAATATATCAGCTGGAAGGTCATTAAAAATAGTTGGGACTACAAACTTTCTACATCTTCTACCATAATAATTATTACAAGTGGGCACTACAAATCTTCTCATGTTATTGTTCCTTTGTGATCTTGTGTGCATCACCTGGTTTTTAAACTCATTGCTACAATATTGTTCTAAAGCTACTGACAACACTACCCTCTCATGAACCGGCAGCATTTTACATTCCAAAAATAAGTCTTCATAATCACTACTTTTACACCGGTTTCTTGTTTTTTTATCTACTAATATTTTCATGAATCTGATTTGAATTTTTTTTAATTTATCTAAATATGTTTTGAATGTATTGCCATAGCACGCCAGCCCATAAGAAAGCAGTGAGTCCACCAATGCATAGTAAACAATGTACAATGTTGCCCTGTCCAGCACAAAACTAAGGTGGTAAAATTTCACAAGTACTGACCTGAGTTTGTCACATAGTTGTATAATGTGAGTTTTCCATGAGAAGCTGTTGTCTATGACTAAACCCAAGTACCTGTATTCCTTCACCACCTCAATGTTTGCGCACTCACACAACGTCAGTCTGTCACTGTGCAGACACTCATAGCTATGTCCCACTATGCGCGGCAGACGTTCGACTTTTGTTTTAAGATAAGGAGATCGTATATGCATACATTTGGTTTTATTTATGTTAATTATGATGCCATTGTCGTGAGCCCATTTTATAATATTAGTAAAATCCTCCTGAATGTTACTTTCAATTACATTTAAATCTTTATCCGCGTAAACTAGACAAGTGTCATCAGCATACATATATGTGCGACACTTACGAACCACATTGCACATACTGTTGACATGCATGATGTATCCGACGGGACCGAACACTGATCCAGTTGGCACACCACACGTGACGTGTCTGGGCTCTCCGACGACGCCGTCAATAACCGTTCGCAGCGTCCGGTCTGTGAGGTAGGCACGGAACCACCTGTTTAGTGGTCCCGCAACCCCGCACTCCTCCATAGCTTGAAGCAGCTGGTGGTGTTCCAAGGTGTCAAACGCTTTTTTGAAATCAATGTAGACCACCACCACCTGCTTCCGCTGATCCAAACACTCATTGACGTCGTCCGCGAACCGCGCCAAGGCCGTCGCCGTGCTCCGTCCACGTCGGAAACCATGTTGTGCATCTGTCAGAATATTATGGTTTTCCAAGAAGACACTTACCTGATTCACAATAAACTTTTCTACTATTTTATTTATAACTGACAATATGGCTATTGGCCTATAGTTTGCGTAATCACTGTGTGCCCCTTGCTTAAAAATAGGTCTTATTAATGCAGATTTTAATTTCTCGGGGTATACCCCCTTTTCAATACATAAGTTAATAAATAAAGCTATTACAGGGCTCAGCTTAGATTTTAATAATTTTATTTCTTTAACTCTAATTTTATCTAATCCCTCAGACTTATCAGAACTTAGCAAATTTATTATTTTATCTATATCTATTGGATAAGCTTTCTGAAACCGCATTGATACCTTTCCGGTATCAACATAGCTAGACCTGTCCAAGAACTTATGAGTACAAACGTGTTTTATATCTAGGATTTCTTTGGTAAATGTTGTTGAAAACTTATTACATATACTATCAACCGAACACTCTAATTTTCCCAAGTACTTTAGAATAACAGAATCTAAACTTCTTTTTTCATTTCCTATCCATGAATTAATTTTAGTCCAAATCTTTCTAATGTTCTTTTTACACTTTTTTATTTCTTCTTGACGGTATTTATTCTTTGCTTTATTTATACATTTATTTACTCTGTTTCTAAACCTATTATATTGCCTACGCAAATTCATATCCTCCGGTTTATTTTTCCAATTTCTAAACAACCTATCCCTAATACCTATCATTTTCTTAAGCTTTTGCGTGATCCATGGTTTGCTTTTCCTTTTATTGCGTACCAAAACCTGAGTTTTCGCTTCATTATAAACAACATCAAAAATTGAATATAATCTATTATATAGGTCTATCGGACATTCACAATTTAACAGCTCATTCCATGAAACGTTTTCCATTTTTTCTAACACCTTTTTATCGCAAATAACAGTCCTATAAGATTTCAATACATTCGGAACGTCATCCAATACAGATTTACTAGCGAGGCGCACACCCACAACATAATGATCTGATATCTTAACAGTTAACACATACGCAGATATTGCACGTCGAGTTCGAACCCACACATGGTCAATGCACGACCGCGTCACCGTGTCACCGTACACCTCCTCTCGCGTTACGTCACGGATAGCACATTCCAAGCCTAACTCGCTCATATCATTTGTGTAGTTATTGGTTACACTGCAAGAACCGGTTTTACGCAGCAGATCTATGTTTGTATCACCAATCATAATTACGTCACAGCCCAAGGGAATCCTCGATAATAGCCTGCGCACTTCTTGCACAAAACCGTGTCCATTTGTTTTTGGTGGCCTGTATAAAGCCAAAATATGAATAATTTTACTTCCATCTTGAAAAAGTTGCCCGTGTATCATCTCAAAGTAGTTAGATTTGATTATGTTGGCAGTAAAATTTAACTTGTTGTTTACATACAGCAAAATCCCACCTCCCTTTTTAATTTCCCTTGTATTTATGTATGTGTCGTATCCTTCCAAATTGTATAAGCACAGTTCGTGTTTTCTGATGTTAATCTCTGTTAGTGCAATAATATCCAGTTTTTCCTTGCAGTTGTCTATTAATACTTGTAGTTGATTAAAGTTTTTTCGGAGTGATCTTATATTCAAATGTATAATATTTAGATTATTATCACATTGCAGTAAGTCATTCTGCCAGCTATCGGTACATATGTATTTGTTGTATTCAATGTCACATGTTACGTGTGAAGCTTGGTTGTCGAATTTTAATAAAGGAATACTCACGATTTATGACAGCAATGTACCACTACGTTATTTGTCTACTGCGTACGCACTAATGTCGCTTAGTGTGCGTATCGACTTGATTTTATTGTCGTTTGGATCATCTTTTCTTATCAGCACTTTACCGTTCTGTACCCAAATGTATTTAAATGTTTGCTTTAGCTCGTTCTTAGCCGTCCATAGCAGGTTGCGCATATATTTGGTGAGATCCTCATTTATATAGATTCGTTGTCTATTTCCGCTAGCAAATATATCATCATTAGTTAGCTGGTGAGATTTTCTTGTGGCTATCCATTTGTCACGACTAGCACGCGTAGCCAACGTGATAACCACCGGGCGCGGTTTTTTATCGCGCTGCGACTTCTCGGTCTTAATTTCTTCACCCACCCTCTTTATCTCACATATCACTCCACCTTCTACTCCTAATTTGCTCGCTATATTCTTAATTGTGCTCTCTAAATTCTCGTTTTTCTGCTCATCTAATCCAAATATTTCTACATTTCTTTCCTTGTCACGTACCTCCAAGTAAACAATTCTTTCTTCCAGTGCCTTATTACAGGTTTCCAAGTGCACATTCTTATGCTCTAATGCTTTCATCTTCTTGTCCGTTTTTTCCTTCTCTTCGATCAATTCCTGGTACTTCTCAGCATAAAAACTTATGTCATCTGACATCGATTCCAAAGTTTTTTTCATATTGAATACTATTGCCAGCTTTTCATTGACTTCGGCCAACAGTTTTTCTGGGGTTGTCTGGGTCATGTCGACTTCTATGTGCGGCTGGTAACTCTGCGGCGTGGTTTGGCATTCATCACATAGACCTGTGTCACTAAATGCCTTGATTTTCGCAACACATCTTTTATGGAAGACACCACCACAGCCACCATTACACTTTGCAAGACTATCGCCTTTTACTCGGGCCAGCGACAGTTTACATGACTTGCACTGCACCATCACGATAGGTATATTTGATTTTTTCAATAGTTTTCCGTACACAGAACAGTCAATAGAATTAACAGTCGCGTCACAGGTATCGCGTTCGCACGGTAGGAGCGCACGCGCTGAACTGACTGGTATACTGATCGGACACACAGCAGAAACACACACTGAACTACTACAAAAAAAAACAATAACACTATGCCCAACCTGATGGATTGGACCAAGGACCATCACTAAGCAGAATGTACGCTCACAATCGATTAATAAAAATTTAGGATAGACTGGTATACTGATCGGACACACAGCAGAAACACACTGAACTACTACAAAAAAAAACAATAACACTATGCCCAACCTGATGGATTGGACCAAGGACCATCACTAAGCAGAATGTACGCTCACAATCGATTAATAGGAATTTAGGATAGACTGGTATACTGATCGGACACACAGCAGAAACACACACTGAACTGCTGCAAAAAAAAACAATAACACTATGCCCAACCTGACGGATTGGACCAAAGACCATCACTAAGCAGAATGTACGCTCACAATGGGGTAGATGACACACCAATCAATTGAGATACTTTTTAAGAGCTGTCAAAACGCGGTTCTCTCATAGATTTTGTATGGCAACAGGCAACTGTGACGTCACTGTTTCTTCAACTCAATTACTCAACAATTTATTGATTTCAAAGCAACTAAAAATCGAATTTGGCAATTAATTGAAAATAAATCGGCTTTTCAGGCCCAAACTAAAGTGGTTTTTTAGAGATTGGTGTCTTGGAATTATTGTTTTATGGTACTTAAAATGTCACTTACGGGATATCTTCCGTGATTATTGATTATTTTGAGCTCCTGATATTTCGACGCTGTTGCAAGCGCCATGATCGCGGGTTAACTGGAGAATGCGGGTGGATGGAAAAAATAGCTAGGAGCAGATAAAGGATAAAAAATCCACAAAACCTAGTGATACTGTGAGCGTCTTTTGCCGTGACTGTGTCGAGTTCCAATAGTGCGCGTAGCAAAAGACAAAGAAAGAGGGTAGACAGATTTGTCTGCTCCTAACAATTTTCTCCATCCACCCGCATTCTCCAGTTAAACCGCGATCATGGCGGTTGCAACAGCGTCGAAATATCGGGAGCTCAAAATAATCAATAATCGCGGAAGATTTCCCGTAAGTGACATTTTAAGTATAGTTATGAACCGTGAAAGCTTACAACAGTGTTTGTTTGTGTGTCATCTACCCTATTGATTAAAATTCTACACTCACTTGAATTCCAGCTTGACTTTAACGCTGTCCCATCCGAAGAAAGGCGAGGCATATGTGATGACCCACTGCTTCACATGTCCATCACAGTCGAAGTAAGGCCTCGTCCAATGTCCATGCTTCAAGTTAGCAGCTCGGTAGTAAGTAGGGAACCTTTCATACTTCTTCAAGTATTTCCCGAGTTCATCATCTCTGATTTTCATTTTGAGGAAGAATTGTTCCAGACTGTCGAAGTTGGTCGACCAACGTTGTTTAAGGAATTGGAACCAAGGTTTGTTTGTGTAGGCTTCCTCTGTGGAAAATGGATGAATTGTTTATAACAACTAGCTGCGGCCCACGGTTTCATCCGCATGGTGGGAAAAAATACACCTTAGGAGTATAAAAAATATCCTACGACCAACCTACCAAACATACTCATAACAAATCATAAAACCGGTCAAGCACTTAGCTTGACCGGTTTTATGATTTTTCGGAGGATTATGATATTTCGGAGGAGTTCGATAACAGACACTGTTAGTCTGTGACACGAGATTTTTGTATTAGAGAAGATAATCTTTCGAGTTTTAGAAATAGATGATCAAATATAGTTCGGTTCAAACTTAATGGCGGCTCGGAAGTTAGCTGCAAGTGACGGTCTGCGCAGGAATAACGCTTTCACCTTTACGGCGATTCGGAACATCTTATGTAAAGCTGCGCAGACAACAATTTTAGGTTTCAACGGGGCGCAGATGTCGCATCGTGTTGTCTGTATAATGCGGAGACCGTCACTCGCAGCTAACTTCCGAGCCGCTATTAAGTTTGAACCGAACTATACCAGAACTTTTTCAATAAACATTTTGTCGGTAAAATCCATTTTTGTTAAAGATTCAATAAAGAAAATATCATGAATTTACGAGTATAAGTATGGTCGAAGAAGCTATTTGGTTTACAGTTACAACCCACAAATTACATTGTAAAATGTAAAGCAAATAGCTTGTTCGACCGTACATAGAAAAACACAAATATCCTACATCATTATTTAACCACAAGGTCTGATTTATTTTGCTGAGCAATCAACAAATACTTCGATACGTTCTTTACTTACCGGTCTTATTCAAGCGAGCCAGATCTTCAAGTTTGTATTTCCTTGTGTTCAACTCATTCTTGTAAGCGAATGGCGCGAAGAATGTTCGGTTGGTGAACTTATTTCTGTCCCAATATGTGCCTGGAAATATGGCATATGGATTAATTTAAAAAAAAAGAAGTTACAATGGTTCGCATAATGGATATAAAAAGACCCTAACGAAACCGAAAAGCACTTGTTCTCCCTGTCAATGCGGTATTTTTGAAGTGAAAACTTCTTTAGACGCGTTGAGCACTTTTTGGGTGAAGGTAAAACATTGAACTCATCGTCACTTGACGTAACGTGCGGTCACGCTTCGTAGCACTCGTAGGCGATCCGCTACGGCGTAGCACCACATAGGCATGCGCGGGGCATAACCAGTGCTACGACTGGAGAGGGCCCTGTGTACTATTTGTTTTCACTTCTATCGGCAGTCCCTAAAGACTGCCCCAATTTTTTTTTGTTCTGGATCATTCCTGGGGACCTCCTATTTACAGAGATATTGGAGGTTAAAGTTAGAACTTTTTCACAGCTTTTTAGCTCTTCGATAAACGCAATTACAGACACAATTAAAATAACAATGCACCGTACCCGATCGGGTACGGCTGGGGACATACATGTTCAAATCAACATATCTGGCGAAATGTGGGTGTACTATGTATTAGATACACGTCTGCCTAACCCTTCAGGAACTACAGGCGTGGTGTTATATTTATGTTTTTGGATTAAATAAAAGCTCTGACTCGCACAGTATAGCATGCGAGTTCGAGGTCAAGATTAGTGCAGCTATGTTCAATTCGTCTCTTTAATGGGAGCGTTAAACCAAGAGGTATCACAGGTACAGTCGACCAAGCTATTTGGTTTACATTTTAACATGCAATTAATTACATTGTAAAATGTAAATCAAATAGCTTTGTCGACCGTACGTCCGAATCTTCGAAACAGTTGAATCACACATCAATGACGTGTGAGCTGTGCTTGTATTCCAGCAGCGTGTTTCAATTTTGGAACGAAGTAACACTGCTTGACGCTTGTCAAGGTTTCGAGGTAACAGATTCAGTTACGAGTGAGACAGCTCCGGCGTTTGGCTTGCATTTTTTCGGTGGGTTCATTGTGTTAGTTAACCTAGGTCATATTTTTTATGTGAAATATCTATAGGCGGGTAAAACCAAAAAATGGCGTGGCAACTGTCAAGTTGTCAACCCGGTCCCAACAATCCCGAACATTACCGAAGCAGCATAAGATGTACATATTCGCCACGATTTGCAACAAGCCAGCTGGTCTCGGGGCACAGCGCTGGGTTACAATCTCGTTACAAGTTTGATCCCAGCATAAGGATTTTCTTTTTGTGAATCGAGTAATTTTGTTTTTGGGTATTTCTCATCAAATTTCAAAATTTGAGTTACTTATTAAAGATTTTTTTTATTTTTTTTTATTTACATTTTTTTTTCCAGAAATCAAAAAAGTAGCTTTAGGAGATCTTGGTCTTCCATATTTTAGTATACGGTCATTTCCTCGGGAAATGGAATGACCGTGAGGAAATGACGAATTTTTACTAAAGCTACTTAAGGTGATTCATACAGGCTGCTCCCAGCCATTTTCCCGCGAGATGGCGTTGAAGTCAACATTTTTAGTTTATTTGGGTTTTTGTGTAATTGGAAAATTATTAAGTCGTATGAGTAGCGGACGCGGTGATCGGACATTGCGCTTTATCGAACTGGGTCTTAAAATTCCCACAAAATCCACCCAATTCGACACATAACCCGATTTTATCATCTGCTATCGAATACAGTGTCGTTTACACACACAGACGTGGATGAGTATCTAATCCCTACGTTTACGAAGATTGACACTAGATGGCGTGAACTAAAAAACAAGTTTTTCATTTTTCTAAATGAGTAGATTGGGTTAGCAGAACGCCACCTGCTACGGTATTTAATATGTACGATTTTCATAAAAATAAAAGTTATATTATTTGTTGGCATAGACTATTTAATTTATTTATAATTTTGGGAAATAAATTATGTCAACATTAATTACAATTAAACGCAGTTTTATTTTATAACATTACAGTGATTGTTTTATCAAAACAGAAGTATTTGAAGGAAATTATGCTGATACATGCCTATTCACTCAAAACTAATAACACTGATGATTTGTAATAGTACCAATTATTACAATAATTAGACATTTCATAACACGGGAACAACATTCTTATATAAGAGATAACAACAAAACTAAAACACGTTTTTTTTTGCACTAATAACCAGGAAGGTGAAAAAAATATTTCCTAATTTCGAAATACTCAACAAAAGCTTTCAGTAAAATGAAATTCTAAAGAGCAGCATAATGAATTGAGCAAGTAGTTCGGTTATAATGTATATGTTAGTCTGTAAGGTGATGTAAGGGCCAAAGTAGCCTGAAAATAAAAGTTTTTCTATTATTATTATAACCACTTGTTAAATTCAATAAGCTGCTCTTTATATGAAATATGTATACATAATGATGTATTATTTCACCATTTGATACAAAATAAAAAGAAATAAACAATGATAATGTAGATTCTAAACAAACTAGGTACTGCCAAAATTCAATTAGAACAAAAATCATTTGACTTGTTGATTTCACCCTCTCTGCCTTGAAACTTCCTGTCTGGAAACCACTGCTACACTGCTGCTGCAAATAAAACACAGGTACTTAGGTATATTTGTTACTTTTTGAAGAATATTATTTACCATTCACTTGAAAATTTTATTTACCGTCGATGTCCAAAGCTGCTCTAAAAAAACTTTACTTCTCTTCTTTGCTTGAATTTCCAACTGATGTTGATGCTGCCATCATGACATCTACCAATCCTCACTGGGCCCACGTGGTGGATTATAGCCCATTCCCTCCCATAGAGAGGAGGCCTGTGTCCCAGCAGTGGGAACATTAATAGGCTGATGATGATGAAGTTGATGCTGCAGAAGGATTTTTCACTAGAATAACATAATAATATATTTTAATTAGACATTGAAATTGAAACAATTTATGAAGTGAAAAAAAAAAGGAAAAGCTTTGTGTACATACCATTCAAATCTATTTAGATTTACATTTAGCATTTTTTTGAACACGTCTCAAAGTTATTTCTGGCAGAATAGTGTAGTGTGTGCTGATAAATTCACTATCTCGAAAAACAGTGTGTGGCCTGCTTTTTCCATGCAGTTTCATGCCATTTGTGTCCATTAGCAAGCGATAGTCCTGAAAACATATTTCAAATGTTATATTCCAAGAAAAATACATGTTGCGGCAACCCCATTTAAATTGGGTAAAATAAGGGCAGGAGAATCATGATATTCCAAAGCCATTATAATCAAAGAATTTCTTACTGGTTCTAACAATTTCTGACTGTTTTATATTTACCTGCCACATGAACATGTTGCTGGAAAGAACCCCCTTTTCCTAAACTAATTCGTTTTCCACTTGTATACTTTATAGTTATAACACTGGTATAGTTTTTGATGTGATTCTTGCATTCAACATTTTTTTTATTATGTTCCAAAAAGACACTTTCTGTTTCAATTTTGCAAACACAGAGGAGTCTCCGTCACCAATAAAACACAAATATTGAAGTTGATGTATTTCTTCACTCTTTTGAAAGCCTTCCACAATAATTTCTAATTCCATTGCTCTAGATGGTCCAGTAAAATTTTTGCAGTAATACTATGCTTTCATATCCATGTTTCTCCTCTCATAATATTGACAGGTATAACAATATTTGTTTCTAACAGCAAGAAAAAGACATTTTTTGGTTTCTTTACCAATAATGCAGGTCTGGAAATGCAAAAGCAACATTTGTAAATATTGCACGTAATAAAAAAGTCTTATCAGAACAAAATTTGTGTTTTGTGAAATATTAACTTACCTGATCCTTTCAACCATCCTCCATCTACTTATACAGTAACAAACGGAACACCGTCTGAAGACACATCATAACCTTTTAGAATAGCAATCTAGTGATCTTTTTTTATTATCTGACATTGTTGGAATACCCGGACTTGTTGTGAGTTGTGTGCAAGTGCAATATTTATTTTATCACTGCTATCCTTACAATTTTATTATACATAATACTTACTGCACTTGAACATTAATTAACAAATTCAATTTGTGAAGATTCACACATATTTCGACGTCTTTCCAGAAGAAATGCCCACTCTATTTATTACATGCTTCAAGTACACAATGCGATACCCAGATATCCCAGATAAACAGGTATTTGGACCAGCTTCCACAATCAAAAAAATTGATGCACGTGCCAGACTGTTGTAAACAAGCCCTCCACACACCACATCGGTCTCCACCGGCGGTTTACAACAGCGCGCACTGTGAGTCTGGCCCACGCATAGAGTATAGTAACTAAGGCCCACGCTTGAAAAGAATGTTACTATTAGTGTTAGAATATTATCGTAAAATCGTAATTCACAAACATGTACAAATTGCAATATTCCAGATCATAGATAATTAATAAAATAGGGTTGCGTTCGAAACAAAATCTAGAAAAATAAAAAGTTACATTTTATTATATATATATATTTATTATATTTGAATGTTATCTTTATATTCGGTCGACGAATAAGAAAACAAAATCAAATTAGACACGTTATTTTTAAAGCACAAAACAGATTCTAAGTAACTGAATTATATTTGTTTCTGAACGCACCATAACAATTTGTCGTGAACTAGAGAGAGAGAGCTTGGTAGATACTACAAAATAAAACCAACTAATATTATTGTGTGTCTGTCTGTCCGAAACTGTTTGCAAAATTCATAAAAGGCGTCCCGAAAACCATATTTTGCACAATGTTTGCAAGTTTAATTTTGTGAATACTTTGGTAGTTTACCGACTTATTGTATTTATTGTTGACCAAAAACATATTCAAACACATTCAAATAATATGAAACACCGACTTTGTACTCATCACTGACACGTATGACGTAGGTAATTAGTATTGTGACGCGATTTCACAAAAATCAAGGGTCAACTTGCTGTTTCAAATACCACCGAAAATAGAATTGCGTTTGTAGAACAATTAATTACTATACCTACGATATTTTACATTATAGTCTAATACATAAAATGAATCAAATTATATACTGGAGAAATATTGCAATTTGAATGAATGAAAATGCATAGCATACAAAATATAATGCGCAAGAAATTCCGCGCGCAAATCATAGCGCGTCACAATCGAAGTAAGAATGTATTTTATAACAGTCAAACAAGAGAACGAAGTTTGGCAACGCTTGGCGCATTGCATGTAGGTCAAGGTCAGGAAGGACGGCATCGTTGCTTATAACCTACCTACGACTATTGGTGTTTATTGTTGCCACACAACAATAATAAGTAAAGAAAATTGTAAAAAAACAAAACATTGATGTCTAAGGTCATCAGTTTTATGTTATTTAATATTGCTTTTTTTTTTAACGGTTGGAAAGGGAATTAACCAATTATTGAACTTAAGTTATTGATTTATCAGAATTGTATGATCGTCTGCACGCCATCTAGCGTGTCAATGTCCAAACAACGCTTTTGGTTTGCTTGTCAAAAGTCACGCACACTACTAAAGAAGTGTCAAATTTTGTCGGGATTTCACTATTGTTTTTCTCAGTAAATAATGTAAGTTATTGCCAAAAGAGGTCAGACGCGTAGACCTTTTATTATAGAGAAGTGATAAAATGATTAGTTTTAAAGAAAGAGTGTCTGTGTTTAGTGTAAAACCCGAGACAAAAATGTATGAACGGTCAGTCGAAGCTTCAACCTTAAACACCCGGCACAGCACCTCAATTTGCTTGTTACATTTCGAATATGCATTTTGCTCCCAAAAACGCACAAAAGCAACAAATTATACACATATATACTAAAATGCTGAGTAAATATATGTGACGTGAGGTAATGATCGCCATAAATGTAACTCTTAACTATTTTTAACTTAATATTTTTTTACAGCGAAATATTTGAGTGTTGCCAGATACTAAAAACTTAAGGTTGTCCTAAATATCGTTCGATACGTTTAGAAATCGAATATTCGTAATACGGTGAGGGGGGGGGTCTGTATTTATGCTTTCACGGTTGCACAACGACATGCTTTGCTTTAGCTTTGCTTGGTAGTATAGATGCAGGCCTACCCTACTGCCTCCCTCAGAGGCGGTAGGGTGGCGGGGTCTTGAGGGGGAGCGCTACAGTCGTGTAGATCCTCAAGGCAAGTCTGGGGGATTCACCTTCACGAGGTTGCCACCCTGTTCTTGGTCTAATTCCATAAGAAATAGACGCAACAAAAACCCCCGGGCGCTTTATCTCGCACTTTCCCGAAAGCCAAAATCCCAGGCCTAGGGTAATCCCATACCCCACTCCTATGATCCTACGCCCAGTCCTTCCCTCCTTTTCCTTTCTCTCCCTTCGGTCCTTGAGGACGGGTAACCTCAACTCCAAAAAAGCCCACACAGCCTACAACCATGTCGCAGAGAGGAAAAAATAATATTCCCCAGGTGGGTCCCGGCAATGCCGGGGAATCCCACACCGACTCGTCGGTCTGCCCCCACCGTAATCTGGGGGGGGGCACCAATCTGCTTAATAGCGCCGCGCCTTCTGCGCGGCCGGCCGCTTTAGCGCCGACAACTCTGGCTGCGGATCACGCGCCAATACCGCCAACCAACACAACAATGGCTGCGCCTTCTGCGCCTACCGACTCTAAGACGACTACGACTTCTGCGTCAACTACTCTGACGACTGTTACACCTTCCACGAGGGCCTGGCAACAGAGCATCGTTCGGAACAGTGTAACGAACAATCCTGACAATGACAGTGACAAAGCTCGACTCTCCAGCCTTAGCAGCGAACTCCGCGCGCTGGCACTCCAGCGCGAGAAGATCGAGGCAAGGCTGAAAGACATAAGCTCTCTCGGGACGGGAAAGGAAGCGGAATCTGGTGGTTCTGGCTTCATCTCTGTGGACGAAGTACGTTTGCTGAAAACAAAGCGCGGAAAGATCCGGAACAGAGAGAGAGAACTCAACAACCGTTTGCGCAAGATACGCGAAGGCAATAGCCTGCGCGAAGCACAAACGGCTAGTTGTAAGGGAGTACGCGACCGGCTACAGACACGCGAAGGGGAAACCCTGCGCGAACAGCAGTCGGACGCGGAAACGAGCGGGCAAGGAACAGCACGCGAAGGGGAAACCCAGAGCGAAAAGCTCCTGCCCGCACCAGGACCATCCGGAGGAAACGACCGGAACCGCGACGAGATGACCGTAGACCGACACCGAACCAGACAGAAGCGAGGCAAGCGGGCTGGGTTCCTGCGCCGGCTGTCCCTGGCACAAAAGGCTGTGCCAAGCCCCTCAGAACCGCAACCCGGTCCAAGTGGCCAGGGAGCGGCGAAGAGGGAGCGCCCGGACGACACGGCTTCGCCGAGTACGCTCCAGGGGGACGCCAAGCGTATTAGAACCCAGCCTGCTCAAGGGGAGCAGAGAACCTACGCGCGGGCCACAAAGGATATCCCTGCGCGACTCGCCGTAGCGATCTGCCTCTCGCCTTCATCCCGTGACATGACGACTGACGAAGGAGAGCACATCAAGCTCAGCCTTGAAGACTTGATAGTAGACACGTGTCGAACCGACCCCACCAAAGTCCCAGCCTTCCGCGGTTACCCAAGGGTAGCGGATGGCACGGTGCACATGTGGTGCGAGGACGACAACGCCCTGACTTGGCTGACCCAGAACGTGCCTAAGATAAGACTGCCGAACACCGACTTGACACTGACAGTCATGAGACAATCCGACGTACCAACCCGGGTTCGAGCAGCGCTCTTTGTACCCAGGTACAATGGGGAAATAGAGCTGCTCCAGACAATATTGACCTGCCAGAACCCCTGGTACGCCATCGGTAGATGGTCCCTGTACAGGGCGACATCGGTCGGTGGGGATAACTACGGGACTTATCTGACCCTGGGTATCCCACCGGACGAGGCCGAAAAGGTCTTGGGGAGGGAGCGACGGATATCGTACCTACTTGGGTCGATATACGTGCGCTTTTTCCCCAAAACCCATCCCTCCGACACCCAGACTGACAATGACACTGAACGGACGAAACCGGCACCGACTGAACTTGACCTGACGATGACGCAACTGGAGGAGGAGATGGCCAGAACGGCGATGGCTGATGCCGACGCTGTGAGGATGCCATCCTCACCACCAGGGTGGACGGAGCAGCTGCTCTCATCGTCACCGGCACCAAATGAAGACCAGCACGGGCTGGAGGACAGGGGAGAATCATCCGATGGATCCATCTCTCCCTAATTCCACCCACCTGCCTCCCACATCCCGTCCCCTAAATATCATCCAGACCAACCTCCAGCATAGCCAGACGGCTACTGCTTGCCTGCGCAGGGCACTGGAGATGGAACCCCGAACCATTGCACTCATCCAAGAGCCTTGGATCCGTAATAACAGAATATGCGGCCTTGGTAACATTGGAGGTAAGCTGATCCTCGACACACAGGGCACAGATAAACCACGAACCTGTGCCTATATACCCAAAGATTTTCCCACCACCACACTCACGCAATTATGTTCCAGAGATCTAACAGCCGTCAGGATCAAAACCGACGGCGACGCACCTGATATCGTCCTGGCCTCGGTATACATGCCAGGCGAGGATGAAGACTGCCCACCAAAAGGTATGGCCGACCTGGTAAGGTATTGTGAAGATGCCAACCTGGACCTGGTCATCTGCACGGACTCGAACGCCCATCACCCGCTTTGGGGTTGCACCAAAGCCAACAATAGAGGTGAGGTACTATGCACATATTTGTTCTCCACTAACCTTAACATCGCAAACCGCGGCTCGGAACCCACTTGGGTCACATCCCGCGGACAAACGATCATTGACCTAACGCTGGCTTCGGAAAACGCGGCAAAACTCATCTCTGACTGGCACGTATCCAACGAGCCTTCCTGCTCTGACCATAGAAGGATTCGCTTCTCACTAGTAGCTAGTTTTAAAAAACCTGATCCTAGACGCAACCCACGCCGTACCAATGTACCCGGCTACAAACGGCTGTTGGCCTCCCTACTAACGCAGCACCAAACGCCCAAAGCTCTAACAGACCCCAAACAACTTGAAGAAACCGTGACAAAACTCTCAGAATTTATAATTGAAGCCTACCACGCCTGCTGCAAATTAAAAGATCCAAGCACCAAGAGCAAGGGTAACTCCTGGTGGAATGCGGAACTTAGTAAGCTCAGGCATACCATGCGCAAACAATTCAACAGAGCCAAAAACTCCAGACTACCAGAAGACTGGGACTCATACAAGAAAACACAATACACCTTCAAAAAACAAGTCAGGAATGCCAGCAGGGCCGCCTGGCGGAAGTTCTGCGAAGAAATTGAATCGAACAGCGAAGCCGCGCGTGTGAGAAAGATCCTATCTACCGATCAGGATCGCACCCTCGGGTCGCTGAAAACCTCAGATAACACTTACACCAAGTCGGACCACGAAACAAGTAAAATCCTTCTGGAAACCCACTTCCCAGACTGCAATCTCTCTGAGGACAGAACCTGGGCAAGTGAGCCAACGCACACACCAAATGATCAAGACTGGGCCAGAGCCCGCACCATAGTAACCGCAGAGAGAATAAAATGGGCAATAAAGACTTTTAAACCATATAAATCCGCAGGCTTAGACGAAATTTTCCCCGCCCTGCTACAATGGGGAGTAGACGTCCTAACGCCGTGGCTGACCGCCATCTACCGAGCCTGCATAGCACAGAAATACATACCACTTGCATGGCGAGAGGTGAAAGTAATTTTCATCCCTAAACCAGGCAAACCAGATTATACACAACCTAAAGCGTACAGACCAATAAGCCTAACATCTTTCCTACTGAAAACCCTCGAGAGGCTCTGTGATCGACACATTCGGGACGGACCTCTTCGGGAGCGACCGCTCCACAAACAACAACACGCGTATTCCTCAGGAAAATCAACAGAATCCGCGCTGCACAGTGTGATCTCCAAGATCGAATGTGCAGTGGACCACAAATGCTCCTCACTAGCCGTCTTCATTGACATAGAAGGCGCTTTTGACAAAACCGTCTTCCATAGCATCAACGCAGCCCTTGAGGAACACGGTGTGGACTCGACCCTGCGAGGATGGATCACAAACATGCTCCGACTAAGAGCCGTACAAGTTACGGTAAACGACACCACCAGAGCAATAGTGGCGAAGGGCTGCCCCCAAGGTGGCGTCCTCTCGCCACTACTATGGAACCTCGTAGTAGACAGCCTCATCAAACGTCTCAACAGCAGAGGCTACTACACGGTGGGCTATGCCGATGATCTGACCATAATAATAAACGGCACACACGAAAACACACTATGCAACCTTATGCGCCAAGCCCTAAGGATAGTAGAAGACTGGTGCAAGGAATACAGACTAGCAGTGAACCCTACCAAAACCGAACTCGTCCTCTTCACAAAGAAAAGGAAGCTGGCAACGTTACAATTACCAAGCTTCTTTGGAACAACCCTAAGCCTATCGACTGAAACCAAATACCTGGGTATTTTTTTTTGGACAAGCAGCTGAACTGGGCAAAACACACCGAATACATCATCACAAAAGCCAGTATAGCCCTATGGCAATGTAAGAGACTCCTCGGGAGAAATTGGGGCATAAGCCCCAAAATCACCTACTGGCTATACACCACAGTTATCCGACCAATCATTACATACGGCTCTTTAGTTTGGTGGCCCAGGACCAACCTAAGTACGACCCAAAAGGATCTCGAGAAACTACAAAGATTTGCCTGCGTAGCAATCACCGGCAGCATGAGAACTTCCCCCACTGCTGCCTTACAGGCGATGCTGGGGCTACCACCTCTACACCTCGTAGTAAGAGAGGAGGCGGCCATAGCGACTTTCAGACTCGAAGTATCTGGCACCCTAAGGAACGATTCCAGAATTAAACACACACGCATCAGAGAAGATGCTATCAAAGAACAGCCCATGATGGCATCACCCAGCGACAGAATCTTGAAGACCCACTGCTTTCAAAAACACTACAACATAGAGCTCACAGCGGAGTTGTATGACTATTCAGGTACGAAAGAGCTAAGAATCTACACTGATGGATCAAAAACCGACGACGGGACAGGTTTCGGGGTGTTCTCCGACGACCTAAACATTAAAATAGCCAAACCCCTTGGAGTACTCAACTCTGTTTACCAAGCAGAGTGTGTGGGTATCATCCAAGCGGCACACGCTATAGAGGCCAGGGAAGTTACGGATACCAATATTCGAATACTATCCGACAGTGCCTCAGTTCTTCAATCCTTAAAGAGTAATCAGATAACGTCGAGATTGATACTAGAATGCCATAATGCCCTAGAACGAATCACGGTACTAAACCATAACACGATAACACTACAATGGATCAAAGGTCACAGTGGATCACTTGGGAACGATGCGGCTGATGAACTTGCCAGAAGAGGATCCAGCACACAACCCTACGGACCCGAGCCCATTGTGCCTATTCCCTTCAAGCAACTAAGAAGCTGGTTAAGGGAACACACTCGAATACAAGCGGAGAAATGGTGGACCTCGGCACCAGGGTGTAGGCAATCCAAGGAAGCTATGCCATCCCTGGACACAAAGCTGACCAGGCGCCTTCTGCGCCTGGACAGAGATAGCCTACGACTGGTGGCGGGGACCATCACTGGACACTGTTCACTAAATAAACACTTCCACACCCTAGGAATCACTGACAGTCCCCTGTGCAGAGCATGCATGGAGGCGGAGGAAACGGTGGCGCATGTGCTCCTAGAGTGCACTGGCGTTACCAAGATTCGCGAGGAGACCCTGGGAACACCAAGATCCCTTGCGGACGCCCTGAGAAGACCGGGAAGTTTAATCTGCTTCTGGAGGGAGGTGGGCTGGTTGGAGTGAACGGCCACCACGGCTCACGCACAATGGTCCACTTTAGGGACTAAGTGCGGAAACCAAAACCCCATGATAGATGATAGATGATAGATACGGTGAGGGAATGATTTTTTTAGGCGGGACATATTTAAATTCGAATTATCGTTTTTTTTAAGTCGTCGTTGTAAGATGAAAGTTTTATAGACAACTAGCTGACTTCCCGCGGTTTCACCCGCGTAGTTCCCGTTCCCGTGGGAGTACGGGGATAAAATATAGCCTATGTTACTCGTGGATAATGTAGCTTTCGAATGGTGAAAGAATTTTTTAAATCGGTCCAGTAGTTTTTGAGCCTATTCATTACAAACAAACAAAGTTTTCCTCTTTATAATATTAGTATAGATAACACACATCTTTCTGATATATTCGCATAATTTATTTATTAAGAATATTGATATATTCGAGAATGAATAGGCATTTAAGTTGTTGATTGTTGTTGTTGTTGATGTTTTTGAACTAAGGGACAGGGTGAGGGAATGACTTTCAAGGTAACAAAGCAGCCATATCCTCCTTTTATTTAGAGGTAGTACATTTTCCTTTTAAACAATGGTAGTTTAGATAGCGTACATTGAAATTTAAAAAAATACTTACGTCGTTAATGCATATGTCTCGGCACCAATGACTCGGGAATCAAATTTCGAAATTTGCTGAGAAATACCCTTTTATTTTATTTTGCGTTTGTTTTTATATTGACTTTTTTTTAAGCAAATTACTTGTACAAAATAATTTCGATGTTTTACATATTTTGCCAGGCGTCCCGTGACGGCTCTTTTTTTTTTCTTTTATTCCAAAGACTAAACGTAACTCACCAGCCGACCATATCTTGGAGTCTCCGAGTACGATCGCGAGGGTCTCTCCAATCATCTGGTCTTCAGTCAGCGGCTTGTCTGCCACTCGATTGCCGCTGAACACTTCTTTGGGGTCCGACACCTGATTGTATAACAGAATTTTACATAGAGCACAAAGAGAAAAAAAAAACAACTGCTGGGCGCCAACAGTCTGAGTAAAAACATGGTTTTTGTCTGGCGATATTTGTGCCGACACTAAACAGAATGCCAAAATTCAATTTCTTATGTTGCATGGATCTAGAGACAAATTCTGTAACAGACGGACTAAAAACTGAAATTATAAGGTTAGCTAACATTTTTGTGTGAAAACTTATCATCATTAACTTCTCAACTCGTATTTTAAGATACTGTTTTAAGCTTTCACGGTTTAAAACTAGACTATTATACTACAAGCGCTTCGGGAACAACTTGTAGAAACCTTAGTCCTGTCTCGATTGAACTACGCCGACACTGTGTACGGCCCGCGCTTATTGGCTCGTACAGATCGGCTTATACAAAGGGCACAAAACGCGTGCGCTCGATTTTGTTATAACATACCTCGCAGAAGTCATGTCACACCTTTTCTTAACAAGCATTTTTCGCTAAAAATGAAGTCCAGACGCAAGCTACACCTGGCTTGCCTTTTATTTGGTGTGGTCAAATACCAAAAACCGGACTACTTGTATAACAAACTAAGTTGGATAACAAGTAGGCGAGAATGTGGTAGAAGGCAATGTTCCCAACAACTCACAAGTCAGTCGCACAATACAGCTGCTTTCAGAGGCAGCTTTCGTTATGCGGCTTCCAAAGTATGGAATAACCTGCCACCACCAATAAGACCACTCAATACGATGGGCACTTTCAGAAGTCGTTTGCGGCAGTTTCTCATAGAAGCGCAACGTAAGCTGGATATGGTCGCTCTAAATAAATCTCTAATATGAGGAACGTCCCTGCTTACCAACTTATTATTCCTACTTTAAATTTTAACTTAATAATAATTTAACTTTAGCATGTCAGTTTCTGCGACAAATAAATTTAAATGTTTTTTACACCGTTTACCGTCACTTTACAATTTATTAAATAATCCTGGTCATCGTGCAAAACAGGTTATTTTTATCATGCTTCCGTTCCATTTATGTATCTTTCTTTTTCTTATATGTATATTTCTTTATTTTCTAATAATTTATTGTTTAATTATTTTATTTATTTCTAAATACAGATGTATTTCACATATTTATGTACCTATTCACCACCACCATTGACACAACATACAAACACACAACAACACACACGCACAACACAACACAACACACACAACATATAAAACTGCTTCACATCCGTAACCTCACTAATCTAGGTCCAGTTGAAAACCAGCGTCGGGCACTAGTTGTCCGGCATTATGCTGAACTGGGCCTATTTGGCGCAGCCGTGAGACACACGGTGTCACATTGTTTTTTATTTTTTGTGTAGTTTTAAGTTTTTACTCATTTATTTTGTTATTCTTTTTGTTTTTCATTTTTTGTTTATTTTTATACTGTGTGCACGTGTGGCGTGTGCCAAATAAATGTATTTTCTTTCTTTCTTTCTTCTTTCTTTACAAATATTACTAAATATTGTTACTTTCGGGATCTCTTCCGTGATTATTATTTGTTTTGAGCTCCCGATATCCCAGTTAACCCGCGATCATGGCGCTTGCAACAGCGTCGAAATATCAGGAGCTCCAATTGATAATCACGGAAGATATCCCGTAAGTAACAATAGAAGTGTCGTATTTTAAGATAATCTCAGAACAAAAATTCTAAGCGAGCATTAAATTGACTGAAATCAGAACAGTCATTATAGAGAATCTATTTTATATTAATTTTATTACTGTACCTGTAAAAACGCACTGATGAAATTGGCCAGTCGAACGGCCATCTTCGCTTGATTTTCGAACTGCTCTTCGTGACCGAATGCAATGTCGCCGTTGAGGTATAAATCCGTTGGGTTGTACCTATTATGAAAATACACATAACAAATGAGTCCCAATAACAAAAGAAAAAAAACCGGCAAAGAGCGTGTCGGGCCACGCTCAGTGTAGGGTTCCGTAGTTTTCCGTCCGTCACAATAAGTGTTCCCACTTATGAGTTTAAAGGTGGGTATCCATTATGTAAAAATGCTTGCATATACGAATATACTACAAACTTAGTCCAGAAATTATTTTGTACAACTTTTTGTCTTTTTTGTATAAAAACTGTTGTTTCCATCAAGTTCAAAATGATTTTCCTAGAAAGTCCTTATAAAGTTCTATTTTTCAGATTTTTTTCATATTTTCTAAACTTATGGTTCAAAAGTTAGAGGGGGACACACATTGTTTTTTTACTTTTGGAGCGATTATTTCCGAAATTATTGACATTATCAAAAAATGATTTTAGGAAACCCCTATTTATTTTTAAATACCTTTCCAACAATATATCACACGTTAGGGTTGAAATTAAAAAAAAAAATCACTTCCCACTTTACATATAGGGGGGCTACCCTAATAAAACATTTTTTTTCCAATTTTTATTTTACCACTTTGTCGGCGTGATTGATATACATATTGGTACCAAATTTCAGCTTTCTAGTGCTAACGGTCACAGAGATTAAGGAGACGGACAGACGGACGGACAGACATGGCGAATCTATAAGGGTTCCTAGTTGACTACGGAACCCTAAAAAAGAGAGAGTAAATAAGTTGTTGCAATAGGGTAGTGACAAAAAAAAATCTAATTAGTCCGTCAGTTAGATTTTCAAAATTATTTGACACGTATTTTTTCTTTTGTTACGTAAACCAAAATTGACGAAGATACGACGCTTTTAAAATTCTCAATACGTCACGCCGTGGTTTTTAGTGCGTTCTGACGTCACCCACGATGCCCCACTCCCGAGTTTTGATGCGTTCATTGATTTACAAAAACAAAAAATACGTGTCCATTATTTTCCAATACTCTTAACTGACGTACTAAATAGATTTGCAATTTATTGACGGTGGAAACTAGCCTATTGTTTTATGTTGTAAGTGTGAAGATATTTACTGGGTTTTCAAAATCCAAATCCCACTCACTTGGAACAGTTGTTGGGCTGCACGCCTCTGATGAAGTTGAGCACCTCGTACACGTTGACGCGCTCGGTGTGCAGCGCGGCGGGCCCGCTGGTCGCGTTCACGTACTCGTAGTTCCGGTCCATGTAGATGGCGCGCAGGAACGGGTGCGCGCGCTCCCACTGCACCGGGAGCCGCTGGATCCCTGGGGCCAAGTGCTTATTGTACAGACACGAGAATAAATAAAGCGTGTAAAAAGACTCTTAATGAAGACGAAAAGCACTTTTTCTCCCCGTCATTGCGATATTTTTTTCGTTCTACACCATACCTGGGAACCTTCTTGTTACGGAGATATTGGGAATCAAAGATTCAACTTTTTAAGAAGTTTTTTGAAGTGAAGATTTCTTTAGGCGCGTTGAGCACTTTTTGGGTGAACACAAGTCATGGAACTCTCGTCATCGTCACCGAACGCTTTCAAAGAACGGTTATCAAAATCAACCTTATACAATTAAGATAAAGTTTATTTTGGATTGATTCTATTCAAACTTAGTTTTGATTTCTATCGGCATCTATATAAAAAGAAAACATGCGGGGCCCCGCATGTCTTTTTTTACACAACTGCCCAAAAAATGGAGTGTTATGTTTTTAAATTCAAGTTTTTAATGAAAATTTTTACTTTAAACACCGCCACGACCCCCACACTATTCAATCCATCCATCAGCACAATATTTTGAGTGCGTTACATTGAGCTCTACCACAAAACATGATTTTTCACCCCAAAAAAAGTCGTTTCCCAGCAAAAACTCTTGCGTAAGTTACTTTTGAAGCACAGAATGCTTGGTTGACGGCCATAAGTCATAAATGACTTATGGCCGTCAACCAAGCATTCTATCATTTGTTAACACATGTACAATAAATAGTTGTTACAAAAGATTACAAGCGCGCTATGTTATGCCCGAAGGCGTACAAATATACATAGAGGTCATTGACATTAAAATTGATAACCTTTAAAATACGGCTAATATTAACGGCTTCGTGATGAGTTTGTTTACACCCTGTAAACGCTCAGTTTTTGTTTACCATAGTGATCATAATACTCATCATTATGAACAAATTTTACTATATTTATATAACCTTGGAATCGCAAAAATAATCAGCTGTTACCTACATTTAGACGATTGAAACTTGAAACAAATGCATGGGAAAACTGTATTTTTTTTACTACTTCAGGATTTCTTTACTATAGTCAAAGTTAATAAATAAATAATGACAATGTAAACATTAAGCTTGTGTTGTGAATATCAGGACAACGGACAATACCGGGTATTTTTTTTTTCAGGTTATTTTAATGTTTAATAATTGCTTGGCAATTAGAGTACTGTATGTGGCGTATCCTAATGTCCTTACTTTGTTTCGTCGAGTCGTGCTCTCAGTGGGACATTAAATGCTAGATAAACGGACAAGGGTGTAAAAAACGCATACAACGTCTCCGTTCCGTCGTGGGTAAAGACCTCTTAACGAAGCCGAAAGGCACTTGTTCTCCCCGTCATTGTGATCATTTTTTTGTTCTACACCATACCTGGGAACCTTCTAGTTAGGGAGATATTGTGGGTCAAAGTTCCAACTTTTTAACAAGTTTTTTTTTTTTAATACAAGTTTTTATTGTAAGGTTTTTACTTTAAAGACCTCCACGACCCCCGTACTATTCAATCCGTCCATCAGCACAATGTTTTGAGTACGTTACACTGAGTTCTACCATAAAACATGATTTTTCAAACAAAAAAAAAAAAAATCGCAGCAATAATTTTTGCGTAATGTTACTTAGTTTGATGTACAGAATGCTTGGTTGACGGCTTCGTGATGAGGTTGTTTACACCCTGTATATGAAACTAGCTATGCCCCGCGGTTTCTGTTTGCTGTTCCTAACTTATTTTGTTTGTCCCGTTTTTTAGGGTCGTACCGGAATATCAAATGCAAATAATTTTTAGAATCCAACTGGTAATTCCAGAGATTTGAGCGTTTAAACACACATAGAAACGATTCAGATTTACTATATTAGTGTGAATGGATGGCCTCTTCTTGTGTCAGTAGGATTGTATTATCAAGAGCGTTACTCACATCCGATCTTCTTGCAGTCAAAGTTATTGTAGTACTGGTCGGAGGTGGCGCGCTCGATGATCTCGCCGAGGTAGGGGCGGCGCACCAGGCTCGGCAGGCGGAAGCCCGGCGCGCAGCGGCACTGGTACCCGCCGCGACGGAAGCCCCAGCCGTGCAGCGGCTCGCACTGACACAAGGAAAAATTCACTTAAAGACCACGTCTGCACGGGTGCTTTTAGCGAAGCACGTAGCTGCGCAAGTGCCGCCGCGACGGAAGCCCCAGCCGTGCAGCGGCTCGCACTGACACAAGGAAAAATGAACTTTAAGACCACGTCTGTACAGATGCATTTAGCGATGCACGTAAAGCAAGTGCTGCCGCGACGGAAGCCCCAGCCATATAGGGGCTCGCGCTGACCCAATGTAGGTACAACAAACTTTAAGATCATGTTCGCACAGATGCTTTTAGCTATGTATGCACGTATCCCGCGCAAGTGCTGTTACCCGCATCTGACAGGACTGTTCTGACACAAGGAAAAATGAACTGTAGCTCTTAGATACCCGCAATTACAGACACAATTAAAATAACAATGCACCGTGCTTGTGGCGATGCACGTATCCCGCGCAAGCGCTGTTACCCGCATCTGACTGCGCTGACTCAAGCAAATCTGAACTTTAAGACCATGGCTGCACAGGTGATATCAGCTGTTGATAAACAGTTTTTTTTTATGCGAAGCAGGTATTTTGAAAATAAAATTATTATCTCAAACCTGAAAATAAAATGGCAGAAGTTAGGCTGGCCACGCTTCTATAAAAATCTTCTAATCCCTTTACAATTTTTCCTTTCAGTTATGAGTAGTTATGAGTTATCAGGCTGGAATAGGTGATAATTCTTCTTACATTGATTAAAGCGGTGTGTTTTCTGTTTTTGCGCTCACGCCATAATTTTTTATTATAAATCTATACATGAGGATTTGTAATTGGCTTTCTGGTAACTATGGTTTACTTTTTTGTTTGTTTTTATTAGCTGTAAGTCCTCTATGTACTAAAATAAATAAAAGATTATTGGAATAAGGGCAGAAGAGTGATATTGGTTGAAACTTACCTCAGTGGTTTCCTTGCACCGCGCCGTTGACGCGAATCTATTCGGTCGATCGTTACCTAAGCTCGGCGGACATTGGTTTATGTCTATCCTGTCGTAGTCCAACTCCATTACAACAGCTGCCGTGTACCTAAAAGACGCAAAAAAAATCTTCAAAACCCACATAACAATATAAAAAGATGTACCAGTAATCAGCTCTTTACTTTTCTTCATTTACTATTACACTTATCATTTCATCTTCGATTTATAATGCGCTAAGTAGTCCATAAGCTAGACCGATGACTCTTGAGTTTTGAGAACAAATAGCCTCCAGTTGGCTGGCTGATATCGATAGTGGAACGATCAAGTATCTAACATAAGGGACACTAAATGTGCAGTTAGATTTTGAACTTTCGGTACCGAGCGGAATGTTGCAAATTATACGGCGTGCTCAACGTTCGTTTCGTCATTTTTCCAAAGGATCTTGTGCAGAATGGGCGTAAGTCAATGGAATTGATTCTCCATTTGATACTATTATGTCAAGTACCAAAGTCGCCGGAGACCAGAGGTAGGGCGTGGACACAATGTCTGCGGTACGGCGCGGCTTCGTGCTGCGGTGCGGTGTCGTGTACGGTGCGCCCGCCTGGCAGTTAATGCAAAGGGTTAGAGTACACTTTTAAACCGATGGTTGCTGCCGTGAGCCGCTGCACACGGCACCGCACCGGGGCAGGTCACCGAGCCGTGGCCATGTCTCCGGGCCCGTAGGGCCAATTGAAAATGTTGGAAATTCCTGTATTTTGTCATGGATTGAACTACAACAGTAATTTCTTCTTAAAACAGACCATGTTCATAACATTTTGCGTAAGTTAAGCGCACAGTAATTAATACAAACGAGGCCTTCCACATCCGTTTCGCACTTTCTCCCGTCGAAATTTTGACCATAATTGGAGCTATTATTATAATGTGTATTTTTTGCCAATAAGAGATAAGGTGGTAAGTACTTACGTAGGGTATTCGATATGTCTGAACTGTGTGTGACGAGGATAGATATCAGCTACTGGCGACACAGCGGCTACCAACCACTTGTTCAGTCTGCCGCAGTCGAAATACGGACGCGTCCAGTTCACTGGGCCAGGATTCTGAAATGAAATTTATTTGTATATCTACCAGGATACAATTTTTTCTCTGTACATACATAGGTCATGGTCCACATATATGCCAAATTTCATGGTATTAGCCATTGAGGTGTGAATAGGTAACACGAAACTACAAATGACTATGGGCAATTTTCTATGAAATCTGGACGTTAGACAAACGTGGAACAGAATTGAAATATATAAGTCGCTGTAGAACAGAATTAGAGGCACCTAAAATATGTTGCCTTTTTATTTTACCAAAAATATATAAATTTAATAAACTAATACTAAACAAAGTTTTAACAAGGGGGTTCCTTTACACAGCCTTAGCAGTCGTTAATTCTATTTTAGGACTTCAGCGGCGTTAGCTTTAGCACGATATTTCCATTGTTTCCAACATGATATGCTAAACAAAACACTGCAGTTGTTGTCATTGAGAAAATATAGGAATTCCAACATTTTCAATTAGCTCCACCTCTGGTGGCCTACCATGACGTCTTAAAGCAATATTGTCTTATTCTTATTCCAGTGTGAGAAAGAGGTGGCGCTAGACACCCTGCTTAGTCTCCGGAAAATTTGGTACTGGTCGCAATAGTAAGAATTTTATGAGAATACTCATTATGAGCTATAATTTGAAATTTCCTCTCCCTTTGAGAGCTCCATGTAAAATACTGGTATTCAGCTGCATCCGGTTAGACTGGAAGCCGACCCCAACATAGTTGGGAAAAGGCTAGGCAGATGATGATAAGATAAGCTTATTGTTGTACTGGTGTATTCACCACGCCGCATGCTTCAGGATGTTTTTATTGCAGCATCCTGTCTGCTATAGATGATAGAAGTTATTTTCTTAATAAACATACTTTAATTAAAAAAATTATTATAATTATTCACTAAGCACTGCGGGAGATAACATAAAGAGCTAGATTTATAATATGGTAATACAAATAATAATTTAAAGAGAATAATTACGCTTTAGAGGGAGATATCAATAGTAACAATTAATTACGGAAATTGATCAATTAATAGTCTGATAAACCTCGCTCAATTGTTTGCCTTTTCCTCTACCAATGTAAATCATAAACAAGCATTGTGTGACTTATGAGAATTGACATAAAGTTCAAATTACAATGATTGTGTTGTGTGTGTAGTAATGCAGTAACCATACTGTATTACCAAATGCAATTCTGGTGTTTGCAAGAGAAATCATAGAGATATAGAAATAGCTTGTCTCAGATTCTATGAAAACAAGTATCAATGAAAGAAGAATCTTTGAGTTTAACTTTTTAGTTTTAAGTAAATGGGTACAAAATGTGTACAAACCTCATCATTACCAGGTGGTCCGTGGAATGTGAACGTCTCATTTGTGTTATTTGCGTATCTGATCTCCACTTGGTATGTTGTCTTAGTGTCATGACGCTTAGATACTCTGTCTGGCAGCCACCTCTTGTACCACTCATTGGTTCTATAGAACTCAGATGTATAATCCTTGGACAAGCTCTCAGGGTCGAAAGCACCCAGATCTTCAACATGGAATGTGTTCATTGTGGAAATCTTTTGCAAGTGCACAGGATCATTAAAATCATCAGCCCTGAACGCTCTTGGTGCAAATCGTGGCATAGTTTTATTGAAGAATCCTCTGTACGACGAAGTATACGACATATTCGGAGAAAAATATAAGGAACTAGCGTTTATGTAAGGATTCGCTGAAACATCGGCCACCGACGATAGAAAGTAGTACATCATACCAGGGTCGTACGTGTCGTTGATGGCCGGCCTGATGAACCGTGATTGTAGAATGTAACTCCAGAAAAACGCTCGGTTCATAGCCATGTTGTGTAAATGCAACATCGCCGTACGATTCGGAAACACTGGGTTTATGTTGATTTCTTTCACATCGGGGTAATGGGAAACCGAATCGTCTGGTAGATACAAGTCATCCAAATGTGTTATGAAGCAATTATCTGCGGATACTTTGTTAATTTTCCCTCGAACTTCGTCAAAAGCATCGCGAATTTGCCATTCATACTGGCCGGCCACACCCCACAATAAAACAAAGAGTGATATCGCAAGTAAACTCCAATTTACTCTCTCCATTGTTAGTTTTTACACTTATTTAATTAATAAACTTAATAATCTTACTGGTTTAATACATAGCTGCATGTATTTAGTTATATTAAAATCTATCAACTGCCGCAAATCCGCGACTGCAAAGTTGATTTACAAACTAATGTTTTGTTTGAATACAGTGTTGCCAACTCAACTACTTCAAAATCTGCTAGATTCCTGTAAAAATATGCTAACCTTCTCCAAAAATGCCAAAAAAAGTGCCAACAAAAAAATGTCAGTATTTACTATGAAATTAAATCAGGGAAATAGAATATCAATGTCTTGATATTCATCAACATTAGCTGATGTGGAAGGCTGAGAGCTAGAGTCGTAACTCTCTTTGATTCCGATACAAAGTAGTACATAAGTAGTAGTAGTAAGTGGAACAGTGTAAGCACTTTCCTGCTCTTTTTAGCCTGAATCTGACGTACAAAATAGCATTCATGGTTCTCACCGCCAAACTGCCGCGGAGTCGAGTATCGATTTCAATTTTTATTTCAAGAAAGATTGTGATTTGCATTCTTTTCATGATAAAATATGTCAAAAAATATGCTATATGCTAAAAGCTAAAAAAATATGCTAACAACAACAAAATATGCCAAATTTAGCAAATAATATGCTAATTTGGCAACACTGTTTGAATAAGCTTGTGAACAATAATGTTACCAGTTAAAAGCCACATTTACCACCCCTCTACAGCTTTACATAAAGCGGCGTCCCCACTAAGGCCACGCTGCTTGTGAGGCAGAGCCGCGCGGCCGAGCCTCGTGAGTTTATTATACCCACCACGTGCGGCCCTAGTGGGGACGCCGCTTTAGATGTTCCGAGCCACTATAAAGTTTGATCCGTTTTATACCGGCGCAGACCGTCCGTCACTTGCAGGATTCGCCAGTGGTCCAGAGCTGACGTCTCCACTACAGCGCTGCAGACGGACTCCGGAGGAAGTTTTCGGTAAAGTGAACCAACTTGGGGGTACTTGCCGAAAACTTCCGCTCGCGCGGATCGCCACCACCTTCGCTTTCCCTGTGTTCGCGCAAGTGCCCAGCACCGGTGCGAGCACAGGGGGAGTCACCGACGCTGCCCGGCGCCCTTGGGCGCTGACTGCGATCGCGAGCCCACATTACATCAGAAGCCACCGAGAAGAAGATGTCCGGCGCCCGTGACTCGTCCGGTCACGGCGACGCCGACTACGAGGCTCGCCTCTGGGCGCTGGAGCGGACGGTGTCGATGCCGAACATCGGCTTCGTGCTGCCCGATCCAGCGCCGCCCGGTCCCCCCCCCCCTCAAAGTGAGGAGAGGAAGAAGACCGGCAAGAAGAGGACCTCCGCCGCCACAAAGAAAATTACGCCCGAAGCCCGGGTGAAGAGGGAAGAGGACGGAGTGAGCCGAGGCGCAGCTGCTGTTGCGCGCGGCCCGTCGACGTCACCGGCGCCTGCGCGTGCTGCGCCGGTGCCTCCGCCGAGCCGACCGCACGCTGTTTCTGTGCGCCCGCCCGCGCCCCGCCCGGTTCCGACGCAGACCCAGGGGCCCCCCGCCGCCATGAAATCTGACCGCGCGCCGCCGCACCCGCGCGTGTGGCTGCGCGCGATCCCGCGCTACAGGGGCAAACCGCCACAATCTCGTGGCGCGCGCCCATGCCGCTGCCGCGCAACCCAGCGGCCTCCATTCGCGCCTCAGCGCCCACAGCACCGACACCAGTGCCATCCGCGCGCCCTGCCGCGCAACCACGCGCCGCCACGGCCGCGCGCCCCGCCGCGTCGACTGCGCCCTTCGGGGCTGCGTCCGCGGTGAGGGCCTCCAACCGCGACCCCAGGCTGGCACCGGGAACGCGCCAGGCTCTCCTGGCGTCCCAGGTCCCGGCCTCACCAGCGCCCCCCCGTGCCTCGGCCTGCGACTCTCCGGCAGAGCGATCGGCATGCTCGTCGCGAGCCGGCTCGAGCATGTCGCTCGCGTCTGTGGGGTCGGAGGACTCGGGACCGAGTATGCGGGGGAGGCACACCCCAGGACCGGCACCGTCGCCGTCGCGGGATTATGGCTCCGATTCTCGGTCGGAGTCACGGCCCCAGCGACGTCGCCGCAGTACAGATGAGGCCGAGGAGGAGGCAAAGCGGTACTGCCTCGACCCGCCGCTGCAGCGCGACCGCGCGCCGCCGCGGGGCGGGCTCGTCACCGCCGGGTCGCCTACCTTTGCGGAGGCTACTCGCCGCACGCCCCCCCCTCACCAATACCGACGCCGACGACATCAGGGACGCAGCGTGGGGTGAGTGTTGACATCGCTGTCTCTCCCTCACAGCTTGCGGCCCCCCGGGACACGACCGCTGCGCAGCCCAAGCCAAAGCCGCCGAAGCGGCCGAGGTATCCTCCGCTGACGGTGGAAAAGCTGCCGGGATGGGCTTCTCACTTCAGGGCCCTCAAAGAAAAACTGGGCCACCCCCCCAGTGCCCAACCATTTGGCACTGGAATTCGGTTCACTCCAGAGAGTGAACTCGAATATAGGGTGGTCCAGCGCTATTTGACTGGCCTGGAGAAGGAGGATGGCACATCTTGGTACGCCTACTCGTTGCCAGCGGAGCGAAGCTGCAAGGTGGCCATCAGGGGGCTGCCTGTTGACACCACTCCACAGGAGATCGAGGAGGAGCTCCGCGCGATGGGACACAAGCCGGAATACGTTCGCCATATCAAGGTGAGTCAGGGACGCCCCGACTGTGTGTTCCACGCCGTACTCAGTAGGACGCCTGAAGTACGCAGCATCTTCGGCACCTCCGTGTTCCTAAACATGCGGGGTGTCAGGATTGAAGCCTGGCGGGGCAAGCGTGGGCCCGCCCAGTGCCACCGGTGCCAGAAATGGAGGCACTCGTCGCACCACTGCCACCGACCGCTCGCCTATGTCCGCTGCGGAGAGGGGCACTCTGCGCGGGATTGCCCCCGGCCACGTGACGAGCCAGCCACGTGTGTCAACTGCGGGGGCGACCATCCCGCCAACAACATTAAGTGCCCCTCCTTTCAGGCGGAGATAAGGGCTAACAGGCGGGCGGGCACAGCTGCCGCCATTACCGCCTCACAACGACCGAGCACGGTCGCTGAGAGGCCAACAGAGGTGGCCTCCACCGAGGCCCAAGGTGAGTCGCTGATGGCGGCGGCCAACGGGCCCATCAACAGGGGAGAAGCTCCCCCCTCCTCGAAGCGGCGGAGGGGCAAGAAGAGGAAGCGAGGGGGTAAAGGTAAGTTACCTGCGCCCCCCACCGCTCCTGAGGGAGACCAACCGGGCGACCTGCCAACGACCCTGGCGCGGGCTGTGACCCCGGAAGCAGTCCCACAGCAGCCAGAGAAAAGAAAGATCGAGAGGCCGACAGCTGGCGCCGGCATGGCGCAGCCCTCGGCCGAACAACCAACAAGAAGCCACGTCCCGAGTGGCACCACCAGCGTCGGCCCAGCTGCCGGCCCAGAAGCCAAGAAGGAGTTCACAGCCCGCGCCATCCGCCTACTGATGGACCTGATCAGCGCCATCAGGCAGGGTCGGGACGTGGAACTGGTCGTCCTTGACGGCCTAGCTGCGTTACTCTCCTTGTACCACGGATAGACCGTCAAGGATGACCCAGTTGGAGCGTCCGCGACCGGCAAAGCAAGGTCGCCCCCCTCCGCCGCCCCGTCACTACCGGATTGACCCAGGTAAGCTGTTACCTCGTTACACGCAGCTTACCTGCACAATATGACTCCACACACATCACTCTCACCCAGCTGCGCGACTTGTTCTAAGTTAATATAGGCAGGGCGCGCAGCTATAACCACACATGCATTCTCTACACTCACGTAGACACACGCGTGGACGCAGCTCTCGAGCGCGCGGTAAACGCATACATGGGCGGTGTTATACATACAATACCGCCCACACACACACGTCGTTTCTGCAGCCCGAATCACTGCCGGCTAGCTCTGGTTAGTGGGGCGGGCGGGATTCACACATCCACTGTAGGTGCGCCGTAAGTCGGTGCCTCTGTCGCTGGTTGTCTCCCGCTGGGCTTCCCTCGGGTAACCGGGGGTCTCACCCGGCGGAGACGGACCGCCGGGGCACTGTGAAGAAAGCAGCGCTGTGCAACAGCGCTGTGGCGCGCCTACAGTTACAACACTGCAACCATACATATGGGCGCATGTTTACATGCGTCCAATAGTCCATGGACAGGGTCCAACCCAAGGACGGGTCCGTTTTTACGGACCGAGGTATGGCCTCCGCGGTCAGGGGGCACAGCCCCGATACCGCCTACCGCGCCCCCTAGCGGGGGCGCTGTGAATACTCAACCGTCACTTGCAGTACCGGCGAAGACCTTTCCTAGATTCCAAACCGCGTATTGCAGTTATGCCAACCGAACCATTTATTAAGTAGTCGTTTCAGTTAGGATTTCGAGTATACCGACATATAGGGTAAGTTCTATTAGATTGGCAACACTTTGGACGGACTCAGACAATCGGTTATTTTTTGGATTTGAATTTGATTACATTTTGATTAACATTATAATACTCATAGAGGTAATATATTGATAAATATGCAATACTTGTATAAAACTCGTAAAATATAAAATCCTCAATGCACTTTTCAGAAGAATAATGAAACATGAAATTAATGTGGTTTCAGCTCGGACTTTGAACTAGAAAAAGAAAATCTGTCATCACATATTGTTTCTGGATAACCTAAAAGTTTATCTGTCAAATCCATCAAAACAGGTTTTAATTTTATTAGAACCCATACTTAAAATTTATCAAATAAATTGATATCATGGCTGGAACTCTGTTCCGTAAGTTTTTTTAAAAGTCTTGTTCATGATAGTAATACAACTTTTATTTAGGAAAAGTAAATAAATGCATTTCTTTTGCAGGTTCCATGTTTTCAAGTACCTTAACATTTTATAAAAGTAACACTCCAAATTTGGTGAGTCTTGAATACCATAATTAAATACTCCAATGCCTTATTTGCCCGTAGTGAAATCTCAAACTAGTGTTTGTGTATTATTATAGGAATTGGAGCAGAATTACACATTGAAACTGGCTGCTCCATAACCTTCAGTCCTAAACAATGATAATAATAGCAGCATAAGTGTTTATTTATTTATTACAAAATCCACAGCTCTTTACAATATTAACAATTATAAAAGATTTACAATTTAGCATCTTTTTCTAACCAAGAATACAGTGTGTGAGAGTGTGTGTCTGAGGAGTTAAAGTGGGTGTGTGTTGCCCAAATACCTCTTCTTAGAAAGAGTAAGTAGGTATGGGCATTGATGAACACACTTGCTAAGGTGGATTGGCACAGGTCAAAGTTGCCTTCACTGTTGTTGTAGTCCAAGATAAACTTAAAAAAATACAAATAAATTGAAAATTCACATTGGTACTTGACTTCCCCCCATAAGCTTAACTATTTATTTATACTGAAAACGGGATATTTAATGATAGACTACTACGGAACAGTGTTTGTACTCATAATCAACTAGTTTTATATGCTTGAAACAAACAAGAATTATTGTTGTGTAGTCTCTTGCAGAAAAACTCAGTTATATTAATCACTCGCTTTTGTTTCGGAGGAGTTAAATAACAAACTCTGTGACAAAAGATTTTTTTTTATTACATTTGTTAAAACTAAATCAATTAAACAAAGGTCACCGACTTTGAAGCTAAAGTTGTTTTTCATTTTTTTTGAAGTTGGTTTTTATTTTTTGCAATTTTATTTTTTATTTTTCTATTTCTAGATGTAATGTATCCTATACAAAGATTTGCTATGCAAACTTCAATTTGAAGTAAGCCCAACAAAAGGTGACTGCTGTAAATCGTTGAGGAATTCCGTTGACTGTTTATGGTCTCCATCATCAGACCTGAAATGGCACTTATAACCCTTACGGGTACAAATTTCTCATCAATAGAAATGAATTAAGTCGAAACACAAGGTAGCTACTGTAAATCGTTGAGGAGTTCCCTCGACTCCAGGCTTGCATTAAATAGTAGTGCTTTAAAATACTTAATGAAAAAATTAACAAACTCACTAGTCACCAGTACGATTTTCGAAGGTTCCCCTCGATTTCTCTGGGATGCCATCATCAGACCCTGGTTTCCTTATCATGGTACCACCCTTGGGATATAAACACCCTTCCAACAAAAAAAGAATCATCTAAATCGGTACATAAACGACGATGTTATCCGAAAAAAAAAATATATCGGTACTGGAAATATGAAATAACGTAAGGGCATTGACATCGTAAGGGACATTTTGTCGAAAATGAGTTAAATATAAAAATCGTTGGATTCGGAATTTTTTGCTCTATCGATTGGTATATTTAAAATCTCGATATCTTTAAAAAAATGTCCTTTACATCACACATTTTCCGTAGGCCTAGATTTTTGTTGAAACTAGCTGTATATGACATTTAAATTAATATTTTTATAAAAACTAATGTAAGTCTCTTTTACTCACAGTATTTGGTATTTACATTAAGAGGGCTATTACAAATTTTCTTGTTTTTGAGTGTTTTAAGAGTCTAGCACTCAAATATAAGAAAAATTTTGATTTTTATTTTGAGCGCTCCCTAGAGAATTAATCAAACTTTCTCGGGCATATATCTTTTTTAATTTTGTGGCCATATCTAAACCATAATCACACATCAAAAATCTCAGTTTAGAAGTGTGATTATGGTTTAAATATGGCCACAAAATTAAATAAAAAAATATGCCCGAGAAAGATTGATTAATTCTCTAGGGAGCGCTCAAAATAAAAATCAAAATTTTTCTTATATTTGAGTGCTAGACTCTTAAAACACTCAAAAACAAGAAAATTTGTAATAGCCCTCTTAAATCAAAATCGAGTACATTTTACAACAGGTCACATAAGTTATTCCATAATTTGAGATGTTTTATTATTGTCTTATACATTAGTGTTCCCTGAGAAGGTACAAAATACCATGTCCCTTACATTAAATTGTGACTCAAATTATCATAATTATATTATATAATATTTTTTTATAATTTTACTGTATGGGTGAATTCAAAGTAGCAAATTTTACGTGTCCATGTTGAAAATCAAGGTGTAAAATGATATAATGTTTCTTTTTTAGGGTTCCGTACCCAAAGGGTAAAAACGGAACCCTATTACTAAGACTTCGCTGTCTGTCCGTCTGTCCGTCTGTCCATCTGTCCGTCTGTCCGTCTGTCTGTCACCAGGCTGTATCTCATGAACCGTGACAGCTAGACAGTTGAAATTTTCACAGATGATGTATTTCTGTTGCCGCTATAACAACAAATACTAAAAACAGAATAAAATTAATATTTAAGGGGGGTCCCATACAACAAACGTGATTTTTTTGCCGTTTTGTCTAATGTATAGATAATGGTACGGAACCCTTCGTGCGCGAGCCCGACTCGCACTTGGCCGGTTTTTTTTTTTTACAGTAAACTACGTTACTTGGTGCAACTAGGGCCACATTTTTTATTGTTATAAGTGTTTATAAATAATCAGGAAAAACAATCGCCGTAAAATTCAAGTTTGGTGGCTTATCCTAGTTCCTTATTTTGATATAATTGCATTCACCAAAGTAACAATTTAAGGTACAATAAAAAATAAACAATGTCCTTAGTTTATGCATTAGACACATTATCTAAAAACAATTAAACCATAGAAAATCTAATTTAAAAGCACGGGACACTCGATCAAAGTTTGTCCCAAGCAAAACACATATTTTTGGTGGCACTTTTTCAACTTAATAAAACATGAAGTTTAGTGCGTGTGCGACCAATCGCATTTTTTTTATTTCGTGCCTCTCGGTCGTGCGCTGGGCTTGCTTGTAACAGGTTTGTGATTAGTGCTGCGATTACCCGCCAAAAACGTAAGTACTCATCTTGGGTGGCACGGGGGAGAAGAATTGTTCAATTTTTGGTGGATCGATTTTTTTAATAGTAAGCTACACGTTATTGCTAGTGATTTGGGTAACGCATAAATCAGTGATATTTAATTGTAACTTAAAATCCCTATTTTAAAGATTTTTTTTTATGCCTGGTTTCAATTTCGGTGGCTCAATTTCGGTGGCTTTGGTGGCGTTTTCACGTACTGTTTGTACATCAATAGCCAGTTTTTACGTTACAAGACAGTTTCATTAGCCAAAAAATAAATGTTATGTACTTGGGAGTAAATAAGACATTTTTTTCATTTAAGTTAAAGGGGTAGCATACTAAAGACCAAGTTTCTTATTTTGTTGCCTTTTAGAATGTCAAAACAGACCAATGAAAAGAAGCTGCTTACAAAATGAAGAGATGAAAGAAGAAGAAAAGCAAGAATAATGTTTCATCATCAGCCTACAGCAGACCACTGCTGGACATAGGCCTACTCAATGGCATGCCACTCAACTCGATTCTCAGCAACTCTCATACAGTTGCTACCAGCCAGCCTGCAAAGATCGTCACTCCAGTCACTCGAGTCTGAGGGCATTCCATCTTACGCTTGCTGATACGCGGTCTCCACTCAAGAAGACGTCTACCCCAATGGTCATCGGTTCCACGGCTAATATGACCGGCCGAATGCCACTTCAGCTTACTTATTCTGGGAGCTATGTCGATAACTCCGGTTTTCTGTAGGATCACCTCGTTCCCCACATCCACCCCATATCAGAGAGATTCCAAGCACAGCCGGTTCCATAGCTCGCTGAGCGACCTTGAATTTATGAACCAGCCGTACCGTGAGCCGTGACGTTTCAGTCCCGTAAGTCATAACTTGCAGGACGGGCTGGTTGAAGATCTGCCGTCTTTAGGCACTGTGGAAACGCGACGAGAAGACCGAACGATGTTTCCCAAATGCTGTCCACCCAAGCTGAATTCTTCATTGAGTCACAAAGTTGTTCTTACCAAAGTTCAGAGTTTGCCCGAGATAAACATATTCTCGAACACCCTCGAGAGAACCGCCATTGACTACAATAGGTTTAGAACTGACCAGGTCTCGACAGAGTCAAAAACCTTCTCATTGTCCACAAATGCAGCGGCCGATTAAACTCTTTGGAATTCTGTATGATCTGCCGCAAAGTGTGGATGTGGTCTATGGTGCTACATCCTCCTCGAAACCTGGTCTGCTTCGGACTCTTGAAAACAGCGTATACACGTAACTAAGGAGCGAAATGGGCCTGTAATTCTTTAATAGGGTCTTATTCCCCTTCTTAAAGAAAACAACGACCACGCCCCTTCTCCACGCTTCTAGAGTTCTCCCAGATAACAGAACCGAGTTGAAAAGCTCCTGAAGGTCTCTTGCAGGCCTTCCTCCCGCTTTCAGGAGCTCTGTAGTTATCCCATACTCATCAGGGGCTTTTCCATTTTTAAGCTGTCTAAGAGCCGCCTCGATTTCACCTTGGCTGAATTTTTACAGCTCTTCTGGGAAATGATGGTTAAGGTGGTTCTGGAATCCTCATTTTCGGAATCAGGGGGTTTAAAATGGCTGCTTTAGCAGAATCGTAATATGAATCATGTTAAAAATTCTTAAAATGGAGTTATGTCCATAAAGTAGTTTTAAACTGTATGGCATAGGCACAGTACGTATAGGTCACGAATGTTTAAAATTCTATTTTTTATATTTGTTAACAGCATTAATAATATAGAGTGTACCATTAAGATACCTTTACTTTGAAAAACTCTAAATGTTTATTTCCTTAAGTGTCCCATACATCAATGCCGTTTATTTACATCTAAAATTTTGTAAACGTATATCACTGGTATTCATTATTATTTAACGTAAGGGACATGCTGTCTTTGAAACTGTAGGCTTTATTGATTTTTTACTATTTTAGCTGCAAAGAATGAAGAAATCTAAGAAACTTTGTCCTAGACACTTTTTACATAAAACATATAGTTACAAAATTATAGCCAGTTTTGTAAGAAAAATATCTTATTTTTGCTCTCCTGAAAACCTTAGTTTTGTCCCTTACGTTATTTCATATTTCCAGTATCGATATGTAAATACGGTTGAATTGAGAAACCTCCTTTTTTAGAAGTTGGTTAATAAAAATAACTTTTCTTCTTTAATTTTGCTGTAAGCAATGCTAGTAGCAAGCAACCAGAGCATTTATTACATACATAATTTACACAAACTCACGCCTTTTCCCCATTGGGGCAAGCAGAAACTACAAAACGTCTCCTACTATGAACTTACATACTCCCATGTTATAGAAATTCGTATTACAGGCATACTTATTTACGTTTGTTTTGTTACCTCACTTTCAGAGGTCCCTGCACACTGCTACCGTGTCCTATGCAGCTCGTAAGGGCACCAGGGCCAAGGCCCGCGCCAAGAAGGTCAAGATCGAGGTCACCAAAGTAGGCTTCATCCCACACAACCAGAGGGGGAAAGATAAGTATGTTTACAAAAATCTTATGAAAGTATTGTAGACTCAATTTATTTAATAGACCTTTAGGGGTCATGAGGAGCAAGGTGTGAAGTTCCTCATCCTCAGGGTTTTCTATTTAAGTTCTTAACTCATCATCATCTGCTTAGCCTTTTCCCAACTATGTTGTGGTCGGCTTCCAGTCTAACCGGATGCAGCTGAATGCCCGTATTTTACATGGAGCGACTGCCTATCTGACCTCCACAACCCAGTTAGTACTGGGTAATACGATACCCCTTGGTAAGACTGGTTGTCAGACTTTTTGGGCCACTGACTACATGTAACGACTGTCAAAGATCTACAAATGACAGCCGGGACCAACAGCTTTAAGTGCTTTCCGAGGCACGGAGGCAACTCAGTATGTAAGAGTGGTCACCCATCCACAGACCAACCTAGGCAAGCACGGCTTAACCTAAAGATCGACCTGAGTAGCTGTTATTATTTAGCCACAAGCTCCTGTTCTTTACTCACTCATGGAGAACTGTAATACTGCAATGTAGGATTTTGATTTTAGTTCTTCATTTGTGTCAGCAACATCTATTATTGCTAGTATTCTTTTTGTCGACTTGATTAGTATGTCCACTACAGTACTAGCTTGGAGTATATTGTATTAGATTTTTTTTTTAAACTTAGCAAACTTGAGCCTCTCTAAACAAGTTTACCCACTACACTGTACTGTACCATCACCGTGATATGAATGTATCAGACACCGAAACAAAACATAATATGGTCTGCTATGCCCACTAGAACCTATTAACAGCATATCATACATACCCGTTTATTAGGGGTTTAGAACAGACATCTTTGAACATACACGTTTAGAACTGTCGTCATAAAATATTTAGCTTTTCAATAGAACTTTTCAGATTGTGAAAGCGTAACCCTTTGCTTTAGTGAAAGAAAAAGAAAAAAAAAAAAAGATAAAGAAAAAGAGAGAGAGATAAAGATTGATTTGATTTGATTTGAAAGATTTTGTGTATTAAGAGTCCTATTACATTTTTTACGCAAATTTTTGTTTTTTTCTTCCTGGATCAAATTATTTCGGTCGGCGTACACGAGTCGATAATAATAGCGAACTCCGGATGATTGTCGATTGATACTGACGAAAATTAGAAACGAGACTGACATGAGATGATGAGACTGAGGAGCGACCTGAATTGACGCAGAATTATAGTACTTTAATTTTATTTATTGTAATTTTGTCTTATTATATTGACAAACGAAAACTAATGAAACTTATTCATTGTAAATTGAAGTTTTATTACATATTAATTGATTTGATAAAATTTAGTTTATTTGGAATATAATGGACGCTGAATCAAGACATTTATGGCTTAAATTACGCTTTCTTTACGATTATTTCCGTGAAAATTCAAGGAATTTAAAGAAATTCTAAAACTCCGATAAACAAGTAAAACATTCAGCTTATTTTTCAGTAATTTTAGCTTTTATAAGAATTGCATGTAACAATGTGAATTTGAGCATCAAAGTTCCATCGCCGACGGTTTTTCTTGCAAACTAAGTTCGTAAAATATTTATAGTAAATTACACGAAAAGAAAAATGAAAATGTGTAACTCCAACTTACAAGAAAGAGAATGGCACTATTGTTATTCATAAGCAAATAATTAAAATATCTAACTGATGCTGAAAATTACTGCGTCAAAAATCATAAATTTGCGTAAAAAATGTAATAGGACTCTTAAGAAGTTAATTACTTGTTTTATAAAAATATCAGATCTTTATTGTTATTCTATTATGTCAATTCCAGGACTGTTAAGTCAAATGTCAGTAAACATGCGGACGACATCTACAAGCCAATTCCCAAAGACGATGTGTACCCACTGAGGTTCTACCGCTGGATCGTCTACACCGCAGAAGATGCAGTGAGAGCACACCAACAAACCCACCACCCTTCCATGTACAACGTGCCCGATGCTCTGGTGTTTGCGAGGATCGAGTGTAACATGACTGCTGCTAAAAAGGTTTTGTATATTTATACAGGGTGTAAACAGACTCTTCACGAAGCCATTAACCAAGCATTCTGTACATCAAACTACCAACCTACTAAACTACCCAACCTGGCTGAACCAATTTTGACGGGACTTTTACTGGCTGATAGCTGATGTTATAACTTAAGGAGCAACTTAGGCTCTAGACTTTTGTTTTAGAAAAATAATTAGGGTTCCGTTAAAAAAAAAACCTTGAAATTGTTAGCATTTGATTCAAATAGAGAAGTAATATTTATAAAATATTCGCGCGCGGGCAACAACAGCTAATCTAAACTAAAATAAATAAAGCTGAAGAGTTTTTGTCACTTTTTGTGTTTGAAAGCACTAATATCTGTAAATACCAGTCTGGTTTGAAAAACCTTTTTATGAATTTGAAAGTCCAGTCCTCGGCGGAGGCGCTACGACCGGGTGGCGCTCCATGTGAAACAGCACACACACACTGCACAGCACAGTTTGTTTTGTGATAAAAGTTCCTCCTCAGTGTCAGTTCTGTACTCCACCATGGTCCCTCTTCTGGAGTATACTGACGCCGCGGTGAGCAAAGACACCTGCTGAGCCAAACTAATTTGGCAAGACATACCGAACGTCCTCTAAAAAACGGTACTAACACCTTTTTTTTTTTTTTTTTTTTTTTTTCGGATGGGAAATCATCAAATAACCCCTCCCGCTCTGGGCGGAGCAGGAGGGAGTGTCAGACTTTTACTGACTAAAACCCATCCATGTTCCTTCATCGCCCTTTGTGTTCCGGGGCCGCGGTATCTCTTTCGAACAGTCCCGCAACCCCGGCAGGCATCGGTCCTTACGGACCCCTTCCCTTTTGCTGACTCTCTTTGAGGCGCGCGTGGAACACGAACGCGCCGTCGACACGGCCTGTCGTCATGAGACGGACGGACGGCGAGCTAGCCCATAGCTCACCGTCCACAGGTACTAACACCTAAAACCTAATATTTTTGAGTAATGAATTCATCAATCCAATGCAAAAAATTTAAGAAAAATAAAAGTTATTGGTTCCATCCAAAGAAATAGGGAACGTGCAGGAACTATAGGTGGCAGCACTAATCGACAAAAGAGACACTATGCGGACAGAAAAGGAAACTTATCACTTCTCATCGTGCTTTCAATTTACTTACAAAATTGTCTCTTCAATTATATTATTTTTGAATATGCTAAAAGGTATAAAATATGAGTTCCGGTCTATTAATAACGATCGTCAGCGTAATATAAATGTTTAATACACACATCAACACGGTCTAGGGATATTTCATACTCAATTAAATAACTCGAAAAGTACTGGCCGCATTGGAATCTTTTATACACCGATTTGTTTGTAATTTATCTCAGACTAATTCCAAATTCATTTTTTTTTTAATTCTTTTGTTTCGGTGGCATAAAAATGTCTTGATGTATAGGAGAGGGAATTTTCATTTGTGCGAAATTTAGAAAACAATACGAATTACGTTTAGTTACAGTTTTTTTTCATTTTTAAACGAAAGATAAAGTTAAAATTGAGGTATTGTAGCCATGCAACGCCGACATTTGACGAGGGCGGAGATGTTACGAGCTGTGGGAATGCTGGAAGCTGGATCTGTTCAGCGTAATGTTGCTGAGGCCATAGGGACCCATCAAAATGTAATTTCAAGATTGTGGACACGCTATCGTGCCATAGGTGAAGTAGCGGAGAGGAACCGGGGGCCAAGTCGCATCACTACCCCCAGACAAGACCGATTTTTGCAAATTACTGCGCGAGCACAACCAAATGCAACGGCGACTCAATTGGTCCAAAGGCTGCGAGTGGAACACCAAGTGCTTGTGAGTGACCAAACTGTAAGAAGGCGACTGCATGAAAGCAATCTACGCTCTCGTAGACCACTCCGGGTCCCACCTTTACGGAGAGGCAATCGTGGACGACGATTAGAATGGGTTCGGAACCACGTGGACTGGGGCCGTGACCAATGGTCCAATGTGCTGTTCACGGATGAATCCAGTTTCGGCTTCCATCCAGATTCACGAAGGACGCGTGTTTGGCGAGTTCCTGGACGATGGAGCCGTCTCCAAAACCCTCAGGAAGTTCACCCATACCAAGGAGGAACAATTATGGTTTGGGCAGGAATTCGTCTTGGAGGACGGACGGATCTTGTTTGGGTGCGGGGCAATATGACGGCAGAACGATACGTCCAACAGGTGCTGGGGCCCGTAATCTTGCCCCACAGAACACAAATGGGGCAAGATTTCCTGCTCATGCACGACAATGCCCGGGCACACACGGCGAGAACGGTAGCAGCTTGGTTACATACACATAATGTTAGGGCCTTAGACTGGCCTGCTCCATCGCCAGATCTAAATCCCATTGAGCATGCGTGGGATATGCTGCAAAGAAGAGCTCTGAAGGAAGTTCCTGAAAATCTGGCTACAGAAGATCAACTTTTTGCGCACCTCAGAAGGACATGGGACAATATTCCGCAGCAAGACATTGACAACCTTGTTCTGAGCATGCCGAATCGTTGCCGATGTGTTATGAACATCATGGGCGCTTTCTCAGACTACTAACTTCAAGTTTATAAACACAAATTAAATGATTTTTCTATTTTTTTCAGTTTTTACTCACAAATTAAAAGTTCATTCATATACGGTTTCCGTCTATGCTTCATTTTTTTTCCATAAAATCGTGAAATTTTAATCTATACCTTAACCATTATTAAAAAATGGTAGAATATTAAATAACGTATCTTTTAAATATATACATGTCATATAAATAATTAACACATTGATAGTAATTCGCTTTTTTTTAAATATCCCTAGACCGTGTTGATGTGTGTAGTATGAATTTTATATCTTTCGTTTACTTTCTGATGAAAATTGTGGTGTATGAAGACATGGTGGCTGGCATAACTAAGATAGCTTTCTTATTTTCAACACATGTTATAATGGAAGGGAATCCTTTATCAGCGAGAACAGTATCTCCAGGCTCTAATAAATCAATTAGTTCACAATCATTTGATGAAGCAATCAATAAAATGCAGTCCGTAGCATTTAGATACAAAACTTAAAAAACCAAAGTAGTGCAGCCAACTAAAAACATTATTGTGGGTATAACCATGTTTATATTCTGAGTACATGTGGAGTCTTTGATTAACTGTTGAGGGATATTCGGTGTGAAGTTTAGTGCGGTCTAGTAGAACACGTGTATGGTGAAGTATAAATGGTTCTGGTATGTTTGCATGGACGGTTGATTTTGAGGGCCTTTTCAATGCAGAGTGTAACAAAAACAAGTTGTTTTCAAATATTTTTCTTTACTGCGTTTATCCATTTTTTGCGTTTTTCACCAAAACATGGTATGATATTAGTATTCTTTGGAAAGTAATAGAATTTTACGATAATTGATTTATTTTCATTTATGTGGATGTATTGGTACCTACATCCAGAAATGCAACAATGCAAGATTAGTTAATTAATTTTCACTATAAAATTAATTCTGTTTACTTGTTAGAAAAGTCAATGTCAAGCATTAATAGAGCACAAGATTCGGATTGGCGACGCCAGTTGGCAGCACCGTCGTTGTGCACGTTCCCTATAGCTTATATGCATGGTTTTTTTTTATCACTCTAAACAAAGCGTATAGAAATAGCAAAGTCGAATTATTTTTTTAATATCTATAAGAATACTAAGTTATAAGCATTTGAAACTGCTGATTAGACAGAGATATCCGATAAAGCGCATGACGTCATTCTTTGCATCGACGTACAAACTCCATTTAGTAAAATTTTTGAAAAATTAATTTTGGCACAAATGCAAAGTTTTTTCAATAAACATAAGTTACTGCATAAAAAACAGTTCGGTTTCACAAGGGGTCGTTCAACTACTGATGTGTTGAACTTTTAGGACACATTTATAATGCCTGGGAGGACAAATGCGATGCTTTGGGCATTTTTTGCGATTTATCTAAAGCTTTCGATTGCGTTCTTCATGAAACATTAATCAGGAAACTACACCACTACGGAATCCGTAACGACTCTCTGGATCTTCTTATTTCATATTTGAGTAATAGGATTCAGAGAGTTGATGTTAACGGGAAGAGATCTCCCGGATCCGTAGTAAGAATGGGGGTACCACAGGGCTCAATTCTTGGTCCATTTTTGTTTCTTATTTACATAAATGACTTGCCTCACCTCATAAAGGATAATCATGACATAGTATTGTTTGCAGACGACACTTCTCTTTTATTTAAACTCAAACGTCAGCAGTTAGTTACGGTTGATGTTAATAGCGCCCTGGCAAAAGTCGTTAATTGGTTTAATGTTAATAACCTACTCCTAAATGAGAAAAAAACTAAATGTATTAAATTTACGATACCCCATGTAAGACAAGTGGAAACTACTGTACTAATTAAGGATGAAGAGTTGACACCGGAAGATAGCACAGTGTTCCTAGGCATAACTTTGGATGCCAAGCTTCAGTGGGGCCCGCATATAGACAAATTGTCAAAAAAACTTAGCTCTGCAGCATACGCCGTTAGAAGGATTCGTGAGTTAACTGATTTAGAGACAGCCCGTTTAGTTTACTTTAGTTATTTCCATAGCGTGATGTCGTACGGTATTCTCTTGTGGGGCAATGCCGCCGATATTCAGACAATATTTGTTTTGCAAAAAAGGGCAATTCGTTCAATTTATAAACTAAGTCCCAGATACTCCCTCAGAGAAAAATTTAAAGAGATTAATGTTCTTACTGTGCCTTCTCAGTTTATTTATGAAAACCTTTTGTACGCACACAAAAATATTAATTTGTTTAAAAAATACAGTGATATCCTCAACATAAATACGAGGAACAAACACAAATTTGTTGTTCCTGCAACGAGGCTCAAAAAAATAGGGGGTACGTTCAGATGCCAATGTATACGTTTTTACAATAAACTTCCGAGCCAAATTCAAGCACTAAGCCTAAATAAATTCAAATCGTTTATAAAACGGAAGCTGTGCCTGAAAGCCTACTATCATGTTAATCACTATCTCGAAGATAAAAAGGCTTGGGATTAAGCTGCTCCAATGAAATTTGCTCTGTGAATGTCGAAGCTTCGGACTTCGCTTGTTTATTATTTATTCCTTTCTTTTCCTTTTTTTATTTTTTCTTTTCCTTTTTTTATACACTCTGACATGTAATGTTTTGACATGTATTTTATTATTTTTTTATTTGACATTTACTGATTTGACATGAATACTTATTTTGTTAAGTATTTTAGTTTTTTTTTTATCATCATTGTGCCTTTTAATGATTTTTGTGATTTTTATTTACATTCTTTTTGAATAGAACTTGTTATGAATTTTATATGATTATTGTGAATGTAGGGACCATGTGGGTCACATTTATATTTTTTGTTAATTTTTCCCACAACTATCTGACAGTTTGAGTACTCTAAGCGACCTACCCAAATGTCCTTTCTTTGGTATTGTTCGTCGTTTCGTTGAGCTCCTTGGGTTATAAGTCGAGCTACACGTTAACTGACAAATGCTTGCACTGACTGGACAGGTCCACTCAAAACTGTATGGTTCTTTCTTCAAAAGACCATATCAGACACTAATCTGCATAGTCCTCATGTGAATTGAGCAAGATTGTCTGGACTTTAAAAGAGACTATGACCTCTGAGTTTGTTTCGGCTGTTTCTTCTCAGAGTAGTCAGGTACGAAACACCGGCCCCATCTAGTTTTAAAAAATGACGTGTAAAAGTGTTTGTAAAAACCTACTTGCAAAATAAACGTCATTTATCATACTAAATTCCGTTTATCTAGAAAGAGATAGAAACAAAAGTTTAAATGGTAATAACTTTTGTGTTGTTTGGCCGATTTATGTGTTGTTTTCGCTTTTCGTCATTATTGTTATAGTACTTTGACATTCCGTATCGATATAAAAAAAAGAAAATTTATGCATATTCCCTATTGACTACCATGGGACCCTATTATTACTAAGTGGAGCGATAAAAAACAAAAAAAAAACTTTAAACCAGACTTTGTTTTCTTAACAACAGAATCGCTTCGTGGAAAGTTTCACTCGGCTCTCCCTGCTGCCCAACCTGTTCCCTCGTGACGAGGAACGCTCGATCCTCGCGTTCTGTAAGGGCCCCGAGCTAATTAAGGAGGCCGTGGATGCAGGAGCTTCGATTGCGGGTGGCACCGACCTTGTTAAGAAAATACAGGTGAATACTGATCAATAAGACGTATTAACAACGTTTACGAATTTGCCGCCCTTGATGGTTAGTACCACAGATAATCTACGTATATCCCCGAGAGTACCTACAGTGCAGTGTGAAGTCTGCAGTCCATTACAAAAAACGCGGTAAAGTGATCGATGTCCGTAGCGGTCCGTAAGGTATACAGGGTGTAAAAGACCTCATCACGAAGCCGACATCCAAGCATTCTGTACATCAAACTAAGTAACTTTACGCAAAAATTATTGCTGGGAAATGACTTTTTTTTTGGGGTGAAAAATCATGTTTTGTGGTAGAACTCAATGTAACGCACTCAACACATTGTGCTGATGGATGGATTGAATAGTACGGGGCGTGGAGGTGTCTAAAGTAGAAATCTTACATTAAAAACTTGTATTTAAAAAAAAAACCTGTCAAAAATTTGTAACTTTGACCCCCAATATCTCCATAACTAGAAGGTTCCAAGGTATGGTGTACAACAAAAAAATGATCGCAATGACGAGGAGAACAACTGTCTTTCGGCTTCGTTAAGAGGTGTTTTACACCCTTTATTGATGCATTAAGAATGCTATTTTTTTGATAGACAAAAGTGTCTTGCATGGAATATTCTTTTCTAATTTGAATCCATTAACCTTGGCTAAGCATATATTATCTTTTTCTTATTCCACAGGAAGGCCAGATCAAGCTAAGTGATTACGACTACGTGCTAGCACATCCCAATGTCCTCACAGACTTGGTGCCGATCCGAGGATTGATGAAGAGGAGGTTCCCCAACCTGCGCGCGGGCACCTTAGACCCCAACCTTAAGGACTTAGTGAGAAAGTTCTCCGGTGGGGTCCAGTATAGAGTCGTGAAAGATGACGCACAAGAGAACTTTGGATCTGTTGAAGTACCAATTGGAAGGGTGGGTATTAGTCTGTTTCTTGTTTAAGGTACAAAACGTGACCATAATAGGGTATATGCATGATTTTTTTTGAACACTCTAAACAAAGCGTATTAACATCAGAAATAGCAAAGTGAAATTATTTTTTTAATATCTATAAAAAATAGTAAGTTATAAGCATTTGAAACTGCTGATTAGACAGAGAGATCCGATACAGCGAATGACGTCATTATCTGCATCGACGTACAAAATCCATACTAAATTCCGTTTATCTAGAAAGAGATAGAAACAAAAGTTTAAATAGTTATAACTTTTGTGTTGTTTGACCGATTTATGTCTTGTTTTTCGCTTTTTGACATTATTTTTTATAGTACTTTAACATTCCGTATAGAAATAACAAAAGAAAATTTATGCCTATTCCCTTTTGCAAAAGCCGCCCTAGTATTAGACGTACCGTATAGATTTCTATGTATACATGCAGAACGGATGGCCGATGGGGCCGAAAGTTCTGGAGTGGCGACCGCGAACCGGAAGACGTTGCGTTGGAAGGCCTCCCACTAGGTGGACCGATGACCTGGTGAAGGTTGCGGGAATCCGCTGGATGCGAGTCGCACGGGACCGGGACATGTGGCGACACTTGGGGGAGGCCTATGTCCAGCAGTGGACGTCTTTCGGCTGAAATGATGATGATGATGCAAAATAATGACAGATGGCAATCTCACCATCTACAGAAACGTTTTCATAATGCCACATATAAACCGAAATGTGGGTGTACTTTTAAGTACACCTCTGCCTAGCTCAAATCCCATCGTGTCACTGCGGCCTGTAATAGCGATGGGGTGGATAAGGCAAAGTAAATCTCAGATGGCGCCACCATAGTTGGTCTCAATCTGACCAATGAGGTTAATCTATTTTGAAATATAAAATGACATTGGTGTTGATTCTGTTGAGCACAAACTAAATTTAGGCTATTGCTATCTTTTTCTCACTAATAAAACGAGAAAGAGACGGACGTAATTTAGAGCTGTCAAATTTAGTTGGAACTAATATTTCCATACAAATGAAGGGTGCACGTAAAAACATGTCGACTAAAAACACGGTGAAGCGCAAGGCATAAGCTAGTTTGACATCTCTAACTTAGTTCATAGCTATAGCCGTCCTTTTCTTGCACTGCCTTTTAGTAAAAGACAGCAATAGCCTAAATTAAGTTTAGTTTGTGCACAACAGAATCGACACCATTACCGCATTTTAAAACCAAATTTCAACGATATTTGGGTACCAACTATGCTAGCGCCATTAGTTCCACAGTTAGCCTCCCCATTTGCGCCGGTGTTCACGGTCGCATACAAAGTTTAACCTCCCATTCATAGATGGCGTCGTACCTTCAAACGCGGCCGGCTGTATCGCGCTATGGTTTCGTTACATGAGAAAACATATTAGTCCAAACAATATTGTGTTCATTACGTATCACCAGCCTTAGATACGCCACACGCGTTCCGTTTTCCTTTGTCCATATTAAGGAGTATGTAAATTTTTGACAAATCAGCCTTCAAAATAATATGTAAAAGGCTGATTTAATACAAGCACAAGATCTATGCACAAGTTTAAAAAGTTCACCCACGATCTATTGTTATCAATAGTCCCATCTGAAATCCGTAAACAATCTGGCCCACAAAAATAACTTGCCTACAGTTTATACAAATATTTGCTTTGTGCTTAAACTGTCATGTAATCTATTCAAAATTTATTTGTTTCAGCTAAATATGGAACCAAAGCTTGTTGCAGAAAACCTGCAAGCTTTGCTTCAGGATCTACAGTCTGCGCGCCCAAAACGAGATGGTCTTTTCATTACAAGGTAAATTATCATAATAATTTTCTGATTTAGTTGCCGTACTGAAAGGTGAAGTTTTGGGTTCCTCCTCTACCCTTCATTAAAACGATACATCGAAAACTCGTGTGCATTCACATTTGAGTACATTTTTAACCGATGGTATATCACTGTTTCTATGGAAGGGTGGGAACTGGGCCTAAGTCTCATATATTTATTTCTTGACATAAAAGAAGTCATAATTATTTAAAAAATGCTAATATTTGACCTTAGTTAAAACATAAACTAATAACTTCGTAAGCCTTATCATATGATAAATGGAAAGTTGCTATTGAAGGCTGGGCCAATATTCTTAAAACGTTATAATTATATCCGAAAAGACTAAAGGCTGCTTTACACCGAGGCAACACTGTGCGACATTCCAGCATGCCACAAGGCCGCATGCTACAATAATTTAAAATGTTGCACATTGTGGCAATAATCGTGTCGCATGGCAACAACTTGCGTCATGTGGCAGACTGTCGCAGCCAGTCGCAGCTTCTATCCAAACGCAATGGATTCCATGCCACATTTTTGGTGCGTCATACAGTTTATAGGTTATGTTTTACAATGCTTCGAAAATTAGCTATGCACGATGTTGCCTCTGCGTAAAATAGGCTGCCGCATACTGCAAATGCCGCATATGTTGGTTATTTGTAGCATACCACAAGATGACGCTCGTCACATTATGTAGCATGCTACAATGCCGCACAGTGTTGCCCCGGTGTAAAGCAGCCTTTATATTTGACGTTAGTTCCTTTCAAGCATCTTTCAAGTACCTAAAGCATCTGAATGTTGGTATTGCAGGATGGGCCTAGATCTCATACTTTTGTTTCCCATTCTCCTTTGCTTCAAGTTTTTTTTTTTACAGATGCTTGATTCTCAGCCCGCCATCAAAAGAAAAACTCAAGATTGACCCATTTGTTTATGTGGATAAAACTTTGTCTAAGGAGGTTCAAGAAGATAGTGATGACGAAGGAGAAGCCGTCGCTGCTACTGCGTAGTAATTTTAAGAAGTTTAGTAGACTATTAGTGTAAAATACAATAAAATAAATATTTAATAAAGTGTTAGTTTTGTTTAATTTAATTGTGAACGCTTTCGTATTACAATTCCTTATGAACGCATTGCATTATGTTGGCAGGTAAAGTCACGTCTGTTCTGTCAACTACACAAAAGTGCGTTCTGATACTGGTAAATTACAATGGTCAGCTTTCAAAATTTAATTATAATGATACTTTATCAGGATACGTATTGTTACATACCGCTAAGCCAATAACATTGTTGTAGTTTTGATACAACGCATTTTGTTACATTGAAATTTTCGAGGTGAATTTTCTTTTTTGTTCTTATGTTTCGAACGCACCCAAGAGGGGCGTAAAACAATCCGCCATTTTGTCCCTATGACAATTTAGGATTTTAATAGTTTGAAACCAGAATAAATCTAATTAATCTTTACTTAAAAGTGATATTCCGGAAACTGTGCAGTGTTTATAAAAACTGTGATAATTGTGTCTCTAGTTATTTTTGTTTACGTTTCATCTTGACGTTTTGTAGTTGACCGATTTTGACGTCGAATAAAAGAGAGCTCTAGATAAATCAAAATGGGCACAAGAGAGGACGAATACGATTATTTGTTTAAAGGTAACGTTGTTTCTATTCTGGAGTCGATATCTTCCATTCCTACTGTTGTCCACAACGATATGTTTTTGAATCGTGATCTACAGTAACTTCTCAAAACCATTGTTTCATCTCCGAATGACGTAGGAAAAAAGTGATTGATATGATTTTCCTCTTGCTTTTGTAATAAAGTACCCTTAAGTTTTAGTAATCTAATTATGAGATGTGCTGAAATGTTTGTTTAATGCGTATTTCTTAGGAAACAACTAAGATAATATCACATCAGCTGATTGAGTCATATCGATCGATTTCTCGTAAATTTTCGTTATTAGTGAGTCACCTTCCAGCTCACGTATGATCTAATCATTAACTGTTACGTTTCTAACATAAAATTGTGGATACTAACAGGTATTTCGTGCTAACCTGCGTTGGTAATATTTCCTATTGTTCTTTGTTCCAGTTGTTCTAATAGGTGATTCTGGGGTCGGTAAAAGCAGTCTCCTATCACGTTTCACTAGAAATGAATTTAACTTAGAGTCTAAATCCACAATTGGCGTGGAATTCGCAACAAGAAGTATAGAGGTAAATACATTTTTTGTTTTGTGCCCTTGTCTATGTTAATTGCATGCTAATAACCTGTTCCCATTGTTAACAGAGTAAACTCTTGATTTCTTTTGTTTACTAGTTGTGTTTTCAGTCTTCTTCTGTATAAGTTAGAAAACATCTTTCATAAAAAAAGTATGTTTTATGATACATAGGGCCAATTGGCAGTCTTTTTCCCGAAGCAAGACAAAGGACTTGTTCATTTAACTACTAAAATTATCTGCGGCTCACTCTTACTGATTAGAAGACTATTAATATCATTATCTTAAGTAATTCAGTAAAACTTATACCATTCAAATATACAAAACTAAGTAAGGTTCCCAGTGTGTATTGATGACTCATTCTATTTATAGCCCTTCACAAAATTATATTTTTATTTTACTTTAATATTTTACTTTTTTAGGTACCTAATTATGTTTAAACAAACCAAGTATTTTGCCTACAATCTGCCCACTCTTATTAACAGTTCCATGGTTTGAATGATTACATTTATTTTTATTATGAGAACTGTTTTCTTATATACTACTATGCCCGCAGCTTCGCCCAGTTGACAAATTATATACTAAAACCTTTGTCTTGAATCACTCCTAAATATAAAAAAACCTGCATCAATTTTTTTTGCATAGTTTTAAAGATCTAAGCATACATAGGGACTTACAGACATGGCGGGGGACTTTGTTTTATATTTAGGTAGTGATAGTGAAGTGATGATAGTGATATTCGGTTGATACTATATTATTATAATTTTTTTGTTGCGTTTACATTTACCATGCTAATTCTCTGCATTCGCTGTCTGATCATATAAATCTGACAAAAAAATATGGTATAAAGGATAATGCCAGAAAAAGGAAAACCACAAATACTTTACCGGTTTATCATAATTATAATAAACTCTGTGTCACTACTCAGCTCCTATGTCAAAAAAATTATTGACTAAAGTACTTACTAACCATGAGGAAGCCTGGAAGGAAAGATGCGTGTATTATTTTCTTCACATAAATCAATAAAGTACAGTACTATCAGCCCAAGAAAATAATTAAAAGTTAAGTTCAACAACAGCTTGTCACTCAAAAAAAAAAAAATAAACTTCCATGACAGTTCAAATATCCGTGACTGTCGCGGCCATTCCTGTCAAAGCGGTTGACGTCGTTGTTTACATCTTATTTTTTATCCTAAAGTAATAATTTTACTAAATGTATGTAGGTACTTACTTTAATCAAGCAAACATTGCAATAACAAAATTATTATATTATTATCATCTTTGTGAAACTTTAAGTATTTTTCAAGTAAAAGTGTTTCTTTGACACAAAGCGTTTGACGTCACTGCCGGCGACGGTGCTTTTTGAATTCGCGTTCCGTTTCACCAAAAACACGCTACAAAAACGATTAAATTGTAAAATAAGTGTTATAATAGAAATTTAAACAAGTGTACCACTATGTTTATATGGGCCAATACAAGACATTTATAGGGAATAAAAAAGTTTTGAATTTCTTGATTATTCGGGATATTTCTTGTAACATGATAATGTTAGTAGTATTTCTTGTAATAAAACATGCTAATGTTAGTAGTTGATATTGTCAATGACTCGTATGCTACATATTATCTATAATTTACTAACAAATGCGATGGTCTCCTTTATGAACCGAACCAGTGAGATCAATGCTTCACTACACTAATACTGGTATGTAACACACATAAAACAAAGTTTGCGATCACTTTGAAAGATCAAAATCTTTTTTGTTACGGTAGATTATATTAAGATTTGTTCTTCTTTTTGGATTCTTTATTTTAAAATAATATAGATTTAACTTTCGCATTTATAATAGTAGTAAGATTTGCTAGCCTGCATACATACCTAATTCTTTTGTTATCTGTACAAGGACTTTATCTTAAACTAGCTGATGCCCGCGGCTTTGCCCGCCCGCAAATTATACACTAAAACCTTACTCTTCAGAGTCACTCTATCTATTAAAAAAACCCGCATCAAAATCAGTTGCGCAGTTTTAAAGATATAAGCATACATAGGGACAGACGCGGCGGGCAACTTTGTTTTATAATAGGTATATGAAGGCAAGCCTTTTAATTTTTAGACAATGAAGCAAACACAACCGTTTGTTAGAGTTCTTTGCATAATGAGTTTTTTTTTGACTGGAGTATTTGATTAATATGAAACCATTGTAATTTACATTCACATGTTGTTATGTTCAATAGTTTCAGCAGTTACTCAAAGCTTTTCAAATGTCCTCCATGACCAGTGTATTATCCACACAGTATAAATAGCGTTATAAAAAATTATGGATGTGATGGTTCGATTGTTATCAATTTTATTTAAAAAATGTGATTGTTTATTGGTTTCTTCGTTTCAACTACATCACTACATACAAATAATATGTTTGATGATCATTCACCACTTCACTATTCTCAGTCCTTATCATGTCCTTATCATAATATTATTATGTATGTGCCAAAAACTGATAAAAAGGGAGATAAATTAAAAGAAAAAAAAAAGTTAGTAATTTGAATCTTACAGAAGAAATTATAATAGTCCTAGTGGTTCGTTTTGCAGTGTCACACAATCGTTATAAAATGAGCTGAGTTTATGAGTCTACATCTTTAAATTCACACAGTTAAAAAATCTAACCATTGTTCGCCCCACAAGTGAATTTAACAACAAAGATTATATCTTTTACTTTCTAACTCACTGAGTTTGTTTATGATATAGAGAGGTAGGTACCATTTTGAATGATACAGTCTCCATACCTAATGTGTTTTTTTTTTTTTTTTTTTTTCTTTGTTTTTCCCCGTTTTTTTGTTTTTTTTCTTTGCATTGTTTTTCCCCACATTACTGATCATTCTAGTTTGTTCTATCTTAGCTCTGGTTTCTACAGTTGATACTTCAAGTAGACCATTGTGTATTAATTATTTATTCAGTTTTGTATACTGTAGTTCTTAACAAAACAAGTTTCAATTTAAAAACCAAAATTACTGACAAGTACCAACGCTATCATAGTATTTTTATGTTACCTCAAATATAAAATATAAACTAGCTGATGCCCGCGGCTTCACCCGCTTGACGAATTATTTACTAAAACCTTCCTCTTGAATCACTATCTATTAAAAATACCCGCATCAAAATCCGTTGCGTAGTTTTAAAGATCTAAGCATACATAGGGACAGACAGACGCGGCGGGGGACTTTGTTTTATACTAAGTAGTGATGTTAAAAGCTCACTTGCACCAATCGTTCTATTTGTAGCAGAAGGTATTTAAGGTATGAAGTATTCCGTTTTCCGACTTTTATCCGCATATTGTATCGGAATCTAATCGAATACCTACATATTATTTAGGTTTAAATTCACATTTGAATACAGATTTCGTACAAAGCATCCTTACACCTATAAATACACGAGCGGACGTCACGCGGTTTTAACCCGCGTGATTCCCGTTCCCGTGGGAGTACGGGGATAAAATATAGCCTACGTTACTCAGGGTGAATGTAGTTTTCTAATGGTGAAAGAATTTTTGAAATCGGCGCAGTAGTTTTTGAGTTTATTCATTACAAACATACAAAAATACAAATCTTTCCTCTTTATAATATTAGTGTAGATTGTGATATCCTACCACTGAGCTCCTGCTTTGGATTCCATGTTTGGTAAAGAGTTAGGGTGTTACCATCAGAAATTTCTCAGCTGTAGCCGGGGCTGAGAACTTGTGCCTGGTTGATGGAAATAGGCTCAACCCTGGGACTTAAACATAACTGGCGAAATGTAGGTGTTATTATTATATAAATGTTATCTATACTTATAATATTATAAAGCTGAAGAGTTTGTTTGTTTGTTTGTTTGAACGCGCTAATCTCAGGAACTACTGGTTGGAATTGAAAAATTATTTTGTGTTGGATAGCCCATTTATTGAGGAAGGTTATAGGCTATATAACATCACGCTACGACCAAAAGGAGCGGAGCATAAATGAAAGATGTTGCAAAAACGGGGAAAATGTATTCCTTTTGTTAGCTTTTTCTCTCTTATGTGACGCAGACGAAGTTGCGTGGGTCAGCTAGTTTATTTAATAAAACTTTATGCACAAGTAAAAACTGTACAAAGCCGGACTTAATGCCTTGGGCTACCTTAGGGTGATGCAGAGACAATACACAGTAGGTGCAATAACAAATATTAACTAAAACATATAAGAATAAATACATATTTAGTACACAATATAACAAAATATATAAAGTTAAGAGTGACAAAGTATAACTGAGACGAATCTGCCAACTTCTTGTGAATATGCTCTCGAGCCTACTTCGAGTACTTCCTATTTCCTACTTCTTTCAGGGATTATTATTTGTGATGCTAAGTTATGATTTATTCTTTATTTTAAGACTCCGTTTTCACTTGTTAAAGAATATTATCTTATTTTCTAGTATAACGTAGTAGGTATTTTAAATTATTTTACGCAATTAAACATTCGGTAACACAGTAATGGCAAATGAAAATAAATCAATCGAATCACTTGTTAATTAATTGTAATCTTGAACGCCAATTATGTTCAATTGATAGTGTTCGATTTCAATTGTGTTACATTAGATAAGAGACTTTATTCCGTACGTTGCTAGGGGAGATTTCTTTTGTCAGATTTGCCTAGTATGCTTGCATATCCCAAATTAGATTTAAAAGAAAATCGTTAATTTCAATATCACTGCCTTTTGCCCGCGGGTTCACCCGCTTAGAGGTCGCAAATAATCCCATGGGAACGTATTGCCGGGATAAAAAGTGTCCTATGTGTTAACCCTTAACCACTGACGTACGAATGACATTCGTCGCGGAAACCGTTATTCGTTCATAATTTTGTTTTGCGAGGGAATTCGTGCTCGTCGTTCCTAGTAGTTTTCAAGCCGCCCAGGGACGCGCGCGCAGCGGGGAAGAGCGGATGTGTGGCGCACTTCTAAACAGGTGATTTCGACCATCTGACCTACGACATTCGTGTGGTCAGTGTTAGTGTAACTTTTTTGAGATCTTTTTGTTTTGAAATAAATTCTAAAGTTATAATTGACTTGTTCAAAAAAAAAAAAAACATCATTTTTTAAATATAATTTAAATCTTTATCATAAATGATAGTAATGATAGAAGCGAAAAACTCTCAATTCTTTTTTATTTATTTATTATAGACAATTTAAAATTGATAAAATTTTGAAATTAGTCACGTGACTAGAAACGCGCCAAAATCGGTCGCCATGTTGGCTACGTCACAATGTTAAAGGACTTGCTCAACAATACAGTGTGAATTTTCGTGAACTTTCAGCATTAAATTTTATAATGAAAAATATGTCACGGCAGCTATTTCATACAATAAGTTTGTAGTTAATATCTACAATAACGTGTTGAGGTCGGTAAAACGACAGCGACATCAGTTTTGCCAAATATGTGTAAAGTACTTAGTACTACACCCTTCCTAAAATAGGTAACCTACATGCACTGAAAATATTGTACATATAGAAGCTTCTCGTTTGCTAATAAAACTCGAAAGGTCAAAATGAAAACAGTAACATTCTATCTGCGTTCTTATTTTCGTCATTATTCATACATAATTTTCATACACAAGCACAACACAATCAAAGTCTTGACAATATTACTAAAAAAAACCATGTTGCAACATAACACTTCTTTTAGTAGTGCTGACCGCAAACCAAAGTTTCGTCATCACGATTAAAAAGTTGCATTCAGTCTAATCGATACTCGCAATGAAATGAAGTCTGAAAAAAAGAGTTGATACTGAATACTGAAAGCTCCTTGGTATAATTTTTATTCATTATTATAAACTATCATTTTTAATAATGTAATTTAGTAATTAATCGATGCTTTTGATTGATTTCACGAGAAGGAGATTATATTAATGAGAAACAAATACAGAAATCTCTAATATAAAAAAAAAACAAAGTTCTTGCGGCTACGGCTAAATTCGCGTCGATTTTTAGTTTCTAAATTTAAACTAGGAATGCGCTCGCAATTCACATTTATGAGTATTTTTATTTATTACATAATTTATTTATTGTGAATTTTGTTTTGTAATAACTGAAGGTTGGATATAGTGCGCCAAGGATCTTGGTAGGCATAGTTTTGATTGATCCACCAAAGATAGATACATACTATAAACTCTAAAACCTCAACAGATTTTTACAATACCTATCAAGATCCTTGGCGCACTATTTCCAACTAACGGGACGCTGGACTGAAGTGATAAATTAAACTAATTTATGTTGAACTACCTATTAGGGTTCCGTACCCAAAGGGTAAAAACGGAACCCTATTACTAAGACTTCGCTGTCTGTCCGTCTGTCCGTCTATCCGTCTGTCCGTCTGTCCGTCTGTCTGTCACCAGGCTGTATCTCATGAACCGTGACAGCTAGACAGTTGAAATTTTCACAGATGATGTATTTCTGTTGCCGCTATAACAACAAATACTAAAAACAGAATAAAAATAATATTTAAGAGGGGCTCCCATACAACAAACGTGATTTTTTTGCCGTTTTGTCTAATGTATAGATAATGGTACGGAACCCTTCGTGCGCGAGTCCGACTCGCACTTGGCCGGTTTTTGATATTGAAATTGTATAAAAATAAACAAATTAGTGGCGTTAGTTCAGATTTTGTCCACGCGCCAAAAGATCCTTGTACAGTCAGTTTTTTTAATACAATCGGATTGGGTTTTTAGACATGACGTGTCAAAATAAAAAGTAATTTAAATCAAAAGCACTAATATGGGGTAAAATTTCGGAAAATTCTTTCTTATCGGATGCCTACGTCATACAAAGAACACACCCTCTACGTTTCAGGTCTCTACGATCAGCGGTTTGGCTGTGCATTGATCCATCAGTCAGTCATTCTGGAACTACTTTGTTCCCGAACTCCTTCGTTACCGTTCCGAATCGAGTCACCCTCCCAGAAGAAGTTATCACTTTAAAAAATAGTACATTTAAATACAATGTAATTTTGAACAGCGAGTGCATTTCTAATTTAAATTTTGATTTCGAAAAAATCGGCGCGAATTTAGCCATGGATCAATCTGTACTGTTTATTGTTGGGTTGGTTTGAATACCTACGTATACAATATACTATTAAGATTACCTATAAAAAAGCACAATAATATAATAAATATTTATTGTTTTTGCGCTTAAAACAAGATTATTTTAATTTCCATTCGTCGATTATTACAATCCTTAATTTAATTACTCGAGTTAATCCAAATTTACAAAAAAATAATCGATTGGAATAATCGCTTTCACACATCACAAAGATTAAAAAAAAAAATATCGGCATGTCATGTCGTCAACGTCAATAACAAATACAAATTGAGTAGTGGTAATAAATATTACGTGTTATTGGTCCTGTGTTAGTAAATTACGCTAAGATCTGGGTATTTTTATGTTGTATAAAATATTTGGAATGATATTTGTCATATTTGTTTTCGAATCTATGCGTCTGTGTGATACAATGTGAAAATTAAAAATGTAAACACGCAAGATTGCCGCGAAACTTCGACTTTAGATTTCAAAATCATCATTACCATTAATTATTTAAATGGAACTATGGATGAATTCGTCACATAATTAAATGACGAGTCAATTATTCTCAACATAGCGGAGCTTGGATGTCCGAAAACTATTTTTTTATGATTTCTAGCCTCGGCTCACAATATGGCGACGACCGTATTTACGCACTTGGATTTTATTAGGGTAAATTAAGAATCTTGCGTGCTAAATATATAACTTTTAATGGTGTTGACATATGATCCTTTTATCCAACTCTCTTAATTAACGCACACTCATAGTATTTGAGGAACAGAATTTTAATAATAACAAGAAATCATCGATGCTAGGTCAAAACACTGTATCAGCTGTATGGTACGATGAGTAAGTATTAACATTGTGACGTCACATACGCGCTCGGGTTTATTCGGGAACTGTCGGCGTGTTTTCGGTACGGGGTTCGAGAATGTATTTTTAATCTAATATAACTTTCTAATTAGAGCGAAAAAAAATAAAATAAAAATTGTTTGTTATAAAACATATATATGATCTTTCCATTTATGACAAAAAAAAAATCTAGTATAATACTCAATTCTAATTTTTTTTTTTTTTTTTTTGAAAATAAAATTGTTGTATGTGTTTCAAGCAGAAACGACGTAGAACCCATTACAGGTGTACGATGCGCGATTTATCTATACTAATATTATAAAGAGGAAAACTTTGTTTGTTTGTTTGTTTGTTTGTTTGTAATGAATAGGCTCAAAAACTACTGGACCGATTTAAAAAATTCTTTCACCATTCGAAAGCTACATTATCCACGAGTAACATAGGCTATATTTTATTCCCGTACTCCTACGGGAACGGGAACTACGCGGGTGAAACCGCGGGAAGTCCGCTAGTATCTCATAAAACCTTTCTTATTATAGTATAAAAATGAAAAGAAAAAGTTTCTGTAGAACATAGTTTTTTTTATTTTGATTTTTTGATATTGTTTGTTATTATTTCAATGCCATTAAGAATGTTGGTTAGTAAATATTTTATGTTTTACTCCTTTTAATCCGAGTTTTTTGTTCTAAGTAATAATACCATCAGCGCGGGAAATATATAGTGCACAAGTGTGTGCGCCACCAACTTCCAAACTCCGGTAGTATATTACATACTTTCATAGGGGAGAAAATATAATGACCACTAAAAATAACTTTGTGACTACTAACATCTATCACCTAAAATATCAATTGATCACCAAATTTAGTAAATTGAGCACCAAATTTTAATGAGGTGGGTAATGGCAAACTAGTTTTGCCTCGGCCCACTTGGGGCACTCCGGCACGGAAAGGTTAGGTACCCTTCGTGGTTATTGTCTTATAAACCATTCAGAAGTAGGAGCGGGAATTTCACGATAAATTGGGGTTTAATTTTGGTGATCATTAACTAATTTTGGCAATCAAAAGTGATTTTTTTGCCGTTACATTTTGCTGAATCTGGTGGTTCGTTAATTATATGCCTTTTCATTATCAGTAAAAAGCTGTTTCTTTTTTATTACAAACAGACATTTCTATTTTATTTATTTGTACTTATCGATAGTATTTACCTATCAATAGTAACTATGGATCTAACAATTATTGTTCTCAGGGGAAATAAAAATATAATTTATAACTTGTGATATCATCATTTGAAAGGCTTCCTTCCTGTGTAGGTATATGTACCACTTTTCCTTGTTACGTGTATGTTGTGTTTAGTGTCATTATTTCATCCAAGAAGCGTAAACAGTAATTCCGAAAAGAGTTAAAAATAATTACAAGGTACCGACACAAATCTAATTCTTAGTAACGTGGGATATGAGTTCCCAGTCCTTGGGGCATAAAATTAAGGCATACAATTAACGAACCACCAGATTTAGCGAAATGTAACGGCAAAAAAATCACTTTTGATTGCCAAAATTAGTAAATGATCACCAAAATTAATCCCCATTTTATCGTGAAATTAGAACCAAAAATGGATTTTTGCGGGGCTCCTACTTCTGAATGGTTTATAAAAAAATGCCCAAAGTCGGCTAAGCAAAACTAGTTTGCCATTAACCACCTCATTAAAATTTGGTGCTCAATTTACTAAATTTGGTGATCAATTGATATTTTAGGTGATAGATGTTAGTGGTCACAAAGTTATTTTTGGTGGTCATTATATTTTCCCCCTAAAATTAATACACATACGCATTAAGAAGCGGTGTTGTTTTTTATCATAAATTTATGGGTTTTTTTTCTTAGCCTATAATTGTCCCACTAAACTTCTAAAGACCTCCATAACCTTCTACTCTTCTCTCCGTGCGTTTTTTTAATATGTAGTTGTAGGCCTTGTAGGTATTGTAAATGCAAAATTGTCCCTTTAGGCCTTGACTGTATGTTTGTCTGTCTGTGCCTTAACTTTGAGAACACACACACACGGCGACACATTAAGCTATACATGTCCAGTATAACATGGCCTCGCTTTGTATAGATTTCCAATACAATGAGAGAACCGCATAAACTGGTTTTGTATAGCTTGATTGGTCGCCAAGCGTACACACACAGGTAAATCAAGTCTAGGTTAGAACAGGATATTTTTTACCCCAATAGTAATTTATTTCGCCATTTTTGCGAAAGCTTAGTTAGGTACGAAATAACTGACTGGCTTAACCATCACTTCTAATAACGACCATAAATAAATTCCTATCTAGAATTAAAAATAATCCAAAGAAATCGTTTTCATTGTTATCAGTAAGTACCTATTTGATAGTGTAGCACCGTAGATCAGCGCATGCTTCGCTCGATCACGTATCCATGCATGTTGTAGAATTTGATGTCAAGACAACGTTACGGTATACATAATTATGCATAAAATACTTCAATCAGGACGGTCCTAAAATACTAAATATTTTTGGGGTGCACAATATTTATCTTGACAAATTTGGGTAGCAAAAAGAAAGCAGCCGAAATAATAAAATTTTAGAATTACTAGTATGAAATCCTATGAAACCTCGCAGTCTTTCTTATCCGCGCGCCGCCCGCGCCGAATCGGACGAATACATAGCGTTTTTTACACAGTTCACATTGGTTGTTTCAATGCTTGTCCTCCCCCGAACCAAAAGTTTGGATATTTAGGTACGTGCTTGGATTCATTCCTCGTGTAAAACACCTCCTAACGAAGCCGAAAGGCACTTGTTCTCCCCGTCATTGCGATCATTTTTTTGTTCTACACCATACCTACCCCAATATCTCCGTAACTAGAAGGTTCCCTTCTAGTTACGGAGATATTGGGGTCAAAGTTCCAACTTTTTGACAAGTTTTTGAAGTGAAAACTTATTTAGGCGCGTTGAGCACTTTTTGGGTGAAGGAAAAACATTAAACTCATCGTCACGTAACGTAACGTGCGGTCACGCTTCGTAGCCGTTCGTAGCACTCGTAGCATCCGCTACGGCGTAGCACCCGCTACGGCGTAGCACCACATAGGCATGCGCGGGGCATAACCAGTGCTACGACTGGGGCGGGGTCTGTGTACTTTTTGTTTTCACTTCTATCGGTAGTCCCAAAGACTGCCCCGATTTTTTAAAATAGGTAAGTACCTACAAGTTTTTAATGTAAGATTTTTACTTTAAACACCTCCACGACCCCCATACCACAGATAATATAATACTTCCCCATACTATTCAATCCATCCATCAGCACACTGTTTTGAGTGGGTTACATTGAGTTCTACCACAAAACATGATTTTTCACCCTCAAAAAAAAAGTCGTTTCCCAACAATACATATACAATAAAATACAGACAAAATACAATACAGAATGCTTGATTGACGGCTTCGTGATGAGGTCTTATACACCCACATTTTGTCACTTACCAGCACATTTTCGTCTTACTGGTTAGAACTTATTTCATTGTTATTCCTTCTGAGTCCAACTGCCACCATGCCGGTAGCCAGAACTTCCGTCACCAAACTGTTGAGACTAAAGTCATTTCCGCCGTCTCTCTCCAACGTTAAAAGTTCAGAATGAGTAAAGTTATCGATTCTTATCGATAACCGTCATAATTCCCATGCATAATCGGTTTACGTTACGTCACTTTAGTGCCAAAGGTCAAGATTTCTTTATGTCTTACATGAAGCAGACATACTGTTTTATGGTTTTAAAGCAGAGAATTTGCTTATATCCAATTACCAAGCTACTTTCAACCTGTATACTGTACTGTGTATACTTCCATTCTTTTCTCTTGTAGATATCAAAGATATATTGTATAATATCATATTTCGAAGAGTCACCGATTTCTATTTCTTTCACTGATGAAAGTAAAACGCTCAAAAACAGATACCTAGTTGCTTTTTCAAATTGTTTTCGTGCAATACTATGCTAGTTCATTACTTACTCATAAATGCGGCCTCACCTTTGCTAGTCTGCACTCAACTAAAAAACCTACCTATAAACCTCTTTTAACTGTTCTATGGTATAAAGTATAAACTAATCGGGCATATTATGGCGGAGCTATAAAAGTGTTAAAGAAAATATAAAACAATATCTATGGCTTACTGCGTGTTTACGTTTACTCATAATTATTTGATTAAACCTGTGTTGACACAGGCGGACCAGCGAGTCACTATTCACTCAGCAGACTACACTTGCAAACAAACTGTAATGGCGTTGACGTCATCACTAAACTTTGTAATTTTGTGTCAACCCTCGTAAATAATGTAATTAAAGGACACATCGCGTCGTCGCGTACATTGACTTTTGTAGGGTTGCTAAACTTTAGGGCACGGAAGCTTCCAGCAAAGAGTTCACCTGACCTCTGAAAATCTAAATTCATTATCAATATTACTTAAGCTCAATTTCACCAACGAAACTGAACGCGATCAATCTAAACTGAGTTCAAGAGCTGTCAGTGTCATCATTGCAATGGAATATTGACAGGGACAGTTCTTAATCCTGATTTAAAAGTGCTGATTGCGTTCTAATATTTTCTAACAACGACATACTTACCAACGTTAAAATATGGCCGTCTCTGTAGCAGGACAGACAGTAGTGTTCAAATAGTGACGTCATCATACCGACAACATTATACGGATACAACTCATACAACGCTAAACCAGTGACCCCCATACGATGCGCCGTTATGTCGACTCGCTATTGATCGAATTAATCTATGTGAATTTATGAATGCGAGTTTCGAACGAACGTCGTACGTCACAATTTCTAATACAGTGCTTCAAATACGCTGCTTTTAAACAATGTGTAATATAAACATAATTAGCATATAACGTTCCCACAACTGAGACACAGGCCTCCTCTTTGTGGGATAGTGAGCTATAATTCACCACGCGGAAAAACGTACGGAAAACACCGTCTTCTAATTCTAGAACAAAACTTTAGTTTTCTCACCACGACACGGGCGTTTAAGCGTGTCTGCACAGATTGAACAATTTTACATAAATTAATTTTCATTTTGTCATCCTGTTTTGACAAGTCTCAAATATTTGAAGCTACGTCTGACGCTTATTATTTAAAAAAAATGTAAGCAAATTGATCAAAGAAAGAAATAGAAGGGCATATTTCAGTCTCTTTATCGCCTGTCTTCGAAGGCTAAGTAAATAATGTTGGGTGCCTATGTGGGTGAAGGAAATGAGGTCGTGAAAGTGTTCGTCGGCATGGCCGCATGGGGTGACGACCTCACCTAGCATTTCCATTGTCATCGCTACACACCCTGTATTAGAAAAGCCACCTCTAAATTAGGAACATTGTGGAAATTGTGGCTCGTTCTATGATTCCTTGTACAGAAAATAAGCTTCGATTATTTTATTTTAAAAAAAATGTTATGATGCATAACTACTATTTTGTCAGTGACGTAAGTGCTGCCATTATTTAGGTACTTAGATAAATTCCCCAAATTACATCGAACAAATCAATAGTGATGTCATTTAGTCAAATTAGGCATTTAAAATCGACACGTTTTGAGCATGATTAAAATTATAGGCAGTCCTCAAAATTGTCCGCCCCTCACCACTTCTTCGTAGTTTAGCTGAGGAGAAGTGGCGGAACAAACACACCAATAACACTACCACACCATACAATTTTATACTATAGAATCCTATCTGACTAATAAATAAAAAACCGGGCAAGTGCGAGTCGGACTTGCGCACGAAGGGTTCCGTACCATTATCCGTAAAATTATACAAAACTGCAAAAAAAATTACGTTAGTTGTATGGGAGCCCCCCTAAATATTTATTTTATTTTTATTTAATTATTTATTTTTAAAGTGAATATACAATTGAATATTCTGTGAATATATCAAGCGTCTACCTGTTCCCATTATTAATATCGAGCAAAAAATCACGATTGCTGTATGGGAGCCCCCTTAAATATTTATTTAGTATTTGTTGTTATAGCTGTAACAGAAAGACATCATCAGTGAAAATTTTAACAGTCTAGCCATCACGGTTCATGAGATACAGCCTGGTGACAGACAGACGGACAGTGCAGTCTTAGTAATAGGGTCCTGTTTTTACCCTTTTGGTACTGAACCCTAAAAAACAATCAAGAAATTCAATTATTCCTGTGACCTCTGAGTTTGTTTGTGTTTCTTGTCAAATCTACTGTGAAAACATAATTGAATGTGTTTAAAGGGTGTAAAAAACCTCTTATCGAAGCCGAAAGTCACTTGTTCTCCCCATCATTGCGATATTTTTTTTGTTCAACACCATACCTGGGAACCTTCTAGTTACGGAGATATTGGGGGTCAAAGTTCCAACTTTTTGACAAGTTTTTTTTTTAATAAGAGTTTTTTTGTAATATTTTTACTTTAAACACCACCACGACCCCCGAACTATTCAATCCATCCATCAGCACAATGTTTTATGTGCGTTACATTGAGGTCTACCAGAAACCATGACTATACACCTAAAAAAAAAAGTCGTTTCCCAGCAATAATTTTTGCATAAAGTTACTAGAGAGAGAGAGAGAGTGGAGGGTGGAGTGGAGTTCTAGTTAGTTTGATGTACAGAATGTTTGGTTGACGGCTTCGTGATGAGGTTGTTTACACCATGTATAATTATGTCAATCTGTTTTTAACAATCAATTTACATTTGGTTTTCGTTTGTCATCAGGTGGACGGCAAAACTATAAAAGCCCAGATATGGGACACGGCCGGCCAGGAGCGGTACCGTGCCATCACGTCTGCCTACTACCGCGGCGCTGTGGGCGCGCTACTGGTGTACGACATAGCCAAGCATCTGTCGTACGAGAACGTCGAGCGATGGCTGCGCGAGCTGCGCGACCACGCCGATCAGAATATACTGATCATGCTTGTTGGTAACAAGAGCGATCTTAGGCATCTCAGGTTTGTCTTCAACTCTTCTACCTGTTATAATATCACGCCGGTAAGCCTTTAAAGGCAGAGGTGTACCTTTTTTTTCGGGTGGGAAATCATCAAATGACTCCCCCCGCTCTGGGCGGAGCAGGACGAAGTGTCAGACTTACTGACTAAAACCCATCCATGTTCCTTCATCGCCCTTTGTGTTCCGGGGCCACGGTATCTCTTTCGAACAGTCCCGCAACCCCGGCAGGCATCGGTCCCTACGGACCCCTTCCTTTTTGCTGACTCTCTTTGAGGCGCGCGTGGAACACGAAGGCGCCGTCGACACGGCCTGTCGTCATGAAACAGACGGACGGCGAGCTAGCCGATTCCATCGAAGGATAAGGCAGTGTTGAGTAGTGACTACCCGCATTTCGCTAGTTATCTTTAACACCCATGTAATAGGGCACGAGCCTATTGCCATCAACCGGGCAGAAATCCTGGCTCCCAGAATAACAATGGCCGCCTAGCGCTACTTGCGACCACCAGATCAACGAAGCAGTCAATAACGCCATGTTTCAGCCTTTATTCCTTATCTAAAGAGGTTTTTCATAAAGTAGTTCTAATAAGTGTAATCAGAAAGAAAGTCTGGTATAAGTAATGTAAGGTCAACCTACCCCTCCTTGAACTGCGGAAACAGCCCTGACTGTTGCGAAATTGAAACCCTGTCGAAGTCAAATTGGTACATTTGGTACAATTGATGTGCTATGTCTTGAAATTTTGTAAGGATTATTATTATGATTATTTTATTTTTTACCTTTAATATAAGCCCCACATTTCGACCATATTGTACCAGAGTGGTCGCGGGATGACTGAAGTACTGGAGGTACCGCCACAAACCGCCAAAGTTGTTTAGTTTGATGGTCCGTACTTAATTTTTAATTATGGCCACACTTTTCTGATACAAGCTGTATGTTGTGATTCCACAGATCCATCCCAACAGAAGAAGCCAAGGCATTCGCGGAACGGAACGGCCTTAGTTTTATTGAAACATCCGCTCTCGACTCAACTAACGTCGAGCCTGCATTCCAGAACATTCTAACTGGTAATTATACTTCGTTAAATAGAAAATGCTCAATTAACATCATTGTGTTAAGGGGACTACAGGAGCTAAACGCGAGTTTTATAATGCAAAATAATCATATGATTCACAGCAATAAACAAAACCAGAAAAATATGTGATATTCTTCAGGATATGTGCTAGTACGATAGTGTTTTGAAAACATAATACAACTAATTTCATATAAATTAAAAAAAATCACTAACCTATCTCTAAAAAAATCTTTTAATGAGTAAAAACCATACTAAATAAAATACATGCGATCATTCTGATTTTTTGGCAAATAATTCTACAAGCAACATATTAGCATGATAGTGGTGCCGATTCCCTTGTTCACAAACTAAACCAAATTTAAGTTCAGTGCATCTTTTTCTTTCTATTTCATTAAGAAAAGGACAGAAGATAAATTTTAGATAAGTTCTGTCAAATTAATCAGCGCCATACAAGTTTTAGACGCGATTAAAAAGTTGACTACTAAAATTACATCAAATTACGTCAGGTGCTGACTAATTTGACAGGATTAAACTAATATTTATCTTCTGTCCTTTTCATAATGAAATAGAAAGAAAAAGATGCATTCAACTTAAATTTAGTTTAGTTTGTGAACAAGGGAATCGGCACTAGTGTTTTATTTTTTTTAGTCCAATCAGTTGATTTTTTGTAAATTGCAAAAAAACCACTCATTTTGCACTATTCTGCCTGCAGTGACTGACGTAACAACCACTTTGTAGTGCAAGCTGATTAGAACGTTATTCTAACAGTATTACAAACGAAGTTTGAAGCACCACAAATAAGAGTTACTAATTTAGCTCCTGTCGTCGCCTTAAAGGGTTTATGGTATAAACTAGGATGCACGAAAACTTTATCTGTATCATTTTCCTGGTGTCAGTGCAAGCTGATTCAAGCTCAAAGAAATTGGACATTATTAAGACTGGTAGCGGGGCTCACAACCTTGACTTTACTGGTCATAGGTACTTAACCTTTTGAACCCCTGAGCATAAACGCATGGGCGTGCTTTCCACGCCAAGCCACAATTACACGTACCATTTTGGCACATATTTGAGTCGTTTGGCGTACAGGGCACGCGCTATCTTGTCAAAAGGTTAATTTATACTAATATAGTAAAGCTGAAGAGGTGCTTGTTTGAACTCGCTAATCCCTGGAAATAGCAAGCCCGCCACACTGTTCCCAACCACTGTAACTCCTGAAAGCCAGAATCAACAGTGGCGACCACCAGAAAAGCGCCGAGACAATGAAGCTCGACGAAGTCCCAGAGAATGAATTTAACTGTCTTGGATCCCGCAACGAAATTAATCAGAAAAGTATAGCGGAGGAGTAGGAAAATCTGTAATTTCCACTTCCCTCCATATCAGCAGGAGACACAAAGAAACAAGGCCAATAGGCACAAAGGGACGTTCACAACTGGGATAGGCCCAGTTGCCTAGCACCACGGATAAAGTATTAACATTAATGGGTCCTAAGTTGTGAGCAGTTATATTTGATTCCAATAATAGGTATGGCAAAAACGCTTGAACGCACGGAAATTTGTTCTAGTTTCTACAAGGTCTGTGTAGTAAATAACTCCGGATGTAACCTGTACACTATCCAACATAATATTGCGTTCATTCTGCCAAAGACTGCACTCCCATAAAATATGATGTGCTGATTGTTCATATTCGCAGTCAGATGTGGAACATTGACAAAGAGGCGAGTCAACAAGCTTGAAGGAAAATAATTTACTCTTAAAGTTACCATGACCGGTGAGAAATTGAGCAACACAGTGATCAACCTCCAGCCATGTCCTGGCCAGCCGTTCACGAACGGATGGAAAGAACTGGTGGAGGTGTCGGCCCTTGATGGAATTATCCCACCTACATTGCCATTCAGACAAAAGTTCCTCCCAGACGTCGGTCTGTGGTTTGAATAATCTAGAAATCTTATCACGGTCACGTAGGGTTAAAAAGTCTGCGTCCGTGGTCTCACGCGCGTTATAGTACATTGCAGCCCGTCGCTGCACTTCAAGATCGACTGGAAGTACACCTGCAAGTACCGGTAAGGCTTCAGTACTAACCGTCCTATACGCTTTGCATAAGAATATCAAAGCCAAACGCTGGCTTTGAAGCAATTTACGTCGTACCGCTCCTATGGTGGCCCTATCGGCCCAAACAGGTGCCCCGTAGCACATACACCCCAAATAGGTAGCCCCATAAATGGTCTTTAAAGTTAGAAATGACAGACCCCACGTAGATTTGGATATTCTAGTTAAGGCATAAAAGTTCTTTTTAGCTTTTTCACCGACAGTTTTTATATGATCTATGAATGAAAAATTCTTCTCTAAGACCAAACCAAGGTAGCACACGGACTGCTTTCTTTTCACGGGAACGTTATTAAATTTAATACTAGGCCACGATTTAAGATTACCTTTTAAAATTAGTTGATAAGTTTTTTGCGGTGCAAAGGTCAGACGGTTTCGATCGCCCCACTGAGATATTAATCGTAGGCAAGTGTCAGCTAAATTCTCGAGTCCAGCCCGAGTACTCGACTGAATGAGCAGCAGGCCGTCGTCCGCGTAACCGGTTAATGAACAGCCGGGTGGGAGAGGAATCGCGAGAAAATCATCGAAACCTAAATTCCACAGATACGGAGCGATTACCGAGCCCTGAGGACATCCCATGGTAAGGGACTTTGACATAGAATGATGTCCGAGTTTGAGTTTCGCGGAACCATTTCAAAAATATGAATAAACAAGATTATATATGTTTTTATAGCAGCCGCGATTCTTCATTTTAAGTAGTAGCATCGGCCACCATGCGTTATCAAAAGCCCCGGAAATATCTAAAAAGATTCCAACCACGTACTTGTGTTCCGAGTTATTAACAATTTTTCTAACAGAAAGTGCCGCGTCTACGGTAGATTTTCCCACGGTGAAACCGAATTGGTTGTTATGAAACTTTGGCCCGTCTGGCAGCAAACGTGGAACGATAAGGCGCTCCAGGAGTTTTCCCAAAGATGGCAGTAGGGTTAAGGGCCTGTACGACTTAGGGTCGTCTGGTGGCTTATCACCACTTTTTGGAACTATTCGTATAAAGCCACGTCGCCATACACGAGGAAAAACGCCGTCCGCAATACATCGGTTGAAAACAGATAAAATGGCGTCACCCGCTGTTTTACAAGCTTCTATTATCATCCGATTAGATATTTTATCTTCACCTGATGATTTGTTAAGAGGCAGTTTCCTGACAAGATTAATGAATTCGTCAATGGATGGAAGGTCTGACGTTGGTGATTCAGGTGGCACAGATGCCCACGCTCTGATCTGCTGATGGTAGTCATTGTCATTTACTGGCGAATCATCAGGTATCAGACTATTTAATAGAACTTCGGTTGTTTCCTCAATACCGGTCGTGTGTCTATTATTTACTTTAATGTTCTGGACAAACGCCAGGTCGACTGATCGATTAGCTTTGAACTCGTGATACAAAGGAGACCACGGACCTTCTTTATCTAGTTTTTCTACTATTTTTCGCAGTAAATTACCCTTAGACTTTTCCACTGATGCTCTGTAGCGGGACTTGGCAACTCTAAATGCATTTAAAGCAAAGTTAAGTGGGTCTCCGGTGACTTTTTGTTTTCTAAGCTTGTTTAAATGTCTGCGCGCTCGGCGATAGCTTTTACGCTGCTCAATTAAGTAGTCACACCACCAATCACATCTATGGATGTTGGTCATAGATGCGCGACCAATGGCGATGTCAGCACAGTAAGTGAAGGTGTCTGACATAATTTCAGCACTTTCTTCAGCTGACAGTCCATCACGAGTGAAGTACTCTGAGTCGATTTGGAAGTCACTGGAAATAGCAGTCTGAGTCGATTTTTTTTTAATCAGACAATTCATACGAATTATAATATTTTGTATGGGAAGTCCAAAAACCTGTTTCAATTCAACCCATGTTTATGTTCCCTGGAAAAGTTGCCCAGTTTGATGTTCTGAATCATCACCTAAGAGATATTGAGCCTATTCTGTTACAGCCTTTATATCGAGGTTGTTACTAATACTGTGAATTAACACCAAACACTAACTACTAAGATTTACTGTATCAACGCAAACATAAAAAATACCGCCAAAAGACTTTTTTGCAAAATATGGTAACTAAACTATTCATATTACACACCTACCTAGGTCTTCACGCGTATAAGGGTTCTTACAGAAGAGCGGCACGTTGCCAACGGCAGATAAACTGCAGGCCTGGCCAAGTTGCAATCGTTTCATTTCATTCTCTTTCTACAATCGTAAACGCCTCGGCGTTAGCGATTGTAGAAAGCGCTAAATTGGTAGCCAAGTTGACACGACTGACTCGATCGCTCGTTCTCTAATGTCTGTAGAAAAAACCTACACTTTAGTCTATGGTGAGCGTTCCTACCAAAGAGTATAGTAGTAGCGAAGGGTCAAGCTTTGTAAGAGGTAAGCCGCAGTACGGTGGCCCAGTGGTGGCGGCCCCGACTTACGAACGCATTACTTTGTGTAATTTGTTTCATCACCGCTGCTCTCAAAACGGTGAAGGAAAACATCGTGAGGAAACCGGCTTGTCCTAGAACCAAAAATTCGAAGATATGTGACATCTACCAACCTGCATTGGGCCCGCGTGGTGGATTATAGCCCATTCCCTCTCATTGAGAAGAGGCCTGTGTTCTGTGTACCAGCAGTGGGAACATTAATAGGCTGATGATGATGATGAAGCCACAGTACATATCTTTAATTTGATTTTATTATTTGTCTACTAGCGGACGTCCCGCGGTTTCACCCGCGTAGTTCCCGTTCCAGTGGGAGTACGGGGATAAAATATAGCCTATGTTACTCGTGGATAATGTAGCTTTCAAATGGTGAAAGAATTTTTTAAATCGGTCCAGTAGTTTTTGAGCCTATTCATTACAACCAAACAAACAACCAAACAAACAAAGTTTTCCTCTTTATAATATTAAGTATAGATAGAATACTGACGTTGTATGGAAGCTTCGCCACTGGAATATAGCGATCAACATTGTAGAAACGATAACATTCTATTCTATCATTTTGAACGATGTAAACTTGTCTACTAATTTTCTATTCGGTTGTGTTGATCACGTGATTTAACATTGAGATGATGTCATTCCCATACATTTGATTTGTTTTCTACTAGCGTTAACGATTGTAGATTGTCAACTTGGCTAAGCCTGCTGCAGCCGTCGTCACTTGTCGACGGGTGGCGACGACGGCGACGCTTACACTTGTAGCGTGCCGCGTAAATTTAAAACGTCGCCACTCGTCGACGGCAGCAGTTTATCTGCCGTTAGTAACGTGCCGTTCGTCTGTAAGAACCCTAAAATCGATACGAAAGTCAACGTCCGTCTGTCAATTTGGGCGTCTGGGGCGTCGTTGACACCGACCACGGAGCTATATATAGATCTCTCAGCCACTAAATTACAATGTCAACTATTTTGGGGTCATTTCACTCGATGCGGTATGAGGTCAAGTGATACTTCGCTCGTTTATTTTTATTGTTGAGACAGACAAAAGGAAAACTTCTTTTGAAGTACCCATACTCGTATGTCTTGATATACATATTTGTGATACATAAGTTCAGGTTCTCCTCGAACGCTTAGGCAAAGCTGCAGAGGTGTATAACAAAACTGGTACTGCAGTTTTACTATACTTTTCTGTAGTACACCCACACTTCGCACTAAAAAGAAGCTATAAAAGCTTGTCGCGAGATTTACCTGTGTTTAATCGCGCGACAACGTACATGCTATTGTGTGACGCAATAAATTGAAGGGTTTGGTTTAAAGTTTATTTCCTACTTTTTAGAGCATTTAATTAAAAGCTTCCTTAAAAAATACTATTCATTTATTTTTTAATTTTTGCTGGTTACGTGTTCTTCTCAGCAAACCCTTTTAAGTTTAAGTGATGCCCTTATTTATCATTACCCATGCTTTTTTAATAGTTCTGACTGGTCCGAAGTTGAAAAAAAAGCAGAGTTTTATACTAGCTGTTGCCTGCGACCTTGTGCGCGTAAACTTATTATAAAAATAGGACTTCCCTCTTTGAATCGGATTTTGTTAACAATTTCAAGGGTTTTAATTGTTTTGCACAGAACCTAATGTGTGTCATCCTGAACTTCGACAGTTAATTCCATTTTCTAAAACAAAAGTAACCTACGTTACTCCTACTTATTGTTGACTTACTTATAACATCCGCTATCTGTCCGTAAAAGTCCCGTGAAAATGCCCAGCCGTTTCGGAGATTAGCTGGAAGTGCTGGAACAAACAGACAGACAAAAAAAATGTTTTTTCGTTGCTGGGATGTTAATTCCGTACTTATAACATGAAAATGTTGTCTTCCAGAAATCTACAGGATCGTATCTCAGAAGCAGATGCGCGACCCGCCGGAAGGTGACGTCATCCGGCCGGACGCGGAGCCGACGGACGTGAGACCCTCGCACACCGACAACGTGCGCAAGCAGTGTTGCCAGTAGTCGCGACACTTCATAGTGAGTACACCACTCACCACTGCTGCTATACGTGTGACCGCTCAAACTTTTCTTCCAAAAATTTAATTTATAAATAAATATCGCTGGACATTACACACAGAACCATCTAGTGCCACACTAAGTAACGAGGCTTGTGTCGTGAACACCAGATAGTTGAAATACTACATAGATACTTTTTGTTTGTAAATACATACTTATTATACATATAAACATCCATAAATCGAAAACAAATGTCCATGCTCATCACACAAACATTTGCTCCGACCGGGATTCGAACCCGGGACCCTAAGAAGGTAAGGCAGCCTCACTACCGCTGTGCCATTCGGGTCTTCGAATATTCTGCTGTTCAGGGCTAACTAAACATAAAATCACGCATGTAATTCTCGAAGCGTTAGGCAATAGTAGATTGTATGACAAGGGAGCAAAATAGTATTTTTACGGCGAGGGCGCTATTTTGATTCCAGAGCGAAGCGAAGGATTCTAGAATAGAATCCCGAGCATAGCGAGGGATTCTAAAATAGAATCCTGAGCGTAGCGAGGGATTCAAAGTACATCGCCTGAGGGAAAAATATGTTTGCTCTCGAGTCATATACTCTACTTTTCATCTCGTTCTATGAGAAAATAAATAAGAGACACTTTTAGGTAATTAATGAATAAGTTTAATTAAAAAAATGACATGAATGTAAAAAAGGTGAATTACAAATTTATATTTATATCTCATAGATATAAATATAAATGGCACTGGCAAAATTTTGAAAATTTATTGTCACTGTGTGTATTTTGTTTGGGATTGATATAGTTGTGGATTTATTTATACATTTTTTGTTTTTTAATTACTCTTTCTTTGTTCTAATATGAAAAGTTTACTTGAAATTTGTAGCGTTTTTTGATGATGGATCAATTCTTTTCTAAACTGTGGAAATAGAAAAACAGCACTAGTTATGCTTTAAGCTTCTACTCCATTCACCGAATATACCTATTTTTTTTGGAAAGTGATAAAAAAGTCATCCAGTATTTTGAGTGTTTGTAATCTCAGGATCTGGCTGGTGCTCAGGAAAAGGTTCCTTAGATGTAGAAGAGCGCGGTGAGAACGGTATGGGCGAACTATCTGCAACTCTTCATTTGATATTTCTACAATGCGGGTGCTGACCCCCGCACCGCACTTACAGCCAGTAATTTATACAATTTTCGTTCGATTTCAATGAACGATTCATGTTCCAAATTCAAATGTCATTACTGCCCGCTAAAAAGTCTAGTGGAGAAAAGAGCTACTTTGCTCCCGCTAAACGGGGAACAAAACGACACTTTTCGAATAGAAGGGATGAAAAGGTAATTTAATAGTGATTGACATTTTTGCCAATGACAGTCCCGTGTAATAGCGGGCGAGTTTATTACCATCAAGCAGGTACAAATCCAGACCCAAGTTGCTGCTGAGAAATTCCTATTGTAAAAACCCGGCAACAGCCCGAATCCAGGACATATACTTAAATATTTAGTCATTGTAATAACTATCAAGTACAGCCCGACAAAAAAGTTTAGATGGTGGCGAAACTACAAATTTCCTATCTGGCAATGCCACGTTTTCTGTCAAACTCGGCAATGTCATTGGCTCATCACTGCTCAGGGTTGCCAGAAAGTCGCTAACAACGCCCTCATTTTTCCATACTCTATTTTGCCAAACTGTAATTTTGTCAACAGATTTAAAAAAAAGGTGTATTTGGCCAGCATCTTTTTTTTTTCAAAGCCTGCGAGGTGGGCTATTACAAATTTTATTCACTTTGCTCGAGTAGTTTATGAGTTAGGTCCTTCAATCCGTATAGTTTCTTTGCGTATGATGATGACATGATGATTACAATTATCTTTTTTGGAAGTCGGTTTGTTTTTTGGCAAAAAAGTTTTACATTGCACGAACCTTGTAAACATCAGAATAACTACAGATTAAATTTTATTTCCAGAAAGTCCAGTTTACGTCGGAGCCGGAAAGAGAGATGCGGCTGGAAATAAATGCAATCATAACGAATCATTCCCAGACAATGGTGTTTACCAACATAATAACTAGGTTGCCGGGCCATAAATAAACTGTCTCACACTAAAGATGAAATCTTATATCCATGAAGTTTGCCATATGTTGTCTATGGTACGACATATATTTCAACCTGGCAACACTAACACAAAAACGGTTAAGAGTGGCTCATGTAGATAGCTTTGTGTAATTATTGATATTTAGTGTCCGAACGAATAAAGTAAAAAAAAATATATAATATAAAAGATCGTTACGTGAAGAGACGATTCAATATAACACAACTAGTAAAGGAACCATGCTTTGGTTATAGAAAGCACCCAAGTTTATTAATTTTGGCGCTAGACACACTATACCTGTGTAATTTATACCTGAATTTATCTTTTTTATTTAGGAGTAAACCATATTTTTCGTTAGTAGATAATTCATGTTAAAATGCTATTTATTTAGTGGAATAAATAATGATGAAAAGTTACTAAAAACCGTTATAATTTATATATTTTTCCCATAGTATTAGGCGTAAATTCCTAAAAAATGAGCAATAATTGGGCTGGTAAACGGAATTCGCGTAAAGTTCACTGTTTAATAGCACACAAATCATAGCTTCATAATTAAAATACGTCTAATTGTTTTGTAATACACTAGCTGGTAGTTTTTACTAAGTAACGAGATAGCTTTTTTAAAAAGGGAATCCTTTTTTCTTTTACGAATACGTGCCTTCTATGGAAACGGCGTGACATGTACATTTTATTGAAGCTTTTATTGTTTATTTTTGCCTCATGTTGAAGTTATTGTTTCGGGGTGTGGGCGGGAGTCGCGCTGTTCATTGTTAGGAGATGTCGGGGCCCGCCACTAGTCCGCAAGCACGCTTGGTGTTCGTATCTCATTGGGATAATATAATTGTTAACTGCCCTAGATTCGCTACAGGAACACGAGACTCAATGTGTTCCCGGCCGTGTGCCATCACTATGTATGGTCAGCGAATATTTTCAAACCATCGGCACTAAGGCCTCTGGCTGTTTTATTTCTCAAATGAGAATGCGGTGTTTGTTGTATCTAAGAAATATGTTATTGTATTATGGTCTTCAATATGCATGATTATTTTTTTAGTGCCTACCTGTAATTACTTTATTAAAGACAAAGATAATAAAATATAATGTAAATTTCTTGGCGTTTTCTTTGTAGTTGAAGGTTCCTCAATCCTACACCTCGATAGGCCCTTCTCCGTTGCCTCTTATTTCTTCCTACTAAGGGTCGTGATTCTCCTGAAATGTAGATCTATCTTCTTTATGACGGCTACCTGTGCCTTTGGTAGGTACACAGACGTAAAATTGCCTCAATTTCTTCAGAGGATATGTTTTTATTGAGGGTATTTTCAATACACTAGCGACTGTGGTCGCTGCTAACATGGGGTCAAACATATTGTGTGACTGAAACTGGCTTGGCCACCATCAGGGATTTTAATTTTGATAACACAAAAAAAAATGTCGCTAATTAGTCGAAATTTGTCGCCAAATATCAGAATTTGTCGGTCACTGGTTCAAAAGATATAAGGGCTTATAGGTGGCCGATCTGGAGAGTCTCCCCAACTTGGCCACATGAATGTTTCAAAAACTAGGGCACCTAGCGAAGATCTGTTTTCTACCATATTTTGTCGCTAATTTGTCGGAATTTGTCGCCAAGTCACAGATTTAATCGGGTCTTATTATTTAGAAGATCTAATGAGTTCAATTAGTAAGGTGTAGTCCAAGAGCTAGATCGAAAGAAATTAGAGTATTCATTCGATCTCAACTTATAAAAATCTTAACTTATAAATTCAATACTATAAAGCACTTTTATTCAAAGGTCCATCCAATTACATATGTAAGTTAGAACCTAATAAACAATTACCTTTTGGCGACATTTATTGATTAAAATGGCGAAGAACTATTTAGATAGGAAGATTGTAATTTGCACAAACAAATACGTGCAAATTGCAATCTTGTTGGTTCATTCTTTGAATAAAAGTGCTTTAACGTGTTGAATGTATCCCATTGAATTTATAACTAGATCTCATGGTTTTACTTTAATTTAATTTATAATCCAGTACTATCGAAGTTATGGGAAAGGGTCGTCCTGAACAGGCTGAAACCTCACCTACAAGAAAACCAAGTTGTACCTGATCACCAATTCGGATTTCGCGAGCAACACTCTACCGTAGAACAGGTACACCGAGTCTACCGCACCATAAGAAAATGCCTGGAAGAGAAGAAGTTTTGCTCGGCAGCATTCCTCGACGTTCAACAAGCCTTTGACCGAGTGTGGCATAAAGGACTACTATGCAAGTTAAAGTTGCTTCTGCCACACTCATTTTACTTGCTAATGAAATCATACCTTAGTGATAGGCAATTTCAAGTAAAGGTACGAGACGCTAGATCCTCTCGCCAGATGCCTTGCAGGGGTACCCCAGGGTTCCGTCTTGGGCCCAGTTTTATATAATATATTTATTAGCGACCTCCCTCAATGCCCTGACGTATTTGTAGCAACCTACGCTGATGATGCCGCATTCACAGGACCCATGACTGGCTAAACAAATGGCGTATAAAGGCAAGTGTGCCCAAATCGCATCACATCACCTTTGCACTCAAACATGGAAATTGCGCTCCGGTCAAACTGGGCCAGGACACTCTACCACAGTCCCCATGTGTGAAGTACCTGGGATTTTACTTAGATCGTAGGTTGACATGGAAGGATCACCTAAAGAAAAAAAGACCAGAAATAAACTACCGATTCAAGAACTTGCTCTGGCTTCTAGGCAGACAATCGTCACTCTCCCTGAGTAACAAACTTAGAGTTTATTGTTCCATCATAAAACCAATATGGACATATGGGATTCAATTATGGTCTTCAACAAGCAAATCAAATATCATGTGCATTCAAAGAAGTCAAAACAGTATCCTGAGGGTCCTAGCAGCGGCACCCTGGTACGCTCGCAACTCAGAAATCCACGAGCATTTGGAAATTCCAACGGTCCTAGAAGAAGCGAAGTGCTACCTAGAGAAATACAAAGATAGATTGACCAATCATCCAAATCCCCTCTCACGTTCACTCTCACCACTATTGATGCCAAATCATACCAAGAGACTCAAGAAAGCTGACATTGTGCTGCCAGATTAAGTAGAATTTGGACACTGGTTCTGATTCTGTAAAAATGTGATGCATCTTTCCACACATCTGATCATAGTCAGAGATGACTGATAGCAGATATGACCAATATAAAAAAAAAAAATATATAATGTTTGTTAAAAATATTTGATCCTTATGACTGAGCCTATCGATTGGTGCCATAAAAGTTTCGTTCGGTTCGATTCCCGAGTGTAGCACACGAATTTTCAAAATCTTTAAATGCAGATTAATTTCTTTTTAAAAATAAAGGAATGTTTCCTTTGAGGCTGATGCTCCAGGGTAGCCCGCGAAATTCAAATTTTCTTACGTTTTTGGCAAATTGCAGGCCAGTGCTAGGTTGTATGTTGATTAAAATATTGGACGCGATTGTAAGACGTAAGTAGTTATAGAATTATAATCATCAAAACCATCAATACAACCCTCCAAGTTCATAAAGGTCGAGAAACGATTTTTTCAAGGTCAAAGTCATTGCTAGACCTTTATGAACTTGGAGGGTTGTATTGATGGTTTTGATGATTATAATTCTGTAACTACATACGTCTTACAATCGCGTCCAATATTTTAATCAACATACAACCTTGCACTGGCTTGCAATTTGCCAAAAACGTAAGAAAATTTGAATTTCGCGGGCTGGTCGAAGCATTCACCTTAAGTAAAATTTGCTATCTCCGGTATTTACGAGTTCATGCATTCCCTCCAGGTGGCATGCAAAATTCCACCCTGTTTATTAACTGAATAATAGACCATCAGTGAGGTCAGATGACAATGAGCAAGTTCACATTTTGAACACGAGCGTTACAAAACAAAAACGAGTGGCTAGGAGCTAGGGCGTATTCATCAAAGCTGTGCAGAAACGCATAAGTACTGACTAGACCGGAGCAGAGCTACTCATGCCCAGGTGAGCCACCGCCGCACGCCGCTCACGTTTGTTCTCGTCTTTGCTGTGTGCTGCTGTCTGCTTGGTCGCTGCGGGCGGTGGCTGATGACAAGTATGAGATGTCTCCTCTCCTTTGCCCTACCGTTTCCGCCAAAGCTAAGCGGATAAAAGAAGTGTAAACAACGAAATTCTATTGGTGGTTTACAACGCATCTCAAACCTGTAACAAAAGAAAATTGCTTGTAGGAAATGCACAGCGGAGGGTTCCGCAATCGGATGAAGTCGCACTCGATGATGAAGCACAAACACAAGATGAAGAAGCACTCGGATCACAATAAAAAAATGAAAATATTTATTTCACTTAGGCCTAGATGGGCACTTCTAGAACGTCGAAAAATGTGCACGGTTCGGGTTGGTCGTTTCCGTATCCGTTTCATAGGGAGAAGAACCGGCGAGAAACTCTTTTCAATTCATTTGGTCAATATTGAGAAATTAATTTACTGTGTACTATCGAGGACACTCCCGCCTGACCACCACTAAGCTCATTTTTGCTTGCACTCGCAACATAAAAACGCTCTCTAGCCCCGCCCCGTTGACTTTGTGTAGAAAAAACGAATGAAAAGTTACCGAATCGGCCGAGCGTGACGACGCACGCCAAATGAGAGTTATTGTTACTTTTCATTACTCATACTCTGAAAGTAGGTCTGAAGTTACCTGAGGAGCGGGTTGAAAGTAATACTTTTCAGCCCTAGGGAGAATCGTTTTCAACTGACAGCTGTCAAATTATTAAAAAAAATGGTTCATTTTTCTATTGAACCATGTTCCAACTTTCTATACAGCCACGATGTAAAATTGAAATAACATAAAGTTAAGTATTAATTAAAGAATATATATATTTTAAATATCTTTATTATAATTAAGTTTCAACTATTTCTTTAAAATAACATAGATTTGGGAAAAATATTCACCATTTTTCGATGATGAAAATGAAAAATAGGTTTTGGCTGAATAGCTGGCCGGCCACAGAAAAAAAAGCAAAATAGGTGGGAAAGCGGCAATAGGGTAGATGATACCATAAAACAATCATTCCAAGACACCTTTCTCTAAAAAAACACTTTATTTTGGGCCTGAAAACCCGATTTATTTTCAATTAATTGCGATTTTTTGTTGCTTTGAAATCAATAAATAGTCGAGTCATTGAGTTGAATAAACAGTGACGTCACAGTAGGCTATTGCCATACAAAGTCTATTATAGAACCGCGTTTTGACAGCTCTTAAAAAGTATCTCAATTGATTGGATTCGAATTCCGATCTTCATTAGTTTTTTCGAGTTGTATGTTTTTTTTTTACTTTCCTTGTATTCGTAATGAAAAGCACAGTGTTTACCTCGGGTTAAAGACTTATTTAGTCCCTCGAACTATTAGCGCCCTCGCTTCGCTCGGGCACCAAACCCCGTCTCGGGACTAAATAAGTTACTTTCACCCCTAGGGTAACAATGTACTATTGCGCCCGAGTGATACACTCTACTTTTCATCACCCACTATGAGAAAATAAAAGGCGCCTCATAATTTTAACCGACTTTAAAAAGGAGAAGGATCTCAATTCTACTGTTTTTTTTAAAGGTATTTACACCGATTACGCTGATATAATGAGCCGATTGACGTGATTATTCTTTAGTTTGATGCGGAGTAGTTGCCATTTGGTCTTATAAAAATTTAACATAGTTTGGCCCAGTAGTTTTCATTTTATGAACATTTTTACTTCAGTCGTGTGGTCTAATTTCAACATGTAAAATAAATGCATATCTAATATTTGGATAGGATATTACAACTAAAAATGGAAAATTAAAAAAAAAAACTTTTTTGCAATATATAAAACCGACTTCACAAAACACAAAAACGTTAAAAATAACTTTAGCTTCAGAAGTCGGTGACAAAAAAAAAACTAAATGAATCAAACAAAGGTGACCGACTTCTGAAGATCTAAAGTTATTTTTCACTCTAATGTGTTTTTTATTCACTGTCACTTGAAGAACTAATTTTTCAAAACAAAACCATGAATTTCTAACAATTCATGAAAATTGACGAAAACGCGGTCTGTAGTTCGCCGCGCGTTTTTTTTTAATCAGCCAGCGCGGCGGCGCGCAGCGGGCGCGACTATGGGCCGCGTCGTACCAGCCAGTCTTTATTCAAACAATATTTGCGTTCGATTTCTTTCGGTGCTGAACACTAAGATGTTCCAAATTCAAAAAGTGCGCCGCAAAGATAATTGCGGCGCACTTATAAAGAGGAATAAAAACTCATTACTGCCCGCTAAAAGTTTATTATAGAAAACACCACCTTTGGGTGCACTTAAAGGCGAACCAAGTCGTCCTTTTCGAATAGGTGGGATGAAAAAAATTAAAATGGCACCGAGCTCGCATTCCATGGCTGTTATGATTATTTGCGACCACAGTAACTATTTCTTTTGCGTGTGGATGAAAAAAAAAAATTGTAATCTTTGTGTTTTGTAATTTATACTAGTTGCGTACGAAATTTCATTTTATTTGTATAGATTTGTGAATTGTTATAAAGAAAAACTACCTATTTAGTTTGTATGTCAAAGTAAGTGTAAAGTTACTATATTTAAATTCCAAAATGTTCTCAAGTAAGTAAAATACTGTAATTTCTTATTGAGAAATAAATTTCTTTAACCATAAATGGTCAGGCGGAAAAGACCCCGATAGTACGTAGGTAAGTAGGTATGTATAATTTTACAAAGTCACAAGTTCCGAATTTTTTACTTTACTTCTGCCGTATGCTTGGGTAAAACAAACATCACCTTATTTTCGTCATTTTAAAAAAGATTGCCTCATTATTATTTTATCATACAGCGGGAAACCCGACTAAATAAGATAGTTCTGATAAATAAAGCGCAACGTTACCTACGTTATCTATTATACCTACTTCTTGATTCGGTCGCGTATAAAGGGTAATAACACAAGTCCAAGGTTACCCGGTTTTTGTAGGACTGACATCGCTGGTCCGCAGGCAGTTACTCTTTACATTGAACAACTGAGCGCACGATAGGTAAGTGATAATAAAATACTATTATTGCTACAACATTTTTGGATTAAATTATATGTTATTTGTATTAGAATAACATGTTTTCGTACTTAGTGTTTCTTTGTAGTATTTTTGGAATAGGATCTAAGTAACATAATAACGTTGTTTAATTACTGACCCTCAGCTTTCAATAATAGAGTCTAGCCGGTGCAAGGTGCAAACATACAACCGGCAACATACACAATGAGTCCCGGCCCGAAAGTGACGCCCCTTTATTGAAATCAGGCGCTTCACTTGAGTGAATGTCAATTTTTGTTTCACTATACGTTCACATATGAGATGATTCACTGTGCAGTCGGACGTTTCACTTCGAGTGAGATATTATTATTCCTAGTCCCCCAATTATTCCTGATACCCCGTCTATATATTTCGCGTAAACGTTATTTGCTAAGAACTTTAATCTAGGCGCTTAGTGACTTTTTCGAAGAGAAAGTTCAAGGTACTGTTTTGTTCATATATTTCAAATAGATTGAGTATTTGGGGGTACTAGTTCAATATAGAATTATTTGATACTATATATTTGCTTATACTATGTATAGTAATAGATATACCATGGTGGTTTCGCCGGGAAGGATACTCCGAAGCGCAACCACTCTACATATAAGTTTACGTCGCGAAACCGTTTAGTCTACATTTCTAGAGATATAGATTTTTTTATTGATAGGACTAGAATTTTATAGACATTCCATTGAGTTTTTTATGTAACATTATACTTCTTAAAACCAAGGTGGTTTCGCCAGGGAGCATAACACGACTACTTAAGTGATACCTACGATAAATAAAAATACTAGTTTACAAAATACACTGTCATGCATGATTCGTTAACATATTATTAACATCTACGTGGTAATGTTAATAATTGCAGATAAAATCATTGTCATATGCCCCAAAAAGTTGAAAATATAATGATTGTTTTAAATTTTTGGTTATTTTCAACTATTTCGCGCCATACAGGACTGGTCTCCAAAACTCAGGCGAGTTTTATTATTATAATGTCGTGTATTTATCTCTGACAGATCCAGAATGTCTATAGCCCTGTACTACACGCCCGGGTCGGCGCCTTGCCGGCTAGTGCTGCTGGTGGCGGCTGCGCTCAACATCCAACTGGACTTGAACCTCATGGACTTGAGAGGAGGAGATCAGTTCAAACCGGGCTTTTTGAAGGTAAATACTTACCTCAAATAATCTAAGTATAGGTACTAGATATGGCATAGCCAGCTTATAACGTGGCCACTTCTGTGACACAACACAAGGGTCCTCTCGATGACAGGGAATGGAACATAAACCACCACGCGGACCGTGCTCTGAGAGTACTTGCGCGTATAAAGGCGCCCTCTCACCGCAGCATTCGCCTGTAATGTAATTAATCCAAGATATGATATTTTTGTACATAAACAAGTCGTAACCTACAAATTGTATCAGTACAGATAGGTACCGCACTGTAATGTTCGGTTCTCCTTAGTCACAGATGTAATGCTCGAATCTGTACTTTTATTCATTACCGGCGAAAGGAATCTTTTTTGTTAATTTTTATGTTAGTAGCTATTTAATTTACCACGTATCCAAGACTAACGGCCATTTCGGCATTTTCAATAACTTACTAACAGCTATCGGTAGGTTGCTATCTCTGTCTGTTTGACATTTAGCTTACGGGCAGTTAGAAAGAAAGAAAGAAAGAAAAATAATTATTTTGGACAAGCACAGGAAATACAAAAATAATACTTATTAAAAAAAAAAAAAACAAAAATAAAGAATCTAAAACTAAACAATAAAAAGAATCTAAAACTAAATCAAAAAGAAAACCTGTGCGAGGCCAAAAAGGCTCCTATCTCAGCATGATGCTGCGATAAATGAAAACAAATACCGCAGCGCAGTTAGAAGCAAAACGTCACAGAAAAGCTTTTTTTGATTTTTCAATTAATCAAGTGACAGGTAAGTGACGCGGATATTTCAAGCTAACTTTGTTTATAGAAAAACCGATAGCTACGAGGCGTAGGCATATTAACAGTTATACGTAAGTAAGTTATGGAAAACGGCCTTGTCGACTCATAAGATTCCTACCAACAATCACGCTAACAATATACCATTCAACCTTTCAGCTGAATCCCCAACACACAGTGCCTACAATAGTCGATGGTGACTTCTCTCTGTGGGAGTCCCGGACCATCGCCAAGTACTTGGTGAACAAATATGGCGAGGACAGCAGCTTGTACCCCACGGAGCCTAAGGCCAGGGCGCTAGTCGATCAGAGACTGGACTTCGACTTGGGAACGCTTTACCCAAGATTTTCAGCGTACTTTGTAAGTGTTTGTACCTTTTTAGGGTTCCGTACCCAAAGGGTAAAAACGGAACCCTATTACTAAGACTTCGCTGTCTGTCCGTCTGTCTGTCACCAGGCTGTATCTCATGAACCGTGACAGCTAGACAGTTGAAATTTTCACAGATGATGTATTTCTGTTGCCGCTATAACAACAAATACTAAAAACAGAATAAAATTAATATTTAAGAGGGGCTCCCATACAACAAACGTGATTTTTTTATAATAATTGGTACGGAACCCTTCGTGCGCGAGTCCGACTCGCACTTGGCCGGTTTTTTACGTCCAACTTTCGCACTGTCAATCGCATATTATTTTGAATCCAATATAATTAGGAACTCTAAGTCTACTCTAACTCTCGTTAACAATAAGTTAGTTTTTTAGACATTATTTTGTACCCTATCACTATGTTTTCCTATTTAACCCAAAGGTTGACTGGTAGAGAATGCCTTGTGGCATTAAGTCCGCCTATGTACCACTCTTGTACATGAAGTTTAAATAAATAAATAAATAATAAATAAAACTCTTATTAGGTCAAGCTATAGTGCTGCATAGTTCTTAGCTTGTTGCAGGTAGTTGCAATTTACGCCGCCATCTTTTATTTTCAATACAATACCATAGAACAGTTCGCAAATCTCTACCAGCACAGCACAGAGTATAGGTAGGTACTCCTTGCAGGGATACTTAAGCGCCGAAAGAACCATTAATTAGACACTGGTGTTGATTTTAAGCTATTGCTGTCTTTTTCTCTGTAATAAAACGAGAAAGAGACGGACGTAATTTAGAGCTGTCAAAATATTTCCATACAAATGAAGGTTGCACGTAAAACCATGTCGACTAAAAACACGGTGAAGCGCAAGGCATAAACTATAGTTTGACATCTCTAAAGTAGTAGTAACTTCTTCATAGCTATAGCCGTCCTTTTCTCGCGCTGCCTTTTAGTAGAAGATAGCAATAGACAAAATTAAGTTTAGTTTGTGCACAACAGAATCGACACCACTAGAGATTTTATTTTATTTACAAACGCTTCGATTCGAGTTTTACTAGAGCCGATACCACTGCCTCAACAGCATGCCTTCGTCGCTTTTTTACAGATCCAAAAAAAAAAGTTTTCTGTACCTAATCCATCCTACTGACCATAAAGGTAGTAGATATTAATTTTGAAGTTAGTGCAGCATGACTTCCTCCATTCATCTGAGTAATCATCTCAGTCGTTATTTCTCAGGAACCATCCATTACAACATTTACAACTATAAAGGCTTTTATTACATTACACGATTTATCGGGCCCTGCCTGCAGGGACAGGGAAGTGTAACAATAAACAGGGAGTCGGGGGCCCTAAATAATAAGCGGCGCCCTGCCTGATAGGCAGGGCACACGATCGACAGGGCCCGATAAATCGAGTAATGTAATAAAAATAAAAATGTTTATTTCAATCACATAAGGCTTAAAGAAACAGGATTTGGAGATCACCTTTTAAGCAAAGAGATGCTTGTGTTAGGTGACTCCGCTCTTCCGCGTTAACATTGAAAGGTGTAATTAAGGCCTTAAACAATTTCTCGTAGTATCCCCAAATCTTCGGCGGAGCTAAACCAGACGAGGCCCTATACAAGAAGTTGGAAGAAGCGCTGGTGTTCCTGAACACTTTCCTGGAAGGTCACAAGTACGCCGCAGGAGACCAGCTGACCCTGGCTGACCTCGGGCTCGTGGCGACGGTGTCTACCATTGAAACTGCGGGCATCAGCTTGGACAACTATTCCAATATTCAGAAGTAAGTAGTTACATCATCCATTGATCCATCTCCATCTTACTTTAGTGTGAAAAAGAGATGGAGCTATAGGGCAGGGGTGTAAGGCCCGGTTTCCACCAAAGCGGAGCTGACCGGAGCGGTGCTGCAACTACTACTACTACTACAACAGCCCATATCATCCACTGCTGGACATAAGCCTCTCCCATGATGGGAGGAATTTGCCGTAATCTCCACGCTTGGCAGGCGGATTGGAGATCGCAGTGATGAAAGACTAACAGAAAACGCCGCTGCCCATTCTCTGGTCTACGGAGGCGCAAGGTGTTCTGTCTCAGACATTAGTCGCCTTATACGACACCCGTGAGTGTAACGGGTTGGTTCTATTCTACTCTGCCGGATACCACACGGCTATGTGCGGAAACCCACCAATCACATGTAGTTGCAGGTCTCTCGTTTATCCTGTGATTGGTTGAAGCTTGCACTAATCTCCTCTCCGCTCCGTTCGTCTCTGCTTAGGTGGAAATCGGACCGAATAGCACAGCCACTTTTGCCATTAATGATCAACCGGGTACAAATCCGTGACTGCAACTGAAAATTTCATGATAAAAAACCCAATAACACTTTGCCCACACTGGGAATCAAACCCAGGTCTTCATGCTCGGCAATAGCGTTTGGGACCACTAGACGAACAAGGTAGTTAGATCAGGATAACAAGACCGTGTATTATGATACTGCTATTAAAGGTGGTGGGAAGCCCCTTGGGTTCCGTACCCAAAGGGTAAAAACGGGACCCTGTTACTAAGACTCCACTGTCCGTCTGTCTGTGTCGTCCGTATGTGTGCCATGTATCTCGTGAAGCGTGATAGCTAGACAGTTGAAATTTCTGATGTATTTCACTGATGTATTTCTGTTGCCGCTATTACAACAAATAATAAAATTTAAGGGGGCTCCTCTACTATGATGGTACCTACGGAACCCGACTCGCACTTGGCCGGTTTATTTTTTCTTATCCCTCTGTGCACATAGGTCTATAGTCTACTCTCCGTATCAGAAAGATGGAGCCTAACTGTATGACGTTTGTGTCGATTCGTTTGAATATTGGAGGGTAGAATAGAATTATATAGTCGCCAAAGTTCAAACAAATGTTTTACAATATTGCAGACCGCTACTGTAACCATACAATTACAGTAGCGGTCTTATAACGATAATATATCTATCTAACGAGGGTAAGGAAATTAAAATTAAACAATTTTTCTACACAGGTGGTACGCGCTAGTCAAAACCACGGCACCGGGATACAACAAAGCAAATGAGTCTGGCATACAAGCATTCAATGATTTGCTAGTTCAATTGAAAGCTAAAACTGAATTGTAAGCTCCTAAATGTTTATTTTCAACGTGTATCCACATGTTATTGGTAGGAATGGTAGGTGTACTACTAAGGCCCAGCGTACATTGTAGTCTTTGGCCCAGCGCACACCACTGGAGGCGCAGCGGAGCGCATTTGAAGACAACAATTTAATATAAACCGCACGCGGTACTCGGAGCGCCCTCAAGCTACTACAGAGCATGCGCGCGACCGTATATCAAGGTAGTTAAGGTTTATATTAAATTGTCTTCAAATGCGCTCCGCTGCGCCTTCAGCGGTGTGCGCTGGGCCTAAAAGTACCCTATAAATATTGCTTCAAGTCGTATTTATATTATTTTACTCAAAGCGACTGAACGTATCATTAGGAATTTGGTAATTTGTATTGTAGGTACCTATAGGTACTTACTTACTAAAAATAAAACGCTTAAAATTATATTTTACCTTTTATTCGTGCCTTATAACCTAATCTTATATTAATAAATTGAGAATGTAAAACGGTGTAACTTGAAAAACAACATTTTGTGAGAGTGACAGCATTATGTACTGTGTAATACGAATAAGCTCCATTCATTTATCCAAATTCCGACTATATATAAAATTTCGGGTTCTTTAGAGACTCTTTTCCCAGTGTTAGAATTCTGGTGCAAACATTTTGTGAACTTGCGAAGGCTCAGTAAAAAAGCACAGTTTTCATGAATTCTGTGCGCGTATTCTCGTCATCTGTATAAACGAATGGAGTGAATGTCCCAGGTGTACGGAAGTTACTTCTTCAGCATGCTGTTGACGAGTCCCTTGAAAGCATCCAGACCTTTCTCGTTGGCCTCTTGGTAGCCGGGAGCAGTGCTCTTCACTGTCTCGTACCATCTGCAAGTACCGTAAGAATTAAATACAGCTGATCTCTTTTACTTGAGTCAAGTGACGGAACTGCCATAGATGTGTACCGTGTATATCATCCAACAACAACAGCAACAGCCCATAACGTCCACTGCTGGACATAAGCCTCTCCCATGATGGGAGGAATTTGCCGTAATCTGCACGCTTGGCAGGCGGATTGGAGATCGCAGTGATGAAAGACTAACAGAAAACGCTGCTGCCCATTCTCAGGTCTACGAAGGCGCAAGGTGTTCTGCCTCAGACATTAGTCGCCTTTTACGACACCCGTGAGTGTAATGGGTTGGTTCTATTCTACTCTGCGGATACCACTCGGCCTGTATATCATCCGATGCTATGTAATCGAACTCGAATGACATTTTGTGAATGAATAACGGTTGGTTCGTGGTGGTCGGTGGCGCCGTGAGCGTGAGAAGCAGGGGCGTGTCGCTAGTATAGATGTATAAGTATGCTATTTTTGTAGAAATTCCAGATGACAAAAATGTATTCAGGATTGAGTGATGCTCAAATCAAATGGATCGAATCGATTGAATAAGCATTCTTATCGAAATGATTTAGTAGATAAATCCTAATATCCTGTAAACAATCCAGATAACCTATCATAATGCCCTAAATCTACTAATTGATTAAACTTCACAACGCCTACCACCACCTATCTTTATGTTCTCTCTGTTCAAGTAGTGTATGTTTTTGTGTTTTTACATTTAAAATAACAGCATGAATACAAGAAGACTAAGTCGTTTTGATTGCATACAAAGTACACTTTTCATACAAAGTACACACTAATTGTACGATATTGATATTATCAGAGTATTATCATCATTAGCCATTAGCTGTACACTGCCATCCAATCGGGTGCCATTCCTCTACAACTCTCATTCAGAAATATACTACCAGTCACCCTGCGATGGTCGTCGCTCCACCAAGCTGGAGTCCTTCCTTATTTTTAAACCTTACTGATACACCCCACGGGAACATCCTACCAGAATAAAACGGTACCTATGCCCTAACCCAGGTCATGGTCTCCACATGTGAAATCCGTTCAGGCGTGACAGCATGACAAGCGAACAGACTCACTTTCCCTTATAATATTAGTAAGGGCAAATGAATACCTTTTAATGTTAGAGTACTTCTTGAAGTCGATATCCGAGGCCTCGAAACTGGACACGCCAGCGATAAGACTGAGGTCGGCGACGGTGAGGTTGGGACCGGCGCAGAACTTCTGGCCCTCCAGGAAAGTGTTGAGGAGCTGAAGAGCGTCTTCGACCTTGGCTAGCTTCTCCTTGTCAGCGGGCGCGCCGCCGAACACTTGCGGGTACTGGAGATGTACAGTTAGGGCACAGAATAGATAATAGTACTAGGTTAGGGTAAGGAAATGGTTTGATATAATAGAATACCGCAGTAATCAAGCCTTCGATTTGAAAGCTTTCCTGTCCGCTGTTACAGAATCTAAGGAACACTCAAGGGTCTTGATTTAGACACAATAAGTATCTCGTATTGGATCCCCACGGAATTTAACAGATAACAGGAAGGTTCCAAGTTACCAAGACCGCATTAGACTCAAATGATGGCAAAGAGCAGTAGAACAGGTAGTGGAGCAGTAACATTTTACCTGTACGTGAATAAGTTGTCATAAAGCAAAAAAATACTCACGAAATAATCAGCAAATCTCTGGTACAAGGTGCCGATATCGAAGTACAGGCGTTGGTCCACCAGAGCCCTCGCCCTCGGCTCCTCAGGGTACAAGTTGCTGCCCTTGCCGTATTTGTTCACGAGGTAGGTGATGATGGCTCGCGACTCCCAGATGGATAGGCCATCGTCTACCAGCGTCGGTACTGTGTGTTGGGGGTTGAGCTGGGAAATGAAGGACACTGTTAGAGTCTGTCAACCATCATCATTGAAGACCTCAACTGCACTTTTGGGTATAGCATCGCTACTACGACCGGTCCTTGGGGGATTAAGCAGATTCTCCCGACGTTGACAGCGTCTAACTGCTAAATTAATCATCATCATCTCAATCTCAAGCCTTGACCGAGGTGGCCAAGGTCTGGTGAAAGAAACCAGGACCGTTCTAAAGCTTGTTGGGTAGACGATATCGTTAAAGTCGCGGGAAACACCTGGATCGGGGACGCTGACGCACAGAACCTGAGAGTGTGGCAGAAGAAAGAGGCCGGCCCATACCCAGCAGTGGCTGATGTGATTATGATGATCTCAATCTCAATTGATCGAGAAGGTCGTTATTCGTAGCAGTCATGGGATTACAGTTTTTACAACTCAGTCATCCACCATTATTTTGTAAATTATCTGTCCTATGTACCTACTGATCCTAAATTATTTATTTTATTCTGGCATCTGCATATCGCCAAAATATATGAATCCCACTCTGTTACCTACCATGAGATACTAATAACATCTTTTAGTTTTTTTTACGAAACTCGTTCGCTCCAAACTCGCTATCGTCTGAGTCTGCGCATTCCGTGCTGTCATTAGGAACCTTTTTGACAGCAACCGGTTTGACTTTGATGTCGATTACCTGTGGGAAGTAGCCCCGACAACGGCGACTACTCAGTTCAAAACTTTCATGTTACAGGTAGGTAGGTACTCGTACAATATTACTTACATAGTACGTAAGTATCTACCTACTAATCTACCTACCTAGTAGGTAGGTACTTACCTACTCTCTGAATTTAAAAGGAAGGTACTTAGTAAAATTAGCAATTTTCTCTTCACTACCGAGTCTAGAATTTCAGATCCCTAGATAGATATTTACCTTGTACGGTGACCGTTATTGCGCAGAAGTAAAAAATAAGAATGTCTTGGGGCGTGCGTTGCGCCGATTGGCTCTCCAGTCGTATAACATGCGCAGATATCCCCTCCACGTTTCGTTCAGCGCTAGACTTACGTGCCGGCTCGCGACCTGTACCTATATTTACTAAGCTGCTACAATAAAGACTACCTCTACAGAGTCTATTTATAAAAGTATTGCAGACTCAATGATAGACCTTTAGGGGTCATGAGTAGCAAGGTGTGAAGTTCCTCATCCCCAGGGATTTCTATTTATGTTCCTAACTCACTCATAATATCATCACCTGCTTAAGCCTTTTCCCAACTATGTTGGGGTCGGCTTCGTCTAACCGTCGCGTTTTACATGGAGCTACTGCCTGTCTGACCTCCACAACCAGTTAGTACTGGTTAATACGATACCCCTTGTAGACTGGTTGTCGGACTTTTTAGGCCACTGACTACCTGTAACGACTGTCAAAGATCTACAATACAAATGACAGCCGGGACCAACAGCTTATCGTGGTTTCCGAGGCACGGAGGAAACTCGGTACCTATGTAAGGGCACCCGGGCAGGCACCCATCCACAGACCAACCTAGGCAAGCACGGCTTAACCTAAAGATCGACCCGAGCGGCTGTTATTATTTAGCCACGAGCTGCTCCGGTAAAATATACCTATTTGTGTTGTTTTATAATATTCAACTTTACAACACCTCGTGAGCAATGGAAACGTACGTTGTCCTCATAAAGGTCCATTGACCCTAAATTCCTGCTGCAAAATTACATCACTAACTGTCTAGTCCGACCTTCAACAACTTTTAAGGTATATTGCACCGAATGCTTTAAGATTTAGAGTTGAAAACAGGCTGTTCATGGCAATTTAGATAATATGTACTCCGATAGGAAACGCTGGCCGATTGCCATGGGTTCCTAGCATTCTGTACGGGTTAGGAAATTGAATGAGACTATTGAAACAGCAGGCGCCTAGAATATTATAAGTAAGTAGGACTTACTTATAGAGGTAAGTTCTTTAGTAAGTACCTATAGATACTACTATAGCTACTATAACTTACTTATAACTTTTCATCATCTATTTTTCCCCTCAGAATTTGTAATTTTCTAGCTTCGTCATATAATGTCAACTAATGTTACACACGGTATGGTTTTATTCATAGGTATAGGTAACCTATTAAAGAAGACGTTAATTTCATTTAGCAAAGTAGTCCGTAGATTTTGCCAATCAAGACTTGCTTTAAGTTTACCAATAAGGTAAACTATTCTATTGTACCTAAGACTAAAAAAGATAGCACATTTGAAGCGACAGGTAATTGTAAACCTAAGCCCGTAACACTTTTAATTGTCAATTAGTCTGCTTAACTCTCAAAACGGCAAGGCCAAACATGATGATAAGTTTTATCTCTTGCACAGATAAACATAAGTACAATACACACATAACTGTCAATAAAATAACAGGCAAGTAACAATAGCAGGAAAGATTCCTTTTGTTATTCCAATTACCTATTTGCTGGTTAATTAGAAGGACAAAAGTTTTCCTGCATCCTGACCACAATATTATGATAGGAGGTACATTGCTACCTAAATCGTTATAAGTAACTAAATAAACAACAGCGTGCACAATTAAGTAAATAAACGATGGCGTCTATACCTACGACTGTTATCATGTTAGGGATCGGTTCGCTAAAGGCACTTGGCGAAAATTGAAAATCGGAAGGTAGGATACAATACAAGACTTACTAAACACGCCCTTTTTACCGTGAAAATCTAGGGCTGATCATGGTATAATAATGGGCTGATGCGACGCGCGTAAGGTAGAGCGGCTTCGCCATGTCTGTCAAAAACCTTCCATAATGCACAACAACATAGATGACCATAGATTTTCACGGCAAATGAACGCGTGTACAAACAAGTACCTATAACCGGACTACCCCTGACAGTTCTTATGTTGAAATCGCCTCACCTTCAGATATTCTGGCTTGAGGTGTTCCCCGTGGTGCAGGTCTACAAGCTTCAGGTTCAGGTTGAGGTTGAGCGCCTTGGCCGTGAGCAGCACAGCGCGGCAGGGCGCGGAGCCGGGCACGTAGTATAAGTCGATAGGCATGTCGCTGGAGACAAGGAAAAACATTCATTACAATATGAAAAAAGTAAAAAGAAAGACCCACGTATAATCTGCTAAATAAATACAGGAGAAATACAAAGAAATAAAACAGAAATGAGAGCCTCACGCCGTGAAGCTACCTTCGGGCATTCTGCCTCTATGTACGCGTGAATGTTTCCAGTGATTGCTAGGAATGGGTAGGACGGGATGATGGCCTGCTTATTTCTATTTGGTACAATTACTAACTTGTACAACAGGAATTTTAGTGGAGACGTTATGGGAAATTTAAATGCCGCGCCGGCGCCAACAGACCCGTTCAGCAAAACGAAGTGAGTAAACTCGAATTTCGGGGGTAAAAAGTTTCCGGACTGATGGATGGTTACTATTATATAATTGTGGATGTGTTTGCAGATTTTCAGACATACCTCTTCAATCTCATAAACTTGAGAGTAGAAAATATTGCGGTTTAACAATATACCCATGATGTCAATAAAACCGCAATATTTTAGGATACCACATCAACTTGAGAAATCCTAATACCGTAGGCAAAAAACTTGAAAAACTTGTTCCTTATTACCTACTTAATAATCTCTGATAAAATCAAAGAACTCAAAATATGTTTAAAGCATTACGACATAGGTAGGTACTTATCAGATATTTTTTGATTTTATCAGAGCAGGTCAATAACTTTTCTTAATGACAACCAATTAGAAAATCCCAGTCGATCACCAAAGTATTTAAAACATATATTATTAGAGTTCACGAAGGCGTTGTGGAGAAGTCATCCACAGTCCACTTTGGGTTAATAGACAATAGGTGCACAAGTATGTGTACCTATATGCTTAATTTACACCCCGGTCTACTGATTCATCCAGTTAGACTGGAAGCCGACCCCATCATACTTAGTTGGGAAAAGGCAGATGATGTCGTCGATCCGATACGGTCTATTGATGAAGACGGAGCGCATTGACGCCAGACACCCATCACGATGGTGATTATGATGACAATGATCTTTCTTGAGTTAGTGCCTATACGAGCGAAGTTGAGCCTTTGACAGCATCATAGTTTATGCAGTATGCTATCCAGGCTATATGCATTATCAGCTTACGTTCCCACTGCAGGGACACAGGCTTACTTATTCTCTCTTAGAGAGTGGGCTGAGCGTTGGTATAACAATACATCTCTTCGAATTTTTAGTTCTTGGACATGCCGGTTTTTTTTACGACGTCTTTCTTCGCCGTTTTGAGAGTAGTGTGATGAAATAAACTACATAAGGTAACGCGCCTGTCTAGGTCCTACTCTTAACCCACGGCCTGCAATTCGTAAGTTGGGCTCGGTCCTTAGGCAGTAGGCTACCACTGTTCTTTGAGAGCATTTCATCGTAATCTCAGTCCGGAATAACCACCGCAATGGGTTATTCCCTTCCCTCCATTCTCAACGGTGATAACTAAATAAGGAACTGCCGTAGCACCTACGAAATTAATAAAAAAGAAAGGCAAAAAACTGGAGGTCACCGGTAGGTAGTGACATGGACGGCGGAAACTAATCAAACAAATTCTCAAACGGCTGTGACAAAAGGTAAGGTCAGGTCAGACCAAACTACTTTATTTGATAAAAAAGCTTTAAAGGCCATGCGGAAAATTGAAAATGCAAGTGACTTGAAGAGTGACAAATAAATATGTATAACCTGCTGGTGTCCGCAACTCCACGTCAAAGCGCGTATTTTGCGTATGGGCTATGAACCACCACGCGGGCCCAGTGCGGATTGGTAGATGTCACATGTCTTCGAATTTATGGTTCTAGGATATGCCGGTTTCCTCACGATGTTTTCCTTCACCGTTTTGAAAGCAGTGGTGATGAAATAAATTACACAAAGTAATGCGCCTGTCTGGTTTCGAATCCACGACTTACTGTTCGTAAGTCGGGGCCGCCACCTCTGGGTCACCTCTGCTCTTGAAGAGTGACGAATTTAAAGATGATGGATAAAGGGGCCAAAGAAAAGGTAGATGGATTGTGTGAGGAATGATACGAAAGAACATCAGGTCACCAAGTGACATGGCATGAGGGCAAAGAGATTATGAAAGCTAGAGGATAACATGTGAAAAGCTCATGGCTTTTCATGGCTTTTCACATGTTAAAGGAAGAAACAGAGAAGAATCTCTCATGGCCCAGGAGCAGTCACATATTAGAACAGCTAATCAAAAATCGGCAAGTTTGCCAAATATAAGACTAAGGCGGAGTACTACTGCTCAGTGGCCCCAAGACATTGTTGAAGTGAAAACTTCTTTAGGCGCGTTGAGCACTTTTTGGGTGAAGGAAAAACATTGAACTCATCGTCACGTCAACGTGCGGTCACGCTTCGTAGCCGTTCGTAGCACTCGTAGCATCTGCTACGGCGTAGCACCACATAGGCATGCGCGGCGCATAACCAGTGCTACGACTGGGGCGGGGCCTATGTACTTTTTGTTTTCACTTCTATCGGCACCGGCAGTCCCCAAAGACTGCTCCGATTTTTTTTTTGGGTCAAGCCCGCTACGCTATTCCTATTCCCCAACCACTGCAACTCCTGAAAACCTGTACCTAATCTAAGTTTCTTTAATGGAAGCTACCTGCTAACCACAACTCAACATGACATACAACATCGAAATACCCAGACATATTCTCTGCTTCACCAGCCATGGTTGCTTTTTAGCGAAAACTAATTACAACCAAATAAAAAACACAGAGCCACCGTTTAAAAAAATGTTCTAACTGACAGGTTGTCAACAGATCTTTTGGTAGGTATGGCTTTTCAACAGATTTATAATATCATAGAAATATTACTCTCTGCCACTTTGGTCAAATCTCACTAAGTGCTGTTATACACCACCTAGATTACCAAGCTGCTTGCGTAAAACATCTACATAATATATTATACTAGCTTATGCCCGCGGCTTCGCCCGCGTGAAGCTCGGTAACTGTCCCACGGGATTTTACTACTGGGATAAATGTGTTAATTCAGGTTATAAACTATCTGTGTGCAAAATGTCATCCAAATCCGTTCAGTAGTTTTTGCGTGAAAGAGTAACAAACACCCATACATCAATACTCACAAACTTTCGCATTTTATAATATTAGTAGGATTATGTAAGCCACCCTTAGCCCATTATCTATCCATGACACTTAGCTATAGTTCTATCTTGGCAAATTTTCTCTATGATAGGTACACAAACCTATATCTCTGTTTGTCTGTCTGACTCTGTTACGCTAACGGCTGAACCGATTCGGATAAAAATTCTCACTTGGAATCCGGATACGATAGACCATTGCCCCCCCCCCCTCAGTTTCAGTTAGGGCTTAAACAGGGTGTAAAAGACCTCATCACAAAGCCGTCAACCAAGCATTCTGTTATTCCGTATCAAACCAAGTAACTTTACGCAAACATTATAACATTATAGCTGGGATACGATTTTTTTTTTTTGGGGTGAAATAGTATATTTCATTACAAGTGCGGAAAGGCTGTCATTGCAGAGTTCCGACAAATGTTGTACATAATACAGTTGCGAAAAAATTAAGCAAATTAATAAAATAATAAAAACACAATAAACTCAACTAAATAGGCGCCAACCGTTGAATATAAGCAGAGTTTTTTTTTTCTTCACCCATTTTGATAGGCAAAGGGAACTATCCATACAGCTTAGTCTTCAGTAGATTTTTTTTATTGATATGAAATGAAAATGAAATTTAATGAGATGAAATGAAATGAAACCTAACCTAACTCATTCAATTAAATCATTAAATCTGATATTGAAATAAATTAGTAGCTTCTTTTTAGAAATATACATTTTTTTTTTTTATTTGTATGAATCATAAAAAACTCTTTAGTAAAAACTTCATGGTTGGTTTTTCTTTTTAATAGACATTATTTTGACAGTTGGGAAAGAGAACGCACGAGTTCGGGAAAGGTAAAAAAAGCACTAGTATGTAATAGCCCACATCCCGAACGCTATACGTCCCTGCAATACACCACTTTTTGAGCAACTGTATTAAAAAATCATGTTTTGTGGTAGAACTCAATGTAACGCACTCAAAACATTGTGCTGATAGATGGATTGAATAGTACGGGGCTTGTGGAGGTGTTTAAAGTAAAAATCTTTGATTAAAAACTTGTATTAAAAAAAAAACCTGTCAAAAAGTTGGAACTTGAATCCCCAATATCTCCGTAACTAGCATACCTGGGAACCTTCTAGTTGGTAGTTTGTTGGTTGTTGGTGGTGGTTGTTCTATAGAACAAAAAAAATATCGCAATGACGAGGAGAACAAGTGCCTTTCGGCTTCGTTAAGAGGTGTTTTACACCCTTTATTTTATATAGGACATTTACCTATGCCTAAATAATTTATAATTTCCCAACTCCACGTGGGCGAATCCGCGGGCATAAACTAATATAAAATAATTGAAATAAAAACTGGTTTTGTAACACGTTAGGTGACATGTTACAATTTTCAATCAATAGCTAGACAACAGTTATTGAATTGTATAGACCAGTATTGTTACTGCTGTGTTAGGTACCGTCAGCGGCAAAAGTTTATTATGATTCACGCACAATAACGAAATTGACACAAAATAATTCTAAATGTTGTGTAGGTATCTATTTCAGCTTTTCAAGTTGGGTATGGCTTTTATAATCTTACTTCTATTTGGATTTCAATTTATAAAATTAAGATTTATCAAACTGAAGTGTTTTTTTTAATTTCTGGGCCTCAAGGTCTGCTATTACAATAGTGTCAGAATGGTCTATCATTGATTTAATAATTGTTGATTTTGACAAGTTTGTTAATCTACTGATTATTTTATTATTATTTTGACGTTGTGACTTTCCAAGGGTCAACCACTGACTGTCACTCCATTGAAAGCAAGGGTATAGAATGGTAATCTCGTACATAATGACAAATGAATGACTGCTATTTACGAACTTCTTATTACTTCTGATTGCTTTTATGTTATAACACTAATAAATATTATGTAAAAATATATATAAATTAAATCTGGCGGGTTTTATAACAATGGCAATACGAAAATGTCATTATAACACAATTCTATTACGAGACCATTGACCGACCAATGATCGACCATTATGAATTTAGCAGATGACGATCTTTTAGCAAAATGACAATGGCATTAGAATGGAATCGTAATGGAATGACGAATTTATAAAAATAGCAGACTTTGGCCCCTGTTGTTGACTGTACCTATTACATAAGAGAAATATTAAACTATTTGTAGATATTAAATACAGGCTACTTGACCTGGTTTTGTTTGCTTTCTTTAAGGCGACCTATTTGGCGGAACAAGTACCTACCTAAATTAAAATGTATGTAGTTCCAAATTGACTTCCATTTTTGGGGTAGCTTTAAGTATCGTATAATGTATGAATAATAGATAGGTACCTCACTAACGACATGTCCACGACCTCAGGCGATGTGACTTGTGTCGCGATTTGTGTCAGGCGACACGTGTGAGTCACTTTTTGTTCTAAAGCCAGATCCATTTCCTGCTGCGAACATTTTCTAACAAAACATGTTATCTATCCGTTCGTCCCGGCAAACATTTTATGTAAGCCACGCCCCTTTCTGTTAGTAAACCATGTTTTGTGTTAGAAAAACACGATAACATGGCGCAGCGTACCCGGCTTCAGCAACTTTTGTAATTTGTTTTTTCAGCAGTTGCAGTTACTGTGGCAACTGGCAGTATCTGTATCTCATTCCGACACAGAATTAGAACTCAGTAATACGAGAGGTCCAATCGCACTGCTTCCTTCGATCAAGAAGACTGCTTCCGATGCGAATCAATGCGGATGCTTGCGACCGGACTTCTCGCTCAACCTAATGACGCCTTTACGTGCCAGAATGAGATAGTGATACTAGAACACGCTGATCCGTGCGTGTAAAATGTGATTTCACATCGAAGTGGTTACATTTTGAGTCGTGGCCAAGTGGTAACAAACATTAGTTAGGTAAGTATATCTACAATATTCTACTTACGTTTCGAAATACAACAAAAAATAAAAACTAGTTATTGATTATGTAAAAAACGGCGTTGGTTCGCCGTGTCCGGCATGACTCCGGCCCCCATGTCCGTTGTAGCCTTGACGAAGTCAATTATATTGAAAATTATGCAGTCACCATGATTGCTTGTTAATGAACGCGGTAATTCACTGTTATTGTTAAGATGACTTAAAATGTATTAGATTTTAATCCAGGGGGTATAAAATGGCCGCTTTATTAGAATCGTAATATGAATCATGTTAAAAGTTTGAAATTCTTAAAATGGACTTTATGTTTATGATAATAATAAGTATACAGGTTGGGTAAAAACCATGGATCAAACGAAACATGGCGATAGTTGGGGTTATCAGGATAGTTTTTTGATATTTCATTTTTTTTTTACAAAATGTTCTACAGTTTCAAATAATTTTTCGTGAGACTTCAAGATACTTATTAAAAAAAAGTGCCAATACTCATAAATCATGGTACCCTTTGTAATAAAAGCACTTTTGTAATGATGATACATTTCCCATATAAGCAACTTTTTACAGCACTAGCGGATGTCGTGCGGTTTCACCCGCGTAGTTCCCGTTCCCGTGGGATTACAGAGATAAAATATAGCCTATGTTACTCAAGGTGAATGTAGCTTTGTAATGGTGAAAGAATTTTTGAAATCGGCGTAGTAGTTTTTGAGTTTATTCTCTTTATAATATTAGTGTAGATGTAGATTAGACTAGCGGACGTCACGCGGTTTCACTCGCGTAGTTCCCGTTACCGTAGGAGTACGGGGATAAAATATAGCCTATGTTACTCAGTAAAGGCGTGGCTATCTAATGGTGAAAGAAATTTTGAAATCGGTGCAGAAGTTTTTGAGTTTATTCATTACAAACATACACACAAAAATACAAATCTTTCCTCTTTATAATATTAGTGCAGAAGTGTAGATTTAGGTATTGTTTTAAAATAGGTACTTAAGTAGGTAAGTACCCATTTTACTCTAATTGCCTACACTCAAATAGTCGTAACTTTTCTGCCACAGAGACATTTCTTAAATATTATGATTATTACTGTGCCCCAACTATCGCCCTAGCTGTTTCGTTTGATTGATTTTTTTACCCACCCTGTACCTATATTGGTTTTTTTAATGTAAGTAGGTAGATGGTAGGATTCATACAGGAAATCAAAAACACCTTGGGGCTTGGGTTTTAGTCAGTTAGAATCATGCACCAAAGAGCTCTCCCTATGTAGATCTGATCTCAAGTTGGTCATGTTACATTTACAAATCCATAAAATAACCTAAAAGAAAGAAATATTTTATCTTTCCATGAACAAATCATGGTGCAGTAGGTAGGTATGCAAGATTGCAAACATCTTTATCAATGTTGCAATACTTATCTTTATGTCCACTTCACCAATTGATAACTCGATCTACTTAAGTACCTCTTCTGACAAACCTTTCATTTTTTTAATCATTTTTTAAAGGGTGTAAAACACCTCTTAACGAAGCCGAAAGGCACTTGTTCTCCTCGTCATTAGGGGTCAAAGTTCCAACTTTTTGACAAGTTTAATGTAAGATTTTTACTTTAGACACCTCCACGAACCCCGTACTATTCAATCCATTTATCCATCCATCAGCACAATGTTTTGAGTGCGTTACATCGAGTTCTATCACAAAACAAGATTTTTCACCTCAAAAACAAAAGTTGTTTACCAGCAATAATTTTTGCGTAAAGTTACTTAGTTTGATGTACAGAATGCTTGGTTGACGGCTTCGAGCTTCGTGAAGAGGTCTTTTACACCCGGTATATCTAGGTAGGTACCTACTTATCTAGTAATTTTAGTATACCTAACCCTTTGATTGGTAAACCATTATTATGATTAAGTACTTAATATACAAACGCCAAAAATTTTTTTACAGACCACAAGTTACGAATATTCTTATTAAGTATTCATGATGATGTGACATTAATTTGTTAAACAAAATAACCACAACTTTAATTACTTTGTAGTATTGACATAGCAAAAAACTGATATTCTACTCCTAGCCCCTAGGTAGCTGTTACCTACATACTTAAATAAAAAAAAAACCCCAAACGTGCCGATGAGATCATTCTGAGAGGTCTGTGAGTCTAACGATGTCTGTTTACTTATAAGCCGGCAAAAACTTGCAGAAGTCGTATTTTTTAAGAAATCTCTGATCATTATTGCTGGTGATGAAACAAGAAAAACGCGTTAGGTGTTAACTACTTATCAACAGAACAAGTGTCTCTTCGTGTAGATTACTGTTTATTACCTAATTGTACAGGGTGTAAAAGACCTCATCACGAAGCCGTCAACCAAGCATTCTGTACATCAAACTAAGTAACTTTACACAAAAATTATTGCTGTGGGAAACGACTCTTTTTTTTTTGGGGTGAAAAATCATGTTTTGTAGAAGAATTCAATGTAAAGCACTCATAACATTGTGCTGATGGATGGGTTGAATAGAAATCTTTCATTAAAAACTTATATTAAAAAAAAAACTTGTCAAAAAGTTGGAACTTTGACCCCAAATGACGAGGAGAAAAAGTGCCTTTCGGCTTCGTTAAGAGGTGTTTTACACCCTTTATACCTACTCAAGTATTTCTGTTTATTTCCTGCTTCAAAACATAATTTGTATCTTCATTGAACTAACAAACAAAACACTTCACGTTTCGTAAATTCAATATCACAAGCTCACCTCAGATCATAAAAGCAAATTGATGATCAAATATTGTGCGCACGACTGTCCACAAAAAGTAGTGTTTTGGTTTTTAAAAAAGTAGTGATTGATTGTGAATCAGCCTCAAAATAGCTAAGTTATTTTGTAAAAAAGCAAAGTAAAGTGAAAAGTTAAAAAAAAAAATTAAATAAAGTAAAATGCACCATATTATAAGCAAAGCACTTTCTCACGACCGGTAAACTGTGTTCAACCTAAAGTGTGTGACGAGTTGACGACCCTACTGTTCAACGTTGTCTTATTCGAATCAATTGGACTAGTTTACTTTCAGCCTTTCACTTGTTTTAAATTTAAAGCAATGACCAATTATTCCGATTTCTGCTATTTGCGTGTAGGTGTGCTAGGTATGCTAGGTATCAGAGCCTTTATAAATAGAATAATTAGTAATAAAATAAACGCAAAAATTAGAAACAGAACATTGTTTTATTGCGTGCTTAGAAAATACTAATAAGCTACATAAGCTCTAGATTTTACAAAAATCGATTATGTATTCTATCTCGAATATTTTTACCTACTTGCACTTAAGTAAACCCACGCTACAATTAGATGTAAGAACTTAATTGCTACATAAATAACTAACCATATATTGATATTAAATTATCCCCAAAACTTGTTTTCTCAAACAAAACAAAAACGGTCAATTCTTAGATAGGACAATGCGCCATTTTCATTAAAAAAAAATCCATTATCACAGCACGTAAAGTAACGAAATAAACTTACGTTTTTGAACTATTTATTTTTGAGCACAAACACTACGCGAAGCGAGCAGTTTGCTCCGAACTGTGGGAGAGAATAGCTGCGAGAGGGGAGGTCAAGCGTTATATAGCAGCGACGAATGCATGACGCATGTCGAGGACAAAACAGCCTGAATGCCTGATCTCCCCCCAACCCATGAGCCTATTATTTAATTTTGATTACGGTTGTAAATGTCTAGACCACAAAATAATTGAAACCTAGTTCATTAGAAGACTAGCGGACGTCACGCGGTTTCACCCGCGTAGTTCACGTTCCCGTGGGATTACGGGGATAAAATATAGCCTATGTTACTCAGGGTGAATGTAGCTTTCTAATGGTTAAAGAGTTTTTGAAATCGGCGCAGTAGTTTTTGAGTTTATTCATTACAAACACACACACACAAAAATACAAATCTTTCCTCTTTATAATATTAGTGTAGAACTTTGATTATTTAGTGTGTGTAGAAAAGTGTTTAGGTAGCAAGGAAAGTTTAAGAGCCTGAAGTAGTATCTACATCTACACTTCTTCACTAATCTACACTATAAAGAGAAAAAAAATGTATTTTTGTGTGTATGTTTGTAATGAATAAACTCAAAAACTTCTGCGCCGATTTTAAAAATTCTTTCACCATTAGAAAGCTACATTCATTCTGAGGAACCTAAGCTATATTTTATCACCGTACTTCCACGGGGACGAGAACTACGCGGGTGAAACCGCGTGACGTCCGCTAGTAATAATAACTTATAGAGATACTAATATTATAAAGAGGTAAAGTTTGAAAGTTTTGATGTAGGGGCTAGGGGTAATCTTCGGAACTACTGATCCGATTTCGAAAATTCTTTCACTAATGGCGTGTGACAGTTCTGGCAAAAAGAAAAACTTCGGAGTTTCATAGGCTATGTTTAGAACGTTACCGTGGAATTATTTACGACCGTGATGCTAGCGAAGCCGCGGCTAAAATATAGTAATTTTAATAAACGATGGATGGATTGTGTATAAGATGATCGCAAAGTTACCTAGGTAACTAGGTAAAAGGAAGTATCTTTGAGATGTCGGCTAACAGTGCTGTATCATGCAAAACTTTTTCTTGCATGATAAATCTCTATTAGCCGTTTTTTTGCACGAACCACAAATAAATTGGGCACGGGCTGGAGGATATGAAGAAAAATAAAATCGTCTATCAAACTTTACATAACTTTACATAACGAGGAGCTCGTGGCAAAATAATAACAGCCGCTCGGGTCGATCGTTGTTGGTCTGTGGATGGGTGACCACCCATTACATACCGAGTTTCCTCCGTGCCTCGGAAAGCACGTTAAGCTGTTGGTCCCGGCTGTCATTTGTAGATCTTTGACAATCGTTAGGTAGTCAGGGGCCCAAAAAAAAGTCTGACAACCAGTCTTACCAAGGGGCATCGTATTACCCGGTACTAACTGGGTTGTGGAGGTCAGATAGGCAGTCGCTCCATGTAAAATACTGGTATTCAGCTGCATCCGGTTAGATTGGAAGCCGACCCCAACATAGTTGGGAAAAGGCTAGGCAGATGATGAAACTTTACATAACGTCGTCACGCCAATAGGTAATATTCGAAAATTATAAAATTTCGTCAGGAAAGTTTTGAGAATGAATGTGGATGGGTATAAGAGTAGAGGAAGACCAAAGAAACGATGGATGGACTGTATAAAGAATGATATGGGAAGAAAGGAGGTGTCTGATGAGGTGACGAGTTATAGAGAAGTATGGAAGAAGAAGATATGCTGCGATATAATGAATTGGGATAAGGACAAGAGAATCATGATGATGAATGATGATGGGCATTGATGGACATTCAGCATGCAGTAGTGATAATATCCGTTAGCCGTGTGGTATCCGGCAGAGTAGAATAGAACCAACCCATTACACTCACGGGTGTCGTATAAGGCGACTAATGTCTGAGGCAGAACACCTTGCGCCTCCGTAGACCTGAGAATGGGCAGCAGCGTTTTCTGTTAGTTTTTCATCACTGCGATCTCCAATCCGCCTGCCAAGCGTGGAGATTACGGCAAATTCCTCCCATCATAGGAGAGGCTTATGTCCAGCAGTGGATGTTATGGGCTGTTGTAGTAGTGGTGATATACAGGGTGTAAGAGACCTCATCACGAAGCCGTCAACCAAGCATTCTGCACATCAAACTAAGTAACTTTACGCAAAAATGATTGCTGGGAAACTACTTTTTTTTTGGGGGTGAAAAATCATGTTTTGTGGTAGAACTCAATGTAACGCACTCAAAACATTATGCTGATGGATGTATTGAATAATGTGGGGGTCGTGGAGGTGTTTAAAGTAAAAATCTTACATTAAAAAGTTGTACTTATTTAAAAAAAAACTTGTGAAAAAGTTGGAACTTTGACCCCCAATATCTCCGTAACTAGAAGGTTCCCAGGTATGGTGTAGAACAAAAAAATGGTCGCAATGACGAGGAGAACAAGTGCCTTTCAGCTTCGTTAAGAGGTGTTTTAATCCTTTATGTATGGACGAGGATAAGATGAAAGGAGTAAGTATTAAAGCAGGTAGTTTCTGCCTGGGAAAAGACGTAATTAACTACTGAGCTTATGATGTGTGTAGGTGTTGTATGATGATCAGAAGATGTGATCTCTATAAATCATGCCATGCCGGTAAAAACCTCCCTAATCTGAATCTGATCTCTGTTGCAAATTTTCGCCTAATGCGGAATCAAACTGAGACCTTGATTGTTTTAACTCATTAGCGTCTAGCTAACCAAACGGGAAAAAAACTTGTATAAAACATGAAGCGCCTGTAAAAACATTCAGGTCAATCATTTCCGAGAACCATTACATACAAAAATATACAGGTTTTTAGATGGGATAGGCTGATAGGCAGAGATGTAACTGTAGGTTTTTTCACATGTAGGGGGCGAGGCGAGCCTATTGTTACAAAACGACCACCAATTCTGGTCTGCTTCAGAGACATTATGGATGGACAAAACACTTCTGGCTCCAGTAATAGAACGCAGAACCAACATAAGAGAGAACTCACACGGTACTTTTGAACATGAAAACTCCAACTTGCAGGCAGTTTTGTAACAAATAAAAAAAACAAGTTATTTATGATTAAAGGGAAACCGAGTATCTAGGTAATCGACCGTCTACCTACTTGTGTATAGAATACATGTAAGGGGGTACCTAGGTACCTTAGGTCTAAGTAGGTACCTACTACCTTTTCAACAATCAACCCAACATCCCTGCATCCCATCCAATTCCATTGTAATTTTTAAGTTACACAGGTCCAGTGTATTTTATGATTTCTACTCAGTTGCAAGGACGACCTTCCTGTTAGGCCAATGCCTTCAGGATCTCAGGTGTCGGGTGACCTCAGCAGCAAGGATGTGAGGCCGGTCATTCTTGTTCGGGTTGGTGGCACATGCGCCGACCGTAACGGGAACAATACGGGAATTCAAATAAGGTCTTTCAAAAAAGGTGTCAAATTATTAAATTGTCTTTTATTTTTTTAGTAGGTACGTAGGCACCTACCATTAAAGGCACCCTACTAATTTATTTATTTTGTTTTATTTTAAAAAAATGTGTTAGTTCGATGGCAATCTTAACAACAACAGAATGGACACGACAGCCCCACATTTATTTATTACCTTAAACTTTATGCACGTGTAAAAGACACTGTAGGTACAATGGCGGACTTGGACATTTTCTACCAGTCGAACTTAGGGTGATGCAGAGACGACATTTACAGACCATTAATTGTCTCGGTTAAAGTTTAACGATTGGCAAAAGTAAGGTGTTAAGCTGGATCCTGCCGAGGTTGCGGGATTGTTCGAAAGAGATACTGTGGCCCCGGAACACAAAGGGCGATGAAGGAACATGGATGGGTTTTAGTCAGTAAAAGTCTGACACTCCGTCCTGCTCCGCCCAGAGCGGGAGAAGTCATTTGATGATTTCCCATCCGAAAAAAAAAAAAAGGTGTTAAGCTGGATGCGGACAGCACGGAATCCTGGGCTTCATTCGGTGATGGCTATATGGCCCAATCATAGTAGCGGCCGTACGTAGGACAGATACCTAACAGATGAGGTGGACGAGTTCTTGAGGGGAGACCGTAAAGTGCGACGTCTTCAGGCTAGGCTGGGCCAGTTTTCGCAATGTGGCTGCTAGTGGCTGAATGAGATTAGTCGAGGATTGAGTGGCGGTTGAAATGTTGATGACAATATTAATTAGGTATACTATGTAGGTATGCAAATATCCTACCTAATATTTAAGCTTCAAGTCATTCAACTATAACGGTTTTTGGGGGTAATTAAATTCTATAGATTCTAGATTAAATCTATGTATCATATTTCATGATATCATGTAGTCGAATATTAATTTAACATTTATTTATTTATTTAATTAAGGTTCACCAACAGTTGTTACAGATATTATACAGATAAGAACATACAAGTAATTGTGTCTTAAATCTAACTGCACAACCAATTACAGGCAAACACCATAATTATGCAAAATGCTCTTTGTAATTATAAATTTAATTTTAAAGGCTTGATGTACTTCGATTCTAGATAACTATATTAAATACAAATACTAATTACGTCTGACAAACGTCGTTAATGAATCTACGTGGACGTCAACCGGCTCGCTGCGTTCTTTTATAAGTTTGCACTGTATGCGGGGTATTAGCACCAAACACTGTACGGCGAAGAGGTGGAGCTAAGGGTGTTCATTATAGGTTTGCGAGGGGGTCTACGGGGTACTCTGAAATTGAACTTACTAACTAATTTTTGGCAGCAGTTTATGTGCCAATCTCAAATCCAAAACCTCCCTTCTAGCTTCCAGGGTACCTACTCATTTTGTAGCAACCTAGTTTATCAAGGTAGGGCAGATATTTAAATTGCCTTCCCTTTGAGTACCCTAGGTATCGGATAAACCTTTTTTGGACTCGGTCTAGCCGCAGCGAGTGGGTTAGCCAACCACACACCATTTCGCATAGCATTGGAAATTTCGTAAAAATCAGAAAATGTTAAATACTGCCATGCTTAATCTGTAGGGTTATTGGTTAGGTAGGTATAGCTATGTCATAGACGACATTTTCGTTAAATAAGTCGATAACCGACCTTGAGCGTGTAAATTAAGAAAACCACTTTTTTAATGACGTCATTAAGAATGTGTCACTTTCTGCCTCTTGACCAATAAACCCCGTGATTCAAGTTCAACCTACTTACTAAACGTGGGAAAACCCTTTTCAAATTACTTCATGTTTCCGAGACAAACTTCTGTTTCAGGAAATTATAGGTACTTAATTCGCATTTTTTTGCTTAGTTAAAGGTTTGCAGTCTAACCGGATTCAACTGGATGACCAGAATTTAGGTAGGGAGCATGCATTGCATGTCCCTGATGTACAAAAATGGAATGGTTAGTAAGTGAACTGGCAAATAAGTACATGAGAAAGCCTTCTAGATGGCGTAAAAATGCCCATAGCGAAGCCGAGAGGCACATCAAATGTTTTTCTGTCATTGCGATAATTTTTGAAGTGAAAACTTCTATAAGCGTGTTGAGCAATTTTTGGGTGAAGGAAAAACATTGGACTCATCGTCACCGAAAGCGTCACCATCACTGAACGCTTCGTAGCACTCGCAGCCGATCCGCTACGGCGTAGCACCACTTAGGCGTGCGCGGGGCACAACCGACTGGGGCGGGGCCTGAGGGGGAAGGGCGAGGGGGGTTCTTGGTTTTTAGCGAGATGTTTCGGGATAGAATAGACATAGAGAAAGCAACAGTTTACAGCCACCGTATGAATGAACAAGAAAAGACAATCCTATTCAAAGCGAGTCATTATCGAGCTAGAATTAGAGAGAACTTCGCATTTTCAATTTTCTAGTTTTATAGGGCTGCTTTACGCCGCGCCGGGGCCGGGGCAACCAAAGTATAATGTACGGTCGAACAAGCTATTTGGTTTACAGTTTAACCCACAAATTACATTGTAAAATGTAAACCAAATAGCTTGTTCGACCGTACTCTGTGGGGGCAACACTGCGGCATTGCTGCATGCTGCGACCAGCGACAGGCTGCGACAGTCTGGCACATGACGCAAAGTGTTACCATGACGCACGATTCATGCCACAATGTGCAACATTTTATGCGGCCTTGTGGCATGGCATGCCACAATGCCGCACAATGTTGCCCCGGCGTAAAGCAGCCTTTAAAGTTCCTCGTAGTTGACCAAAAAGGGCCTACCTAACTTAAGAAAGGCGTGGGGCTAAAATTGTTAAGGTGGATGCTCAAGCGTAGCCCGCGAAATTCAAATTTTCTTACGTTTTTTGCAATTTGCAGGCCAGTGCTAGGTTGTATGTTGATTAAAATTTTGTTTGCGACTGTAAGACGTATGTAGTTACAGAATTATGTTCATCAAACTCATCAATACAACCCTCAAAGTTCATATTGGTGTCAAAATTACTTTTCCAAGGTCAAAATCATTCTTGCACCATTATGAACTTGGAGGGTTGTATTGATGATTTTGATGATTATAATTGTGTTACTACATACGTCTTACAGTCGCAAACAATATTTTAATCAACATACAACCTAGCACTGGCCTGCAAATTGCAAAAAACGTAAGAAAATTTGAATTTCGCGGGCTACCCTTGAGCATCCACCTTAAGCTCACTTTGCTCGCTCTTTCATTCATTAAAAAAAAAACCCGCATTCAACGTCTGAATCAGGAAAAACCCAGGCTAAGTCACAGACAGACGTGAGCGTTCGATCTATCGAGTTATTTTAGACAATTTTTTTAAATGTTCATAAATGAAGAATCCCTTATTTATTTCGGTTTCTTTTTTTATCTCTAAGAATTATTTATTGTGTTCATGTTGTTTGAAAGAGGTTTGTAAACAAGAAGCAAACATGAGCAATTTTGGATTCACAATATTGAAATGGAACGGCTCAAATGTCAAAACTGCAACAAGCTGTCATTACCTGTTTGTCAATGTCAGTTGTCACTACTGTCAAATGAGTTGAGTGATTCGGGTTCTAACTTTCATAATTTATAAAAAAATAACATTTCAATCAATGATAATGTAAATATTTTTACGTGAAATTGTGGTTCGTGTGTGCTGCTACACGTTTTCCGGTTCACAATGGGTGACAGCAGTGATTCTGAGGAGTTTTATGACGCTGAAGAGTTCACACCCAATAAAGGTTCCAAGTAAGTAGCGAAAACGTTAATAATTGTACTGTTTTATTATTGTAGGTTTAATGTGCAGCCTTTTACTGGACACTAGATTGTACAGGAACACTAATATCGAATCAGCAGTGATCTTTCAAAAATAAAACGCGGTAATAATCTATTTTGAAACAGGTATTGTATGTTTCGAACAGATGTTTCATTTTGCTATTGATATGCGTCCTTGGCGCTAGCGACGAGTTAAAGCAAATAAAAAACAGTCATCCATCGTTGCGAGACTGGCTCGTTTGACTAGAACAATGAGTTAATAGACCACATCATGATTAACCAATAAGTTGATGGTTTACCTATAAGTTATGAATTGGCTTCACATAAGGACACGGTGTTGACAATGTTTTCACGTACATGTTGATGTAAACGGTGTAGATTAGTGTGTATGTTATGTGTATGTTGTTAAATTTGAATCAAAACATTCTTTCTCTTAAGCATTAGTAGGTAAATATTTGTTATAAACTCAATCATACCTCACTGATTTGTGGTGTGTACCAAGACAAGCCAAAAATCAAATACTGAGCATTGTATATACCTTTAAATGACTAATTAGTAGACACAATAGTTAAAAAATTTACATAAATCTGGAGATTTAACGGACGGGAGGATAAAAACTGCTATTGAAATGAAATGACATGACAATTTCAGAAGATCATCACTATGCAAGAATATAAATATATCAGAGAGTGGGGATGCTCCAGACAAGGACAAGGGCCCAGTGTCAAAGACAGACTCTGTAGTGGCCAGCCCGGGCACCACCAGCACACTCCCCACAGACACTGCAACACCAGAAGATGACAGGACTACTGTCAAGAGTGTAAGTCTAGCTTTGTATACATACATTAACTTATGCCTTTTTCCCATGGCAGTAAGCAGAATTCCACCTGCTACAAACTTTTTATATTCCTTTCATACATCTGGTCATCATGTCGAACAATGTTATTAATTTTATTTTTGTTATATTTGAGATTTCATATAACCTAAATATTACTGACAAGGTCTTGAAAACTGAATTTGCAAAGTATAGGTTTATAAATTGATTAATTTTTTTATTGTTAATTAACGATCACTTTAGTGCAATAATCCAGGAAAAAAACAGGATATTGTGTGTAAAACATTTCCCTCTAAAAAAATATTGCTTATATTATTATTTCTAATGTAACTCAATGTATTTTTTTAATTCACAATTTGTACTCGGATTAATAACAGCGGGCTTTTACTTTGGCCATAGAATTAGAATTGCCATTCTCTGTGGCAATGCTCCCAGTCTTTATGGCTAGCAGCAGTATTTAGCAGTACCTTGGTGCATAAGACCTAAACTCCATCAAAGTGGAGCGGTGAGATGGGTGAAAGCTGCAAGATTCAACCAATCACAGGAGAGAAGAGATACATATTGCATCTCTGCTTTAGTGGAGTCTGGGCCAAAGTATTGTTTTGTTGTAGTATAAAAGTACAATCTGTTTCTTAAGTTTACTTATAATAGTAGTATAATAGTTTACTTTTGGACTGATTGATTTTTTAAACTAAAATAAAACACAATTAAAAAAATACTTAAAATTCCTATCGAATATACTGAGCTCATAAAACAGTTGACATATTATACTGCTGACTTAGATTTTAGATTTAATTTAATTTGTTTTGTTGTTTTAATTTGTGTTGTCTATTTAATTTAATTATTTGATTGAGTCTGATTTTATTTAATTTTATTGCAATGATGTTTTTATCTTTTATTATTTTGTATTTGGCAATGGGTGTTATTTACCTGAAATAAATGATTTTATTATTTCATTTATTCATTTAGATACATATTTTTAACATTTTTAAATATTTCTTAATAAAACAACATAAAAAAAAAAACATTTAAAAATATAAAAAACAGTAGCCCACCAGCGCTGGGAACAGGATCCGAGCTGCCGGTGGTCAGGGCTCTTGAGAGAGGAACCTCCTAACGATACGTGCCGTGTCCAGAAGTACTGCTTTCTGAATCAAGCCCTTGATCCAGCTGCCAAGCGAGAGCCTCCTAAGATGTTGGTCGAGGCTCTTGGCTATTAAGCCATTGGCCGACACGACTATCGGCACAATGACTGCTGTACCCACGTCCCACATGTCGACAACCTCGCGAGCCAGATCTAGATATTTGAATTGTTTATCTTTCTCTGCTTTCACGAGGTTCTCGTCATGCGGGATCGTTATATCAACAATCATTGTGCGACGCTCCAATCGATCTATCACCACAATGTCATTTTATTATTATTATTATTATTTGCAGGTTGTACAAGGCCGTCGAAGATTCCAGGAGTTACGTCGCTGCATGCAGACTGAGGAAGAAGACGAGGGCGTGACCGATGCCACAGGATCAGTAGACCAGCAGACATTCACATCTGAACACCCATTCAAGTAGGTTCACTTGCTTCAAGCATTCTCGCCTGAATGGTAAAAGAGAAGAAAGATTTTATTGCTCCATAAAAAATATATTATATAAGGTCTCAAGTAAAGTAGATATTGCCGGCACCGTAATCCGGTATTCTATACGATACCAAGTGTTCAGTCGGCAATGTATTGAATACGCGATTGTCAGGATGGCGGGAGTAAGTGACTTGAGTGAGCAACCAACTTGGATGTAGTGCTCGCTGTAAAATGCATAATATCTTTGCACTAAACATGATCCTTCAAGTCTGCCGGTCTGCGGGGCTAGGCTCGCTTAATAAACTTGACCCTGTGAATATATTCCGGCTAAGGAATAGTTTCTATAACAAAACGGACAACTAACACCCAGTTCCAATTCGGTTTGTATAATTCTATAATTTGTTTATCTTGAATTTTTGCAGGATTATAGCACATGACACAATGAGCCTGCAGAGCATGACGTCCCTCGGCAGGATCGGTAGAATACTCAGCGGCGCCTCGGAGTCTCACTGTGAGTTATGAACAAGTCCTAGATTCATAAATTCGAATTGAGGCATCCACCAAACCCTCACTTGTCTTGCGTGGTTAACATCAAACCTCAAACGAAGGTCCCGGAACTGGAACATAAAAGGCTAGTTTCCACCATCATTAAATTGCAAATCTATTAAGTCCGTCAGATAAATTATTGAAAAATAATGGACACGTATTTTTTGTTTTTGTAAATCAGTGAATATTGACAACGATAAAACGCATCAAAGCTCGGAATTGGGGGCTCGTGACGTCAGAACGCACTAAAAATTATACCACGGCGTGACGTATTGAGAATTTTAAAAGCGTCGTATCTTCGTCAATTTTGGTTTACGCAACAGAAGAAAATATACAGTGTGGGTTGGTAGATGCCACATGTCTTCGAATTTTTGGTCCGAGGACATGCCGGTTCCCTCGTGTTTCTTTTACTGTTTTGAGAACATTGGTGATGTACAGTTTGTGTAAATACATTACACAAAGTCTTTAGTCCAACGTGTCGCGGCACCATGCTGAAATGGGGGCGTTTTCATTTATATTTTCATCATTTAATTTTTATTAGCTTCTATGTGTAATGTTATGTATGGCCTGTAGGTAACTATGTAAAATTATCTTAGAAATTAAACCTGAGCCACTTTTTGGTTTCCGAAATACATACGTAATTACGTACTTAATGTTTAGTTTGGATGACAATGCGCCGTTATCTAAGTGATGTCATTCTAAATCCAATATAACGGACTAGTTATTTTTTATGCATTCACATGATATGGGTATCCAATGAAAAGATTTGCGGAGAAAAATACGTAAAATAAAATAAAGTCACTGTAAAGCATATTTTTTTAGTTTTTTTCCACGATAAAATTATTGTAATTTAAGTTTTAATTTATAAATACTATTTCTTGATTTATTTCTATGTGAACGATGTATGCGCAGCGAACATCCGTGATACCGCGCCGGTACCATCGGTGTCGTCGAGGGAGCCCTCCACCATATCCGACGAACAACTCTCCGTTGAAACTAGAACTCAGAATGGTAAGTACAAGATGTGCTAAAGGTGATTTTGAGTCTGACAACGTACGGACAACCGCGTGTCAGAAAGTCGGAAATATAACTTGTACTACCAAACGCGCCGACCGATATTATATGCTTTAATTTTTATCTTTAACTCGAAGTGTAACGTCTATAGTCGGTGCCAGTTAAGATCGCAAAAGCGGTCATTGACCCACCTACATTGCTTAAAGTTCTTAACTTTGAAATCCAAAAATAAGCCTGTTCAAGTCTTAAATCGTCATCTATCTTGATCCTCAACATTTTTTCTATTGAAAAACGCTACATGGTTCATTTTTTTTTGTAGGAAGATATATTAGGGAAAGGGCAATGACCCTTTGTGATCTTAACTGGCACCAACTATAACTAAATCATCGTCTGAAAAACCAACGGTTTTATATTTCGGCACTGTTTCTCGCCTACGGATTTTTTGTAAAAATAAATGAAAGTAGTATAAAATATGATCGTTCCCCAAATAGCACAAACTAGTTGCTTAAGAGCTTTGGAGCTAATCCGATTATTCCCAAAGGCGCCAAGCTCAAGCGTCAGAGCGTGCACTGCAGACCTTATGCAGCCGCTTTGCAGCCAAAGGGGCACAACTTTTTGCAACCTTCAGTTCCGTTAGAACTTCATAATAGTGGCATAAAAGCGCTACAGGAGCTGCAACTAATAATTAACACCACACTAAAGGTCTTGTGGCGCTTATTGAATGAATGACAGGTTTAACTGAACGAATAAAGGATCACTGATCATTCACCTCCTGTCTCTCATTTATTAAAATACATCTGTTGTTCCTGAGTCAAACATTAATGAATACAAATAAATAATAAGTGAAGGCATAGTGTTTTTGAGCTACATTTTGTATTATATGCAAGTAGCTAAAAACGCAGATCAGTTCATCGTGCATATAGTTGATATTATTGGAATATTTTCAACGCGCCTCAATAATTACCTCAGAATATCGTAAAATATGTAAAATATTATTATATAAATAATATTATATCACAAACCTACACGATATTGAAATTACATACTTGACTACATTTGTATTTAGTAAGGTGCTGGTACTATATTTAGTTATATTGTACTACAAATTGTGATAAAAAACTCTAAATTTCTCAAGTAATGATAAATAATTGTCTTGTAAACATGGCGTCTATGAGAAGCAGCTTTAACTTGCAACGCGTCAAAGCGTTAAGTTTCACTCTTCTCAAGGCCCAAGTAATACCTGTGCCACTAATGCAGTTCAAGTCTATACAATCACTTTTATTTCGCACTTACTGCAGGTATCGAACCACACGAATGGTTATTTGTTTAGAGATCCGTAGAACTCGTTGAAAACCCTAAAATACGATGACTGTTTGTAGCTGCTTCTATATTTTTCGCTCTTTCGATTGTTTAACACTCATGTTTTCAGAATGCCTTTCAAAATCATACAAACTTATAATGAACAACAAAATCAACAAGAACTTTACATCTGTCCATCTACGTGGGAAAAACATGGAGTGTTACACTGGCCGAACAAAAAAAAACTAAAAAATATAGTAAAAAATAGAAGATTCAACTCCACAACCAAAGGACTAAAATAAACTAAATTGTTAAAAAGGACCAACATTATGTCGTACGAAATTGCTAACAAGCAGTTGACAGAAATTTTAGATGGTACAACAACAGAACAGGAACCACTTAATTTTCAATTGATATCTTTTTTGTAAAAAAAAAAAGATGCCACAGAACCCTGATGATTTTTCAATAAAAATAGCAGAATGTCTCCAAATGAGAAGGCAATGTTCATTACGCTCCTGCTTCTATTGTGAAGCCTTATTGTCGCTATTAGTAAAACAGTCGGTCTAATTCCTACTTAAGTCTGCGCAAAAGTACAAATCACTTCTGCAATGACACTTTCAGTGGCAAAACAGCGATAAATATATCTTTTAAACAGTTCCGTTAAAAGTCTGCAATTAAAGTCACTATGCAGTTCTGAAGCGTACAGCAGTGGCAATAGAAGCTTTTTAGCGGCTATAAGCTTTAACATAAATGTTTTAACTCTCTTTTAAAGCTATAGATGGCAAATTGGTTGTAAAATGAACTCTTCTAAAACCTAGAGTGGCATATGGTTCAGTGTCTGCTACCCCTAGTGATATTTACAGCTATGAGCAGTTACGGAAGCAATAGTAGAACTTAAAACCACTTTCTGAACCCCTAAAGCGCTACTGAACAGCTAAAAGTTGCAAAATAGGCTGCTATTTCCACTAGTGTGCTAGTTGGCGTTACCGAGATGTGCGAGGATATGCAGCGAGGGATGTGTGATTGGTAAAATCAAAAATAGTTGCGTTTTAGCTTGTCAATAGGAATAGCGGTCATTACCCTTTCCCTAATATTCGTAGGAACCAAAAAAAATGAACCATGTATCGTTTTTCATTAGAAAAAATCTTGAAGTTCACGATAGATGACGATTCAAGACTTGAACAAATGAACAGGCTTATTTTTGGTTTTTTAACCCCCGACCAAAACAAGAGGGGTGTTATAAGTTTAACGTGTCTGTCTGTGTATCTGTCTGTGGTACCGTAGCTCCCACACGGATGAACCGATTTTCGTTTAGTTTTTTTAGTGTCATAGATAATTTTATCTCAAGTGTTCTTAGCCATGTTTCTTGAAAATCTGTTCAGCCGTTTGAAGACCATCAGCTCTTTTCTAGTTGATGAGGGGATCTGACTACCTTCCATAATGTTCTATCGATTCGAAATTTGGTACCGTGTTACTTAAATGATATTGAAAGTATATGGTAAGGTAACCATGACCTGATCAGCCATTTGAAGATCATCAGCTCTTTAATAGTTGATGAGGGGATCTGAGAGTACCTTCCATTAATCTATTAAATTAAAACTAATATGATACCTAGTACCTAACTAAGATAACTCAACTAACTAATCACTATAAATACCTTCCTAATATTTATACCTACTTTAAAAAGGACAAAATAAAAGTAAAAAAAAAAAAATGTCCGTCACATAATATTATGTAAGTGCAAATATTTTTATTTTCGAAGCGTCGCGTCGGGGGACCGCTAAGTGAGAAAAACAGGTGTAGTCGCAGATTGCAACAAAATAATTTACTCCGAATAATTCGCAAAATCGACACAACCGTCAACGTCGTCTGCCCTCACGTGTCTGCCCGGTCTGCCCGTTCGGATCGCCGCACTTGATGACGCCCACCCCCGCGCAGCATACCGCACACCGAGCTCGCCGCGCGGCATTACGTAGAGCGTAGACTATGCATGAAACTTAAGATCGCTCGTTAGGTACGAGCGATCTTAAGTTTCATGCATAGTCTGTATGATGATAATGTAATTCGTAAAAAATAATTAGCTGTTGTTGGAAATAGTACATTTTGATACAAGTGGAGAAAGTTTGTTATTGCATTCGAGGCGGAATTATAACACTCGAGCCGTAGGCGCGGGTGTTTTTGAGCCGAGAATTGCAATAAAAAATGTCCACGTGTATCAAACGACGTTTTTCAATACACTTTTGAAGAAATAAAATAAAATAACGAATAATATTATTGTCACGAACTATGAAACTATGATTTAAATTTTGTTTTTTTTTTTCGCGCTTTGGTCTCGCCAGGTTGAAGGTGAGGCAATGGTATGAAGCCGTTATACAGCCTAATATAAAAAATAGATTTATTTTATATTTTTGAAATCAGAACACAAATAAATGTTAATTTGTGTATAGAAGTAACTATTAGTTTTAAATAATCATGTTTATCTATGATATTCTATTTATAAACACAATTTGAATATTCAAAAAATATTTATGCCGTAAAGACGCGTAGTGCTTTGCAAAAATTAAAAAAAAAACATTCACCTCAGACTATAGGCATTGAACTGATTGAACCAATTTGGACTAAGTATAGGTATAGTTATCTGTGGCAATTTTCATTCCCGCACACGTGCGGGAAAGTGGAAAAATCGCACGTGTGTGAAATACATTGCATGTTGTACCTAATCGTAGTGCGTTAAGGACCAGTTTTCGAGGAAGTGTATTGAAAAATACTTTATAAACTTTAGCGGTCCCCCGACGCGACGACGCGACGCTTGGAAAATAAAAATATTTGAACTTACGTAATATTATGTGACGATAATAATTATAATAGGTTTAAAATATGATTTGTTTTTAAAGTTATTTTTTTGTGTCGGATGGTTTTTAAATTTTAATTTTAATGTTAAGAACTTTAATAAATGTAGGTGAGTCAATGACCGCTATTGACATCTTAACTGGCAGCAATTAACGCAAGAAGCGATGTTATGGCTAGTTTCCTTCTCACGCTGACCGTTGTCGGCGCTGGTATGTCAATCTGGATGTATTACTATGAAGCGTTTCTGAGTTACGCTGAGCGACACCGACGCAGTTTTACAGCTAGTGAGCGTTATCGTGTCGCGCTGATGGTACGCGCTAACGAGTACAATTTATGAATCGTCGCGATATTGACAATGGCGCGGCGCGGCAATCAGCGTGGCAATAAAACAACTCGAGCTGACCGGTTGTGCCGACGAACTACGATCCGACGGTCAGTGCAGAGTGATGGCGTGAGAAGAAACCCAGCCTATGTGTTAGCATCTTCAAATATCTGTGGTAAACGCAATCCTACAGGCCCTTATACAGGGTGTAAGTGACAGCCCTCCGCAGTTGACAGAGTGGGTGCATTCAGCTCTTTATTCTGATCTGAATGATATTCCACCGGAATTTTTCCCAGGTTTTTTTTAATCACTTTTTCAGCTACTAATCCTTAATTTCAATGTAAAATTACATTCTCTGTACGCAGCACTCCATTTATGTCAATAATACGGCTAAAATAAAAAAAAAACAACAACTATGGATGTTGAAAAACTAACGAACGACACGTGAAATCAGCTGTTCACTTCTTGCCTAGCCACAGAGTTCATCGAGAGAACTCGTCGTCGCGCTTGCTGTTCGCTATGTGCGTTTTGCCACGGTAACGATACAATGCGTATGAGGAAATAAAACAAATCAAATTGATTGGACTCCCATAACTTTCCTGAAATAATTTCTTGTACCGGTTCATCTTATTATGATAAGATGGATGTCTGATGGATGGATTGTGGATGGCTGTCCCTTACACGCTGTATGAAGTCAAATTTAATTAGCCAGCAAAACTTTGCAGGCGTAAAGTGATATCTTAATTCGATTAAACAATAATGATGAAGTTTTTTTGAGCTCAACGATCGTATCTAGTGTAATTACCTGAAATATCAGCTTGAAAATAAGTTATTCCATGTGTAAATTTCACATGAGTGATTAATATCAATATCTAAACGCAGTAGAACAAAAATACTGATACTGCAAGTAACTAAAAACGACCAGCGTGCAGCGGTAGTATTTTTAAAATAAGAACTCTTGTTTCTTTTAGTAGACCCCATAAAAAAAAAAGATTATCGCATTTGGATATTGATCTTGTACATATTCGGTAACCAACGACCAGCGCAGCGGTCCACTTCGGATCTGGATCGAAAGGACAGGAAGTCAAAGTGAGAGGCCTTTGCTCAGCAGTGGGATGAGTCCGGCTAACAGTAACATTATAATACACGTCATGTTAACGGGTATTTATCGCGAATTTTACCTTTAATATAAGCCCGACGTTTCGTCCGGATGGCACCAGCCGTGGTCGCGGGAAGACTGAAGTATTGGAGGTACCGCCACAGCAAAGCGAAGGTGTTTATTCAACTACCCTCACGTGATCTTCATAATGTTAATTAGGGTCGGTTCACACTAGGACAGCACACTACACTAACAGTGTCCGCATACTGAGATGATTTCACTTGACGAGTACACTTAGTGATCACTGGATTCCAAGCGGGAGAGGGTCTGAAGCCGTCTTCGCGATTGAAATTAGGATACTTCTTGATCTCAATCGCTTCTCGAACCATTCTCTTATAGTAACAGTAACATGTTGGGTTGTGTGCAGTGCTCGCGATGGAGCCGGACGTGATAGCCAGCACGAAGGCCAACAGTCTGAAGCACAACCGTGGCGCTGCCATCGTGGCCGTCAGCGGCGCCGCGCCCGGGCCCGTCGCGCCGCCGCGCAGGAAGAAGAGGAGTGCGTATACACCCGCAACTAGCACTGCGCGCCCACGACCGACCAGGAGGTCTACTCTCTAAGCACGAAATCCGTAGTTTTGGCCGAACTTACGGTCGTTTCCTACTGCGTGTCACTTACGTACTATCGAGGACACTCCCGCCTGACCACCACTAAGCTTATTTTTGCTTGCACTCGCAACATAGAAACGCTCTCTAGCCCCGCCCCGTTGACTTTGTATAGAAATAAGGAATGAAAAGATACCGAATCGGCCGAGCGCACTGACGACGCCAAACGAGAGTTATTGTTATTTTCCGCGCCAAAGTTGAGGGTTTCCTAATAGGCCCAAACTTTTAAGGGGGCGTGGCTCGACGCCTCCGCATGTTTTAAGCGAAAAAAAATTAAATGGTCAGGCGGAAAAGACCCCGACTGTACATAAGATTCCTTAGGGGCCCGAACTAAAAATGAATGACAACACGATTGGTCGGTCCTTACTCCCGATGTGTTTTCAAAACTCATGAATCCGAAAATATGAGGAAGTAGGGGTTCATTTAAAAGTATAAGCTACTTTCGGACCTGTATCTTCGTTGACGGACTTAGAGTGTAGACCCCCAGCATGACCACCGTAGAAACGAAAGAGAATCGACAAGTCTTTTCTTCAACTGTCATTGAATCGACAAAATGATAGATAAACAAAATATTTGTCGTTTCTCTTTCGTTTCTACGGTGGTATGATACGCGGGCAGGAACAAAGTAGATAGCGACCGGTCTTGCGACAAGTCGTGGTCGTGGCCGTGTAGTGCGCTAAGTCCCCTATATACCGTGTTTCAGAAAGATGTGCTCATATTTAAGAGGGTGATACAGACTATCAAACTGTACAATTTTCTTTACGGAACCAACATCGTAATCGCAAAAAATAATCAGCTGTGTGACTTTGTTCATGTTGATGGTCACTACCACGCCCTTAGATATGACCACACCATTCTTATACACGCTGTATTAGTCCTTGCACAGTTCTTTTAAAGCTGGTTTTAAGTTACCGTCAAAGTCACACTGTTTTTTATTTTTATCACAATAATGCTATTGAGAGAGACTATCGTTAAAATTACATTGATCTTTAAGCTCTTAACAATAAAGTTGCAAGTGGGTTGTAACTGTCAGCGGTAGAAGAACTGTAGTGCTGCTTGCTTCTTTTAATGCTTTGCTTGAATGACATTGCTAGGATTGAATGAAATTGTATTGAAAAAATAAGTTGGCGGCATGGCATAAGCCCACCTACTAAAATAATCCATTTTCAATTAAATATGGATCTATTCGGTATGTGGTCTGAATCGGAACTAACGCCGCCATCTTATTATTAACCGACTTCTAAAAAAAGGTTCCGGTATTATAGTTTTGTGAATGTACAGTGGCTCAATAAATATTTTTAGTTCTCTAGTTATCCATATTTCTTATTTCCACAGAGTAATATTGCGAAATTAATTAAAACAGGTAAATATGATAGATATTTCGGTTTGTATTCAGCTGCATTCGGTTAGGCTGGGATCCGACCCCAACATAGTTGGGAAAAGGCTAGGCAGATGATGACTTGCAGCATAGGTGTGGCTAATAATCCTTTTGTCAATTTGACAATATCGCAACGCAGTAAACTGTTATTGTATTGTATTGTAATGTTGTCTGTAGACAAACTGCACGGCTCGCAGTCTCTATCTACGACTGATGGTGACAACTTGAGCGTGTGTACCACCGACACGGACGAGTACCGCTACATCGCGCGGCGACCCGACAAGCCGCAGTTAGAATCGTTGGTCGTCGAGGTGAGTTTTTAATAATAATAATAAAACTTTATTTCACGAAAACACAGATTTAACATGTTTTAAGTAAACACAATTTAAATGAGCTTAGGTATTAACACAATGCAATACACCAAGACACAGTACCAACACACACACACATACACACACACACACACACACACGGTGATACAGTATCTATACATATAAGATAAGGGAGGGGGGGGGGTTAATGACCTATTACAGTCCCTTCGAGAGCAGCGGTGACCCAGTGGTGGCGGCCCCGAATTGCGAACAATTAGTCGTTGGTTCGAACCCAGACAAGCGCGTTACTTTGTGTAATTATTTCATCATCACTGGGGGTCTAAAATGGCCGCATTAGCAGAATCATTATATGAATCACGTTAAAAAAAAATCTTAAGATGGACTTTATGGTTACCATATCGAAGATTACCATAAAGTCCATTTTAATGCCCGCTGCACTCAAAACGGTGAAGGAAAACTTCGTGAGGAAACCGGCATGTCCTAGAACCAAAAATTCGAAGACATGTGACATCTACCAATCCGCACTGGGCCCGCGTGGTGGATTTTAGCCCATTTCCTCTCATAGAGAGGAGGCCTGTGTTCCAGCAGTGGGAACATTATAGGCTGATGATGATGATAGTCCTGTCACAGTAATTTTACAGTAGTTGGTTTGCGCATTGGTGTAGTTTCGCAAGCGCTATTGCTCAGTAAGAGGTCCTGGTGGCCTACCACGACGTCTTAAAGCAGGATCGTTTTAATTTTATTCCAGTGAGGGAAAGAGATGGCGCTACACGTCCTCTATAGCTCCGTCTCTTACCCACACTCGAATAGGAATAAAACGATCCTGCTTTAAGAGTCCTATTACATTTTTTAGGCAAATTTTTGATTTTTACTTCCTGGATCAAATTATTTCGGTCGGCGTACACGAGTCGATAATAATAGCGATATTTGGACGATTGTCGATTGATATTGACGAATATTAGAGACGAGACTGACATGAGACTGAGGAGCGAGCTGAATTGAGAATTATAGTAGGTACTTTAATTTTATTTATTGTATTTTTGTCTTATTATATTGACAAACGAAAACTAATGAAACTTATTCATTGTAGATCGAAGTTTTATATCATATTATTTTGTTTGATAAAATTGAGTTTATTTGGAATATAATGGACGCTGAATTAAGACATTTATGGCTTAAATTACTATACCTTTACGATTTTTTCCGTGAAAACTCAAGGAATTTAAAGAAATTCTAAAACTCCAATAAACAAGTAAAACATTCAACTTATCTTTTAGTAATTTTAGCTTTTATATGAATTGAATGTAACTATGTGAATTTGAGCGTTAAAGTTCCATCGTCGACGGTTTTTCTTGCAAACTGAGTTCGTAAAATATTTATAGTAAATTACACGAAAAGAAAAATGAAAATTTGTAACTCCAACTTACAAGAAAGAGAATGGCACTATCGTTATTCTTAAGCAAATAATTAAAATATCTTACTGCTGCTGAGAATTACTGCGTCAAAAATCATGAATTTACGTAAAAAATGTAATAGGACTCTTAAGAGGTCATGGTAGGCCACCTAGGCTCGATTCCCGGGTCAAGCCTAGAGTTATTAAGTTTTCTCTCAGGAATTTCTCAGTAGCATCCAGATCTGTGACCGGTTGATGGCAATAAGCTCGCCCCCTATTACAATTGTGGGTGTTATTGTGTGTGTCGCAGCCTGTGCCGCCGAGCTCAGCGAGCCAGTCGATGGCGCTGCCGAGTCCCGCGAGCACCATCGAGTCCCTCACGCGGGAGTTCCAGGACTCGCTGGAGCTGTCGCAATCGAGATACGGTAACTATTTACTTCAGTCTTTAACAAGGTCAAATACAATAACCTAGCGGCACTCCACATACTTGGGTATCGATGGCTAATCGCTGTGAAATAAAACACCAAATAATCTCCAATTTTAAAGTAACTCGAGGTCATTGACCCAAAAATTAGATGTTTAAAACAAAAATTAGAATTAGAATGGGTCACAGCAACGTTTTTAGGGTTCCGTATCTCAAAAGGTAAAAAAAGGAACCCTTATAAAGATCACTTTCTTGTTTGTCTGTCCGTCTGTCACCACCGATTTTCTTAGGAACGGGTGGACCTAGCAAGATGAAATTTATACCAGATACTGAGGCCTGTAGTCCCTATTAGGTGTATAAAAATCAAGGTCAAGGGCCTGCACGATAAAATGATATTGGCAAATTTAGATTTTCGGGAAAACTTGTAAGTACCAAAATTTACCTTAATTTTCAACTTTTTTAGTTTTCGGAATTTTCCCTTTACTTGTGCTGTAAGACCTTACTTTTAAACAAAATTGTCAATTCTAGGTCAACCGGCGGTACCTTATAACCCAAGTAACACAGGAAGCATTATAACAAACGAATAGTAAACTTATTTAGAACCTAAGGTCCGTATAAACTCTTATTTGAGTTCACCGAGCATCTTGACGCTTTATATTGGTATTTCAAAAGCATTATGATGCTTTACGATGCATAACGGTTGCATAACGGCATATGAAAATGCTTTTGTAAAGCCTTTAGTTTGAGTGTAGCAAACCACAAGGCAGCTGTATAGCTTTCAGCTGTTTTTAGTGCGTTTGGATCTACAATAGCATTTTTAAGTAGTACGATAATGCCTATTGCCGCTTAATAGCATAAACTTGTACCATTATAATGCACCGTAAATCCGGTATATAGCTTTGAGCTGTTTTTAGTGCCCTTTGTTGTGTAATAGCACTATTAAGCGGTAAGTAAAAGCCTAGGACCGCTGAACAGCATCAACGTGAATCAATGTAATGCTTGCATTTATAGAGTTCAACTGAGTTCTGTTGTACAGCTATCAGGTATTTAATCAAATACACGTGAGTTATTGTAATGCGTAAAGCTGTATATACATTCATTTCACTGTATTCGTAAAACTATTTGTCGGCCATATTGGGGAAAAGCACATATTATATGATCAACAAAACAACATCCATTTTTAGGGTGGATTTTTTTATTTTAATTTCTTCTTGATTTTGAACTACGGTCGTCCGGGGTCCAACCATGCCTATGTCATTCGAATCTGTGTCTGATTTTTCTCCATTATGGATAATTCAAGTCTACTGGTATACCGGTGAACCCATATAGAGCTACTTTATAGACAATGGTATTACAGTGGCACATCAAAAGTCTTTTCTCTGGCCTCTAGCTTAATATTTGTTCACGTGTGAGTATTGATACTACCGGTGGCATTAATTAGCCTTTTTAAGGGCTCACCTGGCTGCTATAGATCGACACCATTTTGTAAATATTTTATAACCAAAAAATATTATCATTTGGACCTATTTATAAAAGCAATAGACCTATATCATAATAATATAACTTTATTTAATAATGCTCAACCAATACATTATGTTAATTATGCAAAATTCGTTCTAAACTAGGAATACACAATTGTTTTGGGCATTTCACACATATTTTCATGTCACATTTTATATGAAAACCACAAAATAACGAAGGCGCGTGAAAATTTTCAATGAAACTTATATAGACATTTACAGTAAACTACATTGCGAATAATATTTACAGGCATAAAATAAGAAAAGAGTCAAAGTCCAGGATTATAATTTTTGTTTTGATGCAAACAAATATGGTGTCATTCACGACCGTCTTCGTCCATAATATATTGCTTGACATAGTTAATTGCATTATAACATTTGTACCGTAGTATTAGAGATGTTTTTGCAATGATGTAGGGTTTATTTAAGTTCTAACTGTGAACACTTAGATAGCCTCAATCATTCTTTTAGAACAATCTAATGCCAGTCTAATGCTTTTGTAATGCAATTAACATCTTCATTATCAATAATATTGCTAATATAATGTTTCTGTAATGCGATTGGCAACTTCATTGTCCGTAATAATGTTTCTGTAATGCGATTGGCAACTTCATTGACCGTAATAATGTTTCTATAATGCGATTCGCAACTTATTTGGTCACACTAATGCTAATATAATGCGCCTGTAATGCAATTAAACAACTAATTGTGAACTTATTTATGATCTAAAGCCGGATAATTTGTGCCCAAATAAGCATTACAGTAGCCGTATAAACGTTTGTAATGCTATCATAGAACTAATTCAAAATGCGAAAACGATACAGAAATGCTGTAAGTCGGCCGATATAATGCTTTGATGTGTTACTTGGGAAGTGTAGGGTCGAAAACCTATATGGTATAAATTCCCGTTGACCTAGTTGACCTAATCACGAAATTTGGCAAAAGCAAAGTCTTACAGCACATCTAGAGGGAAAAATCTGAAAACCGTAAATATTATGTAGTTACCAAAAACAAAACAAAAAGTTATTTCTACACCTTTATGAACTTGGAGGGTTGTATTGATGATTTGGATGATTATAATTCTGTAACTACATACGTCTTACAGCCGCGAATAATATTTTAATCAACATACACCCTAAAACTGGCCTGCTAATTGCAAAAAACGTAAGAAAATTTGAATTTCGCGGGCTGGTTGGAGTATTTACCTTAATAACAAAAAAAAAGATTTTACTATTACAAACTTATTATTTGCGGTTGGTGCAATAGCCGTTTTTAGGGATCGAACAGCAAAGTTAAGTTTGTCTTTTATGAAGTTTGTGTGAAACCCTCGGTGCGCGAGTCTGACTCGCTCTTGGCTGGTTTTTTGTTATCAGGCATGTCTAAAAAATAGTAACTCGAGAAAAAAGAATTGTTATAATTTTTTTCCTATCTTCAAAAATGACTCAGATATTAAACATTAAAGTACGGCGGCCTGCGCGGCAAAATCCGACCAAGCGACCACGCTGACGTGTGACGTCATGTCGTGCGCTGCGAATAATTTTAATTAATTAATTTAATAACTGGTCCGAGGTGGCGCAGGAGAGAGTACCTGAAAGGATGTGGGGGAGGACTTTGCCAGCAGTAGGACATTCAAGGCTACTGAAAAAAATAAAATAAACAAACAATTAAAATAATAAGTACAAACCACTTTACAAATAAATTTTTATGAACGTAAACATTCCGCATCATCCGCAATCGGACATGACATCACGACGTCGTGTGACGCCATCGGAGTAAGTCGCCAAGCAACGCAAAGTTAAAAAAGCAGTGAAACTTTACAACGATGTAACTTTGGAAATCCGGGCCCAATTTCGATTAAACAAAAACTATTATGATATGATAAATGTAGATTTTTTTAATTCTTCATTATGAAATTTCACCCTTGCCAGGCGGGGCGGGTCGCTAGTTTGAGATATATTACAATTTTGTTAGTATTACGCCTAGATTTTAAATAAAAAGCCCATCTTTTAGAATAGCAGCAGGTTATACTCGTAAGCAAGTCAAGCTTTTATGGTTGTATAGAGGTGTCGCCACTGAGTGTGTGTGCCCCGCAGCTCACTCGCGCTGCTCGCTGAGCCTGCACGAGTCCCGCTCCAGCGAGCGCGCCAGCGACTCCTCGCGCAGCAGCGCCACGCCCGCGCGCCCCGATACCACACCCGACACGCACAGAGGTAACTTATGCTTGTATAGAGGTGGCACTGAGTGTGTGTGCCCCGCAGCTCACTCGCGCTGCTCGCTGAGCCTGCACGAGTCCCGCTCCAGCGAGCGCGCCAGCGACTCCTCGCGCAGCAGCGCCACGCCCGCGCGCCCCGATACCACACCCGACACGCACAGAGGTAACTTATGCTTGTATAGAGGTGGCACTGAGTGTGTGTGCCCCGCAGCTCACTCGCGCTGCTCGCTGAGCCTGCACGAGTCCCGCTCCAGCGAGCGCGCCAGCGACTCCTCGCGCAGCAGCGCCACGCCCGCGCGCCCCGATACCACACCCGACACGCACAGAGGTAACTTATGCTTGTATAGAGGTGGCACTGAGTGTGTGTGCCCCGCAGCTCACTCGCGCTGCTCGCTGAGCCTGCACGAGTCCCGCTCCAGCGAGCGCGCCAGCGACTCCTCGCGCAGCAGCGCCACGCCCGCGCGCCCCGATACCACACCCGACACGCACAGAGGTAACTTATGCTTGTATAGAGGTGGCACTGAGTGTGTGTGCCCCGCAGCTCACTCGCGCTGCTCGCTGAGCCTGCACGAGTCCCGCTCCAGCGAGCGCGCCAGCGACTCCTCGCGCAGCAGCGCCACGCCCGCGCGCCCCGATACCACACCCGACACGCACAGAGGTAACTTATGCTTGTATAGAGGTGGCACTGAGTGTGTGTGCCCCGCAGCTCACTCGCGCTGCTCGCTGAGCCTGCACGAGTCCCGCTCCAGCGAGCGCGCCAGCGACTCCTCGCGCAGCAGCGCCACGCCCGCGCGCCCCGATACCACACCCGACACGCACAGAGGTAACTTATGCTTGTATAGAGGTGGCACTGAGTGTGTGTGCCCCGCAGCTCACTCGCGCTGCTCGCTGAGCCTGCACGAGTCCCGCTCCAGCGAGCGCGCCAGCGACTCCTCGCGCAGCAGCGCCACGCCCGCGCGCCCCGATACCACACCCGACACGCACAGAGGTAACTTATGCTTGTATAGAGGTGGCACTGAGTGTGTGTGCCCCGCAGCTCACTCGCGCTGCTCGCTGAGCCTGCACGAGTCCCGCTCCAGCGAGCGCGCCAGCGACTCCTCGCGCAGCAGCGCCACGCCCGCGCGCCCCGATACCACACCCGACACGCACAGAGGTAACTTATGCTTGTATAGAGGTGGCACTGAGTGTGTGTGCCCCGCAGCTCACTCGCGCTGCTCGCTGAGCCTGCACGAGTCCCGCTCCAGCGAGCGCGCCAGCGACTCCTCGCGCAGCAGCGCCACGCCCGCGCGCCCCGATACCACACCCGACACGCACAGAGGTAACTTATGCTTGTATAGAGGTGGCACTGAGTGTGTGTGCCCCGCAGCTCACTCGCGCTGCTCGCTGAGCCTGCACGAGTCCCGCTCCAGCGAGCGCGCCAGCGACTCCTCGCGCAGCAGCGCCACGCCCGCGCGCCCCGATACCACACCCGACACGCACAGAGGTAACTTATGCTTGTATAGAGCTGAGCCTGCACGAGAATTTTCTTAGCAATTTCAAGGGTTTTAATTTTTTGTATGGAACCCTAATATTTTTTTCTATAATAAAAGTAGCTTATAGTAATTTAGGGTACTATGATTTTATCACACTAGCTATCTGTCAGTAAAAGTCTCGTCAAAAACGGTCCAGCCGTTTCGGAGATTACCTGGAACAGAGAGACAGACCGACAGGAAAAAAAAAAAAAAAAAAAACAGTTTTTTTGTTATAAGTACCGTATGTACTTTCTACGCATTCAGTAAAACCTGTTGTATTGAAATTACAAAGATCAACTTAAAGGGAAATGCCAATTTGATGAAGAGGTTTTGGCCAAGTGACGCCCATGAAAGAAACCAACTATATAGATGTTAGGGTTGACATCACAGATAAAGAAACAAACACTATTTTGTACATAGAACTTGGTTGGATTTTTATTTTAATTTGTTTTCTTTAGGATTTACAACGACCGGAAGTGTTAGATGGGGCAATAAACGATTGATTAATTCGGCTTTTAATTCCGGAGGTTTCATTGCAAATAAGTAATAGCAATATTTTGGTTAAAAAATAGGTATATTTTTTATACTTTACACATTGGCAGGCGAAACGTGGCCAAGAATGGGGATTTCCCTTTTATTTATTTGTATAGAACTGTTTTGATAAAGTGTGACGTCTCCCGCCCACAGAGGCGTGCGCGTGCAGCGTGCGCACGCACAGCGAGGGCCGCGCCGCGCCGCCCGCCGCGCGCCCTCCCGCCGCCAGGTAACATTATTATGCTTCATTCACTATTTGTTTCCTAGCTTGCGCCCAAGGCTTCGTCTGCACCATGTCATTTACCAGGATAAAAATTATCCTATGTATTAATCCAGGTTATTAACTATTTGTGTCCCAAATTACATCCAAATCCATTTAGCCTGTGCAGCAACTTATAATTCGGAAATGTGACGCTTTAGTAGATTTTGTCTCCTAAAAATTAGTTTGTATTGGTGTATACCAGCTATTGATTAATACAAGTCCAAGGTTCATAGTGGTGTTAGAGGTAGATTTTTTAAATGGCCACTCATAAACCGCTATTTAAGTAAAAAATAGTATATTTCATTACAAGTGCGGAAAGGCTGTCATTGCAAAGAGTTCCGACAAATGTCTACCCGAGCCGAGGCGCAGCCGAAGGCGAGGGTTGACAGTCGGAACAAGTTGCAATGACGGTTCCGCAGGTGTACTGAACGACTATATTTAATACAGTTGCGAAAAAATGAAGCAATTTAATAAAATAATAAAAACCTCGACCATAACGTAGACGGTTTTAATTTTGCTGAGAGTTCGGAGAAGTATGCCAACATAACATTTTCTGAAAAACTGTTTGCTTTTTTCTCTTCTCTCCACGCAATAAATTCGTCGTATGTAGATATGTAACGACTTTTTGACTTTTCCGGTAAAATGTTCTCCGAAGCATTTTGTGCAATTATACTGAGTTCCGGTGGTGTTAATTAAAAAAAAATAGGGTCGAAATTACTCATTTTGTGCAACAAACAAGTAATCTCGCAAAGAAAATTTCTGGAAAAAGGCGCCAGCCATAGAATTTATGCAGAGTTTCTTTTTTCTTCACCCATTTTGGTAGCCAAAGGGAACTATCCATACAGCTTAGTCTTCAGTAGATTTTTTTTATTGATATGAAATGAAAATGAAATTTAATGAGATGAAATGAAATGAAACCTAACCTAACTCATTCAATTAAATCATTAAATCTGATATTGAAATAAATTAGTAGCTTCTTTTTAGAAATATACGTATTTGTATGAATCACAAAAACTCTTTAGTAAAAACTTCATGGTTGGTTTTTCTTTTTAATAGACATTATTTTGACAGTTGGGAAAGAGAACGCACGAGTTCGGGAAAGGTAAAAAACAAGCACTAGTATGTAATAGCCCACATCCCGAACGCTATACGTCCCTGCAATACACCACTTTTTGAGCAACTGTATTAAAAAAGTATTTTTCTCACTTTAACTCGATCTACTTCTATTTCCGCTACGAACCTTGGACTTGTTTGCTGATGAATGGAAGACTTATTATATGATGTTAGAATTATTTTGGTTCTGTGAGACAAACAAACTTTCAACTCCAATTTCACCGCGGACATACAGCGGATGCCTACATCATAATAACTCAAACAACTGGACGGACAGACAGTTTTCAAATGTGTAGTCGTGATTGTAATACTTTATTCTAGGGATGTTACGGAGCTTCGATTCCGACTCCGATATGTTGGAACTTCAGATTGATCTTACACCTCCGGTTCCGACTTCGGTTCCGATACTTTTAAATCGGAGGTTTTATTCAGAGGTCCACCAGGTTCAGCAGCCAGCGAACAACTTTTTAGTGGTGCTGGCCTAATCTATGACCCGTTAACAAATAGATTGGACGGAGACAAAGCTGCAAAGCTATTGTTTATTAAAATATAATTTGCTTCTGGAGTCAATTAATTTGATTTAATTTGCTAACTGTTATAAAAATGTGATTATTTTTATTTGTGATACCTATAACATATTATAGGTTTTTTATTTTTTTATTGATATTAAAGAGGCTGACTCATTAACGTTTGTACGTATACTATTTTATTTGATTGCCTGCCCTTAACACATCTTTCTTCTGCCACCATCTCCGGCTCTGCCTCCGACTCCGATTCCGGGTCCGAAAAAACAAATTTAAAAATTCCGATTTCGGTTCCGATAAAACCACCTCCGTAACATCCCTTTATTCATATGGAAGCGGATGCGTTACAGAAAAGCTTCAGCTGTCTGTGTTGCAACCGCCTTTGTATTTACGTGATCTGCCCAGTTGTTTGAGCTGTGCTTTGATAGTCAGTCGGGACAAACGATTTTATAAGTAGGTGTACAGCATGTTTCAAAAATGTGTGTGTCATATTTAAGGTTGTTGTGAACACCATCAAATTGAACCTTTCTTCATGGCACCAACATCATAATAGCGAAAAAATAATCGACTGTCCCATATAAAATTGAGGCACCCTTAAATATGAACACAGACACACCATAAAAAATGGTGCCTGTTACGACCCTTGTCTCCGGTAGACGCAGCAACTCAGAGTCGCTGGGCGGCGCGCGGCGGCGCTCGGCGGGCGACGAGGCGGCGCTGGGGCTGTCACTGCGCACGCGCACCGTGTCGGGCCAGCAGCTCTCCGACATCGAGATCCTCGAGCAGGTCACCGTGCTCAACCTCGACACCGGTCAGTATACAGGCGGCGCTGGGGCTGTCACTGCGCACGCGCACCGTGTCGGGCCAGCAGCTCTCCGACATCGAGATCCTCGAGCAGGTCACCGTGCTCAACCTCGACACCGGTCAGTATACAGGCGGCGCTGGGGCTGTCACTGCGCACGCGCACCGTGTCGGGCCAGCAGCTCTCCGACATCGAGATCCTCGAGCAGGTCACCGTGCTCAACCTCGACACCGGTCAGTATACAGGCGGCGCTGGGGCTGTCACTGCGCACGCGCACCGTGTCGGGCCAGCAGCTCTCCGACATCGAGATCCTCGAGCAGGTCACCGTGCTCAACCTCGACACCGGTCAGTATACAGGCGGCGCTGGGGCTGTCACTGCGCACGCGCACCGTGTCGGGCCAGCAGCTCTCCGACATCGAGATCCTCGAGCAGGTCACCGTGCTCAACCTCGACACCGGTCAGTATACAGGCGGCGCTGGGGCTGTCACTGCGCACGCGCACCGTGTCGGGCCAGCAGCTCTCCGACATCGAGATCCTCGAGCAGGTCACCGTGCTCAACCTCGACACCGGTCAGTATACAGGCGGCGCTGGGGCTGTCACTGCGCACGCGCACCGTGTCGGGCCAGCAGCTCTCCGACATCGAGATCCTCGAGCAGGTCACCGTGCTCAACCTCGACACCGGTCAGTATACAGGCGGCGCTGGGGCTGTCACTGCGCACGCGCACCGTGACGGGCCAGCAGCTCTCCGACATCGAGATCCTCGAGCAGGTCACCGTGCTCAACCTCGACACCGGTCAGTATACAGGCGGCGCTGGGGCTGTCACTGCGCACGCGCACCGTGTCGGGCCAGCAGCTCTCCGACATCGAGATCCTCGAGCAGGTCACCGTGCTCAACCTCGACACCGGTCAGTATACAGGCGGCGCTGGGGCTGTCACTGCGCACGCGCACCGTGTCGGGCCAGCAGCTCTCCGACATCGAGATCCTCGAGCAGGTCACCGTGCTCAACCTCGACACCGGTCAGTATACAGGCGGCGCTGGGGCTGTCACTGCGCACGCGCACCGTGTCGGGCCAGCAGCTCTCCGACATCGAGATCCTCGAGCAGGTCACCGTGCTCAACCTCGACACCGGTCAGTATACAGGCGGCGCTGGGGCTGTCACTGCGCACGCGCACCGTGTCGGGCCAGCAGCTCTCCGACATCGAGATCCTCGAGCAGGTCACCGTGCTCAACCTCGACACCGGTCAGTATACAGGCGGCGCTGGGGCTGTCACTGCGCACGCGCACCGTGTCGGGCCAGCAGCTCTCCGACATCGAGATCCTCGAGCAGGTCACCGTGCTCAACCTCGACACCGGTCAGTATACAGGCGGCGCTGGGGCTGTCACTGCGCACGCGCACCGTGTCGGGCCAGCAGCTCTCCGACATCGAGATCCTCGAGCAGGTCACCGTGCTCAACCTCGACACCGGTCAGTATACAGGCGGCGCTGGGGCTGTCGCTGCGCACGCGCACCGTGTCGGGCCAGCAGCTCTCCGACATCGAGATCCTCGAGCAGGTCACCGTGCTCAACCTCGACACCGGTCAGTATACAGGCGGCGCTGGGGCTGTCGCTGCGCACGCGCACCGTGTCGGGCCAGCAGCTCTCCGACATCGAGATCCTCGAGCAGGTCACCGTGCTCAACCTCGACACCGGTCAGTATACAGGCGGCGCTGGGGCTGTCGCTGCGCACGCGCACCGTGTCGGGCCAGCAGCTCTCCGACATCGAGATCCTCGAGCAGGTCACCGTGCTCAACCTCGACACCGGTCAGTATACAGGCGGCGCTGGGGCTGTCACTGCGCACGCGCACCGTGTCGGGCCAGCAGCTCTCCGACATCGAGATCCTCGAGCAGGTCACCGTGCTCAACCTCGACACCGGTCAGTATACAGGCGGCGCTGGGGCTGTCACTGCGCACGCGCACCGTGTCGGGCCAGCAGCTCTCCGACATCGAGATCCTCGAGCAGGTCACCGTGCTCAACCTCGACACCGGTCAGTATACAGGCGGCGCTGGGGCTGTCACTGCGCACGCGCACCGTGTCGGGCCAGCAGCTCTCCGACATCGAGATCCTCGAGCAGGTCACCGTGCTCAACCTCGACACCGGTCAGTATACAGGCGGCGCTGGGGCTGTCACTGCGCACGCGCACCGTGTCGGGCCAGCAGCTCTCCGACATCGAGATCCTCGAGCAGGTCACCGTGCTCAACCTCGACACCGGTCAGTATACAGGCGGCGCTGGGGCTGTCGCTGCGCACGCGCACCGTGTCGGGCCAGCAGCTCTCCGACATCGAGATCCTCGAGCAGGTCACCGTGCTCAACCTCGACACCGGTCAGTATACAGGCGGCGCTGGGGCTGTCACTGCGCACGCGCACCGTGTCGGGCCAGCAGCTCTCCGACATCGAGATCCTCGAGCAGGTCACCGTGCTCAACCTCGACACCGGTCAGTATACAGGCGGCGCTGGGGCTGTCACTGCGCACGCGCACCGTGTCGGGCCAGCAGCTCTCCGACATCGAGATCCTCGAGCAGGTCACCGTGCTCAACCTCGACACCGGTCAGTATACAGGCGGCGCTGGGGCTGTCACTGCGCACGCGCACCGTGTCGGGCCAGCAGCTCTCCGACATCGAGATCCTCGAGCAGGTCACCGTGCTCAACCTCGACACCGGTCAGTATACAGGCGGCGCTGGGGCTGTCACTGCGCACGCGCACCGTGTCGGGCCAGCAGCTCTCCGACATCGAGATCCTCGAGCAGGTCACCGTGCTCAACCTCGACACCGGTCAGTATACAGGCGGCGCTGGGGCTGTCACTGCGCACGCGCACCGTGTCGGGCCAGCAGCTCTCCGACATCGAGATCCTCGAGCAGGTCACCGTGCTCAACCTCGACACCGGTCAGTATACAGGCGGCGCTGGGGCTGTCACTGCGCACGCGCACCGTGTCGGGCCAGCAGCTCTCCGACATCGAGATCCTCGAGCAGGTCACCGTGCTCAACCTCGACACCGGTCAGTATACAGGCGGCGCTGGGGCTGTCACTGCGCACGCGCACCGTGTCGGGCCAGCAGCTCTCCGACATCGAGATCCTCGAGCAGGTCACCGTGCTCAACCTCGACACCGGTCAGTATACAGGCGGCGCTGGGGCTGTCACTGCGCACGCGCACCGTGTCGGGCCAGCAGCTCTCCGACATCGAGATCCTCGAGCAGGTCACCGTGCTCAACCTCGACACCGGTCAGTATACAGGCGGCGCTGGGGCTGTCACTGCGCACGCGCACCGTGTCGGGCCAGCAGCTCTCCGACATCGAGATCCTCGAGCAGGTCACCGTGCTCAACCTCGACACCGGTCAGTATACAGGCGGCGCTGGGGCTGTCACTGCGCACGCGCACCGTGTCGGGCCAGCAGCTCTCCGACATCGAGATCCTCGAGCAGGTCACCGTGCTCAACCTCGACACCGGTCAGTATACAGGCGGCGCTGGGGCTGTCACTGCGCACGCGCACCGTGTCGGGCCAGCAGCTCTCCGACATCGAGATCCTCGAGCAGGTCACCGTGCTCAACCTCGACACCGGTCAGTATACAGGCGGCGCTGGGGCTGTCACTGCGCACGCGCACCGTGTCGGGCCAGCAGCTCTCCGACATCGAGATCCTCGAGCAGGTCACCGTGCTCAACCTCGACACCGGTCAGTATACAGGCGGCGCTGGGGCTGTCACTGCGCACGCGCACCGTGTCGGGCCAGCAGCTCTCCGACATCGAGATCCTCGAGCAGGTCACCGTGCTCAACCTCGACACCGGTCAGTATACAGGCGGCGCTGGGGCTGTCGCTGCGCGCGCGCACCGTGTCGGGCCAGCAGCTCTCCGACATCGAGATCCTCGAGCAGGTCACCGTGCTCAACCTCGACACCGGTCAGTATACAGGCGGCGCTGGGGCTGTCGCTGCGCACGCGCACCGTGTCGGGCCAGCAGCTCTCCGACATCGAGATCCTCGAGCAGGTCACCGTGCTCAACCTCGACACCGGTCAGTATACAGGCGGCGCTGGGGCTGTCACTGCGCACGCGCACCGTGTCGGGCCAGCAGCTCTCCGACATCGAGATCCTCGAGCAGGTCACCGTGCTCAACCTCGACACCGGTCAGTATACAGGCGGCGCTGGGGCTGTCACTGCGCACGCGCACCGTGTCGGGCCAGCAGCTCTCCGACATCGAGATCCTCGAGCAGGTCACCGTGCTCAACCTCGACACCGGTCAGTATACAGGCGGCGCTGGGGCTGTCACTGCGCACGCGCACCGTGTCGGGCCAGCAGCTCTCCGACATCGAGATCCTCGAGCAGGTCACCGTGCTCAACCTCGACACCGGTCAGTATACAGGCGGCGCTGGGGCTGTCACTGCGCACGCGCACCGTGTCGGGCCAGCAGCTCTCCGACATCGAGATCCTCGAGCAGGTCACCGTGCTCAACCTCGACACCGGTCAGTATACAGGCGGCGCTGGGGCTGTCACTGCGCACGCGCACCGTGTCGGGCCAGCAGCTCTCCGACATCGAGATCCTCGAGCAGGTCACCGTGCTCAACCTCGACACCGGTCAGTATACAGGCGGCGCTGGGGCTGTCACTGCGCACGCGCACCGTGTCGGGCCAGCAGCTCTCCGACATCGAGATCCTCGAGCAGGTCACCGTGCTCAACCTCGACACCGGTCAGTATACAGGCGGCGCTGGGGCTGTCGCTGCGCACGCGCACCGTGTCGGGCCAGCAGCTCTCCGACATCGAGATCCTCGAGCAGGTCACCGTGCTCAACCTCGACACCGGTCAGTATACAGGCGGCGCTGGGGCTGTCGCTGCGCACGCGCACCGTGTCGGGCCAGCAGCTCTCCGACATCGAGATCCTCGAGCAGGTCACCGTTTTATTTTAAACACGTCTACGACCCCAATCCATTCATCAACACAATGTTTTGAGTGCCTTACATTGAGTTCTACCGTATAACGTGATTTTTCACCCCGAAAAGAGTCGTTTCCCAGCAATAATTTTTGCGTAAAGTTACTTAGTTTGATGCACAGAATGCTCTGGTTAACGGCTTCGTGAATTGCTCGTTTACACCCTATATGTTTAACTCGCGAATAAAGCTGATTGCGCGATGCAGGATTTCGTCGTTCTAACCTTGTGTCATAGATGGCGCTGCTGATCTTTTTGTATATTCGGCCATGTCGCTACATAATGTATGACACCAGTGTTGTTTCTCTTCAAGGCGAGCGCGTCCCGCTGAGCGTGGCGGAGCACAAGCTGCCGCAGTGCATCAACCCGCTGAGCCTGCACATCATGCGCCTCACCTCCGAGTACATCGGCCGCGCCAACGACGACGACAACGCTAGGTAACACTATTTTTTCTTAAGTCCACCATAAGTGTGAAGTAAGGAATAAGGATCTAAATCTTTAAACTTGGTAAATAAAACGACAGACCTCGTTTAGTAACAAGATGAATAAAGTCGTGTGTTTTTGGTAAAATGTGAGTAACAATGTTATGGCAACAACCATTTTGTGTCGCTGCTACAAAAACTTGTTGCTGAAACAACGTGCAACATTTGTTTACAAAACGTGAATTATGTTGAAACATACGGTTGTAGTCGAGAAGATTTGTACAAATTAATACATGATTCCTTTTTTTAACCAGAAAAATAAGCATATTCAGGCACACTAGAACATTTATGTACGAATCTCTTACGCGTTTCTAAAGCACATTTGAACGCACAAGGCGTAGAGTAGATTACACTTTACAAAACTATCAAAATCAAAAGTCTTATATTCAATTTAGGCTAAGACTTGAATCAGCACTACTTGAACATTCAAATTACGTAAGACAGTGTCCCAAAACGCCTACTCTTCACTACTTCCTCTTAAACAATTTTTTGGAGTTTTTGCTCGATCTGAATAGGCTTGTCCTGAAAAAATCTAATTAGTCCGTCAGTTAGATTATCAAAAAAAAATTGACACGTATCTTTTGTTACGTAAACCTAAAATGACAAAGATACGACGCTTTTAAATTCTCAATACGTCACGCCGTGCTTTAATTTTTAGTGCGTTGTGACGTCACGAGCCCCAGTTTTGATGCGTTTTATCTTTGTCAATATTCATTGATTAAAAAAAAAAACAAAAAATACGTGTCCTTTATTTTCCAATACTCTAACTGACGGACTAAATAGATTTGCAATTTATTGATGGTGGAAACTAGCCTATTGGGTATAAAGTACGGTGGTACGGAAACCATCGTGTGCTGTTTTTCATATCATTCCTAACACAATCCATCCAACTTGAACGAATACGAAATGGAAATGAGCCCTGACATTTTGCAGAGTTGACAGCAAGCGTCGGCTGTCGTGGCGGCATCGCCTCAACATGTCCTCTCTGAACCTCACGTGGAAGTCCGAGCACTCCTCCAATCTCAGTCTAACGGCTAGGTCCATTCTTTATCTATATTTTTGTCACTGCTTAGTTTGACGCTTGCGGTTAGGGTTGCCAGACTAACGCGAAAACGTTTTTCATTTGGCAACTTTTGTTGTTGAATAATATTCTGTGTGGACAGAGGAAATGAAGCCTTCGGAAAGATCTCTTTTAGTCATTCAGGGTAGCAATTTATACGCCAAGCTTAACTGCAGCCATTGTCGGAATAGTTTAAAATGTAAATTAGTTAATTCTAAGTAGTGTAAACATTTAATTAAGATCCACTTATTTAGTACTCATTAGTGACATAAGTAGACATACATAGACACCATCAACTAATAATTCCAAGACACAAAAACTTTATTTTAAGCCTGAAAACCTAATTAATTTTCAATTCACTGTTGAATTAAACTTTAAATTTACTTTGAAATCGATAAAAAGTTGAGTCTTTGAGTTGGCAAATTAGTGAAATCACAGCTCACAAAAAGTCTGAAAATAAAAATAAACACTTTCATTGAATTAGTTTGTTTATTTTAATATTCTTAAACCCTTTTTTACCGTCTGGCAATCCTATGTTACGTTTTATAGCTTGTAATAATCATAATGTTTGCGTTTGAAGGCTGAACTAAGGTGAATGAGATTTGTCACTCGGTGGAACCCTTTCATTGGTGGTCGTTTAAAAAAAAATTAAAAGAAATTGGGCATAGTTTTTTTGGATTGGTACTGTCGAGGACACCCCCGCCTGATCACCACTAAGCAAATTTTTGCTTGCACTTACAACATAGAAACGCTCTTTAGCCCCGCCTCGTTGACTTTGCATAGAAATAATGAATGAAAATATACCGATCGGCTGAGCGCACTGACGACTCACGCCAAACGAGTGTTATTGTTATTTTGCACGCAAAAGTTGACGCTTTCCTACTAGGCCTAAACGTAAAGGGGGCGTGGCTTGGCGCCTCCGCATGATTTAAGCGAAAAAAAAATAAACTGATCAGGCGGAAAAGACCACGACTGTACGTTGACTTGCACTCACGCACTAAAAATGTATTTGTTCAGAAGCACAATAAAAATGCAATTTTTTTGGTTTTACCTAACAAAATTGATCGTGCTTATAACTCAAATTATTATATTTTCAAGTGTGCAACATCAAAATATTATACAAATTTAGCTTGTTTTTTTACCGCGTGGGATTGTTGTGTTACTGTCAGTTCAGAATGTACGTCTGTTGCTCAGCTTAGAATTAATCGTTTTCATGTAACGGAGCCACATACAAACACATCAGTATTTTAACAGTTCGTTGTAGTTAAATAATGACGCTTTTAAACATAAATTTCCCCTTTTTTTGTAAAAGTCCTGTCATCTAAATTGATCAAACATTTATGGACGGCGCAGTTTTATGTAATTGTGTTTGTGTTATAAGTGTGCAAATTTATTTTAATACCTATGTATTTTATGGATTTTAATAATCTGAAATAAATGGATTAATAATAATAATATTACTAAATTAAATTCGATTTTTTTTATTATGTTATATAAAAAATATATATACAGGGTGCAAACGACATCACCTTGCAAATTGTAACTTAATATAAATTCAGTGCATGACTCTGTGCCGGCTACATGCTACATCTCTACATCTTTTTTTGGCGTTACGAAAACGAGCGAGATAGACATACGACTTTTCGAATCGGAATCTAATCGAAGCTTTGTGAATAGCTATGCTGCTGTTTCATACAAAAACGAATAACGTTAAAAAATTATGAAACAGTAGTTTTTTTTACATCGTCGTAAAAAATATACATTTTTTGTTACAAACTGCTATAGATGTCTGTTACACCGGGTATAGTTTTTATACATAACTTTTTGTTCTGCAACAATTGTAAAATTATTGCGTTTGAGTGATTAGTAACGATTTGATTAATTGCATTTAATTAACATGAGCTTCGCCTCTTCTGTAAGGTTCATATGCCTATTCCTACTAGCAACTGTCATTCGAATGAACCTAAACTTTATACAAATAAAATTCATTTTCGTATGAGTTAGGTCAAAGTTGGCTTTTTATCCCAGCCTTATACTGATGTAAACGCTGTTATTTTTTTCAGAGAAACGGACGAAGAGAGCGAGAGTGTGTGCCCGGGCGGGGCGGAGGACGAGGCTAAGGAACTGAAGCGGGAGTCCGCCGACAGGCAGACGACCGGCATTAAGAGGAAAACGGAAAAGTAAGTCATACCATCGTCTTCCTGCCCTTCCCGCCGACCCGGACTGATATAGGACTATACACCATTAGTTTTAGGTCATTCTAGAACCTTCTTCTTTGCGTGTCGATAAACTCAAATAATACCCGACCAGTATGTAGCCACCTGCACAGCTCTGTCATTGGCTTCGTTTAAATCCTGGAAGGTGCAGGTGGCTGTGCTGGATGGGCAAGAAAGGAGGTGGGGCGTATCCTGTAGAGGGGCTCCACACTGAGATTGTATTTGGGACGGGTCGATGATACCCCATTTGGCCAGATTATTTCTACAGCGGCCAACCTGGGTCGCAAACGGTTAAGAGATTTCCAGATTGGCCACTGCAGTTCCTGTCCAGGGGGAAGATGTTCTACTGGATTGATGAAGTGAGAAGGGGTGGGATGTCTGTTCCTCCACAATTCGCATCTTTCATCTGACGCACTGTCCTTTGAGGAAATCGTGTGTCTCACGAAGCTTTTACGGCTTTTAAGCGTGAAGGTGGCATTTGATGCCCGTACATGGGGTTATAAAAAGGTTATATTATCGTTAAAAACATCTAACTGCGATTCCAAACGGCCGGCGCACCCTGGACAGCTAGCACTCGGTAACGCAGTCTAGCTGACTAATCCTTTCACCACGATGACTCAAACTCATTCTAGAACCGAAAGCTATAAAATCGCATTTTTTTCGAAAAATAATAACAAAAAAAAAAAAAAAAAATTTTTTACTTATTTATTAATTTCTTATAAACTAGCAGACGTCACGCGGTTTCACCCACGTAGTTCCCGTTCGGAGTACGGGGATAAAATATAGCCTATGTTACTCAGGGTGAATGTAGCTTTCTAATGGTGAAAGAATTTTGGAAATCGGCGCAGTAGTTTCATTACAAACATACCACACAAAAATACAAATTTTTAGTGTAGATTAGGTTAGGTTACACTACATTATTAGGTGGACCGATGACCTGGTGAAGGTTGCGGGAATCCGCTGGATGCAAGTCGCACGGGACCGGGACATGTGGCGACACGCGCGGGGAGGCCCATGTCCAGCAGTGGACGTCTTTCGGCTGAAATGATGATGATGATTATAAATTTAATTTTTCGCGATTTTTTTATTGTCATTTGGGCTTCGGTTCCAGAACGACCTAAAATTAACCGTGTATTACTTGGGATCGGCGTGTACGGTTTTTTCTAATATTCTTCCATGTTAGCCATCACGCCTTCATTTATTCAGGATTCCGTACCTGAAGGGTAAACAACCGGGACCCTATTACTAAGCCTCCGCTGACCGTCCGTCCGTCTGTCTAAGCGGGCTGCATCTCATTATCCACAAAAGATAGACAGTTGAAATTTACACAAAATGTGTAAATTACAAAAAAAATATATATATTAAAAGGGGCTCTCCTACGATGGTACGGAACCCATCATGCGCGAATCCGACTCGCAGTTAGCCGGTTTTCCATTATATAATTCCTCACACAATCTTCCATAAATACTTTGCCCGAACTAGTAGTAGTAGTAGCACCAGTGCCCGCCTGAAGACGGACTCGTTCTTGACAGATTGGCCGACAAAGCAAAATACTAAGAAAATTAAAAAAAAAAAAAAACCATATCGGTAAGGCCTTTGCCCAGCAGTGGGACAGTGGGAAGATTTGGAGAGAAAAAAGCGTTATATCCTTTCTATAAAACGAAATATGATAATAGTCATCATCAACAGCCTATAATGTTCCCATTGCTGGGACACAGGCCTCTCTATGTGAGGGAATGGGCTATAATCCACCAGGCGGGCCCAGTGCGGATTGGTAGATGTCACATGTCTTCGAATTTTTTGGTTCTAGGACATGCCCGTTTCCTCACGACGTTTTCTTTCTCTGTTTTGAGAGCAGCGGTGATGAAATAAATTACAAAAAGCAATGCGCCTGTCTGGGTTCGAACCCACGACTTACTGTTCGTAAGTCGGGGCCGCCACCACTGGGCCACCGCTGCTCTCTAACAATAGTAATGATTTCTAACTCTAGGATCACGTCGAAACTGGTCAAAAGCCATTCGCAGGACAACATAAACAAGAGATTGACACACGATATGAACTTCAGGTGACAGTTTGGCTACTAACGCGTAAATCGTAATTTATCTGAATATCCACATATCAGACACCGTCTCGGTATCGGACGCCGACTTAATGTCGAGTGTTCCTGCCATAACGGACGTGGACGCTCTCACGCTTAACTTTTAGTAATGCTTTTGCCCGTGGCTTCGCCCACCGAAATTATCCCACTTAAATAGGGTTACCATTTAGGAATTTGAAAAGTCCTGACAAAAAGCCGGACATTTCGATAAAAGTCCGAACTTTTAGGTCACAAAATAGATACCCACTTAGTAACAGTGGTATGGTAGGCATGGTATTGATATTGTTGAATTTTTTTTTTGTTTTGATTGAAAAAAATAAAGGGTGTAAAACACCTCGTAGCGAAGCCGAAAGGCACTTCTCCCCGTCAGCGTCATTGCGATCATTTTTTTGTTCTACACCATACCTGGGAACCTTGTAGTTACGGAGATATTGGGGGTCAAAGTTCCAACTTTTTGACAAGTTTTTTTTTGAAATACAAGGTTTTAAAGTAAGATTTTTACTTTAAACACCCCCACGACCCCCGTACTATTCAATCCATCCATAAGCACAATGTTTTGAGTGCGTTACATTGAGTTACCCCAAAAAAAAAGTCGTTTCCCAGCAATAATGTTTGCGTAAAGTTACTTAGTTTGATGTACAGAATGCTTGGTTGACGGCTTCGTGATGAGGTCTTTTACAACCTGTATTTTATCTTTGAACTAGTTGATTATTTTCAAATTTCGAAATAGAAGATTTATTACTAAGTTGATTGTTTGTTGATTAAAGACTTATTTGATATTAGCTTACTTATAATGTAGTTTTAATACTCATATTCCATCTAAATAAAAAAAAACCCGGACAAAGTCCGGACAAGAGTCTAAAAGTCCGGAAATGCCGGACTAATCCGGACGGATGGTAACCCTACTCGTAAACATACTGCCGGGATAAAAAACTATCCTATTTCTTAACTCAGTACATGGTCTGTTAGTGTGCCAAATTTTATTTAAATCCGTTCAGTCAGAGTTACTTTTGTATTTATGGTATGGATAAGTCTTGAAAATTTACTTTCAAAGAATAAAAGTGTGTTTTTAACGCTTGGTTTTATGTACTTTTCTTGCTACTAAACGGCGCTTGAAATTTAACAATTTTTGACTCGAGTTTCAGTTATTACGACTAATTCTAATTTGATGTTGTTTTTGAAATGTCTAATTGCTCAATGATATCGCGTGTTCTTCTGAGGTTAAGCTTCGCTCACCACCGTCGTCGTTCAATACGCGTCATGTCCAGAAGTACTGCTTTCTGAATCAAGCAATTGATCCAGCTACCAGGCGAGAGCCTCCTCTGATGTTGATGGAGGCTTTTGGCTATTAAGAGCCTATACTACCTCAAATTAGCAACTCTATTTGTGGTGGTTCAAACTTCGTTTTAAATACTGTTAGAATAACGTTCTAATCAGCTTGCAGTACAAAGCGGATGTTACGTCAGTCACTGCGGCCGAATAGTGCGAAATTAGTGGTTTTTATTCTTTATAAAATCAAATTTTCGTCTTTTGGAAAAAATAAAAACATAAGACCTGCTTTATAGTTAGTTCAGTTAGTATGCAAAGTTTCCTGATCTAATTTGAAGTACTTTTTGAATACCAGCGGTTTATTGTTCGATTTGGAGGTAACTTTGGATTTTTTTTCTATCGAGTACATTTTATGGAATCGTGTTTTCGCCAAACATAAGACTTAACATTAATCCTCAACTTTACCATATATTTATTTCAAAATTAATGCTGCAGTATTTTAGGCGTAACGGAGGATCATGCTAAGCCATTTGAGGTAGTATAGGCTCTTAAGCCATGATAATAATTATTATGATTACTCTTTCAGGCTAAAGCGTTTCTTCGGAAGCACGGTTAAGAAAACGGTGGACGCCGCAAAGTCGTTGGCGCAGGAAGTTTCGCACGCTCGACATAAAGAGGACGTGGCGGACATAGCCGATGACGTCAGAGGCGAACACAACATCAAACTGAAAGCTTCCAACTCGCACAAGGGACCTTACGACTTCGACGGATGCGTCAGACATGTTCAAGTTTGTATTCGATTTCATTGATTTATTTTTCATTACATCTTACAACTATAATTACAGTTTCGTTATTTTTTTTTTCATTACATCTTACATCTATCATTAGTTGTTAGAACTTCATACACAGACTCATCACGAAGCGGTCAACCAAGCATTCTGTACATCATACTGTAACTACGCAAAAATTATTGATGGGAAACGACTTTTTTTTGGGGCGAAAAATCACGTTTTACGGTAAAACTCAATATACCGCACTCAAAACATTGTGCTTGTGGATGGATTGACTAGTACGGGGTAATGGAGGTGTTTAAAGTTAAAATCTTACATTAAAAACATGTTTAAAAAAAAAAGCTAGTCTTAAAGTTGGGACTTCCTAGCGTTAGGTCCTAGGATTGATTTTCTGGCAAAATGTAATTGGGTTCACGTGCATTCACTGTTACTACCGATCACGTCACCCACTAATAGGATTGTTTATATATAGTGTATCTATTCATACACGAAATATTTACAGGGAATCATCTAACGGCTATAACGAAAACATTTCAAGAAAAAAAAATATCTGAGTATATAAAAAAAAAATGACTCACAAAATAAATACTGGCTCTTTATTTTTCAACATCCATTACGCTAGTTTAATACGTCGCCGCGTCATATACGCCATACTACATCGTAGTAAAGGTTTTATGCAAAATTTCTCAAGAAATTTTGGAATTATAATAATTTCGTAAAAACAAAAAAAAAATGTTCTTTTGTTACTATGGCTTTGTTATAGCCGTTAGATGATTCTTTGAAAATATTTCGTGTTTGAATAGGTAGACCTTTTTTTTTCGGATTGGAAATCATCAAATAACTTCTCCCGCTCTGGGCGGAGCAGGAGGGAGTGTCAGACTTTTACTGACTAAAACCCATCCATGTTCCTTCATCGCCCTTTGTGTTCCGGGGCCACGGTATCTCTTTCGAACAGTCCCGCAACCCCGGCAGGCATCGGTCCTTCCTTTAAATAGGTAGACCTTATATATAGTTGGTGCCAGTTAAGATCAGAATAGCGGTCATTGACCCACCTACATTTATTAGACTTCTTAACTTTGAAAACCAAAAATCAGCATGTTCAAGTCTAGAATCGTCATCTATCGTGTTCTTTAAATTTTTTTGTAATGAAAAACGATACATGGTTTATTTGTTTTGGTCCGTACGAAGAGGTATTAGGGAAAAGGCAATGACCGCTATTGTCATGTTAACTAGCAGCAAGTATAGTAGTTCCCTGCGCAGGAGATGGGGTCTGCGCACAACGGCGCGGTGTGGTGCTGCAAGTTCAGCGTGTGCGGCCGACTGCTGGCCACGGCCGGCCAGGACAAGCTGCTGCGCGTCTGGGTCACCCGGGACGCCTACCATATGTTCCAGGTCAGTCAACAAGTATAGTAGTTCCCTGCGCAGGAGATGGGGTCTGCGCACAACGGCGCGGTGTGGTGCTGCAAGTTCAGCGTGTGCGGCCGACTGCTGGCCACGGCCGGCCAGGACAAGCTGCTGCGCGTCTGGGTCACCCGGGACGCCTACCATATGTTCCAGGTCAGTCAACAAGTATAGTAGTTCCCTGCGCAGGAGATGGGGTCTGCGCACAACGGCGCGGTGTGGTGCTGCAAGTTCAGCGTGTGCGGCCGACTGCTGGCCACGGCCGGCCAGGACAAGCTGCTGCGCGTCTGGGTCACCCGGGACGCCTACCATATGTTCCAGGTCAGTCAACAAGTATAGTAGTTCCCTGCGCAGGAGATGGGGTCTGCGCACAACGGCGCGGTGTGGTGCTGCAAGTTCAGCGTGTGCGGCCGACTGCTGGCCACGGCCGGCCAGGACAAGCTGCTGCGCGTCTGGGTCACCCGGGACGCCTACCATATGTTCCAGGTCAGTCAACAAGTATAGTAGTTCCCTGCGCAGGAGATGGGGTCTGCGCACAACGGCGCGGTGTGGTGCTGCAAGTTCAGCGTGTGCGGCCGACTGCTGGCCACGGCCGGCCAGGACAAGCTGCTGCGCGTCTGGGTCACCCGGGACGCCTACCATATGTTCCAGGTCAGTCAACAAGTATAGTAGTTCCCTGCGCAGGAGATGGGGTCTGCGCACAACGGCGCGGTGTGGTGCTGCAAGTTCAGCGTGTGCGGCCGACTGCTGGCCACGGCCGGCCAGGACAAGCTGCTGCGCGTCTGGGTCACCCGGGACGCCTACCATATGTTCCAGGTCAGTCAACAAGTATAGTAGTTCCCTGCGCAGGAGATGGGGTCTGCGCACAACGGCGCGGTGTGGTGCTGCAAGTTCAGCGTGTGCGGCCGACTGCTGGCCACGGCCGGCCAGGACAAGCTGCTGCGCGTCTGGGTCACCCGGGACGCCTACCATATGTTCCAGGTCAGTCAACAAGTATAGTAGTTCCCTGCGCAGGAGATGGGGTCTGCGCACAACGGCGCGGTGTGGTGCTGCAAGTTCAGCGTGTGCGGCCGACTGCTGGCCACGGCCGGCCAGGACAAGCTGCTGCGCGTCTGGGTCACCCGGGACGCCTACCATATGTTCCAGGTCAGTCAACAAGTATAGTAGTTCCCTGCGCAGGAGATGGGGTCTGCGCACAACGGCGCGGTGTGGTGCTGCAAGTTCAGCGTGTGCGGCCGACTGCTGGCCACGGCCGGCCAGGACAAGCTGCTGCGCGTCTGGGTCACCCGGGACGCCTACCATATGTTCCAGGTCAGTCAACAAGTATAGTAGTTCCCTGCGCAGGAGATGGGGTCTGCGCACAACGGCGCGGTGTGGTGCTGCAAGTTCAGCGTGTGCGGCCGACTGCTGGCCACGGCCGGCCAGGACAAGCTGCTGCGCGTCTGGGTCACCCGGGACGCCTACCATATGTTCCAGGTCAGTCAACAAGTATAGTAGTTCCCTGCGCAGGAGATGGGGTCTGCGCACAACGGCGCGGTGTGGTGCTGCAAGTTCAGCGTGTGCGGCCGACTGCTGGCCACGGCCGGCCAGGACAAGCTGCTGCGCGTCTGGGTCACCCGGGACGCCTACCATATGTTCCAGGTCAGTCAACAAGTATAGTAGTTCCCTGCGCAGGAGATGGGGTCTGCGCACAACGGCGCGGTGTGGTGCTGCAAGTTCAGCGTGTGCGGCCGACTGCTGGCCACGGCCGGCCAGGACAAGCTGCTGCGCGTCTGGGTCACCCGGGACGCCTACCATATGTTCCAGGTCAGTCAACAAGTATAGTAGTTCCCTGCGCAGGAGATGGGGTCTGCGCACAACGGCGCGGTGTGGTGCTGCAAGTTCAGCGTGTGCGGCCGACTGCTGGCCACGGCCGGCCAGGACAAGCTGCTGCGCGTCTGGGTCACCCGGGACGCCTACCATATGTTCCAGGTCAGTCAACAAGTATAGTAGTTCCCTGCGCAGGAGATGGGGTCTGCGCACAACGGCGCGGTGTGGTGCTGCAAGTTCAGCGTGTGCGGCCGACTGCTGGCCACGGCCGGCCAGGACAAGCTGCTGCGCGTCTGGGTCACCCGGGACGCCTACCATATGTTCCAGGTCAGTCAACAAGTATAGTAGTTCCCTGCGCAGGAGATGGGGTCTGCGCACAACGGCGCGGTGTGGTGCTGCAAGTTCAGCGTGTGCGGCCGACTGCTGGCCACGGCCGGCCAGGACAAGCTGCTGCGCGTCTGGGTCACCCGGGACGCCTACCATATGTTCCAGGTCAGTCAACAAGTATAGTAGTTCCCTGCGCAGGAGATGGGGTCTGCGCACAACGGCGCGGTGTGGTGCTGCAAGTTCAGCGTGTGCGGCCGACTGCTGGCCACGGCCGGCCAGGACAAGCTGCTGCGCGTCTGGGTCACCCGGGACGCCTACCATATGTTCCAGGTCAGTCAACAAGTATAGTAGTTCCCTGCGCAGGAGATGGGGTCTGCGCACAACGGCGCGGTGTGGTGCTGCAAGTTCAGCGTGTGCGGCCGACTGCTGGCCACGGCCGGCCAGGACAAGCTGCTGCGCGTCTGGGTCACCCGGGACGCCTACCATATGTTCCAGGTCAGTCAACAAGTATAGTAGTTCCCTGCGCAGGAGATGGGGTCTGCGCACAACGGCGCGGTGTGGTGCTGCAAGTTCAGCGTGTGCGGCCGACTGCTGGCCACGGCCGGCCAGGACAAGCTGCTGCGCGTCTGGGTCACCCGGGACGCCTACCATATGTTCCAGGTCAGTCAACAAGTATAGTAGTTCCCTGCGCAGGAGATGGGGTCTGCGCACAACGGCGCGGTGTGGTGCTGCAAGTTCAGCGTGTGCGGCCGACTGCTGGCCACGGCCGGCCAGGACAAGCTGCTGCGCGTCTGGGTCACCCGGGACGCCTACCATATGTTCCAGGTCAGTCAACAAGGAAAACGGTCATTTCATGGCTCGGAATTCACGATAATCTGTCGGTCCCGGTAGTTTAAAAAAAACAAATGTGTAACTTCAAAACAGCTCAACCGGGAAATTAAGGCTGCGGTTCCACTGAAGCGGAACGGAGTGGAGCAAGATTCACCAATCACATGGCTTGAAATCCACATCTCTTCTCCACTCCTGCCATGTGATGTGACTGGTGAATTCCGCTCCGCTCCGCTTCAGTGGAACCGCAGCCGAAATCCGGGTTTACTCAATTAAGTAAGTAAACCTCTGTTCTCCCCGGTCGAGCCGTTTTATTGGGGTTTTCCTTTCGAAAGAATGAAACAGCATTTATTGGTCTGCCCAAGGCAAAATGTACAAAAATAAAATGGTTAAATTTTCTATTATTGATCGAAGGTTAAATTATAGTCTATACTAATATTAAAGAGGTAAGATATTATAAAGAGGTAAGATTTGTTTGTAAGTTTGTATGTAGGGGGTAATCTCCGGAAGTAATGAACCGATTTCAAAAATTTTTTTTTAACCATTAGAAAGCTACATTCACCCTGAGTGACATAGGCTATAACTTATCCCCCTACTCCCACGGGAACGGGAACTACGTGGGTGAAACCGCGTGACGTCCGCTAATAACTAATAAAAAGTAAATATAGAGAGAAAAAACGTCACAGTGCTAATATTCTGATAGGGCCCGAATGAATTTCTGATAAGAATGTTGTATAATGAACGGAGATGTACCACCTCAATATGAATTATGTAACCAAGGTTTTGTAAAAATATTCTGATTCAAAAGAGTGAATGCTACGCTACGCTAGGGAATGGGCAACTACAGTACTTTCACAGTTTTTATGTCTTGTGACTGGGACTGTAGCTACATTTAATTTTCATCTTTGTTTCGACAATAGGGATGATGACACCATAAAACAATAATACCAAGACACCAATCTCTAAAAAAAACCACATTATTTTGGCCCTAAAGACCAGATTTATTTTCAATTAATTGCCAAATTCGATTTTTAGCTGCTTTGAAATCAATAAATAGTTCAGTCAATGAGTTGAAAAAACAGTGACGTCACAATTTGCTATTACCATACAAAATCGATGAGAGAACCGCGTTTTGACAGCTCTTAAAAGTATCTCAATTGATTGGTGTGTCATCTACCCCATTCAAAAGTGCTTGTAGAATAGAATAGAATCTTTATTTGCTTACAAGTACATAAAAATAAGTTGTTGAATTAAATATGCCTTTTTAGCATGCAAATGTAAATACATAACAGAGGATAATAAGGATACTACAAAAAAATATCATTTAAGAAATCCTGCACAGAATAATAGCATTTATCTACAAGTAATTCTGTGAAACTTTTTTTTAAATTTTTGCAACGGTAAGCTTTTAATTTGGTCAGGTATTTTATTAAAGATTTTATCTACACCCATGCTATAAATCCTCTATAAGAGTATCTGAAACAGTTAGCTTATGGCCAACATTAAAACAGCCAGTGTCATAATAACCATTATAACATCCAAACGGGTGTTATAATGTTGTACTGAATTTCATTATGCAACTCGTTTTAAAAAAAGAACATTGTCTAGCACGTGCGATTCACTACCACAGCGCCATAATTAAAAAAAAACCTTCTAGGTTAATTCGAATTCACGTCGTATCCCGCCATTTTTGTTCGATATTTGGATATTAGTATTGCATTATGTACTTTGTTGTTTAAAAAAAAATTGTGATACACGCTTTGTGCATTTTAATGTTTGTACAATCCAAAATGTTTTAATTATATTATTACCTATACATGGTTTGTTTGTATTAAATACTCAGCAATTAAACTTTCCATGAATTTACATAGACTTCTTACAACACTACAACACCCTATGGTTTCAGAACCTTTTATATGGAGGATTCATATCATGGATGTAGATAAAGTCTTGTATGCAACTGTACATAATTAGGTATTAAAACACTCATGTGATACTATTATCACATAAACCCACATTCGTGTTTTAATACCCCTCATTATACATAACAGTTGCATAAATAACTAGTAGGAGCCATACATTTTTTTTAATAAGCTAGTTTTATATACGCCCGTGCATAATAGATTCTGGTATTGAGATCTCATAGCTGTACTTCGTTTTCTAGTTTCTATTAAAGTTGCAAATAGACATCGATTTGTTATTACAAATATTGCTAACTGTAGGATATAAAGGCAAGGAAAGGTTAATAGTAGTGGTTGTAACATGCGCACTTGAAATAAATGTTAGTATTGTGATGGTGTCAGGACATGCGCACGAAGTACAACCTGGAGCAGAAGTCGTCTCCCACGCCGTCGCAGGAGTCGCTGGCGTCGCTCGGGCGCGCCTCGCCCGCGCCCCCCCCTGCCGCCGCGCCCTTCTGCCCGGCGCCCTTCGCGGTGTACTGCGGCCACTCGTCCGACCTGCTGGACGTGTCCTGGTCCAAGAACTACTTCATCCTGTCCAGCTCCATGGACAAGACCGTCCGCCTGTGGCACATCTCGCGCGGGGAGTGCCTCTGCTGCTTCCAGCACATCGACTTCGTCACCGCCATCGTGTTCCACCCGAGGGACGACCGGTACTTCCTGTCCGGCAGTCTGGACGGCAAGCTGAGGCTGTGGAATATCCCTGATAAGAAGGTACATTTCATTTTGTTCCCCAATATGTGCTCTAGAACCAATACCATTTTACAATAGATTTTTCAATACACTTCCTCGAAGACTGGTTTTTATCGCACTACGATGAGGTACAACAAGCAAGTATTTCACACGTGTGCGTTTTTTTCCATTTTCGCGCACGTCTGCGGGAATGAAAATTGCCACAGATAACTATACCTATATTTAGTCCACATTGGTGTTGATTCTGTTGTGCACAAACTAAACTTAATTTAGGCTATTGCTATCATTTACTAAAAAGCAGTGCGAGAAAAGGACGGCTATAGCTGTGAACTAATTTAGAGATGTCAAACTAGTTTATACCTTGCGCTTCACCGTGTTTTTAGTCGACCTGTTTTTACGTGCACCCTTAATTTTTATGGAAATATTAGTTCCAATTAAATTTGACAGCTCTAAATTACGTCCATCTCTTTATCGTTTTATTAGAGAGACAAAGAAAGCAATAGCCTAAATTTAAGTTTAGATTGTGCACAACAGAATCGACACCATTGTTTCAATGCTTATGATAGGAGGTGAATGTTTTTTTCTTTTTATTTTGGCAAAGCAATAATTCGTCTTTACAGCGTAAATATTTTTTGAATATTCAAATTGTGTTTATAGATAGAATATCATAGATAAACATGATTATTTAAAACTTTTATTCACTTTTATAAACAAATTAACATTTATTTGTGTGCTGATGTCAAACATATAAAAACCAGCCAAGAGCGTGTCGGGCCACGCTCAGTGTAGGGTTCTGTAGTTTCCCGTTCGTACCAATAAGTGTTCCCACTTATGAGTTTAAAGGTGGGTATCCATTATGTAAAAATGCTTGCATATACGAATATACTACAAACTTAGTCCAGAAATTATTTTGTACAACTTTTTGTCTTTTTTGTACAAAAACTGTTGTTTCCATCAAGTTCAAAATGGTTTTCCTAGAAAGTCCTTATAAAGTTCTACTTTTCAGATTTTGTTCATATTTTCTAAACTTATGGTTCAAAAGTTAGACATACATACACACATGCCATGGTTTACATTATTATTATTAACCATTAGTTTACATTGTTTTTTACTTTTGGAGCGATTAATTCCGAAATTATTGACATTATCAAAAAATGATTTTAGGAAACCCCTATTCATTTTCAAATACCTTTCTTTTCATTCCAACAATATATCACACGTTAGGGTTGAAATTAAAAAAAAAAAAACACTTCCCACTTTACATATAGGGGGGCTACCCTAATAAAACATTTTTTTTCCAATTTTTATTTTACCACTTTGTCGGCGTGATTGATATACATATTGGTACCAAATTTCAGCTTTCTAGTGCTAACGGTCACAGAGATTAAGCGAGGACGGACAGACGGACGGACAGACATGGCGAAACTATAAGGGTTCCTAGTTGACTACGGAACCCTAAAAAAAAACATTTTTTTTTATATTAGGCTGCTTAGCGGCTTCATACTTTTGCTTCTCCTTCAACCTGGCGAAAGCAAAGCGCGGAAAAAAAAACATAGTTTCATAGTAATTCATGATGACAATAGTAGATTGTATGACAAGGGAGCAAAATAGTATTTTTACGGCGAGGGCGCTATTTTGATTCCAGAGCGAAGCGAAGGATTCTAGAATAGAATCCCGAGCATAGCGAGGGATTCTAAAATAGAATCCTGAGCGTAGCGAGGGATTCAAAGTACATCGCCTGAGGGAAAAATATGTTTGCTCTCGAGTCATATACTCTACTTTTCATCTCGTTCTATGAGAAAATAAATAAGAGACACTTTTAAGTAATTAATGAATAAGTTTAATTAAAAAAATGACATGAATGTAAAAAAGGTCAATTACAAATTTATATTTATATCTAATAGATATAAATATAAATGGCACTGGCAAAATTTTGAAAAATTATTGTCACTGTGTGTATTTTGTTTGGGATTGATATAGTTGTGGATTTATTTATACATTTTTTGTTTTTTAATTACTCTTTCTTTGTTCTAATATGAAAAGTTTACTTGAAATTTGTAGCGTTTTTTGATGATGGATCAATTCTTTTCTAAACTGTGGAAATAGAAAAACAAAACTAGTTATGCTTTAAGCTTCTACTCCATTCACCGAATATACCCATTTTTTTTGGAAAGTGATAAAAAAGTCATCCAGTATTTTGAGTGTTTGTAATCTCAGTATCTGGCTGGTGCTCAGGAAAAGGTTCCTTTGATGTAGAAGAGCGCGGTGAGAACGGCATGGGCGAACTATCTGCAACTCTTAATTTAATATTTTCAACAATGCGCGTGCTGACCCCCGCACCGTACAGCCAACACTTGCAGCCAGTCATCTATACAATTTTCGTTCGATTTCAATGAACGATTCATGTTCCAAATTCAAATCTCATTACTGCCCGCTAAAAAGTCTAGTGGAGAAAAGAGCTACTTTGCTCCCGCTAAACGGGGAACAAAACGACACTTTTCGAATAGAAGGGATGAAAAAATATTTTTCGTTCTTTTATTTTATATTAATTAGTTAATCACTTTCATAATTTTCCAGATTTCACCATTACTTAAAACAAACTATTTTAGTGATTCTATTCTGGTTATACTTTAACATTTATCAAATGTCCTATCAATACGAGAAAAGTATGTTTGATGACCATAGCGCCGAGCATCTTTGACAGGACATAAATAGTAGATTGTATCATAAGGGAGCAAAATAATATTTTTACGGCGAGGGCGCTTTTTGAATCCAGAGTGAAGTGAGGGATTCTAGAGTAGAATCCCGAGCGTAGCGAGGGATTCTTTAATAGAATCCTGAACGTAGCGAGGGATTCAGAGTACGTCGCCCGAGCCAAAAATATATTTTGCGCCCGAGTGATACACTCTACTTTTCATCACCCACTATGAGAAAATAAAAGGCGCCTCATAATTTAATATATACATAAACTGATTACGCTGATATTTATGAGCCGATTGACGTGATTAATAATATAATAATAATAATAAAATCTTTATTTATCCAAAAACATACAGAGTTTGAAAGGAAATACGTATAGGTACATTTATAGTTTAAGTTGCAAAATCTGTACAAGATTATTACTCTACCTCTTAAGCTAGGTTAACCTGTATTATAAGAGGTAGTTTACGGTCACTAATCAACAAAAACTTAAATCTCAAGTGGACTGTGTCATTCTACTGTATGGTATAAGAGAATAGAAATGTATGTTGTGTGTGTGTGTTGTGTGTGATTATTCTTTAGTTTGATGCGGAATAGTTGCCATTTGGTCCTATAAAAATGTAACATTGTTTGGCCCAGTAGTTTTCATTTTATGAACATTTTTACTTCAGTCGTGTGGTCTAATTTCAACATGTAAAATAAATGCATATCTAATATTTGGATAGGATATTACAACTAAAAAAGGAAAAATTTAAAAACTTTTTTGCAAAAAATAAAACCGACTTCACAAAACACAAAAACGTTAAAAATAACTTTAGCTTCAGAAGTCGGTGACAAAAAAAAACTAAATGAATCAAACAAAGGTCACCGACTTCTGAAGATCTAAAGTTATTTTTCACTTTATTGTGTTTTTTATTCACTGCCACTTGAAGAACTCATTTTTCAAAACAAAACCATGAATTTCTAACAATTCATGAAAATTGACGAAAACGCGGTATGTAGTTCGCGCGTTTTTAATTTGATTTCTTTTTTTTATTCAGTCAGCGCGGCGGCCGGCGCGGCGGCGCGACTGGGCCGTCGTACCAGCCAGTCTTTATTCAAACAATATTTGCGTTGGATTTCTTTCGGCGCTGAACACTAAGATGTTCCAAATTCAAAAAGTGCGCCGCAATTATCTTTGCGGCACACTTTTTGAATTTGGAACATCTATAAAGAGGATTAAAAACTCATTACTGCCCGCTAAAAGTTTCTTATAGAAAACACTACCTTTGGGTGCACTTAAAGGCGAACCAAGTCGTCCTTTTCGAATAGATAGGGTGAAAAAAATCATTACATTATTTTTTGCGCTCAAATTACTAACAGATCCAAACCCCACAGGTCGCCGTATGGAACGAAGTAGACGGCAAGACCAAGCTGATAACAGCCGCGAACTTCTGCCAGAACGGCAAGTTCGCGGTGGTCGGGACGTACGACGGGCGCTGCATCTTCTACACCACGGACCAGCTCAAGTACCACACGCAGATCGACGTCCGCTCCACGCGCGGCAAGAACTCCACCGGCCGCAAGATCTCCGGCATCGAGCCCATGCCCAACGACGACAAGATCCTCGTCACGTCCAACGACAGCCGCATCCGGCTCTACGACCTGCGAGACCTCAACCTGTCCTGCAAGTACAAGGGCTACGTCAACGTGTCCAGTCAGATCAAGGCGTCGTTCTCGCACGACGGCAAGTACATCGTGAGCGGCTCGGAGAACCAGTGCATCTACATCTGGAAGACGTACCACGACTACTCCAAGTTCACGTCGGTGCGGAGGGACCGGAACGACTTCTGGGAGGGCATCAAGGCGCACAACGCTCTGGTCACGTGCGCCGTGTTCGCGCCCAACCCCGACCATATGATCCGCATGATCAGCGAGCGGGAGGACGCCAACAGGGGCGACGACAGGGACGACGTGGTCAGTATTCATATCTTATGTTCGCGCCCAACCCCGACCATATGATCCGCATGATCAGCGAGCGGGAGGACGCCAACAGGGGCGACGACAGGGACGACGTGGTCAGTATTCATATCTTATGTTCGCGCCCAACCCCGACCATATGATCCGCATGATCAGCGAGCGGGAGGACGCCAACAGGGGCGACGACAGGGACGACGTGGTCAGTATTCATATCTTATGTTCGCGCCCAACCCCGACCATATGATCCGCATGATCAGCGAGCGGGAGGACGCCAACAGGGGCGACGACAGGGACGACGTGGTCAGTATTCATATCTTATGTTCGCGCCCAACCCCGACCATATGATCCGCATGATCAGCGAGCGGGAGGACGCCAACAGGGGCGACGACAGGGACGACGTGGTCAGTATTCATATCTTATGTTCGCGCCCAACCCCGACCATATGATCCGCATGATCAGCGAGCGGGAGGACGCCAACAGGGGCGACGACAGGGACGACGTGGTCAGTATTCATATCTTATGTTCGCGCCCAACCCCGACCATATGATCCGCATGATCAGCGAGCGGGAGGACGCCAACAGGGGCGACGACAGGGACGACGTGGTCAGTATTCATATCTTATGTTCGCGCCCAACCCCGACCATATGATCCGCATGATCAGCGAGCGGGAGGACGCCAACAGGGGCGACGACAGGGACGACGTGGTCAGTATTCATATCTTATGTTCGCGCCCAACCCCGACCATATGATCCGCATGATCAGCGAGCGGGAGGACGCCAACAGGGGCGACGACAGGGACGACGTGGTCAGTATTCATATCTTATGTTCGCGCCCAACCCCGACCATATGATCCGCATGATCAGCGAGCGGGAGGACGCCAACAGGGGCGACGACAGGGACGACGTGGTCAGTATTCATATCTTATGTTCGCGCCCAACCCCGACCATATGATCCGCATGATCAGCGAGCGGGAGGACGCCAACAGGGGCGACGACAGGGACGACGTGGTCAGTATTCATATCTTATGTTCGCGCCCAACCCCGACCATATGATCCGCATGATCAGCGAGCGGGAGGACGCCAACAGGGGCGACGACAGGGACGACGTGGTCAGTATTCATATCTTATGTTCGCGCCCAACCCCGACCATATGATCCGCATGATCAGCGAGCGGGAGGACGCCAACAGGGGCGACGACAGGGACGACGTGGTCAGTATTCATATCTTATGTTCGCGCCCAACCCCGACCATATGATCCGCATGATCAGCGAGCGGGAGGACGCCAACAGGGGCGACGACAGGGACGACGTGGTCAGTATTCATATCTTATGTTCGCGCCCAACCCCGACCATATGATCCGCATGATCAGCGAGCGGGAGGACGCCAACAGGGGCGACGACAGGGACGACGTGGTCAGTATTCATATCTTATGTTCGCGCCCAACCCCGACCATATGATCCGCATGATCAGCGAGCGGGAGGACGCCAACAGGGGCGACGACAGGGACGACGTGGTCAGTATTCATATCTTATGTTCGCGCCCAACCCCGACCATATGATCCGCATGATCAGCGAGCGGGAGGACGCCAACAGGGGCGACGACAGGGACGACGTGGTCAGTATTCATATCTTATGTTCGCGCCCAACCCCGACCATATGATCCGCATGATCAGCGAGCGGGAGGACGCCAACAGGGGCGACGACAGGGACGACGTGGTCAGTATTCATATCTTATGTTCGCGCCCAACCCCGACCATATGATCCGCATGATCAGCGAGCGGGAGGACGCCAACAGGGGCGACGACAGGGACGACGTGGTCAGTATTCATATCTTATGTTCGCGCCCAACCCCGACCATATGATCCGCATGATCAGCGAGCGGGAGGACGCCAACAGGGGCGACGACAGGGACGACGTGGTCAGTATTCATATCTTATGTTCGCGCCCAACCCCGACCATATGATCCGCATGATCAGCGAGCGGGAGGACGCCAACAGGGGCGACGACAGGGACGACGTGGTCAGTATTCATATCTTATGTTCGCGCCCAACCCCGACCATATGATCCGCATGATCAGCGAGCGGGAGGACGCCAACAGGGGCGACGACAGGGACGACGTGGTCAGTATTCATATCTTATGTTCGCGCCCAACCCCGACCATATGATCCGCATGATCAGCGAGCGGGAGGACGCCAACAGGGGCGACGACAGGGACGACGTGGTCAGTATTCATATCTTATGTTCGCGCCCAACCCCGACCATATGATCCGCATGATCAGCGAGCGGGAGGACGCCAACAGGGGCGACGACAGGGACGACGTGGTCAGTATTCATATCTTATGTTCGCGCCCAACCCCGACCATATGATCCGCATGATCAGCGAGCGGGAGGACGCCAACAGGGGCGACGACAGGGACGACGTGGTCAGTATTCATATCTTATGTTCGCGCCCAACCCCGACCATATGATCCGCATGATCAGCGAGCGGGAGGACGCCAACAGGGGCGACGACAGGGACGACGTGGTCAGTATTCATATCTTATGTTCGCGCCCAACCCCGACCATATGATCCGCATGATCAGCGAGCGGGAGGACGCCAACAGGGGCGACGACAGGGACGACGTGGTCAGTATTCATATCTTATGTTCGCGCCCAACCCCGACCATATGATCCGCATGATCAGCGAGCGGGAGGACGCCAACAGGGGCGACGACAGGGACGACGTGGTCAGTATTCATATCTTATGTTCGCGCCCAACCCCGACCATATGATCCGCATGATCAGCGAGCGGGAGGACGCCAACAGGGGCGACGACAGGGACGACGTGGTCAGTATTCATATCTTATGTTCGCGCCCAACCCCGACCATATGATCCGCATGATCAGCGAGCGGGAGGACGCCAACAGGGGCGACGACAGGGACGACGTGGTCAGTATTCATATCTTATGTTCGCGCCCAACCCCGACCATATGATCCGCATGATCAGCGAGCGGGAGGACGCCAACAGGGGCGACGACAGGGACGACGTGGTCAGTATTCATATCTTATGTTCGCGCCCAACCCCGACCATATGATCCGCATGATCAGCGAGCGGGAGGACGCCAACAGGGGCGACGACAGGGACGACGTGGTCAGTATTCATATCTTATGTTCGCGCCCAACCCCGACCATATGATCCGCATGATCAGCGAGCGGGAGGACGCCAACAGGGGCGACGACAGGGACGACGTGGTCAGTATTCATATCTTATGTTCGCGCCCAACCCCGACCATATGATCCGCATGATCAGCGAGCGGGAGGACGCCAACAGGGGCGACGACAGGGACGACGTGGTCAGTATTCATATCTTATGTTCGCGCCCAACCCCGACCATATGATCCGCATGATCAGCGAGCGGGAGGACGCCAACAGGGGCGACGACAGGGACGACGTGGTCAGTATTCATATCTTATGTTCGCGCCCAACCCCGACCATATGATCCGCATGATCAGCGAGCGGGAGGACGCCAACAGGGGCGACGACAGGGACGACGTGGTCAGTATTCATATCTTATGTTCGCGCCCAACCCCGACCATATGATCCGCATGATCAGCGAGCGGGAGGACGCCAACAGGGGCGACGACAGGGACGACGTGGTCAGTATTCATATCTTATGTTCGCGCCCAACCCCGACCATATGATCCGCATGATCAGCGAGCGGGAGGACGCCAACAGGGGCGACGACAGGGACGACGTGGTCAGTATTCATATCTTATGTTCGCGCCCAACCCCGACCATATGATCCGCATGATCAGCGAGCGGGAGGACGCCAACAGGGGCGACGACAGGGACGACGTGGTCAGTATTCATATCTTATGTTCGCGCCCAACCCCGACCATATGATCCGCATGATCAGCGAGCGGGAGGACGCCAACAGGGGCGACGACAGGGACGACGTGGTCAGTATTCATATCTTATGTTCGCGCCCAACCCCGACCATATGATCCGCATGATCAGCGAGCGGGAGGACGCCAACAGGGGCGACGACAGGGACGACGTGGTCAGTATTCATATCTTATGTTCGCGCCCAACCCCGACCATATGATCCGCATGATCAGCGAGCGGGAGGACGCCAACAGGGGCGACGACAGGGACGACGTGGTCAGTATTCATATCTTATGTTCGCGCCCAACCCCGACCATATGATCCGCATGATCAGCGAGCGGGAGGACGCCAACAGGGGCGACGACAGGGACGACGTGGTCAGTATTCATATCTTATGTTCGCGCCCAACCCCGACCATATGATCCGCATGATCAGCGAGCGGGAGGACGCCAACAGGGGCGACGACAGGGACGACGTGGTCAGTATTCATATCTTATGTTCGCGCCCAACCCCGACCATATGATCCGCATGATCAGCGAGCGGGAGGACGCCAACAGGGGCGACGACAGGGACGACGTGGTCAGTATTCATATCTTATGTTCGCGCCCAACCCCGACCATATGATCCGCATGATCAGCGAGCGGGAGGACGCCAACAGGGGCGACGACAGGGACGACGTGGTCAGTATTCATATCTTATGTTCGCGCCCAACCCCGACCATATGATCCGCATGATCAGCGAGCGGGAGGACGCCAACAGGGGCGACGACAGGGACGACGTGGTCAGTATTCATATCTTATGTTCGCGCCCAACCCCGACCATATGATCCGCATGATCAGCGAGCGGGAGGACGCCAACAGGGGCGACGACAGGGACGACGTGGTCAGTATTCATATCTTATGTTCGCGCCCAACCCCGACCATATGATCCGCATGATCAGCGAGCGGGAGGACGCCAACAGGGGCGACGACAGGGACGACGTGGTCAGTATTCATATCTTATGTTCGCGCCCAACCCCGACCATATGATCCGCATGATCAGCGAGCGGGAGGACGCCAACAGGGGCGACGACAGGGACGACGTGGTCAGTATTCATATCTTATGTTCGCGCCCAACCCCGACCATATGATCCGCATGATCAGCGAGCGGGAGGACGCCAACAGGGGCGACGACAGGGACGACGTGGTCAGTATTCATATCTTATGTTCGCGCCCAACCCCGACCATATGATCCGCATGATCAGCGAGCGGGAGGACGCCAACAGGGGCGACGACAGGGACGACGTGGTCAGTATTCATATCTTATGTTCGCGCCCAACCCCGACCATATGATCCGCATGATCAGCGAGCGGGAGGACGCCAACAGGGGCGACGACAGGGACGACGTGGTCAGTATTCATATCTTATGTTCGCGCCCAACCCCGACCATATGATCCGCATGATCAGCGAGCGGGAGGACGCCAACAGGGGCGACGACAGGGACGACGTGGTCAGTATTCATATCTTATGTTCGCGCCCAACCCCGACCATATGATCCGCATGATCAGCGAGCGGGAGGACGCCAACAGGGGCGACGACAGGGACGACGTGGTCAGTATTCATATCTTATGTTCGCGCCCAACCCCGACCATATGATCCGCATGATCAGCGAGCGGGAGGACGCCAACAGGGGCGACGACAGGGACGACGTGGTCAGTATTCATATCTTATGTTCGCGCCCAACCCCGACCATATGATCCGCATGATCAGCGAGCGGGAGGACGCCAACAGGGGCGACGACAGGGACGACGTGGTCAGTATTCATATCTTATGTTCGCGCCCAACCCCGACCATATGATCCGCATGATCAGCGAGCGGGAGGACGCCAACAGGGGCGACGACAGGGACGACGTGGTCAGTATTCATATCTTATGTTCGCGCCCAACCCCGACCATATGATCCGCATGATCAGCGAGCGGGAGGACGCCAACAGGGGCGACGACAGGGACGACGTGGTCAGTATTCATATCTTATGTTCGCGCCCAACCCCGACCATATGATCCGCATGATCAGCGAGCGGGAGGACGCCAACAGGGGCGACGACAGGGACGACGTGGTCAGTATTCATATCTTAATATATTTAAATTACGTGTCACGTTGTTCCTAAACTACTTGACCGATTTTGCACACCATGTGCAGTTTGATCCAACTTGAACGATAGGATAGCTTACATATTAAGGTTGCACAAGTCAGTCATTCTTCCATACAAACGTAGTCTGGTGATTACTCGTTTGTTTGACGGTGTAGGTTCAAAATTAAAAATTGTATCAACTGGTATTTTTATTATCTAGCCCTGTATGGAAGCAGAATTGGAAAAAAAATATTGGTTTGGAAGTTATGACCGTCGAATCTTTCATATTTCAACACTAATTTTAACTCATCTTTGGGCGTAAATAAATGACCTAAGTAGTATGAAAATGGAAAAACTAAAACCATACAAGAATAGATAATTTATTCAAAAGTTAAAATATTTTTATTTTGAACAGATACATCCAATAGATTTTTCATGATACCCGTACTCCCAAAGGTCTGCATAAAGAATTTCGCGCGCCCGTTTTCGTTGTAAATCATATTGCATTTCGCTACAAGTTGCCACCCCTGTCAGTGGGGAAGAGGGGAAGCACGCAGCGCGTGAGTGTGCGCAGTGTCTGTGGGTGCACACATGCTCACTTGGTTAGCTGCCGCCCGGCACGTCATGCTGTCGTATTACGAGTATACTATTTTATAACATTGAACTCTGGCTTGAATTTTGGATACCGATATTTCTTTATTGATAGTTTGTGTTTATTATTTTGAATTTGTTTCAAATTTTACTGACCCTGGCATTGGACTTTGGATTCCGATTTGATAGTGATTTACGGGTGGCGTTTGAATTCGATTTTATTTATTATGAATGTTAGCAGATTTCTCCCCCATTTGTGGACCGATTCTCAAAATTATTTTTTTATTTCTTTTTTGTCCCATTTAAATTTGGCCAAGATCTGATGCTGATCTTCGGAGATATACAATAGAACTCTTAAAAAAATAGACGGAAATCTGTAGTCATTGTCGCTTGGATTTTTATTGTTTATGACGTAACATCACGCCTGTATGCTTTGAGGGAGTACGCAGATTTGTACAATACCCCCAGATTTCGAAAGTTAGGTACCTACCTATGTTTGCGGATGGATGGACAGAGATTTTGTTGGCATGTCAGATGTATTGTGAGAGCAATTTATGAATGTGTGAACCTTTACTTTGTTATTTTGTATATTTTAATGTTATCTCTTACTCTTTTAGTTCTAGTTTTAGTTACAGTAATTGGTTTAAATACAACCGTTGTAAGTAGATAAATAAATGTTATGTTTCATTTATAGTGGATAAGCCTGTTACCATAACATGTATTGTTAATAATGTAGGTATAATAAATATTTATGGCGACTTGTTTGGGAACGACTACCACCATCAGCCTTTTCCCAACTATGTTGGGGTCGGCTTCCAGTTTTACCGGATGCAGCTGAATACCAGTATACATGGAGTATCTGCCTATCTGACCACCACAACCCAGTTAGTAACGTGTAATACGATACCCCTTGGTAAGACTGGCAGTCAGACTTTTAGGGCCTCTGACTACCTAACGACTGTCAAAGATCTACAAATGACAGCCCGACCAACGGCATAACGTGCTTTCCGAGGCACGGAGGAAACTCGGTATGTAATGGGTGGTCACCCATCCGCAGACCAACCTAGGCAAGCACGGCTTAACCTAACGATCGACCTGAGCGGCTGTTATTATTTAGCCACGAGCTCCGCTTGTTTGGGAACGACTAAAGATGGAAAAATAAATACCTACCTAAGTAAAAATATTTTTTGCAAAAAATAAAACAGACTTAAAAAAAAACACAAACATAAAACACACTTTGATTGATTTGGTGTTTTTGTCACCGGCTTCTGAAGCAAAAGTTATTTTTCACCTTTTTGTGTTTTTCTTTTTTTTAATTCTGTGATAATTTCTAAACTATTCAATCAAATGTTAAGCTGTAAAAGACAATTTTAATCTAAATTCAATTGTCAAGATAATGGACATTACTTATTTGGATAAGGATTAATACTGCAAATAAGGTAGGTACCTACGTTGTCCTCGAAGCGGCGATCGGCGGCGGCGACCTCTCGCGTCCGGCCCTGGTGCAAGCCATGGTCCGGAGCGAGACGGAATGGGACGCCGTCACCTCCTTCTGCGAAGCAGTAATGCTAGAGAAGGAGGTGGCGGAACGGGAGAAGGAGAGAACCTCTCAACGTCCCTGCCGCCGTGGGCGCGGGCCTGTGGACGGTGGGCTATGGGCTAGCCCGCCGTCCGTCCGTCTCATGACGACAGGCCGTGTCGACGGCGCGTTCGTGTTCCACGCGCGCCTCAAAGAGAGTCAGCAAAAGGGAAGGGGTCCGTAACGACCGATGCCTGCCGGGGTTGCGGGACTGTTCGAAAGAGATACCGTGGCCCCGGAACACAAAGGGCGATGAAGGAACATGGATGGGTTTTAGTCAGTAAAAGTCTGACACTCCCTCCTGCTCCGCCCAGAGCGGGAGGAGTTATTTGATGATTTCCAATCCGAAAAAAAAAAAGGTAGGTACCTACGTCATATTTTTAAATAAAATTTCAAAGATAAAAATGGTTACTTAGGTACCTACTTTACTCTTTGTCTGGATAGAAGGTCAACCTATTCATACACGAAATATTTTCAGAGAATCGTCCAACAGCTATAACGAAGCCATAGCAACGAAATATTTTTTTTACTGAGTAGGTAGGTACCTATATTTAAAAAATCTCTACTTGACCCACACAATAAATAGGTACTGGCTCCATATTTTAACAACATCCATTACGCTAGTTTACTACAATACTACGTCAGCGGCACAATGCCTATTGTTGATAAATGTATAATAAGACAATATTACAGACCGCTATTGTTAATAAATAAACAGCCAATAAACAATTTACAAAATAACATAATTTTGTATTTGATGAATCAACAACAAGACTCACAGTCACATCAAAATCACGCTGTCGAAAAAGCAATTATCCTGACTCTGGCTGTACTAATCAGGAGTCGCCTGTGGTTTAATTATAGGTAACTAGCTAGGCTAAGTAAATACCTAGGTATTTAACATAAGTAGTAACATAGTTGCACAACCTATAAAAACAAGTATAGAAATAAAGTCATATCAATGAAATTATTTTTTAAACTAAATAACAATATCTACCTACATTACTACCTACCTACATTTTCGCAAGCGAACTCATTGCCCCGTCTCGCAAAGTCGCGGGTCTACCTATTAGGAATATTATAGGATGTATGTAGGAGCTTGTCCTTTCATAATAATAACTAAATTGGGTGCATAATAATTACGTTTCACTGAGTGATTGTCCTATGTTGTAAATTCCAACACCTATTAGTTTGAGTTTACGTTGTCCTTCAAACATAAATCGCATATACGCCAGCACGTGCCAACGATGATACTACACAATTGCACCCGCGCCGCGCGCCACCGCTACAATGTCGTCCCGTCTTCAATGAAATTGCGCATGTATGCGTCACTCAGCGTTAGGAGTGTGTATGTGTACGCGCAGTAGCTTCCTTCTGCTCTTTACAGCGTCTATCCCTTTCGCTCGTGATGTCGGATGAAATAGCATGCATTTTAACCCCGCCCACCAACTAGTTCGTTCCGCTAACTTGTTCGTTCTTAATTTATAGTCGCAATAGAAAAAAATAAAATGTCCACACGTGCGAAGCCGGGACGAGCAGCTAGTAAATCTATAAATATCGCTGGACATCACACAGTGCCATCTAGTGCCACACTAAGCAACGAGGCTTGTGTCGTGGACACCAGATAGTTGATATACTACATAGATACTTTTTTTTTGTTTGTAAATACATACTTATTATACACTAGCGGACGTCACGCGGTTTCACCCTCTTAGTTCCCCTTCCCGTGACAGTACGGGGATAAATTATAGCCTATGTTACTCAGTAAAGACGTGGCTTTCTAATAGTGATTTTTTTTTTTAAATCGGTCGAGTAGGTTTAGACTTAAACTTAAATTATAACAAACACACAAATAAACAAAAAATCTATTCTTTCCTCTTTATAATATTAGTATAGATATAGATTTAGACATCCATGACTCGGAAACAAATTCCCATGCTCATCACACAAACATTTGGTCCTACCGGGATTCGTATCCGGGACCCTAAGAACGTAAGGCAGTATATCTCAGCCACGCAGATTTCTGCCCGGTTGATCATGCCCGGCGACATGTTGGTGTACTATTAGGTACACCTTTGCCCAAACTAAACGGAACAGCGTCTAGCGTCTCTTAGAGTATCGATAGCAAAAAGTCATTTTATCGAGTCTTCCGTCGACAAAACCCGTTTCTACGGTGGTCATGCTACGTGTGCTGGTAATCTAGTTACTTCGACTATGAGTCTGTTTTTTGTGTGCAGCAGTACGCCTTAAAGAAACAGCATTAAAAAACCGGCCAAGTGCGAGTCGGACTCGTGCACGAAGGGTTCCGTATCTATACATTTGTCAAAACGGCAAAAAAATCACGTTTGTTGTATGGGAGCCCCCTTAAATATTAATTTTATTCTGTTTTTAGTATTTGTTGTTATAGCGGCAACAGAAATACATCATCTGTGAAAATTTCAACTGTCTAGCTGTCACGGTTCATGAGATACAGCCTGGTGACAGACAGACGGACAGACGGACGGACAGACAGCGAAGTCTTAGTAATAGGGTTCCGTTTTTACCCTTTGGGTACGGAACCCTAAAAAAAATACCATATTTTGAGATATACCCATCATTTAAATTAAACCTTGTAAAGAATCCAGTTGTTCTGTTTTTTTGCAGAAGGGAGCCGAGGGCGGCATGGTGGCGTCGTCGCAGACCGGCCACGTGCTGGTGAGCGCGGACTTCAGCGGCTGCATCAAGGTGTTCGTGCACAAGGCCAAGCCCAAGCACTCCTCGCTGCCCGCGTCCGCACTCGCCTGAACCTCACGCCTGACCGATGTACGTACCCTCTACTTGTTTGTTCCTTCATTTTCTACATCGACTGTTACTAAGAGCCTATACTACCTCAAATTACCAACTCTATTTGTGGTGGTTCAAACTTCGTTTGTAATACTGTTAGAATAACGTCCTAATCAGCTTGCACTACAAAGTGGTTGTTACGTCAGTCACTGCAGGCCGAATAGTGCGAAATGAATGGTTTTTATTTTTTATAAAATAAAATTTTCGTCTTATAGAAAAAATAAAAAACATAAGACCTGCTTTATAGTAAGTTCAGTTAGTATGCAAAGTTTCATGATCTAATTTGAAGTACTTTTTGAATACCAGCGGTTTATTGTTCGATTTGGAGGTAACTTTGGATTTTTTTTCTATCGAGAAAATTTTATGGAATCGTGTTTTCGACAGACATAAGACCTAACATTAATCCTCAACTTTACCATATATTTATTTCAAAATTAATGCTGCAGTATTTTAGGCGTAACGGAGGATCATGCTAAGCCATTTGAGGTAGTATAGGCCCTTAAACGTGGTGGTGAGGTGATATTATTATGTTGCTTCAGGTGTGTTGTTAAATTTGACGTGAAATCAGAGAATTTCTAAACACATGAGGCAGTACTGGCTGCCCTTAAAACATGCACACCCATAAAGTTTTACTTACTAATAGGAAGTTTTTTTTTTAGGGAAATTACAGGCTACACAGACGAAGTCGCGAACACAGCTAGTATACAATAAATAAAAGCCAAATAATCGTAACGAGGCTTCGATATCTATGAAGCCTTTTATAAACGAGATTTTTGTCTACGAGTTCTTAAAATGTGCCCCAAGGGTGATTGGCCTTCAGAGTTTCTCGTAATCTATTCCTCGAAAGACCGCTTTACTCAATATAAGCCTACGACAAAAGTAATGGCAGAATAAAGCCAATATACTACGAATGACTGTAAGAAAGTGTAGGACACCAGCACAGTAAAATTATAAGCAGTAGGTTGATTTAAAAAAAACGACCTAAACGCTGACGTTATTAACCGAGCGCCCCTTCCCCCGCCCGTAAGGATACTTCAAGGTGCAACCAGACTGACCCCCGAATACTGAAACGTCACTCAAAATTTAAGTAGCACTTATATTTAACAAATACTCAAAAGTGACGTTTGGCCATGCGAAATTTGAAAGTTTAGAAGCTACTCAAATGTTAAGCAGCCCATTTGACGTTTCAGTATTCAGGGGTGAGAGTCTCGCGCGCCGTGTCATTTTCTTAACGATAAACCACACAGTATACTCGATAGTAGCAACCCTAGCCCTGATCGACAGTATGCATTGAATTCAAGGACACGTCCGAGTCACACTACTGCTTATCTTTATACTGTGACACCAGTCTTGACTGTATTTTAAAAGTGTGTGTGATAGATGTTTGTAACATCGTTGTAATTTGTAGTGACGTGATACCTGAGATTAAAATATGAAAGCCATGCGATACTCTCAACGTATGAAATATCAACAGCCGGCCAATCATGATCTTCGAAGAAAATGTTTGAAAGGGGGATTTTATTTTACTTCATGTATTGAAGACGTTTGATATTATTGCAAAGTAGGTAGCATTTCAAATAGTATGTAGGATGTAACAGAATAAGTACACTTCCCATACATATTGTCACATCGGGTGACGCAATTAGTATGACGATTCAATATTTTTTGAAGTGAAAACTTCTTTAGGCGCGTTGAGCACTTTTTGGGGTGAAGGAAAAACATTGAACTCATAGTCACGTAACGTAACGTGCGGTCACGCTTCGTAGCACTCGTAGCATCCGCTACGGCGTAGCACCACATAGGCATGCGCGGGGCATAACCAGTGCTACGACTGGGGCGGGGCCTGTGTACTTTTTGTTTTCACTTTTATCGGTAGTCCCCAAAGACTGCTCTGCTTTTTTTTTTTGGCCTTGTTTTTTTGTTGATGGTCCGATTCACGACATAAGAGGTATTACGCTTATTCTGTTACACCCTGTAGAGTATATATAGGCTGGAACAATGTTCTGTCTACGCCGAACGCGGCTAAAAACTGATCAACATAAAGGGTGTAAAACACCTCTTAACGAAGCCGAAAGGCACTTGTTCTCCCCGTCATTGCGATTATTTTTTTGTTCTACACCATACCTGGGAACCTTCTAGTTACGGAGATATGGGGGGTCAAAGTTCCAACTTTTTGACAAGTTTTTTTTTTTTAAATACAAGTTTTTAATGTAAGATTTTTACTTTAAATACCTCCACGACCTTTACTATTCAATCCATCCATCAGCACAATTTTTGAGTGCGTTACATTGAGTTCTACCACAAAACATAATTTTTCACCCCAAAAAAAGGCGTTTCCCAGCAATAATTTTTGCGTAAAGTTACTTAGTTTGACGTACAGAATGCTTGGTTGACGGCTTCGTGATGAGGTCTTTTACACCCTGTATAAGTTTAAAACTAAGCGTTGCGTTTGTATAATACGTATCTAGAAAATAATGTCGCAAATCATGTATGTTTTTAGTTTTAAAAATGTTTGTGCAATTTATTTTGTATTTTACTGTAAAATCTTTACATGTGAGTACGCGCCCGATAATATACTACATCTTGTTTTAATCCCGAGTTTAGATTTTTATAGCGACATCTTTGTCATACAGTATTTTTCTTAAATCCGATGAGACATGTTAACGCCCGTGTAGTCGGGGTCTTTTACGCCTGACCATTTTAATTTTTTTCGCTTAAAACATGCGGAAGCGCCGAGCCACGCTCCCTTAAAGTTTGGGCCTATTAGGAAAGCCTCAACTTTGGCGCGCAAAATAACAATAACTCTCGTTTGGCGTGCGTCGTCAGTGCGCTCGGCCGATTCGGTATCTTTTCATTCATTATTTCTACACAAAGTCAACGGGGTGGGGCTAGAGAGCGTTTTATATGTTGCGAGTGCAAGCAAAAATAAGCTTAGTGGTGGTCAGGCGGGAGTGTCCTCGATAGTACGTACAGCGTGTAACTAACATCTTTTCGCAGAGCAACATCTTAATGGGCGAAAAAATTATCAGCTCTCCCATACGTTTAACCCGTATGCTCCCGGCCGTGCCTCCAGAGGCACGGTGCATTGTTATTTTAATTGTGTCTGTAATTGCGGGTATTGAAGTGCTACGTCTAGTAACTAGTAGGTATTTATATTTTGTATGGGACATCTGATAACTTTTTCACTATTACGATGTTGGTCCCAAACAGAAAGCTGTTCAGTTTGATGGTTTGTACCATACTCTTAGGGTGCTTACATAAAGAAGCAGGTTACCGGTACGGGCGAGTCGGTACCGATCGGTGCAGGTATTCATTTCTATGTTATCTTATGCGCTCGCTTATAAAGAAGCAGGTTTAAACTATATACAAGTGAACCCTGCACCGATCGGTACCGACTCGCCCGTACCGGAAACCTGCTTTTTTATGTAAGCAGTTAAGCACCTTTAAATATGACCATTTGCTGAAACATATAGCTGCCAACTTGTATCGACTAATCGTAAAATTTGGTGTGACCGAGATAAATAAACATCACTTTTTTTGGCTTTCTCTTGTTGCTTAAAGGAGTCTGCCTACTACAGCGTATCATAACGTAACTGTGCTAGGAACGTGACAGGCCAAAAAACATTATTTGTTTTTAAAAGTATGAGAATATGCCCACTAGACTGTTCCGGCCGCGACCTAGATTGTCGCGTGCCATGCATGGAGCTTCAACAATATTGTCGGCGAGAATATTTTACCACGTGTATACGCTACGTGCATGGCACGCGACGGTGTTGGTCGGTGACGGAACGGTCTGATACTTAGTCTCAAACTCGCCAATACAAAGAATATAGGGTTATAACTTATGATAAGCTGTTGATACGTTCTAGTGGTCGTAGGAGTCCGTGTCAAGTTTATTTCCGTGCCTGATACGTTTATAGCACGGTTCTGGAATGGTACGGTGTAGTAGCCACACTCCTTAAAAGTTGCGAGACAGTAACAGCCGTATAGAAACGTTTATTTTACTCAAAATAAGTGTATCATATAGTCATTCATGGCGGCTTACCCATCCATGTTATAGTATTTATAAACTGATCTGCATAAAGTCTCATCAGACACACAGACATCCTACAGTAGATATGAGACTCGTGCTACAATTCGTATGAATTTTCGATGTTTAAACAGACGTGTTTTTGTATTTAAATGTATTTTGGTTTGCAACCGGGTATTCATTAGTAATAAATCATGTATCTCGTAACATAAGGTAACATAAATGTGTTAATACGTTGTCTTTACCATTTTACGAAGACAAGGACTATACTATGTAGTTTTTAAGTTGTGTACGAATAACTGGCAAGGAAATAATTAATTGAAATCAGCACCCCTAGCCAAGTTACAAACGTTTCGTATCGATTCTCTTTCTACAATCGTAAACGCCTCGGCGTAAGCGATTGTAGAAAGCGCTAAATTGGTAGCCAAGTTGACACGACTGAGTCGATCGCTCGTTCTCTAATGTCTGTAGAAAAAACCTACACTTTAGTCTGTGGTGAGCGTTCCTACCAAAGAGTTTAGCTATCAACATTGTAGAAACGATAACATTTTAATCTATCATTTTGAACGATGTAAACTTGTCTACGAATTTTCTATTCGTTTGTGTTGGTCACGTGATTTAACGTTGAGATGATGTCATTTCCATTCATTTTAATAGTTTTCTACTAACGTTAACGATTGTAGATTGTCAACTTGGCTTGGGGTGCTGCTTCCATACCTCTCTATCTCTGCTTTTCTACTCGAATTTAGTTTTAACTTCCCATTTTTTATGTTCTCTGAAATCCCGGAGGTCCCTAATTCTCTGAGATCCCTAATTCGTGTACACAATTCTTCTGAAAATATGTACCTGCTTATGTTTATATGTTTATTGCGTGTGCTTAATCTCGATAGGTTGTCGTGTGTTCTGCTACATATATTGTTTCTATCTCAATTGATACGTGTATATTTATCGGCAAAGATTTCTACTCTCTTTATTATGAAGCATTCTGATTTTGTCGTTGTAGGCTCAATTAAATGGGTGCAAAGTTTGATAGGTAGCTATTGGCGTCGATTCTGTTGTGCACAAACTAAACTTAATTTAGGCTACCTATTGCTATCTTTTACTAAAAGGAAATGCGAGGAAAGGACGGCGATAACTATGAACTAAGTTAGAGATGTCAAACTAGTTTATGCCTTGCGCTTCATCGTGTTTTTAGTCGACATGTTTTTACGTGCTCCCTTCATTTGTTTAGAAATATTAGTTCCAATTAAATTTGACAGCTCTAAATGACGTCAGTCTCTTTCTCGTTTTATTAGACAGAAAAAGATAGCAATAGCCTAAATTAAGTTTAGTTTGTGCACAACAGAATCGACTACATTGTTCCAGTAAAATAGTTAGTGACGCTATCTGTCATTGATACTAAAGGTTGTCAACTTACTAACAGGTATCGGTAGGTTGTTATCTCTGTCTGTTAGACAGCTTACGAACCGATAGAAACAAAACGTCACAGAAAAGCTTTCTTTGATTTTTTTGAATCAAATGACAGGTAGGTGACGCGGATAGGATATTTCAAGCTAATTTTGTTTATAGAAGCACCGATAGCTACGAGACGTAGGCATATTACCTAACTAACAGTTATACGTAAGTAAGTTATAGAAAACGACCGTTAGTAAATGTGCCTCCTATTGTCAACCTACCTTTGAAAAACTTCTAAAAGATAAAGATTGCCAGAACTAGTTCAGTGTGTTACCCTTTATATTGTTACATTCTTCGTTATCCAAAACTGTGCTAACATCCTTCACCGATAAATACATTATATTTTATAACATAATTAAAATAAAATGTTAAATGTATATTTATATTTTAGGCTGTGTTTTCTTTTATTATTTAAAGGCTAAACAAAATTATTTTCGTTAAGTTCTTGCCCACTGTGAATGAAGTATTGTTTTGTATGTAATAAGTGTACATTTAGTGTTGTATAAAGATCATGATGCCATCATAATTAAATTGGAATATATTTTTAAATCGCATTTACCTTCATAAATAAATAATCGTTACATACATTTTGTTTTATTTGAAATGATAATGAACTCGTCTTTGTTTCTAGATTCTTCTATTTTTAAAGCTGGGTGGTCAAGTGGAGCCACCTGCTACGAGGTGTTTGTAGGTCGTAGGTGTAGGTTCGAATCAAAAAATTGCAAATCTATTTAGTCCGTCGGTTAAATGAACACAATTTTTTTGTTTTTGTAAATAAATGAATATTGACAAAGATAAAACGCATCCAAACTCGGGAGAGGACGTCAGAAATATCTAAAAATTATACCAAGGCGTGACGTATTGAGAATTTTAAAAGCGTCATATCCTCGTCAATTTTGGTTTACGTAACAAAAGAAAAAATATGTGTCCAATTCATGGCCTACTGCTTAGTTTTTACTATTTTTAAGTAAATTCCCTATAAGTCTTATTTCGTTTCTCAAAGATTTAAAAAATGGGCCCTCAATCCAGATGCACACCAATATTTTTTGGAAATCTATCTGACGGACTAACTAGTTTTTTTTTTGTTGTCTCGCCTATTTGACAATCAATTCGGGTTATAATCTGCTTGTATTATTAAATTAATTCAACCATGATTCGTCCGACGAAACGACACGTGGCGCCATCATCAGAAGAACGTTATTGTTGTTTGCCTCAGGAACAATACTTTTTTCAGGATGAAAGGTACCCTATGTCCGTTTCTGTACACCTGACAACGTATCTGCGAAATTTCAGGATGATCGATTCAGTGGTTGAGGCGTGAAAAGGTTACAATTCAACAAACAAACTTACTACTAACGTAGTTAGGATTATTTTAATCCCTTTAGCCCTCAAAATGGTGAAGGAAAACGTGAGCTTGTCCTTTTTATTTTTTAGCCGTTTTTTTTTATGGGACAAGCCCGCCACACTGTTCCCAAACCACTGTAACTCCTGAAAGCCAGAATCAACAGTGGCGACCACCAGAAAAGCGCCGAGACAATGAAAGTATAGCGGAGGAGTAGGAAAAAACCGTAATTTGTTAGCCTATTGATTGTCCCACAACTGGGCAAATACCTTTCCTTTCTCCTTCCAAACCTAGGTTTATCTCGATTTTCCAGCACACCAGCTCGGCCGCGTTGTACCTCGCAGGCGTCCAGCGAGTGACGCTGCCCACCTCTCCGGGCACATTGGCGCTTAGTGAGCTGCCCACTTCCTCTTCCCTGTTTTTTCTCCAATACCTGCAACTTGAGCAATGGAGCGCAGGGAAGTGTTTCTATCGCTACCACCTATTATGCTGCGCCCCATTGCCTGTTGGCTAATCTTGAGATTGTACTTCTGGTGTAGACCAGGGCTGAAAAAAAGGCCTTTGAAAATGGTAAAAAGTGCAAAAAAATAAAAGTAGGATGAAACCCATTAGAAAAGGAAGAGAATATAACAAAAATGAAACGAAAACCTCCCACTAGGTGGACCGATGACCTGGTGAAGGTTGCAGGAATCCGCTGGATGCGAGTCGCACGGGACCGGGACATGTGGCGACACTTGGGGGAGGCCTATGTCCAGCAGTGGACGTCGCACGGCTGAAATGATGATGAATGATGAAACGAAAAATAATTCTTTTTTTTTGGAAATCAAGATATGGAAAATCCCACTTCCCGACCTCAGATCGCCCGTAAATTATTAAAAAGAAGAGAATATAACAAAAATGAAACGAAAAATAATTATTTTTTTTGGAAATCAAGATATGGAAAATCCCACTTCCCGACCTCAGATCGCCCGTAAATTATTAAAAAGAAGAGAATATAACAAAAATGAAACGAAAAGTAATTATTTTTTTTGAAAATCGAGATACGGAAAATCCCACTTCCCGACCTCAGATCGCCCGTAAATTATTAAAAAGAAGAGAATATAACAAAAATGAAACGAAAAATAATTATTTTTTTTGAAAATCGAGATACGGAAAATCCCACTTCCCGACCTCAGATCGCCCGTAAATTATTAAAAAGAAGAGAATATAACAAAAATGAAACGAAAAATAATTATTTTTTTTGAAAATCGAGATACGGAAAATCCCACTTCCCGACCTCAGATCGCCCGTAAATTATTAAAATGAAGAGAATATAACAAAAATGAAACGAAAAATAATTATTTTTTTTGAAAATCGAGATACGGAAAATCCCACTTCCCGACCTCAGATCGCCCGTAAATTATTTTTCGTTTCATTTTTGTTATATTCTCTTTCTTTTCCAATGGGTTTCCCTACTATTATATTTTTTTTGGTTTAAAAAATAATCGACCCTGGTCTAATGCTCAGTAAGTAAGTGACCAACTTTGTTCACCTGCACCTTTGGTTTTGTCCTAGAACCATAGGTTCGAAGACATGTGACATCTCCCGCATTGGGTCCGCGTGGTGGATTACATATTTGGCGAATAGATTGTCGATTTAATTTAACCTATTTATTATTCATTTGATTATATCATAAAACTAATGAATAAAGTATTACATTGAATGACGTGTAACAAACATTTGTAATCTATTTTAAAATGTATTACCATCAATCTCTCCTGCAATATTAACAGTTTAGCACTAAGTAATAGGTACTGAGGTTGTTGTTCGTTTGGCTAACATCATCATCTGCCTAGCCTTTTCCTAACTATGTTGGAGTCGGCTTCCAGTCTAACCGGATGCAGCTGAATACCAGTATTTTACATGGAACGACTGCCTGTCTAACCACCACAACCCAGTTAATACTGGGTAATACCATACCCATTGGTAAGACTAGTTGTCAGACTTCGATGACTTGTTAATTTGGCTAACAGACAAGTAGTTAAAAAATAAAAATAAATGATCGCTTTTAAAAATATAATTTATTTTCTCAACATTAAAATATGGAGTGCAATCTGGAATGTTTAACTTCATAACAATATTGAATACAAAATTATGATAATAAGTCTTACTTTAAAGTTTTCATAAAAAAAAAAACATTATTACTTTACAAATACAGTATCTTTCCTCTTGCTATACATAAAATCAAATCTTAAAAAACTACAAATAAAAACTTATTACGACCGACGAGTGTTGGGACGACGTAAAAATGGTGGGTTCTGGGGATATAAGTACGTGGCAAGATTAGCCTAGGCGGATATTGTGGGACCATGCATTCATAAGTTAGGGGACCGTCTCCACGAGCGAGAGAATCGCGGCGATGTTATCGTCCTTGCCACGTTTTTCTATACACTCTCTTTTGGGCCGCCTCCACGAGCGAGAGAATCGCGGCGATATTTTCGTATAGAAATACGTTGAGTCGTCGCGATTCGCTCACTTGTGTAGGCGGCCCCTTAGTTGGTACAATACTGCTTAACAATATAAGGTACAATAAAATTAGCTAGCGATACTGCAGACGTGATATCACGATAAGAGTTGTACATTTATTTTTCGTTTTACCTTATAGAGCCATCACATCTATGGACTCGCTGTCTTATTTATGTTGACACTATTTTACATTAAATTGGAAACCAACAAGCACATTTAGTACAGCGCCATATTTCCGAAGCGATAACATTCATTATTTAGCAGGGAACGACCCTTGAATTTTAACAGTTACAGTGGGTTCTCTGTCAATGTCTTTGTAAACAATTTTACATCAGGCTACATTGAGTGCTCTCATAACGGGCAGTTATGTCGGTACCGTCTGCAAGGTTTACCTAACACGACGGGGATGGCGGGGTCTTAGTTCGCTCGCTCTCTAGAACCCGCCAACCTAACCTGTCAAAGTCGGGGTGCTCCAAGTCCCGAGCTCGCTCTATTGTCGCCGAACTATCTATCTAACTGCCCATTCCAACATTTTTACTGGCCATTTATTTATTATAGTCTGCGCCAGATAAGTAGGAAATAAAGGTCACTAACCCGCATACATTTATTCAAATACATAATTCCGAAAACAGAAATAATGACATAAACTTGTCCCGAAACGACCTTTATCGTGATCCTTGACTTTTTTAGTAATCAAAAACGATTCATAATGTCGAGGTACCTACGCAGAGAAATTAAGGAAGCCCTTTAATTCCTACTTATCTGGCGCAGACTATAGACTGCTTACGAATGTTTGGTACTGATATTGTATGATGAAATAACCGGCCAATTGTGTTTTTATTACTGTTTATGTTTTACTGTCGCACTAATTTACCAACCGCGGAAAAATAAATTAACTGTCCATTTTTTTTTTTAACTAATCACAATAACCTCCCAAATGTTTAAATTTGAGATTGAGTATTGTTTTAAAAAAATACTTCCCATTTATAAATGTTGTTCTATTTCGTTAAAAGTTTATGCTATTTAGTTTTTTTTTATTATTTCGATGTTAGGACACATAATAGATAATAGTACTAGCGTACAGAAGTTGCACTTCTTTGATCTTGAAGAAAGCCGACATTTTAATATCTAAACTAGACGCGCTCGATCTTAATTGTGCCTTGACGCCACGCGTTAGCGTATGTTATTCAGCGTCTCGCTGATTAATGGTCAATCGGTAGGGTTGCCACAAGTACTAAAAATAAAATACTACCAACATTTTTGTATTTTAATGTATTATTATTTAAATGTTAATTAAAACTTATATAATTACATTTGTTTTACTTTAATATAATGTCTCATATATTTCTTGCCTTCTCTAAAATAACGATTATTAAATTTAATAACAGCATTAATGCGAAATCTAAAAAATAATTTTAAAATAAACTCTGATGTGAAAGCATGGACATAGAGCAGCGAAATTATATTTTTTTATTAAACTGACCAGAGAGACCTGAGAGCCGGGTCATAATCATCATCATTTCAGCCGAAAGACGTCCACTGCTGGACATAGGCCTCCCCCAAGTGTCGCCACATGTCCCGGTCCCGTGCGACTCGCATCCAGCGGATTCCCGCAACCTTCACCAGGTCATCGGTCCACCTAGTGGGAGGCCTTCTAACGCAACGTCTTCCGGTACCTGAGAGCCGGGTGTTTTAGCATAATATTTTCAATTTTTTTATAAATTTATTCTCCATTTCTTTAATAAAACACGAAGTACGAATAGGTTCGCGACGCAAGCGACCAGTCGAAAGAGCGCGAAAAATTAACGCGGCACACGTACGCAGTTACGCACGGCTGTAGCGCGACAGCCCTAGAGAGCTTGCATATTCAATATGAGCGAAGTAATAATTATCTCATGCCTACACACGGAGTGACAGAGCCCTGGTTAGGATTTATTCCATAGTTTAAAATTGTTCATATGAACTAATAGAAGTGTTTTCATTTACTGTCATTTTGTCGTCTCCAGCCTGTATTAAATAAAAGTCGTAATTTGCTTTCACCTCAAACGTTGAAAGCGGAATGCTAGATACTTTTATTAGCTGCCTTTAGTGACAATACGTTAGACATTAAAACATTTTAGAAATTAAAATGTCCCTGTGTTTTCTTTGTACTACAAAATATTTAACACAAAATAGTCTATAAATAATTATTTATTTTTTAATATGGCTGGTGGTCCTTAGTTTCAGTTATTACTACAGATATACGTTCAGTTATGTATTAATGAGAAAGTTGTTGAGGAGTGGAATGTCATCGCAATACCTTATAGCAGTGTTTTTCAACCTTTTTCATGACACGACCCCCATAGTATAAAAAAATATTTGGCGACACTTCGCTTTCTTTTTCATTTTTCTTATCCTTTTAGCAATATTAAATCCATACAACATTTTTATGCATTTGCATAATTAGGATTCTGATAAATATATGTAGGGTATTTAACACATTTTTTTATTTTAATTTGGAATTCGATTTAATTCTCAATGTAGTAAAAACGGATCCACGACACAGAATAATAACTAGTAACTAGCGTTACAGAAGCTTTACTTCGCAATGGTTTTCAAAGAAATATGTACTTAATCTGATAAACAATATGATTTAATTTAGCTCGCCAGTCGAGCACGTGTTCATTTACATACCTACCAAATTTTTTTTGAGGGAATATGGGCCTTAATTCACTGGACTACGGTATACGTACGTACGTATAAGTTATACGTGGTTATACGTATTGAAAGAGCCGCGGACTAGGGTTGCTTAATTCGAGAAACTACTTACGCCATCTAGTGTGGATTCGCAAACTTCCTTTAAGTTGAAAAGAATTCCATAGGTATCACCTCTAGTATCACCGTAAATATTTTGCGTTGGGCTCTTATTCTAAGTTCGTAAATGAATACGACAAATGAAATGCAACTCGAATGAAACGACTAAAATGTCTTTTTATTGTACTTTTAAATACTTTTAGAGTATTGGAATAGTACTTTGTTCAACAAGGGGAGAAAGGGTTTGTAGTTTGAATTAATTTCATTTCAAATAGGAACATAATGTAATCCAATCAAAGTAGATTTTACCTGTCAGCGTCTTTAGGCAACCAAAAATAAGTTAAATATCGATCACGATCCGTATTTAAACAATTAAATACTGCACAGTATCTTTTTGTTTTTTTCCGTTTTGTGTCCATTTTGCAATTATCGAGAAAGTTGAACGTGGTCGAACAAATAGTGCGCGCGCGTGTCTTCTTTCGCTTGCGGCAGCCTACTAGATTGGCCCTTGCGCAAGGGCCGCCGCCTGTAGGTATGTTTTTATACCTACACGCGGAGTGACACAGGCCTGTCCACGATGGGAAAAATTAGTTAATGACAAACAAGCGAAACCTCAATAAGATGGATAATAGGATGGACTAATCGGTTTTTATTTCGTTAATTTGTATGAACATACAAATGTTAATATCCTTTAATTAATATTTTCTTATTAAATCTATCTATCGAGGCTTTATTGTTTTGTTCATTGAGGTAGGCTTCGCGACCCTGGCGTCGCGACCCATAGGTTGAAAAACACTGCCTTAGAGGTCCAATTCTTATAATGGGTGTAAAAAGAAAGAAGACCCATAACGAAGCCGAAAGAATTGTTTCCCCGTCATTGCGATAACTGTTATACAAACAGCTAGTTTTGAGTTGCTTCTTGCTAATTGCTAGCGATGAGACACATGCCATAATAATTATTATATAGGCTGTAAAAACATCATCACCAACCCGAAATCTAAGTTACACTGAATAAACAAAGTAACAAAAATCCGTGAATCCATTTCGCTTTTATTAGTTTCACCTTTATCTAATCGTATGTAAAAAAATCTTGGAAGTTATTATAATTATATTTGACCCACTTCCCGCTTTCCGATTGAGCTGAAAATTTGCATACATGTTAAGTTTGGATGACAATGCGTGGTTAGCTAATTGATGTTATTCCCTTCCAAAGATGGCGGTCTAGTTTTATTTTAATCTAGAAATTAATGTGGCGCGGGTTGGTGGTAGGTCTTTTACACTCGTTACAACATTCAGACTATGATCAGTATATTTTTATTGATTAGGATATTATTATGACCCATTTAAAAAAAATAATGAAATAATTATAAAAATAATTATAATTTTACAGTAATCCTGATTTAATTAGACGAGGGATCGGATCAACATCTTTAAAACTCAGTATGTCAAATTAGTGTTTGTTTATAGTAACCTAAGGCATTAATTAGTTGGTCGAAATAATTCCAAGATACAAATTCTCCTAAAAGCACTTCATTCAAAATTTTCATCTTAACTGTAAAATTCGATTGTTTGTTGTTTTCTGGGTCGATATTGCCATACAAAAGCTACAGGCGGATCGCGTTTTGCCAGCTCATATAAATACCGACAATAGGTTGGAGGTGTTAAGTACCCATTTCTGGGCACGCCGTGCGCTACGCCTTCCAGGGCGGCTTGTAGCCCACGCGGCGCTTGTCTCGGCGCTCGGCCGGGTCGTGCCGCTCGGCCGGGTCGGGCTGCTCGGCCGGGTCGTACGGGTCGTGCCGATCGGGCGGGTCGTGCCGGTCGCTCGTGGGCTCCTCGCTGAGTGCGCGGTGTAGCTCGGACACGTCGCCGCTGCCGTCCAAGTTCGGTGGCTTCGTTAAAAGCTGGAACGTATGATATTTTTACACTGAATTGCTATAATATTGTAAGATGTAAGTGGACTCTTTATGAAGCCGTCAACCAAGCATTCTGTACATCAAAATAAAACCCTACGCAAAAATTACTGCTTGGAAACTACTTTTGAAAAAATCACGTGTTATGGTAAAACTCAATGTAGCGCACTCTAAACATTGTGCTGATGGATGCCTTAAAAATTAGTATTAAAAAAAAAGAACTTTCACGTCCAATATCTCCGTAACTAGAAAGTTTTAAGGTATGGTCCAGAACAAACAAATGATGGCAATGACCGGGAGAACAAGTGCCTTTCGGCTTCGTTAAGGGTCTATTTCGTCGGCTTATTGCGGAAAGTCATTAACTGACATATTTACTATTCTGACATAAACGGTATTTAAGTTCAAATCGGCTAGTGGTTATGTTGATTTGCCCATATTACAGTATGATATAGATCCATTCCAAACTAGTGTGTCGTCAGCCAGGAAGTGCTTAAGTCGAAGCTTTTTCAAGTAGTTCATTTTGTTATGATGGTATGGTTGTTATGCAGTGTGAGCAACATAATAATTATGCTGTAGTATAATATGTATAGTAACTTGGTGTAAATGTCCGTAGAATTTACTTTTTTTTTCTCTGTATTTTATAAATGGAGACTTGTAATTGGCTTTCAGTCTATTGTACTGTTCTTGATCTGTTTGTTTTAGCTGTAAGTCTCCCATGTTATTTAAATAAATAAAGAGCTTCACGGACGTTTTGCCGGGCCCTGCATGGGCCCCATGTGCACAGCCTTGTGGAATTGGAAGTGCCGTACTACAGGTATGTGCTCAACCTCTAGTTCTCGAAAATGGCAATATCACAATGAACTGGGATCAATCCATCATCACTGACAAGACTATTGTAGCCAATAAGCCTGATATAGTGGTGGTGGATCGATCAGAGCGGCGATGATTGTTGAGATAACGGTTCCACGTGTCGTAAAATCCGACAATTAAAATCCAATCAAGTATCTTGGCTTGAGAGGTTGTCGGCAAGTGGGATGTGGACTCGGTGGTCATTGTGCCGATAGACGTATCGGCCAATGGCTTAATTTCCAAGAGCCCCGATGAATACCTGAGGAGGCTCTCGTTAGGCAGCTGGATCAAGGGCTTTAGGTTCCTTTCTGTGGAGCTTGAACCCTGTTCCCGATACAGGTGGACTATATTATGTTTGTAATTGCTTTTTATAGTGTTTTATTTAAGGTTTTTAAAAAAATGAATGAAATTTGTAAATAAACAAATAAAGGAGATAATGATACAATAATTATATGAATATTATTATAATTAAAATTAATAAATTGTAACAATTAAATAATAATTAATTTAAAAAATAAAAAATAATAATTATTATTATAAATAATAATTATTATATATATTTTTTTGTTAATTGTATAATTGTAATGTCACGTATAATTGAAAAAATGTCTAGAAAGTTGGCTGTCTGGCAGTGTATCTGATAAACTCGATAAACAGTATATTACATACGCGTTCAATGCAGTTTTGTGCTACAATAACAAAATAAAAAGTAACTAAAAACAATAAATGATTTTATGGAAACCTTAATATTATGATAATATAAAATTAATTTGGATAAAAATCACTAAGATTACCTTATTGTGCATTTCTGTTAAATGATTCATAACATAAACTAATTAAATGCAAATAATTAACTTTATCGAACCTAATTATGCTACACTTGTTTGAATAAAGTTAATTACATGGTAAAAATGAGTTCTGTATAATGTTGTATGTTGTTTTTTAAGTAATTATGTAATAACTAGTGCAGCTTAGTGATTCTTTCTGACTTCCAAAGATGCAGTTATAGATTTTATGGCAAGGCCGTAACGTCTAAAATTGACTAGATAGAAATTGAATGAGCTTTAGCATTATGTAGAATGTGTCAAAAGGAGTCATTATAGATAAAAACGTATTTAGTGTTTTTTGCAAGACGATTTATACCCTTTATTCCAACATAATAGTCGCTTACGTGGTAAACAATAGTCTAAACAATGATTTGCAACTTTTTCAACTCGGACATAAAGCTTATTATCATACTTATCACAGCCTAGCTTTTTCCCAAGTATGTAGAGATCAGCACGAAAACAAAACAAAAAAAAGGTGTACAATTACCAGCCTAACGTACTGTTGAAGCTCGTTGTCGCTGAGTCCGTCAAAGTTCAGCTTGTCACGCCGCTCGTCCGTCCGCCCGGCCACATGGCCGTCTGTCCGGCCGTCTGCCCGGCCATCCGTCCGGCCATCCATCTGGCCATCCGTCCGGCCCTCTACCCGCACGAGACCTCTCTCCGGCAACGTCAGCGGCGGCACTTTCACGAACTCCGCTACCGATGTCGGAACTGCAAACGAGTTCAATTTACTGACGCGAAGATCTTTAAAATCACGGTTACATAGAAAATCTGCTAGATATTGCAATGTTCTCGGATGTCATGTTAATTACTTCGGATATGATTGGTTCTTCCAACCTAACAGACAGGAGGTTGTCGGTAGTCGGGAGTTAGTTCTGCGACTTCTTGAGGCTAAAATGTCAAGACGTGCGCCTTTCGCTGGCGGGCCATTTGAGAGACTGTCATAAATTATATTGAAGATCAAAAATTGCGATTTGAATGAAAGACTTGATTTTGATGAGCCGGTCAGCAATGCGCAGTGGGGTGACGTGTGTGTGCGTGCGTCTTGTTTGTATGTCTTTGCTTGTGTGTGTGTGCGTTTCAGCTTGCGTGCATGTGTGTGACAGTGTAATGTTACCGGTATCGGCGGTATATAGCTCCGTCTCTCTTACACTGGAACAATGCTGGCTCTAGTACTGCCTCACCTCTCCTGCCACATGCGCCTGAGCTCCAGCAGCACGGGGTTGCCGAGGTAGTAGCGGTAGAACAGCGCCTCCTTCAGGAAGATATAGCTCCGTCTCTCTTACACTGGAACAATGCTGGCTCTAGTACTGCCTCACCTCTCCTGCTGCTGGCCGCGTGTGTGTGACAGTGTAATGTTACCGGTATCGGCGCGGGAGAGCTCGAGGGCGGGAGTGTGTCCGTGCGTGAGGATGGTGAGGGCCTGCCGCCACTGCGCCTCCATGACGCCGTGCAGCTGCGCCGCCAGTTGGCCGCGTGTGTGTGACAGTGTAATGTTACCGGTATCGGCGCGGGAGAGCTCGAGGGCGGGAGTGTGTCCGTGCGTGAGGATGGTGAGGGCCTGCCGCCACTGCGCCTCCATGACGCCGTGCAGCTGCGCCGCCAGCTGGCCGCGTGTGTGTGACAGTGTAATGTTACCGGTATCGGCGCGGGAGAGCTCGAGGGCGGGAGTGTGTCCGTGCGTGAGGATGGTGAGGGCCTGCCGCCACTGCGCCTCCATGACGCCGTGCAGCTGCGCCGCCAGTTGGCCGCGTGTGTGTGACAGTGTAATGTTACCGGTATCGGCGCGGGAGAGCTCGAGGGCGGGAGTGTGTCCGTGCGTGAGGATGGTGAGGGCCTGCCGCCACTGCGCCTCCATGACGCCGTGCAGCTGCGCCGCCAGCTGGCCGCGTGTGTGTGACAGTGTAATGTTACCGGTATCGGCGCGGGAGAGCTCGAGGGCGGGAGTGTGTCCGTGCGTGAGGATGGTGAGGGCCTGCCGCCACTGCGCCTCCATGACGCCGTGCAGCTGCGCCGCCAGCTGGCCGCGTGTGTGTGACAGTGTAATGTTACCGGTATCGGCGCGGGAGAGCTCGAGGGCGGGAGTGTGTCCGTGCGTGAGGATGGTGAGGGCCTGCCGCCACTGCGCCTCCATGACGCCGTGCAGCTGCGCCGCCAGTTGGCCGCGCCGTCGCCGGAACGACTCCAGCTTGCTCTGCACACAACACAAGCACGGTCAAGCGTACCTCACGTGTACAAAGGTCCCTTACTGCTAACAAAACAAGACTGTTACCGTGGGCGTGAGATTGGTTGTGAGACAAGAATATTTATTATTCCAAAACCCACCTATCATGCGAGATTAGGGTGAGAAGACTGGGTGAAGTGTGATGAGGACGACTTCACCATAGTTCAGAAGAAGAAGAAGCCTACTTGTTGCAATCAATGCGGTACTGGACTGTCAGGACCAAATATGCTGCTGCGTCCAGCGATACCATCGACTTTATGTGTCCCGTGTGCATCGCTCCACGAAGGTTGAGATCGTAGAGTACATGAAGGTGAAGACCAGCTGGACCTCGAGGGTCGAGAAGTAGGAGCCGAGTCACAACAGCAACTTCAAGTTGTTTGTGGTGTGAGTTCCGACACGACATCTCGACAAGTTTCTCAAGGAAGAGTTTTGGCCGTAGGGTGTAGTCTACCGATGGTTTCGCGGCAGGCTACGTGACACCGACGACGCCGCCACTTCGTGTGTCTTAGTTCATAGTTTATAAGTTATGTTTTGTATGTATTAGTGCAGGGTTTCTCAAAATTCTGGCTCCTCGTACCCCCCATTCAAGTTTCCAGATGACAGCAAACCCCCCCCCCCTTGGAGGGGGGGGGGTGTTCGAGAAAAGAATAACATTGTATCTATATTACATATTATAATAAAACAGTAAAAAAACTGTGTCTGTACCAGGCCCGGACTGGGACTCGAAATCGGCCCGGGTATTTGAGAGATAGTCGGCCCTCCACTTTCAAGAGAAATGAAAACCACTAATATAAATTTTGAATCAACTGTGGAAAACATCTAAAATATAACGTTCGCCTGAGATGCTAGGCTGCGACTCGAAACTAATATCGACGCTGTCGAACTAGGGTGTCGCCAGCTTTTGAACCACTTGGTACTTGATTAAATAGAAGTGGAAGTAACTAATTTTGAAGAGGTTATTGAAAAGTCTAGGATCTAAAAAAAAAATTGAGCTCTCCACTTCAGAAAAGTTAGCTTTTCTTTAGACCATTTATTCAGAAATAGACGTTACTTAATCGACATAAAAAGGCAAGGTTTTTTAAATACAGAAGTAAGGCTCCAAGAGCGAGCGAAGCGAGCTCGGGAATTTTAACACCCTACCTTGGACATGTTAGAATTGTTTCGACCCTTTATACAAGAGTTATTTGGTCGACTTGCAGACAAAGCCAAGAATCAAGAGGATGCAGCCTGCAAGAGCGAGCGAAGCGAGCTCGAAAAAATTTTAACACCTTGCCCTAAACAAGTCAGAATTGTTTCGACTTATTGGTGTTACTTGGTTGACTTATAATCGATAATGTAAAGATCCAAAAAGAAAGTAGGTTGCAAGAACGAGCGAAGCGAGCTTTAAATTTTTTACATCTTGCCTCATGAAATTCAGATATATTAATAATATTTTGAGATCAAAATGTCTACATGCTCCATTTTTTGCAACTTGTGTGTACATGCCAGAATTGCCTATTGCGGCCTCGGGGCAAGGGACTCCCTATTTTATTTCAGCCTGTCTATACCGGTCGATCATGCAAAAATCCAATAGGAGTGCCAGTCCGGAGGCAGAAAAAAGGAACCTTTGTGTTAACAGTTTTTCGCAGGGTTTAAAGTACGAAACGCGCGCAGAAAATGTGTAAGTTTGTAGCGGTAGCACGACTTGTCAGAGGCTCATTTTTAGCCTTTAAAATATTTTCGTTTAGGTCGGGCATTTTTTTTTTAAATTAGCAAAAGTAATCCGACCATCAATCGGCCACACCGGCCCACCGGGCATCCGGCCCATCGGGCATTTGCCCGATTTGCCCGTATGGCCAGTTCGGGCCTGGTCTGTACATTGAATATATTAAAAAAGAAATAATTGAGGGGGGTTTAGAGACAGTAATAGAGCACGAATTCAAAAACAAAATCTGTCTGTTTGTACACGCTAATCTTCGGAACTACTGGACGGATTTGAATGTTTTTTTTTTGTTGTATAGGTATTAAGTCTGGGCAACATATAAGCTATAATTTATCTTGGAAACTTGAACACCTGATGCAGAACCGCAACAGACCAGCTAAACTATAAGAGATACAAAAATGGTACCATAGCAAAAATTGTTCTACGTGATGAGAATTTTCTGCTGAGAGAATAAATTTGAAGATCTGGAACACCTGATGTAGAACTCCAAGAGCCCAGCTACACTAACATCACATGAACATCGTCATCATAGGAATGACGTTTTAGCAATAAATTGTTCAATCTGATGAGCACTCTCTGTTGACTTATAAAAATCGAAGATCTGGAACGCCTGTTGAGGAACTCCAATAGCCCAGCTACACCATAACACATATAGGAATGACGTCTTAGCAAAAGTTGTTTGGTCTGATGGGCATTTCCTGTTGACTTATAAAAATCGAAGATCAGAAACATCTGATGTGGAAATCAAAGCTATCACTAATTTCAATGTATAATTAGAAAATAACATAAGCTGGAAGTACCTCCACGCGGTGAACGCGGTGGTAACAGTTTAAGACTGATTTTCGATGACGATGGTATATAATGGAAAATTTGACTCTACTGGCCAAAACTCCCATTTTTTTTTTTTTTATCGAATAAATATGCCTTCGGGCTTATGTTATTTGAGTGTTTAATTTCCTTTCCATTTATCTTCGTGATACGGTGACGCAGGGGAGCAGTCACTTAGACTTTAATTGATAAGATATTATCTTCTTCACAATAAAACTATAACCATGCCTAGAAAGAGGTCAAATCGTTCCCAATGTTCCAAAAGAGCTAAAAGATTGAGGATCATGAGATCCCAAGAATCTACCGAAGAGCGTCAGGAGAGACTCGATGCTGTTCGAGAACATCAGGCTGCAACTCGCTCCGTGGAAACCTCTTCGGATCTCGAAGCACGCCTGCGTTCTCAGTGTATTTACGCATCTACATCCAGGTCTCTAGAGACCAGTGAAGAATATGATGCACGACTGACCGCTGATCGCGAACGTCATACATTGGTGCCGATTCCCTTGTTTACAAACTAAGCCAAATTTAAGTTCAGTGCATCTTTTTCTTTCTATTTCATTGAGAAAAGGACAGAAGATAAATTTTAGTTATGTTCTGTCAAATTAATCAGCGCCATACAAGTTTTAGTCGCGATTAAAAAGTTGACTACTAAAATTACATCAAATTACGTCAGGTGCTGACTAATTTGACAGGAATAAACTAACATTTATCTTCTGTCCTTTTCATAATGAAATAGAAAGAGAAAGATGCATTCAACTTAAATTTAGTTTAGTTTGTGAACAAGGGAATCGGCACCATTGTCTCGCGAGTCGGAGACGTTCACAGAAATAGAATTACGCTTGAGTTCTCAGCGTATCTATGCATCGAATTCTAGGTCTCTAGAGACAAGTGGGGAACGTGATGCTCGACTGACTGCTGATTGTGAACGTCACGCATTGTCCCGCGAGTCGGAGACGTTCACGGATAGAGAATTGCACTTCGACATCAGATGTTTCAGATCTTCGATTTTGACGACCCCGTTGTCGCTGGCATAATCAACAGGATCCGCGTACGAAGTCGCGGGCAGAAGCTAGTATAGAATAAAATAAACTTTATTAATTGAATAAAAGGTAACAAATACAGGCCAAAAACAAATATTAATATTAATGTGAAAATTGACTCAATTTGTGACAAGAAACAATTAGCCTGATGGGCTTGTTTCTTGTCACAAATTGAGTAATTTTTTTTAATAATATTGGACAATTTAAGCCTTAATTCTGACTCGGCATCAAGTCGATTTCTGTATTTCGTTTTTATCATAATTAGGTGTGAAAACCCACTCTTACATAACGCCGGGTTAGAGGCAAAACCAACTATCACGATTTTTTGCAGTTTTTCACTTTAATATACCATTCGAATCGATATTCGATTCTCTATCTAATGGTAAAACCAACTAAACCGCAGAACTTACCGTTCTAGAGTTAGAATGTAAAAACCGATTATATTGTTACTAGACTGAAATAAGAAACAAATAAATAAAGATAGTGTATTTTTAGAGAATTAAAAACCTTTAATTCGTAATAATTTGAAAATATTATATTATATTATTATTATTATATTATATTATTATATTTCGAAATATAGATGCAAAAAATACCAACCTTTTTTAGTGGTTTTTAGTCCTAAAATAATGTCAAAGGAAGGTTATAGTCACTAATGGTAAAAAATTACATCTTGGATTAGCTCCTTTTTGTTCTTGAACATTCAAACTAAATAAATATAGTCGATTTTGGCGTTCGGATTTTCGGTTTCTGTTTAGCAAATTGCCTAGAAGCAAAACCGATTAAATTATGGAATTCCCCGCGCAGCCGCTGTCGCTGCTGACTGCAAACCGGATGCATCACCCACGATTATCGGTGATGAGACTGTACATGCCGCGGAAATGCGGAAGTCGAGGCTTATTAAACGCGAAAACCCTCCATGATCGCGAGGCGTGCAGTTTTCGAGAGTATTTTTTAAAAGCCGAGGTGGGTATATGCACCGAGATGTGGTCGCAGTGGACCCACCCCGCTGTTCATGGGTAAAAAAAAATGGCGCAAACTTGAAGTACTTACTACAGACAAAACTTTCGGTTTCCTCGAAGAGGTCACCGAAGCGAAGTCAGGATACGGACGCTAAGAAGTCTACATCAGGCCCATGTAGGGCCCGTTAAAAGCGCCCGTGAAGCTATTTGCCCTGACACACCTCTTGCGGTCATTCGTGTCTAATGCTTCAGGCTTGCGCCAGTTCTCGTTAGCCAGGGAGAGCGGGGTGAGGCCTTTGTCCACTGAGACCACATCTCGGTGCATCTCCACGTCGTCGGCTTCTAGGAAGTATTCCCTGAGACCTCACGGTTGTGCAGGGTTTTAGCATTTAAGAAGCCACGACCCCCGCACTTCCGCAGGATATACAGTCTCATCACCGAACGTAGGTGATGCATTCAATTTGCGGTCAGCAGTTTGCGTACCCTCCTATCTAGTGCATCAAGTTCCGTCTGAGTCCATTGAGTACCTATACGGAAAGAATACAACAAAACCGTCATGACCCAACCGCTGACTGCCTAGCACCTTATTCAGGTGGCAAAAAAGCGCTCCCTCAACGATTGCTTCATGTCGGCAGTGTTAATTGATACCTAATGCTTTCGACATACCCAAACACTTGTAGGTTTCTGTTGCGGAGAGGGATCTAAGATGTATGGAATCCGAGAGTTGAGTTCCCACGGATTCCGTAATCTCCTTTTGCTTCACATGCATGACTGCACATCTGTACACACCAATTTCGTTCTGATGGCGCTACTGAAAGTTTTTGTTACCTTCAGTAGCTTCATCAGTTGCAAACAAAACTAGACCTGAACCCTCCAGCAGGGCGCTGAGAGGGTTCAAAGCCTTGACTAAACCACAATGGACCCAGACTTTCACCCTGGAATAAACCGACTGCTCGATCCTTATCGGTTCGCTGTTCCTCTGGATGCACCGTTCTCCAGTGACGCTCCAGTGATAAATGACATCAGGAACGTTCGCAAAGTTGCATCTACTTTGTACAACTCCAGCACGCTCATGCGCCATGTACGAGGCACAGAATCACAGGCCTTCTTGTAATCTATCCAACATGTAGACCCCTTCGGGAGCGGCGATCCTGTTGGCTAATGGCCATATCAATGAGGATCAGCTTCTTAGTACCGCGGGACACGTTGCTACCGACCGATGGTAGACAAGTGATTGGTCTATAATTTTTGGGCTCCGCAGTACTACCGGATTTATGGTGCAGACTGCAGGTGGCTAATTCCTGTCGTCAAGAACGGGTGCAGCGACCCTGACTCGTAAGGTTGATTGAATCTAAAGCACACAACAGCGCTTTGTTTTTCTTGTGCATAGGCAAACGAGCTAGACGTGTCTAAGTTCAGGCAGTTTGGAACGGTACTCCCGGAATGCACTCTCCAAACTGCTTCTCGATTGTGCGTTGCACTGCAGGGTACTCACGGATATAAGATGGCAGAGTGATTAATTATTTTAGAATTGGTTGGTAAAGGCAAATTGTTTGTTTCGATTACGAAGCTTGTTCATAAAAAGTAAAAAAATAATAAAAAATAGTGCTTCTTCTTGTGACCTGTCGGTTTTATTTTCCCTGAGTTTTCTTGTACTGGCTGATACTGGCTAGTAATAGTAGTTACACAATTTGAATGATTAGGCAATACAAATCAGTAACTTAATTTTGCATTCTACATTCGAAGACATCTATTAAGAAATAGAAAAGCAAAACCAACTATTTTTCGTATTTTTTTATATTGTTTCAAAACGAATGATTCTAGAATCAGCCTTACTAGCAAATTACCAAACAATACTTAAACTCACGTAAATGCGAAGTCTGTTAAGACACAAGACCATTACTTTTTCAGATATCCTGTATTTGCACTCACACACACCAACTAACCGGGGGGGTTTATTTTTTGATTTTATTTTTTTTAGTCCGAAAGAAGTTTTTGTGTTCAATAAGTAACTCTTTGAAACTAAGATAATGATAGAACACGCTCATACAGTTGCAACTGAAATAATTTGATGACTAAGGACTTTATTTTAATAGCAAACTTTCCAAATGCCTTAACGGAAAATTTTAAATTGACTTTTTGGACTAAATAATTGGTTTTGCCTTTAACCCGGCGATAAGTATGTTGTAGCAAAGGGTAAAAGGAAATTTAACGCTTTGCGAGCGACAGTCACAAATTTACGGCCAAAATTTGGGTAGCCACCCAGCCGCCATTTTACGTAAATTTTGTCGCGAACCCCCTACCGTCGCATGGCGAACCCCTAGGGGTTCGGGAACCCCCACTTTGAGTAACCCTGTATTATTGTATATTTTTATGTTGTAAATGTCATTTTGTGTATTTTATCTATGGGCCTTAAGATGCCTGATACTAAAATGATTGATTGATTGAAAAGGATTGTATAAATAGGGCGTAATCAAGACGACAGAAAGGACACTGGCGACATCTTTGAAGCAAAACAACAGTGCACAGTGTGTTAACATCACACAATCCTGAATCGCGATATCAAAGTTATGACCATAATACAAAACCCGACAATAACCGTCCGGCAGTAGCCCACCAGACTAAACACCTGTCTGGTCGGAGGATCCTGCCTCTTCAAAGGAATCTTGAGGAACTTAACACCCTGTTCCTCATACTCCTGGTGACCCCGACACACAGTTACATTTGGTGGCAAAATGTGGGCCGTGTGAATTAAACTATTAATTTCCATACAAATTAGTGCCTGCCCATGTGTTGTTGTAGTGTGGTACATGCATGGGCGCCGGGATCGGTGCAGGGTGCAAGGGGGAGGTTCGAAAAGAAAACAAATAAAAAGATACATAGCAAAAAGATTTAGATTCCGAAAAATCTTTCCGAGGCGAAAAGCAAATATTTTCGAGCTCGCTTCGCTCGCTCGTACTCCTTTTCCCGTTTCTGTTTGTTTGAATAAAAATAACCTAGCATATCCTAAAATATTCAAGTCACTTCGCTCGCTCAGACATCTTATGTCCTTTGCGTGCATAAGCTTTTCTATATAAATAGGCACAATAAATAATAGGCTATTTCTACAATAAAGAACAAAAGAAAACCTACCACATTCGAGGTGGGTGCTAAAATCTTCAAGCTCGACACGCTCGCTCTTGAATACTGATTTTTTTTTGTATCGATAGTAGGCTTTTCTGTGGAGGAGCTCGTGGCTAAATAATAACAACTGCTCGGGTCGATCTTTAGGTTAAGCCGTGCTTACCTAGGTTGGTCTGTGGATGGGTGACCACCCTTACATACCGAGTTTCCTCCGTGCCTCGGAAAGCACGTTAAGCTGTTGGTCCCGGCTGTCATTTGTCTATTGTTGACAGTCGTTACAGGTAGTCAGGGGCCCAAAAAGTCTGACAACCAGTCTTACCAAGGGGTATCATATCACCCAGTACTAATTGGGTTTTGGAGGTCGGAAGGTAGTCGCTCCATGTAAAATACAAGTATTCAGCTGCATACGGTTAGACTGGAAGCCGACCCCAATATAGATGGGAAAATGCTAGGCAGATGATGAGTAGGCTTTTCTGTATAAATCGACGAAGTTACTTCTTGTACGAATTGACAAACAAAAATCTAACATGGTATATGTTAGATTTTTGTTTTTTTTTTTTTGCAGTCCGCCTCTTATGAGGCGGACTGCAAAAAAATACGAGCTGTTTTCATGGAACTGAAGGTGCACCTCCCCGGAAATAATCCTGCCGGCGCCCATAGGTACGTGTGAACAAGCCTTAAACCTTCTTACCTCGAGCAGGCCGATCTTCTCGCTGGACTGCGCCAGCTGCAACCTGTATAGTTTGATTTCTTCTCTCTGTTTCTCTTCCAAGACATTAACTTCAAGTTTGTGCCTGAAAATTGAATAATAGGCTAAATTATCGCGGGATGCACCCTCATTTCGCCACAGTTATGTTTGAGTGCAAATGTAATAGGGGGCAGGCATGCCTCTTGTCATCAACTCTTCACAAATCCAGATTCCGTGGCAGCTATCGAGACAATATTGAGGAAAAAACCCAATAATACTTTGCACGACCTGGGAATCGAATCCAGCAGCTCGTGCGCAGTAGTCGCGCTTGCAACCACTAGCTAGACCCACGAGGAAAACGGAAACGACCCGATACACAAGGTAGGTAGTAATTACAAATAGGCTATTACGGACAACACGCGACAGTGTGCTTACGGCTACAATGCTTTTTAAATTGCAATAAACAATTGTGAACTTGACACCACCAATCAGTTGGCATGATTATATGAGTTGTCAGCGCGTGTCCTCTTATAGATGTTGTATGGCAATATTAGTAAGGCTTCCCACAGACGGACTGCATCGCAGCCACCGCGCGCAGTCGATATATTCAACTGCATGCAGTTGTACGTTCGACTATGTGCAGTCATGATATAAACTTCACGCGGTCGGCTGCAGTCGTGTGCAGCAACCGCATATAGCTAGTGTGCAGTTGTAACTGCATGCGGTTAGCGATGGACAGCGTGCGTCGACACTACACGACTGCAGCCGACCGCGTGAAGTTGATATTGCAGTTGAATATTCGATATATTATGCGCGAGGTTGCTGCGATGCAGTCCGTCTGTGAGGCGATGCAGTCCGTCTGTGACAGGCCTAACTTCCGACGACTCGTATTAATTTGTCAACTCAATGACTATTTATTGGTTTCAAAATCTAATTTTAAAATAAGACTTTTAGTTGAATGATTGGAATGCAATAAAGTGAAAAAAATCGAAGTAAGTTAAAAGTGTCAACTAAGTAATTGATGATATGAAAGAAAAACAAATAAATGATGCGTGGCGGCTGAGACTGAAAGAAAAGAAGACGGTTGCGCCGACCAAAGTAATATGGGACAAGGGTTGGACGATGTGGACGGTGTCAAGTACACGAGGATGTATATCTGTGCACTCACTGGTCGTGTATCCTCGCCAGCTGCTTGTGGAAGGTGTCCTGCAGGGCGCTCTCCCTGGCGCGCGCGTCGGCTTGCATGTCGCCCTCGGCCGCGTCCAGTTGCTGCTGGAACTCCCGTAACTTGCACAGCACCGCCTCCTCCAACTGCTTCTGATAGTGACCCTTCAGCTCCGTCTTCTGAAGCTCCAAGTGTTTCCGAAGAGTCTTCGTCTCCATCTCCAAGTTTTCCTAAATGGTTGACATTGTTAAGCTAAAATTGCGCGCTCCTCATTACAAGGGCTGTCAACGGCACGTCCATAGCTAGCGGTTCTCCTGGTTCAAGTGTCACCACTGTCGTGCAATTGACCTAACAGATAATGTTGTACATGATTAAAATGAATAGTAGATCAATAAAGGGGCTTGAATATCTTGGTCTGCGTTTCAGTTACATTTTGTTTTTTCGAAAAACTGACATTCGCTTATTTATATTAACAGCAGACATTATACAATAAAGATAGAACCTGAATCTGAATAGCATCTGTTCACTGATGGCTCCATCGCGCCATCACCATCAGTAAAACCTTGATAGCTTATTTTTCAGAAACGAGACACTAGGAGATTTTGTCTGGTTTGTATTGTTTGCATCAATATGCCAGCTGAAAATGGCGGAAAGTTAGGCGGGCTAAGCAGGTCTATACTAAAATATTCAATAGTAGATTATGCACCAAGGGGATAAAGTAGTGTCTTATGTAGCGGGCGCCGCGCCGTATTGAATCCCGAGCAAAACGACGGATCCTAGCGTTAACTCCCGAGCGGAGCGAGGGAGTTTAGAGTTAACTCCCGAGCAAAGCGAGGGAGTTAAGATTAGAATCCTGAGTGCAGCGAGGGAATCGAGGTCGCCCAAGACGAAGGCACCTTTATCCCCAGGTGAATACTCTACTTTTCACACCATCTACGAGACAATAAAAGCAGTAGTACTAGAATCAAAGTATTTATTATAATTACAAAAACAGTCTGTTAGTAGACCTATTTAATAGTAGATTTTACAACAAGTGCACAAAATGAACAATTTTTATCCGAGACTTTTAGCAGCCCGAGCCGAAGGCGATGGCTAATAGTAATGTCGAGAATAAAATGGTTTTGTGGACGACTAAAAACTCTGCTTTTCACTTCGATTGTGAGGAAATAAAACAGTAGTATAGCATAACATATCTAATTAAAATTCAAAGTAAAATTAGTACAGTTTTAAATACTGAAGGAAATTGTTTTTACGGCATACCTATCGCCACTTTATTTTTTTTAAATCTTATGACATTGATATTAGGTTTAGGCTGCAGACCTATACAGCCTACTATTAAATTAATTTTGTAATAATAATTTTCCTAAATTATTTAACTAGCCTACCGTACTTGAATTTAAATTTTAATATATTTTATGTCTTAAAAACACATAAGGAAAATAAATTAAAGTAAATATTATAAAATAACAAATTCTATCTATGAACTTCTTATTGTGTTTGGCTGTATGACTCGTTTTCTTTGCCTTATTATATGATACATTTATGAGTAGATATGTTAATGCACTTGTGCACAAAATTCGATTTTGTGCAGCCTATATCCTGCACAAATAAGCACTTACAGAGCATGAGAAGTGCAAAACAATTAAAAGTTAAAGGTAACGTTTGATACATTAGACCAGTTGTGGAAAGACAAAGTAATTTGTTGTATAACAATGAACAAAGCAAAGCAATTATCAGTATTCGCGCCTCTTTTTAATTTGTGTTCTTTTTAGGGTTCCGTACCCAAAGGGTAAAAACGGAACCCTATTACTAAGACTTCGCTGTCTGACCGTCTGTCTGTCCGTCTGTCTGTCACCAGGCTGTATCTCATGAACCGTGACAGCTAGACAGTTGAAATTTTCACAGATGATGTATTACTGTTGCCGCTATAACAACAAATACTAAATATAGTCAATGGTACGGAACCCTTCGTGTGCGAGTCCGACTCGCACTTGGCCGGTTTTTTTTCTTTTAATTAGATTCTATCTCGTGGCGGCCAGTTCGATTTTCGAAACATTTGCTCAAAAAATGCATTTACGGAGCCTGTATACATTAATAATAATAATATATATTTATTTAATTTGACAACATTGATCCACTGGTTAGTACACAAACAAACTTATCAACTAAGTGTTAGTATTTATTAACTAAGTACACAATTATTTCTATTATTTTTCATCCCTGCCACACGAGCAACCGGACAAAGTGTCTTACTATCGGTGCATCGTGCTGTTCAGCTAGGGTTTTCAAAATACTGTTGTGGCTAGCCCTCATTCTGCCTATTAAGGATGCGCTCTTTTGCTCATAATGGCATAAAAGTCATCAGTTCGTGCTGCAGCAAACATGCTTGACGCACTACAGAATCTGGGCAACCTCACCCACCAACAGCACCCTAAAGCCATTATTATATTGCACACGCAGAGCATCTAGAGCCCTCCGCGTATAGCTGACCCACAAACTGCTCGTGTAGAACCCTTGACAATAAGCTTTAAACAGAGTTATTTTGACTTCGTTGCTACAACGAGCGAATCTGTGAGCCAGCATATTGCATCTGGCTGCTAGTGCCCTGCGCTCGCGATCCATATCTACCTGATCTTTGAGGTCCTCGGTGACATAATGTCCTAAGTATTTAAATTGGGCGACCCTTTTAAGGGTTCGTCCATTGAGGGATATTAAGGGCTCGTAATTTAAATGTTTCCCGGAAGCAGCAAAGATCAGGTACTCACTTTTCGCAACATTATACACCAGACCGTGGGCTGCTGCATACCTTTCACAGACGCTCAGCATGTCCCTGATTGAGCCAGCCGTTGGACCCAGCAGCACCATGTCATCAGCGTAGCTTAAATTATTGACGCTAACACCACCTATTTTGCATCCAACTGGTCTGCTGCTGAGTTCAACGATCAACTCATTTACATACAGGTTGAAGAGCTTAGGTGAGGTTAACCCCCCCTGCCTCACCCCACACTCCAATCTGTACGCTTCAGATAGAACGTCTCCCCAACGAACTTGGTTTAACTGGTTAGAGTACCAGTACGAAAGGTGGTGGTCTTCGAAAGTTAAAAATTACGCACCATACAACGCAACGTGCGGTAAAATAGGTACTCCTAAAATAGATACTTCTAAGTACCTAATTTACCGCATACCCCGGCGTATAGCACCGTGCGTATTCTTTACGGTTTTTTTTCAACTAGGCAAAATGAAAATCGAAAATCCAAATTTTCGGTTTATTCTTCATGGATGTCGTTTTCGTGGTTTTTGGGGTCGCTGATAACGAAAATGAGGTCAAAATGAAAATCCAAGATGGCGCCGACGAAAATTTTCGGATTTTTCTTCATGGGTGTCGTTTTCGTGGTTTTTGGGGTCGCTGATAATGAAAATGAAGTCAAAATGAAAATCAATGATGGCGCTGACGAAATTTTTTGGATTTATCTTCATGGGTGTCGTTTTTATGGTTTTTGGGGTCGCTGTTTGTTTCATTACATATTGTACTGTTTTCTCGCAAATGTGTTGAAAAACGTTGTATGACACACGTGCAGAAAATGGTTTTTACAAACTCCTGACGATGGTAAGCCCTCGACATAAATAACTATTTTAGCTGTGTACTGTGAAAGTACCTACTAGGTACCTATAGTAAATATTCGTATGCGATTTATGTTCCAAATTCAAATGACATTATTGACCAGCAGGTCATGATGAAATTCAGTACAATATTATTGCCCTGCTAGACCTCAGGGCGTAAATGACTTACTTTCGGTTAGGTTTGCATGACATATAATTTGACATTTTACTAAACCTAAAGTGAGTCATTAGTGGCCGGGGGCACAGCCGGTCAATAATGTTGTACTGGATTTCATTATGACCCGCTGATCAATAATGTGATTTTAATTTGGAATCTTACATGCTCAGCTAAATTGGCAGTATAGTACTAACAAACACCCTTTGTTGGTGCCAGAAAGAGGAAAGCTATCCTCGATACCCTTACTACGCGTGGATGATATTCTCGATTTCCTACAAAATCATAACGACTGCTTCTTCATATCGTAGCCATGTTTTCGAAGACATAATATTGTAAGAATAATTAGATAATTACGAACCATTTTTTTAAAGGAATGGAATAACATTAAAACTGGCATTAATTATAACAAATACCGTACCGCGCCGTAATACCGTAATAGTAATTGGCTGTAACATTAGTTAATTATTCTTACTGTTTGTTTATTTAATAAATACTTTGTTTTTCGTACTATGGCTATTATTTTCTCACAGTAGGTGTAAAAAGTAGAGTATCCTCCTCTGGGCTAAAGGTGTCTTTGCCTTGGACTAGCTTGAATCCCTCGCTGCATTCAGGATTCTTGTATTAACTCCCTCGCTTCGCTCGTGAGTTAAACTCTTAAATCCCGAATCCTTCATTGCGCTCGAGATTCAATATGACGCCCGTGACATAAGGCACAACTTTAGCCCCTCGGTGCATAATCTACTATTAAATACTGTATTGTACGTTAGAATTACAACTTGGCTCATATTAGGGTCAACTCACACCGAAAGAGCGGTGAAGGGCAGCGAAGCGGAGCGCACATTTGAATTATAACTTTATTTTCATTACTATACTACTTATTATCGCTCTGTTTATGGATTTCGCCGGAATTCCCGCGGCGCCGCGAGCATCGCGCGACTCGTTCGAGTTTCTCATGCGATAATAAGTATTATAGTAATGAAAATAAAGTTAAAATTCATATGTGCGCTCCGCTTCGCTGCCCTTCGCCGCTCTTTCGGTGTGAGTTGACCCTTAGACTCGTGTTTTGCGAGGCACGGCGGAAACTCGGTATATGATGGATCCATCCAACCATGCACGGACCGACCTGGACAAGCGCGGCCCATCCAGAAGATCGACCTGCACGGCTTTTATTATTTTAGCCACGAACGCCTCAACATTTATAAAGTAATAGACTTACGCATTTCGCCATGAGCTCGGTGGCGTGGCTCTGCTGGTCGGCCAGCTGTCGCTGCAGCAAGTGGTTCCTCGCTCGTTCCTCATTCATCTTCTCTTTGAGCAAGTCTCGCTCCTCCGCCGCCAGGCACGCGCCGTCCTCCAACGTCTGAATCTTACCACTCAACTCACTTATCTTACGCTTCGTCTCGTCGTGCTCAGATTTTTCCTGAAGTATCAAAATGATTCAACATTAAATTAAGATGGTTGTTCCGTTCTGCAGGTCAATCTTTAATAATATTGTAAATTTGAAAGTTTTTTGCATGACTGTCTGATATCCTTCCACATCTGTTATGAAGGTATTGGTCAAAATGGTTGTAAGTCCAACAGAATTTCAATACAACTCAAATCATAGCACATAATAAGGAGGTAGTCCAATTCATACTAAGGCCACAAGCTACCAGAGATAGGCCCAAATGAAAATGTTGGAATTTCCTGTATTATGTAGATTTTGACGAAATTTGATGACAACATTGCATTTGTCTTGTCGGCGAAGTCTTAGAATTGAAAAAGGACTGTTAAGACTGTATAACGGAACCTTCTTGAATAACTTGCTTTATTAGAATATGGAATAAATAGTTAGAATATACGATCAAATCTTTGGTAAAATACTTAAAAGGCAACATACCTATATCAGGTGCCTCATTTCTGCTCTCCGGTGACTAGGGTACTTGTTTTTTGAGCATGAAGTGAAGTCAAAATTATAAGCTACTATTTGAGATACATTTCAATTCTGTTGGCCTTACGTACTCATGGTTCTATGCCAACAGAGAAGAACATAGTTTAGTTTTCAGTCAGCCTGTATATTTTTAATACAACACAACACAAGAACAAGCCGCCCTGTTGCTGTACAAGAGGTACTGGGTTTGATTCCCGGGTCGGAGAAAGATTGGGGAATTCCATCAGGAATTTCTCAGTAGAATCCACAGAGACTGGATTTGTACCTGGGTGATGGCAATAGGCTCGCCCCTTGTAATAAGGGGCGAGCCTATTGCCATCAGAACTTTAACATAATTGACGAAATGTAGGTGTACACACAGCAAATTAGTTAGGTTTGCAGAGCACACCAATATAATGCTGGTGTGCGTAAAGTCAACTGGTGTATTACTTCGCCCCACGTCTCACAATAAGTCAGCAAACACGCGTGTGTGTAGCTAATCTTCGCCAAGATTGGCCGCCGTGATTGAAAACGGTTAGGACTATTTTGTAGGCAAATAATATTAAGCATAAATTTCACCTTGTTGCTAACTGGTCTTGTGGCATAGGTGTATAAGCAATGGGCTGGTAAAACAAATGTCGTAGGATCGAATCCCGCCACCGTCATTGACTTTTTGCATTTTTAAAAACTTTTGTTGTCATTTTGTTGAATTTTTATTTTTCTATTTTAACTGATAATAAGAAAAAAATATGGAAGTGAAAATTAAACAATTTGTAATAAGAAAACAACAACATTTATTGCCTAGGTTTTTATAATAATTATAATTACAAATTATAAAGTTTTGTGTATGACAAATATTCTAAGTCGGACAGGAAATAACGTTATTTTTCATATTCAAGAGAGTAATTTAATTATAGTGATATGAATAAACATGTTAGTAAGAAAGATATTAAGATACAGGTATCCTAAATTGTTATCTCACTAACAATAACATCACTCACATAAAACAAATTACCCCTTGATATTTTTATTAATAGCCGATTGGTGCGCCTTTACTATCGGTATGCAACGCGCACACTTGGTAGCATCAGGTTATGTAAAACGTTCAAGTAACCTTCACTGGTATTGCGACCCCCTACCTGCACTAATTCACCAGGACCCATTGATGACATTCATCCCCAAAATCTCAAAGTAAAGCAGCCACTAGACCTGCATGGAAGAATATTTTTTTTTATTATAGCATGCACCATCTTTTCGCCACAATATTTTGCGACCGTCTCTGTCTGACTTAAAACATTTTTCATAGCTAAATATAACAACATTATCGCACCAATCGAAATCCAAATATTCTCTTGCGAAGCGTACCCGGTTTTGTCTGTGAATATCTGACAGTAATATTTTCTTGGCTGGCCTACGACATTTCACACCAGCTGCACGCAAGTGGTTCCGTACAGTTTGTAATGTCACGTCATGTTTAGTCGCCATTAAACGAGTAGTGAAGAAGGGCTCAGCGATATGCGTTGCAACTATATCACGGTGCCGCGCATTGCCATCTGTGTATGCTATGGATTAGCCTTCGGTTCCGGTCGGCAAGGATCAATGCTTCCCGAATCTGCATATCGATGGACCCACAATTGCACAGTCCTTCTCTGTGAACAATAATAAAATATTGTTACAAAAAACAACAATCAATAACATGTGGATTATATAAACATTATTATTAATCTTCTAAACATATTAATAACATTTTGTTACTTACCGATATCTTTAAACGCCTCGCAATTTCACTAATTGAAACGTTTTGCTCACGCAAAATAATAATCTCAGCTCTTAAAAGTGTAGTTAAGTGATTCATAATGATTAACAAATAAAAGCACTGCTCAAAACACGCAGGGTATAATGTCTAAAAACGTAACGTAAGCTCGATAGTCAATAACATTATGACGATGAACATAAACTACTAACTTACACATGATTTGTCATTTTTAGAGGGTTTCATTAAAACATACAAAAACACCGATGTGTTGGCAGTCGGATTTGAACTTACGGCGCTAGGCGCTGGCGGCGTAAGATACTGTTTACCGCACGCTCGACCATTGCGCCACGGAGAAAATTGTTAAGTTGGCTAAATTTATGCTTCATATTCCATGCAACATCAAGTGACAAGAAATTGCAAGTGTGTGGGTGGACAACGGGTTATTGTAAAGCGCAAACACTAATAAATAGGCGAAGCCAGACAGCCGTTGACTTTACGCACACCAATAACTTTGTTAGTGTGCCCTGCAAACCGAACTAGTTTGCAGTGTGTACTATCAGATACACCTCTGCCTAAGCCTGAAGGGATAACGACCGTGATGTTATGTGTACAGGTCGCGGCACGTAACTCTAGCGCTGAACGAAACGTGGAGGGGATAGCTGCACATGTTCTACGACTGGAGAACCAATCGGCGCAATGCGGTGTGCATTGCGCCGATTGGTTCTTATTCATGCCAATAATATTGGTTCCAAGACATCCTTATTTTTACTCCTGCGCAATAACGGTCACCGCTAGAGTTTCGTGCCGCGACATGTGTGTTATTTTTTTAAAAAATTACAAAATAAATGCAGACATAATAGTGAGGCAACAGCTATGTTTATATCAATTACCAATAAATAATTGCGTGTACCTTGTGAAGGCTTAGGAAGTTGGCTAAATGATACTGCTGATTATAAAGTCAAATTAAATATATTGTCCGGACCAAAGATTTAGTAATACAAAGGAGCGAGCTCAACCAATATTAATTAGTGAAATGAGGTAAAAATGCACGAATAAGCTTTAGAGTGCATTATGACTGTATGGTTTCACCGTACATACCTTTTCCAAAGCATCTTCTAAAGTTTTAACACAATCAGTTGACTGCTTATTTAGTCTCATGACTGTTTCACAGTTTTCCTTCAACATTTCTATCTCTTTATTTTTCTTTGTAATGATGTCATCTCTCTCCTCGGCAGAGTTTTGCATCCTCTCTTCAAGTTGTTTTTTCTCTGCAGTGGCTTGCTTGCACTTCTCTTGGTAATCATGAGCCAGGTCTAAAGCTTTGTACAGTTCCGCTTCAAAGTGACTTGTTTTCTACAAATGATAAGGAATTGAATAATTATTGAGGAGCTCGTGGCTAAATAATAACAACCGCTCGGGTCGACCGTTGGGTTAAGCCGTGCTTGCCTAGGTTGGTCTGTGGATGGGTGACCGCCCATTACATATCGAGTTTCCTCCGTGCCTCGGAAAGTACGTTAAGCCGTTGGTCCCGGCTGTCATTTGCAGATCTTTGACAGTCGTTAGGTAGTCAGAGGCCCGAAAAGTCTGACAACCAGTCTTACCAAGGGGTATCGTATTACCCGGTACTAACTGGGTTGTGGAGGTCAGATAGGCAGTCGCTCCATGTAAAATACTGGTATTCAGCTGCATCCGGTAAAACTGGAAGCCGACCCCAACACAGTTGGGAAAAGGCTAGGCAGATGATGATGATAAGGAATTGAATAGATTTTGTTAAATTTAATTATGTGACTAAGATATACACCGGCCCCATCTAGTTTTAAAAAATGACGTGTAAAAGTGTTTGTAAAAACCTACTTGCAAAATAAACATCATTTATCATTTATATACATATAACACAGAAATCTTGGTTTTGATATTTTGGCATTGCACCATAGTTTTTTTTAGCAAATTAAGTTGATAGCCATTTTTTTTTGTGCCAATAATATGACAAACAAAAGCCAAACCAAAGGAATAGGGTGATGTTCTAATAGCACGCGAATATGAGATCAACGCAAGATTGCGCGTTCCTAAGAACTCTTGAAAGTACATGAGTCCAGTAGGTGTCAACTACGTATACTTTCTATATGAAAAACTGTTATGCCCGATCCAGACTCTCCACGAGGCTACACGAGGGAACGCGAGTACGAGAGTGTGGACGGTGCGCTCGTGTTCTCTCGTCTTCCCTCGCCTCGCCTCGCTGTCGCTCCGTTTTGTGTCGGTTTTTCGGACGCGAGTCAAAGGACGCGAGAAGTGAGGCGAGGGAATCATCCACACTCTCGCGCTCGCTCACTTTGTAGTAACTGCTGCAGAGTAAGACCAAATGACTAAATTTTCTCTAAACAGTTGAAATCTTTGTTAATCAAGAAAGGCTACTATACCGTTGAGGAATTGAAAACTGACAACTTGACGTAAATGTAAAATAATAATAGATGCTACTGTAGGGTGCTTCCCTAACATAAGTCATGTCAATGCAAATGTAAAATGTCAAATTTAAACTTAATTGCAGAAAATGTCAGTGAATGCTCAACGGGATGAATCTGAATAAAAATGCAAGTTGTCCGACTCAAACCACGTCTAATTGAACACTAAAAATGTAATATACATAAAATGCATAGAACAATGCAATATGTCAGTGTCAATGCACTGCCAAATGTAGGTCGCGTCCAAAGTGCAAATACGCGAGCCTACTGGCTAACTTATTGTAATAAATACATTTTAAAACCCATGTACGTGCACCGTACAGCTACATTACTATACCTATGACAAAAATGATTGAACGAACTGATAATAATGATTACTTAATTATAAAATAATAAATTAATGATTGATTAATGTTTTGTATAATTATTAATGTAATATTTGTAATGTAAATAATTTTAATATAATATTTGTAATGTAAACAATTTTAATGCAATATAATTGTAATACTTAATTAGAATCAATTTTTAAGTAATACTTATATTAATATGATATATAAAATATTTGCAGTGCGCCCTTACAGGGTGCATGTCTTAATACTAGGTCATGAAATTTTAATGCATGCCTGATAACCAGTGTTTTATATGTTAGCAAATAAATAACTAAATAAATAAATAATATTGGTAGGCACATAAAGTAGCTAACGCAGTCACTTTAATCACATCCATCTTGTAGTAGACGTAGCGGGCAAGTGAATAAAACGAGAGTGTGGATTGCTACCACTCGTGTAGCCTCCACTCGCCAAGACTAGTGCCGAGAGCCTCCAGGAGGCGCCTCGCGAGAGTCTGGATGGGGCATTACAAATGTAATCATTAATTTTTTTTTTTTAAATTAAGCATTTCAGCAAACGCGCGTAAAATCGCTTCTTCGTAAACGCTCTCATACATTGCCATATGTTTCAATTTTAAGCGGGCCGCGCCGCACGACACGCCGCGTCTCCGTAAATGAGCCCATAGAGTACTTCCGATTGACCTAGAACTGTCAATTTTGGTTTAAAGCAAGGTCTTACAGTACAAGTAAAGGGAAAATTCCGAAAAAAAAAAATGAATATTAAGGTAAATTTTGGTACTTACAACTTTTCACGAAAGTCTAAATTTGCCCATAGGTATCTTTTTATCATATTGACTCAGGACCTTGATTTTTATACACTTAATAGGGACCTCAATATCTGGTATAAATTTCAACTTGCTAGGTTCCTGAGAAAATCGATGGTGACAGATGGATAGACGGACAAGAAAGTGATCTTATAAGGGTTCCTTTTTTACCTTTTGAGGTATGGAATCCTAAAAATAGCTAAATTAAATAAACCATACCTTTTGAGCGTCATCTGCAACCATTCTAAAGTTCTCTACTTCTTTGACCATCTTGTCCAGGGCCCCTCGGTGCCTCTCCTCTGCCTTGTCCAAGTTGCTAGTGAGTCTTAACCAGGCTTCCCGCAGTTTGCCAATGGCTGCATCTTTTGCACGGTCTACCTTGACAGCCACAGCTAATTTTTCTTGTTGTTCTAAAATCTTTTTTTGCAGCTGTTGTATCATAGATTCGCAGTGCTGAGAAAACAGTAATTAAAAATAAAAACATTTTGGTATAGAAGTTTCATAGTTTATATTTAATTTAATTCAATTGTTTGTGTAATTTTCTTATTTATTGATTATTTTAATGTATTTTACTTTTATGTGTTTTTAATTTTTTATATTCTGGAACTATGGACTATGTCTGAAATAAATGAATTTATTATTATTATTATAGAGAACTTCTTTGAATATTATATTTAGATGCTAAAATATTTACTTATTGAACTTACCTCTCTTTTAAGTCTTTCTTCTTCCAGCTTTATGCTATCCATTCTTTCAGCACGATCACCCCTCTCCCCCCAGAGTTCACTCAAACTTAACAGATCTGTGTCTATGGATTCTAAGTATTTATTCTGCAAAGTGCCGAGCTTTACACTATCCTTATTCTCATGGTTATATGGTCTCAATTGCGGCATCTTGAACTCTTCGTTCTTAGGTGACAAGTAGCTGTCTGTCATGGAACCCTGAGTGTTTCTACTGTAGCTCTGAGACTTGTACTGCTCCAAAACTTTTGATGCCCTGTCGTATATCTTATTTGACGAGGGCCTGAATGTGTCCAAGTAGCTTGTCTGAGGTTTTTTTGGAGTAGATGTTGGTTGCACATCTTTATCTGAGAAGTTCAGTTTTCTTATACTTGGACTGCGGGTGTCCTGTTTAGATGTTTCTTGTGACACAGTAGAAGTGCTTTCAACATGCCTAACACTAGGTTCCTCATTGTGACTCTTGTAATTCATTGAAGGAAAAGATTTTTCTGCTTTGGAGGCAGCAGTATTATTTTTAACTAAATAAATGTATTTATCAAGTACATGACCCGGCACAACGCGACCACTGGGCAGTTTTACTTCCTCTGTATTGCTTGTCGAGTCTAGCTTTTGTGAAATATAATCTCCTGTAGCCTTTATTACATTTTCTGAACTAATCGATGGCTCTTGGTCTTTGTATTTTGTGTCGGGGCTTTCATAGTTTTCTACTTTTGTAAGAAACTCATCTATTTCATGTAAAAGCAATCTGTCATTTTTTTTACTAGGTGTTGAAACTATACTGCTAATGTCACCATCCATACTTTGAATTTCATTTAAAACTTCAGTAGGTTTAGGGTAAAAAAAATCAGTTTCATCTAATTTTAAAGGTGGGACGTTTCTTCCACGCGTGCTGGCAGAATCTAAGCTAGTCAGAGACAAATCACGACTTCTTATCTTCCTAGCAGATTTCCTTTTACGCCTGCGTGGGAATGTATAACATTTGCGATCTACGCTCCGGCTATCAATGCTGTCGGTGGTATCCCAAGTTTTAGGCCTCCTTACAGTACCAAGACTAGACGCATCACTGTTCAACTCCAAACTTTCTAACCTCGACTCCAATGTGTGAACTTGATTTACCAATTTTCCGAGTACTTGTGCAGTGCAGGATTTAGGCTTATGTACAACAGTCCTGGAAGATTCCAGCAAAGAATCCTCTTCAGAACCAGAACTATGCACCAAAAAGAAATTAGGTGGTATCAGCAAGAGAACATCAGTGTCATCCGTCTCACTCATCACAACAAACAAAATGCTTTGACTTTAAACAATCACGGGCCATTATATTTTGATTCATGCAATAGATATTATTTCATCAATTTCGTAAATTAAAACCACACTCGCTCACTCGCGCTCGTTTCAGTTTGTTTATTATTTGAGTTGTTGTTCACAGCAGTGCTGCCAACCCGTCTGAGCAAAAACGCGCTGTTAGCTCTTTTAAAAAGCGCTAGAAAGCGCTAAATGGTCGCTGTCAAAAAAGCGCTGGATTTGGCGCCCAAATTCAAACAAAACGCCCAATAATTTGAGACCAGGGATGTATTAACGAATTTCGTCGGAATGATTCGGTACCTAGTTAAGACAAATTAATTATTTTGAAGTAATTACTATGTAATTCAAATTAATTAATGCATTTTTTATTGAATCAAAATAGGTTCGTCAGACTACGATACCAACTGAAACATAATTATCAGCATAAAAGTGATGCAAGTTCAAAAAATTTAAGTGATTCGTTCCGTGTTACGCACATCACAGAATAAATAATAGTAGATGTGCATATCATAATATGATTTTAAAAAGCGCTAGATTTAGCGCTAGGCGCTAGAACGCGCTACTGAACAAAAAAAGCGCCAGATCTGGCGCTGAAAGCGCTAAGTTGGCAGCACTGGTTCACAGCAGGCAGTTGGTTGCCAGCAGGGTTGGATTTAGGTACGTTGAAAAAGATGGCACAAAAAAATTAAAAGGATAGTATTAAAAAATTATAGTACACTTTAATTTTTTTGTTAATTTAACGCAATAATCATTAAAATCAACACCAGTTAAGGCAAAATTTACTCCTCTTCTAAGTTTGTCAGTTCTAAAATATTTCTATCTTCATCCTTGGCATTTAATCTCATCAGTATGAATAAAATCAGTACAATTCCCACTTTTGCTACCGCTTTTGATCAACTTTGATGGCAACACAAGACAATAAAATCAAATAAAATGGTGTCTAAATATTCATCTAACGTAAAACTAAGCATTCGGAAGCAAATTTTAAATTATAGTATTTTAGCGTACTATCCATAGATGTGGATAGTATATAGTACAAAAGGCGAAATTAGAGTATAAATACTATAATTATAGTACAAAATCCAACCCTGGTTGCCAGTGTTGCCACCCTGGTTTTTGAAAAGGGGCTGTCGGACAAGCTAGAAAGAGCTAGTTTTCAAAAATCAGTCTTCATCAGAATCTTCCAAAATCATGTCTGCCGCAGCAGGCACGGATACGGGTTTAGGGGGGGGGGGGCAATTGCCCCCCCCCCCCCCCCCCCCCTGAACCCGTATCCGTGCCGAATACGAACCGTGTCGAACCGCCGTGCTGAACCAGACCAAATACGTCACTAAATATTCTAGTTTTATATTTTGTCATGGGCGTCGCTCGCCAGGAGGAGGCAGCTGTTCCTAGAGGCTCAGGATTTTTAAAAGTTATAGGTTTTCCTGCCTGATGCCACGTAATAAATTGTAACGTAAAATGAAATCACTTAAATTAAGATATTGGTGTCGATTCTGTTGTGCACAAACTAAACTTAATTTAGGCTATTGCTATAATTTACTAAAAGGCTACTACAGACATAAATACTGCGTTGGTAGCATATTACGCGTACGCCTACGCATGGCCTAAATACGGTGTCATATTATGGGGAAATAGTACAGACTCGCCCACACTATTCACCCTACAAAAAAAACTAATTAGGATTCTAGTGAATATTGAACAAACGGATAGCTGGCCTGTAAGCCCCACTTTCAGGAACAAAAAATTCTAACCCTACCGTGCCTCTACATCTTTGAGATCTGTAAATTTGTACGTAAATACCCGAATTTCTACACAAAAAGAGAAGACATTCAAACTAAAATTACTCTAAGACATAAAAATAGACTATACATTCCTACATCCCAATTAAAAATGCATTCTTCAAGTACATATGTCATGTCAATAAAAATATATAATAAGTTACCAGAAGAAATAAGAAATTTAGATAAAAACAACATCATCATTCTCTTGCCCTTATCCCAATTCATTTGGGGTCGGCGCAGCATGTCTTCTTCTTCCATACTTCTCTATTTTTCGTCATCTCATCAGACACTTCTTTTCTTGCCATATCATTCTTTACACAGTCCATCCATCGTTTCTTTGGTCTTCCTCTACTCATATACCCATCCACATTCATACTCAAAACTTTCCTCACGACATTTTCCTCATCCCTCCGCACCACATGCCCATACCACGACAACCGATTACCACACAACTTCTTTAATAATAAAAAAAGATAAAAAATTGGTTGCCTGTAAAGTCGGTATACGGGCGAAAGTTTTACGTGACAACGACTTTGAGTGGTAAAATAAACTTTTTATGTCTGTCTCTCTCGCTCTTAGGCGGGACGCGTGCCTCTCACTCGCTCTCATTGTGAGCGCATAACGTGAGCGGAGCGTTACCCAGTTTCTTGAAGTGTCATCCGGCAAACCAATTTATAAGACGTTGTCACGTCAAAACAACATCTTTAATAATAATTTAAAATTATTTCTAAACAAAAGCTATTATATTGTGAATGAATACCTACTTGAATGACAGATTATAATTAAATATAAAGATAGGTACATTTTGATTAGAATAATTGTTTAATTAAACACAAGGACATAGCTACCTGCCTAACAAATAATAGAATTTTATGTTTGATAATTGTTTTTTTTTTGTGTTGTGGAGGTCAGATAGGCAGTCGCTCCATGTAAAATACTGGTATTCAGCTGCATCCGGTAAAACTGGAAGCCGACTCCAACACAGTTGGGAAAAGGCTAGGCAGATGATGATGAATTGTTTTTTTGACGTGACAACGTCTTATAAATTGGTTTGCCGGGTGACACTTCAAGAAACTGGGTAACGCTCCGCTCACGTTATGCGCTCACAATGAGAGCGAGTGAGAGGCACGCGTCCCGCCTAAGAGCGAGAGAGACAGACATAAAAAGTTTATTTTACCACTCAAAGTCGTTGTCACGTAAAACTTTCGCCCGTATACCGACTTTACAGGCAACCAATTTTTTTTTTATTTTTTTTTTATTTATCATTACAGGGTTTACCATAATGCGACAGCTAAGAACTCAGACTAATAAACTAAACTATTTATGTACTTACTTACAACCAAATTAGAAAAAAAATAAAACTAACAACATTATTTTAATTAAAATAAAAACATAGCATTACATGAATAAGAAAAACATTGTACAAAAATATTACATGTTATTGTTTTTGAGAAATATTCTTATCTAGTTTTCATGTATAATTTAACTTTAAATTTTTGACTGTGTACGACTTACACTTTTAACTTCTAACTTTAATTATATTGACATTTTTATTTGGTTTCATGTATATTTTAATTTTTAGCTTGTAAGAATTAGATTTTGCTGTGTCCTGACAGGGTCTACAACGGCTCATAGCTGTAAGACCAGCAGGCCTATTATGTAACTTTTTGATATCCAGTGACTATCAAGCTTCGGTTGTACACCGAACTTCGATGACAACCGTAAATGTCACTTTATTGGTATTACCTAACACACTGAATGGATATCACTTTACGGTGACTAAAAGCCCGCTTCGCCTCAGCAGTTAACCACTCTATTTTTTATCGACTATTATGCGGCCAAGTTGAGAAACACCCTTTGACCGTTACAATACTTGGTTTTAGGGAACATTTTTTAATAAGCGGTTTATATAACATGTGACATTACTGACAATGACATTGCTATTGTAAATAAATGTGTTTACTTATTATATAACTTCTTTACTTGTAAAAGGAACCGAAAATGTATGACATAAAATGTTATAAGTTGTTGTGCAAGCCTGGATAAATTGTGATAACTCCATTCGATAACCGGCTGTCAACTTTTGGACTGTGAATTTGAATTCTTCGAACCTGGGGAGTATTCTGTTTTAATTTACGTATTAGTGTTGCATAATTTACATACTATGCATTACACAGACACCGAGCGACGTCCCAGTAAACACCAGCTACGTTTACGTCTCATTTCGCTTGACAAATTGTGTACGCAAATTCGAGGACGAAAACTCTTGCCCAGACTTATAACATTCACTACAAACCCTACTTCACACTTAATATGGTGTCTCTGATAGCTATGCTCTAAATATTATAACTAAACCACTTAGTTATAATTAAAGTACATATTTAAACTTTTTCCCACATAAAACTTATGTTCATATCAATCCTTGAATCTTATCAAAGTAAAATAATAGCCTTTCCCTAAAGTGTTGACTGTTTTCATTTAATATTTTACTTCATTCTAACTTTAAAACTCCTACTTTCTCAAGGTTTCAACAAACATAATATTCTCTTAGCATACTCAGTTGTTTCTTGTCACATTTCGTGTTGGTTAAGGTAATCAAGCAATATGATGACCTGCGGAGCTACGTTCATGACATGAGTGACAAACTAAAAGCAGAGCTGACGGAGCTAGATTCATCTAGAAATGAGTGAGCAAGCTACTGCGGGACAGGATGGAAGTGAAGTTGAAATTTAGTCAATAGTAAACCAAAAACACTCAACTGAAGAGCTAGCTTGCAGAACTTCACACCCAACACATAGGACGAGATACTGGACTAGTATCACCATTTCCGTCAACTAGTGTCTGGTTTCCAGCAATACCATGACACTCATGACTGAAACGAATATTTGAACTAGAAGCAGAATAATTGTGCAAGGCACTTATCACCATTAAAGCCAGCAAAGAGATCACTAACACCAATAACCTGTTCAATGAGCTGATTGATGGTGTATCCGGACTGGAGTGCGAGAAGCCCACAATTTGAACCCCACCCAAAGTAATATCATAGTGTATTCTGATGGACTAGGAACCGGTATTGGATCATCAACTGTTCTAAACATACAGTGTTGGTAGTACGTAGGTAATAATTAGTTAGTAGTAGTATGTAGTATAATTCAAATAAATAAAGTTAGTACAGCATTATTATTTGTCTTTTTTTTCAAGATGTTTAACAAAACAACATGTAGAAATGTGAAGTTAGTGTAAGGCCCAGCGCACACCGCTGGAGGCGCGGCTTAACTACCTTGACATACGGTAAATATATAAGATAGCCTTAGGCGCACGCGGTGCTCAGAGCGCCCTCAAGCTACTACTAGAACTAGCTACCTAACTAGCTCCAGTCGCCGCCGCGCTGCTCTGCGCTCCGCCGCCGCACCACGAGAGCGAGTTGTCTGTACAAAATATCGAACAGCACTATTAATGGGCGCGCTCGGAGTAGCTGCGCGTCGCGCCTCCAGCGGTGTGCGCTGGGCCTAAAGGCCTAAAAGTATTACGAGCTACTAATAAAACTATTTATCTCTAATTAATTAATTAAGCCTTTTCATTTATAACTACAAGGATCTTTTGGCGCGTGGCTGAAATCAGAACTAACGATACCATTCCGATTAGTTTATTAGCAACTAATATTAAACAAGAAAATAAATATTTTAGAACATCACAAGCTATCTAAACAATAAAACAACAAAAGACATAATGTTTGCACAGAAATCGGCATCGGTGTATATCACAAAACCTTATAAAACACTACCTATGAGTAACGTCTATCACGATAGCAACTTCACACTCAGTTGTCATCAATTTGATGTCCATTATGCTTACATAATCGCAATATTAGAAGTATCGATACGAAAGCATCTGTCAAAATGATTTACGGTGACTAACAGCCACGATGTTCACCAGTGACGTCATATTTGATCGCGTTTGGTCATACATAATACGAAACTAACCTTTTGACAGTTAATTGATATACACTGAGCCCAGTTGCTATCAATTCGAGCTGTCAACAGAGATACATAATAGGCCTGCTAATAATAATGTACTCTGTGGCTTTTTTGTTAACACCATGTTTTTACCTTGTAGAATGCAATTAAATGAATATTCAGAATATAGATAACAAAACCCTATAAAATGATTATAAAGTGTGACGTGACAAAATCTATACTACATGGCGCGCATTGTTTCATAACTTGGTAATCGCCGTTCAAGTTTTCGTATCGCTTGAAAAGGGCTGGACTGGATTGCTCTTTTTGGGCTAAAGCATGAAAAAACAAGTTAATTAACCCACAGTAAAATCAAGCCCGAAAAGGGCTAAGGTGACAACACTGGTTCTGGTTCATCAATAAATTCATGTCAACGTCATAGTTATACTCTGTGGTCGTAGTCGTTCTCTACGGTTTTTTTGGTGTAGTAATGGTGTTGTAGCGGTAGGTACTTGGTACTGTAGCCCAAAGAGTGTTGACACCGTCAAGCATGGAACTAATATGTACCAAATACAACTTGAATACTAACTAACGTCTGGCAAGCATAAAAAAATCGGTTTTGAATTTATGTTTCAGTTTCGTCCATCTTTCAGACTGCTAGGTAACCCAAAGGACACGGTACTTAGTAGAAAACATGAATATCGGTATAACATTGTTGACGCAATGAAGGTTTTTCACATAATTCCTTCATCATCATCAGCCTAATAATGTTCTTACTGCTGGGACATAGGCCTCCTCTGAGAGGGAATGGGCTTACAATCCACCACGCTGGCCCAGTGCGGATTGGTAGATGTTACAGTCATGTCTTCGATGTCACATGTTTTTTTTTATTTTCTTGGCATAAAAAAATCGGTTGGGGGGGCTGGTCGGTGCACACAGCCGTTGGTTTTAATGTGAAATGTCTCTAACAGCGAGTCGCTTCATAGAGCTTCAGCGAGTGTTCATTTATAACTAAGACATAATGGAAAGACTCAGAAATCTTGATCATCCGTTTTTGGTATAAAGTATTCTACCTACTCTTTGACTTGATCTAGCAACACTGTCCACACTACATCATTCATTCGTTTAACTTCGTTTCCGTTTGTGGTTTGAAAGTACCTAGCATAGAGTACACTGTGTATAACGTAGTTTATAAAATAAGTTATTCATTCCTAGTATTGACTACCTATATTGAGTGTGAATCGGGTACTGTGATCAAGTGGTTACGAATTTTAATACCTTCTTCATGAAAATCCTCAGCCTGAGGAAAATATGTAAGTAAATATAAACTAGGTACTTTTTTTCACAGTGCCCCGTTTCGTATCCACTGACCTAAAGGTGTCTTAAGGTGACACAGCACACGAGCTCGAACTCATTGGTGGGCGTGGCTAAAAAGCACGCTGTCTCACCTGGCATCGTGCCCGACAGAGATAGTATCAGTGATGAGCAGTTAGACGCTAGTCTTCACGTGCGTCTAGTTCGTACGCACACACTCAGCGTTCCGAACCGTTCCGAACAAAAACGAAGTTATAATACTTTCGTCTGAACTTTTATTTTGCGCTAAAAAGAATAAAATAAACTTTTTCTTTAAAATTTTTACTATCAACTTATAACGTCATCGTCACTACACAATTCGCGAGATTAGTGGCAACAATAATATTGTATAACTATATTGTTTGTTATTGTTGGCCTGGGGTCACGATGTCCTGGACGCTTTCCGCCAGGTCTGCTAATCCCTCGAGAGAAATAAATAGCTGTGAAGCCAGCAGAGTCTGGACGTTGGTCGGCAGACGACTGCTTTATATTGTCATCGTGGTACTGTGGATTTCCTTGGCCTGATAAAGTTTAGGATTTCCTTTTCAGGGCGTATCACGTCGGAGTCACCAATTTAGTGGTTGTTGTACACTAACTAAATTAAATTAAAAATGTTCATAATTCTATATCAATTTAGTCAACACAAGACAGAGAAGTGACAGATCAGAAGAAAAGTAAAAATTATATCGTGAAGGTTTTATGTATATAAAGTTTCTAAATAAGTAGGTCGCTACCGCTACACAATATTATAGGGTGTGCGTTTCGATGGCGCGACCACGGCGTTTTTTTTTTAAAAATAACTATGCCATGATTTTGTAAAAATTATGTATGTACGTGGTTCAAATTTCCCAAAACCTTAAATTTGTCAAAGTTATGGTTAAAAAGTTATAAGGGTTTGAACGTGGCCACGCCATCGAAACGCGGAGAACCGCGCGGCCATGGAAATCTTAAAAACTAAGCGTTGCAAAGACCTGAAATTTAGGTAAATAAAAGATTGAATTTGTAAAAAAAATATTAAAAATCCTAGGTATTTCAGGAGCATACGTATGGTATCGCTTATCACCTTCAAAATGTTACGAATGTGAAATATTGAATTATTTAATGAATTTAATTTTAAATTATTTATTTTTTACAAAATCTTGCCATAGTTTAAAAAAAAAAGAATGCCGTGGTCGCGCCATCGAAACGCACACATTATAGGAGTGCAATAAAAATGCACAGGCCCTTCACCTTCAGCGAAAAACAAATGACACGTCACTGACGTCATGCATGAAATGAAAAGGACAGAAATATAGGTCTTGTTCTTCTATCAAACGAAGGACATGTCAATATGGCGTGTCCCCCTCCCGCACCGCACCGGGGGAAACATTATTCAGTGAGATGCACGAAAATTCATAGTAAAAGGCGCGCGTAAAAAAATATGAAAAGGCTTTTGGGAAATCGAATTTTATGAAAAAACCACTGCATAAATCATTATCAAATAAAATGTATTGAATTCTTCGATAATTTTGCTGTGTCGGTACCGACTTTGTTTTGGAAATTTGACACTTCTTTTATTACTAATTTACGCCCAAAGTTACGTTAAAATTGGCAATAAAAATGAATCTTTGGTAGCTCGTAACTTTTGAATGCCTTTTTATTTTACTATTCTGTTTCCGCACAGACACAATTAATAATGAGACAAAACGATATCATGTTTAACTTTAGATGTACCATGTCAAACAGTGGAGTAATAGTCCCCCGAAATTTGTATGGAAAATATGTTGTGCAGATCAACCTTAATGTTTTTTGTCCATTTATCTTAATTATTAGTTTTCGAGTGGTCATGGTGGCTACGTAGATAACAGGCATATCTAACAAAGTGCTCAAGCACAATACTGTTTACGCCCACTTATCTAGATATACCTACCTATTTTATTTTGAATTTTTTACTTATTTTGGTAAAGCGACTGGACTGGCCGACCCACTGACCGCTGGGTGTGAAGGCACCACGCGCATTCTGTAGGTTCAATATGACACTAAGATAAACTTCCCAAATAAGGTTGCTACGATACAACTTAAAATTACGTCACTCGTCATTGCCGGGTCCAACGGCATATCGTACTTTTCCAGGAACGTAGGAAAATCGGTATGTAATGGGTGATACTGATCACTCACTCCACGGACCAACTTAGTCAAGTGTGGCTTAACCTGAAGATCAAACTGAGCGGCTGTTATTATTTAGCCATGAGCTCAGGTAGCGCTCAATATAAAGCACTTAAAACATTCTGCTGATAGATGCATATAAAAGTACCTACCTACAGGGGTCATTTTTTATTCCCGATTTTTAACCTTCAATCAGCAATTTTTTAACCAACTGGGGGTCCTGGGCACCTGAGAATAATAGGGCCCTTATTGAATACAATAGCAAGCAAAACCTCTCGATTTTTTTTGTACCCTTCCTCAGTTAGTTTTTGTTGTGACAGATCATACAAAAAAAATGGGTAGTTTTTTAGCAGCGGAGTACTGTAGGTAATTTTAAGTATTTTTTTGATATCCATGAAATTGGCTTTATTTTAATTTTAAAGTCAAGAGTGAGCAGTACTGAGACTTGATTACTAACTTTTCATGCCTCAATTGCCAGGCATTAATGTTGCAGTCACTTAGTTGAAAAAAAATCAGTCAAAATATTAATAATAATAATTTATTTACATCAGACACAACAATCCATAACTTAGTTCATAAAACACACATTAAAAATGCACATATCCATGATTTTTCGTTTGAGTGCCAAAGGAAGATTTCCTTTCATAAGCTTCTTATGGCATATAGTTAACAGTCAATTAAAGCTAATAACAAGGATACTAAAAACTTTGATCTCTATTTTGTTTCAAATTAAAGTTCTCTGCCTCTATAAACATTATTCTTGAGCAACTATTGCAAACAAGCGGAGCAAGCTCGAATATTTTTGCACTCTAAAGTCCTGCCTGGGATAAATTAAGTTTCTTTGTACAGTTACAGGAACTTGGGGGCTCTTAGATCGTGGGGTCCTAGGCACTGACCCATAGTGCCCACTGGGAAACAGGGCCCTGCTTGTTCTGCCCGTCATTGTGATAATTTTTTGTTCTAGATCATACCTGGGAACCTTCAAAGGGGAAGTTCAAACTTTTTCACATGTTTGTTATAACTTTACTTAAATAGGGTTGTTTAGTTTGATGTACAAAATGGTTGGTGGACAGCTTCGTGAAAGGTCCGTTTACACCCTGTATAACAAGTAATAAAAAAACGTTTAAAGTTGTAACTTTGACCTTTAATATAATAACTACAAGGTTCCCAGGATCCAGAACAAAAAATGACAGGAAGAACATGTGACTCTTGGCTTCTTTAGGAGGGTTTTAACACCCTTTGTTTAACTCCCGTAAGGAAGTAATTCACTCCTTTAATTTATTTTACAAGACAAGGCAAGACTAAGGAAATATCCTCAATAAATACAAAAACTAAACGTGAAGAAATATACAAATCACATGTACATGTACCTACTTAAATATGGAGTTCCTCATGGCAGTGTGATGGGCCCTCCACTATTCATATTATATCTATATGACCTACCTAAATATGTTGATCAACCTGACGAGGACGACAGTACCATAACAATTCAATGCGATATTAGACAAATATGTAACATTAATAATTCTCTTAAATAATAAAATATTTGGATAATAATCATAAAAATAAAACTCAATAAAACTAATATGCCATTTCAGTCAACGCTTACAAACTTGTATCTGATCTTCAGGTCCAATTTATTGACAAAATAATTGAAGAAGTCAACACTGCATAATTTCTCAGTGTGACTATTATTAAAAAATTAAATTGGAAAGAACATGTTGTTATACCTACTACCTCAAATTAGCAACTCTATTTGTGGTGGTTCAAACTTCCGTTTGAAATACTGTTAGAATAAAGTTCTAATGAACTTGCACTACAAAGTGGTTGTTACGTCAGTCACTGCGGGCCGAATAGTGCTAAATTAGTGGTTTTTTGCGATTTACAAAAAATCTATTGATTGGACTAAAAAAATAAATAATATAAGACCTGCTATAGAGTCATTTGAAGTATTTTATGACTGCCAGTGGTTTATTGTTCTGTTTAGAGGTAACTTTGGGATTTTTTCTATCGAGAAAATTTTATGGAATCGTGTTTTCGCCAAATATAGGACTTAACATTAATCCTCAACTTTACCATATATTTATTTCAAAATTAATGCTGCACTATTTTAGGCGTAACGGAGGATCATGCTAAGCCATTTGAGGTAGTATAGGCCCTTAAGCAAAAAAAATTGTAACTCTTTATATGCGCTACACAAATTAGTTACACACAAGGATATAGGTACCTTTCAAAGCCCAAAAACGGTGTAATATGACGATGTTTAAATTAGATTCGACCGACAGTTCTGTAACATACTGACGTTACCGTGTCTTTTTAAATTCGAAGTTTTCATGTTTTTCAAAATGCATAATTGGCAATTATTTCCACGCATAGCAGACAAAGTCAGTCGTAACAGACGCGCTAACACTATGCTTTGCTCACATGGTTCCAAAACAGCATTAATGCAGAATAGTGTAAGTATTTTGCATGGCGTCTTTAATATTTTAGGCAAGTCTCCACTAAATGGAAAATCGCTGTCCCAGTCCCAAGCTAATTTTATGTCGTATTTCTCAGTTTTTTTGTATAAATACCGACAAAGTATTACGTATTCTTGCCACGCCACAGCTTAGTTTATAAAATTTATTAATGTAGTATTTGAATAAATGAACCTCAAACACCTCAAAAAACAGTCCCCTGGCCTGGATTAGCCTGGATAGGTATGTCCCTTTTCCAGAATAACAAATCTTGTTACCAATATTTTTTTTTTGCCGTTGATAACTAAGTAAACAATATCTAAATACAAAAAAAAAAACAGTAGGTAAGCATCTATAGATACAATTTTTATTTATTTATTTTTTTCGGATGGGTAATCATCAAATAACTCCGCGGAGCAGGAGGGAGTGTCAGACTTTTACTGACTAAAACCCATCCATGTTCCTTCATCGCCCTTTGTGTTCCGGGGCCACGGTATCTCTTTCGAACAGTCCCGCCACCCCGGGAGACATTGGTCCTTACGGACCCCTTCGTTTTTGCTGACTCTCTTTGAGGCGCGCGTGGAACACGAACGCGCCGTCGACACGGCCTGTCGTCATGAGACGGACGGACGGCGAGCTAGCCCACCGTCCACAGGCCCGCGCCTACGGTGGCCGGGGGCCACGTGGTGGTGGCCCCCGACGCCCGGGGCGTCTCCCGCGGTGGCCGGGACGTTGAGAGGTTCTCTCCTTCTCCCGTTCCGCCACCTCCTTCTCTAGCATTACTGCTTCGCAGAAGGAGGTGACGGCGTCCCATTCCGTCTCGCTCCGGACCATGGCTTGCACCAGGGCCGGACGCGAGAGGTCGCCGTCGCCAATCGCCGCTTCGAGGACACGGCGGTGCTCCGCCCACGCGGGGCACACCTCCACCGTGTGCTGACTTACTGAACAACAGAAGTTTGAACTTCAAGATTTGCCAGCGAGCAATGGAGCGCAGCATAATAGGTGTTAAGCGGACAGATCGCGTAAGAAACACCACCCTGCGCTCCATTGCTCAAGTTGCAGATGTTGGAGTAAAAACAGCCAAGCTGAAGTGGGAGCGGGCTGGCCACGTAGCACGAATGCGCCCAGGGCCCAGAGAGATGGGCAACGATCGTCATTCATTGGACGCATGTCGGAGGAAATCGCCGTCGCGGCAGACCGCGACGAAGGTGGTGTGACTGATCTGATCTCGTTTGTGGGGCGAACATTTATTTATATATTTATTTTATAACATGGCCAGATATCGCACAAGATAAAGAGGTTTGGAAGGAGAAAGGGGAGGCCTTTGCCCAGCAGTGGGACATTCAAACAGGCTAATAAAAAGGAAAGAAGTATTCATATAAAAATGGCAGTCATTGTCATTTTATCACACAGGTTAGGTTAGGGATATTTTTATTTTTTTTAGATAGCCTATTCGGTCCCACTGCTGGGCAAAGTCCTCCCCCATTCCCTTCCATCTCTCCCGGTGTTTTGCCTCCTCCGGCCAATCAGTCAGGAACGAGTCCAAATCGTCACGCCGGATAATTTTATTTTTATTAATATGAAGATTGACTTTAGTGTCATACAATTTATTAAATACTGTTAAACTAAGAATAGTTTATCAGTATTTTTCTAAGTAAAATTTGTTTTAATACTGTTGATTTATTCCAAAAAAAATCATATTGTAAGAACAACAAAGAAAAATAAAGACTGATTACTTTAATCAACAAAATTAAGTACTTGTTTTTTTTGACCATATAAACATTCTCATCGATGACAACATAACGAATAAAAGGTCACCGACTTCTGAAGCTTGACCTTTGTTTTATTGATTTGGTGTTTTTGTCACCGGCTTCTGAAGATTGACCTTTGTTTGATTGATTTGGTGTTTTTGTGACCGGCTTCTGAAGCTAAAGTTATTTTTCACTTTCTTTTTGTTTTACTTTTTTTGTGTTTTTTAGAATTCCTAAATGACAAAGTGTAATTATTACTTATGTACAACTTATGATCTAATTCAAATTTTAATTTACGGTTTAAATTTAATTATTAGTTTGTGTGATAATTTAATGTTTTTAGCTTTGTTTAAATGCCTTAGAATGACTTTTCTTACCTATGTAATTATGTATATATATTTGTATGCCCTAAAGGCCGAACATGATGGATCTTTCTGTTTATGAACTACCTGCATATCTTAAGAGTCCTATTACATTTTTTTCGCAATTTTTTGATTTTTAGTCCCTGGATAATTTTTTTTCGATCGGCGTACACGAGTCGATAATAATAGCACGGTAATATTATAATACAGTAGTGTATCTCGGCCGCATGATAGAAATAAATGCCTACAGCCGCGCGGTACGTAAACATGCGTAAGGGCTGCCCATCTCCAGCATTTTAATTACATTTGCCTACTTTCTGTTTCTATTCAGTTTTGTGATTGTAAATATCCTTTTTATATAAATAAATGAAATACTTTGTATATTGAATAGGAAGTGTTCAATAAAAATGCGTGTTGTTTTTTGATTGGTAGATTTGCAAACTAACAAATTTATTTAGAATTTAGAATTATGCAAACTAACAAAACACACATGCACCGAAGTTTTAACACAAGCGTAAGTAGGTAGGTACTTACCGTATCATGATTCATTCAGAACCGCATAACTACCTTTTTCACTCGTCTCAATAACTTTCCGTTACTCTATTCGATTGATGTATTAATCCAAACACATTTTTTTTGTGAGATAAAAGGAAATACTTATCCATTAAAAAGACACACATTATGTACCTACCTAATAGTAAGTAAAATTATTTTATAGTCTTACCTTTCAGAGTTTCCAGGTAATTAAAAAAAACTTATGTCTGGATGCGTTATTGACGAATTCATACAACCAAAAACAGCACAATACTTCCTACTCGTCATATTAACTGATTTTTAGAGAAAAAATCGCGCGGTTATTGTTAAAAAACAACACACCGTCCGTTCGACACTGCGGTACAGCCGTGACTGTCTGCGCCCCGGGCGCACCCCGAGATCGAGGCGCGTAGGTATAGCTTGCGTTTCGTCCGTTTGTATGAAGTCGGAGTACTGTATTATAATATTACCGTGATAATAGCGATCTCCGGATGATTGTCGATTGTTATTGACGAAAATTAGAGACGAGACTGACATGAGACTGAGGAGCGACTTGAATTGACGCAGAATTATAGTACTTCAATTTTATTTATTGCAATTTTGTCTTATTATATATATTGACAAACGAAAACTAATGAAACGTATTCATTGTAGATTTACACTTATGTAAAGTACATAAGCAAGCACTTAAGACATTTATGGCTTAAATTACGCTTTCTTTACGATTTTTTCCGTGAAAATTCAAGGAATTTAAAGAAATTCTAAAACTCCAATAAACAAGTAAAACATTCAGCTTCTTTTTCAGTAATTTTAGCTTTTATAAGAATTGCATGTAACAATTAAATTTGAGCGTCAAAGTTCCATCGCCGACGGTTTTTCTTGCAAACTGAGTTCGTAAAATATTTATAGTAAATTACATTACGTAAATACATGATTTTTGACGCAGTAATTCTCAGCAGCAGTAAGATATTTTAATTATTTGCTTAAGAATAACGATAGTGCCATTCTCTTTCTTGAAAGTTGGAGTTACACATTTTCATTTTTCTTTTCGTGTAATTTACTATAAATATTTTACGAACTAAGTTTGCAAGAAAAACCGTCGACGATGTAACTTTAACGCTCAAATTCACATAGTTACATTCAATTCTTATAAAAGCTAAAATTACTAAAAGATAAGTTGAATGTTTTACTTGTTTATTGGAGTTTTAGAATTTCTTTAAATTCCTTGAGTTTTCACGGAAAAAATCGTAAAGAAATAGTAATTTAAGCCATAAATGTCTTAATTCAGCGTCCATTATATTACAAATAAACTCAATATTATCAAACAAATTACATAATAATTAAAACTTCGATCTACAATGAATAAGTTTCATTAGTTTTCGTTTGTCAATATAATAAGACAAAAATACAATAAATAAAATTAAAGTAGGTACCTACTATAATTCTCAATTCAGCTCGCTCCTCAGTCTCATGTCAGTCTCGTCTCTAATATTCGTCAATATCAATCGACAATCGTCCAAATATCGCTATTATTATCGACTCGTGTACGCCGACCGAAATAATTTGATCCAGGAAGTAAAAATCAAAAATTTGCCTAAAAAATGTAATTAAGGTTGATTGGGAAAATTTGACAGTTTTAGGTAACTTGATGTGCTTGCCTCTGTACTACAACTCTAATGAACCCCGCAACATGCGTGTCCCGACGCAATTTTACGATCACCATTTTACTAGGTGTGATCGTAAAACTGCGTCGCCGGGAGAACAACTGCATTTCGGCTTTCGTTAAGAGGTTTTTTTTTACACCCTTTACGTTGTCGTCTTGGTGAATGCTGCGTGTACCTATAGGCTTAAATACCAGCACTTTTATGTTATTTTCATTGTTTCGTGTACCAAATCTATATCTATAGGTACATATAATAAATCTGTAGAAAAATTATTTTACTACATCGAAAATATTTTGAAAAAAAATTGCCAGGGTGTGAAAGGATAACCAACAGAACTCATTTCCAGCATTTTTGGATTTTTTGTCTGTTTATCTGTTTGTCTGTTTCGATGATCAAGCATCACGTAAAATGTACGAAACCAATGTAGATAACTTTTATACATAAAAATTGTGCGTATCTTCAGGTATTATTTAATTTTTGTTTCATCGTAATCGGTTAATTCTATCAAAAGATATATGAATTTAAAGTGTTCAAGAAGAACTATATCATCAAATGTAAGATGCAGTGACATCTATTGTACTAAAATGGTACTAATGACTAAAAATGTGCTCACCAGATAACTTTTAAATCGACTGACCGGTTAAAAAAAATGTTATTATAGCATATGGTACTCTAGATTAGTCTACATGATAACATGACGCTGCCGCTGCTTTGAAAATTACATGGCATGATTTCCGTGCATTATATTTTAGCAGTTAACATCTTGGTGATAGATGGCGTTGTTCATTTCACTCCATCGAGGAAGACTATTGGTTATCTAACATCACGCTACAACTAAAAGGAGCAGAGCATCAATGATAAATGTTGCAAAAACAGGAAAAAAATATTTATTTTGAGAGCTTCCGTTGCGAGTACTGCATAAACGGTTAAAGTTATGCAACAATTATGTTTAAGGGAATTCGTCCTCTAAAAAAAATCCGCGATAGCATAATATGTATATCTTTTAAGGTTGACTCACTCTCTCTCTAACCCTCTCTCTCTTATGTGACGCAAACGAAGTTGCGCGGGTCAGCTAGTAAATAAATAAATTACGGTATGAAATAACGCACTCTTCGAGATAGTTGTCTCGTAGAGTGTGATTTGTGATCCTTTTTTGTTCTACACCATGCCTGGGAACAGTGGGAACCTTCTAGTTACGGAGATATTGGGGGCTTGGGGGTCAAAGTTCCAACTTTTTGACAAAGGCTTTTTTTTTTAATACAAGTTTTTAATGTAAGATTTTTACTTTAAATACCTCCACGACCCCCGTATTATTCAATCCATCCATCAGCACAATGTTTTGAGTGCGTTACATTGAGTTTTACCACAAAACATGATTTTTCACCCCAAAAAAAAGTCGTTTCAAAGCGGATGATGTCGACAAGTAGTTCAACAAAAATAATGTCTTCTATTTTTTTGTTTTCAGATATTGGAATACATAAGTTCTTTAAACCTTAAATAAGTGCAATGTCCAACGAGTGGAAAAACGCCATATCCCCAAACTATGACATCAACAAGGACAAGCTGTATCCTTATTCTGAAGTGCCGTTTCTAAGCGGATACCAACTATTGAAGATACCGTTTTATGTTAAAAATCTGATAGAGCATGTTGATTACTTTGGTGAAGGGAGAAAAAATCTCACCGCAGGCACCACCGGGTTTCCAGACTGTTACAATGTTAACTATGAGTATAAATTAGTTGAAGGAGGTCCGGATGACGGCAGAAAGATACCTAACAGAATCCCGATATCCGAAGATCCAGACATAGAGTTTTCTACCCGTAATTACATAAAAGATAATTCTGTCCTTACAATCACTGTAAACCTTGAAATACGAGAAGTGACAGACAAGATAGCTGATGATATTGTTCGTGTCGTAAATAGTGAGCGAGGAAAAGTAATTGTTTATGGATACAATAATGATATGAATCCATTTGAAAGGCTCTGTGGCGAACTAAGGAAGATGAAACAGATATTTTACTGCCCCATTTACTTGTTACCAGACAAACTACAATTATCTTTCTGGAAAACTTGTTATAGAGCATATTTGGGTGTCCAGGAACTCGAAAGAGAACTGTACCTAAATGTTTATAAAGGTGATTTCGAGGCCGCAGTCATACTGACCAGTTGTTTAACTGACACGCACTGCGGTGGAGCTCTCGGTGACGTCGTTAACAAACTCCTCGAGAATAAGGTCGGAAATGTCATCGCGTACGCTTACAAACTATGGAACAACAATTACAAAGAAGTTGTGTGTGAGCATTTCCCCTCTGTATTTGAATACATTTTTGACGGAGACTGTGTGGCCATAATTAACAAGAACAATCAGGCTCTGATTTTAGAACCTAAAACAACGAAAGCGCGGGGCGATGGCAACTTCAGGTCCAGTAAGAAATTAAGCTGGAAGATGATTCCAAAATGGCATGCTAATAACGTCTTCTTCAAACTGTATAACATCGACAGCGCTAAATATTTACAGCTGTCTCCGACGGCTGGTGAGTACAGTGAGGCTCGCGGCAAGAACGATTCTGAAGAACAAACAGACGAGAGTGAGAGGTTTTCCTTGTCGCCGTTAGTTATGGAGAACGGACAAGTCGCTTTTAACATTTTAAATTGCGAGGATAACAAACAGTTATTGGACTTGCTTGTCGATGTCGATTCGTCGAAAGTCAAGGCAGTTGTAAGACAGAGAAGTGTTGGCAGCGAACAGGATGAGTCTGCTAAAAGAGACAAGCAGAATGATGAATATCAAGACGAAGATGACGATGATTTCGACGTCGACATTAATTGATTGGTCTCTTAGGGTCAATTCACACCAAGACGCGACGCGACGCTGCAAGCACAATTTGATGGTAAAAAAAATGTTACTTTATTTACTACAAGAAAAGATACACATTTCATTGCGATGCGTCTCGCGGCGGGCGGCGCCAGCGTCAGCGCTCGGCGCAGCGCGAAATCACTGTCCTCTTCCAGTACCATACCGTCGCGGCGCGTCTCGGTGCGAACTGACCCTTATGTTCATATTGCCGAAGAGAGATGATTGTTGGGGCGTTAAGTACTGAATATTGAATAAAAGTTTTTAATTTTAATAAGATATCAAATGGACCTAACTTTGAAATGCATGTCAGATTCTCGTATTATTGTAACCTAAGATTCCCTGATATAGCTGATAGTGCTGAAACTATCAGCTACCTATATCAGGAAAAATGTTATTTTACTTATTTTTATTTTTTTGTAAATTGGTGAATAATTGGTACAAGCTTTTTGTAGAATGATCCAGTATGATCAGATTATCCCATGACTGACCTGCCTGGATTAGTAGAGGTAGAAAAATTAGTTGTATTGGAAACTCGTTGTCGGTTTCACAGTACCTACCTAATTCGACTTCCCTCCGCGCACTCGCTCGGTTTGGATGCGATCTATTTCGCTGTCGATTTTAATTACGATTTTCGTGTTCCGTGATCGATTCCCGGCTCGTGAGTTGTTCCTTAGTTGTGTACTATTGTGCTAAGTGCTGGTATCGTAAGTTTTTTAGTGTTTTTACGTCGGTTTTACTGGTATTTTAGTTAATTTCGTTTACTTTCGGTGAGTACATTTACTTTCTTTGGTGTGTGGGTACCTCGAAATAATTTTATCGTCCGTTAATTCTGTTACTTTTCTTACGTTCTAATAGTTTGTTTGAATTTCATAATTTATAATATGTTGTCCATTAATGATGACCCGCCTGACCGTCGCAGAGATGCATTCCATATACCCGGGTCGCCGACGACCTCCGCTAGCTCGACAAAACGTTTGTTTCGCGAAATGTCACCTTCGTACATATCGCCCGAGGAAAGGTCAAAACGGCTTCACACATCCGACTCAATTGAGAAACCTTCGCCAATATTAAACGTCAGTACTGCGAGCAATGACAATTACTGCGATTTAGTCTCACAGGCGTCTGCATTTCTTTCTAAAATTAACGACCTTGTTAATGATCAAGGGTCCCGCATTAATGTCGCAAATAAATCCGCTATCATGGACATGACTCAGCGCGTAACAGCCATCGTTTCTTTGTTAGCCATAAAATCATCCTCCAATGAAACTAAATTAGCCAATACGAAACGCGAATTGGATATAATGAAATTAAATCGTTATACTTATAATGTCAATACTAGTGATTGTAACAAATCTTCGTATGCGGATTCTTTGAAACTTCGTCTACCTAAAGTTGCGCCAGCCGTGGAGTCCCGCGTTCCCCTTCCGTGCGTCGTCGCGTACCCTACAGCTGACCGGTTAGCCGATTACTCGTCATCGTCCGCTACTAAACAAGCGCTTATGAAAGCGATTAAGCCTAGTGACGACGGATTTCAAATTGTAGGCGTTAAGAAAACCGCGAAATCTGGCGTTGTATTACGTGTCGCTAATGACAACCAAATAAAAAAATTGCAATCGGTCGATGCTATTACGTCCGCCGGCTTAAGGCTTCAAAAACCGAAAGGCCGAAAGCCTCGTATATTAGTTAAGGACGTCCCATCCTCAATGGAAGACAATGCTTTTCTGCACGCGTTATACCGTCAAAACATTAAAGACGAGCTGCCAATAAATGAGGATGATTTTATGAAGTCAACTAAAATTATTCGTAGGCGTTCCTTAGATAACGGTCGCAAGTGTATAGGCGTTGAAATCGAGTCCACAGTTCGAAAACATTTAGTGTCCACCAAAGATAAATTATTTATTGATTGGGCGACTTGCCGTTTCATCGATGATGTCGAAGTAGTTCGTTGTTTACATTGCCAGCAGTTTGGTCACGTTAAGAAACACTGCGTTAATAAATCACCTACCTGTGCTAACTGCTCGGAAGCACAAGAAACAAATAACTGCCCGCACAAGGATAATTTAAATTACATACCAACTTGCGTGGCGTGTAAACGTTTTAAAAAACCGTTTGACCATCGTTGCGGGTCCCCAGAGTGTACCACTTACAAACTTAAGCTCGAACAGTTAATCCTCAATACCAACTACTAAAATAATGGATAGTTTAACTATAGGACAATTAAATCTCCACAACGATAGGGTGGCGACCTCTGAATTAGACAAATTAATTATCGATTATAACTTAGACATAGTACTTGTTCAAGAACAATACCAGAACGCTCACTTACGTCACATAGTAGTTCAGCTGGACAGCAAAGCACGAGCCGGAATTTACGTGGCGCGTTCTTCTAACTTTACAGTAACGTCTTTGCGTAACCTCATGACGCCCCACTGTGCCGTTGCGGAAGTCTCATCAGCTTCTTTTAAAGTTTACATTGTGAGCTGTTACTTTCAATACTCAGATCCTGTTGCACCTCATATACATAACCTCCGTCACGTCTTACAGTCACTCGCGGGCAGTAAAGTTATCGTTGGCGTTGATGTTAACGCGTCATCGTCTCTGTGGTATGTCAAGGTTAGATCAACGGATTTCGACCGACGTTGTTCTGTTGAAGATTTTATAGCAGAAATGAACCTATCAATTCATAATACCCCTGATGCACCACCTACTTTTTGCAGCCCAATGGGCGAATCTTGTATTGACGTCACACTTTCTAGTGCAGACGTACGATTGGATAGGTGGCGTGTCCTACCAGATGCGTCTTGTAGTGATCATCGCCTGATCGTGTACGAATTTGTTCCGAGGTCTACTCAAGGTCCATCTCTTAACACTGGTAATTTTAGATATAAAAGTAAAGGCGCGAATTGGGAATTCATTGGCTTGCTTTTTGCGTGTCACGCCAAAGACTTCACTCGTGATGGGCTGTCAGCTGAAGAAAGTGCTGAAATTATGTCAGACACCTTCACTTACTGTGCTGACATCGCCATTGGTCGCGCATCTATGACCAACATCCATAGATGTGATTGGTGGTGTGACTACTTAATTGAGCAGCGTAAAAGCTATCGCCGAGCGCGCAGACATTTAAACAAGCTTAGAAAACAAAAGGTCACCGGAGACCCACTTAACTTTGCTTTAAATGCATTTAGAGTTGCCAAGTCCCGCTACAGAGCATCAGTGGAAAAGTCTAAGGGTAATTTACTGCGAAAAATAGTAGAAAAACTAGATAAAGAAGGTCCGTGGTCTCCTTTGTATCACGAGTTCAAAGCTAATCGATCACTCGACCTGGCGTTTGTCCAGAACATTAAAGTAAATAATAGACACACGACCGGTATTGAGGAAACAACCGAAGTTTTATTAAATAGTCTGATACCTGATGATTCGCCAGTAAATGACAATGACTACCATCAACAGATCAGAGCGTGGGCATCTGTGCCACCTGAATCACCAACGTCAGACCTTCCATCCATTGACGAATTCATTAATGTTGTCAGGAAACTGCCTCTTAACAAATCATCAGGTGAAGATAAAATATCTAATCGGATGATAATAGAAGCTTGTAAAACAGTGGGTGACGCCATTGTATCTGTTTTCAACCGATGTATTGCGGACGGCGTTTTTCCTCGTGTATGGCGACGTGGCTTTATACGAATAATTCCAAAAAGTGGTGATAAGCCACCGGACGACCCTAAGTCTTACAGGCCCATTACCCTACTGCCATCTTTGGGAAAACTCCTGGAGCGCCTTATCGTTCCACGTTTGCTGCCAGACGGGCCAAAGTTTCATAACAACCAATTCGGTTTCACCATGGGAAAATCTACCGTAGACGCGGCACTTTCTGTTAGAAAAATTGTTAATAACTCGGAACACAAGTACGTGGTTGGAATCTTTTTAGATATTTCCGGGGCTTTTGATAACGCATGGTGGCCGATGCTACTACTTAAAATGAAGAATCGCGGCTGCTATAAAAACATATATAATCTTGTTTATTCATATTTTTGAAATGGTTCCGCGAAACTCAAACTCGGACATCATTCTATGTCAAAGTCCCTTACCATGGGATGTCCTCAGGGCTCGGTAATCGCTCCGTATCTGTGGAATTTAGGTTTCGATGATTTTCTCGCGATTCCTCTCCCACCCAGCTGTTCATTAACCGGTTACGCGGACGACGGCCTGCTGCTCATTCAGTCGAGTACTCGAGCTGGACTCGAGAATTTAGCTGACACTTGCCTACGATTAATATCTCAGTGGGGCGATCGAAACCGTCTGACCTTTGCACCGCAAAAAACTTATCAACTAATTTTAAAAGGTAATCTTAAATCGTGGCCTAGTATTAAATTTAATAACGTTCCCGTGAAAAGAAAGCAGTCCGTGTGCTACCTTGGTTTGGTCTTAGAGAAGAATTTTTCATTCACAGATCATATAAAAACTGTCGGTGAAAAAGCTAAAAAGAACTTTTATGCCTTAACGAGAATATCCAAATCTACGTGGGGTCTGTCATTTCTAACTTTAAAGACTTTATGGGGCTACCTATTTGGGGTGTATGTGCTACGGGGCACCTGTTTGGGCCGATAGGGCCACCATAGGAGCGGCACGACGTAAATTGCTTCAAAGCCAGCGTTTGGCTTTGATATTCTTATGCAAAGCGTATAGGACGGTTAGTACTGAAGCCTTACCGGTACTTGCAGGTGTACTTCCAGTCGATCTTGAAGTGCAGCGACGGGCTGCAATGTACTATAGGGAACGTGCACAACGACGGTGCTGCCAACTGGCGTCGCCAATCCGAATCTTGTGCTCTATTAATGCTTGACATAGACTTTTTTAACAAGTAAACAGAATTAATTTTATAGTGAAAATTAATTAACTAATCATAAATAATGCATTGTTGCATTTCTGGATGTAGGTAAGTACCAATACATCCACAATAATGTAAAAAAAAAACAATTAGCGTAAAATTCTATTACTTTCCAAAGAATACTACTATCATACCATGTTTTGGTGAAAAACGCAAAAAAATGGATAAACGCAGTAAAGAAAAATATTTGAAAACAACTTGTTTTTGTTACACTCTGCATTAAAAAGGCCCTCAAAATCAACCGTCCATGCAAACATACCAGAACCATTTATACTTCACCATACACGTGTTCTACTAGACCGCACTAAAGTTCACACCGAATATCCCTCAACAGTTAATCAAAGACTCCACATGTACTCAGAATTTATACATGGTTATACCCACAATAATGTTTTTAGTTGGCTGCACTCCTTTGGTTTTTTAAGTTTTGTATCTAAATGCTACATGCATTTTATTGATTCCTTCATCAAATGATTGTGAACAAATTGATTTATTAGAGCCTGGAAATACTGTTCTCGCTGATAATGGATTCCCTTCCATTATAACATGTGTTGAAAATAAGAAAGCTATCTTAGTTATGCCAGCCACCATGTCTTCATAGACCACAATTTTCATCAGAAAGTAAACGAAAGATATAAAATTCATATTATTAAACATTTATATTACGCTGACGATCGTTATTGATAAACCGGAACTCATATTTTATACCTTTTAGCATATTCAAAAATAATATAATTGAAGAGACAATTTTGTCTAGGTAAATTGAAAGCACGATGAGAAGAGCTAAGTTTCCTTTTCTGTCCGCATAGTGTCTCTTTTGTCGATTAGTGCTGCCACCTATAGTTCCTGCACGTTCCCTATAACGCGCGTGAGACCATGGACGCAGACTTTTTAACCCTACGTGACCGTGTTAAGATTTCTAGATTATTCAAACCACAGACCGACGTCTGGGAGGAACTTTTGTCTGAATGGCAATGTAGGTGGGATAATTCCATCAAGGGCCGACAGCTCCACCAGTTCTTTCCATCCGTTCGTGAACGGCTGGCCAGGACATGGCTGGAGGTTGATCACTGTGTTGCTCAATTTCTCACCGGTCATGGTAACTTTAAGAGTAAATTATTTTCCTTCAAGCTTGTTGACTCGCCTTTTTGTCAATGTTCCACATCTGACTGCGAATATGAACAATCAGCACATCATATTTTGTGGGAGTGCAGTCTTTGGCAGAATGAACGCAATATTATGTTGGATAGTGTACAGGTTACATCCGGAGTTATTTACTACACAGACCTTGTAGAAACTAGAACAAATTTCCGTGCGTTCAGGCGTTTTTGCCATACCTATTATTGGAATCAAATATAACTGCTCACAACTTAGGACCCATTAATGTTAATATTTTATCCGTGGTGCTAGGCAACTGGGCCTCTCCCAGTTGTAAACGTCCCTTTGCGCCTATTGGCCTTGTTTCTTTGTGTCTCCTGCTGATATGGAGGGAAGTGGAAATTACGGATTTTCCTACTCCTCCGCTATACTTTTCTGATTAATTTCGTTGCGGGATCCAAGACAGTTAAATTCATTCTCTGGGACTTCGTCGAGCTTCATTGTCTCGGCGCTTTTCTGGTGGTCGCCACTGTTGATTCTGGCTTTCAGGAGTCACAGTGGTTTGGGAACAGTGTGGCGGGCTTGTCCCAAATAAAAAAAAAAGTACCTACCTAATTACGTAGGATAATATGTCTGATTACTGACATTTGTTTTACATAATTCCTATAATAAATACTTCAATACTTCTTTAGATACTTGAATACACAACTACACTTATCTACACTCCTCTTCTTACTACCTATACAGTGTGTTTGGCTACCGGTTACCGATACTATAATGGTACTTATATTACAAGTGCCCTTAAAGTATCGGTAACCGCGGTAGTAGCGAAATACATTGTATACAGGGTGGAAGAAACACGACGCTAAAACTGTTACCACCACACATTTAGTAGGGACAGTAGGTACAGACGCCAGCCAGCACATTAAGCTACGACGCTAAAACTGTGCCGTGTGGTATCCGGCAGAGTAGAATCGAACCAACCCATTACACTCACGGGTGTCGTATAAGGCGACTAATGTCTGAGGCAGAACACCTTGCGCCTCCGTAGACCTGAGAATGGGCAGCAGCGTTTTCTGTTAGTCTTTTATCACTGCGATCTCCAATCTGCCTGCCAAGCGTAGAGATTACGGCAAATTCCTCCCATCATGGGAGAGGCTTATGTCCAGCAGTGGACGTTATGGGCTGTTGTTGTTGTTTGCTAAAACTGTTACCACCACAAATTCAGTAGGGACAGTAGGTACAGACGCCAGCCAGGACATTAAGCTACGACGCTATTGTATTGTATAACGGGCCGGTGTCCGCAACTCCACGTCAAAGCGCGTACTACGACGCTAAAACTGTTACCACCACACATTCACTACGGACAGTAGGTACAGACGCCAGCCAGCACATTATGCTACGACGCTAAAACTGTTACTGTCATTGGTCTCTTCATTAAAATCACAGGAATCTTCCTCTATTGTACTCAACTGGACATTTGAGCAAGACTGTCCACGCTGGAGGAGAACACAGCAACCCGAATTTTTTTACAGCCACTTTTGGCACTACAACCTTTTTTTGCAATTGCAAAAAATAGTGTAGAGGAGTTTTTCTGGAGCAGGTGGGAGTAAAGTTTGAATCGGTTCCAGAGTATTATCTATCAATTTCCAACCCCAGTCTTCTATGTACATCAGAACGTTCGGCCAGTCGAGATGGGGAGCTGGCTGCTACTCCAGTTTTTAGTGCATAAAGATGCCAGCCAAAGAATTTGTGACAGAACAGTTCGAAAGTTAGAAGCATTTATTTATGGCCGAACGACCTGATATCAGAACGTTCGGCCAACCTGAATCTCCATTACTGAGGACCTTAGAGAAACTGTTACTGAATAAAGAGTTAGTGACGATTTGGTGACAAACAACCAATGCTTTACTTTTACTCGTAATGCCACCGGTTAAAAGTAAAATGAATTTTGGTTCCTTGAACATCAGGACGTTCGGCCAACGTAATCTCCATAACTGAGGACCTGAGAGAAACCGTTAATGAATAAAGATTTAGTATGTCCGTAAGGATTGAGGAGCCATTTTTTGTAGCTTAATGAAATTAATATACTTATTTAATAGTAAGTTTAAAAAAATTGTAGGATCGATCCTCGATTTTGTAGTATAATACTTCAAAAGTTATATAATCATAAAGGTGGCACCTCAATCTAAATGTTTGGATTGAGGAGCCACGTCAGAACTTCGAATATCATGGATTAATATTTACCATATAATTTAGTATGATTTTGTAGCATTTGAGAGTAGTTAGTAGACAAAATCTGAAAACGGTTGTTTTAAAATTAAAAAAGTTACCATACATTATGTATGTGGCTCCTCAGACCATAATACGACTCGTCATTTTTCAAAGAAGCAGTTGTTCAATTAATGCGCAATTTCTTCGTCATTTAGTAGTAAGTATATCAGATTTGTAGGACAAGATTCATTAATTAAAAATGAGTGAATTGAGAGATATAGCACATTTTAACTGGCTCCTCAATCCTGACGTTACTATACATGCGAGATCACAACGTTGCTCTGTAGCTACCTGAGATCACAACGGAATCTAAAACCAGATACACTAATATTTAGTAGTAAATGTCTAATAAACACATATGTACAGAACAACATTGTATATATTCTGTATCTGTAAAACAAATTACTTTTCGAAATGCCCTAAGAAATCGCTGCTAAGGGTGACCATGGTATATAAATGAAACCAGGATAACTAGTTTTGAAATTTTATTTTGCAACTAATCGACAATGTCTAAATAAATAAAATACCTAATAAATAAATAAAAATCATTTATTTCAGATTCATCGATTACATCCCTACTTGTTAGTAAAATTGCGAGCTTACAAACTAGGGTTATAAAAAAATATTTATAGTAATAAATAATGAACTTTGAATACCTATAATAAAAATAAAGAAAAAGTGGCAGCCTACTACCTACATAAGAAAACAAATAGAAAAAAAGATATGCTAGTGATTTATATACTCTTTGATATATGCACGTCAAAGAAACTGACATTCATTGGCGACGAAGCTCATTTCTTTACGCACATATTTCAAAAAATAAATTTATTATATATACTCGTAACTTACAGTTTTATAACTGAACTAGGTAGGTATATTATTATTAATCACGTCATTTGTGACTGATAATTAACTTGTTTGATTTTCTGTTTACAATATTTGTAAGTACCCATATTTGTATAATATTTACAGGGCCCGCTTTCATAGAATCGTGAGATAAAACACTAAATAAAACCCGTTGAAGGACAACATCATGAGAAAACCGGCATATCCTAGAACCAAAAATTCGAAGACATGTGACATCTACCAATCCGCACTGGGCCCGCGTGGTAGCCCATTCCCTCTCATTGAGAGAAAAGGTTGTTCAAAATCAAATCTTTGTGAAAGGAAATTGTTCCAAATGTAAGGCAAGCGTTCAAATAAAAAGTTATGAAACTACAGACAAAATTCACACAATTTTCTGCAAAATTACCAATATAAATAAAGCAACTACGCTAATTACTAAACTGCAACACGCAAAGTACCTACCAACTACTCTGAGTCGGCTACGTAATTTCGAAACACGCAAGCTCGCTGCACGTTAGTGGGACAGATCTCGACTCACATAAACCCGATACACCCGATACCCGATGCCTTTGTACATGAGCTATATAATTGCAATTTGTATGTATATTTGTTTTTTTTTTTGTGTGCAATAAAGAATAAGAATACACGGAATCTCCCGACAAACCTTATCGCGACTCATCAAATCCCGATGTACGAAATCGCAAAATAAGTTACGGCGACTCATCAAATCCCGATGTACGAAATCGCGATATTGACAGCTGTCATTCGAAATGTAGATCTCATTGAGACCTATCACTTGCCCTTACACACAACTAGTTTATGATCGATAGTTTCCGATATATAGCCGTTTTAATTTTGACAGCTGTCATCCGAAATGTAGATCTCATCGAGACCTATCACTTGTCCTTACACACAACTAGTCTAAGATCGATAGTTTCCGAGATATAGCCGTTTTAATTTTGACAGCTGTAATCCGAAATCTATCCCCTCCCCTTCCACTGACTAAGAAGTCATTGAAAAAGTGATCATTTTGGTAAAGTAGTCTTTCTGGTAAAGTAGAATTTATATGCATTGTGGGGGCTGTGGTCATTATGAAAAAGTGGTTATTTTGGTAAAGAGATCAATTTGTGAAACGCAGTAGTCGTTATGAAAAAGTGGTCATTTTGGTAAAGTGGTATTTTTGGTAAAGTAGAATTTATGTGCTTAAAGGATTTAGACATTGTCGATTTGTTGCAAAATAAATTTTCAAAAACTCCTTGTTTCAATCATATACCATGGTCACCCTTAGCAGCGATTTCTTAGGGCATTTCGAAAAGTAATTTGTTTTACAGATACAGAATATATACAATGTTGTTCTGTACATATGTGTTTAGTAGACATTTACTACTAAATATTAGTGTATCTGGTTTTAGATTCCGTTGTGATCTCAGGTAGCTACAGAGTAACGTTGTGATCTCACATGTATAGTAACGTCAGGATTGAGGAGCCAGTTAAAATGTGCTATATCTCTCAATTTACTCATTTTTAATTAACGAATCTTGTTCTACAAATCTGATATACTTACTACTAAATGACGAAGAAATAGCGCATTAATTGAACAACTGCTTCTTTGAAAAATGACGAGTCGTATTATGGTCTGAGGAGCCACATACATAATGTATGGTAACTTTTTTAATTTTAAAACAACCGTTTTCAGATTTTGTCTACGAACTACTCTCAAATGCTACAAAATCATACTAAATTATGGTAAATATTAATCCATGATGTTCGAAGTTCTGACGTGGCTCCTCAATCCAAACATTTAGGTTGAGGTGCCACCTTTATGATTAAATAACTTTTGAAGTATTATACTACAAAATCGAGGATCGATCCTACAATTTTTTTAAACTTACTACTAAATAAGTATATTAATTTCATTAAGCTACAAAAAATGGCTCCTCAATCCTTACGGACATGATTTAGTGACGAGACTGAAACGAATTTTTATCGCTTTATTTCTTTTTGTGACCGGCCCCTTTAAATAGTAAATTGAATATTTAACATATAACCTCAAAACATTGGGATTATCGATTCCTCCACAAGGAAGAAGCCCAGAGAAACCGTTAATGTGTGGCTGACTCTGGCAGAGCCACCAACAGGGATTTTAATTTTGATAACACAAAAATTTAGTCGCTATTTAGTCGAAATTAGTCGCCAAATATCAGATTTGGTCGGTCACTGGTTCAAAAGATATAAGGGCTTATTGTTGGCCCTGCTGGAGAGAGCCTACCCCAGCAGAGCCACATTAATAACTCAAAAACTAGGGCACCTAGCGAAGATCTGTTTTCTCCAATATTTACTCGCTAATTAGTCGAAATTAGTCGCCAAATATCAGAACTGGTCGGTCACTGGTTCAAAAGATATAAGGGCTTATTGTTGGCCCTGCTGGAGACAGCCTACCCCAGCAGAGCCACATTAATAACTCAAAAACTAGGGCACCTAGCGAAGATCTGTTTTCTCCCATATTTACTCGCTAATTAGTCGAAATTAGTCGCCAAGTTACAGATTTAATCGGGTCCTAGTTCAGAAGATATAATGAGTTCAATTATTAAGGTATAGTCCAAGAGCTAGATCGAAGAGTTCACGAAAAATTGCCAAGAAAAAATATTTCTATTAATATGTGTAATATACTTCTAGTTTTATCGGTCTAAAGTCCTTAGAAATGACCGAGAGAGATAAATTCTCTATTAAATACATGTTAAATGTTTTTAATGATTAAGTTAGTGGCTTAAATTTCTTTGAAACCATTAAACCTTGCTCTTGGTCTATTTAGTGTCAAGATGTACAGTCGCATGCAACTGTTTTACTAATTTACAATGTTGAGCTCTAATTTACTTTAGAATAATAAATACGTTAAAATTATCGTACCTATCTTTAGTAAAATGTAATACTTAAACGTTGAAAACGTATTGTAAGTATGTAGGTAAGTATCAACCCATTGCTTGAAATACATTACAAAAAAATACATACTTAAATCAAAGATGTAAATACTTACTATACCTAATATGAGCATTAATTTACCTATTTTTTTTAATACTTTGAGCGGCGCGAACACCGCCGACGCGCCGGTGCTCGCTCTGGGGGTCTAAAATGGCCGCTTTAGCAGAATCGTAATATGAATCATGTTAAAAATTTAAAATTCTTAAAATGGCCTTTATAATCGTAGTCATAAAGTCCATTTTAAGAATTTTAATTTTTTAACGTGATTCATGCGAAGATTCTGCGTGGATTCTGCTATAGCGGCCATTTTAGACCCGCTGTTCCCCGTTTTTATTGTATTTGCGGAATAGGTACCTAAAGATAACAACATTCGAGTTCCTAACTATTCTTTAAGTTCCACTTTAAACTGGCCGACTTTAACTTAGGTACGTCACAGACAACTCGTTCTAAGTAGCTCGTTTGTACACGCGCATCTATCTCTTTCTTACTTACCGTGTAAATGTAACGGAGCGCAGCGATCTATCTGCCAGCGACTAAATGCAAACATTTTGTTCGATACCTAAATAATTACATATATTTATTGCAGATCTTGTTTTAGGTAATGAATACTGCTTTCCTTTGGTGGGTTGAAGTTATAGAATTCCTCCAGACGTCGTATAGATACACCTGTCTAAAAACTACTTTAAGTATTTTGTACTTGGTTGTACCACTGTATGGGGAAATTGAATTCTTTAATATCTTTTTAATGACACACCGACTGAATCTGTAACTTGGCGACTAATTTCGACTAATTAGCGAGTAAATATGGGAGAAAACAGATCTTCGCTAGGTGCCCTAGTTTTTGAGTTATTAATGTGGCTCTGCTGGGGTAGGCTGTCTCCAGCAGGGCCAACAATAAGCCCTTATATCTTTTGAACCAGTGACTGACCAGTTCTGATATTTGGCGACTAATTTCGACTAATTAGCGAGTAAATATTGGAGAAAACAGATCTTCGCTAGGTGCCCTAGTTTTTGAGTTATTAATGTGGCTCTGCTGGGGTAGGCTCTCTCCAGCAGGGCCAACAATAAGCCCTTATATCTTTTGAACCAGTGACCGACCAAATCTGATATATGGCGACTAATTTCGACTAAATAGCGACTAAATTTTTGTGTTATCAAAATTAAAATCCCTGTTGGTGGCTCTGCCAGAGTCAGCCACACACCGTTAATGAATAAAGATTAGTGACGAGACTGAAACGAATTTTTATCGCTTTATTTCTTTTTGTGACGGCCCCTTTAAATAGTAAATTGAATATTTAACATATAACCTCAAAACATTGGGATTATCGATTCCTCCACAACGAAGAAGCATAAGAGACTCGTAAGTGTTATTGGTTTTCAGTGCAATGCTGTCAGTATTTTCGTTGATTCAAGATTCAAGATAAATCTATAAAAATGCACTATGGCAGATGGCGACTGAAATAGGGTGACCATGTATTCCAACGAAACAAGTATTTATCGAGTACTTAATTACCTAAACAATGAAGCAAAAAACGTCGTAATATTAAATTATATAGGTAAAAGCATGACAGCAAATACTAAAATGATTTAGGTACCTAGTCTAGTAGAAACTGATGACAAGAGACTGATTTGTATATAGGTAAGTACTTACCTGCTATTATTCAGAGAGCTTACACCACTTTCATTGCTTTTAATCAACCGACTTCCAAAAAGAGGAGGTTCTCAATTCGACTATATTTTTTTTTTTTTTGTTTGTTACCTCAGAACTTTCGACTGGGTGAACCGATTTTGATGATTATTTTTTTATTTGAAAGCTGGTGCTTTCCGTGTGCTCCAATTTTAATTTTGTGAACATCTGATGCTGATCTTCGGAGATATACAATGGAACTCTTCAAAATTAAACGGCAAATCTGCCGTAAATGTTGCAATCGCTTGGATGTTTATTGTTTATACAATATCATGTCGTTACATCACGCCTGTATGCTACACAGAGGAGAGAGAGGGGGTACACAGATGTATACAATACACCCAGATTTCGATAGTTAGGTATGTTCAGTTATCGCGTTCGTGTTACGCGCGCGCCTCAAAGAGATGTCAGCAAAAGGGACTGTTCTAAAGACATACCTCGGCCCCGGAACATAAAGGGTTAAGAAGGAACATGGATGGTTTTAGTCAGTAAAAGTCTGACACTCCCTTCCGCTCCGCCCAGAGCGGGAGGGATAATTTGTGGATTTCCTATCCGAAAAAAAGGTATGTATTGGGGATACGCATATTACCATGACATGTACTGTTAACAATGTCACATAAATTCATGGCAAATATTTGTTTGGAAACAACTCAAAATGGAAAAATATTTTTTTTTTTTGCAAAAAATAAAACCGACTTCAAAAAACACAAAAAAAGTGAAAAATAACTTTAGCTTCAGAAGTCGGTGACCTTTGTTTGATTGATTTAGTTTTTTTGTCACCGACTGTTGTTGATGTTTTTTTTTGGTTTGGCATCTTTTTTACATAGTGAATACTTCAGCTGCAATGTTATTTTTCTAAATTGCAGATGCATTTACTTGAAGGAATTTTCTACTTCACGTATAGGTATAAGTTTTTATTCTTATCTATTTTTATTAATAAAATATCTTGTAAGAAATGAAAATAAACGGTCAATACAGTTTTCGTCTATACATAGACATACTACTCTGCGCTATGAACTATTATTGATTGTGTGATTTTATTTTTCATGTCAACTCAATATAAATTTGTCCAAAGCCATAAAATAAATGTTAGCAAATAAATAAATAATATGCTCTAACTAAACATAAAGAGATTTAAAAATCCTTTTCATTCTAAACATTTCGATTTGTAAAAGGAAATAATTTCCGTTAAATTCATATTAAATAAAATTTTAAAATTATTTTGACTCTTATTTGGACCATTTAAATGAAAACAAAATGACCAACAGTTGCATAAATAACTGGTAGGTATCGTAGGTTCACCCTTGTTTGGTCGAACAACGTTTGATACAATATTACTAAATCGAACAACGTTTAAGAAAATCATCACTTAGTTAATATCGTTTGACAGAATTTTCAGTTCGTCGAATATTTATTTGCTATTACAACATTTGTGCTAATGATCAAAAGGTATAATGTTCATTTGATGTTCAACTAGTTTTGCCTATGCCGCCTTGGGGCACCCCGACACGGATAGATTAGGTTAGAAGTGGTTATTTTTTTATAAACCATTCAGAAGTAGGAGCCCCGCGGGGCTCCGTCGACCGGGTCTCCCTCGACTCGGATGCAAGAGCATAACAGTTCAATTTCTGGTGGTCATAAATATATTTTATTTATACATTATTAATGAACTGAATATTCAAATCATTATTAGTCTAGTGAAATTTCGAATTTGAAAATTCGGTGAAATGAAATTTGTTCAAATGAAATTAGTTCAAATAAATAATTATGCTAAATAAAAATTTACCTATGAATTATTCGGTCAAATGAATAATTTTACGAAATGACTTTATTGCAACTAAAATTCGCCGAACTGATTTTCGACGAAACATTGTTCGACCAAACAAGGGTGAACCGGTATCGTATCGATATCTCTCCATTGGAGATAATTTACCTATGTTTATTAATTAGGAGCCTGTATTGTTGCAGGGCAAAGGCCTCCCTACCCTTTTTTTGCCATTCCTTATCCCACAAAAATAATTTTAAAGAATTAATTTGAATTAACATCATTACCTATAAAATTAAATTAAAAATACGTATTTACAAATAAATACAAATACATTTCAAGATCAAATCTTAAACACTCGTAGTCCCATATCTCAGAAATCAGCGACGCGAAGTGCATCTAAGAAAAGCGCTCCCTGAAATTACGCCACACAAAGGAATACGTTACCCCAGCAAGAAACAAGTTTAAAAAAATTAACAACTGTATAAAACCTATATGTACTTACCTATATACAAATCAGTCTCTTGGCATGAGTTTCTACTAGATTAAGTACCTAAATTGTTTTAGTTATTGCTGTCATGCTTGTACCTATATAATTTAATATTACGACGTGTTTTGCTTCATTGTTTCGGTAATTAAAAGTACTCGATAAATACTTTTTTCGTTGGAATACATGGTCACCCTATTTCAGTCGCCATCTGCCATAGTGCATTTTTATAGATTTATCTTGAATCTTGAATCAACGAAAATACTGACAGCATTGCACTGAAAACCAATAACACTTACGAGTCTCCTAGGCTTCTTCGTTGTGGAGGAATCGATAATCCCAATGTTTTGAGGTTATATGTTAAATATTCAATTTACTATTTAAAGGGGCCGTCACAAAAAGAAATAAAGTGATAAAAAATCGTTTCAGTCTCGTCACTAAATCTTTATTCATTAACGGTTTCTCTGGGCTTCTTCCTTGTGGAGGAATCGATAATCCCAATGTTTTGAGGTTATCTGTTAAATATTCAATTTACTATTTAAAGGGGCCGGTCACAAAAAGAAATAAAGCGATAAAAATTCGTTTCAGTCTCGTCACTAAATCTTTATTCATTAACGGTTTCTCTCAGGTCCTCAGTTATGGAGATTACGTTGGCCGAACGTCCTGATGTTCAAGGAACCAAAATTCATTTTACTTTTAACCGGTGGCATTACGAGTAAAAGTAAAGCATTGGTTGTTTGTCACCAAATCGTCACTAACTCTTTATTCAGTAACAGTTTCTCTAAGGTCCTCAGTAATGGAGATTCAGGTTGGCCGAACGTTCTGATATCAGGTCGTTCGGCCATAAATAAATGCTTCTAACTTTCGAACTGTTCTGTCACAAATTCTTTGGCTGGCATCTTTATGCGTCACATAATCGTCACTAAAAACTGGAGTAGCAGCCAGCTCCCTATCTCGACTGGCCGAACGTTCTGATGTACATAGTCTTCTGGGTTCAGTTAATCATGTTTGAGCTTGATAGTATACTCGATACAAGTGTTGAATAGCAGATGCCGATGTTGGAGGAAGACATGATAGTTGTACTTGTTTCTTGTTTCGCGTATTTTTTACAAGTTAAGTATCGGTATTTATCAAAGCAAGTAATTTTTTTTGAAGCTCCGTAAATCACAAGAAGAAAGCGAATTCCTTCCGTAAATAATTGTTTGAGGTGTGGAATCTTATAAATACTTAAGCGTAGTCAGTTGGCCACGTTCAAACCCTTTTAACTTTTTAACAATAACTTTGACTTATTGTATGGTTTTGGGAATCAACTTTTACAATTTTTTACAAAATCAAAGCACAGTTTCTTTTTTATAAAAAAAACGCCGTGGTCGCGCCATCGACACGCACGGCATACTACCTAGCACTGGCCTGCAAATCACAAAAAACGTAAGAAATTTTGAATTTCGCGGGCTACCCTGGAGCCCACCTTAGGAAAGTAGGATAGATAAATATGATGAATAAAAGATGCTCCCAATAATTGCACATACGCTTTACGCGGTAACGTTGCAAATTCCACCAAATTTGGGCTTAGTTTCTTCGTTGACAAGTTGACACCTACCTCCATAGCTTTAGCTTCAGAGTTTCTAATTTGCCGCCGCGGGGGACGCCCCGGGCGTCGGGGGCCACCACGTGGCCCCCGGCCACCGTAGGCGCGAGCCTGTGGACGGTGGGCTATGGGCTAGCTCGCCGTCCGTCCATCTCATGACGACAGGCCGTGTCGACGGCGCGTTCGTGTTCCACGCGCGCCTGAGAGTCAGCAATAGGAAGGGGTCCGCAAGGACCGATGCCTGCCGGGGTTGCGGGACTGTTCGAAAGAGATACCGTGGGGCGATGAAGGAACATGGATGGGTTTAGTCAGTAAAAGTCTGACACTCCCTCCTGCTCCGCCCAGAGCGGGAGGAGTTATTTGACGATTTCCCATCCGAAAAAAAAAAAAAAGAAAGTTTCGAAGTTCCAAAAAGTCTTTTGTAATCACTTTGATATCCTTGAGTGACTGTAGGTACTTTCGTCGATAAAGCATCAATCTATAGTTCTTGATTTTTAGGGTTCCATACTTATAGGGTAAAAACGGGACCCTATTACCACAGCTATTATACTAAGACTCCACTGTCTGTCTGTCTGTCACCAGGCTGTATCTCATGAACCGTGCTATGTAGACAGTTAAATTTTTTTTACATAATTATGATGTACTTCTGTTGCCTCTCTAACAAAAAATAATCATTATCTCTACATAATTATAATAAAGCAGTAAAAAAAACTGTGTCTGTAAATTGAATATATAAAAAAATAAATAATGGAGGGCGGTTTAGAAACAGTAATAGAGCACGAATCCAAAAAAAAAATCTGTGTGTGTCTGCTTGTTTGTACACGCTAATCTTCGGAACTACTGGACGGATTTGAATGATTTTTTAACCGACTTCCAAAAGGAGGAGGTTCTCAATTCGATTGTTTTTTTTTTGATGTACCTATGTACACCGATTACGCTGACATTTATGATCCGATTTCCGTGATTCTTCTTTAGTTTGATGCGAAATAGTTGCCATTTGGTCCCATAAAAATTTAACATAAGTAGTTTGGCCCAGTAGTTTTCATTTTATGATCATTTTTAAGGTTCCGTATCCAAAGGGTAAAAACGGAACCCTATTACTAAGACTCTCTCGTCTGTCCGTCTGTCCGTCTGTCTGTCACCAGGCTGTATCTCATGAACCGTGACAGCTAGACAGTTGAAATTTTCACAGATGATGTATTTCTGTTGCCGCTATAACAACAAATACTAAAAACAGAATAAAATTAATATTTAAGGGGGGCTCCCATACAACAAACGTGATTTTTTTGCCAAGTCAGACCTTAGTCTACAATATATTCTCCTAAGTTATAAGAAAAAATGATATTTTATGTTGTTATAGATAAATTTCAGGACTGACCATTGAACTTGGCACCCATTTAGATTTCACTTCTTTTGTCGTTGAAGTCAACAACCAAGGCATATATCATAATATTGAACTTGGCTCTCATTTTACATTTATGTTTTTGATGGGATATCATTACTTTTTGTACATACGCCATCTAGTGTCACTTTTAAATAAATCAATGGAGGCGGCATGGTGTAGTGAGTTTCTGAGAATGATAATAGGTGGCGCTAGTGGTTGTAGAATACGGTTAGTTACGCGTAATAAATACGAAAATCTACTATATTCTTATTTATAAGTACAAAAACGAAAATATTTTGATTAAAGAAAATTAAGGGTGGTATTCAACTCGTTATATATTCACGTAAAGATCATAAAATCCACATATAGAGATTTACGGGCACTAATTAATAAGTTAAGTGAAAATTATAATGAAATGATAATAAATTACCAGTTTCTGATTTTTTCCCTTGTATTCAACTAATTACCTATCTGCATGCCAAATTTGAACTATCTAGGTCATCTGGAACTGGGTTATAGTTTTGATCTATAGGTCAGTCATAAAAATGACGATTTTTGGACGTTAATATCTAAATAACCGTTAGAGGTATGTTTATAAAATTTGAAACACATATACATTTCGCTAGTCTCAATATATGAGCCAAATTTGACAAGTTTAGGTGAAATAGTTTTTGAGTTATGAGGGGCTCAAAAGTGGCTCCAAATGGTTCGTCTAATATTACACACTGTGAGCTGCGCGCCAGAACTTGGCTTGACACGCTCCCGCGTGTCTAGATGGTACGGAACCCTTCGTGCGCGAGTCCGACTCGCACTTGGCCGGTTTTTACTTCAGTTGTCCACACAACTGAAGTAAAAACCGGCCAAGTGCGAGTATAATTTCATGTATGTTCACCGATTTCTCCTCCGTTTGTGGAGCGATTCTAAAAACTCTTTTTTTATTTGAAAGATTTGAAAGAGTATACTCCTGAAATGGTCACATTTAAATTTGGTGAAGATCTGATGCTGATATCTTCGGAGATATACAATGGAACTCTTCAAAACCAGATGGTAAATCGGTCGTGATTGCTGCAATCGCTTGGATGTTTATTGTTTATACAACATCATGACGTAACATCACGCACAATATGCTCTGAGGGGTACGCATCTGCGTACTCCTCAGAACTCAAACTGTCGAAATTTGGGTGTATTGTACACATCTGTCTGTGTACAATACACCCAAATTTCGACAGTTTAGGTATGTTAAGTTCCATTTATTGGGGGATAAGCGTATTACTATGACATTAAGTTATGACATTTAAGTTTTCGAGGTCGAAATTTGGGTGCATTGTACACATCTGTCTGTGTACAATACACCCAAATTTCGACAGTTTAGGTATGTTAAGTTCCATTTATTGGGGGATAAGCGTATTACTATGACATGTATTGTTAACAATGTAAAATAAATGCATAGCAAATATTTGTATAGGATATTACAACAAAAAATGGAAAAATAAAAAAACTTTTTTGAAGTCGGTTTTATTTTTTTGTAAAAAAAGTTTTTTTATTAATTCTGGGCAACATATAGGCTAATTATAATTGCTAATTTATCTTGGAATCTTGAACACCTGATGCAGAACCGCAACAGACCAGCAAAACTTTACGAGATACAAAAATGATACCATAGCAAAAATTGTTCCACGTGATGAGCATTTTCTGCTTAGAGAATAAATTTGAAGATCTGGAATACCTGATGTGGAACTCCAAGAGCCCTGCTACACTATAACATATATAATATAGGAATGACGTTTAAGCAAAAGTTGTTCAATCTGATGAGCACTCTCTGTTGACTTATAAAAATCGAAGATCTGGAACACCTGTTGTGGAACTCCAAAGCCCAGCGACACTATAACATATATAGGAATGACGTCTTAGCAAAAGTTGTTTAGTCTGATGGGCATTTCCTGTTGACTTAGATCTGGAACGTCTCGAATCGTCTCGCGCATCCCGTTGTTTTCCAGTCCCCGGGCGCTTAGAATTCGTCGTCAGACGTTTCAGATCTTCGATTTTGACGACCCCGTTGTCGCTGGCATAAGCAACAGGATCCACGTACGAAGTCGCGGGCAGAAGCTAGTAAAAATATGTGGAACCTTGCATGCGCGAGTTAGACTCGCACTTGGCCGGTTTGTTTTACCACCTTGGTCTTGTCGAAGATCATGCCACGCGCAAGTCGCTCGCCGAATCGCGGCGTCGGCGTCGGTCCCCTCGTTTCCGCCGCTGCTATCGAAGCCGGGGCTTGAAGAGATTGAATCTGGCTACCGAGTACCTACCGAGAGAGTTTGAATACCGCTTGCTTTAGTGGTATTACTGAATTTAAGAACAAAATACTTGACACTTGTCATCAGTGACATAAATTTTAACATCTTCATTCGGTGTTGTTTGATTGGGGATTTCTTCCTTTTTCGAGGTAAAAAAATGTGCAAGTGGAAATTTTGGGAAAACCTTGGAGATTTTTGTCCTCCAAGGAGATGTAGAACAACTCTGTAAAATTTCGGAGTCAAAGTGGCTGTGCATGCAGCAGTAGGTAATTTTATTTCAGGAAAAGTTTCCGTGCAAAAAAATAAAACAAAATTGTTAACAAAATCTGATAAGAACCTAATATTTTGAACCCTTGACCAAATAAGTACGGTGTTAAAAGTTAGAAGTGTGTATCTGTGCTGTGTGTCTGACTGTGAAAAAGTGTTTTCGTTTGAAAAGAAAGGTGTCTTAATCGAGAGTGTATTGAAAATATTCTCTTTTCTGGTTGATGAAGAGAATAGAATAGAATATTCTTTATTATGCACGCCATGTACTGAAGTAATATTCATAAGAGAAAACATTTCACAGGTTGAATCAATGAGTGGTCTTATCGTTAAAAGCGAAGTACTTCCACAGGTCTGGTCGATTCGAAATTTGAAATCGTGTCACATGTGCCACTGACACCTGTCACAGGAAGGGGGACAGAGGGCAGCTGTTCGATAAACTGGAAAGAAAGAAAATAAAGAATAATGTTTATTTGACGTTAGCAAAAAATAAAAAAATAAATGACTAATTAAAAAAAATAGTGCAAATATACCGTATCGCAATGATATTCTATTACACAGATATGTTGTGAGCGCGCAATCGTGAAGACTCGAAAACAGGCCAATTGGCATGTTTTTCCTTTATTCTGCGTCACTGCGTGTATGTGAGCTGGCTCTCCCCCGCGGCACACTTTTTTCAGTGGTTTTGTACGTGTATAACATATCTGTTTATTAGAATATCATTGCCATATCGTATGTGCCATGTGTCTTATGTGTGTAACTACTTTTTGGAAAGTCATCATAATCATTTTCCTACCCTTATCCCAATTAGCATGTGTTCTTCTTCCATACCTAACTCTTAAGTATTTAGTATTTGGAGAAATATTAGAGGAAAAAAATAGCTAGTTTATAAAAATAAATTGAAGAATATAATGGCGACAAAAGTCGCAAAACGTATTATTTTGGGGAACATTTGGGGCAAATTCTGAAATTTTATCTAGCAACCCTGTCATATTCTAGTTAATTCGATCGTTTCTTGTTTGAAAGTAGGTACCTACATCTTAGAGTATAATAGGCACAGTATACTATAATATAATAGGAATAACCGTAAGTTTAGAAAGGAAACATGCGAACCATTCTGTCGGCGAAACGTCCATAGGTGAAACGTTCTATCGACGAATCTCTCAAAAACGAAACGTCCTGTCGGCGAAACGTCCATAGGTGAAACGTTCTATCGACGAATCTCTCAAAAACGAAACGTCCTGTCGGTGAACAGTCCAAAGGAGAAACGACTGTCGGTGAAAGCTTGCAGAATCAACCTACATTGACCTACATATTGAACTGTGAATCCGGACTGTGATCAAGTGGTTGCCAATTTTAGTACAATTCTTCACATTAATTCCTAAAAATCCGCAGCCTGAAGAAAAGGTGTAAGTTTCGTCTGTGCTATTTTATTTTAGTTCTGATACTCTTTAAGGTGACAGCGCCAGGGTAGACCGCGAAATTAAAATCATTTTATGTTTTTCTAATTTGTAGACCAGTGTTAGGTTGTAGTACTTATGTTGAACAAAATATGATTCCCGACCGTAAGGCGTGGTCCTAACTGGTAATGATCGTACGAGCAGACGATGCGTTCATCGTCGCACGACGAAATTAAACACTCATATATATCATGCATATGTGTCTTATACTCGTATAAAGTTTGCAAGTCATCGCGCGAGAACAGTAAATTTGCACAATGTGCATTTTCATCGCACGACGATGAACGTACCGTTTGACGCATATAGGGCAAATTTCGTTGATCATCCTTGAAACTTAAAAGCTGACCTCCTCCTTCCTGGAGTTCAGAATAGAAGATGCGCTTCATGAAACTATTTAATGAGATTAACAAGAAAGAGCGTAAGTCCGGTAAAATTGAAATACATCTCAAATCATAATATCATACTCAGTTCTTCAATTCGTAGTATTGCGACAAGGACCAAACTCAACAACAATCGGCCGTGGCTCTGGTGGAGACCAGAGCCACGGCCGATTGTCGTTGAGTTTTGAAAACGTTATTTCCTGTATAAGGTAAGTTTATTCAGTATCTCGTATTTCCTCCCCGGGCTCTAATGACTGGTTCCATGCGGTTCCTCGGGGAACGGATGAGAGTGCCAACAACCTTGTGTTGTGGGACGTAATCCCAGTATTTTTGTATAGCTGCTTTAAGCTGGCCAAGCGTCTCCGGAGCAGGATCTCTCGCTCTGAGTCGTCTCTTTAACTCATCCTATAGGTGTTCTATGGGATTCATATCCGGGTTTCTTGCTGGCCAGCCCATAACCGTAATACAGACTTCGCTCAGGTATTAATTTACAATACCTGCGGTATGAACCCTAGGCTGGCATTGTCCTGCATAAAAATGAACTCTAAAGTAAGCGTAGGGTACCACAACAGCCTCCAGACAGTCTTCCAATGTAACGTGACCCATTTAGGTAATGACGGTAAGCGAGGTCCAGATACAAAAGCAAGTTCAGTTTTTCCACCGGCGCTTATGCTTCTACAAACCGTCCATGAACCGCCACGTAACTGGCTCTTTCTTCAATGCAGTACTTTGCAAAACGCTCTCCTTCTATTTGATACACCTTCTTTCTCCCGTCGTTACCATACAGCATCATCTTAAATTCGTCATGAAAAAGAGAACTTTGCTCCATTAAATGTATGACTAAATTGAAGTATTGGTTTCTGACCCATGGAACACCAAAGTGGTTCACCTAGATGTTCCACCGTTAACTTTTTGTACCGTTTTCAGTGCAAAGTTAAGGCGCGTTTCGATGGTCTACCATCAATTTTGGGCCATTAGCTGGTATATGAGGTTTCAGGCCACGCTCAACATGCAATCGTGCAGCCACAACACTATGTCGTGAATCCAGCAAGGCTACGACTTGGGAGTTTTATGTGGGCGAAGTATCCACATTTGTTGGGAAAATATCTCTTTCGTAGGATATAACAGAGCTAGTTATCCATCACTGATATGAAAAACCGATAGTTTTTGTAAAAAAATGTGATTAAAAGCAGGAATTCCGACGGAATACACATAAAAACAATGGGTACAAATATAAAGAATGCATTATTAAAGTAGGTACTGACAATCGGTACGGATCAGTACCTATCAGTACTGATAAAATATCTACATATATATGGAATTTTAATGCGCTCGTTCATAAAGATCGGTGCATTCTTTATGTTTGTAGGTAGCCAACCCATACTCTACATTCATTTATTGGATCTTCTTCTTCGTCGTCACACTCTTGGCAGAGTGGTCGTGGTCGTCAAATCAGGGGTGGTGGCAAGCTTCACAATCCGTCGCCATTCCTCTCGTACTGTGGCTTTTCTTGTGCATTCGTGGAGTGGACCATTGAGTGCAGTTTTAACTTGGTCGGTCCAACGCATTGGTGACCTGCCGCGCGCTCTTGTGCCTTCAACCTTTCCATTTACTGGATAAAACATCGAAAATTATTTGGAATATTAGTAATTAGAGTATTTAGTTTTTTTTTTTTTTTCGTTTATGGCGTAATATTGTGACCTGCATTGCCCGCATTGGTGGTGTGTGTGTAGTGACTGTGTTGCTCCACTCCTCTAGGAACTCAATAAAAAAGTCCCATGAAAATCTGAGCACTTTATACTTCGTTCCACCTTTTCAATATTTTTGGTCTAATGAGAGGTTTTCCTTTTGAGGTTTTAAAAAAAAACTTAGTTTCCAAGAACTCTATAGATGGCGTTGAACTTACTATGCCAAAGCCAAAACACGTGAAAAAAAAACCTTGTGTCACGTCACATACTCTCGTTGACTGACACTTTCATTTGCTTAACCTTCCGAATATAACCAACATTTCTCGCGCTTTGTTAAAATCAGTTTTTTTGGGTTCCGTTCCTTGCATTATCATACTTACTCCTAGCGCCATCTATCCAGCGACTAGGGAAGAGCTAAAAAGAAAATCCCTCATTGCACTCAGCTATTCTGTATGTAGGCCCAGGGTTCATAGAATAATGCCCATGGTCATTAAAGATTGTTCGTGTTCAAACGCCAGCACATCCTACTACAATCTGACTTTGTAATAGATTTTAACTTTATCGCTAAAGCATTAGGATTAATGTTGATTGGGAAAATTTGACAAGTTCGGGTAACTTGATGTGCTGCCGTCTGTACAACAACCCTAGAACGGAACCCCCTACTGTGCGTGTTCCGATACGCACTTATTTTATCAAACATATTACGACCTCGGTGTCTCGAAAAGTGCGTTTGTGACGCGCGCAAGGTCTTTTGGCCCAAATTTTGAAATTTCCCGCGCGCCGGAGAGCGTCGCGTCGCCGAGCGCCATAGAGCAGCGGGACGGCACTCGACGAATCAGAAGGCTTCCCGCCAGATATTCAGATTAAGAGACGGATTGTTTGTGGTAGAGGTGTGATTTTCGATAATTTTGGTGCTACAACATGAGAGGTGGCCATTATTGCTATGTGAACTAACTTGTACCTTGCTTGAATATAGACGTAATAAGAATAAAACCGAACACGAAGGGTTCCGTACCATTATTATCAAAAAAAGGGCAAAAAAATCACGTTTGTTGTATGGGAGCCCCCCTTAAATATTAATTTTATTCTGTTTTTAGTATTTGTTGTTATAGCGGCAACAGAAATACATCATCTGTGAAAATTTCAACTGTCTAGCTGTCACGGTTCATGAGATACAGCCTGGTGACAGACAGACGGACAGACAGACGGACAGACAGCGAAGTCTTAGTAATAGGGTTCCGTTTTTACCCTTTGGGTACGGAACCCTAAAAACGGTGTTTCATTGGTATGGTGTGAACATTAAACGTTACTGATACCGTAATCAAAGGTGACAGTGGTTTGTTGTCATAAGACGCACGCTCACTGGGAGCATTCGCCTGTAATAGAATAGTTCACATTTGAGCATTACATCAGTGAATAAGGAGATAAGCATTACAAGGCGCGACTAGAAAAGATAAGTACAAATTGTAGGTAACAGTCGCGTTTTTCTTGATCGATATACAGGCGAATGCTCCGGTGAGGGAGCGCCTTTATGAAAGTCCAACGGAAGCTGTTCCATGTGAAATACTGACATTCACTGCTGCCACTGCATACCTAATTTAAAATTGCAAAGCGGACGATGTCGACAGATAGTTCAAGAAAATAATGTCTTCTCTTTTTTGTTTTCAGATATTGGAATACTTAAGTTCTTTAAACCTTAAATAAGTGCAATGTCCAACGAGTGGAAAAAAGCCAAATCCCCAAACTATGAAATAAACAAGGACAAACTGTATCCTTATTCTGAATTGCCGTTTCTAAGCGGATATCAACTAGTAAAGATACCGTTTTGTGTTAAAAATCTAATAGAACACGTTGATTACTTTGGTGTGGGGAGAAAAAATCTCACCACAGGCACCACCGGTTTTCCCGACTGTTACAATGTTCATTATGAGTATTGCTTAGTTGACGTAGGTCCAGATAAAGGCAGAAAGATACCTAACAGAATCCCGGTATCCGAAGTGCCTAACATAGGATTCTCTACCCGTAATTACATAAAAGATAATTCAGTCCTTACAGTCACTGTGAACCTTGAAAATCATGACGTGACAGACATGATAGCTCAAGATATTGCTCGTATAGTGAATAGTGAGCGGGGAAAAGTAATTGCATATGGATGCAATAAAAAATCAGAAAAGCTCTGTGACGAATTAAGGAAGATGAAACAGATATTTTACTGCCCCATTTACTTGTTACCAGATAAACTACGATTAACTTACTGGAAAACTTGTTATAGAGCATACTTGGGTGTCCAGGAACTCAAAAGAGAACTGTACCTAAATGTTTATAAAGGTGATTTCGAGGCCGCAGTCATACTGACCAGTTGTTTAACCGACTCGCACTGCGGCGGAGCTCTCGGTGACGTCGTTAACAAACTCCTCGAGAATAAGGTCGGATATGTCATCGCGTACGCTTACAAACTATGGAACAACGATTACAAAGAAGTTGTGTGTGAGCATTTCCCCTCTGTATTTCAACACATGTTCGATGGAGACTGTGTGGCCATAATTAACAAGCCAAACAATCAGGCTCTGATTTTAGAACCTAAAACAACGAAAGCGCGGGGAGATAGCAACTACAGGTCCAATAAGAAATTAGGCTGGAAGATGATTCCAATATGGCATGCTAATAACGTCTTCTTCAAATTGTATAACATCGACAGCGCTAAATATTTACAGCTGTCTCCAACGGCTGGGGAGGACGGTGTCAGAGAGGTTCGCGGCAAGAACGATTCTGAAGAACAAACAGACGAGAGTGAGAGGTTTTCCTTTTCGCCGTTAGTTATGGAGAACGGACAAGTCGCTTTTAACATTTTAAATTGCGAAGATAACAAACAATTATCGGAGTTGCCTGTCGATGTCGATTCCTCGGAAGTCAAGGCAGTTATAGGAGAGAAAAGTGTTGGCAGTGTACAGGATGGACGATCCTGTTGGATTTTAACTACTTCGGATGAGTCTGTTAAAAGAGACAAGCAAAGTGATGAATGTGAAGACGAGCAAAGTGATGAATGTGAAGACGAAGATTTTTCTAATATCTATGATTACGATTAGTACTTAGGTACTAACTTTTACCGCTTAAGGCTAAAACTATACTCCCTCAAATGACTTAGCATGACCCTCCGTTACGCCTAAATTACGGCAGGATTAATTTTGAAATAAATGTACTATGGTACTAGTACTAATACGTACTATGTGTGACGAAAACACGATTCCATAAACTTTTCTCGATAAAAAGAAAATCCAAAGTGACCTCCAAATCGAACAATAAACCGCTGGTATTCAAAAAGTACTTCAAATTAGATCATGAAACTTTGCATACTAACTGAACTAATTGTAAAGCTGGTCATAAGTGTTTTATTTTTTAGTCCAATCAATAGATTTTTGCCGCAGTGACTGACGTAACAACCGCTTTGTAGTGCAAGCTGATTAGAACTTTATTCTAACAGCATTTCAAACGAAGTTTGAACCACCACAAATAGAGTTGCTAATTTTAGGGTTAGAAGGGCCTTAATTATACAGGGTGGAATTTTTCAATGCCACTTGGAGGGAAAGTACTTTAAGTACTCGAGATACGAGTAGCAAATTTTACTGTGTGCATAACCCTGGCAAAATGTTGTGCATTTGAGAGATAAAAAATAATTAGTGTATCATGAGGAGCAATTTGTTTAATAGTATCAAAATTTGTGTGAATTTTTAAAGTTAAGTTAAGTTTTAAAGTTATTTGAGAAAAACACATTTTGCTGGAGTAACGTTTGAAACGTTATCCTGGCAAAATCGATTTTTAAAAATTCGCTCAGCCCGGAACCAAATACATGATTAGATAGCTTTTGTTGCGTAGTAAATGTTTATAAATAGCAAAATTTGTGTGTGGTATGGTTCTTGAGTTATTTAAGATTTTGCTGCGGTAACGTTTTGGGATTTCCCAGATCTCGAAAACGACTCAACGCAGAAGATTGAAAAAAAATACCAATAAGAGACCTTAATTTGTTTAAATTAGTTTAAACATTAGTTTTTGATTTGGTATTCGTAAACCAATGGAATTAAATGGTTTCAAAAATCAGATAAAAACCGATTTGCAATTAAACCAAAACACTTATAACCAAATAATGGTAAAAAATACCCATGGTAGACACTTATCACGTCAAGTAAAATAGATTATGTAACTTTATACGATATGAAGATAAAAACAAAATTGATTAATTTTAGACTGGTCGTACTTTAGCGATGAAATACGCAGTTCCCAAAACATTAAGAAACGTGGCATACTTTAAACTAATTAAAATGATTCATGAACATTAATTCCTGTTAATTTCAGCTTTCAATTACGGCTGTAATGAAAGTTATATCAAAAACAGGAAAATGTCAGCAATTCTCTAATAAGCCGACCAAATCGAAAAGGTCACGAAAAAGCGGCCGCACTATACATAATCGTAACCATCTTAAATGAATGGGATAATATGGATGTTTTGTTAGTACAGTTGCGTACGTACGTTGTTGTTACTGTTGCGTAGGTTGCTGGCCATGGTGTTCATTATTTTTATTTAAAAATTAGTCTCATACAAATTATTGTATATCTTTGCCTTAGCATTAACATATTGAGGAAAAAATCTCAGATAAGTTACTTACGTACTTAATTTTAATATTTGGCAGAAATGTTTTTCTGTTTGTCAAGTACCAATGCTTAAACATAAAATACAATGTTGATTCATAGTTTGTACAATTTTCCCTAAGACGGAGATAGGCACCTACTAAACACGTAGGTGGTAGGTGGACTCCATTTCCCCTCGACTCACAGTATGGCATTTAAACATGAGCTTTGTAACGTGTAACTTAGTGGTTATTTCAACATTACATGTGACTGTTACAGGTGATCAACGTGTGAACCACGCGTCGTCAATCAAAATCACACTATAAATTATTTACTACTTACCTTTTTAAAGTTACTTTCACTTTAAATAATTACTTATGATCCATTAAATTGTTAAACTACTGTTAATTAACATGATTTTCATTTATAAAATAGAAAACTAGTAGAAAATGTGTAATGGTAATGGTATGGTAATAATGGTACCTGCACTTCGAACATTAAAAAATCGGTTACACGTAAAACGTTTTTCTGCTTAACTGTACAAAACATCTGACACTAAGTTGCTAATTTGCGAAGACTACTCATACGTATGGTGCGGCCGCTTTTACGTGACCTTTTTAATTTGGTCGGCTTATTAGAGAATTTCTGTCATATTCTTGATTTTGATATAACTTTCATTACAGCTGTAATTGAAAGCTGAAATTAACAGGAATTAATGTTCATGAATCATTTTAATTAGTTGCCACGTTTCTTAATGTTTTGGGAACTGCGTATTTCATCGCTAAAGTATGACCAGTCTAAAATTAATCAATTTTGTTTTTATCTTCATATCGTATTAAGTTACATACTCAATTTTACTTGACGTGATAAGTGTCTACCATGGGTATTTTTTACAGCTGTTTATTTGGTTATAAGTGTTTTTGTTTACTTGCAAATCCGTTTTTATCTGATTTTTGAAACCATTTAATTCCATTGGTTTACGAATACCAAATCAAAAACTAATGTTTAAACTAATTTAAACAAATTAAGGTCTCTTATTGGTATTTTTTTCAATTTTCTGCGTTGAGCCGTTTTCGAGATCTGGGAAATCCCAAAACGTTACCGCAGAAAAATCTTAAATAATTCAAGAACCATACCACACACAAATTTTGCTATTTACAAACATTTACTACGCAACAAAAGCTATCTAATCATGTATTCGGTTCCGGGCTGAACGAATTTTTGAAAATCGATTTTGCCAGGATAACGTTACTCCAGCAAAATGTGTTTTTCTCAAATAACTTTAAAACTACAATTCACACAAATTTTGCTACTATTAAACAAATTGCTCCTCATGATACACTAATTATTTTTTATGGTCTCATCTCTCAAATGCACAACATTTTGCCAGGGTTATGCACACAATTTTACTCAAAGGAAACATTCCTTGGTTTTTAAAAAGACAAAAATCTGCATTCACAGAATCCAAATCTCTAACAAACATGATAAATTAAATAAAGGGAAAACCATGAAATCTAAACAGAAATTTAACGGGATAATTTAAAGTAGGTACTTTTACTCCAAGGTCCATCCGATTACTTACATATGTTATAATTTACAATATCTTTATTTGACTGGACACTGGCAGGGCCACCATCAGGGATTTTAATTTTGAAAACACCAAAAATTTGTTGCTAAGTAGTCGCCAATTAGACGCCAAATATCAGAATTTTTTGGTCACTGGTTCAAAATATTAAGGGTTTATAGGTGGCCCATCTGGAGAGAGCCTACCACAGCAGGGCCAAATTTATATCTCAACAATCATGATTAGTTTCCGAATTAACGGCGAATACACCTTCTTACAGTAACGTAAAAGTACCTACAAATATTTATGGAGCCCATAGAGCCCTGTAACCTGTTACCACAATAGGGACCTACCTCACCTACCTAATTATCCAATTGACATTATTGAGTGGTCTCTTACGTTCATGTTTCCGAAGAGAGTTGGGGCGCACAGCTATTCTCAGTAGTTCGGTTTATTTAGTCCGGTCACCGGACTGGTGAGACTTTTCGTCTCAGCAGTTCGTGGACGTAATACGACCGGACTATTGAGCCTGATAGTTCGGTATCGATATCGGACCTGCACTAGTAAAGGGACACATTACACAGTCCACCGGCAGGCGGTCATTCATAAAAACTGTCAAAAACTGTATGTATGATCGCCTTGCCGGCGGACTGCCAGCGGACTGACAAATGTGTGGGGGGCCCTAAGGAAAGACTGAAAGGTCGACATGTCAAGAAATATCTTTTACTTGAAATATCTCAGCCAAACATCTGCTTTTTCCAACAAGCCAAGTACAACGCAATTTTATACAAAAAAAATTGGTTGCCTGTAAAGTCGGTATACGGGCGAAAGTTTTACGTGACAACGACTTTGAGTGGTAAAATAAACTTTTTATGTCTGTCTCTCTCGCTCTTAGGCGGGCTCTCACTCGCTCTCATTGTGAGCGCATAACGTGAGCGGAGCGTAACGCAGTTTCTTGAAGTGTCACCCGGCAAACCAATTTATAAGACGTTGTCACGTCAAAAATTGATACATCGATTTCGGCACAAGTTAACTGCATCTGAACTTCTTGAATAAAATCGTCCTTTTCTATATTTACTCTGCTTCGTTTCGACATTGCTGTTCCAAATCTTTTCATTTGTTCGACCTTGAAATTTGCTAGATTGTCATCATCCTTCAGCACGTTCAAAATACGCAACAAACTTGGATTTTTATGGATCAGTCCATTAAGTGTGAAATTCCAGGCTTCTACAACATTGTTGGTGTGATGGCGCTCAGCAAATACGCACCGTTTATTTATAAAATCAGGCTTCATTAATGTTTTTTGAAAATAACTTCTGAATTTAATTAATTTTTCATCTTGAATAGACATTTCGTTTAATGAAATATGTTTCCAACCATCCTGTATTTTATGTACAGGTAGCAATGGCAGTATGCAACACAAACTGATGATACGCCTATAATTTCTTGAGTTTAGTCCAATTGCCTTTGCCTTTCGCTAAAAAGCATTTCGAAAATGAAAATAACAACCAATAATGGTCACATTTTTTAAAGTTTTCAGCAATGCTTTTATGGCGGCGCTCTCAAAGTCGATATGAACTTGTTCTGGTACCCAACCTGGAACCTGTGATTGTATTAATTGAAATGCAATCTCATAAGCTTTTACACTCTTGTGTGACATGAAGATGTAGGTATGCTAATGGAATAACATTCGTGCTTTCAATGTCACTTCCCATGTCTCCATGAATGCTGTAGGTATAGCTGCGGAAAAGGATCTGGTGATGCCTGAAAGGTACCATCCATGAAAAATTGTTTCAGGGATGTCAAAAGTAATCGTGCTTCTTTACTACAGAATATTAAAATTTTGATTGTGCCGTCATAGAAATCTGCTAATAAAAAATCTTGAAATTGAATTGGCACCTCAACGTCTTCATAATTGTTAGTATGTATTTTAGTGACTTCCGTACAAGAATGAATTTTTCGATATAATGGTGCCGATTCCCTTGTTTACAAACTAAACCAAATTTAAGTTCAGTGCATCTTTTTCTTTCTATTTCATTAAGAAAAGGACAGAAGATAAATTTTAGTTATGTTCTGTCAAATTAATCAGCGCCATACAAGTTTTAGACGCGATTAAAAAGTTGACTACTAAAATTACATCAAATTACGTCTGGTGCTGTTTAATTTGACAGGATTAAACTAATATTTATCTTCTGTCCTTTTCATAATGAAATAGAAAGAAAAAGATGCATCTAACTTAAATTTAGTTTAGTTTGTGCACAACAGAATCGACACCATTGTCATTTTTTTATTATTAAAATTAGGGATAGGTTGTTTTGCAGCTAAATCTAATCCCTTTGTTTTAATTTTGAGAGTGAATTTCCGAAATACTTTTGGAGCAGCTTCTTGTCCTTGTGCTGCCTCATCAACACATTGATTGAGTAATAATATATCAATTTGATTTTGAGTTTTGTCCTGTTCGCAAGAATGGTCAGTACTATCCTTTGTAATCACGTCTTCTTCCTAAAAGACAATGTTATATTTAAAAGCTGAAACTTGAGACAGTCTTGAGTAGTAAAAGCCGACTTACTTTGGATAAAACGAGGTATCCTTTACATTTGATATCATTCTTATAGTTTCTGCACCTCCAATAACTCCCAGCTTTGTAAACCGTATTCCTATAAAATTGGTAACCGTTATATAGGTAATAAAACTCTGCCTCGCCCACGTTTCAGTATTTCAAAATCCATCGTCCGTGCAAGCAATTGAATATTTGTTAAATTATTCATTATTATTTATTAAACGTAATAAATTAGGGAAAGATTCACAAACGTCAATCATAATAATCATGAGTGTAGTGTCCATAACCCATAACCATTCCATAACAAAACACAAAAAAGTTTACATACCTACCCACAGAGTACAGTAATAATACTAGAGATACCTACCTACTTCTAAAGGTTGTTAGGTCGTCAATAAAGAGAACTGATAACAAAACAGATAGGTTAGTCTGTTATGTTTAATAGTATATTTGGATTATTTATATATCTCTGGTGGCACATCTCAATGGTGGTATGGTCCAGTCTCTTTCTACCCCCCCAGGGGCATGGCCAGGGGTATGGTGGGTCCGGAGCGATAATGTCGACCTTTCAGTATTTCCTTAGTAGTGCAGGTCCGTTATCGATACCGAACTATCAGGCTCTGTAGTCCGGTCGTATTGTATCACCGAACTGATGAGACGAAAAGTCCGGGACCGGACTAAATAACCGAACTACCGAGACACGCTGGGGGCGCATACGCGCTCCTACTGAATATTGAATGAAAGTGTAATAATTAGATATTAAATGAACCTACATATCTTTGAAATGCATGTCCGATTCTCGTATTATTGTAACACAGGATTCCTTGTTATAGCAGATAGTGCTGACCAAAGAGGTGCTGACACTACATTAGACAATTTTCAATTTGCAAAGAATAGTACATTTTGATACAAGTGGAGAAAGTTTGTTATTGCATTCGAGGCGGAATTATAACGTGTTTTTGAGCTGAGAATTGCAATAACAAATGTCTACGTATATCAAACGATGTTTTTCAATACACTTTTGAAGAAATAAAATAAAATAACGAAAATAAATATTTTTGTCACGAACTATGAAACTATGTTTTTTTTTTTTTTTCGCGCTTTGGTCTCGCCAGGTTGAAGGAGAGGCAATGGTATGAAGCCGTTAAAGAGCCTAATCTAAAAAATAGATTTATTTTATATTTTTGAATTCAGAACACAAATAAATGTTAATTTGTGTATAAAAGTAACTATTAGTTTTAAATAATCATTGTTTATCTATGATATTGAGTTCAGAATCTTAGGTTTAAATTCCGTCATACAAAATTTTGATAAAATTTATACAGGGTTCGTTTTCAGTGACCAGCCAAAATTTAAAATTAAGATCTAGATGTCAAATCAAAAGTGCATTTTAAATATTATTGTCGAAAAATATAAAATAAAATAAGCATTCATTTGAAAGTGTCCTAAAAAAATCCTAAATCATAAACCTAGTAGGAATCAATAATAATAAATCATTGTATAAATAATAACAAGTCATTGAAAACTAACCCTGTATAGCCTATGTTACCCGAGCCATTATTACGAATCTGACAACTCATTCATAAATCGGTTCAGTAGTTTAGGCGCTACGGTGGAACATACATACATACTTAGACTGTCAAAATCATAACCCTTTCCTTTTGGCTTCGCCGTAGGCGTGTAAAAAATGTTGTTTGGGGGTATGAAGAACAGGGTGTAAAGCTATTCATCCCCCGTAGAAAAGGGAGGATCCATCGACCAGACGGGTGTTATGTCTAGTGGACCACTGCCTGACAGTTGTTGTCGGCTTCTCGTATGTAGTCTTAAGTCGCGGATAACTCTGCTTGCGCGATGTAGGAATTCTCATATGTTTCGCTGTTTAGTTCGTCGTTCGTGTCATAGATGGCGCTGTAGTACTTTTAGTTCTATGTTGTTTTTGTAGTGCTGCTACAGTTGTAATGGAAACATTGTCGGTTTCACAGTAAAAGGCAAACTAATATCATTAATTTAATTTACGTATTATAAGATTTCTAAGTACCTACGTCTGATTACACTGACATAGTTAGGTACTATCGGGGTCTTTTCCGCCTGACCATTTTAATTTTTTTTCGCTTAAATCATGCGGAGGCGCCGGAGCCACGCCCCCTTAAAGTTTGGGCCAATTAGGAAATCGTCAACTTTGGCGCGCAAAATAACAATAACTCTCGTTTGGCGTGCGTCGTCAATGCGCTCGGCCGATTCGGTATCTTTTCATTCGTTTTTAGGGTTCCGTAGTCAACTAGGAACCCTTATAGTTTCGCCATGTCTGTCCGTCCTCGCTTAATCTCTGTGACCGTTAGCACTAGAAAGCTGAAATTTGGTACATATATGTATATCAATCACGCCGACAAAGTGGTAAAATAAAAATTGGAAAAAAATGTTTTATTAGGGTAGCCGCCCCCCTATATATAAAGTGAGAAGTGTTTTTTTTTTTAATTTCAACCCTAACGTGTGATATATTGTTGGAAAGGTATTTAAAAATGAATAGGGGTTTCCTAAAATCATTTTTTGATAATGTCAATAATTTCGGAACAAATCGCTCCAAAAGTAAAAAACAATGCGTGTCCCCCCTCTAACTTTTGAACCATAAGTTTAGAAAATATAAAAAAAACTGAAAAGTAGAACTTTATAAGGACTTTCTAGGAAAATCATTTTGAACTTGATGGAAACAACAGTTTTTGTACAAAAAAGACAAAAAGTTGTACAACATAATCAAAATAATTTCTGGACTAAGAATGGATACCCACCTTTAAACTCATAAGTACACACTTATTGTGACGGACGGGAAACTACGGAACCCTACACTGAGCGTGGCCCGACACGCTCTTGGCCGGTTTTTCTACACTAAGCCAACGGGGCGGGGCTAGAGAGCGTTTTTATGTTGTGAGTGCAAGCAAAAATGAGGTTAGTGGTGGTCAGGCGGGAGTGTCCTCGATAGTACCTACATCATACTGTATTATTCACTCTTTTGTTTTAATTTCTTTATTAAATACTTTTAATCGTAATTAATCTAGTTTTATTTAAAAAGGAGCTATAGATTACCTACATTAATTACAAACTCGAGGCTTCTGAAGAAATACAAGTCCCCTTACAATATACAGGGTGTCCAGTAATAAATGGATAACCTTGAAATGGCCTATAGTAGAACCTAAGGCCATTTAGAAAAAACGCGTTTTCCACTCCGATCAACTGAACGAATCAACTAGTTGATCAAAGTGGAAGTCGATTAAAAAATGAGAAAATTAATTCATAAGTACTAATTTTCCAAAATAAATGAACTTGCATACAGGTACTACGTATGATAGATTTTTTTTCGTTTTTTTTTTCTTTCAAATTTAATTGGAACTAATATATTTCCATACAATTGAAGGGTGCACAATATGTTGTAAAAATACGGTGAGGCGCAAGGCTTAAACTAGTTTGACATCTCTTAGTTCATAGCTATAGCCGTCCTTTTTTCGCACTGCCTTTTAGTAAAAGATAGCAATAGCCTAAATTATGTTCAGTTTGTGCACAACAGAATAGACACCATTAGGTACCGAGGAAATATTTCTAAAAGCATCGGTGTTCCTTCCACTACTAGCAAAGGGCGGTTTTGAGCGATAGAAAAAAGGATAGGAGTATATGGGGTGCAACCCTAACCCGTGTACGTAACCCCAGCAGGAAAGTGTCTCCTAGAGTTATATGAGTGGAACGTTTAATTAGTGCCATAGCTGCTGTCAATGTGCCCCCACATAAAAGATGTCTGCCCCCTGTCGTTTTGGAAATAAACGGAAAAAACGATTCCTGCTGGGGTAACGCTTTTCTAGCAGGAAAATTCTAAACGAATGATCGGAGAGAGAAACATTGTGCATGGCCTTGTAGCTTATGTTAGTGCCACAATGTGCCCCCAAAAATAAAATGTGTGCCCCTTCAGGTTTTCGAGATATTGCGTTTCCTGCTGGAGTAACGTTTTGCAGAATCGTATATCTCTGAAACCATTGTATGTGCCCCTGTAGAATGAACATACCTACACGAGTAGCTCATAGTGCTCGGCCAGAGTGGAAACGCGGGTGCGCTGCGGGCGCGGTGCGACGAGCTTAAACATATGGACTTCATTGGAGTGTCCATAGTGGGCACGCGGGTGCGGGTTGGGGCGCGGGCTAGTTGTCGCGGGCCGCACGCGAATCGCGTGCGGGCAGCTCAAACCATAGCTCGTTCATACAAGTGGCCGCAGTGAGGGCGCGGGCGGCAAGTGCGGGCGCCAGGGTTACCAACTCCCAAAAATATTTACCCCTCAAGCTAAGTCAAAATTTCCACAATGAGAGGTTTTCCTTTTGAGATTAAAAAAAAAAACTTAGTTTCCAAGAACTCAATAGATGGCGTTGAAATTACTATGCCAAAGCCAAAACGCTTGAAAAAAAAAACATTGTGTCACGTTACATACTCTCGTTGACTGACACTTTCATTTGCTTAACCTTCCGAATATAACCAACATTTCTCGCGCTTTGTTAAAATCAGTTTTTTTAGGTTCCGTTCCTTGCATTATCATACTTACTCCTAGCGCCATCTATCCAGCGACTAGGGAAGAGCTAAAAAGAAAATCCCTCATTACTTGAAAATCCTTTTTGTATATTTTTTAATTCTCAACAATAATATATTTAGCCATAGCAACAATGTTTTTTTTTAAAGATAGCGCTGTTTTCAATTAAAAACGTGAATTTTGGTTTTACTCCTAGTTGCCATAGCACGGCTCGAACTATGTTGTTTGAGAACCTCGGTGGTACATTTGTAATATATTTAATATTTATTGACTTATATAATTTGATTTTATTTAATTTGAGGAGCTCGTGGCTAAATAATAACAGCCGCTCGGGTCGATCGTTAGGTTAAGCCGTGCTTGCCTAGGTTGGTCTGTGGATGGGTGACCGCCCATTACATACCGAGTTTTCTCCGTGCCTCGGAAAGCACGTTAAGCCGTTGGTCCCGGCTGTCATTTGTAGATCTTTGACAGTCGTTAGGTAGTCAGAGGCCCGAAAAGTCTGACAACCAGTCTTACCAAGGGGTATCGTATTACCTGGTACTAACTGGGTTGTGGAGGTCAGATAGGCAGTCGCTCCATGTAAAATACTGGTATTCAGCTGCATCCGGTAAAACTGGAAGCCGACCCCAACATAGTTGGGAAAAGGCTAGGCAGATGGACTTATTTAATTTGATATAAAATACTTTTCATCCATTAACCAGCTCGGTGAAGGTCGTTTTGTAAGGGATCTTAGGCTATGGGGACCCCGTCGATGCGCATGTTTGTGTTAGTGTGCGGTTCCGAGCATTTGTAGGTAGTTTCCGTACTGTCCATATTTATACTGTCGTATGGACAACAGCTTAGGTATAATACGTCCAATAAAGAGGGTCATCGTTATGCATGAATCCGTCGCTTTTTAGTAGTCATTCGAATTTGGTCGGATAACCAGCCTTTATTTACATGTTTAGTTTTTTGTCGATACTTACTTATTGTGAAACATTCCAAGCTGAATATTTTCACCATATATTTTTGACTAAAGGCACACATTTGGTGCCGATTCCCTTGTTTACAAATTAAACCAAATCAAACTCAAACTCAAACTCAAAGCATTTATTTCAATTAGACCATTACGGCACTTTTGAAAGTCAAAAATACAAAAAAGAAAATCAAAGCTACAGTCCCAGTCACAAGGCATAATAACTTGAGAAAGTACTGTAGTTGCCCATTCCCTAGCGTAGATCTCTATGGAGAAGAATGGGCAAGAAACTCCATGGACACTCTTTTAAAATCAAAATATTGTTACAAAATCTTGGTTACATCATTAATTTTGAGATTATACATAAATGTGAGAACGATGTAGAAAGACGTGCACACTAAGAGCATCCAGAGTGAAAGATTAGATTAAAAATGTATGAATAAAGTAATTAAAATGAACCTTGGCAGCTAAGAGATGACCAGTCCCAACTGACAGCGCCCGTTCACAGACATGACGCATGTACCGGCGCCATTCAACTCAACCATATTGAAGGGAACTAAATGACCCGACACACCCGCCACCATCAGCGAGACATTTAAGTGAGCATGACATTCTCTCAGTCACCAAGGCATATTCAAGTCAATGAAAGATAAATAAATGTAAATGGTGGCTGAACAGTACAAAGTACTCACACATGTGCTATGCAATTATATAATACTAAGAACTGGAATCTATACAATGCAAGTATATTTTTACAATCTTCTGCAGCTTCCACAATACATTAACATGGGAATCAATTCTTCATCTTCTTCTTTACGTGTCGATGGACTCAAATAATGCCCGTCCAGTACAAACAATTAGTTTGCCCCCCTCCCCCCCACCTATGGTTGTGGAGCAGGACCAGCATTTAGCCAAGCATTTTTATCATCAATGTAATCCCCCAACTTATAATATGCTTGCCTACATAGTGTGCGTTTTATACAAGATTTAAATTTCGTCTCATTCAGTTGAAGAATGTGGGGAGGTATTTTATTGTAACATTTCAAACAGTACCCCATGAAAGATGAATCCACTTTAGCAAGCCTGAAACCTGGTTGAACTAGTTGGTCCCTATTTCTAGTGTTATAGTGGTGTCTGTCCCCTCTCTTACTGAATAAATGCCGATTTTTTCTAACGTACATGATGTTTTCATAGATGTATTGACAAGGTACTGTCATGATATTAATTTCCTTAAACAGTTCTCTTAGAGAATCGCGTCTACGTAATTCATAAATGGCTCTGATGGCTCTTTTCTGCAGAATAAATATAGACTCGATGTCTGCAGCCCGTCCCCATAGTAAAATACCGTATGACATAATACTATGAAAATAACTAAAATAGACCAGCCTCGCGGTATCAACATCAGTAAATTGACGGATTTTTCTAACAGCATATGCTGCTGAGCTTAGCCGTCCTGCAAGAGATGTTAGATGAGGACCCCATTGTAACCTTGAGTCGAGCGTGATTCCCAAGAAAACCGTTTTATCGACAAATTCTAGTTTCTCTTGATTCAATATTATGTCACAATCACTACTTTTGACATTTGGTAGAGCAAATCTAATGCATTTAGTTTTTTTCCCATTTAGTACTAAATTATTAGCGGTAAACCAATCGTGGACCTGCAGTAGGGCGTTATTTACGTCATCAAGATTAGTGGCACGTCTGTTTATTTTAAATATTAAAGAAGTATCGTCAGCAAACAACACCATATGCGGATGGTTGTTAAATAGATGGGGTAGGTCATTAATATATACTAAAAAGAGGAAGGGACCCAATATCGAACCTTGTGGTACACCCATTTTTACTTTTAAACCCATTGAGTTTACTCCATTTATTTGTACCTGCTGCTGTCTATCATTCAAATACGATTTTATTAAACTGAGCGCAAGTTTACCTAAACCGTAATGCTGAAGTTTCAAGATCAGGGTTTCGTGATTTACGCAATCAAATGCCTTCGAAAGGTCACAAAAGATTCCTATGGCATCTTGTGCCTCTTCCCACGCAGTAAATATGTGTTTTAATAAAGTGACACCGGCGTCAGTTGTACAACGTCCTTTGGTGAAACCATACTGTTGCTCGTGTAATATTTTATTAGTGTTAAAATGGTTAAGCATTTGATTGAGCATTATCTTTTCAAACACCTTGCTGAAAACCGGCAACACGGATACGGGCCTATAGTTATTGGTGTCTTTACTGTCCCCGGATTTAAAAAGCGGTATTACCTTACTGAATTTCATTAGATCCGGGAAGACCCCTTGATCCACGCACAAATTAAATATTGAGGCTAAATACGGCGCTACAGTCTCAATAATTGAGGTACAAGCTTTGATAGACATACCCCATAGATCTTCCGTTAATTTGATCTTGATTTCCTTAAAACCTTTTATGACTGTTATGGGGTTTATATGCTGAAATTTAAATTCATTTGGACAGGCTGAAACGTTCGCTTTCAATAAATCAATAGAGAGCAAGGGAGAGGAATTTAAGGTTTCTGTAGTTTTAAGTGGGATACTGGTAAAGAAATTTACAAATTCTTGAGCAACTTCATTGTTGGAGCTCACAAGGCCACGCGATGTCTCTAGTGTGAAGTCAATACCTTGTTTTTTATTTCTATTTGTTTCACTGTTGATGATTTTCCAAACCGTTTTTATTTTGTTGTCGGCTGATTTAATCTTGTTGCTAATGAATAAGGATTTGGCTACCTTGCAAGAGTTTTTAAAAAATTTCGAGTAAGTAGCAACATATTTATTAAAAGCTTCAGTGTTGATGTAAGGCTTAAGGCCGTACAGCTCAAACAATCGTTCCCTACTTTTCCGAATACCCTGTGTTGCCCAGTCACTGAAAATAAACTTTGGGCCAATAGTTTTAGATTTCTTTTTTAAAGTATTATTAAATTCGGTGTGCACTACCGAAAAGAATTCTTCATAAAATACATTTGCATTGTTTCTAATATGACCCGGTATACCTAACTTGCTAATTAAATTATTATTAAATTTGTCTAGATTGCTGGGTGTTATTTGTCTAGTTTGTATCTGAATTCTTTGTAATTGTCTATTGTACGCGAAAGTAACCGTCTGACCACTATGATCTGAAGGCAGGTAATTTACGATGGATTTATATAAGTAATCGCAGCAACAAAAAACATTATCGATACATGTAGCAGTATTTGTAGTAATTCGAGTTGGTTCTGAAAACACATTTGACAAGTTAAATGATTTAAAGAGACTTAAGAATCTACTGCTATTCACATTATTCTCTATGATATTGACATTAAAGTCACCACAGATAATTATTGGTTTATTACCAGTTACAAGTTTTGCCAAAGCATCTTCCATTACTGACTCAAAGATAGAATAGTTCAGGTAATTAGGGGGTCTGTAAACGCACACTATTACATGCTTATCTAGCTCAACACAAGACAATTCAATGCTATGTTCAACCGATAGATCGACTATATCATTACGAGACTTAGATTTAATACAATTTTTTACTAGGATTAATGAACCCCCACGCATCTTAGATTTTCGGTTAAAGCAACTGCTCACATTGTAATTCTCATAATTTATTTGCATTACTTCATAATCTTTCATCCAATGTTCAGTAAAACAGATAATATCAAACTTAGTTTTTTCTAAAAATAGTTCTATTTCTAGTTCTTTGGAAGAAAGTCCCTGAATATTCTGGTGAAACAATTTTAAGGAATTCTGCTCAGCCCCTTTTTTACAGTTATTTGATTGAGAGCTAGAAGATACCTCGATGTTGACGAGATTAACTAAATTGTCACTCGTACCTTCTATTGTCTTATTGACTAGTTTAAATCTAAGCTAATACTATTTGTATAATTACAATTAGTATAATTACTAATTTCCGTAGACCTATTTACAAAAAACTGCGACATACCACATATGTCTGAGTTTATATTAAAAGCTAATAGCCGAGCTATTTGACGTCTAAAACTAATAGGCAAGTACGCATGGTTTCTGGTTGACTTCAATTTCTGAACGAAACTGTTAGTGTCGAAAAATGTCAACCTGTCACTATAGTGACTAACTAGAAAATGCAAATGATTATTTATGGCATGGATATTATGGTTTTGCTTGCTAGACAATTTCGTAAAGTACGGGAACGAGCACAGAATTACTCTCTTACAATTTAGTTTTAATAGTTGAGTGACATTGTCCGTGATATCATCAAGTTTAACGTTAGAACTGTTACCTACAAGTACAGTTATAATGGTATTAGGATCAAATTCCTTCCGAGTTATTGATGTTATTATCTGGTTGTAAGAAGCCTGAGGAGTACAATAATTTAGAGAAGAATGACTCAGATTGTTACTAATTAACTTGCCTAACCCTTTTCCTATACTATCTGAGAACAAAATGGAGCAACAACTGTGTGTATTACAAGAAGGGGGAGAACTACTATCTATTTGACCTACCTGTGATGAACCTTGTACAATATCTGGTGAATTTTGAATGGAGATACAGTCCGGAACACTGCTCAGCCGGGTCGGGTTCTCCGTTACCTCGGGTAGGAGAGTGTCCGGGCTGGATTCACTTTGTGATGTACATTGAGTGTTGTTGAAGGTCATCGTGTCTACACAGTATGCATTACTATTACCGCTATCAACTAATTCGTTTGCAGCAAGGATATGTTCCTTAATTTGTTTTTGAGAATTTACATACATAGAATAACATGACTTTAGTTGACGCTCTAAAACTTGAATTTCAGACTGTAAGTTTTGAGTGTCTATTTCATAAAACTTCTTACTATCCTCTAATTTAATTTGATAATTATTCAACTTTTTTATGAGGAAAACACGTTCTTTTATTAGTTGAATATTTTTGGAACTGTGTTTTTGTTGTTTTTTAAATTTCTTGCATTTTTTTATAATTCTATTTAGTTTTGCATATTTCTTTATTTTATTTTGGCTTACTTTATAACTACTACAATTATATTTCAGAATAGAATCTTCAGTAAGATCTATTGTTGTTAAGAAATGTGGGTTGCAATTTGAATTTAATAATTGATTATATAGGTGATCTGTTTCCCTAACCTGAGTACATTCTCTTTCTTTCTGAAACTCAATAATTTGTTTGTTGGCATGAAGCAGTTCAACTTCTAAGTCCCTAACCTTACATAAAGCCATTTCATAATGGTTACTGCAGTCGTTGAAACCATCTGTGACCACCCGCAGATTGTCCCGTTCCTGAACAACATCCATGTATTGTTGGTGCAGGTCCACTAGCTCCCGTTTCAGGCTTGTGTTTTTGTGAACGACCTTCTCGATTTCAACCTCATGTTCCTCTCTATCCAATAACAGCTGTTGACATTTGCTGTTTGCTTCCTTAAGTTCATCAAGGGCCGTTCTCAACTTAGTCTGTAACTCCTGGGTAGTTGCCTTACGGGTCATCACAGGCATGGTTTCAGGGAATAGAACTGAAAGTAGAAGTACAAAGAATGGTGAGAACTAATTGAATGGACAAAATTAGGAAAGCTAGAAATGAAAGAAGAAAATGAGAATAGACTGGAATATGTGATTAATAAATTGGTAACTGTGGTAGGCTTATGAGTCTTACACAAAATACTTTAATAAGATTATTAAATTTAAAAACTTTAAGTTGATTTCATGTCTATAACTTTTTTATGAAGTGGGTAGGACTCTTGGTTTAAAATTATTGGACTTATTTGAATAATAATGCCAAAAATTATTAAAGAATAACCAACGTACTTTTTTGATGTGTATTTAGTTAATTAAATATATAGATAGCAAGTACATTTACTTATTACAAACTACACAACTAGATAACTAACAAGTGCTAACTGACATAGAACCTAACTTCAACTACAAAAGAGTGCCAGATTAGTCGGAATAATGAACTTAGTGCTACAGAGCTTTTAATTGGTTAATATGAGCTACTTATTAGACATTAAAAGGAAACAATTATACTCCCCAGATAGATCCGCAGGTACATCAGCTGTTCGTGTAATAGGTTACCGGTCGAGTTAGGAAACCAATCACTACGTGTTACAGTGTATTTTTCCGTGAAAACAATAATCTTGGGTATTAATACACTTAATAGACATTTAATTATAATAATACAAGTTTTTTACACTAAAATATTAATTAAAACTAATTTAAAATTACGGAGCTAAATTTTGACATGTCACTCAGCCAGTGTTGCCCTACCAAATCTCTCAAAAATTTAAGTTCAGTGCATCTTTTTCTTTTTAATTAAGAAAAGGACAGAAGATAAATTTTAGTTATGATCTGTCAAATTAATCAGCACCATACAAGTTTTAGACGCGATTAAAAAGTTGACTACTAAAATTACATCAAATTACGTCAGGTGCTGACTAATTTGACAGGATTAAACTAATATTTATCATCTGTCCTTTTCATAATGAAATAGAAAGAAAAAGATGCATTCAACTTAAATTTAGTTTAGTTTGTGAACAAGGGAATCGGCACCTTATTGGTTTACACCTACACATCTGGGATTAAGCTGGTTCCTTGTATTTTGCCGTCAAAGTTATGTCACCATCGTTTTGTCTTATAACAAGATAATTCAAAAACGCATGCATGAACAGTTTTGAAACTTTGTATGGTTATTATTAGTGTCAAGATGGACGGAATACAGTTTTCAGCGAGCTTATACCTTGTCTCATTTAGGCGCTGCGATGTTTTTTCGAGTTTTCATAAAACCGCGATAACTTGGAAATTAGAAATAATTTCTTAGATCTAATTGGAGCATTAAGGGGCACACATTAAGAGCTACTCGTGTATGTTTATTCTACAGGGGCACATACAATGGTTTCAGAGATATACGATTCTGCAAAACGTTACTCCAGCAGGAAACGCAATATCTCGAAAACCTGAAGGTGCACACATTTTATTTTTGGGGGCACATTGTGGCACTAACATAAGCTACAAGGCCATGCACAATGTTTCTCTCTCCGATCATTTGTTTAGAATTTTCCTGCTAGAAAAAGGTTACCCCAGCTGGAATCGTTTTTTAGTTTATCTCCAAAACGACAGGGGGCACACATTTTTTATGTGGGGGCACATTGACAGCAGTTAGGGCAGTAATTAAATGTTCCACTCATATATCTCTAGGAGACACTTTCCTGCTGGGGCAACGTACACCCCTAACCCTAATAGAGAATTTTTGACATCCGTGGATGCGGTTTTGAGGTCCATCTGTGAATGTGGATGTGAAGAATTTTTAAGATATTCAATTTTCTGTGCACAATAAATTAAAAATGAAAATGATGGAATTATTTATTTTTATATTGTTTATTTTAAATTACTTATGTATCAAATAAATACGCAAACAACAATAGTGCAACATTTTTTTATTAACAAAATTAAAAACAATTCTTTGATAGGTAATAATTTAAGAAAAAAATATGTGAAGCATCTTTGCTGAATAGCAGCCTTCTTAGCCCCCAGCCTGTTTCTTAGTGGATCATAAAATCATAACATAAGCCAGCTCTACTAAATACTCCAACTCACTGGGAACACTGGCTGGTGGAGCCTGGAGGTGATAAATACCTGCTTGCAAATCTGGAGACTTGCTTCATACCTGCATCCGCAAAAGATCTTTATTTTCGCAGATCATGCGGATGCAGTTGTCTAAATAAATGAGAATACATTACAATAAAAATATATACTTAACTACAGTTTGGCCGCTGAGAGAATGTGTTTCTGACGTCTGTCAGTTGGTACATAAATTTAGAGTGAAATTATAACATTTATTGTTACTTGATTTATTGATATCGTTTTTAAAAATATGATTTGTAAATAGGGCAAAAAAACGATAGTTATATGTTTATCCTAAATTGTTCACCACTTCAAAGTCACATCGTACTTTCGCTCACGACCTGTCAGGAACGCATTCTCTCAGCGGCCAAACTGTAAATGTACATTACATGGACTATTAAATTATCCTTTTGAAATGTAATAAATGAGTTTACACAGCTCTTGTATTTTCTAGCTTATATTTAAATTAATTCTACACAGAATACTTTCTTAATGCATTAATTACAACATTACACTTGGTAATCTCTTAGCAAGCTTTATCAATGATCGAATCACATATATTATGGAACACAACTTATCAAGATGCTCTGACATGGATTGGTGTTTGCTTGATAAACGCATCCAGTTTGTTCTTAAATAATTCACTAGTAATGGGCTCCCCGATGCCACACATAGGATTCCTCACAGCATACTTCACATAGATTTCTCCATAGATCTTCTTTAATAAGTCTCTGACTCCCTGAGCTTGGTTGTCTGTATTCATAACAAATTTTAAACCTGATGGAGTTTCAAGACAATGCAGAGTGTACTTGGACGTTTTGTAGTTCATAAAACCTTCTTTTGGGTCTAGTGGAGATATTTTGGCTACAAATGATTTAATTGAAAACAGCATCCCATACATCAATTTCCCCTCCTGAAAAGGACACAAATGAATTTTAGATTTCATCATTATTAGCCATTTCATACCAGTATTTTATCAGAAAGTCCCAAACACTTCTACTGTTTATTTCAACACTTATACATGTTTTCCAATCCTTTAACACCTACGAAGCTACCTACTAACGAACTTTCTTTATAAAATAGACATGATACTTTTGCATTATTCATGAACAGTTGCTCAATATTATCAAACAGTCAGCTCTTATTCCCAAATTAGTGGATAGTAGGTAAAAAGGGTCTAAATGATGTCTGCCCAGAACTTGGCTACATTTTGAGCACTACCACTATCATAAATAGATGATGGTGTTGATTCTGTTGTGCACAAACTAAACTTAATTTAGGCTATTGCTATCTTTTACTCTCTAATAAAACGAGAAAGAGACGGACGTCATTTAGAGCTGTCAAATTTAGTTGGAACTAATATTTCCAAACAAATGAAGGGTGCACGTTAAAACATGTCGACTAAAACACGGTGAAGCGTAACGGCATAAACTAGTTTGACATCTCTAACTTAGTTCATAGCTATAGCCGTCCTTTTCTCGCACTGCCTTTTAGTAAAAGATAGCAATAGCCTAAAATGAGTTTAGTTTGTGCACAACAGAATCGACACCGATGTCATGCGAAAACGACGAGTCGTTCGGGGGCGCGCGTTCTGTATTATGTTTCATCTAGTTTTAAAAGGACCAATACAACAATGTTATTAACACTTTTATTCAAGTTTACACCCACTAACCTCCTCTCTCGACATTCCAGATTGTTTTGACCTGTTCCATTCGCCGTAATAGAGTAACGTGCCATATCGGTCGAATATGTATAGATTGTAAATCGTCATCGCTAAATGCTAATTTGTAATGTGCCTACACTGCCTACGACGCGTGGGAATATTAACACTCCATATAAATTACATCAATTACATGTACACTTTTAGGCAGCGTAATAATTGCATTAAATTATTTTTAACAGAAAATGTTGTGTGTGCTAATTCGTTCCTCAGTAACAATGGTAAATTGGTAAGACAATTAATGACAAATCAATCAATACTATCCTATCATTCCAATCAATGAGACGAGACGACGAGACGTGGTCTGTGAGTGTGAAAATGAGACAATGACAGTGACATGGCCAGTGTTGCCAACTCAACTACTTCAAAATATGCTAGATTGGTGTAAAAATATGCCAAAAATATGCTAACCTCCAAAAACTGCCAACATAAATAAATGCCAGTATTTATTAAGAAATTAAATCAGGGGAATAAAATACCAAATTTGGCATATTTTGTTCTTGCTTAGCATATGTTTTTTGCCTTTAACATATTTTTTTGACATATTTTTTATAACATGTAAAGAATGTAAATCACAATCATTCTTGAAATAAAAATTGAAATTGATACTCAACTCCGCGGCGGTTTGGTGATGAAAACCCTGAATGCTATTTTGTACGTCAGATTCGGCTTAAAAAGAGCAGGAAATTGCTGTCTCACACTGTTCCAGACAATGTATAGTAGTAACAGTAACTTTGTATCGAAACCAAAGAGAGTTACGATTCTAGCTCTCAGCCTTCCACATCAACTAATGTTGATGAATATCAAGACATTGATATTCTATTCCCCTAATTTAATTTCTTAAATAAATAAACTAACAACAAACTATAAAAGGGCATCGAAAAACTCCTCCTCAACGCTGTCAGCTGGTAATGTGCCCAAGAGACTGGCGGCGTTGCCACGTTGTATGGCAACACTTAGCCTCTGACCAAGGTAAAAGCCAGCTCTTGGGTCACGGGAAGCGTCAACTAGGCGTTTTGAAAGTTCTTTGAACAGACTATGGGCACTCGGACCCCACGGCCCTAGAGTTTCAACCCCAAACGGCTCGAAAATATAGTTACCGCAAAGGTTTCTATATTTACGCCGTTTGAGGTTCTCTGCAGCCGCAGCAGCAGCGCCAGCACAGCACGACGAACTTGGAAGATGAGAAGGCGCAAGAGTATCGACGCAAGTCGCGTCCCATACTAAGGGCCTACCCATCTTCCAAGGAAACAAAGACATGCCGTCCGGTCTCTTGCCATCGACGCCTGCCAAGCCATTAGGTTCTAAAACAGCTGGAACGCCGACGGTGACAAGAGCTCGTCGGATAATGTCGTTTATGTTCGCGTGCCGTGCAAAACGCCCCGCACTTCGGCTGCACGACAGGCCGTGGTGACCGAGGCTGTTGACAGCTTCACCACAGTGACAGCGATGAGGAGAACAGCAGGCGGCACCGAGGCGTAAGGCAGCAGCGAGGCGAAAGGTCGTGTCGTCAAACAATGTGCCAATTGTCGACGACGGCAGTGCGTGAAGCCAAAGACCCGACTCCCATTCACCCACAGCCAGTAGGCGCGCACGCTCAGCAGTAGTAGAAGACGAGTTCAGCAGATTGTTTTGAACGATTCTGCTGAGCGGCTCGTCCCACCGTCTCTTGAGAGAATGGATGGTCGGGTATTTATTTTAGTTTATTTAATACTTAGTTTTTAATGAATTCAGATAATTGTATTGTAATGATTGATTCGAAATAAAAACTTATTTCTTAATAAATACTGACATTTATTTATGTTGGCATTTTTTTTGGCATTATTTAGAGAAGGTTAGCATATTTTTTGCATTTTTTTTACACCAATCTAGCATATTTTGAAGATTGAAGTAGTCGAGTTGGCAACATTGATATGTATAGACTATCGGTGTTGCCAATTTGGCATATAAGCTAAATTTGGCATATTTTGTTCTTGTTTAGTATATTTTTTTTAGAATATAGCATATTTTAGAAAACAAAGAATAGAAATCACAATGTTTCTTGAAATAAAAATTGAAATCGATACTCGATTCTGCGGCGGTTTAGTCGTGAGAACCCTGAATGCCACTTTGTACGTCAGACACGGCCTAAAAAGAGCAGGAAAGTGCTGTTATTGTTACACTGTTCCAGACTATGTACTACTTTGTAATGAAATGAAAGAGAGTAATGACTCTAGCTCTCAGCCTTCCATAACAGCTAATGTTGATGAAGATTCATATTCTTTCTTTCTCTTTTTTCTTTCTTTTATTCTTTCATATTCTATTCCCCTGATTTAATTTCTTAATAAATAGGTACTGACACTTATTTATGTTGACATTTTTTTAATTTTTTTTGATGTTAGCATATTTTTGGCATATTTTGTACACCAATCTAGCACATTTTGAAGTAGTTGAGTTGGCAACACTGTAGTAGATTACTCACTCCACAGACCACATAGAGCTTGAGAGAGTTGGGTTTTAATACCGATCGCGATATTTCTACGTATTATCTAATATGAATATATTCGTCTAGTAATATTATAATACCTAAACTAATATTTGAGATCAGTGATATTACGAGTAAGACCTAATAATACAGTACTCCCAAATTAATAATGCGCATGCAAATCTTCGCAAATTGTCGTGTTCCCGGAAACACCCGAATCATTGAATCGGAGAGAGCCCTAAACAATGCACTTGCATTTTGTACCTTGTTCGAAAGAAACAGGAGTCAATGTCATATGTCAAATCATGTGAAACAATTGAAAACAATTCGGGCGGTCGGCGGCTGTCGCCGGTCAGTCAAAGGTCTGTCAGTCGTCTTTATATATTGGTGGTGACTGCACGTGTTCTCTCTGTGTGGAATTATATAGAGCTGCTATTACACACCCTTCTTGGTTTTGTTTTCAAAGTTGAATTTAATTTCAACTTTAATTATCTTACTCAAATTGAAATAGTTTATTTTGTAAAATAGGTAAATACACTAACATTTTTCACGTTTTTTAATATTAAAAATACCTACGTTATATACATTTTTAAAGAACTGAGATTTTAATGATTAGATTTTAATGTAAACCTGTGTTTGAAAACCATTTTTTCTTCTTCTAATATAAACCTTGTGTTATTCAAATCTTCTTTTCTTCCATCATTACACCAGCAGCTTCAGTATGAAGAAGTAAATCAATTCAACAAAGATTGTAGCATATTCGCAATCGTGTCGTTTTCCTCGCTATTTACTTACATCGAATTATCGAATCAATTTCCTTACTGATAAATCAATATTTATCTCTTTTAGCACAAAACACATAATTCTACTAAATTATGCATGAAGAAAATGCACTTAACCACTCTATATACATATCGTCTTCCGACGCTCGGGGAATACGACCGTTGCCGAACAGTGACGAAGATTTCTATGTGCATTATCACTTTGGGAGACCTGTACATAATACTGCCGTATTAAATATTAGTGTTTAATAGACTGTATCATGGTATTTATTATTGCTAGGAGGATTATGAATGTTAAATTGTTTTAGCTGATACCTAATACGTATCACTGCCGTATTTAATATTAGTGTTCAATAGACTGTATCATCTCGGTATTTATTATTGCTAGGTGGATTATGAATGTTAAATTGTTTTAGCTGTTAAGTACTAATGAGTATAAATAATACAACATTTAACATATCGAGTCGTGGTGTGGGAACGGAATAAATAACAAACCACTCAAAAAAATTACTTTTTATGTGTAACATAAACATCAATTTTTTTACTTTATCTGATGAGCCGAGTACGTCGGTCGGAAATCAACTCTCCAGATTTCTTAAATTCGCCACTATCACATCATAATATAACATCTGTATTTCTCACCGGGAGATATTATATCCGTCTCATTCGTTCGTACACTTCGCAGCTAAGCGCGCAAAATTGCAAATACCCTAAACGCTCACATGCAAAAAATTTTGCAAGTTTTCAAAACATTTTCTGCCCGATCCGATAAAAACACCTGTAGCTCAAAAACTACAAGTCCTAGAGCAATTTCAAAAATACTGTTGTCAAGCTGATTAGATAAGGAATCTACTTATCTAGAAATCAAAATGAAATACTTTAATTATATACTCCAAGTCATAATGTATAGCAAAAAATAGTTACAAAAACTGATATTTCGCTAGAAATATCAGTTTTCTCTTAGTTTTTTATCCATTTTAACATTAAAGAAATAAACTAGACTATATTTCCTTTCCAACAAGACCACAATCTCATTTATAGCTCAATAGCATCATATCTAAATATACTTATGAAACTAGATACTCACTGTTTGTTTACATCTGGGAACTAATTTTTGCCAGCCGGTGTTGGATGAAAAAACACACAAACCCACATGTTTTTTGGTGTAGATAGTTGAACAATCTAATCACCTCACTAATTAAGCACTGTTTTTCCCATTTCACACACGTTTTAGTCACTAAATCACGTATTTCTTCACACAACACAATCACTATAGGTACATATAATAACTACTTTTTCACGGGCGAAATATTGCAACTTCGAGATTCTAAAACGAATTTACGTTGACAAATTAATAAAGCACGGTTCACAAGAATAATTTTGATATATAATAGTATCAGCTACCATTAAAAATACCAGAGTTATCACGACATTTACTGCGAAGGGAAATTCGAGTGTTCACCGTCTGTCAAATGAAAGTTTTTTTTTTTTTTCGGCAAATTGTCTATGGAGTAGTGTTGCGATGTTCGATTTTATTATTGAGGAATTTAGTAACGAATTGAACACAGAGGTATAAGCTCTAGAGGAGACAGTTTTAGACGGTTTTTAATGCAGTTTTTTGGGAGGCGGGTGCGCGTAGTACAAGCGTGACAGATAGCGCTTATGTGTAGGACAGCGATATACAATGTGTGACAGATAGCTGCGGAGAGGGTAGGTACTTGTATATACATACGAATGAGATGGATGGATGTTGATGATGACCGATACAATGAATTCGTTTGTCGCTTTTTCCATTCGACATTCTTCGTTCTGTTATATGGGACCCCGAAAATACCGTTTTAAAAAAAACACTTGTTAACGGAAAGAAATAGTAAAAGTTTAATTTGGGGTTTGACCTTGTACAATAATAGTTTAAAGAACTGGCAGACACGAAAAACGAGATGGTCACGGTACGGCGATCGGGAGGAGACTGGTGCCCCGCGGGTGCGGGAGGCAGTACCGCCTTTAAAATGATGACATGACAATTAAGAGAAAACCCTAGTAATCAATTATTATTGATTACTAAGAGTTTCCTCTAGCATTGGGAAATCGTAACAGTTCGTTCAGTGTTCATTCACTTCTCAAAAGAACAGATTCTAGATTTATAATGAAATGAATGTACTCCGGCGTGCAGTAGTCAACCCGATCCGTGCCAAGCGAAATGAATCCCAGATTATGTGAATATTAAATATTAGCGTATGAGAGTTCGTCGGATTACTAATATGTGAATCCATAGAATATTACTAATCTCTTAACTATTAATATATTAGTCACACCCTTATCTCACTCGCACTCGGAACTTCGGAAGTCGGAGCGAGAAGCTCTATGTGGTCTGTGGAGCGAGCACTGAATTCCTTTTGGTAATTTGCAATATAACTGAATATAGATTCTCTGTGGTAATTTGGTTTTGGTCAGTGGTCATCAGTGCTGCCAACTTAGCGCTTTCAGCGCCAGATCTAGCGCTTTTTTTGTTCAATAGCGCGTTCTAGCGCCTAGCGCTAAATCTAGCGCTTTTTGAAATTATATTATGATATGCACATCTACTATTATTTATTCTGTGATGTGCTTAACATGGAACGAATCACTTAAATTTTTTGAACTTGCATCACAATGCTGATAATTATGTTTCTGTTGGTATCATAGTCTGTCAAACCTATTTTGATTCAATAAAAAAATACATTAATTAATTTGAACTACTTATTAATTACTTCAAAATATTTAATTTGTCTTAACTAGGTACCGAATCATTCCGAAGAAATACGTTTAAACATCCCCAGTATCAAATTATTGGGCATTTTGTTGGAATTTGGGCCCCTAATTCAGCGCTTTTTTGACAGCGACCATTTAGCGCTTTCTGGCGCTTTTTTAAAGAGCTAACAGCGCGTTTTTGCTCAGACGGGTTGGCAGCACTGGTGGTCATACTGGTCATGGTCGTATTTTTTTACTCTTTGACTGGAACGTAAATGTGTGAACCATGGTGCAACATATTCTCTAGATTATTATAGGCCTCAAATTATAAAAGAACTGTGTATTCAAGTGTTATTAGCAAGCATAAAACCTGACCAGTGGTACAATAATATTTCTTGAAATGTTGACATAAGGTTATTTTGAGGTTATCTTTCTTACCTAACACCTTCATTCCAGGACTCGTAAAATCAATAAACAGAAGGCATGGATGAATACACTAGAGAACCTTGCCCTTGGCGTATCTTGGACGATTCCGGTGGTGCATTTATCATGGGAGCTATCGGTGGTGGCATATTTCATTCGATAAAGGGTTTTAGGAATGCACCTGTGGGATTGAGTAGAAAAATGGTATGTTCTTTACCAAATTGTGAAATAGTATCATAAAATGCCGTTTGATGGTTGTTTTAATAAAGACTTGTTTTTAGCTTGGTAGTGTAGCAGCATTGAAAGAGCGCTCTCCTATTGTGGGTGGTAACTTTGCTGTCTGGGGCGGTATGTTCTCAACCATCGATTGTTCTTTAGTATACTTGAGGCAGAAGGAAGACCCCTGGAACTCCATCATGAGTGGGGCCCTCACTGGTGGGATTCTGGCAGCTAGGAATGGTAAGTATTTTGAATATGAATGGCCTAATTGGTGATTTTAATATCAGACTGAACTATCAATTATTGACAAATACACTCATGGGTGATAAAATTCTTAAATTACCCGTTACCGTTCTTAAGTAACCATTACCCGTCCCATTCTATTTGTCTTGGTTGGCGCAACACATTTTCTTTGTCTATTCTTCCCTGTCATACATCATTTACCTCCTTCATATCATTCCTCACACAATCCATCCATCTTTTGTTTGGCCTTCCTCTGCCTCTCCATCCATCAACATTCATGTCCATTCCATCACTTGTTTAGTCACATGAGTTTCATCCTTCATTACATGTCCATACCAAGGACCAAGACAAACAACTTCTTTTAAATTTTTCTGTAACAATATACTCTTTATCCATTCTTCTCACTTCACACATCCATCTCATTCTCATCTCCCGCTACATGCAATTGCTTTTCATGAAATGGAACCATACAGTTACTATTTAATTTCAGTTCAAACAATAATGTGATATCATCTGAATACAAAAGCACAGATACAAAAACTGAAACTTGAAAGATAATTTGTATACTAATCTGTTGATATGTTTTCTAATGTCTTCCTATTCACAATTCCAGGTGTCCCTGCGATGGCTGGCAGTGCTCTTGTTGGTGGCATTCTTTTGGCATTAATAGAAGGCATAGGTATTATGTTCTCCAGGATCACAGCAGAACAGTTTAAACCACAGCAACCAATATTTGAGGACCCTACAGTTTTAGGTAACCAAGGACAAGCACAGAGCCAAACTTTCCAGTAGTTTAGGTGTTAAGAGCATGATTGTTATGGTTGTACAGCCTTGCTTCATCTAACACACTTTTAAATATAATTCGTTTTAGACCTTACAAAAATTCCAGTAGTCTGAATTGTCATCATTAGTCCGAATTCTCTCTATTTCACAAGTAGATACATATAAATTTATATTAAGTGATAGAAATACCATTAATAACTATTGTCAAGGGTCAGGCTGTACAAACTAAATTGAAAACAAATCTCTAGCCAATATGGCATTGTATCAGTAAACAGAGTTGTCTCTAGAAACACTTGGTTTTTTTACGAGTGAATTATTTGCATCTGTGATATTTTCAGTCTTGTACTGATTGTTTATAATTTCACTCGAAATCGTTTTGTTTTAAACCCATTCGTTACTTGGTTTCAATAACATTTTGTTCCTGCTAGCACAATGCAACATTAATTTATCTTTATTCATTCGGTATTTCACAGAATATTACTTACTTGCATCACCCCCCCTACTTAATTATTTGTTCCCATAAAGTTAGAGGGCCTGCAATATCAGTTCATAACTGGCTGATTATGAAGATTATTTATACCATCTTCAAATTAGCTTTTAAAATTGTTAATTTAAGGGTAATTTTCTGTGAAATGCGTTGTGAACATAGAATTTATTTAAAGAATAAAGACTTTTATAAATTATATTATCTTTTATTTCGTTCTTCAGGCATTATCCTATCTTAATTAAAATATTTACATGTTACAAATTACTCTCTATCATCAACATAATGATAATTTTGGGGCTTAAATATTGGTACTTATATTAAGGGAAGGCAAAAACAGGTTACTATATAATTAAATATAATATAACAAGTGTATGTTTTGAGAATTAAAGAGAGGAAGTGGAAATAGAATTTGTCCTCAGTCTCGTTCCTGTGACCTTAATTTATCCAAAAGTATTTAAATCCATACAATTTTTTAAAATAATATAAGTACTTAATAAACATTCATGTCAGTAATGGTACCTGAACAGTAGATGACATACACTGAATGGTAAACGAACAACTTCAAGATTTGGTAGTTCAGACTCATTCAATATTATACATGCAATAGTTACATATCTTTACCAGGGTCACCTGGTGGTAAACCCTTAACGTATAATAGGGTTAAATCAGCCTACAGGGTGTAAAGGGTGTTCACGAAGCCGTCAACCAAGCATTATGTACCTAAATCAAATAAATATTATACTTATTTTTTTGAAAACATCACGTTATACGGTACGACTCAATGGAACGCACTTAAAACATTGTGCTGAGAGAAGAATTAACTAGAACAGGGTTTGTGGATGTGTTAGAAGTAAAAAAAACTTGCATTAACTCTGTATCTAGAAGGTTCCCAGGTATGGTCTAGTTCCACCATTTACATTTATTTATCTTTCATTGACTTGAATATGCCTTGGTGACTGAGAGAATGTCATGCTCACTTAAATGTCTCGCTGATGGTGGCGGGTGTGTCGGGTCATTTAGTTCCCTTCAATATGGTTGAGTTGAATGGCGCTGGTACATGCGTCATGTCTGTGAACGGGCGCTGTCAGTTGGGACTGGTCATCTCTTAGCTGCCAAGGTTCATTTTAATTACTTTATTCATACATTTTTAATCTAATCTTTCACTCTGGATGCTCTTAGTGTGCACGTCTTTCTACATCGTTCTCACATATATGTATAATCTCAAAATTAATTATGTAACCAAGATTTTGTAACAATATTTTGATTTTAAAAGAGTGTCCATGGAGTTTCTTGCCCATTCTTCTCCATAGAGATCTACGCTAGGGAATGGGCAACTACAGTACTTTCTCAAGTTATTATGCCTTGTGACTGGGACTGTAGCTTTGATTTTCTTTTTTGTAATTTTGACTTTCAAAAGTGCCGTAATGGTCTAATTGAAATAAATGCTTTGAGTTGAGTTGAACAAAAAAATGATCGCAATGACGGCGAGAACAAGTGCCTTTCGGCTTTGTTGTGGGTCTTACACACTTTTTATTAAGTGGCCTATCATTTTTGTACATAAAAAGTAGGTATACAAGAAAGTGACTACGAGTTGGCCCACATTCAGTGCTTCGTCTCTTTCAGGCTAGTTAATCAGCAATATTTAAATGGTTAATTAAACATATGGGATAAACAACTTTACATTTAACCGATTAACCTTGTAAATCAGTCCCTTATTTTTTCTATTAGATCCTGGCCAGAAACAAGATTGGCACACTTTTCTGATCGGTCCACAAAATAAAAAAACAACTACACATTTCACATACTAGATAAATACCTCTAAGATGCAGTATTTTCAGATGAAACAGGATGCTGAGAACTGAATTACAAATAGTATGATGCAAATATGTACCAATGTTAATTATCTTACAATGTTTTTACTTTCTCATTAAATGGTTTACAAAAATATTTTACTAATATTTAACTGTTTATTGTAATAAGTTGGGGCAATGTGTGAGTTAAAAAGTATGAAGATCACTTTTAAGGATGTAAATTAGCAGGTCTGTTTTGTACGGCGGTATCGCCCATTTTCCTGATTTCTTTGATAACGTGGGCTAGTACTTCAGGATCAACGCCCAGTTCACACAGTCTTATGCAAATTGAAAGAGTATCGGCGTCTAACCCAGTGCAGAGGAGTTGTGATATTTGATACATCATTTGAAAAGCTTCACGAGCTTGGCCCACTTGCGCATTCTTTTCTGATGTCATTTTGATTTCCTGAAACTGAAAACGGCAAATAAAAATAAATCAGAATTTTAAAAATACAAGCAGTAGGTATGGTGTTGTACCTACTTTAATGTTATATTGATAGTATAGAATTGAATCTTAATTTATAGGCGATTATGTACTTCTATAATTGTAGTCGAAACAGATTTTACGGTTACATTAACTTCGAATTTCACATCAAAACAATATTATCTCCTGTCTATTCATTCCGTTATCCAGTCCAGCTATGACGTCTACGACGCAGGGTTGCCACTTGCCACCTTGGATTTTTTAAAGGCGCTAGATCACAAGTAAAATGTTGCCAGATTTCAGAAATTTGGAAAAAAATCCCACCAAATTCCGCTAAATTTACTGCATTTAAATCTGAGACAAAAAACCCATACTTACAAACAAAGCAAACGAATATGTACGAGATGATAAAAAAATGTTGGTTGTTCTTATATGTCATACAATTTCAAGTATTTTTAAAATTTTGTGTATTTAATTAAAACTAGAGTGCAAAGTGTTTTTATTTACATTTTTTTTATATTTACATTTTTTATTTACTCACAATTAACCAAAATTTCAGATTTTTACTATAAACACCTCCATGACCCCGTTACCCCAAAAAAAAAGTAATTTCGCAACAATATTTTTTACACCTAAAGTTATTACATAGGCTAAACAGATTCAGAATGCTTGGTTGACGGTTTTCTGAAGAGTCTGTTTAAAATAAAGTTCATTTTAATCAAAAGAAACAAGTTAAACAAATGTGAACTAAAGAAACGGTACGAGATTTCCCTTTAATTAAAAAACGTGATGATTCCTTAGTGAAAAACCGCTAAAAGCCACAAAAAAAAAAACGCTAAACGAATAAAAAATACCACTAGAAGCCTTGAAAAAGCACCAGTTCTGGTGGGAAAACCACCAAGGTGGCAATACTGCGTTTCTATAGGGAACGTGCACAACGACGGTGCTGCCAACTGGCGTAGCCAATCCGAATCTCATGCTCTATTAATGCTTGACATTGACTTTTCTAACAAGTAAACAGAATTAATTTTATAGTGAAAATTAATTAACTAATCATAATGCATTGTTGCATTTCTGGATGTAGGTACCAATACATCCACAAAAATGAAAATAAATCAATTAGCGTAAAATTCTATTACTTTCCAAAGAATACTACTATCATACCATGTTTTGGTGAAAAACGCAAAAAATGGATAAACGCAGTAAAGAAAAATATTTGAAAACAACTTGTTTTTGTTACACTATGCATTGAAAAGGCCCTCAAAATCAACCGTCCATGCAAACATACCAGAACCATTTATACTTCACCTTATACGTGTTCTACTAGACCGCACTAAAGTTCACACCGAATATCCCTCAACAGAATCAAAGACTCCACATGTACTCAGAATATAAACATGGTTATACCCACAATAATGTTTTTAGTTGGCTGCACTCCTTTGGTTTTTTATGTTTTGTATCTAAATGCTACGGACTGCATTTTATTGATTGCTTCATCAAATGATTGTGAACTAATTGATTTATTAGAGCCTGGAGATACTGTTCTCGCTGATAAAGGATTCCCTTCCATTATAACATGTGTTGAAAATATGAAAGCTATCTTAGTTATGCCAGCCACCATGTCTTCATACACCACAATTTTCATCAGAAAGTAAACGAAAGATATAAAATTCATATTATTAAACATTTATATTACGCTGACGATCGTTATTGATAGACCGGAACTCATATTTTATACCTTTTAGCATATTCAAAAATAATATAATTGAAGAGACAATTTTGTTTATTTAAATTGAAAGCACGATGAGAAGTGATAAGTTTCCTTTTCTGTCCGCATAGTGTCTCTTTTGTCGATTAGTGCTGCCACCTATAGTTCCTGCACGTTCCCTCTATGTGGTCTCTGGCATGAGTTTTACTTCAGTGTTGCCGGGTCTTATAAACATAAAGTTTCGTTCAATAGATAAACTACAAGTAATAACCTATAATCTTAATCAATAAATAACCTTCATCCGTTTTTAAGTCTTACAGTGGCGAACAATATTTTAATCAACATACAACCTAGCACTGGCCTGCAAATTGCAAAAAAATCGGCCAAGTGCGAGTCGGACTCGCGCACGAAGGGTTCCGTACCAATTATTATAAAAAATCACGTTTGTTGTATGGGAGCCCCCCTTGAATATTAATTTTATTCTGTTTTTAGTATTTGTTGTTATAGCGGCAACAGAAATGCATCATCTGTGAAAATTTCAACTGTCTAGCTGTCACGGTTCATGAGATACAGCCTGGTGACAGACAGACGGACAGACGGACAGACGGACAGACAGCGAAGTCTTAGTAATAGGGTTCCGTTTTTACCCTTTGGGTACGGAACCCTAAAAAACGCAAGAAAATTTGAATTTCGCGGGCTACCCTGGAAAATCTAGTTAGAGAGAGAGTAGGTTAGGTAAATCACTTTACGTGGTAACGTTGCAAATGAGAGGTTTTCCTTTTGAGGTTTTAAAAAAAAACTTAGTTTCCAAGAACTCTCTAAATGGCGTTGAACTTACTATGATAGTAGTTGACGACCGATTGGCGCAGCGGTAGCGAGGCTGCCTTACGTTCTTAGGGCTTCCCGGGTTCGAATCCCGGTCGGAGCAAATGTTTGTGTGATGAGCATGGACATTTGTTTCCGAGTCATGGATGTTTAAATGTATAATAAGTATGTATTCTATGTAGTATATCAACTATCTGGTGTCCACGACACAAGCCTCGTTGTTAGTGTGGCACTAGATGGCGCTGTGTGTAATGTTCAGCAATATTTATTTATTTTATTTATAGTTGGTGCCAAAGCCAAAACGCTTGAAAAAAAAAACATTGTGTCACGTCACATACTCTCGTTGACTGACACTTTCATTTGCTTAACCTTCCGAATATAACCTACATTTCTCGCGCTTTGTTAAAATCAGTTTTTTTAGGTTCCGTTCCTTGCATTATCATACTTACTCCTAGCGCCATCTATCCAGCGACTAGGGAAGAGCTAAAAAGAAAATCCCTCATTCCATCAAATTCGGGCTTAGTTCCTTCGTTGACAACTTGACACCTACCTCCATAGCTTTTAGATACTTCAGAGTTTCTAATTTCCAATAGGTCTTTTGTAATCACGTTGATATCCTTGAGTGACTGTAGGTAGGTACTTGCGTCGATAAAGCTTTAATTTATAGCTCTTGATTTTTATGGTTCCGTACCCAAAGGGTAAACACGGGACCCTGTTACTGTAGGCTGTCTAAAATGTTGCACATTGTGGCAGGAATCGTGCGGCATGGAAACACTTTTTTTTTTCGGGTGCGCAATCATCAATTGACTCCTTCCGCTCTGGGCGGAGCAGGAGGGAGTCGCACAGTGTTGCCCCGGTGTAAAGCAGCCTCAAGACTCCACTGTCTGTCTGTCACCAGGCTGTATCTCATGAACCGTGATAGCTAGACAGTTAAATTTTTCACTTATTTATGATGTATTTCTGTTGCCGCTTTAACAACAAATAATAAGAAATTATTAATATATATATATAATTAAATTATATAATTTAAATTAAACGATTTTCATAAAACATTAAAATAATTCTACAACTGCGTAAATGAAAATCACTAATATTCTGATCAACACTAATCACTATAAAATACACCATGATTAAGGCGATGGATAGCGATTCGTCGAAAACTTGGTGCGCTGGCGACCGCTCTCAAAGAACTGAATTCTAAGATAGCCGCCCCGCTACCACAGACTCGACGCTACGCTAGAGTGACATTGACAACCTGTCACTCTTGACAATGACAAATGCTAATGTGCGCCGACATATAGAATAATTTTATTATGTAGATGTTATTTTAAAAATTGCAACAACAATATTTTGTTGTAGTCGTGTGGCTGTAAGGTCTTTAATTGATAGTTTGTCTGGAGCGGTCGTTATTTTGTTCTTTTCTTCGTCTTTGGTGTCTTTACTTTATCTACAATAATATTATAAAGAGGAATGGAAGATTTGTATTTTTGTGTGTATGTTTTCATGAATAAACTCAAAAACTACTGCGCTGATTTAAAAAATTAATTCACCATTAGAAAGCTACATTCACCTTAAGTAACATAGGCTATTTATCCCCGTACTCCCACAGGAACGGGAACTACACGGGTGAAACCGCGTTTATAATAAAGGTGAACGCAGACCTGCAGGCCTATTACGTATCTTTCTGATATCCAGTGACTATCAAGCTTGTCATAATATTGGTATCACACTGAGTGGATGTCACTTTACGGTGACTAACAGCCCGGGTAAGGTGTACAGTGCGACATAAAAGAGTAGAAATTAAATATTTGGGAACTAAAATTTTTCATTTTCTGGCAACATCTAAAATGAGTACTTGAGCTATCAATTCTTCTCAATCGGTTTCGTTTTTCAATAGAATTTTGGTTTTTGTGTGTTATTTCTGAGTGTGGACAGGAAAACAGCGACATATCATGAATGGTAATTCGTGGAGGTGCCCGTGAAATAATTTAACAAGTTTTCATACGGTGTTTCAGTTTGACCGAATTACACAAGCTGGGAAGCTACTATCCTACTTCGAAGATGTTTGCAATTGTACAGCAGATTTTACTTGTAAGTCACTATTGAAAGTTGCAGTAAACGTTAATTACAAACGATTAATACATTCGCGATGGCGCTGTGTGTAATGTCCAGCGATATTTATTTATTTTATTTTTAGTTATTCAGGGAACAAAATTTTTGATCTTATAAGACCATTACAGTCGTAGACAGAGAAAACCATAGACTTAGTATATACTGCCGAGAAAACTATAGACAAAGAAGAGACAAAGTGATAGCATTTGTCCCATTCACACAAGAAAAAGAGAGAGTTCGCGTAAATCGTGTAAAAAAACGAAAGAGAATGATAATGTTTTTTGTTTCGCGACGCATGCCAGTTTTTTCAAGGTCAGCACAGTACTGTGCGACACAATTTTGACAGTTCAGAGTCGCTTGTTTTCTTGTCAGCGTGATAATTGGTTAAATTGAATTAAAAAGTGCACAATTCGACGATAATACTTAAGGCCCGGTCACACCAGGTTGCGCGACGTGACGCGTGCACGTATCAGTTGTAATGTATGAAACTGTAAGAAAGATGCCAGACCAGATGCGTGACGTGTGCACGCGCGTCACTCACGCACGCAGAGCCGCATCTACTGACAAACCGAGTCCGCGCGCGTGTGTAGAGGAATGGCAACGTCGCACACGCGCCTGCAGTGATGACGTTGTATTATATGGCGCTCCCTGTTAGATGTCAGACCGGGCACGCACGCACACGCAACGGTCATTGCTGCACGTACGCACGCATGGCAGGTTGTATTTATTTACAAACATAGTTTACGAGTGTTTTTTTTCGCAATGGAGACAATTTTATAGGAAAAACTCATAGAATTATGATATTCACTGCGTTCCTCTCTTCTATTATTAATATCATGGACTCAAAGTCTTTTTGTAGCAGCAGAAGATTCTTGGCATAGTAGCAACAATAACGCTTCTTCATCAGAAGAACTGCTGTTGTCTAAAATCTTTTCGCCAAATGCTCTCAACTCAATATGGCTGCTGACAATGTGGCTCGTACGCGCGTGTTGCAGTAACCTGCGTGACGTGATGCGTGCGCGTGTGATGTGTGCTGCACCGCTCTTGGCCGGTGTGACAGGGCTCATACGCGCGTGCGAACGTCACGTCACACGTCACGTCACGCGACGCATCCGGTGTGACCGGGCCTTAACGCTTCTTCATCAGAAGAACTGCTGTTGTCTAAAATCTTTTCGCCAAATGCTCACAACTCAATATGGCTGCTGACAATGTGGCTCGTACGCGCGTGCTGCAGTAACCTGCGTGACGTGATGCGTGCGCGCGTGACGTGTGCTGCACCGCTCTTGGCGGGTGTGACAGGGCTCATACGCGCGTGCGAACGTCACGTCGCATGTCACGTCACGCGACGCATCCGGTGTGACCGGGCCTATATGGTGAACAATTAGTGCATTGTTAATAATCTTGCTATTATAAGAAAACATAGTGCGTTGTAGTGCTTTGGGGTGGTGGGGGGTTATTGTTTCTATTCAATCGTTCTATCTCATGTGGCCATGCTTACCAGTTGCACAGTTTTACAATCCATACAGTTGGGAAACGCCTTCGACGTTGAACGATGCCGCCACGCGTGTAGGTACTTAGGCTCTGAGTCGCAAGCGTGTAAGGGTTGTCAAAAAATAATAATAAAAGAAATGTGATTTTGTAATTATTTATTTAAGTACATTATTAATTCAATATTAATTTACAAGACATACTTATATACTATTTTAAACATTATTTCATATAACATTATTCTGTTTTTTTTTTAAATATTTTTACTATACCTACGGTATGGTACTCATTATTATCTCCTAAACGCGTGGACCGATTTACATGATTCAAACTGATAAAATGGTTTTAGACCTAGAAATTTCATTTGGTACCAAAATCGTCAAGATATCTCAACAAATAAAAAATCACATTTTCAAATTGCTCTCGTAATTATCCAACCTTTGATTATATAATGTCTAGATGGAGCGTCAAGTGCGCGCAAACGTGTCAAAATTGACCCCTTTTTCCCCCTTCTCCCCCCTTTAGGCGGATCTCGGAAGTTGAGAGACTTGGAACATTTTTTTTTCAGATTCGTAAGAAGGGGCCTAGAGTTAGTCAAAATTATTTTTTTAAACTCCCCACTCTCCCCCCCTTCACCCCTCCCCCCATCGTATCTCGGAAACTAGGACACGTAGCAGCTTTTTGATTTTTGCTATAAATTATTATTGAAGAGCGTTTAAATTTGTATACGGAGGGTATCCTCCCATCCCCAACCTCCCCTAAAAATAAAAGGGCTATAACTTCGTAACGGTCAGAGATAGCCATTATGTGTTTGAACAAATATTATAGTAGGCGTCGAAACCTGTCTGGTGGTAGGTAGGTTCTGAGTGGAGCGAACCTGCGAGACCGAGTGGAGCGAAGGGAGGAGGTGGCGAGCGAAGCGAGCCGGCGACCTCCGCAGCGTAACGAAGGTTGAGTGGGTGAAGCGTAACTCAGCTTTTAACGTTTCTAATGAATTCTTTTTTTTTTTCTTTTTTTTTTATTGAATTAGGTTTTAGGGGTTCTTAAGGGTTTTCATACTGATATAGGGGTAGTTGTAACGGATTTTCCAATTATTTTAAGGATTCCTATGGATTCTTTAATTTTATGATGGTAATGAATACTTCTCAAGAACACGAAAACACGCGAGCTGCGCGCAGCTCGCGCACCCACGCAAATACTAGTCTTCCTATAAATTCGAATTAGGTACCTAACCAAATAACCATCTAGTACCTAAGTACTATGACTATTTTCATTTAAATTACGGGTAGACGGGTAGGTATTACTACCTACCCGTCGTATATCTAGTACTAAAACGCCAAGTAGGTACGTAAAGACAGACCTTATGCCTTAGCCCTCCTATACCTACACCTATAGCTCTGCCGATGCCGGCCAACTCTACTGCGCTAATTGTGAACGTAGGTATATCAAAAGAATTGTTACGCGTTTCATACATGTTGGATAATTACGAGAGCAATTTGAAAATGTGATTTTTTGTTTCTTGAGGTATCTTGACGATTTTGGTACCAAATGAAAGGTCTAGGTCTAAAACCATTTTATCCGTTTGAATCATGTAAATCGGTCCACGCGTTTAGGAGATAATAATGAGTACCATACCGTAGGTATAGTAAAAATATAAAAAAAAAAACAGAATAATGTTATATGAAATAGTGTTTAAAATAGTATATAAGTATGTCTTGTAAATTAATATTGAATTAATAATGTACTTAAATAAATGATTACAAAATCACATTTCTTTTATTATTATTTTTTGACAACCCTTACACGCTTGCGACTCAGAGCCTAAGTACCTACACGCGTGGCGGCATCGTTCAACGTCAAAGGCGTTTCCCAACTGTATGGATAATTGGAGGTGGTGGTTGCAGAAGAAAGGAGAACAAGCTTTCAATTCAAATTTACTCAATATATTAATTAAAACACATTACAGAGTACGATAACATTTGACACGTAATATTTTTTCTTCTGACAGAATGATCAACAACAAACTTGAAGGTCTATTGTTGCTAGGTAACCCCAATAATCCAATATCTCCTCTCAGCAAAGACCAATAAGATTTGAGATCTTGAGAATTCTGGCTCTGGTGAGTGGCTTTGTAAATATATCAGCCAGCTGCTCTTCACTGGCTACCTTGTTTACATTTAGCTCACCGCTAATAACCAACTCCCTAACAAAGAAGTGCCGTACCCGAATATGCTTAGTTCGTCGATGGAATTCGGGATTTTCAGCTAGCCTTATTGCAGCTTCGTTATCCACTCTTAAGCACGGAATCTTCTTAAGAACAACAATTTTGTTCAAAAGCCGTGCCAGCCATATTGTTTCCCTGGCTGCTTCACTTGCGGCAACAATTTCAGCCTCTGTAGTTGAAATCGCAACACTTGCCTGTCTTTGGCTTAGCCATGAGATCGCTCCTCCCGCGTACATGCACAGCACTCCGCTAGTGGATCTTCCAGTGCTAACATCTCCTGCATGGTCAGCATCGCTGTAGCATTCCAAAATACCTTCCTTGTAATGCTTCTTGTACATAATACCTAAATCTGGTGTATATTGCAAATATCGCATTATGCGCTTCAGTCGGACACAGTCTACCTCTTCTGGTTTCTCCAGACTTCGTGAGACTACACTAACAGCAAATGCAATGTCAGGTCTAGTGCATACCATCAAGTAAGCTAAGGCTCCAACGATTTGCCTGTAGTTATTCTTCATATAACTCATATCCACTTTCTCGCTTGATGTACCATCTTTTACGATCGGCGTAGAAACTGGTTTACAGGTATCCATTCCGAATCTCCGCAAGATCTTCCGTACATAAGACGTCTGAACTATTTTAATTCCGTCTCCTCTGCTTTCAATTTCTATTCCAAGAAAGTAGGAAGCTGGCTTTGTGGTAATCTTGAACCGACCACTAAGCTCCTTAATAAACTCGTCTATCAACTGTTGACTGGAACCAGCAACGAGGCCGTCATCCACATATAAAGCCACTAAGACTTTTCCACATCCTTTCTCCCTTATTAAAAGGCAAGGATCCGCTTCACTTGTCTTGAAGCCAATCTCTTTGAAGAAGTCTAAAATGCACCGGTTCCAGCATCGAGGTGCTTGCTTTAACCCATAAAGACTCTTCCGTAAAAGACAAACTCGACCGGAGCCGTCGTCGTAACCTTCCGGTTGTTTCATAAAAATCTCTTCATTTAGAGAGCCATACAAAAAGGCAGTGGAGACATCAAACTGTAGCATCGTCATGCCTTCATTAGCTGCTACACTCAGCACAGAACGAACAGTCCCCATTCTGGTGACTGGGCTAAATGTTTGCTCATAGTCAATCCCCTTTTTCTGATGAAAACCTTTTATGACCAGCCTTGCCTTGTACTTATCTATAGAGCCATCAGCGTTCATCTTTACTTGAAATACCCACTTACATGGTATTGCTTTTCTTCCCTTAGGTAGACTTACAAGCTTCCACGTGTCATTTTCCTGTAAAGAGTTCATCTCACTGTCCATAGCTTCTTCCCATAGATCTTTCTCTGGGCTTTTAATCGCATCCTTATGCGACGTTGGCTCATTGTATCCCATTATAGCATTGAGGATAAAGTCTTTGAATCGATCTGGACGGCGTAACGAAGAGCGATCACGAAGTACCATCTGTTCCGGAAACACATCTTCGTGATCATCGTAATCTTGATCTCCATCTATGACATCGTCTAGATCATCAATAACATTTTCTTCTTCGATAATATTCCCCCCCGATTCAATAGACTGTTCAGGTAGAATGTTCTGAGCATCGTGGAACTCTTCACCAACATTTACATGTCGATGAAGATCAATGCTTATATCATTATAGACTGTTTCTTTGACCCTTTCTCTATTGGGCTCAACATGAACACTTTGTTCATCATCCGTCAAACTCCTTGTAACAGGCACCACTTCAATTTCATTATACTGATCGCAGACTGTCTCAATATCGCGTTCAATCATTGAAGACTCTAGCATTTTTTCATTAAAAATTACATCTCTAGACCTCACCAGCGAATTTCTCTCTCGGTTCCAAAGTCTGTATCCGTCATCATTGTCGTATCCAATCAAAATGCAACGTGTAGCTTTCTTGTGCAATTTCTTTCTCCTCTGCTTTGGTACATGAGCATAGCAAGGCGTTCCGATTATCCTCAAGTGCTTTATTTGAGGCTTCTTTTTTAGCCAAAGCTCATAAGGCGACTTGTGTTCTACTAAAGTTGGTCCTGTCCTGTTTAATATATACACAGCAGTGTTTACCATCTCTGCCCACAACTTCTGAGGAATCTCTTCATGCGCGTGCATCATTGCTCTAGCAGATTCGACCAGGGTCCGGTTTTCCCTTTCGCTACATCCATTTTGCTCTGGTGTGTACGGCATAATGAGCCTTTGCTTTATTCCTGTTTGTTCAAGTAGATCTCTTACTCTTTTGTTATCATATTCACCTCCGTTGTCGCTTAAAAGCTCTATAACATTGTGTCCAGCATTTCTAGCTTCAGACAACATTAATTTTAGCTTTTCATAAACGTCAGACTTATTTTTCAGGAAATACACATATCTGTACCGTGTATACTCATCCTTAAATAAAACGAAGTATCGATATCCTGAGATACTTGAAGGAAAGGGACCACAGATGTCTGAGTGTATGCGCTCACCAGGTTTCGTAGCCTTTTCGCGAACACCAAATGGTTGCCTGTGCGCTTTCCCAAAGACACAACCTTCGCATAGTTCTCCACTATTTGGCGTCTTTATTCCTAGCTCCTTCTCTATCAATCTTTTGACATGTTTCTTATCTTGATGCCCCATACGTTCATGATATAGTTGCAGCATATCTCCATGCTCAATTAAGTTTACTGAAACAGCAGGGCGTACGACTTTGCAATCTATCTTGTACAAACCGCCACATCTTTGCCTAGTTCCTGTTACAACAATCCTACCATTGATCTTCATGGAACAATTTGTAACCCGAGACTCAAATACGCTCGTTGGGTTTTTGTCCTGTGAACTAAGCACAGAGTAAAGATTCTTACTAATCTGGGGAACATACCAAACATCTCTCAAAAAGAGGTTCTCAATTCGTCCTTTAACATTGGCTTCTAGATGGACTGTGCCTTTTCCAACAGCCTGAATCACGTTCCCATCCGCCGTCGTTACCGTGTGAGCTTCACCAAAACGTTCAAAGTCTTGAAACAGATCTCCTCGCATAGTGACATGGTGAGTGGCCCCGTTATCCACATACCAATCATCACAATCATTGTTAGAATCTGTTGAATTCACTGTCAGCAACATCATGTTAGAAGCCTGAGCTTTGTTTTCCTTCTCCTTTATCCCAACTCTTGGGCAATCCTTTTTGAGATGACCAGGTTCCTTGCAAATAAAGCATTTGTACTTTTTCTTTGTTCCTTGGTCTCTATGGTCATATCCCTTAGCAACCTTTTTATTTACCTTCACATAAAGCGCTGTCTCACTTGATTCAGCATCAGCCATCTTAGCATTAAGCGCTTTTTCATGTGCACACAACTGGCTCGTAATTCTTTCTACTGTCCTTTCCCTTTTTGACATTAACAGCCAACTCGACTTGAACGAGAAATAGACTTCCGGCAGCGTATCAAGGATCTTACAAATCAAGAGAACTTCAGGTAACTCCACCTTCTCTTCTTTTAGTAACTCTTCCTTCAAACTGTGCCACAGGTTTTTCAATTTCGATACATGAGTCGACATGTCATCTGACGGATCCCTCTTAAGCTTGAAAAAATCCAAGCATATATCATAGAGTCGGCCTTCATTAGGTCCCTCATATAATCTATGGAGTTCGTCCCAAACTTCCTTCGGTGTGGACAATCTAATTACTTTGCCAAGTGTCTCATCTGTCACATTATTAGTTATCAAGAGCAGAGCTGTACTCTCTAACTTCACAAAATCACGTAAATTTTTATTGTACAATTCTATAGCAGCATCATCTTTTCCATCTACGGGTCTAGAAGGCCTTTGTGTTTTACCGTCCACGATATCCATGAGTTCATCCATACCTCTCAATAAGGCTACCATCCGGTACTTCCATGATATCCAATTGTGGCCGTCAAGTTTCACAATTTGAATTTTCGAAAGCTCCATTTCACCTAAACTTCTGGGTCTGGGCCCATAACCAATTGGAGGTGGTGGTTGCAGAAGAAAGGAGAACAAGCTTTCAATTCAAATTTACTCAATATATTAATTAAAACACATTACAGAGTACGATAACATTTGACACGTAATATTTTTTCTTCTGACAGAATGATCAACAACAAACTTGAAGGTCTATTGTTGCTAGGTAACCCCAATAATCCAATATGGATTGTAAAACTGTGCAACTGGTAAGCATGGCCACATGAGATAGAACGATTGAATAGAAACAATAACCCCCACCACCCCAAAGCACTACAACGCACTATGTTTTCTTATAATAGCAAGATTATTAACAATGCACTAATTGTTCACCATATAGGCCCGGTCACACCGGATGCGTCGCGTGACGTGACGTGCGACGTGACGTTCGCACGCGCGTATGAGCCCTGTCACACCGGCCAAGAGCGGTGCAGCACACGTCACACGCGCACGCATCACGTCACGCAGGTTACTGCAACACGCGCGTACGAGCATACATTGTCAGCAGCCATATTGAGTTGAGAGCATTTGGCGAAAAGATTTTAGACAACAGCAGTTCTTCTGATGAAGAAGCGTTATTGTTGCTACTATGCCAAGAATCTTCTGCTGCTACAAAAATACTTTGAGTCCATGATATTAATAATAGAAGAGAGGAACGCAGTGAATATCATAATTCTATGAGTTTTTCCTATAAAATTGTCTCCATTGCGAAAAAAAACACTCGTAAACTATGTTTGTAAATAAATACAACCTGCCATGCGTGCGTACGTGCAGCAATGACCGTTGCGTGTGCGTGCGTGCCCGGTCTGACATCTAACAGGGAGCGCCATATAATACAACGTCATCACTGCAGGCGCGTGTGCGACGTTGCCATTCCTCTACACACGTGCGCGGACTCGGTTTGTCAGTAGATGCGGCTCTGCGTGCGTGAGTGACGCGCGTGCACACGTCACGCATCTGGTCTGGCATCTTTCTTACAGTTTCATACATTACAACTGATACGTGCACGCGTCACGTCACACCCTTTTTAATTCAATTTAACCAATTATCACGCTGACAAGAAAACAAGCGACTCTGAACTGTCAAAATTGTGTCACACAGTACTGTGCTGACCTTGAAAAAACTGGCACGCGTCGCGAAACAAAAAACATTATCATTCTCTTTCGTTTTTTTACACGATTTACGCGAACTCTCTCTTTTTCTTGTGTGAATGGGACAAATGCTATCACTTTGTCTCTTCTTTGTCTATAGTTTTCTCGGCAGTATATACTAAGTCTATGGTTTTCTCTGTCTACGACTGTAATGGTCTTATGAAACAGATTAAAAAAGCTGAAACTTTTTAATTTAATTTTAAAATTTAGTTTGCTATTTTATGAACTAACGTTTACCGACTGCTTTTTGCCTGGTATTATATTTTTAGATTTTTTCTCCTAGAGAGTAAAATACCCTTTATTCCTACCTATTTGCAAAAGACTATAAATCTCATCCAATTTCACGTGGAGTTGTTTCGGTGGGTAAAAATAATGGCACGCAAAGGTCCCTCTACAAGCTTGAAGCAAAATTGTTTCAGTTTTACTTCAATGTGCAATTGAAACTAGCGCGGGAAAGTTTTACGAATTTCACGACGGCGACGCTCTGTATTTTCTATTTTTATATCAGTGCGTCTGCACTCCCAAAAATAGACGTTCAAGTTTTGAACACAGTATATTGTACGTTCTCTCGGCTTTTGAACGTAATCCTTTGCAGTGCGTTTTTTTCAGTACCTACTTACAAATTAAAAACCTACACAATGGTGAGTAAAACTTTTTAATAGGATAAGAAAATTGACGACTCTTGTCAGTTGAATTTCATTTTTGACAAAATTCTTAATAGGCTAGTGAATTTGTGGAACCTCGTAACTATTTGAATTATATTGGTTTACAAATTTAATATAAAACATGGACTGTTGTTAGTGATCTATCTACTATGAGATCTATATGGACTAGAGTCCGTGGTTACGAGAAAACAGTGAGGGTAATTTTGGCTTTTAAATACCTATATGCAGCGAGAAAGCGCAAACGTAATTTCTACTTTTTCAATGCGCGCTAATTTTAGTAGTAGGAAATAGCTTGCATTCGTTTAAGTAAATATAGATTAAAGTGGACGTATATTGAACTGATGTTGTGTTGAAGAGACTCATGACCGTTTTCACTAGTGGATAATTTTCAGAAATTTGTTCAGAATTTTCTAACCTACATCCTACATACCTACCATACGTAGGCACTTTAAAACCTTATAAAAAATATTCACTTTATAAACTTTGGTACAATTTTGGTACTTACATGGTTAGCTGCGCTACCTACATAAATCAATACGTGCCTTCAATAATTGGTTAAGCACTTTGGATAAACAGGCCTGAACGCTTCGTAGGGAACTAACTAGACAAACAACGATGACTCGACTTTACCAAAGTGACATTTGGCAGCAACAATAAGTACTTGTAAATACAGTTTGGAAGCCTCCAGCCCACCAGACTCACTGTGAGTGTGCTTTGCGTGAAGGCAAAATCAATAATAAGCGAAAAACTGCTCACATTCATGTTTCTCGTAGTCGTGCGTTTTCGGGGTTTCACAGCGAGAGCTTTGATGAATAATATGGCGTGAAGATAATGCGACACTAGGCTATTGTAATTATGCTCTGTGGGACTTAATAAGAGGAAGCATAGGTACTTTCCTTTCTTGCTACATTACGATTTTTTTATATTGTTAAGTAGGTAGGTACCTACTTACCTTCCGTCCTAAGCTAAGTTTTAGATTTGATAATAAAAATTTAATATAATACTATCCTGTGCCCCTGTCACAACAAAATGCAAACCTATGCACTTGGTTTGCGTTGCGTTGTGAGTCGTGCTATTTTCGTTGTATGGTACGTAGGTACCTATACCCGCCTACATAAAGGTTGTAAAACACCTTTTAGCGAAGCCGAAAGGCACTTGCATGTTCTCCTCGTCATTGCGATCATTTATTTTTTCTACACCATCTGGGAACCTTCTAGTTACGGAGATATTGGGGGTCAAAGTTACAACTTTTTGACAAGTTTTTTTTTTAATAAGTACCTACCTACAAGTTTTTAATGTAAGTAGGTACTTAAGTTTTTTACTCTAAACACCTCTACAACCCCCGTACTATTCAATCCATCCATCAGCACAATGTGTTGAGTGCGTTAAATTGAGTTCTACCACAAAACATGATTTTTCACCCCAAAAAAAAGTCGTTTCCCAGCAATAATTTTTGCGTAAAGTTACTTAGTTTGATATACAGAATGCTTGGTTGACGGCTTCGTAATGATGAGGCCTTTTACACCCTGTATTTATAATAAACAAGGTAGGTACCTACCTAAAATAAACAGTGTAGTTATAGGTAGGTACCTACTCGTACATGCATTGAGATACATCCACGATCCTACATCAAAACTAAAAACAATAGGTAATTTGTACTAGGTACCTACCTAGTGCAAATTATTGTTTAGTACACTGTACAGGGCTAGTACTATTATCTATTCTGTGGTACAGGCTACGGCAGGTGACGTATCTAAATAAAGTGAAGTCTCTTGAACCGTCGGCAATCTTTTTTATTGTTTTATTATCATTGGATATTGGTATTTAAGTAAATCTTCATCACGACTATGAAGTTTCGCATTCGTTTAATTTGATCTTGTGTAGGTACGTAAAAATGTAGGTATGATTCTGAGACCAGCGAAAATCATTAGTAGGTACCTATCCAACAAATCACCCTGCATACTTAGGGACTTAGCTAAGAAGAATTGAGAATGTTTACTGTACTGCGTAGGTGTTCTAATAGTAGGTAGGTTTATAAGTAGGTACGTACTTATCCGGGTTCTGAGCCTGAAAACTTTTATGACATAAAATAATATTCATATTAAGTATTTTGTTTCCAGGCAGACCAAGTTTCGAGCCAAAGTCAGCAGTCTGGTGAGCTAGGGGGCGGTGAAGGAACCCCTGCAGCACAACCTACCGACCAATTACCAGTCAGTGCTGAACACAGCAAAATTGTAAGTGAAATAGGTTTTAGCGGGCTATTTCTGCAGATTATAGCAGTGTCTAGAATGAGGAACATCTTATCTCGCATTATTGCAAGAAAAGATTTCCTATTAAGTTATGGCCCAAGTGATTAATTGGATATTACCTATCTATACTATAATATTATAAAGAGTTAACATTTGTTTGTATGTAGGGGGTAATCTCCGGAAGTAATGAACCGATTTCAAATTCTTTCACCATTAGAAAGCTACATTCACCCTGAGTGACATAGGCTATATTCTATCCCCGTACTCCCACGGGAACGGGAACCACGTGGGTGAAACCGCGGGACGTCCGCTAGTTATTGATAACTAGCTGACGTCCAGCGGTTTCACCCGCGTAGTTCCCATTCCCGTGGGAGTACGGGATTAAAATATAGCCTATAGCACTCACGAATCATGTAGCTTTCTACCAGTGAAACAATTTTTAAAATTGATTCATTACTTCCGGAGATTACCCCCTACATAAAAACTTACAAACAAATGTTACCTCTTTATAATATTAGTAGGTATAGATTTTGATGATAACAGTTTAAATAATTATTAATTAGCCCAGGCATTCTGGATAATGTAGCCAAGTGACATTTAACTACCAGTCGACATTTTGCGCCTGAGCCTGTCTATCAGCTGTTGGGCAGGATATTAATATTAAATAATAAAGTTTAGCCCGAAAATTACTTAAATAAATCGCTATTTTAGTAATCAGACTCGTAATTAGAAAGGTTATCAAGCTAGGACTCAACACAAAAAGCCTATTATAGGGCACGTCGAGATGGGTGAGGTTAGGACTTAACACAAAAAGCCTATTATAGGGCACCTCGAGTAAATTGGTGAGGTTAGGACTCAACACAAAAAGCCTATTATAGGGCACCTCGAGTAAATGGGTGAGGTTAGGTTGTCGGTTTGATGGCCGGAGGCGGGCTATGCGCCTCTCATCTCCCCACCGTACGGTATGCGTACCCTAATTTTCGAAGGTATGTGACCTACCAACCCGCATTAATAATAATAATATATTATTTACTTCTGGAAACAAAAGACCCATATCGTATATACTTACCTTTTTTTTTTCGGATGGGAAATCATCAAATGACTCCTCTCGCTAAGGGCGGAGCAGGAGGGAGTGCCAGACTTTTACTGACTAAAACCCATCCATGCTCCTTCATCGCCCTTTGTGTTCCGGGGCCACGGTATCTCTTTCGAACAGTCCCGCAACCCCATATCGTATATACCTTACAGACTAACATACATATTTACATAAACTACAAAAACCTAATTAAACTATTGTACACGAAGAGACGGCGTCATGTTGCGCTGCGTGGTGTCGCGTAGCCTTCCGCTGAATCGCCGATACGTCATGACACCCTTCGGCCAAAACTCTTCCTTGAGGAAGGTCTCAGTATGATGAGTCGGAACTCGCAGCACGAACGACAATTCGTGTTGTGGCGCGACTCTAACGCTCAACGTTCATTTGTTGCATTGGGCCCGCGTGGTGGATTATATGCATTATAGCCCGTTCGGGCCTGATGTTCTCTCTCATAGAGAGGACGCCATGTGACCCAGCAGTGGAAACGTTAAAGGCTGATTATGCTTAAGCTACAACTAATCTTACTTATATAATGTTAATAGATTGAACCATCGAGCGTACAGCTCGATATAAAACCTGAAGAAACAAAGGTACAACAAGAAGTGGAAGAAAACAAGCCTGCTGAGCACAGCGACACTACACCGGAACTTAGCGAACTGGCTATGAACGTGAAAGACAATGTAAGTTATCATAAAACTTTTCTTCAAAGTTGGAAATGCATTCTGCGGCTGCATAGTGCAAGGCTAGAATGAATGCGCGGTCACTCGGTGAGCCGTGAGGGTGACTACTGTGACGCAACTAGGTGACACACATAGTGTTTCGGACTTGTTGCAGTTAATTTCAAAATGTAATTTTTATAGGGTGATTGGCAGCAAAGAGAACAAGAACTCTTGAAAAAAATTGAGCAATTGGAGAAAGTAAAGAACGAGAGGACCGAAGACGGAGTTAAACTTGAGTTGAAGGTAACACAAAATCTTTTACTTACTATTTATCAGTTGTGGGTTGCTGCGGCTTTGTTACTTACTGCTCTCACAGACTCAGGGCATGCCACTATCATAATACCCTATCTACATTTCATTAACAGGTCCGAGAAGAAGAGATCGATCTTCTCAGAGCTAGGGTACGGAATTTGGAGACGGAATTGCAAGCAGCTTTGTCCAAACCAAGCGGCAAGAACCACGAGATGATCGAAAATATCAAACAACAGCACGAAGAGGTTTGTTCCACTTGATAATTTATTTTCTTCATTTCACACAAGTTTTCACGTAGGTAATGAAATTCATATTGTATTGTTACAGTTGTTGAGCAAAGCGCGTGGCATGATCTTCGACAAGACCAAGATGGTAAAAAATCAAGAACTACAGATTGAAGCTTTAACGACGCAAGTACAGTCGCTTAAGGATATCAATGTGATTACAAAAGACCTGTTGGAAATTAGAAACTCTGAAGTTAAAGCTATGGAGGTAGGTGTCAAGTTGTCAATGATGAAACTAAGCCCGTATTTGGTGGAAATTGCAACGTTACCGCGTTAAATGTACCTATATGTGCAATTATTGGGAGCATCTCTTTTACGAGTATTAAGTGAACTAAAGTTATAAAATGTTCAACGGAAGTGGATGTTGTAAACTGTTGGGAGTTGAACGACTGGCTGGGGCCGGGGCGTGTCAGAAAAGTAAAAATGTATGAAATGTACAAAAAGAATGCATGTAGACCGCGTTGGTTTGGGTGCAGGAAAAATTTTACCACTAATCTTCGGACATCCAATTGTGTTATGTTAAATCATGTGTGTTCCCAATCCTTGTGAGAATCTCTTGCTGTCACCAATGTAAGCTCGGAGGGGTAACACTTTTGTGTCTGTATTCCAGGACCGCCTGCTGGCAATGGAAGCCAGGTTTCAGGCTGAGAAGGATAGATACGGATTGGTGCTGCAGCGAGCACAAACCAGCACTACCCTCAACGATGACTTGAAGAAGGAGTATGAAACCCAGCTTGCTATTTTCAAGGTTGGCACATTAGTATTTAGTTAGCTACGAATTGACTTGCGACACAAATTAAGTACTCATTTAATAAATTGATGTTCTCATTTTCTTCAACAGGAACTGAGACAGAAATATGAACAAAGGGTACAGGCACTGGTATCTGAAAACACGCAGCTTAAAGAAATAGCTGCTTTAAAGGCTGGCAAGTCTGGCTAGAGGTACCGGCCGGGTTGCGCAAGCTCCTCCGTTTATTGCAGTCATGTCGTCTATATCTGAAAATACGAGTATTATGAGCCTATACTACCTCAAATTAGCAACTCGTATTTGTGGTGGTTCAAACTTCGTTTGAAATACTGTTAGAATAACATTCTAATCAGCTTGCACTACAAAGTGGTTGTTACGTCAGTCACTGCAGGCCAAATAGTGCGAAATGAGTGGTTTTTATTCTTTATAAAAACAAATTTTCGTCTTTTGGAAAAAATAAAAAACATAAGACCTGCTTTATAGTTAGTTCAGTTAGTATGCAAAGTTTCATGATCTAATTTGAAGTACTTTTTGAATACCAGCGGTTTATTGTTCGATTTGGATTTTTTTCTATCGAGAAAATTTTATGGAATCGTGTTTTCGCCAAACAGGACTTTTACCTTGTATTTATTTCAAAATGCAGTATTTTAGGCGTACCGGAGGATCAAGCTTGAGGTAGTATAGGCCCTTAACATCAATTGCTGGGTTTTTTTATTAACATCAATCTACTCACGCGTGCTTTCGTCGTTGCCGACATTTACCCACAACAACTACAGCGCGGTTATAGGTCTCCTGCCAGACTGCAACAATTGACGCCATATTTCTTCATTCAACCAGCAGAATGATAAGTGAAATTACTACTGTCACTTAGAATCGCTGCTCTTAAAATTGTAATTATGTACTTAGAAATTAATACAGCGTGTACCAGAAAGATGTGGTCATATCCTACTTAAGGTCTTGAAAGACGTTACACCATACCCGGGCTGTTAGTCACCGTAAAGTGATATCCACTCAAAGTGATACGTAATACCAATATTATGACATTCACGGTTGTCATCAAAGTTCGGTGTACAACCGATGCCTGATAGTCACTGGATATCAGAAAGATACGTAATTGGCCTGCAGTGCTAGGTTGTATGTTGATTAAAATATGATTCAGGGCTGTAAGACGTATGTAGTTACAGAATTATAATCATGAAAATTATCAATACAACCCTCCAAGTTCATGTAACTCGATTCAATTACTATTTTCGACAAAATCATTCAATCGAGTAAGTAAGATCCCATGGGACAGTTATCAAACTTGACGCGGGCGAAGCCGCTGTCAGAAGCTAGTTTATAAATAAATTTAATTATGGGACAGGGACAGCTGATATATATTTTTCATTAAACTTCCTCGAAAACGGGTTCTTAATTAACGCACTACGATTAGGTTCAACATGCAATGTATTTCACACGCGTGCATTTTTTCTCATTTTCCAAAATGCCGCAGATAAATACTTATACGAAGTTCAAATCGGTTCAGTGCCTATAGTCGGAGGTGAATGTTTTTTTTTAATTTGGGCAAAGCAATATTCGTCTTTACAGCGTAAATATTTTTTTTGATTATTCAAATCATGTTTTTAAATAAAATATCATAGATACCTAAACATAATTATTTAAAACTAATATTTACTTTTTCAAACAAATTAACATTTGTTTGTGTTCTGAATTTTGTGTTTTTTTTTAGCCTGTATTGTCCCACTGCTGGGCAAAGGCCTCCCCCAATTCCTTCCATGTGCTCTTTTTTCGTGCCTCCTCGAACCAACCCTCGCGGTACCTACGCGTCCAAATCGTCCCGCCACCTCTTTCTGGGTCGGCCTCGGCGGCGCCGCGCCGTCCGTCTTCTCGGCAACCATAGCGTGGAGACTTTTGCCCAGCGGTCATCGTGCATGCGACTGACTTGACCCGCCCAATCCCATTTTAGCCTAGCAGCCAGCCTTCATGGCAACGTCCACTATGCCCGTTTTGGAACGCAGCGTGGTGTTTCGAACCGTCTTGTCTTTTGACACCCAGAATACATAAAAACTATAAAAAAAAATATTTTTGATATTAGGCTGTTTAACGGCTTCATACCTTTGCCTCTCCTTCAACCTGGCGAAAGCAAAGCGCAAAAAAAAAACATAGTTTCTCTTCTTATTTCATGACAAAAATATTTTTCGTGATATTATTTTATTTTTTCAAAAGTGTATTGAAAAACGTCGTTTGATACACGTGCATAATTATTTGTTATTGCAGTTTTCGGCTTAAAAACACCCTCGCCTGCGGCTCGGGAGTTAATTCCGCCTCGATTGCAGTAACAAACTTTCTCCACTAGTATCAAAATGTACCATGTTTGAATGTTGTTCCGTTTGATGGTCTGTTCACACCTTCCAGGTACACGCTGTATATTACAGGTCAACCTCGCTATTGGTCAGTTTAATTCTGACTAGTCAAGACGAAGGTCAATATGTGTAGGTAATACCTAAGACTGTTTTCATTATCAAGTGATTGATGCGTTTAATAATATACGGGGTATGTTTTTTTATGTGATTAGATGTATATTAATTTAAATAAAATATATTATTTTAACATTCGCAATAAAAAAGTTAAAAGAATTTGAATTTTATTTCTGATCTTTTACTATACTTACATACAAGAGTGGTGGATGTCGTCTGTACCTACTGAATGTGTGGTGGTAAGTTTTAGCGTCGTAGCTTAATGTGCTGGCTGTAGTCTGTACCTACCACGTGTGCTCAGTTCAAGGCGTTTATTATAAGAGAGCGAAACCATAGACCCATCCATGAAGGACGGAAACAACTAAAGGCGTGTACTATCGAGGACACTCCCGCCTGACCACTAGTAAGCTCATTTTTGCTTGCACTCGCAACATAAAAACGCTCTCTAGCCCCGCCCCGTTGACTTTGTGTGGAAAAAATGAATGAAAAGATACCGAATCGACCGAGCGCACTGACGACGCACGTCAAACGAGAGTTATTGTTATTTTGCGCGCCAAAGTTGACGCTTTCCTAATAGGCCCAAACTTTAAGGGGGCGTGGCTCGGCGCCTCCGCATGATTTAAGCGAAAAAAAATTAAAATGATCAGGCGGAAAAGACCCCCATAGTACATACACAACAGTAACAGTTTTAGCATCGTAGCATAACGTGCTGGCTGATGTCTGTACCTACTGAATATGTGGTGGTAACAGTTTTAGCGTCGTAACTTTATGTCCGTTTCGACCGCGCGGCCACGGCGTTTTTTTTTAAAAAAAACTATGTCAAGATTTTGTAAAAGTTTGTAAAACTTGATTCCCAAAACCATAAATTTGTCAAAGTTATGGTTAAAAAGTTATAAGGGTTTGAACGTGGTCGCGCCATCGAAACGCGGAGAACCGCGCGGCCACGGAGATCTTAAAAACTAAGCGTTGTAGAGACCTGAAATTTAGGTAATTAGCAGATTGAATTTGTAAAAAATTTGTAAAAAATTTGTAAAAATATACAAAAAATTCCTAGGTTTATATCTTAGGAGCTGTAAGACTTAAAACCCCATGGCCGCGCCATCGAAACGGTGAATAACACGTTATCGCCGATATCTCGCTGAAAAAGCATCGTAGAGGTCTGAAGTTTTTTGTAAAACACAGATTTGAATTTGTCAAAACTGGTAAAAATACTTCAAAAAGTCCTAGGGTTATATTTTAGGAGCTGTAAGACTACAAACCCATGGCCGCGCCATCGAAACGGTGAAAAATACGTTATCGCCGATATCTCGCTGAAAAAGCATCGCAGAGGTCTGAAGTTTTTTGTAAAAACACAGATTTGAATTTGTCAAAACTTGTAAAAATACACAAAAAAATCCTAGGTTTATATTTCAGGAGCTGTAGTACGGTATTGCTTATAACCTTCAAAACGTTCTGAATGTTTGGTTAGGGTGACCATGACTTATTGCTTAACTTCAACCTATTACATTATAATTATTTTTCAAGGATTATAAATTAAATTAAAATGTTAAGATACAAAAACATGTTTATTTCTTAAAAAAATCACATAAATCACAGATTGTTAACTTACATATTTCTGACAAAACCACAAATCACAGATATTATATTTTTTTAATACGACTGTGAAGTATGGTGTGTTTAAAATTACTGTTTTTTTTTTCAACCGACTTCCAAAAAAAAGAGGTTCTCAATTCGACTGTTTTTTTTTTTTTTTTTTTTTTTGTGTTTGTTACCTCAGAACTTTCGACTGGGTGAACCGATTTTGATGATTCTTTTTTTATTTGAAAGGTAGTGCTTCCCGTGTGGTCCCATTTTAATTTTGTGAAGATCTGATGCTGATCTTCGGAGATATACAATGGAACTCTTCAAAAATAGACGGCAAATGTGCCGTGAATGTTGCAATCGCTAGGATGTTTATTGTTTATACAACATCATGATGTAATATCACGCCTGTATGCTCTGAGGGGATATGCAGATGTGTACAATACACCCAGATTTCGACAGTTAGGTATATTAAGTTGGCGCGATCGTGTTCCGCGTACGCCTCAAATGATGTAACATCACGCCTGTATGCTCTGAGGGGGTACGCAGATGTGTACAATACACCCAGATTTCGTCAGCTCGTTCGTGTTCCGCGCGCGCCTCATAGAGATGTCAGCAAAAGGGACTGTTCTAAACAGATACTGCGGCCCTGGAATACAAAGGGCTAAGAAGGAAGTTCCATATACTGGGGATACGCCTATTCATCATCAGTATATTAATGTTCCCACTGCTGGGACACAGGCCTCCTCTCTATGAGAGGGAATGTGCTATAATCCTCCACACGGGCCCAGTGCGGATTGGTAGATGTCACATCACACATGTCTTCGAATTTTTTGGTTCTAGGACATGGCAGATGTCACATTGTCTGCAAATTTGTTGGTTCTAGGACATGCCGGTTTCCTCACGATGTTTTCCTTCACCGTTTTGAAAGCAGTGGTAATGAAATAAATTACACAAAGTAATACGCCTGTCTGGGTTCGAAGTTCGAACCCACAACTTACTGTTCGTAAGTCGGGGCTGCCACCACTGGGCCACCGCTACTCACGCCTATTACCATGACATGTATTGGTAACAATGTCAAATAAATTCATGGCAAATATTTGCTTGGGAACAACTAAAAATGGATAAATAAAAACTTTTTTGCAAAAAAATAAAACCGACTTCAAAAAACACAAAAAAGTGAAAAATAACTTTAGCTTCAGAAGTCGGTGACAAAAAAAAACAATCAAACAAAAGTCACCGACTTCAGAAGCTAAAGTTATTTTTCACTTTTTTGTGTTTTTTGAAGTCGGTTTTATTTTTTTGCAAAAAAGTTTTTAAATATCTTAATCATCTATGTGAGGAGCCCGTGGCTAAATAATATGTTATCGCCGATATCTCGCTGAAAAAGCATCGTAGAGGTCTGAAGTTTTTTGTAAAACACAGATTTGAATTTGTCAAAACTGGTAAAAATACTTCAAAAAGTCCTAGGGTTATATTTTAGGAGCTGTAAGACTACAAACCCATGGCCGCGCCATCGAAACGGTGAAAAATACGTTATCGCCGATATCTCGCTGAAAAAGCATCGCAGAGGTCTGAAGTTTTTTGTAAAAACACAGATTTGAATTTGTCAAAACTTGTAAAAATACACAAAAAAATCCTAGGTTTATATTTCAGAAGCTGAAGTACGGTATTGCTTAGAAATAAGTCGTGATTATTTATCGAAGAAAGTAAGTATTAGCTTGATTTTTTTTTGGAAACAAAACCTAATCAAGAAGAACTAACGATAGTAGGCAAAAAAGTATTTTTTTTTATAATATAAACCCTGTAATAACGTTTTCAATGTTTCGATAGGGTGACCATGACTTATTGTTCACAGAAAACTTTCCACTTATTGTATTAGAAATTATTTCTCAAGGATCCTAAATTAAATAAAAATGAAGAGTCGTATGTTTATTTCCTATAAACATAATTATGTTTTTGTAAAATATTGATTGACATCGAGTAACATCTACCAATCCGCACTGGGCCAGCGTGGTGGATTATACGCCCATTCCCTCTCAGAGGAGGCCTGTGTCCCAGCAGTGGGAACATTAATAGGCTGATGATGATGATGATGATCTTATCGTTACATTTTAATTTATTTTTTTTATTATAAAAAAATACTTAAATCACAGATTATTCAGTTAGGTGCTTTTATTTTATTTTTATTTTTTACGGGTTCCTTTATCGATACTGAACTCACCCCTAAGCTATGGCACGCGACTACTTTAACACCCTGTTTGTATTATTACAGAAATAAGTGTCATTGCATAGTATTTCCAGAATGATTTGTTATGACGATGGTAAAACCGAAATGCACGCAAGTTCCGAACAACCTATGACAATACATAATCTAACATAATTATGGTCTATACTATACATAGATGATTCATCATCATCATCATCTGCTTAGCCTTTTCCCAACTATGTTGGGGTCAGCTTCCAGTCTAACCGGATGCAGCTGAATACCTGTATTTTACATGGAGCGACTGCCTATCTGACCTCCACAACCCAGTTAGTGCTGGGTAATACGATATCCCTTGGTAAGACTGGTTGTCAGACTTTTTGGGTCATGACTACCTGTAACGACTGTCAAAGATCTACAAATGACAGCCGGGACCAACGGCTTAACGTGCTTTCCGAGGCCAGAGGAAACTCGTAATGTAATGGGTGGTCACCCATCCACAGACCAACCTAGGCAAGCACGGCTTAACCTAAAGATCGATCTGAGCGGCTGTTATTATTTAGCCACGGGCTCTTCACATAGATGATTAAGATATTTAAAAAAAAAAAAACAGTAATTTTAAACACACCATACTTCCCAGTCGTATTAAAAAAATATAATATCTGTGATTTGTGGTTTTGTCAGAAATATGTAAGTTAACAATCTGTGATTTATGTGATTTTTTTAAGAAATAAACATGTTTTTGTATCTTAACATTTTAATTTAATTTATAATCCTTGAAAAATAATTATAATGTAATAGGTTGAAGTTAAGCAATAAGTCATGGTCACCCTAACCAAACATTCAGAACGTTTTGAAGGTTATAAGCAATACCGTACTACAGCTCCTGAAATATAAACCTAGGATTTTTTTGTGTATTTTTACGAGTTTTGACAAATTCAAATCTAGGTTTTACAAAAAACTTCAGACCTCTGCGATGCTTCTTCAGCGAGATATTGGCGATAACGTATTTTTCACCGTTTCGATGGCGCAGCCATGGGTTTGTAGTCTTACAGCTCCTAAAATATAACCCTAGGACTTTTTGAAGTATTTTTACCAGTTTTGACAAATTCAAATCTGTGTTTTACAAAAAACTTCAGACCTCTACGATGCTTTTTCAGCGAGATATCGGCGATAACGTGTTATTCACCGTTTCGATGGCGCGGCCATGAGGTTTTAGTCTTACAGCTGCTAAAATATAAACCTAGGATTTTTTTGGATATTTTTACAATTTTTTTACAAATTCAATCTGTTATTTACCTAAATTTCAGGTGTCTGCAACGCTTAGTTTTAAAGATCTCCGTGGCCGCGCGGTTCTCCGCGTTTCGATGGCGCGGCCACGTTCAAACCCTTATAACTTTTTAACCATGAATTTGACAAATTTATGGTTTTGGGAATCAATTTTTACAAACTTTTACAAAAACGTGGCATAGTTTTTTTAAAAAAAAAACGCCGTGGCCGCGCGGTCGAAACGGACACGTAACTTTATGTGCTGGCTGTCTTCTGTACCTACTGAATGTGTGGTGATAAGTTTTAGCGTCGTAGCTTAATGTGCTGGCTGTCGTCTGTACCTACTGAATGTGCGGTGGTAACAGTTTTAGCGTTGTAGCTTAATGTGCTGGCTGTCGTCTGTACCGACTGTCCCTACTGAATGTGTGGTGGTAACAGTTTCAGCGTCGTAGCTTAATGTGCTGGCTGTCTTCTGTACCTACTGAATGTGTGGTGGTAAGTTTTAGCGTCGTAGCTTAAGTGCTGGCTGTCGTCTGTACCTACTGTCGTTACTGAATGTGTGGTGGTAACAGTTTTAGCGTCGTAGCTTAATGTGCTGGCTGATGGCTGTACCTACTGAATGTGTCTGTATGTACCTCCCACTAGGTGGACCGATGACCTGGTGAAGGTTGCGGGAATCCACTGGATGAGAGTCGCACGGGACCGGTTAATGTGGCGACACTTGGGGGAGGCCTATGTCCAGCAGTGGACGTCTTTCGGCTGAAATGATGATGATGACTGAATGTGTCGGCGTCTCCTCCACACTGATACAAGCCTCGTTTGTTTTTAGGGTTCCGTACCCAAAGGGTAAAAAAGGGACCCCTATTACTAAGACTTCGCTGTCTGTCCGTCTGTCTGTCACCAGGCTGTATCTCATGAACCGTGACAGCTAGACAGTTGAAATTTTCACAGATGATGTATTTCTGTTGCCGCTATAACAACAAATACTAAAAACAGAATAAAATTAATATTTAAGGGGGGCTCCCATACAAAAAACGTGATTTTTTAGCCCTTTTTTTGATAAAAATGGTACGGAACCCTTCGTGCGCGAGTCCGACTCGCACTTGGCCAGTTTTTTTGTAAATGAAACTAAGAATAATTATGAATTAAAGTATTTATTATAGAAATTAAAACAAATGAATGATCTAGACTGTATGATGTAAATAAGTCAGTAATCAGACGTATATTAAGTAAGTAAATAAATGATGTTAAGTAGTTTTTCTTTTACTGTGAAACCGACAACGTGTTTCCATTAAAACTAATTTATCTACATCTACTACAAACCTGATAGACAGTTCAGTCATGGGATAATCTGATCATACAGGATTATTTTACAAAAATCTTGCAACAATTAGGCACAAGTTTTACTAAAAAATAAGTGAAATAACATATTTTCAAATTGAAAGCTGTGTTGTGTCAGCACTATCAGCTTAAACAGGGAACCCTATGTTACAAATACAATACTTAGAATAATACGAGAATCGGACATGCATTTCAAAGATAGGTAGGTACATATAATAGCTAATTAAAATTATTCACTTTTATTCTATATTCAGTACTTATGCTATGCGCCCCAACAATCAACATATCTCTTCGGACATGACAACGTAAGAGAACAATCAATATGTCTGTGTTATTGGATGATTAAGTAATTAAGTAGGTCCGTAAGTGGTTACAGGGTCAAGGTCAAGGATAAGGTGCCCCTAGAGATGGGCTCCATAGATATTTATACTTTTAAGTTACTGATAGGTGTATTTGTCTTTAATTCGGGACGAATCATGATTGCCAAACTAGGGAATATAAAAATAAGAACTCTCATTGAAACATTAACTGAGCCAAATAACTAAATAATAATGTGTACAATTAAGCGGACAAAGTAAGTACTAATCGTAATTATAGATATTGGAAAAATCTTCATCTTCACAGTCATCACTTTGCTTATCTCTTTTAGCAGACTCATCCAAAGTAGTTAAAATCCAACAGGATCGTCTATCCTGTACACTGCCAACACTTTTCTCTCCTACAACTGCCTTGACTTCCGATGAATCGACATCGACAGGCGACTCCAATAATTTTTTGTTATCCTCGCAATTTAAAATGTTAAAAGCGACTTTTCCATTCTCCATAATTAACGGCGAAAAGGAAAACCTCTCACTCTCATCTATTTGTTCTTCAGAATCGTTCTTGCCGCGAGCCTCTCTAACACCGTCCTCCCCAGCCGACGGAGACAGCTGTAAATATTTAGCGGTGTCGATGTTATACAGTTTGAAGAAGACGTTATTATCATCCCATATTGGAATCATCTTCCAGCTTAATTTCTTACTGGACCTGTAGTTGTCATCTACCCGCGCTTTCGTTGTTTTTGGTTCTAAAATCAGAGACTGATTGTTTAGTCTGTTAATTATGGCCATACAGTCTCCGTCGAAAATGTGTTGAAATACAGAGGGGAAATGCTCACACACAACTTCTTTGTAATTGTTGTTCCATAGTTTGTAAGCGTACGCGATGACATTTCCGACCTTATTCTGGAGGAGTTTGTTAACGACGTCACCGAGAGCTCCGCCGCAGAGTGTGTCAGTCAAACAGCCGGTCAGTATGACTGCGGCCTCGAAATCACCTTTAAAAACATATAGATACAATTCTCTTTTGAGTTCTTTGATACCCAAGTATGCTCTATAACAAGTTTTAAAGTAAGTTAATCGTAGTTTGTCTGGTAACAAATAAATAGGACAGTAAAATAACTGTTTCATCTTCCTTAGTTCGTCGCAGAGCATTTCAAATGAATTCATGTCGTATCCATAAACAATTACTTTTCCCCGCTCATTATTCACTATACGAGCAATATCTGTAACCTCAACTTTCATTAAGTCACGGTCTTCAAGGTCCACAGTGACTGTAAGGACAGAATTATCTTTTATGTAATTAACGGTAGCATTAGTATTATCTAGCGGGATTCTGTTAGGTATCCTTCTGTCGACATCCGGACCTCCGACAACTAATCTATACTCATAGTTAACATTGTAACAGTCGGGAAACCCGGTGAATATGCCATTGTTGAGATTGTTTCTCCCCTCACCAAAGTAGTCAACATGGTCTATTAGATTTTTAACACATAACGGTATCTTTAATAGTTGTCCGCCGAGACTGCTTAGCGACGGCAATTCAGAATAAGGATACAGTTTGTCCTTGTTGGTATTATAATTTGGGGGTTTGGCTTTTTGCCACTTGTCCATCGCCTTCGATGCTATTGCACTTATTTAAGGTTTAAAGAACTTATGTCTTCCAATATCTGAAAACCAAAAATAGAAGACATTATTTTCTTGAACAAACTTAAAGGATCATGGGCATTTTTCTATGAACTCTGGGCGTAAGAATAGAATAAAATAGAATTGAATGAAATAGAGACACTTGAAATATGTTGTCATTTTCAGTATTTTGCGGAAAATTTTACCTCTTATTCAGACTTAAAATAATAGTACATCTAAATATATAAAAGAAGAAACTGACTGACTGACTGACTGATTGACTGACTGACTGACTGACTCATCTATCAACGCACAGCCCAAACCGCTGGGTCTACAGATTCCAAATTTGGCAAGTAGGTTCCTTATGTGGTCCAAGGGTGCACTAAGAAAGGATTTTTCAAAATTCACCCCCTAAGGGGGTTAAACGGGGCTCCAAAGTTTGTATGGGGAAACAAGATTAGTTAGACTATTTTATTCAAAACTTCACAGGAGTGCTCCTATTGATAAATGAGTAGAAACGGGTTTCAGGTTTTTTCAGAATTCAACCCCTAAGAGGGGGAAATGGGGTGGCAAAGTATAAAAATCAATGCACAGCCCAAACCGCTGAGTCTAGAGATTCTAATTTTGGCAAGTAGGTTCCTTACGTGGTCTAAGGGTGCACTAAGAAAGGATTTTTCAAAATTCAACCCCTAAGGGGGTTAAACGGGGATACAAAGTTTGTATAGGTAAAACAAGATTAGTTAGACTATTTTATTCGAAACTTCACAGGAGTGCTCCTATTGATAAATGAGTAGAAACGGGTTTCAGGTTTTTTCAGAATTCAACCCCTAAGAGGGGGAAATGGGGTGGCAAAGTATAAAAATCAATGCACAGCCCAAACCGCTGAGTCTAAAAAATTCAAATTTGGCACATTGGTTCCTCATGTAGTCTAGGGGTGCACTAAGAAAGGATTTTTCAAAATTCACCCCCTAAAGGGGTTTAACGGGGCTTCAAAGTCTGTATGGGGAAACAAGATTAGTTTGACTATTTTATTCGAAACTTCACAGGAGTGCTCCTATTGATAAATGAGTAGAAACGGGTTTCAGGTTTTTTTAGAATTCAACCCCTAAGAGGGGGAAATGGGGTGGCAAAATATAAAAATCAATGCACGGCCCAAACCGCTGAGTCTAGAGATTCCAAATTTGGCACATCTGTTCTTTTTGAGGTTTAGGGGTGCATTAAGAAAGGATTTTTCAAAATTCACCCCCTTAGGGGTTGGAACGGGAGTCCAAAGATTACATGGGGAAATAAGATTAGTTAGACTACTTTATGCGAAACTTAACAGGAGTACTCCTATCGATAAATGAGTTAACGTTTGTGTTTCAGGTTTTTTCAGAATTCAACCCCTAAAGGGGGAAATGGGGTAACAAAGCCTGAAATTCAACATAGCTATTGTTTGTATGGTGAATTGGGTTGGGTGTATTACAAAAACAACGATTTTAAAATTTAATGTGGCGGCCCTAAAATAACATCATTCCCTGTTGGGGTGCGATGGGGTTGAAATGTCTAAAAATCAAAATGGGTGTCGATACCGAGATTATCAGGGGTGCTGATTACGAAAATGGCATTTATTTTGAGATCCAGAAGATGGCGGATTCGACTTCTATACAGGGTTATTGTTGATTTATTGTGATGATTGTGATAACGATGATAATGATTTTGATTACGACTATAATGATTGTGATAACGATGATGGTGATTGTGATAGTGATTGTGATGGTGATTGTGATAGTGACGGTGATTGTGATGGTGATAGCGATAGTGATGGTGATTGTGACAGAGATGGTGATTGTGATAATGACGAAGATGATTGTGATTACGATGATAATGATTGTGATAACGAGGATAGCGATTGTGAATGTGATGGTGAGTGTGATTGTGTTAGTGATGGTGATTGTGATAGTGATGGCGGTTGTGATAATGATGATAGTGATTGTTCGTGAGGCACACAGCACATATTATGTTTTTCCTCCTTAATTTGTATCTTTTTATATTATTGTATGTGTGCTATAATAGCTGACGTCAAATAAATATTTTTTCTTTCTTTCTTTCTGATTGTGATCGTGATCGTGATCGTGATCGTGATTGTGATAGTGATTGTGATAGTGATAGATAGTGATTGTGATTGTGATAGTGATTGTGATTGTGATAGTGATTGTGATAACGAGGATAGCGATTGTGAATGTGATGGTGAGTGTGATTGTGTTAGTGATGGTGATTGTGATAGTGATGGTTATTGTGATAATGATTGGGGTTGTGATAGTGATGGCGATTGTGATAATGATGATAGTGATTGTGATCGTGATTGTGATAGTGATTGTGATTGTGATTGATATTGTGATTGTGATAGTGGATTGTGATTGTGATAATGATGGTGGTTGTGGTAGTGATGGTGGTTGTGATAATGATGGTGGTTGTGGTAGTGATGGTGGTTGTGATAATGATGGTGGTTGTGGTAGTGATGGTGGTTGTGATAGTGATGGTGATTTTGATGATAATAATAAATTGTGATAATGATGGTGGTTGTGGTAGTGATGGTGATTGTGATAGTGATGGTGATTTTGATGATAATAATAAATTGTGATGATTATAAAAACTGGCACATATATAGTTTGTAACCTGGATTAACATGTAGGACACGATTTATCCCTTTATTATGATTCAGTGGGACAGTTACCGAACATCACGCGGGCGAAGCCGCGGGCAACAGCTAGTTATGATATAAGTGCGGTAAGTTGAAAATTACAGCTGAGGCGATATTGCTAGCACGAGCCGTAGGCGAGGGCTGTAATAAAGCAGAGGCTGTAATTATCAAAGCGCACGCATGTCATACGACGTTTTATAACATATTTGTGAGGAAATAAACTCTGACTTTCTTAAACGAATAAATCTTTTACTTGTTCACAAATTAGCGATGCGCGCGTATCAGCGCTTTTTTTTTTTAAGGCAAAGACACAAAAAACAGCCAGTATTACACTAATGAAGTAAATTAATATTTTTGTGTTTTTGTTACAGATAAATGGTTGTAATTTATTATCAAAATTAATTAAATTAAAGAATTAAATGTTTATTTATTATATTTCATCTCCCACAGTTAATTTTATTCATAAAATATTGACCACTTTTCTGACATAAAAACTCTTTGCTAAGATTTTAAAAAGTACCGTTCGTTTTAGACGGAGCATTTACATTACTGCACAAGTACGTAATGAGATACATTATGATATTGAAATGGGTGAAATAAGAGACCCTTTACGAGCAAATGTGTTAAAAATCTAGTTTACACTAGAGTCCTAATTTACTATAAAATCCAGCCATTACATACATACATTATCTATACAACATTAGACAAAACAAAACACGTTTGTTGTATGGGAGCCCCCCCCTTTTTTTGTTTTTTTTTCGGTTGGGAAATCATCAAAATGACTCCTCGCGCTCTGGGCGGAGCAGGAGGGAGTGTCAGACTTTTACTGACTAAAACCCATCCATGTTCCTTCATCGCCCTTTCTGTTCCGGGGCCACGGTATCTCTTTCGAACAGTCCCGCAACCCCGGCAGGCATCGGCCCTTGCGGACCCCTACCTATTGCTGACTCTCTTCGAGGCGCGCGTGGAACATGAACGAGCCGTCGAAACGGCCTGTCGTCATGAGACGGACGGACGGCGAGCTAGCCCATAGCCCACCGTCCACAGGCCCGCGTCTACGGTGGCCGGGGACCACGCGGAGGCCCCCGACGCCCGGGGCGTCTCCCGCGGCGGCCGGGACGTTGAGACGTTCTCTCCCTCTCACGTTCCGCCACCTCCTTCTCTAGCATTACTGCTTCGCAGAAGGAGGTGACGGCGTCCCATTCCGTCTCGCTCCGGACCATAGCTCGGACCAGGGCCCGACGCGAGAGGTCGCCGCCGCCAATCACCGCTTCGAGGACACGGCGGTGTTCCGCCCATGCGGGGCACACCTCCACCGTGTCCTCGGAAACACCCGGGCGTTTCCTCGCGCCCGATTCGATGCAGGAACCTCCCGAAAACACCGTGTCCGGTGAATGGGAGCCCCCCTTAAATATTTATTTTATTTTAATTATTTATTGTTAAAGTGAATATACAACTAGATATTTTGCGAATATTTCAAGCGTCTACCTGTTGCCGTCATTAATATCAAACAAAAACGGCAAAAAATCACGTTTGTTTTATGGGAGCCCCCCTTAAATATTAAGTTTATTCTGTTTTTAGTATTTTTGTTGTTAAAGCTGTTAAGTAGGGAGCTAGGGTCACAGCATACAAACACGGTGGTTGAGCAAAGACTGGTTTAATATATCTCCTGCCTACCTTCACATGCATTATTATAATATCGTACAATCATTCGTATTATTTACTTCTACCTACAACCCCCCTTATAATTAATTCAAATCAAGATTTAAGATCTATTCTTACAATAAAGAAAAGAAATAAAAATAAACTAATTACATCATATAGACAACATTAAGATACTATTAGGTACACGATTCCATGCCATATAAATCTATTATAATAGTAACAATTAATAATGATTTACATTCTATTCTTACAATAAAGAAAAGAAATAAAAATAAACTAATTACATCGTATAAAATCGTATTAAATTGTATTGTTGCAGCTGCTGAAGATTGTACAACTATCTTTGCATTGTATAGAATCAATCTCTTTAGTATTATATAAATGCATAGCCCATATTGTGTGAGTACTATGTACTAGAAAGCTATCATTCACTGGAAACCTACGTCTTTTCTTGACTTGAATGTGCCCTGGCGGTTTGGAGTATGTCATGCTCACTCTATTGTCTCGCTGATGGTGGCGCATGTGTCGGATCATTTAGTTCCCTTCAAAATGGTTGAGTTGAATGGTGCTGATCCATGCGTCATGTCCGTGAACGGGCGCTGTCAGTTGTGACTGGTCATCTCTTGGTTGCCATGGCTTATTTGAATGAATTATTTTGAATTGTATTTTTTTTTTTGTTTGTGTGTTTTTGCTGTGGACACTTTTACCGTGCACATCTTGCTACATTGTTCTCACATAATATACCATCTCAACGTGAATGATGTAACCAAGATTTTGTAACAATATTCTGATTTAAAAGAGTGTCCATGGAGTTTCTTGCCCATTCTTCTCCATAGAGATCTACGCTAGGGAATGGGCAACTACAGTACTTTCACAGTTTTTATGTCTTGTGACTGGGACTGTAGCTACATTTAATTTTCATCTTTGTTTCGACAATTCAAAAGTGCCTGTAACTGGCTTACTTGAAATAAATGCTTTGATTTTGATTTTGATTTTGATTTTGTATAAACAAAAGATATTATTATTATGTACATTATTAATTACATGATATTTAATTCTATTAAAATAGTAACAATTCATAATTATTTGATTATAGATTAATTTTAAATTTTCTGTTTGAGCTACATGCATATTTTCCTTTTCTATGTTTAGAGGTTATTACAATCAAAGTTTTTTTTTTTTTTTTTTTAAATTTATTTATTTATTTATCTTTCAAAATGCTCAAACAGTATATACCCTTAGTTCTTTAATCAGCGAATTGCCATTTGATTTCTTCATGTTGATTGTCCCCAGCGATCAGGTGGTTTCACTGTCCTGCCAGAACGAGTTTTATAATAATTAGTGGTACAGCTGTTATGGTCTATGTGTGTCATCGTTGGAGCACTGGAGCCGCTGTGTGACTCATCGCCGGGCATGGCACGACTTTGTGGACTGTCTATATTTATATCATCATAATGTATAGTGTTCATTTGGTTGTTCGTAATCACGCCTGTTTGAAGCAATGATTATATGTTTTCTATTTCGTCTTATGATTTGTCCTGTATTCATTCGTCTATACTAATATTATAAAGAGGAAACCTTTTGTATTTTTGTATGTTTTTAATTAAATAAAATAAATATTTAAGGGGGGCTCCCATTCACCGGACACGGTGTTTTCGGGAGGTTCCTGCATCGAATCGGGCGCGAGGAAACGCCCGGGTGTTTCCATTGCGAGGATCGACCGGAGGACACGGTGGAGGTGTGCCCCGCATGGGCGGAACACCGCCGTGTCCTCGAAGCGGTGATTGGCGGCGGCGACCTCTCGCGTCGGGCCCTGGTCCGAGCTATGGTCCGGAGCGAGACGGAATGGGACGCCGTCACCTCCTTCTGCGAAGCAGTAATGCTAGAGAAGGAGGTGGCGGAACGTGAGAGGGAGAGAACGTCTCAACGTCCCGGCCGCCGCGGGAGACGCCCCGGGCGTCGGGGGCCTCCGCGTGGTCCCCGGCCACCGTAGACGCGGGCCTGTGGACGGTGGGCTATGGGCTAGCTCGCCGTCCGTCCGTCTCATGACGACAGGCCGTTTCGACGGCGCGTTCATGTTCCACGCGCGCCTCGAAGAGAGTCAGCAATAGGTAGGGGTCCGCAAGGGCCGATGCCTGCCGGGGTTGCGGGACTGTTCGAAAGAGATACCGTGGCCCCGGAACAGAAAGGGCGATGAAGGAACATGGATGGGTTTTAGTCAGTAAAAGTCTGACACTCCCTCCTGCTCCGCCCAGAGCGGGAGGAGTCATTTTGATGATTTCCCAACCGAAAAAAAAACAAAAAAGGGGGTGGCTCCCATACAACAAACGTATTTTGTTTTGTCTAATGTTGTATAGATAATGTATGTATGTAATGGCTGGATTTTATAGTAAATTAGGACTCTAGTGTAAACTAGATTTTTAACACATTTGCTCGTAAAGGGTCTCTTATTTCACCCATTTCAATATCGTAATGTATCTCATTACGTACTTGTGCAGTAATGTAAATGCTCCGTCTAAAACGAACGGTACTTTTTTAAATCTTAGCAAAGAGTTTTTATGTCAGAAAAGTGGTCAATATTTTATGAATAAAATTAACTGTGGGAGATGAAATATAATAAATAAACATTTAATTCTTTAATTTAATTAATTTTGATAATAAATTATCCATTATTATTAATTACCATTTATCTGTAACAAAAACACAAAAATATTAATTTACTTTATTAGTGTAATACTGGCTGTTTTTTTGTGTCTTTGCCTTAAAAAAAAGCGCTGATACGCGCGCATCGCTAATTTGTGAACAAGTAAAAGATTTATTCGTTTAAGAAAGTCAGAGTTTATTTCCTCACAAATATGTTATAAAACGTCGTATGACATGCGTGCGCTTTGATAACACTAGTTTACACGGTTTTCATACCCCAGCTGAAAGTTGTTATTTTGTTATTCATTTAGGTAGAATTATCCAGAAAAAATAATAAAAAAAATCTGTCACGTCTGGTTTAAGAAATATTTATTATCTTAACTGAAATACATAATTTTGGTATTAACACTAAACAAAATAAAATGAATATTTTTTGCCTTCTTTTTACAGCTATTTAAATTAGTTTCTCTTATAATGGACCAACATTAATCCCCTAACATGTTTTCATCCCAAAATCCTTGATGTCTTTCTTCAAAAACCTTTAAATCTTGGTGAAAACGTTCGCCTTGTTCGTCACTCATACTTCCTAAGTTTTCAGAGAAAAAACTCAGATGCGAGTGCAGAAAATGAATCTTAAATCACATGTTTACTCCCATCTTTTGAACCCCACCCACTTTTTTATCTTGATTTGCAACGGGAAATCCAAAATAATGAAGATGTGCACTTTTTAATGAATCTACAATGGGTCTTCTCTTTTTTGAAAATATAAACCGTCCACAATCATAACAAAAACGATCAGAACTTTGTTAATACCTTCTACTCGAAATTTAAAATTAATCCGGAATAAGATAATGTCGTTTGAAGCGAACAAATAAACAATAAACTGTCGTCACCACGTTATGTAGTTAAAAAAAACATTTGACTGCAGGAAGAAACTGTGACGTGATAAAATATTTCTGCTAACACTTTTAGGTTTAAGGAAGGTAGATTAACATATTTATATACATTTATTTTGGGGTATAAAAAAAAAGTTCAATTTTGTAAACTAGTGTAATTACAGCCTCTGCTTTATTACAGCCCTCGCCTACGGCTCGTGCTAGCAATATCGCCTCAGCTGTAATTTTCAACTTACCGCACTTATATCATAACTAGCTGTTGCCCGCGGCTTCGCCCGCGTGATGTTCGGTAACTGTCCCACTGAATCATAATAAAGGGATAAATCGTGTCCTACATGTTAATCCAGGTTACAAACTATATATGTGCCAGTTTTTATAATCATCACAATTTATTATTATCATCAAAATCACCATCACTATCACAATCACCATCACTACCACAACCACAATCATTATCACAATTTATTATTATCATCAAAATCACCATCACTATCACAACCACCATCACTACCACAACCACCATCACTACCACAACCACCATCATTATCACAACCACCATCACTACCACAACCACCATCATTATCACAATCACAATCCACTATCACAATCACAATATCAATCACAATCACAATCACTATCACAATCACGATCACAATCACTATCATCATTATCACAATCGCCATCACTATCACAACCACAATCATTATCACAATCACAATCACTATCACAATCACCATCACTAACACAATCACACTCACCATCACATTCACAATCGCTATCCTCGTTATCACAATCACTATCACAATCACAATCACTATCACAATCACTATCACAATCACAATCACTATCTATCACTATCACTATCACAATCACTATCACAATCACTATCACGATCACGATCACAATCAGAAAGAAAGAAAGAAAAAATATTTATTTGACGTCAGCTATTATAGCACACATACAATAATATAAAAAGATACAAATTAAGGAGGAAAAACATAATATGTGCTGTGTGCCTCACGAACAATCACTATCATCATTATCACAACCGCCATCACTATCACAACCACAATCATTATCACAATAACCATCACTATCACAATCACCATCACTAACACAATCACACTCACCATCACATTCACAATCGCTATCCTCGTTATCACAATCATTATCATCGTAATCACAATCATCTTCGTCATTATCACAATCACCATCTCTGTCACAATCACCATCACTATCGCTATCACCATCACAATCACCGTCACTATCACAATCACCATCAAAATCACTATCACAATCACCATCATCGTTATCACAATCATTATCGTCGTAATCAAAATCATTATCATCGTTATCACAATCATCACAATAAATCAACAATAACCCTGTATAGAAGTCGAATCCGCCATCTTCTGGATCTCAAAATAAATGCCATTTTCGTAATCAGCACCCCTGATAATCTCGGTATCGACACCCATTTTGATTTTTAGACATTTCAACCCCATCGTACCCCAACAGGGAATGATGTTATTTTAGGGCCGCCACATTAAATTTTAAAATCGTTGTTTTTGTAATACACCCAACCCAATTCACCATACAAACAATAGCTATGTTGAATTTCAGGCTTTGTTACCCCATTTCCCCCTTTAGGGGTTGAATTCTGAAAAAACCTGAAACACAAACGTTAACTCATTTATCGATAGGAGTACTCCTGTTAAGTTTCGCATAAAGTAGTCTAACTAATCTTATTTCCCCATGTAATCTTTGGACTCCCGTTCCAACCCCTAAGGGGGTGAATTTTGAAAAATCCTTTCTTAATGCACCCCTAAACCTCAAAAAGAACAGATGTGCCAAATTTGGAATCTCTAGACTCAGCGGTTTGGGCCGTGCATTGATTTTTATATTTTGCCACCCCATTTCCCCCTCTTAGGGGTTGAATTCTAAAAAAACCTGAAACCCGTTTCTACTCATTTATCAATAGGAGCACTCCTGTGAAGTTTCGAATAAAATAGTCAAACTAATCTTGTTTCCCCATACAGACTTTGAAGCCCCGTTAAACCCCTTTAGGGGGTGAATTTTGAAAAATCCTTTCTTAGTGCACCCCTAGACTACATAAGGAACCAATGTGCCAAATTTGAAATTTTTAGACTCAGCGGTTTGGGCTGTGCATTGATTTTTATACTTTGCCACCCCATTTCCCCCTCTTAGGGGTTGAATTCTGAAAAAACCTGAAACCCGTTTCTACTCATTTATCAATAGGAGCACTCCTGTGAAGTTTCGAATAAAATAGTCTAACTAATCTTGTTTTACCTATACAAACTTTGTATCCCCGTTTAACCCCCTTAGGGGTTGAATTTTGAAAAATCCTTTCTTAGTGCACCCTTAGACCACGTAAGGAACCTACTTGCCAAAATTAGAATCTCTAGACTCAGCGGTTTGGGCTGTGCATTGATTTTTATACTTTGCCAAAGTCAGCAGTCTAGTGAGCTAGGGGGCGGTGAAGGAACCCCTGCAGCACAACCTACCGACCAATTACCAGTCAGTGCTGAACACAGCAAAATTCTAAGTGAAATATTATTGCAAGAAAAGATTTCCTAATAAGTTATGGCCCAAGTGATTAATTGGATATCTAACTATAGTATTATAAAGAGTTAACATTTGTTTGTAAGTTTGTATGTAGGGGGTAATCTCTGGAAGTAATGAACCGATTTTAAAAATTCTTTCACCATTAGAAAGCTACATTCACCCTGAGTAACATAGGCTATATTTTATTCCCGTACTCCCACGGGAATAAAATATAGCCTATAGCACTCACGAATAATGTAGCTTTCTACCAGTGAAACAATTTTTTAAATTGGTTCATTACTTCCGGAGATTACCCCCTACATACAAACTTACAAACAAATGTTACCTTTTTATAATATTAGTATAGATTTTGATGATAACAGTTTAAATAATTATAGCCTATTATAGGGCACCTCGAGTAAATTGGTGAGGTTAGGACTCAACACAAAAAGCCTATTATAGGGCACCTCGAGTAAATGGGTGAGGTTAGGTTGTCGGTGTGATGGCCGGAGGCGGGCTATGCGCCTCTCATCTCCCCACCGTACTGTCCAGTACGGTATGCGTACCCTAATTTTCGAAGATATGTGACCTACCAACCCGCATTAATAATAATAATATATTATTTACTTCTGGAAACAAAAGACCCATATCGTATATACTTACCTTTTTTTTTCGGATGGGAAATCATCAAATGACTCCTCCCGCTCTGGGCGGAGCAGGAGGGAGTGTCAGACTTTTACTGGCTAAAACCCATCCATGCTCCTTCATCGCCCTTTGTGTTCCGGGGCCACGGTATCTCTTTCGAACAGTCCCGCAACCCCATATCGTATATACCTTACAGACTAACATACATATTTAAATAAACTACAAAAACCTAATTAAACTTACTTTTGTACACGAAGAGACGGCGTCATGTTGCGCTGCGTGGTGTCGCGTAGCCTTCCGCTGAATCGCCAATACGTCATGACACCCTTCGGCCAAAACTCTTCCTTGAGGAAGGTCTCAGTATGAGTCGGAACTCGCAGCACGAACGACAATTCGTGTTGTGGCGCGACTCTAACGCTCAACGTTCATTTGTTGCATTGGGCCCGCGTGGTGGATTATATGCATTATAGCCCGTTCGGGCCTGATGTTCTCTCTCATAGAGAGGAGGCCATGTGACCCAGCAGTGGAAACGTTAAAGGCTGATTATGCTTAAGCTACAACTAATCTTACTTACCTATATAATGTTAATAGATTGAACCATCGAGCGTACAGCTCGATATAAAACCTGAAGAAACAAAGGTACAACAAGAAGTGGAAGAAAGCAAGCCTGCTGAGCACAGCGACACTACACCGGAACTTAGTGAACTGGCTATGAACGTGAAAGACAATGTAAGTTATCATAAAACTTTTCTTCAAAGTTGGAAATGCATTCTGCGGCTGCATAGTGCAAGGCTAGAATGAATGCGCGGTCACTCGGTGAGGGTGACTACTGTGACGCAACTAGGTGACACACATAGTGTTTCGGACTTGTTGCAGTTAATTTCAAAATGTAATTTTTTACAGGGTGATTGGCAGCAAAGAGAACAAGAACTCTTGAAAAAAATTGAGCAATTGGAGAAAGTAAAGAACGAGAGGACCGAAGACGGAGTTAAACTTGAGTTGAAGGTAACACAAAATCTTTTACTTACTATTTATCAGTTGTGGGTTGCTGCGGCTTTGTTACTTACTGCTCTCACAGACTCAGGGCATGCCACTATCATAATACCCTATCTACATTTCATTAACAGGTCCGAGAAGAAGAGATCGATCTTCTCAGAGCTAGGGTACGGAATTTGGAGACGGAATTGCAAGCAGCTTTGTCCAAACCTAGCGGCAAGAACCACGAGATGATCGAAAATATCAAACAACAGCACGAAGAGGTTTGTTCCACTTGATAATTTATTTTCTTCATTTCACACAAGTTTTCACGTAATGAAATTCATATTGTATTGTTACAGTTGTTGAGCAAAGCGCGTGGCATGATCTTCGACAAGACCAAGATGGTAAAAAATCAAGAACTACAGATTGAAGCTTTAACGACGCAAGTACAGTCGCTTAAGGATATCAATGTGATTACAAAAGACCTGTTGGAAATTAGAAACTCTGAAGTTAAAGCTATGGAGGTAGGTGTCAAGTTGTCAATGATGAAACTAAGCCCGTATTTGGTGGAAATTGCAACGTTACCGCGTTAAATGTACCTATATGTGCAATTATTGGGAGCATCTCTTTTACGAGTATTCGTATTTACCTATTAACATGTAAGTGAACTAAAGTTATAAAATGTTCAACGGAAGTGGATGTTGTAAACTGTTGGGAGTTGAACGACTGGCTGGGGCCGGGGCGTGTCAGAAAAGTAAAAATGTATGAAATGTACAAAAAGATGCATGTAGACCGCGTTGGTTTGGGTGCAGGAAAAAATTTACCACTAATCTTCGGACATCCAATTGTGTTATGTTAAATCATGTGTGTTCCCAATCCTTGTGAGAATCTCTTGCTGTCGCCAATGTAAGCTCGGAGGGGTAACACTTTAGTGTCTGTATTCCAGGACCGCCTGCTGGCAATGGAAGCCAGGTTTCAGGCTGAGAAGGATAGATACGGATTGGTGCTGCAGCGAGCACAAACCAGCACTACCCTCAACGATGACTTGAAGAAGGAGTATGAAACCCAGCTTGCTATTTTCAAGGTTGGCACATTAGTATTTAGTTAGCTACGAATTGACTTGCGACACAAATTAAGTACTCATTTAATAAATTGATGTTCTCATTTTCTTCAACAGGAACTGAGACAGAAATATGAACAAAGGGTACAGGCGCTGGTATCTGAAAACACGCAGCTTAAAGAAATAGCTGCTTTAAAGGCTGGCAAGTCTGGCTAGAGGTACCGGCCGGGTTGCGCAAGCTCCTCCGTTTATTGCAGTCATGTCGTCTATATCTGACAATACGAGTATTATGAGCCTATACTACCTCAAATTAGCAACTCGTATTTGTGGTGGTTCAAACTTCGTTTGAAATACTGTTAGAATAACGTTCTAATCAGCTTGCACTACAAAGTGGTTGTTACGTCAGTCACTGCAGGCCAAATAGTGCGAAATGAGTGGTTTTTATTCTTTATAAAAACAAATTTTCGTCTTTTGGAAAAAATAAAAAACATAAGACCTGCTTTATAGTTAGTTCAGTTAGTATGCAAAGTTTCATGATATAATTTGAAGTACTTTTTGAATACCAGCGGTTTATTGTTCGATTTGGATTTTTTTCTATCGAGAAAATTTTATGGAATCGTGTTTTCGCCAAACAGGACTTTTACCTTGTATTTATTTCAAAATGCAGTATTTTAGGCGTACCGGAGGATCAAGCTAAGCTATTTGAGGTAGTATAGGCCCTTAACATCAATTGCTGGGTTTTTTATTAACATCAATCTACTCACGCGTGCTTTCGTCGTTGCCGACATTTACCCACAACAACTACAGCGCGGTTATAGGTCTCCTGCCAGACTGCAACAATTGACGCCATATTTCTTCATTCAACCAGCAGAATGATAAGTGAAATTACTACTGTCACTTAGAATCGCTGCTCTTAAAATTGTAATTATGTACTTAGAAATTAATACAGCGTGTACCAGAAAGATGTGGTCATATCCTACTTAAGGTCTTGAAAGACGTTACACCGTACCCGGGCTGTTAGTCACCGTAAAGTGATATCCACTCAAAGTGATACGTAATACCAATTTCATGACATTCACGGTTGTCATCAAAGTTCGGTGTACAACCGATGCCTGATAGTCACTGGATATCAGAAAGATACGTAATTGGCCTGCAGTGCTAGGTTGTATGTTGATTAAAATATGATTCAGGGCTGTAAGACGTATGTAGTTACAGAATTATAATCATGAAAATTATCAATACAACCCTCCAAGTTCATGTAACTCGATTCAATTACTATTTTCGACAAAATCATTCAATCGAGTAAGTAAGATCCCATGGGACAGTTATCAAACTTGACGCGGGCGAAGCCGCTGTCAGAAGCTAGTTTATAAATAAATTTAATTATGGGACAGGGACAGCTGATATATATTTTTCATTAAACTTCCTCGAAAACGGGTTCTTAACGCACTACGATTAGGTTCAACATGCAATGTATTTCACACGCGTGCATTTTTTCTCATTTTCCAAAATGCCGCAGATAAATACTTATACGAAGTTCAAATCGGTTCAGTGCCTATAGTCGGAGGTGAATGTTTTTTTTTAATTTGGGCAAAGCAATATTCGTCTTTACGGCGTAAATATTTTTTTTGATTATTCAAATCGTGTTTTTAAATAAAATATCATAGATACCTAAACATAATTATTTAAAACTAATATTTACTTTTTCAAACAAATTAACATTTGTTTGTGTTCTGAATTTTGTGTTTTTTTTAGCCTGTATTGTCCCACTGCTGGGCAAAGGCCTCCCCCAATTCCTTCCATGTGCTCTTTTTTCCTGCCTCCTCGAACCAACCCTCGCGGTACCTACGCGTCCAAATCGTCCCGCCACCTCTTTCTGGGTCGGCCTCGGCGGCGCCGCGCCGTCCGTCTTCTCGGCAACCATAGCGTGGAGACTTTTGCCCAGCGGTCATCGTGCATGCGACTGACTTGACCCGCCCAATCCCATTTTAGCCTAGCAGCCAGCCTTCATGCCAACGTCCACTATGCCCGTTTTGGAACGCAGCGTGGTGTTTCGAACCGTCTTGTCTTTTGACACCCAGAATACATAAAAACTATAAAAAAAATATTTTTGATATTAGGCTGTTTAACGGCTTCATACCTTTGCCTCTCCTTCAACCTGGCGAAAGCAAAGCGCAAAAATAAACATAGTTTCTCTTCTTATTTCATGACAAAAATATTTTTCGTGATTTTATTTTATTTTTTCAAAAGTGTATTGAAAAACGTCGTTTGATACACGTGCATAATTATTTGTTATTGCAGTTTTCGGCTTAAAAACACCCTCGCCTGCGGCTCGGGAGTTAATTCCGCCTCGATTGCAATAACAAACTTTCTCCACTAGTATCAAAATGTACCATGTTTGAATGTTGTTCCGTTTGATGGTCTGTTCACACCTTCCAGGTACACGCTGTATATTACAGGTCAACCTCGCTATTGGTCAGTTTAATTCTGACTAGTCAAGACGAAGGTCAATTATGTAGGTAATACCTAAGACTGTTTTCATTATCAAGTGATTGATGCGTTTAATAATATACGGGGTATGTTTTTTTTATGTGATTAGATGTATATTAATTTAAATAAAATATATTATTTTAACATTCGCAATAAAAAAGTTAAAAGAATTTGAATTTTATTTCTGATCTTTTACTATACTTACATACAAGAGTGGTGGATGTCGTCTGTACCTACTGAATGTGTGGTGGTAACAGTTTTAGTGTCGTAGCTTAATGTGCTGTCTGTCGTCTGTACCTACTGTCCCTACTGAATGTGTGGTGGTAACAGTTTTAGCGTCGTAGCTTAATGTGCTGGCTGGCGTCTGCACCTACTGAATGTGAGGTGGTAACTGTTGAAAGAAAGACGTGTGCTCAGTTCAAGGCGTTTATTATAAGAGAGCGAAACCATAGACCCATCCATGAAGGACGGAAACAACTAAAGGCGTGTACTATCGAGGACACTCCCGCCTGACCACCACTAAGCTCATTTTTGCTTGCACTCGCAACATAAAAACGCTCTCTAGCCCCACCCCGTTGACTTTGTGTAGAAAAAATGAATGAAAAGATACCGAATCGGCCGAGCGCACTGACGCACGTCAAAAGAGAGTTATTGTTATTTTGCGCGCCAAAGTTGACGCTTTCCTAATAGGCCCAAACTTTAAGGGGGCGTGGCTCGGCGCCTCCGCATGATTTAAGCGAAAAAAGCATCGTAGCATAATGTGCTGTCTGATGTCTGTACCTACTGAATATGTGGTGGTAACAGTTTCAGCGTCGTAGCTTAATGTGCTGACTGGCTTCTGTACCTAATGTCGCTACTGAATGTGTGGTGGTAACAGTTTTAGCGTCGTAGCTTAATGTGCTGACTGGCGTCTGTACCTAATGTCGCTACTGAATGTGTGGTGGTAACAGTTTTAGCGTCGTAGCTTAATGTGCTGGCTGTCGTCTGTACCTACTGAATGTGCGGTGGTAACAGTTTTAGCGTCGTAGCTTAATGTGCTGACTGGCTTCTGTACCTAATGTCGCTACTGAATGTGTGGTGGTAACAGTTTTAGCGTCGTAGCTTAATGTGCTGACTGGCGTCTGTACCTAATGTCGCTACTGAATGTGTGGTGGTAACAGTTTTAGCGTCGTAGCTTAATGTGCTGGCTGTCGTCTGTACCTACTGAATGTGCGGTGGTAACAGTTTTAGCGTCGTAGCTTAATGTGCTGACTGGCTTCTGTACCTAATGTCGCTACTGAATGTGTGGTGGTAACAGTTTTAGCGTCGTAGCTTAATATGCTGACTGGCGTCTGTACCTAATGTCGCTACTGAATGTGTGGTGGTAACAGTTTTAGCGTCGTAGCTTAATGTGCTGACTGGCGTCTGTACCTAATGTCGCTACTGAATGTGTGGTGGTAACAGTTTTAGCGTCGTAGCTTAATGTGCTGACTGGCTTCTGTACCTAATGTCGCTACTGAATGTGTGGTGGTAATAGTTTTAGCGTCGTAGCTTAATGTGCTGACTGGCGTCTGTACCTAATGTCGCTACTGAATGTGCGGTGGTAACAGTTTTAGCGTCGTAGCTTAATGTGCTGACTGGCGTATGTACCTAATGTCGCTACTGAATGTGTGGTGGTAACAGTTTTAGCGTCGTAGCTTAATGTGCTGGCTGTCGTCTGTACCTACTGAATGTGCGGTGGTAACAGTTTTAGCGTCGTAGCTTAATGTGCTGACTGGCGTCTGTACCTAATGTCGCTACTGAATGTGTGGTGGTAACAGTTTTAGCGTCGTAGCTTAATGTGCTGGCTGTCGTCTGTACCTACTGAATGTGCGGTGGTAACAGTTTTAGCGTCGTAGCTTAATGTGCTGACTGGCTTCTGTACCTAATGTCGCTACTGAATGTGTGGTGGTAACAGTTTTAGCGTCGTAGCTTAATGTGCTGGCTGTCGTCTGTACCTAATGTCGCTACTGAATGTGTGGTGGTAACAGTTTTAGCGTCGTAGCTTAATGTGCTGGCTGTCGTCTGTACCTACTGAATGTGCGGTGGTAACAGTTTTAGCGTCGTAGCTTAATGTGCTGGCTGTCGTCTGTACCTACTGAATGTGCGGTGGTAACAGTTTTAGCGTCGTAGCTTAATGTGCTGGCTGTCGTCTGTACCTACTGTCGTTACTGAATGTGTGGTGGTAACAGTTTTAGCGTCGTAGCTTAATGTGCTGGCTGATGTCTGTACCTACTGAATGTGTCTGTATGTACCTCCCACTAGGTGGACCGATGACCTGGTGAAGGTTGCGGGAATCCACTGGATGAGAGTCGCACGGGACCGGTTAATGTGGCGACACTTGGGGGAGGCCTATGTCCAGCAGTGGACGTCTTTCGGCTGAAATGATGATGATGACTGAATGTGTCGGCGTCTCCTCCACACTGATACAAGCCTCGTTTGTTTTTAGGGTTCCGTACCCAAAGGGTAAAAAAGGGACCCCTATTACTAAGACTTCGCTGTCTGTCCGTCTGTCTGTCACCAGGCTGTATCTCATGAACCGTGACAGCTAGACAGTTGAAATTTTCACAGATGATGTATTTCTGTTGCCGCTATAACAACAAATACTAAAAACAGAATAAAATTAATATTTAAGGGGGGCTCCCATACAAAAAACGTGATTTTTTAGCCCTTTTTTTGATAAAAATGGTACGGAACCCTTCGTGCGCGAGTCCGACTCGCACTTGGCCAGTTTTTTTGTAAATGAAACTAAGAATAATTATGAATTAAAGTATTTATTATAGAAATTAAAACAAATGAATGATCTAGACTGTATGATGTAAATAAGTCAGTAATCAGACGTATATTAAGTAAGTAAATAAATGATGTTAAGTAGTTTTTCTTTTACTGTGAAACCGACAACGTGTTTCCATTAAAACTAATTTATCTACATCTACTACAAACCTGATAGACAGTTCAGTCATGGGATAATCTGATCATACAGGATTATTTTACAAAAATCTTGCAACAATTAGGCACAAGTTTTACTAAAAAATAAGTGAAATAACATATTTTCAAATTGAAAGCTGTGTTGTGTCAGCACTATCAGCTTAAACAGGGAACCCTATGTTACAAATACAATACTTAGAATAATACGAGAATCGGACATGCATTTCAAAGATAGGTAGGTACATATAATAGCTAATTAAAATTATTCACTTTTATTCTATATTCAGTACTTATTCTATGCGCCCCAACAATCAACATATCTCTTCGGACATGACAACGTAAGAGAACAATCAATATGTCTGTGTTATTGGATGATTAAGTAATTAAGTAGGTCCGTAAGTGGTTACAGGGTCAAGGTCAAGGATAAGGTGCCCCTAGAGATGGGCTCCATAGATATTTATACTTTTAAGTTACTGATAGGTGTATTTGTCGTTAATTCGGGACGAATCATGATTGCCAAACTAGGGAATATAAAAATAAGAACTCTCATTGAAACATTAACTGAGCCAAATAACTAAATAATAATGTGTACAATTAAGCGGACAAAGTAAGTACTAATCGTAATTATAGATATTGGAAAAATCTTCATCTTCACAGTCATCACTTTGCTTATCTCTTTTAGCAGACTCATCCAAAGTAGTTAAAATCCAACAGGATCGTCTATCCTGTACACTGCCAACACTTTTCTCTCCTACAACTGCCTTGACTTCCGATGAATCGACATCGACAGGCGACTCCGATAAATTTTTGTTATCCTCGCAATTTAAAATGTTAAAAGCGACTTTTCCATTCTCCATAATTAACGGCGAAAAGGAAAACCTCTCACTCTCATCTATTTGTTCTTCAGAATCGTTCTTGCCGCGAGCCTCTCTAACACCGTCCTCCCCAGCCGACGGAGACAGCTGTAAATATTTAGCGGTGTCGATGTTATACAGTTTGAAGAAGACGTTATTATCATCCCATATTGGAATCATCTTCCAGCTTAATTTCTTACTGGACCTGTAGTTGTCAACTACCCGCGCTTTCGTTGTTTTTGGTTCTAAAATCAGAGACTGATTGTTTAGTCTGTTAATTATGGCCATACAGTCTCCGTCGAAAATGTGTTGAAATACAGAGGGGAAATGCTCACACACAACTTCTTTGTAATTGTTGTTCCATAGTTTGTAAGCGTACGCGATGACATTTCCGACCTTATTCTGGAGGAGTTTGTTAACGACGTCACCGAGAGCTCCGCCGCAGAGTGTGTCAGTCAAACAGCCGGTCAGTATGACTGCGGCCTCGAAATCACCTTTAAAAACATATAGATACAATTCTCTTTTGAGTTCTTTGATACCCAAGTATGCTCTATAACAAGTTTTAAAGTAAGTTAATCGTAGTTTGTCTGGTAACAAATAAATAGGACAGTAAAATAACTGTTTCATCTTCCTTAGTTCGTCGCAGAGCATTTCAAATGAATTCATGTCGTATCCATAAACAATTACTTTTCCCCGCTCATTATTCACTATACGAGCAATATCTGTAACCTCAACTTTCATTAAGTCACGGTCTTCAAGGTCCACAGTGACTGTAAGGACAGAATTATCTTTTATGTAATTAACGGTAGCATTAGTATTATCTAGCGGGATTCTGTTAGGTATCCTTCTGTCGACATCCGGACCTCCGACAACTAATCTATACTCATAGTTAACATTGTAACAGTCGGGAAACCCGGTGAATATGCCATTGTTGAGATTGTTTCTCCCCTCACCAAAGTAGTCAACATGGTCTATTAGATTTTTAACACATAACGGTATCTTTAATAGTTGTCCGCCGAGACTGCTTAGCGACGGCAATTCAGAATAAGGATACAGTTTGTCCTTGTTGGTATTATAATTTGGGGGTTTGGCTTTTTGCCACTTGTCCATCGCCTTCGATGCTATTGCACTTATTTAAGGTTTAAAGAACTTATGTCTTCCAATATCTGAAAACAAAAAATAGAAGACATTATTTTCTTGAACAAACTTAAAGGATCATGGGCATTTTTCTATGAACTCTGGGCGTAAGAATAGAATAAAATAGAATTGAATGAAATAGAGACACTTGAAATATGTTGTCATTTTCAGTATTTTGCGGAAAATTTTACCTCTTATTCAGACTTAAAATAATAGTACATCTAAATATATAAAAGAAGAAACTGACTGACTGACTGACTCATCTATCAACGCACAGCCCAAACCGCTGGGTCTACAGATTCCAAATTTGGCAAGTAGGTTCCTTATGTGGTCCAAGGGTGCACTAAGAAAGGATTTTTCAAAATTCACCCCCTAAGGGGGTTAAACGGGGCTCCAAAGTTTGTATGGGGAAACAAGATTAGTTAGACTATTTTATTCAAAACTTCACAGGAGTGCTCCTATTGATAAATGAGTAGAAACGGGTTTCAGGTTTTTTCAGAATTCAACCCCTAAGAGGGGGAAATGGGGTGGCAAAGTATAAAAATCAATGCACAGCCCAAACCGCTGAGTCTAGAGATTCTAATTTTGGCAAGTAGGTTTCTTACGTGGTCTAAGGGTGCACTAAGAAAGGATTTTTCAAAATTCAACCCCTAAGGGGGTTAAACGGGGATACAAAGTTTGTATAGGTAAAACAAGATTAGTTAGACTATTTTATTCGAAACTTCACAGGAGTGCTCCTATTGATAAATGAGTAGAAACGGGTTTCAGGTTTTTTCAGAATTCAACCCCTAAGAGGGGAAAATGGGGTGGCAAAGTATAAAAATCAATGCACAGCCCAAACCGCTGAGTCTAAAAATTTCAAATTTGGCACATTGGTTCCTTATGTAGTCTAGGGGTGCACTAAGAAAGGATTTTTCAAAATTCACCCCCTAAAGGGGTTTAACGGGGCTTTAAAGTCTGTATGGGGAAACAAGATTAGTTTGACTATTTTATTCGAAACTTCACAGGAGTGCTCCTATTGATAAATGAGTAGAAACGGGTTTCAGGTTTTTTTAGAATTCAACCCCTAAGAGGGGGAAATGGGGTGGCAAAATATAAAAATCAATGCACGGCCCAAACCGCTGAGTCTAGAGATTCCAAATTTGGCACATCTGTTCTTTTTGAGGTTTAGGGGTGCATTAAGAAAGGATTTTTCAAAATTCACCCCCTTAGGGGTTGGAACGGGAGTCCAAAGATTACATGGGGAAATAAGATTAGTTAGACTACTTTATGCGAAACTTAACAGGAGTACTCCTATCGATAAATGAGTTAACGTTTGTGTTTCAGGTTTTTTCAGAATTCAACCCCTAAAGGGGGAAATGGGGTAACAAAGCCTGAAATTCAACATAGCTATTGTTTGTATGGTGAATTGGGTTGGGTGTATTACAAAAACAACGATTTTAAAATTTAATGTGGCGGCCCTAAAATAACATCATTCCCTGTTGGGTGCGATGGGGTTGAAATGTCTAAAAATCAAAATGGGTGTCGATACCGAGATTATCAGGGGTGCTGATTACGAAAATGGCATTTATTTTGAGATCCAGAAGATGGCGGATTCGACTTCTATACAGGGATATTGTTGATTTATTGTGATGATTGTGATAACGATGATAATGATTTTGATTACGACGATAATGATTGTGATAACGATGATGGTGATTGTGATAGTGATTTTGATGGTGATTGTGATAGTGACGGTGATTGTGATGGTGATAGCGATAGTGATGGTGATTGTGACAGAGATGGTGATTGAGATAATGACGAAGATGATTGTGATTACGATGATAATGATTGTGATAACGAGGATAGCGATTGTGAATGTGATGGTGAGTGTGATTGTGTTAGTGATGGTGATTGTGATAGTGATGGCGGTTGTGATAATGATGATAGTGATTGTTCGTGAGGCACACAGCACATATTATGTTTTTCCTCCTTAATTTGTATCTTTTTATATTATTGTATGTGTGCTATAATAGCTGACGTCAAATAAATATTTTTTCTTTCTTTCTTTCTGATTGTGATTGTGATAGTGATTGTGATAGTGATTGTGATAGTGATAGTGATTGTGATAGTGATTGTGATTGTGATAGTGATTGTGATAACGAGGATAGCGATTGTGAATGTGATGGTGAGTGTGATTGTGTTAGTGATGGTGATTGTGATAGTGATGGTGATTGTGATAATGATTGTGGTTGTGATAGTGATGGCGATTGTGATAATGATGATAGTGATTGTGATCGTGATTGTGATAGTGATTGTGATTGTGATTGATATTGTGATTGTGATAGTGGATTGTGATTGTGATAATGATGGTGGTTGTGGTAGTGATGGTGGTTGTGATAATGATGGTGGTTGTGGTAGTGATGGTGGTTGTGATAATGATGGTGGTTGTGGTAGTGATGGTGGTTGTGATAGTGATGGTGATTTTGATGATAATAATAAATTGTGATAATGATGGTGGTTATTATATATATAAGGGGGGTTGTAGGTAGAAGTAAATAATACGAATGATTGTTCGATATTATAATAATGCATGTGAAGGTAGGCAGGAGATATATTAAACCAGTCTTTGCTCAACCACCGTGTTTGAATGCTGTGACCCTAGCTCCCTACTTAACAGCTTTAACAACAAAAATACTAAAAACAGAATAAACTTAATATTTAAGGGGGGCTCCCATAAAACAAACGTGATTTTTTGCCGTTTTTGTTTGATATTAATGACGGCAACAGGTAGACGCTTGAAATATTCGCAAAATATCTAGTTGTATATTCACTTTAACAATAAATAATTAAAATAAAATAAATATTTAAGGGGGGCTCCCATTCACCGGACACGGTGTTTTCGGGAGGTTCCTGCATCGAATCGGGCGCGAGGAAACGCCCGGGTGTTTCCACTGCGAGGATCGACCGGAGGACACGGTGGAGGTGTGCCCCGCATGGGCGGAACACCGCCGTGTCCTCGAAGCGGTGATTGGCGGCGGCGACCTCTCGCGTCGGGCCCTGGTCCGAGCTATGGTCCGGAGCGAAACGGAATGGGACGCCGTCACCTCCTTCTGCGAAGCAGTAATGCTAGAGAAGGAGGTGGCGGAACGTGAGAGGGAGAGAACGTCTCAACGTCCCGGCCGCCGCGGGAGACGCCCCGGGCGTCGGGGGCCTCCGCGTGGTCCCCGGCCACCGTAGACGCGGGCCTGTGGACGGTGGGCTATGGGCTAGCTCGCCGTCCGTCCGTCTCATGACGACAGGCCGTTTCGACGGCGCGTTCATGTTCCACGCGCGCCTCGAAGAGAGTCAGCAATAGGTAGGGGTCCGCAAGGGCCGATGCCTGCCGGGGTTGCGGGACTGTTCGAAAGAGATACCGTGGCCCCGGAACAGAAAGGGCGATGAAGGAACATGGATGGGTTTTAGTCAGTAAAAGTCTGACACTCCCTCCTGCTCCGCCCAGAGCGGGAGGAGTCATTTTGATGATTTCCCAACCGAAAAAAAAACAAAAAAAGGGGGTGGCTCCCATACAACAAACGTGTTTTGTTTTGTCTAATGTTGTATAGATAATGTATGTATGTAATGGCTGGATTTTATAGTAAATTAGGACTCTAGTGTAAACTAGATTTTTAACACATTTGCTCGTAAAGGGTCTCTTATTTCACCCATTTCAATATCGTAATGTATCTCATTACGTACTTGTGCAGTAATGTAAATGCTCCGTCTAAAACGAACGGTACTTTTTTAAATCTTAGCAAAGAGTTTTTATGTCAGAAAAGTGGTCAATATTTTATGAATAAAATTAACTGTGGGAGATGAAATATAATAAATAAACATTTAATTCTTTAATTTAATTAATTTTGATAATAAATTACAACCATTTATCTGTAACAAAAACACAAAAATATTAATTTACTTTATTAGTGTAATACTGGCTGTTTTTTTGTGTCTTTGCCTTAAAAAAAAGCGCTGATACGCGCGCATCGCTAATTTGTGAACAAGTAAAAGATTTATTCGTTTAAGAAAGTCAGAGTTTATTTCCTCACAAATATGTTATAAAACGTCGTATGACATGCGTGCGCTTTGATAATTACAGCCTCTGCTTTATTACAGCCCTCGCCTACGGCTCGTGCTAGCAATATCGCCTCAGCTGTAATTTTCAACTTACCGCACTTATATCATAACTAGCTGTTGCCCGCGGCTTCGCCCGCGTGATGTTCGGTAACTGTCCCACTGAATCATAATAAAGGGATAAATCGTGTCCTACATGTTAATCCAGGTTACAAACTATATATGTGCCAGTTTTTATAATCATCACAATTTATTATTATCATCAAAATCACCATCACTATCACAATCACCATCACTACCACAACCACAATCATTATCACAATTTATTATTATCATCAAAATCACCATCACTATCACAACCACCATCACTACCACAACCACCATCACTACCACAACCACCATCATTATCACAACCACCATCACTACCACAACCACCATCATTATCACAATCACAATCCACTATCACAATCACAATATCAATCACAATCACAATCACTATCACAATCACGATCACAATCACTATCATCATTATCACAATCGCCATCACTATCACAACCACAATCATTATCACAATAACCATCACTATCACAATCACCATCACTAACACAATCACACTCACCATCACATTCACAATCGCTATCCTCGTTATCACAATCACTATCACAATCACTATCACAATCACTATCACAATCACAATCACAATCACTATCACAATCACAATCACTATCACAATCACTATCACAATCACGATCACAATCAGAAAGAAAGAAAGAAAAAATATTTATTTGACGTCAGCTATTATAGCACACATACAATAATATAAAAAGATACAAATTAAGGAGGAAAAACATAATATGTGCTGTGTGCCTCACGAACAATCACTATCATCATTATCACAACCGCCATCACTATCACAACCACAATCATTATCACAATAACCATCACTATCACAATCACCATCACTAACACAATCACACTCACCATCACATTCACAATCGCTATCCTCGTTATCACAATCATTATCATCGTAATCACAATCATCTTCGTCATTATCACAATCACCATCTCTGTCACAATCACCATCACTATCGCTATCACCATCACAATCACCGTCACTATCACAATCACCATCAAAATCACTATCACAATCACCATCATCGTTATCACAATCATTATCGTCGTAATCAAAATCATTATCATCGTTATCACAATCATCACAATAAATCAACAATAACCCTGTATAGAAGTCGAATCCGCCATCTTCTGGATCTCAAAATAAATGCCATTTTCGTAATCAGCACCCCTGATAATCTCGGTATCGACACCCATTTTGATTTTTAGACATTTCAACCCCATCGTACCCCAACAGGGAATGATGTTATTTTAGGGCCGCCACATTAAATTTTAAAATCGTTGTTTTTGTAATACACCCAACCCAATTCACCATACAAACAATAGCTATGTTGAATTTCAGGCTTTGTTACCCCATTTCCCCCTTTAGGGGTTGAATTCTGAAAAAACCTGAAACACAAACGTTAACTCATTTATCGATAGGAGTACTCCTGTTAAGTTTCGCATAAAGTAGTCTAACTAATCTTATTTCCCCATGTAATCTTTGGACTCCCGTTCCAACCCCTAAGGGGGTGAATTTTGAAAAATCCTTTCTTAATGCACCCCTAAACCTCAAAAAGAACAGATGTGCCAAATTTGGAATCTCTAGACTCAGCGGTTTGGGCCGTGCATTGATTTTTATATTTTGCCACCCCATTTCCCCCTCTTAGGGGTTGAATTCTAAAAAAACCTGAAACCCGTTTCTACTCATTTATCAATAGGAGCACTCCTGTGAAGTTTCGAATAAAATAGTCAAACTAATCTTGTTTCCCCATACAGACTTTGAAGCCCCGTTAAACCCCTTTAGGGGGTGAATTTTGAAAAATCCTTTCTTAGTGCACCCCTAGACTACATAAGGAACCAATGTGCCAAATTTGAAATTTTTAGACTCAGCGGTTTGGGCTGTGCATTGATTTTTATACTTTGCCACCCCATTTCCCCCTCTTAGGGGTTGAATTCTGAAAAAACCTGAAACCCGTTTCTACTCATTTATCAATAGGAGCACTCCTGTGAAGTTTCGAATAAAATAGTCTAACTAATCTTGTTTTACCTATACAAACTTTGTATCCCCGTTTAACCCCCTTAGGGGTTGAATTTTGAAAAATCCTTTCTTAGTGCACCCTTAGACCACGTAAGGAACCTACTTGCCAAAATTAGAATCTCTAGACTCAGCGGTTTGGGCTGTGCATTGATTTTTATACTTTGCCAAAGTCAGCAGTCTAGTGAGCTAGGGGGCGGTGAAGGAACCCCTGCAGCACAACCTACCGACCAATTACCAGTCAGTGCTGAACACAGCAAAATTCTAAGTGAAATATTATTGCAAGAAAAGATTTCCTAATAAGTTATGGCCCAAGTGATTAATTGGATATCTAACTATAGTATTATAAAGAGTTAACATTTGTTTGTAAGTTTGTATGTAGGGGGTAATCTCTGGAAGTAATGAACCGATTTTAAAAATTCTTTCACCATTAGAAAGCTACATTCACCCTGAGTGACATAGGCTATATTTTATTCCCGTACTCCCACGGGAATAAAATATAGCCTATAGCACTCACGAATAATGTAGCTTTCTACCAGTGAAACAATTTTTAAAATTGGTTCATTACTTCCGGAGATTACCCCCTACATACAAACTTACAAACAAATGTTACCTTTTTATAATATTAGTATAGATTTTGATGATAACAGTTTAAATAATTATAGCCTATTATAGGGCACCTCGAGTAAATTGGTGAGGTTAGGACTCAACACAAAAAGCCTATTATAGGGCACCTCGAGTAAATGGGTGAGGTTAGGTTGTCGGTGTGATGGCCGGAGGCGGGCTATGCGCCTCTCATCTCCCCACCGTACTGTCCAGTACGGTATGCGTACCCTAATTTTCGAAGATATGTGACCTACCAACCCGCATTAATAATAATAATATATTATTTACTTCTGGAAACAAAAGACCCATATCGTATATACTTACCTTTTTTTTTCGGATGGGAAATCATCAAATGACTCCTCCCGCTCTGGGCGGAGCAGGAGGGAGTGTCAGACTTTTACTGGCTAAAACCCATCCATGCTCCTTCATCGCCCTTTGTGTTCCGGGGCCACGGTATCTCTTTCGAACAGTCCCGCAACCCCATATCGTATATACCTTACAGACTAACATACATATTTAAATAAACTACAAAAACCTAATTAAACTTACTATTGTACACGAAGAGACGGCGTCATGTTGCGCTGCGTGGTGTCGCGTAGCCTTCCGCTGAATCGCCAATACGTCATGACACCCTTCGGCCAAAACTCTTCCTTGAGGAAGGTCTCAGTATGAGTCGGAACTCGCAGCACGAACGACAATTCGTGTTGTGGCGCGACTCTAACGCTCAACGTTCATTTGTTGCATTGGGCCCGCGTGGTGGATTATATGCATTATAGCCCGTTCGGGCCTGATGTTCTCTCTCATAGAGAGGAGGCCATGTGACCCAGCAGTGGAAACGTTAAAGGCTGATTATGCTTAAGCTACAACTAATCTTACTTACCTATATAATGTTAATAGATTGAACCATCGAGCGTACAGCTCGATATAAAACCTGAAGAAACAAAGGTACAACAAGAAGTGGAAGAAAGCAAGCCTGCTGAGCACAGCGACACTACACCGGAACTTAGTGAACTGGCTATGAACGTGAAAGACAATGTAAGTTATCATAAAACTTTTCTTCAAAGTTGGAAATGCATTCTGCGGCTGCATAGTGCAAGGCTAGAATGAATGCGCGGTCACTCGGTGAGGGTGACTACTGTGACGCAACTAGGTGACACACATAGTGTTTCGGACTTGTTGCAGTTAATTTCAAAATGTAATTTTTTACAGGGTGATTGGCAGCAAAGAGAACAAGAACTCTTGAAAAAAATTGAGCAATTGGAGAAAGTAAAGAACGAGAGGACCGAAGACGGAGTTAAACTTGAGTTGAAGGTAACACAAAATCTTTTACTTACTATTTATCAGTTGTGGGTTGCTGCGGCTTTGTTACTTACTGCTCTCACAGACTCAGGGCATGCCACTATCATAATACCCTATCTACATTTCATTAACAGGTCCGAGAAGAAGAGATCGATCTTCTCAGAGCTAGGGTACGGAATTTGGAGACGGAATTGCAAGCAGCTTTGTCCAAACCTAGCGGCAAGAACCACGAGATGATCGAAAATATCAAACAACAGCACGAAGAGGTTTGTTCCACTTGATAATTTATTTTCTTCATTTCACACAAGTTTTCACGTAATGAAATTCATATTGTATTGTTACAGTTGTTGAGCAAAGCGCGTGGCATGATCTTCGACAAGACCAAGATGGTAAAAAATCAAGAACTACAGATTGAAGCTTTAACGACGCAAGTACAGTCGCTTAAGGATATCAATGTGATTACAAAAGACCTGTTGGAAATTAGAAACTCTGAAGTTAAAGCTATGGAGGTAGGTGTCAAGTTGTCAATGATGAAACTAAGCCCGTATTTGGTGGAAATTGCAACGTTACCGCGTTAAATGTACCTATATGTGCAATTATTGGGAGCATCTCTTTTACGAGTATTCGTATTTACCTATTAACATGTAAGTGAACTAAAGTTATAAAATGTTCAACGGAAGTGGATGTTGTAAACTGTTGGGAGTTGAACGACTGGCTGGGGCCGGGGCGTGTCAGAAAAGTAAAAATGTATGAAATGTACAAAAAGATGCATGTAGACCGCGTTGGTTTGGGTGCAGGAAAAAATTTACCACTAATCTTCGGACATCCAATTGTGTTATGTTAAATCATGTGTGTTCCCAATCCTTGTGAGAATCTCTTGCTGTCGCCAATGTAAGCTCGGAGGGGTAACACTTTAGTGTCTGTATTCCAGGACCGCCTGCTGGCAATGGAAGCCAGGTTTCAGGCTGAGAAGGATAGATACGGATTGGTGCTGCAGCGAGCACAAACCAGCACTACCCTCAACGATGACTTGAAGAAGGAGTATGAAACCCAGCTTGCTATTTTCAAGGTTGGCACATTAGTATTTAGTTAGCTACGAATTGACTTGCGACACAAATTAAGTACTCATTTAATAAATTGATGTTCTCATTTTCTTCAACAGGAACTGAGACAGAAATATGAACAAAGGGTACAGGCGCTGGTATCTGAAAACACGCAGCTTAAAGAAATAGCTGCTTTAAAGGCTGGCAAGTCTGGCTAGAGGTACCGGCCGGGTTGCGCAAGCTCCTCCGTTTATTGCAGTCATGTCGTCTATATCTGACAATACGAGTATTATGAGCCTATACTACCTCAAATTAGCAACTCGTATTTGTGGTGGTTCAAACTTCGTTTGAAATACTGTTAGAATAACGTTCTAATCAGCTTGCACTACAAAGTGGTTGTTACGTCAGTCACTGCAGGCCAAATAGTGCGAAATGAGTGGTTTTTATTCTTTATAAAAACAAATTTTCGTCTTTTGGAAAAAATAAAAAACATAAGACCTGCTTTATAGTTAGTTCAGTTAGTATGCAAAGTTTCATGATATAATTTGAAGTACTTTTTGAATACCAGCGGTTTATTGTTCGATTTGGATTTTTTTCTATCGAGAAAATTTTATGGAATCGTGTTTTCGCCAAACAGGACTTTTACCTTGTATTTATTTCAAAATGCAGTATTTTAGGCGTACCGGAGGATCAAGCTAAGCTATTTGAGGTAGTATAGGCCCTTAACATCAATTGCTGGGTTTTTTATTAACATCAATCTACTCACGCGTGCTTTCGTCGTTGCCGACATTTACCCACAACAACTACAGCGCGGTTATAGGTCTCCTGCCAGACTGCAACAATTGACGCCATATTTCTTCATTCAACCAGCAGAATGATAAGTGAAATTACTACTGTCACTTAGAATCGCTGCTCTTAAAATTGTAATTATGTACTTAGAAATTAATACAGCGTGTACCAGAAAGATGTGGTCATATCCTACTTAAGGTCTTGAAAGACGTTACACCGTACCCGGGCTGTTAGTCACCGTAAAGTGATATCCACTCAAAGTGATACGTAATACCAATTTCATGACATTCACGGTTGTCATCAAAGTTCGGTGTACAACCGATGCCTGATAGTCACTGGATATCAGAAAGATACGTAATTGGCCTGCAGTGCTAGGTTGTATGTTGATTAAAATATGATTCAGGGCTGTAAGACGTATGTAGTTACAGAATTATAATCATGAAAATTATCAATACAACCCTCCAAGTTCATGTAACTCGATTCAATTACTATTTTCGACAAAATCATTCAATCGAGTAAGTAAGATCCCATGGGACAGTTATCAAACTTGACGCGGGCGAAGCCGCTGTCAGAAGCTAGTTTATAAATAAATTTAATTATGGGACAGGGACAGCTGATATATATTTTTCATTAAACTTCCTCGAAAACGGGTTCTTAACGCACTACGATTAGGTTCAACATGCAATGTATTTCACACGCGTGCATTTTTTCTCATTTTCCAAAATGCCGCAGATAAATACTTATACGAAGTTCAAATCGGTTCAGTGCCTATAGTCGGAGGTGAATGTTTTTTTTTAATTTGGGCAAAGCAATATTCGTCTTTACGGCGTAAATATTTTTTTTGATTATTCAAATCGTGTTTTTAAATAAAATATCATAGATACCTAAACATAATTATTTAAAACTAATATTTACTTTTTCAAACAAATTAACATTTGTTTGTGTTCTGAATTTTGTGTTTTTTTTAGCCTGTATTGTCCCACTGCTGGGCAAAGGCCTCCCCCAATTCCTTCCATGTGCTCTTTTTTCCTGCCTCCTCGAACCAACCCTCGCGGTACCTACGCGTCCAAATCGTCCCGCCACCTCTTTCTGGGTCGGCCTCGGCGGCGCCGCGCCGTCCGTCTTCTCGGCAACCATAGCGTGGAGACTTTTGCCCAGCGGTCATCGTGCATGCGACTGACTTGACCCGCCCAATCCCATTTTAGCCTAGCAGCCAGCCTTCATGCCAACGTCCACTATGCCCGTTTTGGAACGCAGCGTGGTGTTTCGAACCGTCTTGTCTTTTGACACCCAGAATACATAAAAACTATAAAAAAAATATTTTTGATATTAGGCTGTTTAACGGCTTTATACCTTTGCCTCTCCTTCAACCTGGCGAAAGCAAAGCGCAAAAATAAACATAGTTTCTCTTCTTATTTCATGACAAAAATATTTTTCGTGATTTTATTTTATTTTTTCAAAAGTGTATTGAAAAACGTCGTTTGATACACGTGCATAATTATTTGTTATTGCAGTTTTCGGCTTAAAAACACCCTCGCCTGCGGCTCGGGAGTTAATTCCGCCTCGATTGCAATAACAAACTTTCTCCACTAGTATCAAAATGTACCATGTTTGAATGTTGTTCCGTTTGATGGTCTGTTCACACCTTCCAGGTACACGCTGTATATTACAGGTCAACCTCGCTATTGGTCAGTTTAATTCTGACTAGTCAAGACGAAGGTCAATTATGTAGGTAATACCTAAGACTGTTTTCATTATCAAGTGATTGATGCGTTTAATAATATACGGGGTATGTTTTTTTTATGTGATTAGATGTATATTAATTTAAATAAAATATATTATTTTAACATTCGCAATAAAAAAGTTAAAAGAATTTGAATTTTATTTCTGATCTTTTACTATACTTACATACAAGAGTGGTGGATGTCGTCTGTACCTACTGAATGTGTGGCGGTAACAGTTTTAGTGTCGTAGCTTAATGTGCTGTCTGTCGTCTGTACCTACTGTCCCTACTGAATGTGTGGTGGTAACAGTTTTAGCGTCGTAGCTTAATGTGCTGGCTGGCGTCTGCACCTACTGAATGTGAGGTGGTAACTGTTGAAAGAAAGACGTGTGCTCAGTTCAAGGCGTTTATTATAAGAGAGCGAAACCATAGACCCATCCATGAAGGACGGAAACAACTAAAGGCGTGTACTATCGAGGACACTCCCGCCTGACCACCACTAAGCTCATTTTTGCTTGCACTCGCAACATAAAAACGCTCTCTAGCCCCACCCCGTTGACTTTGTGTAGAAAAAATGAATGAAAAGATACCGAATCGGCCGAGCGCACTGACGCACGTCAAAAGAGAGTTATTGTTATTTTGCGCGCCAAAGTTGACGCTTTCCTAATAGGCCCAAACTTTAAGGGGGCGTGGCTCGGCGCCTCCGCATGATTTAAGCGAAAAAAGCATCGTAGCATAATGTGCTGTCTGATGTCTGTACCTACTGAATATGTGGTGGTAACAGTTTCAGCGTCGTAGCTTAATGTGCTGACTGGCTTCTGTACCTAATGTCGCTACTGAATGTGTGGTGGTAACAGTTTTAGCGTCGTAGCTTAATGTGCTGACTGGCGTCTGTACCTAATGTCGCTACTGAATGTGTGGTGGTAACAGTTTTAGCGTCGTAGCTTAATGTGCTGGCTGTCGTCTGTACCTACTGAATGTGCGGTGGTAACAGTTTTAGCGTCGTAGCTTAATGTGCTGACTGGCTTCTGTACCTAATGTCGCTACTGAATGTGTGGTGGTAACAGTTTTAGCGTCGTAGCTTAATGTGCTGACTGGCGTCTGTACCTAATGTCGCTACTGAATGTGTGGTGGTAACAGTTTTAGCGTCGTAGCTTAATGTGCTGGCTGTCGTCTGTACCTACTGAATGTGCGGTGGTAACAGTTTTAGCGTCGTAGCTTAATGTGCTGACTGGCTTCTGTACCTAATGTCGCTACTGAATGTGTGGTGGTAACAGTTTTAGCGTTGTAGCTTAATATGCTGACTGGCGTCTGTACCTAATGTCGCTACTGAATGTGTGGTGGTAACAGTTTTAGCGTCGTAGCTTAATGTGCTGACTGGCGTCTGTACCTAATGTCGCTACTGAATGTGTGGTGGTAACAGTTTTAGCGTCGTAGCTTAATGTGCTGACTGGCTTCTGTACCTAATGTCGCTACTGAATGTGTGGTGGTAATAGTTTTAGCGTCGTAGCTTAATGTGCTGACTGGCGTCTGTACCTAATGTCGCTACTGAATGTGCGGTGGTAACAGTTTTAGCGTCGTAGCTTAATGTGCTGACTGGCGTATGTACCTAATGTCGCTACTGAATGTGTGGTGGTAACAGTTTTAGCGTCGTAGCTTAATGTGCTGGCTGTCGTCTGTACCTACTGAATGTGCGGTGGTAACAGTTTTAGCGTCGTAGCTTAATGTGCTGACTGGCTTCTGTACCTAATGTCGCTACTGAATGTGTGGTGGTAACAGTTTTAGCGTCGTAGCTTAATGTGCTGGCTGTCGTCTGTACCTACTGAATGTGCGGTGGTAACAGTTTTAGCGTCGTAGCTTAATGTGCTGACTGGCTTCTGTACCTAATGTCGCTACTGAATGTGTGGTGGTAACAGTTTTAGCGTCGTAGCTTAATGTGCTGGCTGTCGTCTGTACCTAATGTCGCTACTGAATGTGTGGTGGTAACAGTTTTAGCGTCGTAGCTTAATGTGCTGGCTGTCGTCTGTACCTACTGAATGTGCGGTGGTAACAGTTTTAGCGTCGTAGCTTAATGTGCTGGCTGTCGTCTGTACCTACTGAATGTGTGGTGGTAACAGTTTCAGCGTCGTAGCTTAATGTGCTGACTGGCGTCTGTACCTAATGTCGCTACTGAATGTGTGGTGGTAACAGTTTTAGCGTCGTAGCTTAATGTGCTGGCTGTCGTCTGTACCTACTGAATGTGCGGTGGTAACAGTTTTAGCGTCGTAGCTTAATGTGCTGGCTGTCGTCTGTACCTACTGTCGTTACTGAATGTGTGGTGGTAACAGTTTTAGCGTCGTAGCTTAATGTGCTGGCTGATGTCTGTACCTACTGAATGTGTCTGTATGTACCTCCCACTAGGTGGACCGATGACCTGGTGAAGGTTGCGGGAATCCACTGGATGAGAGTCGCACGGGACCGGTTAATGTGGCGACACTTGGGGGAGGCCTATGTCCAGCAGTGGACGTCTTTCGGCTGAAATGATGATGATGACTGAATGTGTCGGCGTCTCCTCCACACTGATACAAGCCTCGTTTGTTTTTAGGGTTCCGTACCCAAAGGGTAAAAAAGGGACCCCTATTACTAAGACTTCGCTGTCTGTCCGTCTGTCTGTCACCAGGCTGTATCTCATGAACCGTGACAGCTAGACAGTTGAAATTTTCACAGATGATGTATTTCTGTTGCCGCTATAACAACAAATACTAAAAACAGAATAAAATTAATATTTAAGGGGGGCTCCCATACAAAAAACGTGATTTTTTAGCCCTTTTTTTGATAAAAATGGTACGGAACCCTTCGTGCGCGAGTCCGACTCGCACTTGGCCAGTTTTTTTGTAAATGAAACTAAGAATAATTATGAATTAAAGTATTTATTATAGAAATTAAAACAAATGAATGATCTAGACTGTATGATGTAAATAAGTCAGTAATCAGACGTATATTAAGTAAGTAAATAAATGATGTTAAGTAGTTTTTCTTTTACTGTGAAACCGACAACGTGTTTCCATTAAAACTAATTTATCTACATCTACTACAAACCTGATAGACAGTTCAGTCATGGGATAATCTGATCATACAGGATTATTTTACAAAAATCTTGCAACAATTAGGCACAAGTTTTACTAAAAAATAAGTGAAATAACATATTTTCAAATTGAAAGCTGTGTTGTGTCAGCACTATCAGCTTAAACAGGGAACCCTATGTTACAAATACAATACTTAGAATAATACGAGAATCGGACATGCATTTCAAAGATAGGTAGGTACATATAATAGCTAATTAAAATTATTCACTTTTATTCTATATTCAGTACTTATTCTATGCGCCCCAACAATCAACATATCTCTTCGGACATGACAACGTAAGAGAACAATCAATATGTCTGTGTTATTGGATGATTAAGTAATTAAGTAGGTCCGTAAGTGGTTACAGGGTCAAGGTCAAGGATAAGGTGCCCCTAGAGATGGGCTCCATAGATATTTATACTTTTAAGTTACTGATAGGTGTATTTGTCGTTAATTCGGGACGAATCATGATTGCCAAACTAGGGAATATAAAAATAAGAACTCTCATTGAAACATTAACTGAGCCAAATAACTAAATAATAATGTGTACAATTAAGCGGACAAAGTAAGTACTAATCGTAATTATAGATATTGGAAAAATCTTCATCTTCACAGTCATCACTTTGCTTATCTCTTTTAGCAGACTCATCCAAAGTAGTTAAAATCCAACAGGATCGTCTATCCTGTACACTGCCAACACTTTTCTCTCCTACAACTGCCTTGACTTCCGATGAATCGACATCGACAGGCGACTCCGATAAATTTTTGTTATCCTCGCAATTTAAAATGTTAAAAGCGACTTTTCCATTCTCCATAATTAACGGCGAAAAGGAAAACCTCTCACTCTCATCTATTTGTTCTTCAGAATCGTTCTTGCCGCGAGCCTCTCTAACACCGTCCTCCCCAGCCGACGGAGACAGCTGTAAATATTTAGCGGTGTCGATGTTATACAGTTTGAAGAAGACGTTATTATCATCCCATATTGGAATCATCTTCCAGCTTAATTTCTTACTGGACCTGTAGTTGTCAACTACCCGCGCTTTCGTTGTTTTTGGTTCTAAAATCAGAGACTGATTGTTTAGTCTGTTAATTATGGCCATACAGTCTCCGTCGAAAATGTGTTGAAATACAGAGGGGAAATGCTCACACACAACTTCTTTGTAATTGTTGTTCCATAGTTTGTAAGCGTACGCGATGACATTTCCGACCTTATTCTGGAGGAGTTTGTTAACGACGTCACCGAGAGCTCCGCCGCAGAGTGTGTCAGTCAAACAGCCGGTCAGTATGACTGCGGCCTCGAAATCACCTTTAAAAACATATAGATACAATTCTCTTTTGAGTTCTTTGATACCCAAGTATGCTCTATAACAAGTTTTAAAGTAAGTTAATCGTAGTTTGTCTGGTAACAAATAAATAGGACAGTAAAATAACTGTTTCATCTTCCTTAGTTCGTCGCAGAGCATTTCAAATGAATTCATGTCGTATCCATAAACAATTACTTTTCCCCGCTCATTATTCACTATACGAGCAATATCTGTAACCTCAACTTTCATTAAGTCACGGTCTTCAAGGTCCACAGTGACTGTAAGGACAGAATTATCTTTTATGTAATTAACGGTAGCATTAGTATTATCTAGCGGGATTCTGTTAGGTATCCTTCTGTCGACATCCGGACCTCCGACAACTAATCTATACTCATAGTTAACATTGTAACAGTCGGGAAACCCGGTGAATATGCCATTGTTGAGATTGTTTCTCCCCTCACCAAAGTAGTCAACATGGTCTATTAGATTTTTAACACATAACGGTATCTTTAATAGTTGTCCGCCGAGACTGCTTAGCGACGGCAATTCAGAATAAGGATACAGTTTGTCCTTGTTGGTATTATAATTTGGGGGTTTGGCTTTTTGCCACTTGTCCATCGCCTTCGATGCTATTGCACTTATTTAAGGTTTAAAGAACTTATGTCTTCCAATATCTGAAAACAAAAAATAGAAGACATTATTTTCTTGAACAAACTTAAAGGATCATGGGCATTTTTCTATGAACTCTGGGCGTAAGAATAGAATAAAATAGAATTGAATGAAATAGAGACACTTGAAATATGTTGTCATTTTCAGTATTTTGCGGAAAATTTTACCTCTTATTCAGACTTAAAATAATAGTACATCTAAATATATAAAAGAAGAAACTGACTGACTGACTGACTCATCTATCAACGCACAGCCCAAACCGCTGGGTCTACAGATTCCAAATTTGGCAAATAGGTTCCTTATGTGGTCCAAGGGTGCACTAAGAAAGGATTTTTCAAAATTCACCCCCTAAGGGGGTTAAACGGGGCTCCAAAGTTTGTATGGGGAAACAAGATTAGTTAGACTATTTTATTCAAAACTTCACAGGAGTGCTCCTATTGATAAATGAGTAGAAACGGGTTTCAGGTTTTTTCAGAATTCAACCCCTAAGAGGGGGAAATGGGGTGGCAAAGTATAAAAATCAATGCACAGCCCAAACCGCTGAGTCTAGAGATTCTAATTTTGGCAAGTAGGTTCCTTACGTGGTCTAAGGGTGCACTAAGAAAGGATTTTTCAAAATTCAACCCCTAAGGGGGTTAAACGGGGATACAAAGTTTGTATAGGTAAAACAAGATTAGTTAGACTATTTTATTCGAAACTTCACAGGAGTGCTCCTATTGATAAATGAGTAGAAACGGGTTTCAGGTTTTTTCAGAATTCAACCCCTAAGAGGGGGAAATGGGGTGGCAAAGTATAAAAATCAATGCACAGCCCAAACCGCTGAGTCTAAAAATTTCAAATTTGGCACATTGGTTCCTTATGTAGTCTAGGGGTGCACTAAGAAAGGATTTTTCAAAATTCACCCCCTAAAGGGGTTTAACGGGGCTTTAAAGTCTGTATGGGGAAACAAGATTAGTTTGACTATTTTATTCGAAACTTCACAGGAGTGCTCCTATTGATAAATGAGTAGAAACGGGTTTCAGGTTTTTTTAGAATTCAACCCCTAAGAGGGGGAAATGGGGTGGCAAAATATAAAAATCAATGCACGGCCCAAACCGCTGAGTCTAGAGATTCCAAATTTGGCACATCTGTTCTTTTTGAGGTTTAGGGGTGCATTAAGAAAGGATTTTTCAAAATTCACCCCCTTAGGGGTTGGAACGGGAGTCCAAAGATTACATGGGGAAATAAGATTAGTTAGACTACTTTATGCGAAACTTAACAGGAGTACTCCTATCGATAAATGAGTTAACGTTTGTGTTTCAGGTTTTTTCAGAATTCAACCCCTAAAGGGGGAAATGGGGTAACAAAGCCTGAAATTCAACATAGCTATTGTTTGTATGGTGAATTGGGTTGGGTGTATTACAAAAACAACGATTTTAAAATTTAATGTGGCGGCCCTAAAATAACATCATTCCCTGTTGGGTGCGATGGGGTTGAAATGTCTAAAAATCAAAATGGGTGTCGATACCGAGATTATCAGGGGTGCTGATTACGAAAATGGCATTTATTTTGAGATCCAGAAGATGGCGGATTCGACTTCTATACAGGGATATTGTTGATTTATTGTGATGATTGTGATAACGATGATAATGATTTTGATTACGACGATAATGATTGTGATAACGATGATGGTGATTGTGATAGTGATTTTGATGGTGATTGTGATAGTGACGGTGATTGTGATGGTGATAGCGATAGTGATGGTGATTGTGACAGAGATGGTGATTGAGATAATGACGAAGATGATTGTGATTACGATGATAATGATTGTGATAACGAGGATAGCGATTGTGAATGTGATGGTGAGTGTGATTGTGTTAGTGATGGTGATTGTGATAGTGATGGCGGTTGTGATAATGATGATAGTGATTGTTCGTGAGGCACACAGCACATATTATGTTTTTCCTCCTTAATTTGTATCTTTTTATATTATTGTATGTGTGCTATAATAGCTGACGTCAAATAAATATTTTTTCTTTCTTTCTTTGTGATGGTGATAGTGATGGTGATTGTGATAGTGATTGTGATAGTGATTGTGATTGTGATTGTGATAGTGATTGTGATTGTGATAGTGATTGTGATAACGAGGATAGCGATTGTGAATGTGATGGTGAGTGTGATTGTGTTAGTGATGGTGATTGTGATAGTGATGGTGATTGTGATAATGATTGTGGTTGTGATAGTGATGGCGATTGTGATAATGATGATAGTGATTGTGATCGTGATTGTGATAGTGATTGTGATTGTGATTGATATTGTGATTGTGATAGTGGATTGTGATTGTGATAATGATGGTGGTTGTGGTAGTGATGGTGGTTGTGATAATGATGGTGGTTGTGGTAGTGATGGTGGTTGTGATAATGATGGTGGTTGTGGTAGTGATGGTGGTTGTGATAGTGATGGTGATTTTGATGATAATAATAAATTGTGATAATGATGGTGGTTATTATATATATAAGGGGGGTTGTAGGTAGAAGTAAATAATACGAATGATTGTTCGATATTATAATAATGCATGTGAAGGTAGGCAGGAGATATATTAAACCAGTCTTTGCTCAACCACCGTGTTTGAATGCTGTGACCCTAGCTCCCTACTTAACAGCTTTAACAACAAAAATACTAAAAACAGAATAAACTTAATATTTAAGGGGGGCTCCCATAAAACAAACGTGATTTTTTGCCGTTTTTGTTTGATATTAATGACGGCAACAGGTAGACGCTTGAAATATTCGCAAAATATCTAGTTGTATATTCACTTTAACAATAAATAATTAAAATAAAATAAATATTTAAGGGGGGCTCCCATTCACCGGACACGGTGTTTTCGGGAGGTTCCTGCATCGAATCGGGCGCGAGGAAACGCCCGGGTGTTTCCACTGCGAGGATCGACCGGAGGACACGGTGGAGGTGTGCCCCGCATGGGCGGAACACCGCCGTGTCCTCGAAGCGGTGATTGGCGGCGGCGACCTCTCGCGTCGGGCCCTGGTCCGAGCTATGGTCCGGAGCGAAACGGAATGGGACGCCGTCACCTCCTTCTGCGAAGCAGTAATGCTAGAGAAGGAGGTGGCGGAACGTGAGAGGGAGAGAACGTCTCAACGTCCCGGCCGCCGCGGGAGACGCCCCGGGCGTCGGGGGCCTCCGCGTGGTCCCCGGCCACCGTAGACGCGGGCCTGTGGACGGTGGGCTATGGGCTAGCTCGCCGTCCGTCCGTCTCATGACGACAGGCCGTTTCGACGGCGCGTTCATGTTCCACGCGCGCCTCGAAGAGAGTCAGCAATAGGTAGGGGTCCGCAAGGGCCGATGCCTGCCGGGGTTGCGGGACTGTTCGAAAGAGATACCGTGGCCCCGGAACAGAAAGGGCGATGAAGGAACATGGATGGGTTTTAGTCAGTAAAAGTCTGACACTCCCTCCTGCTCCGCCCAGAGCGGGAGGAGTCATTTTGATGATTTCCCAACCGAAAAAAAAACAAAAAAAGGGGGTGGCTCCCATACAACAAACGTGTTTTGTTTTGTCTAATGTTGTATAGATAATGTATGTATGTAATGGCTGGATTTTATAGTAAATTAGGACTCTAGTGTAAACTAGATTTTTAACACATTTGCTCGTAAAGGGTCTCTTATTTCACCCATTTCAATATCGTAATGTATCTCATTACGTACTTGTGCAGTAATGTAAATGCTCCGTCTAAAACGAACGGTACTTTTTTAAATCTTAGCAAAGAGTTTTTATGTCAGAAAAGTGGTCAATATTTTATGAATAAAATTAACTGTGGGAGATGAAATATAATAAATAAACATTTAATTCTTTAATTTAATTAATTTTGATAATAAATTACAACCATTTATCTGTAACAAAAACACAAAAATATTAATTTACTTTATTAGTGTAATACTGGCTGTTTTTTTGTGTCTTTGCCTTAAAAAAAAGCGCTGATACGCGCGCATCGCTAATTTGTGAACAAGTAAAAGATTTATTCGTTTAAGAAAGTCAGAGTTTATTTCCTCACAAATATGTTATAAAACGTCGTATGACATGCGTGCGCTTTGATAATTACAGCCTCTGCTTTATTACAGCCCTCGCCTACGGCTCGTGCTAGCAATATCGCCTCAGCTGTAATTTTCAACTTACCGCACTTATATCATAACTAGCTGTTGCCCGCGGCTTCGCCCGCGTGATGTTCGGTAACTGTCCCACTGAATCATAATAAAGGGATAAATCGTGTCCTACATGTTAATCCAGGTTACAAACTATATATGTGCCAGTTTTTATAATCATCACAATTTATTATTATCATCAAAATCACCATCACTATCACAATCACCATCACTACCACAACCACAATCATTATCACAATTTATTATTATCATCAAAATCACCATCACTATCACAACCACCATCACTACCACAACCACCATCACTACCACAACCACCATCATTATCACAACCACCATCACTACCACAACCACCATCATTATCACAATCACAATCCACTATCACAATCACAATATCAATCACAATCACAATCACTATCACAATCACGATCACAATCACTATCATCATTATCACAATCGCCATCACTATCACAACCCCAATCATTATCACAATAACCATCACTATCACAATCACCATCACTAACACAATCACACTCACCATCACATTCACAATCGCTATCCTCGTTATCACAATCACTATCACAATCACAATCACTATCTATCACTATCACAATCACAATCACTATCACAATCACGATCACGATCACGATCACAATCAGAAAGAAAGAAAGAAAAAATATTTATTTGACGTCAGCTATTATAGCACACATACAATAATATAAAAAGATACAAATTAAGGAGGAAAAACATAATATGTGCTGTGTGCCTCACGAACAATCACTATCATCATTATCACAACCGCCATCACTATCACAACCACAATCATTATCACAATAACCATCACTATCACAATCACCATCACTAACACAATCACACTCACCATCACATTCACAATCGCTATCCTCGTTATCACAATCATTATCATCGTAATCACAATCATCTTCGTCATTATCACAATCACCATCTCTGTCACAATCACCATCACTATCGCTATCACCATCACAATCACCGTCACTATCACAATCACCATCAAAATCACTATCACAATCACCATCATCGTTATCACAATCATTATCGTCGTAATCAAAATCATTATCATCGTTATCACAATCATCACAATAAATCAACAATAACCCTGTATAGAAGTCGAATCCGCCATCTTCTGGATCTCAAAATAAATGCCATTTTCGTAATCAGCACCCCTGATAATCTCGGTATCGACACCCATTTTGATTTTTAGACATTTCAACCCCATCGTACCCCAACAGGGAATGATGTTATTTTAGGGCCGCCACATTAAATTTTAAAATCGTTGTTTTTGTAATACACCCAACCCAATTCACCATACAAACAATAGCTATGTTGAATTTCAGGCTTTGTTACCCCATTTCCCCCTTTAGGGGTTGAATTCTGAAAAAACCTGAAACACAAACGTTAACTCATTTATCGATAGGAGTACTCCTGTTAAGTTTCGCATAAAGTAGTCTAACTAATCTTATTTCCCCATGTAATCTTTGGACTCCCGTTCCAACCCCTAAGGGGGTGAATTTTGAAAAATCCTTTCTTAATGCACCCCTAAACCTCAAAAAGAACAGATGTGCCAAATTTGGAATCTCTAGACTCAGCGGTTTGGGCCGTGCATTGATTTTTATATTTTGCCACCCCATTTCCCCCTCTTAGGGGTTGAATTCTAAAAAAACCTGAAACCCGTTTCTACTCATTTATCAATAGGAGCACTCCTGTGAAGTTTCGAATAAAATAGTCAAACTAATCTTGTTTCCCCATACAGACTTTGAAGCCCCGTTAAACCCCTTTAGGGGGTGAATTTTGAAAAATCCTTTCTTAGTGCACCCCTAGACTACATAAGGAACCAATGTGCCAAATTTGAAATTTTTAGACTCAGCGGTTTGGGCTGTGCATTGATTTTTATACTTTGCCACCCCATTTCCCCCTCTTAGGGGTTGAATTCTGAAAAAACCTGAAACCCGTTTCTACTCATTTATCAATAGGAGCACTCCTGTGAAGTTTCGAATAAAATAGTCTAACTAATCTTGTTTTACCTATACAAACTTTGTATCCCCGTTTAACCCCCTTAGGGGTTGAATTTTGAAAAATCCTTTCTTAGTGCACCCTTAGACCACGTAAGGAACCTACTTGCCAAAATTAGAATCTCTAGACTCAGCGGTTTGGGCTGTGCATTGATTTTTATACTTTGCCAAAGTCAGCAGTCTAGTGAGCTAGGGGGCGGTGAAGGAACCCCTGCAGCACAACCTACCGACCAATTACCAGTCAGTGCTGAACACAGCAAAATTCTAAGTGAAATATTATTGCAAGAAAAGATTTCCTAATAAGTTATGGCCCAAGTGATTAATTGGATATCTAACTATAGTATTATAAAGAGTTAACATTTGTTTGTAAGTTTGTATGTAGGGGGTAATCTCTGGAAGTAATGAACCGATTTTAAAAATTCTTTCACCATTAGAAAGCTACATTCACCCTGAGTGCCATAGGCTATATTTTATTCCCGTACTCCCACGGGAATAAAATATAGCCTATAGCACTCACGAATAATGTAGCTTTCTACCAGTGAAACAATTTTTAAAATTGGTTCATTACTTCCGGAGATTACCCCCTACATACAAACTTACAAACAAATGTTACCTTTTTATAATATTAGTATAGATTTTGATGATAACAGTTTAAATAATTATAGCCTATTATAGGGCACCTCGAGTAAATTGGTGAGGTTAGGACTCAACACAAAAAGCCTATTATAGGGCACCTCGAGTAAATGGGTGAGGTTAGGTTGTCGGTGTGATGGCCGGAGGCGGGCTATGCGCCTCTCATCTCCCCACCGTACTGTCCAGTACGGTATGCGTACCCTAATTTTCGAAGATATGTGACCTACCAACCCGCATTAATAATAATAATATATTATTTACTTCTGGAAACAAAAGACCCATATCGTATATACTTACCTTTTTTTTTTCGGATGGGAAATCATCAAATGACTCCTCCCGCTCTGGGCGGAGCAGGAGGGAGTGTCAGACTTTTACTGGCTAAAACCCATCCATGCTCCTTCATCGCCCTTTGTGTTCCGGGGCCACGGTATCTCTTTCGAACAGTCCCGCAACCCCATATCGTATATACCTTACAGACTAACATACATATTTAAATAAACTACAAAAACCTAATTAAACTTACTATTGTACACGAAGAGACGGCGTCATGTTGCGCTGCGTGGTGTCGCGTAGCCTTCCGCTGAATCGCCAATACGTCATGACACCCTTCGGCCAAAACTCTTCCTTGAGGCAGGTCTCAGTATGAGTCGGAACTCGCAGCACGAACGACAATTCGTGTTGTGGCGCGACTCTAACGCTCAACGTTCATTTGTTGCATTGGGCCCGCGTGGTGGATTATATGCATTATAGCCCGTTCGGGCCTGATGTTCTCTCTCATAGAGAGGAGGCCATGTGACCCAGCAGTGGAAACGTTAAAGGCTGATTATGCTTAAGCTACAACTAATCTTACTTACCTATATAATGTTAATAGATTGAACCATCGAGCGTACAGCTCGATATAAAACCTGAAGAAACAAAGGTACAACAAGAAGTGGAAGAAAGCAAGCCTGCTGAGCACAGCGACACTACACCGGAACTTAGTGAACTGGCTATGAACGTGAAAGACAATGTAAGTTATCATAAAACTTTTCTTCAAAGTTGGAAATGCATTCTGCGGCTGCATAGTGCAAGGCTAGAATGAATGCGCGGTCACTCGGTGAGGGTGACTACTGTGACGCAACTAGGTGACACACATAGTGTTTCGGACTTGTTGCAGTTAATTTCAAAATGTAATTTTTTACAGGGTGATTGGCAGCAAAGAGAACAAGAACTCTTGAAAAAAATTGAGCAATTGGAGAAAGTAAAGAACGAGAGGACCGAAGACGGAGTTAAACTTGAGTTGAAGGTAACACAAAATCTTTTACTTACTATTTATCAGTTGTGGGTTGCTGCGGCTTTGTTACTTACTGCTCTCACAGACTCAGGGCATGCCACTATCATAATACCCTATCTACATTTCATTAACAGGTCCGAGAAGAAGAGATCGATCTTCTCAGAGCTAGGGTACGGAATTTGGAGACGGAATTGCAAGCAGCTTTGTCCAAACCTAGCGGCAAGAACCACGAGATGATCGAAAATATCAAACAACAGCACGAAGAGGTTTGTTCCACTTGATAATTTATTTTCTTCATTTCACACAAGTTTTCACGTAATGAAATTCATATTGTATTGTTACAGTTGTTGAGCAAAGCGCGTGGCATGATCTTCGACAAGACCAAGATGGTAAAAAATCAAGAACTACAGATTGAAGCTTTAACGACGCAAGTACAGTCGCTTAAGGATATCAATGTGATTACAAAAGACCTGTTGGAAATTAGAAACTCTGAAGTTAAAGCTATGGAGGTAGGTGTCAAGTTGTCAATGATGAAACTAAGCCCGTATTTGGTGGAAATTGCAACGTTACCGCGTTAAATGTACCTATATGTGCAATTATTGGGAGCATCTCTTTTACGAGTATTCGTATTTACCTATTAACATGTAAGTGAACTAAAGTTATAAAATGTTCAACGGAAGTGGATGTTGTAAACTGTTGGGAGTTGAACGACTGGCTGGGGCCGGGGCGTGTCAGAAAAGTAAAAATGTATGAAATGTACAAAAAGATGCATGTAGACCGCGTTGGTTTGGGTGCAGGAAAAAATTTACCACTAATCTTCGGACATCCAATTGTGTTATGTTAAATCATGTGTGTTCCCAATCCTTGTGAGAATCTCTTGCTGTCGCCAATGTAAGCTCGGAGGGGTAACACTTTAGTGTCTGTATTCCAGGACCGCCTGCTGGCAATGGAAGCCAGGTTTCAGGCTGAGAAGGATAGATACGGATTGGTGCTGCAGCGAGCACAAACCAGCACTAACCTCAACGATGACTTGAAGAAGGAGTATGAAACCCAGCTTGCTATTTTCAAGGTTGGCACATTAGTATTTAGTTAGCTACGAATTGACTTGCGACACAAATTAAGTACTCATTTAATAAATTGATGTTCTCATTTTCTTCAACAGGAACTGAGACAGAAATATGAACAAAGGGTACAGGCGCTGGTATCTGAAAACACGCAGCTTAAAGAAATAGCTGCTTTAAAGGCTGGCAAGTCTGGCTAGAGGTACCGGCCGGGTTGCGCAAGCTCCTCCGTTTATTGCAGTCATGTCGTCTATATCTGACAATACGAGTATTATGAGCCTATACTACCTCAAATTAGCAACTCGTATTTGTGGTGGTTCAAACTTCGTTTGAAATACTGTTAGAATAACGTTCTAATCAGCTTGCACTACAAAGTGGTTGTTACGTCAGTCACTGCAGGCCAAATAGTGCGAAATGAGTGGTTTTTATTCTTTATAAAAACAAATTTTCGTCTTTTGGAAAAAATAAAAAACATAAGACCTGCTTTATAGTTAGTTCAGTTAGTATGCAAAGTTTCATGATATAATTTGAAGTACTTTTTGAATACCAGCGGTTTATTGTTCGATTTGGATTTTTTTCTATCGAGAAAATTTTATGGAATCGTGTTTTCGCCAAACAGGACTTTTACCTTGTATTTATTTCAAAATGCAGTATTTTAGGCGTACCGGAGGATCAAGCTAAGCTATTTGAGGTAGTATAGGCCCTTAACATCAATTGCTGGGTTTTTTATTAACATCAATCTACTCACGCGTGCTTTCGTCGTTGCCGACATTTACCCACAACAACTACAGCGCGGTTATAGGTCTCCTGCCAGACTGCAACAATTGACGCCATATTTCTTCATTCAACCAGCAGAATGATAAGTGAAATTACTACTGTCACTTAGAATCGCTGCTCTTAAAATTGTAATTATGTACTTAGAAATTAATACAGCGTGTACCAGAAAGATGTGGTCATATCCTACTTAAGGTCTTGAAAGACGTTACACCGTACCCGGGCTGTTAGTCACCGTAAAGTGATATCCACTCAAAGTGATACGTAATACCAATTTCATGACATTCACGGTTGTCATCAAAGTTCGGTGTACAACCGATGCCTGATAGTCACTGGATATCAGAAAGATACGTAATTGGCCTGCAGTGCTAGGTTGTATGTTGATTAAAATATGATTCAGGGCTGTAAGACGTATGTAGTTACAGAATTATAATCATGAAAATTATCAATACAACCCTCCAAGTTCATGTAACTCGATTCAATTACTATTTTCGACAAAATCATTCAATCGAGTAAGTAAGATCCCATGGGACAGTTATCAAACTTGACGCGGGCGAAGCCGCTGTCAGAAGCTAGTTTATAAATAAATTTAATTATGGGACAGGGACAGCTGATATATATTTTTCATTAAACTTCCTCGAAAACGGGTTCTTAACGCACTACGATTAGGTTCAACATGCAATGTATTTCACACGCGTGCATTTTTTCTCATTTTCCAAAATGCCGCAGATAAATACTTATACGAAGTTCAAATCGGTTCAGTGCCTATAGTCGGAGGTGAATGTTTTTTTTTAATTTGGGCAAAGCAATATTCGTCTTTACGGCGTAAATATTTTTTTGATTATTCAAATCGTGTTTTTAAATAAAATATCATAGATACCTAAACATAATTATTTAAAACTAATATTTACTTTTTCAAACAAATTAACATTTGTTTGTGTTCTGAATTTTGTGTTTTTTTTAGCCTGTATTGTCCCACTGCTGGGCAAAGGCCTCCCCCAATTCCTTCCATGTGCTCTTTTTTCCTGCCTCCTCGAACCAACCCTCGCGGTACCTACGCGTCCAAATCGTCCCGCCACCTCTTTCTGGGTCGGCCTCGGCGGCGCCGCGCCGTCCGTCTTCTCGGCAACCATAGCGTGGAGACTTTTGCCCAGCGGTCATCGTGCATGCGACTGACTTGACCCGCCCAATCCCATTTTAGCCTAGCAGCCAGCCTTCATGCCAACGTCCACTATGCCCGTTTTGGAACGCAGCGTGGTGTTTCGAACCGTCTTGTCTTTTGACACCCAGAATACATAAAAACTATAAAAAAAATATTTTTGATATTAGGCTGTTTAACGGCTTTATACCTTTGCCTCTCCTTCAACCTGGCGAAAGCAAAGCGCAAAAATAAACATAGTTTCTCTTCTTATTTCATGACAAAAATATTTTTCGTGATTTTATTTTATTTTTTCAAAAGTGTATTGAAAAACGTCGTTTGATACACGTGCATAATTATTTGTTATTGCAGTTTTCGGCTTAAAAACACCCTCGCCTGCGGCTCGGGAGTTAATTCCGCCTCGATTGCAATAACAAACTTTCTCCACTAGTATCAAAATGTACCATGTTTGAATGTTGTTCCGTTTGATGGTCTGTTCACACCTTCCAGGTACACGCTGTATATTACAGGTCAACCTCGCTATTGGTCAGTTTAATTCTGACTAGTCAAGACGAAGGTCAATTATGTAGGTAATACCTAAGACTGTTTTCATTATCAAGTGATTGATGCGTTTAATAATATACGGGGTATGTTTTTTTTATGTGATTAGATGTATATTAATTTAAATAAAATATATTATTTTAACATTCGCAATAAAAAAGTTAAAAGAATTTGAATTTTATTTCTGATCTTTTACTATACTTACATACAAGAGTGGTGGATGTCGTCTGTACCTACTGAATGTGTGGCGGTAACAGTTTTAGTGTCGTAGCTTAATGTGCTGTCTGTCGTCTGTACCTACTGTCCCTACTGAATGTGTGGTGGTAACAGTTTTAGCGTCGTAGCTTAATGTGCTGGCTGGCGTCTGCACCTACTGAATGTGAGGTGGTAACTGTTGAAAGAAAGACGTGTGCTCAGTTCAAGGCGTTTATTATAAGAGAGCGAAACCATAGACCCATCCATGAAGGACGGAAACAACTAAAGGCGTGTACTATCGAGGACACTCCCGCCTGACCACCACTAAGCTCATTTTTGCTTGCACTCGCAACATAAAAACGCTCTCTAGCCCCACCCCGTTGACTTTGTGTAGAAAAAATGAATGAAAAGATACCGAATCGGCCGAGCGCACTGACGCACGTCAAAAGAGAGTTATTGTTATTTTGCGCGCCAAAGTTGACGCTTTCCTAATAGGCCCAAACTTTAAGGGGGCGTGGCTCGGCGCCTCCGCATGATTTAAGCGAAAAAAGCATCGTAGCATAATGTGCTGTCTGATGTCTGTACCTACTGAATATGTGGTGGTAACAGTTTCAGCGTCGTAGCTTAATGTGCTGACTGGCTTCTGTACCTAATGTCGCTACTGAATGTGTGGTGGTAACAGTTTTAGCGTCGTAGCTTAATGTGCTGACTGGCGTCTGTACCTAATGTCGCTACTGAATGTGTGGTGGTAACAGTTTTAGCGTCGTAGCTTAATGTGCTGGCTGTCGTCTGTACCTACTGAATGTGCGGTGGTAACAGTTTTAGCGTCGTAGCTTAATGTGCTGACTGGCTTCTGTACCTAATGTCGCTACTGAATGTGTGGTGGTAACAGTTTTAGCGTCGTAGCTTAATGTGCTGACTGGCGTCTGTACCTAATGTCGCTACTGAATGTGTGGTGGTAACAGTTTTAGCGTCGTAGCTTAATGTGCTGGCTGTCGTCTGTACCTACTGAATGTGCGGTGGTAACAGTTTTAGCGTCGTAGCTTAATGTGCTGACTGGCTTCTGTACCTAATGTCGCTACTGAATGTGTGGTGGTAACAGTTTTAGCGTTGTAGCTTAATATGCTGACTGGCGTCTGTACCTAATGTCGCTACTGAATGTGTGGTGGTAACAGTTTTAGCGTCGTAGCTTAATGTGCTGACTGGCGTCTGTACCTAATGTCGCTACTGAATGTGTGGTGGTAACAGTTTTAGCGTCGTAGCTTAATGTGCTGACTGGCTTCTGTACCTAATGTCGCTACTGAATGTGTGGTGGTAATAGTTTTAGCGTCGTAGCTTAATGTGCTGACTGGCGTCTGTACCTAATGTCGCTACTGAATGTGCGGTGGTAACAGTTTTAGCGTCGTAGCTTAATGTGCTGACTGGCGTATGTACCTAATGTCGCTACTGAATGTGTGGTGGTAACAGTTTTAGCGTCGTAGCTTAATGTGCTGGCTGTCGTCTGTACCTACTGAATGTGCGGTGGTAACAGTTTTAGCGTCGTAGCTTAATGTGCTGACTGGCTTCTGTACCTAATGTCGCTACTGAATGTGTGGTGGTAACAGTTTTAGCGTCGTAGCTTAATGTGCTGGCTGTCGTCTGTACCTACTGAATGTGCGGTGGTAACAGTTTTAGCGTCGTAGCTTAATGTGCTGACTGGCTTCTGTACCTAATGTCGCTACTGAATGTGTGGTGGTAACAGTTTTAGCGTCGTAGCTTAATGTGCTGGCTGTCGTCTGTACCTAATGTCGCTACTGAATGTGTGGTGGTAACAGTTTTAGCGTCGTAGCTTAATGTGCTGGCTGTCGTCTGTACCTACTGAATGTGCGGTGGTAACAGTTTTAGCGTCGTAGCTTAATGTGCTGGCTGTCGTCTGTACCTACTGAATGTGTGGTGGTAACAGTTTCAGCGTCGTAGCTTAATGTGCTGACTGGCGTCTGTACCTAATGTCGCTACTGAATGTGTGGTGGTAACAGTTTTAGCGTCGTAGCTTAATGTGCTGGCTGTCGTCTGTACCTACTGAATGTGCGGTGGTAACAGTTTTAGCGTCGTAGCTTAATGTGCTGGCTGTCGTCTGTACCTACTGTCGTTACTGAATGTGTGGTGGTAACAGTTTTAGCGTCGTAGCTTAATGTGCTGGCTGATGTCTGTACCTACTGAATGTGTCTGTATGTACCTCCCACTAGGTGGACCGATGACCTGGTGAAGGTTGCGGGAATCCACTGGATGAGAGTCGCACGGGACCGGTTAATGTGGCGACACTTGGGGGAGGCCTATGTCCAGCAGTGGACGTCTTTCGGCTGAAATGATGATGATGACTGAATGTGTCGGCGTCTCCTCCACACTGATACAAGCCTCGTTTGTTTTTAGGGTTCCGTACCCAAAGGGTAAAAAAGGGACCCCTATTACTAAGACTTCGCTGTCTGTCCGTCTGTCTGTCACCAGGCTGTATCTCATGAACCGTGACAGCTAGACAGTTGAAATTTTCACAGATGATGTATTTCTGTTGCCGCTATAACAACAAATACTAAAAACAGAATAAAATTAATATTTAAGGGGGGCTCCCATACAAAAAACGTGATTTTTTAGCCCTTTTTTTGATAAAAATGGTACGGAACCCTTCGTGCGCGAGTCCGACTCGCACTTGGCCAGTTTTTTTGTAAATGAAACTAAGAATAATTATGAATTAAAGTATTTATTATAGAAATTAAAACAAATGAATGATCTAGACTGTATGATGTAAATAAGTCAGTAATCAGACGTATATTAAGTAAGTAAATAAATGATGTTAAGTAGTTTTTCTTTTACTGTGAAACCGACAACGTGTTTCCATTAAAACTAATTTATCTACATCTACTACAAACCTGATAGACAGTTCAGTCATGGGATAATCTGATCATACAGGATTATTTTACAAAAATCTTGCAACAATTAGGCACAAGTTTTACTAAAAAATAAGTGAAATAACATATTTTCAAATTGAAAGCTGTGTTGTGTCAGCACTATCAGCTTAAACAGGGAACCCTATGTTACAAATACAATACTTAGAATAATACGAGAATCGGACATGCATTTCAAAGATAGGTAGGTACATATAATAGCTAATTAAAATTATTCACTTTTATTCTATATTCAGTACTTATTCTATGCGCCCCAACAATCAACATATCTCTTCGGACATGACAACGTAAGAGAACAATCAATATGTCTGTGTTATTGGATGATTAAGTAATTAAGTAGGTCCGTAAGTGGTTACAGGGTCAAGGTCAAGGATAAGGTGCCCCTAGAGATGGGCTCCATAGATATTTATACTTTTAAGTTACTGATAGGTGTATTTGTCGTTAATTCGGGACGAATCATGATTGCCAAACTAGGGAATATAAAAATAAGAACTCTCATTGAAACATTAACTGAGCCAAATAACTAAATAATAATGTGTACAATTAAGCGGACAAAGTAAGTACTAATCGTAATTATAGATATTGGAAAAATCTTCATCTTCACAGTCATCACTTTGCTTATCTCTTTTAGCAGACTCATCCAAAGTAGTTAAAATCCAACAGGATCGTCTATCCTGTACACTGCCAACACTTTTCTCTCCTACAACTGCCTTGACTTCCGATGAATCGACATCGACAGGCGACTCCGATAAATTTTTGTTATCCTCGCAATTTAAAATGTTAAAAGCGACTTTTCCATTCTCCATAATTAACGGCGAAAAGGAAAACCTCTCACTCTCATCTATTTGTTCTTCAGAATCGTTCTTGCCGCGAGCCTCTCTAACACCGTCCTCCCCAGCCGACGGAGACAGCTGTAAATATTTAGCGGTGTCGATGTTATACAGTTTGAAGAAGACGTTATTATCATCCCATATTGGAATCATCTTCCAGCTTAATTTCTTACTGGACCTGTAGTTGTCAACTACCCGCGCTTTCGTTGTTTTTGGTTCTAAAATCAGAGACTGATTGTTTAGTCTGTTAATTATGGCCATACAGTCTCCGTCGAAAATGTGTTGAAATACAGAGGGGAAATGCTCACACACAACTTCTTTGTAATTGTTGTTCCATAGTTTGTAAGCGTACGCGATGACATTTCCGACCTTATTCTGGAGGAGTTTGTTAACGACGTCACCGAGAGCTCCGCCGCAGAGTGTGTCAGTCAAACAGCCGGTCAGTATGACTGCGGCCTCGAAATCACCTTTAAAAACATATAGATACAATTCTCTTTTGAGTTCTTTGATACCCAAGTATGCTCTATAACAAGTTTTAAAGTAAGTTAATCGTAGTTTGTCTGGTAACAAATAAATAGGACAGTAAAATAACTGTTTCATCTTCCTTAGTTCGTCGCAGAGCATTTCAAATGAATTCATGTCGTATCCATAAACAATTACTTTTCCCCGCTCATTATTCACTATACGAGCAATATCTGTAACCTCAACTTTCATTAAGTCACGGTCTTCAAGGTCCACAGTGACTGTAAGGACAGAATTATCTTTTATGTAATTAACGGTAGCATTAGTATTATCTAGCGGGATTCTGTTAGGTATCCTTCTGTCGACATCCGGACCTCCGACAACTAATCTATACTCATAGTTAACATTGTAACAGTCGGGAAACCCGGTGAATATGCCATTGTTGAGATTGTTTCTCCCCTCACCAAAGTAGTCAACATGGTCTATTAGATTTTTAACACATAACGGTATCTTTAATAGTTGTCCGCCGAGACTGCTTAGCGACGGCAATTCAGAATAAGGATACAGTTTGTCCTTGTTGGTATTATAATTTGGGGGTTTGGCTTTTTGCCACTTGTCCATCGCCTTCGATGCTATTGCACTTATTTAAGGTTTAAAGAACTTATGTCTTCCAATATCTGAAAACAAAAAATAGAAGACATTATTTTCTTGAACAAACTTAAAGGATCATGGGCATTTTTCTATGAACTCTGGGCGTAAGAATAGAATAAAATAGAATTGAATGAAATAGAGACACTTGAAATATGTTGTCATTTTCAGTATTTTGCGGAAAATTTTACCTCTTATTCAGACTTAAAATAATAGTACATCTAAATATATAAAAGAAGAAACTGACTGACTGACTGACTCATCTATCAACGCACAGCCCAAACCGCTGGGTCTACAGATTCCAAATTTGGCAAATAGGTTCCTTATGTGGTCCAAGGGTGCACTAAGAAAGGATTTTTCAAAATTCACCCCCTAAGGGGGTTAAACGGGGCTCCAAAGTTTGTATGGGGAAACAAGATTAGTTAGACTATTTTATTCAAAACTTCACAGGAGTGCTCCTATTGATAAATGAGTAGAAACGGGTTTCAGGTTTTTTCAGAATTCAACCCCTAAGAGGGGGAAATGGGGTGGCAAAGTATAAAAATCAATGCACAGCCCAAACCGCTGAGTCTAGAGATTCTAATTTTGGCAAGTAGGTTCCTTACGTGGTCTAAGGGTGCACTAAGAAAGGATTTTTCAAAATTCAACCCCTAAGGGGGTTAAACGGGGATACAAAGTTTGTATAGGTAAAACAAGATTAGTTAGACTATTTTATTCGAAACTTCACAGGAGTGCTCCTATTGATAAATGAGTAGAAACGGGTTTCAGGTTTTTTCAGAATTCAACCCCTAAGAGGGGGAAATGGGGTGGCAAAGTATAAAAATCAATGCACAGCCCAAACCGCTGAGTCTAAAAATTTCAAATTTGGCACATTGGTTCCTTATGTAGTCTAGGGGTGCACTAAGAAAGGATTTTTCAAAATTCACCCCCTAAAGGGGTTTAACGGGGCTTCAAAGTCTGTATGGGGAAACAAGATTAGTTTGACTATTTTATTCGAAACTTCACAGGAGTGCTCCTATTGATAAATGAGTAGAAACGGGTTTCAGGTTTTTTTAGAATTCAACCCCTAAGAGGGGGAAATGGGGTGGCAAAATATAAAAATCAATGCACGGCCCAAACCGCTGAGTCTAGAGATTCCAAATTTGGCACATCTGTTCTTTTTGAGGTTTAGGGGTGCATTAAGAAAGGATTTTTCAAAATTCACCCCCTTAGGGGTTGGAACGGGAGTCCAAAGATTACATGGGGAAATAAGATTAGTTAGACTACTTTATGCGAAACTTAACAGGAGTACTCCTATCGATAAATGAGTTAACGTTTGTGTTTCAGGTTTTTTCAGAATTCAACCCCTAAAGGGGGAAATGGGGTAACAAAGCCTGAAATTCAACATAGCTATTGTTTGTATGGTGAATTGGGTTGGGTGTATTACAAAAACAACGATTTTAAAATTTAATGTGGCGGCCCTAAAATAACATCATTCCCTGTTGGGTGCGATGGGGTTGAAATGTCTAAAAATCAAAATGGGTGTCGATACCGAGATTATCAGGGGTGCTGATTACGAAAATGGCATTTATTTTGAGATCCAGAAGATGGCGGATTCGACTTCTATACAGGGATATTGTTGATTTATTGTGATGATTGTGATAACGATGATAATGATTTTGATTACGACGATAATGATTGTGATAACGATGATGGTGATTGTGATAGTGATTTTGATGGTGATTGTGATAGTGACGGTGATTGTGATGGTGATAGCGATAGTGATGGTGATTGTGACAGAGATGGTGATTGAGATAATGACGAAGATGATTGTGATTACGATGATAATGATTGTGATAACGAGGATAGCGATTGTGAATGTGATGGTGAGTGTGATTGTGTTAGTGATGGTGATTGTGATAGTGATGGCGGTTGTGATAATGATGATAGTGATTGTTCGTGAGGCACACAGCACATATTATGTTTTTCCTCCTTAATTTGTATCTTTTTATATTATTGTATGTGTGCTATAATAGCTGACGTCAAATAAATATTTTTTCTTTCTTTCTTTCTGATTGTGATTGTGATAGTGATTGTGATAGTGATTGTGATAGTGATAGTGATAGTGATTGTGATTGTGATAGTGATTGTGATTGTGATAGTGATTGTGATAACGAGGATAGCGATTGTGAATGTGATGGTGGGTGTGATTGTGTTAGTGATGGTGATTGTGATAGTGATGGTGATTGTGATAATGATTGTGGTTGTGATAGTGATGGCGATTGTGATAATGATGATAGTGATTGTGATCGTGATTGTGATAGTGATTGTGATTGTGATTGATATTGTGATTGTGATAGTGGATTGTGATTGTGATAATGATGGTGGTTGTGGTAGTGATGGTGGTTGTGATAATGATGGTGGTTGTGGTAGTGATGGTGGTTGTGATAATGATGGTGGTTGTGGTAGTGATGGTGGTTGTGATAGTGATGGTGATTTTGATGATAATAATAAATTGTGATAATGATGGTGGTTATTATATATATAAGGGGGGTTGTAGGTAGAAGTAAATAATACGAATGATTGTTCGATATTATAATAATGCATGTGAAGGTAGGCAGGAGATATATTAAACCAGTCTTTGCTCAACCACCGTGTTTGAATGCTGTGACCCTAGCTCCCTACTTAACAGCTTTAACAACAAAAATACTAAAAACAGAATAAACTTAATATTTAAGGGGGGCTCCCATAAAACAAACGTGATTTTTTGCCGTTTTTGTTTGATATTAATGACGGCAACAGGTAGACGCTTGAAATATTCGCAAAATATCTAGTTGTATATTCACTTTAACAATAAATAATTAAAATAAAATAAATATTTAAGGGGGGCTCCCATTCACCGGACACGGTGTTTTCGGGAGGTTCCTGCATCGAATCGGGCGCGAGGAAACGCCCGGGTGTTTCCACTGCGAGGATCGACCGGAGGACACGGTGGAGGTGTGCCCCGCATGGGCGGAACACCGCCGTGTCCTCGAAGCGGTGATTGGCGGCGGCGACCTCTCGCGTCGGGCCCTGGTCCGAGCTATGGTCCGGAGCGAAACGGAATGGGACGCCGTCACCTCCTTCTGCGAAGCAGTAATGCTAGAGAAGGAGGTGGCGGAACGTGAGAGGGAGAGAACGTCTCAACGTCCCGGCCGCCGCGGGAGACGCCCCGGGCGTCGGGGGCCTCCGCGTGGTCCCCGGCCACCGTAGACGCGGGCCTGTGGACGGTGGGCTATGGGCTAGCTCGCCGTCCGTCCGTCTCATGACGACAGGCCGTTTCGACGGCGCGTTCATGTTCCACGCGCGCCTCGAAGAGAGTCAGCAATAGGTAGGGGTCCGCAAGGGCCGATGCCTGCCGGGGTTGCGGGACTGTTCGAAAGAGATACCGTGGCCCCGGAACAGAAAGGGCGATGAAGGAACATGGATGGGTTTTAGTCAGTAAAAGTCTGACACTCCCTCCTGCTCCGCCCAGAGCGGGAGGAGTCATTTTGATGATTTCCCAACCGAAAAAAAAACAAAAAAAGGGGGTGGCTCCCATACAACAAACGTGTTTTGTTTTGTCTAATGTTGTATAGATAATGTATGTATGTAATGGCTGGATTTTATAGTAAATTAGGACTCTAGTGTAAACTAGATTTTTAACACATTTGCTCGTAAAGGGTCTCTTATTTCACCCATTTCAATATCGTAATGTATCTCATTACGTACTTGTGCAGTAATGTAAATGCTCCGTCTAAAACGAACGGTACTTTTTTAAATCTTAGCAAAGAGTTTTTATGTCAGAAAAGTGGTCAATATTTTATGAATAAAATTAACTGTGGGAGATGAAATATAATAAATAAACATTTAATTCTTTAATTTAATTAATTTTGATAATAAATTACAACCATTTATCTGTAACAAAAACACAAAAATATTAATTTACTTTATTAGTGTAATACTGGCTGTTTTTTTGTGTCTTTGCCTTAAAAAAAAGCGCTGATACGCGCGCATCGCTAATTTGTGAACAAGTAAAAGATTTATTCGTTTAAGAAAGTCAGAGTTTATTTCCTCACAAATATGTTATAAAACGTCGTATGACATGCGTGCGCTTTGATAATTACAGCCTCTGCTTTATTACAGCCCTCGCCTACGGCTCGTGCTAGCAATATCGCCTCAGCTGTAATTTTCAACTTACCGCACTTATATCATAACTAGCTGTTGCCCGCGGCTTCGCCCGCGTGATGTTCGGTAACTGTCCCACTGAATCATAATAAAGGGATAAATCGTGTCCTACATGTTAATCCAGGTTACAAACTATATATGTGCCAGTTTTTATAATCATCACAATTTATTATTATCATCAAAATCACCATCACTATCACAATCACCATCACTACCACAACCACAATCACTATCACAATTTATTATTATCATCAAAATCACCATCACTATCACAACCACCATCACTACCACAACCACCATCACTACCACAACCACCATCATTATCACAACCACCATCACTACCACAACCACCATCATTATCACAATCACAATCCACTATCACAATCACAATATCAATCACAATCACAATCACTATCACAATCACGATCACAATCACTATCATCATTATCACAATCACCATCACTATCACAACCCCAATCATTATCACAATCACCATCACTATCACAATCACCATCACTAACACAATCACACTCACCATCACATTCACAATCGCTATCCTCGTTATCACAATCACTATCACAATCACTATCACAATCACTATCACAATCACTATCACAATCACTATCACTATCACAATCACAATCACTATCACAATCACCATCACAATCACGATCACAATCAGAAAGAAAGAAAGAAAAAATATTTATTTGACGTCAGCTATTATAGCACACATACAATAATATAAAAAGATACAAATTAAGGAGGAAAAACATAATATGTGCTGTGTGCCTCACGAACAATCACTATCATCATTATCACAACCGCCATCACTATCACAACCACAATCATTATCACAATAACCATCACTATCACAATCACCATCACTAACACAATCACACTCACCATCACATTCACAATCGCTATCCTCGTTATCACAATCATTATCATCGTAATCACAATCATCTTCGTCATTATCACAATCACCATCTCTGTCACAATCACCATCACAATCACTATCACCATCACAATCACCGTCACTATCACAATCACCATCAAAATCACTATCACAATCACCATCATCGTTATCACAATCATTATCGTCGTAATCAAAATCATTATCATCGTTATCACAATCATCACAATAAATCAACAATAACCCTGTATAGAAGTCGAATCCGCCATCTTCTGGATCTCAAAATAAATGCCATTTTCGTAATCAGCACCCCTGATAATCTCGGTATCGACACCCATTTTGATTTTTAGACATTTCAACCCCATCGTACCCCAACAGGGAATGATGTTATTTTAGGGCCGCCACATTAAATTTTAAAATCGTTGTTTTTGTAATACACCCAACCCAATTCACCATACAAACAATAGCTATGTTGAATTTCAGGCTTTGTTACCCCATTTCCCCCTTTAGGGGTTGAATTCTGAAAAAACCTGAAACACAAACGTTAACTCATTTATCGATAGGAGTACTCCTGTTAAGTTTCGCATAAAGTAGTCTAACTAATCTTATTTCCCCATGTAATCTTTGGACTCCCGTTCCAACCCCTAAGGGGGTGAATTTTGAAAAATCCTTTCTTAATGCACCCCTAAACCTCAAAAAGAACAGATGTGCCAAATTTGGAATCTCTAGACTCAGCGGTTTGGGCCGTGCATTGATTTTTATATTTTGCCACCCCATTTCCCCCTCTTAGGGGTTGAATTCTAAAAAAACCTGAAACCCGTTTCTACTCATTTATCAATAGGAGCACTCCTGTGAAGTTTCGAATAAAATAGTCAAACTAATCTTGTTTCCCCATACAGACTTTGAAGCCCCGTTAAACCCCTTTAGGGGGTGAATTTTGAAAAATCCTTTCTTAGTGCACCCCTAGACTACATAAGGAACCAATGTGCCAAATTTGAAATTTTTAGACTCAGCGGTTTGGGCTGTGCATTGATTTTTATACTTTGCCACCCCATTTCCCCCTCTTAGGGGTTGAATTCTGAAAAAACCTGAAACCCGTTTCTACTCATTTATCAATAGGAGCACTCCTGTGAAGTTTCGAATAAAATAGTCTAACTAATCTTGTTTTACCTATACAAACTTTGTATCCCCGTTTAACCCCCTTAGGGGTTGAATTTTGAAAAATCCTTTCTTAGTGCACCCTTAGACCACGTAAGGAACCTACTTGCCAAAATTAGAATCTCTAGACTCAGCGGTTTGGGCTGTGCATTGATTTTTATACTTTGCCAAAGTCAGCAGTCTAGTGAGCTAGGGGGCGGTGAAGGAACCCCTGCAGCACAACCTACCGACCAATTACCAGTCAGTGCTGAACACAGCAAAATTCTAAGTGAAATATTATTGCAAGAAAAGATTTCCTAATAAGTTATGGCCCAAGTGATTAATTGGATATCTAACTATAGTATTATAAAGAGTTAACATTTGTTTGTAAGTTTGTATGTAGGGGGTAATCTCTGGAAGTAATGAACCGATTTTAAAAAATTCTTTCACCATTAGAAAGCTACATTCACCCTGAGTGACATAGGCTATATTTTATTCCCGTACTCCCACGGGAATAAAATATAGCCTATAGCACTCACGAATAATGTAGCTTTCTACCAGTGAAACAATTTTTTAAAATTGGTTCATTACTTCCGGAGATTACCCCCTACATACAAACTTACAAACAAATGTTACCTTTTTATAATATTAGTATAGATTTTGATGATAACAGTTTAAATAATTATAGCCTATTATAGGGCACCTCGAGTAAATTGGTGAGGTTAGGACTCAACACAAAAAGCCTATTATAGGGCACCTCGAGTAAATGGGTGAGGTTAGGTTGTCGGTGTGATGGCCGGAGGCGGGCTATGCGCCTCTCATCTCCCCACCGTACTGTCCAGTACGGTATGCGTACCCTAATTTTCGAAGATATGTGACCTACCAACCCGCATTAATAATAATAATATATTATTTACTTCTGGAAACAAAAGACCCATATCGTATATACTTACCTTTTTTTTTCGGATGGGAAATCATCAAATGACTCCTCCCGCTCTGGGCGGAGCAGGAGGGAGTGTCAGACTTTTACTGGCTAAAACCCATCCATGCTCCTTCATCGCCCTTTGTGTTCCGGGGCCACGGTATCTCTTTCGAACAGTCCCGCAACCCCATATCGTATATACCTTACAGACTAACATACATATTTAAATAAACTACAAAAACCTAATTAAACTTACTATTGTACACGAAGAGACGGCGTCATGTTGCGCTGCGTGGTGTCGCGTAGCCTTCCGCTGAATCGCCAATACGTCATGACACCCTTCGGCCAAAACTCTTCCTTGAGGAAGGTCTCAGTATGAGTCGGAACTCGCAGCACGAACGACAATTCGTGTTGTGGCGCGACTCTAACGCTCAACGTTCATTTGTTGCATTGGGCCCGCGTGGTGGATTATATGCATTATAGCCCGTTCGGGCCTGATGTTCTCTCTCATAGAGAGGAGGCCATGTGACCCAGCAGTGGAAACGTTAAAGGCTGATTATGCTTAAGCTACAACTAATCTTACTTACCTATATAATGTTAATAGATTGAACCATCGAGCGTACAGCTCGATATAAAACCTGAAGAAACAAAGGTACAACAAGAAGTGGAAGAAAGCAAGCCTGCTGAGCACAGCGACACTACACCGGAACTTAGTGAACTGGCTATGAACGTGAAAGACAATGTAAGTTATCATAAAACTTTTCTTCAAAGTTGGAAATGCATTCTGCGGCTGCATAGTGCAAGGCTAGAATGAATGCGCGGTCACTCGGTGAGGGTGACTACTGTGACGCAACTAGGTGACACACATAGTGTTTCGGACTTGTTGCAGTTAATTTCAAAATGTAATTTTTTACAGGGTGATTGGCAGCAAAGAGAACAAGAACTCTTGAAAAAAATTGAGCAATTGGAGAAAGTAAAGAACGAGAGGACCGAAGACGGAGTTAAACTTGAGTTGAAGGTAACACAAAATCTTTTACTTACTATTTATCAGTTGTGGGTTGCTGCGGCTTTGTTACTTACTGCTCTCACAGACTCAGGGCATGCCACTATCATAATACCCTATCTACATTTCATTAACAGGTCCGAGAAGAAGAGATCGATCTTCTCAGAGCTAGGGTACGGAATTTGGAGACGGAATTGCAAGCAGCTTTGTCCAAACCTAGCGGCAAGAACCACGAGATGATCGAAAATATCAAACAACAGCACGAAGAGGTTTGTTCCACTTGATAATTTATTTTCTTCATTTCACACAAGTTTTCACGTAATGAAATTCATATTGTATTGTTACAGTTGTTGAGCAAAGCGCGTGGCATGATCTTCGACAAGACCAAGATGGTAAAAAATCAAGAACTACAGATTGAAGCTTTAACGACGCAAGTACAGTCGCTTAAGGATATCAATGTGATTACAAAAGACCTGTTGGAAATTAGAAACTCTGAAGTTAAAGCTATGGAGGTAGGTGTCAAGTTGTCAATGATGAAACTAAGCCCGTATTTGGTGGAAATTGCAACGTTACCGCGTTAAATGTACCTATATGTGCAATTATTGGGAGCATCTCTTTTATGAGTATTCGTATTTACCTATTAACATGTAAGTGAACTAAAGTTATAAAATGTTCAACGGAAGTGGATGTTGTAAACTGTTGGGAGTTGAACGACTGGCTGGGGCCGGGGCGTGTCAGAAAAGTAAAAATGTATGAAATGTACAAAAAGATGCATGTAGACCGCGTTGGTTTGGGTGCAGGAAAAAATTTACCACTAATCTTCGGACATCCAATTGTGTTATGTTAAATCATGTGTGTTCCCAATCCTTGTGAGAATCTCTTGCTGTCGCCAATGTAAGCTCGGAGGGGTAACACTTTAGTGTCTGTATTCCAGGACCGCCTGCTGGCAATGGAAGCCAGGTTTCAGGCTGAGAAGGATAGATACGGATTGGTGCTGCAGCGAGCACAAACCAGCACTACCCTCAACGATGACTTGAAGAAGGAGTATGAAACCCAGCTTGCTATTTTCAAGGTTGGCACATTAGTATTTAGTTAGCTACGAATTGACTTGCGACACAAATTAAGTACTCATTTAATAAATTGATGTTCTCATTTTCTTCAACAGGAACTGAGACAGAAATATGAACAAAGGGTACAGGCGCTGGTATCTGAAAACACGCAGCTTAAAGAAATAGCTGCTTTAAAGGCTGGCAAGTCTGGCTAGAGGTACCGGCCGGGTTGCGCAAGCTCCTCCGTTTATTGCAGTCATGTCGTCTATATCTGACAATACGAGTATTATGAGCCTATACTACCTCAAATTAGCAACTCGTATTTGTGGTGGTTCAAACTTCGTTTGAAATACTGTTAGAATAACGTTCTAATCAGCTTGCACTACAAAGTGGTTGTTACGTCAGTCACTGCAGGCCAAATAGTGCGAAATGAGTGGTTTTTATTCTTTATAAAAACAAATTTTCGTCTTTTGGAAAAAATAAAAAACATAAGACCTGCTTTATAGTTAGTTCAGTTAGTATGCAAAGTTTCATGATATAATTTGAAGTACTTTTTGAATACCAGCGGTTTATTGTTCGATTTGGATTTTTTTCTATCGAGAAAATTTTATGGAATCGTGTTTTCGCCAAACAGGACTTTTACCTTGTATTTATTTCAAAATGCAGTATTTTAGGCGTACCGGAGGATCAAGCTAAGCTATTTGAGGTAGTATAGGCCCTTAACATCAATTGCTGGGTTTTTTATTAACATCAATCTACTCACGCGTGCTTTCGTCGTTGCCGACATTTACCCACAACAACTACAGCGCGGTTATAGGTCTCCTGCCAGACTGCAACAATTGACGCCATATTTCTTCATTCAACCAGCAGAATGATAAGTGAAATTACTACTGTCACTTAGAATCGCTGCTCTTAAAATTGTAATTATGTACTTAGAAATTAATACAGCGTGTACCAGAAAGATGTGGTAATATCCTACTTAAGGTCTTGAAAGACGTTACACCGTACCCGGGCTGTTAGTCACCGTAAAGTGATATCCACTCAAAGTGATACGTAATACCAATTTCATGACATTCACGGTTGTCATCAAAGTTCGGTGTACAACCGATGCCTGATAGTCACTGGATATCAGAAAGATACGTAATTGGCCTGCAGTGCTAGGTTGTATGTTGATTAAAATATGATTCAGGGCTGTAAGACGTATGTAGTTACAGAATTATAATCATGAAAATTATCAATACAACCCTCCAAGTTCATGTAACTCGATTCAATTACTATTTTCGACAAAATCATTCAATCGAGTAAGTAAGATCCCATGGGACAGTTATCAAACTTGACGCGGGCGAAGCCGCTGTCAGAAGCTAGTTTATAAATAAATTTAATTATGGGACAGGGACAGCTGATATATATTTTTCATTAAACTTCCTCGAAAACGGGTTCTTAACGCACTACGATTAGGTTCAACATGCAATGTATTTCACACGCGTGCATTTTTTCTCATTTTCCAAAATGCCGCAGATAAATACTTATACGAAGTTCAAATCGGTTCAGTGCCTATAGTCGGAGGTGAATGTTTTTTTTTAATTTGGGCAAAGCAATATTCGTCTTTACGGCGTAAATATTTTTTTTGATTATTCAAATCGTGTTTTTAAATAAAATATCATAGATACCTAAACATAATTATTTAAAACTAATATTTACTTTTTCAAACAAATTAACATTTGTTTGTGTTCTGAATTTTGTGTTTTTTTTAGCCTGTATTGTCCCACTGCTGGGCAAAGGCCTCCCCCAATTCCTTCCATGTGCTCTTTTTTCCTGCCTCCTCGAACCAACCCTCGCGGTACCTACGCGTCCAAATCGTCCCGCCACCTCTTTCTGGGTCGGCCTCGGCGGCGCCGCGCCGTCCGTCTTCTCGGCAACCATAGCGTGGAGACTTTTGCCCAGCGGTCATCGTGCATGCGACTGACTTGACCCGCCCAATCCCATTTTAGCCTAGCAGCCAGCCTTCATGCCAACGTCCACTATGCCCGTTTTGGAACGCAGCGTGGTGTTTCGAACCGTCTTGTCTTTTGACACCCAGAATACATAAAAACTATAAAAAAAATATTTTTGATATTAGGCTGTTTAACGGCTTTATACCTTTGCCTCTCCTTCAACCTGGCGAAAGCAAAGCGCAAAAATAAACATAGTTTCTCTTCTTATTTCATGACAAAAATATTTTTCGTGATTTTATTTTATTTTTTCAAAAGTGTATTGAAAAACGTCGTTTGATACACGTGCATAATTATTTGTTATTGCAGTTTTCGGCTTAAAAACACCCTCGCCTGCGGCTCGGGAGTTAATTCCGCCTCGATTGCAATAACAAACTTTCTCCACTAGTATCAAAATGTACCATGTTTGAATGTTGTTCCGTTTGATGGTCTGTTCACACCTTCCAGGTACACGCTGTATATTACAGGTCAACCTCGCTATTGGTCAGTTTAATTCTGACTAGTCAAGACGAAGGTCAATTATGTAGGTAATACCTAAGACTGTTTTCATTATCAAGTGATTGATGCGTTTAATAATATACGGGGTATGTTTTTTTTATGTGATTAGATGTATATTAATTTAAATAAAATATATTATTTTAACATTCGCAATAAAAAAGTTAAAAGAATTTGAATTTTATTTCTGATCTTTTACTATACTTACATACAAGAGTGGTGGATGTCGTCTGTACCTACTGAATGTGTGGCGGTAACAGTTTTAGTGTCGTAGCTTAATGTGCTGTCTGTCGTCTGTACCTACTGTCCCTACTGAATGTGTGGTGGTAACAGTTTTAGCGTCGTAGCTTAATGTGCTGGCTGGCGTCTGCACCTACTGAATGTGAGGTGGTAACTGTTGAAAGAAAGACGTGTGCTCAGTTCAAGGCGTTTATTATAAGAGAGCGAAACCATAGACCCATCCATGAAGGACGGAAACAACTAAAGGCGTGTACTATCGAGGACACTCCCGCCTGACCACCACTAAGCTCATTTTTGCTTGCACTCGCAACATAAAAACGCTCTCTAGCCCCACCCCGTTGACTTTGTGTAGAAAAAATGAATGAAAAGATACCGAATCGGCCGAGCGCACTGACGCACGTCAAAAGAGAGTTATTGTTATTTTGCGCGCCAAAGTTGACGCTTTCCTAATAGGCCCAAACTTTAAGGGGGCGTGGCTCGGCGCCTCCGCATGATTTAAGCGAAAAAAGCATCGTAGCATAATGTGCTGTCTGATGTCTGTACCTACTGAATATGTGGTGGTAACAGTTTCAGCGTCGTAGCTTAATGTGCTGACTGGCTTCTGTACCTAATGTCGCTACTGAATGTGTGGTGGTAACAGTTTTAGCGTCGTAGCTTAATGTGCTGACTGGCGTCTGTACCTAATGTCGCTACTGAATGTGTGGTGGTAACAGTTTTAGCGTCGTAGCTTAATGTGCTGGCTGTCGTCTGTACCTACTGAATGTGTGGTGGTAACAGTTTTAGCGTCGTAGCTTAATGTGCTGACTGGCTTCTGTACCTAATGTCGCTACTGAATGTGTGGTGGTAACAGTTTTAGCGTCGTAGCTTAATGTGCTGACTGGCGTCTGTACCTAATGTCGCTACTGAATGTGTGGTGGTAACAGTTTTAGCGTCGTAGCTTAATGTGCTGGCTGTCGTCTGTACCTACTGAATGTGCGGTGGTAACAGTTTTAGCGTCGTAGCTTAATGTGCTGACTGGCTTCTGTACCTAATGTCGCTACTGAATGTGTGGTGGTAACAGTTTTAGCGTTGTAGCTTAATATGCTGACTGGCGTCTGTACCTAATGTCGCTACTGAATGTGTGGTGGTAACAGTTTTAGCGTCGTAGCTTAATGTGCTGACTGGCGTCTGTACCTAATGTCGCTACTGAATGTGTGGTGGTAACAGTTTTAGCGTCGTAGCTTAATGTGCTGACTGGCGTCTGTACCTAATGTCGCTACTGAATGTGTGGTGGTAATAGTTTTAGCGTCGTAGCTTAATGTGCTGACTGGCGTCTGTACCTAATGTCGCTACTGAATGTGCGGTGGTAACAGTTTTAGCGTCGTAGCTTAATGTGCTGACTGGCGTATGTACCTAATGTCGCTACTGAATGTGTGGTGGTAACAGTTTTAGCGTCGTAGCTTAATGTGCTGGCTGTCGTCTGTACCTACTGAATGTGCGGTGGTAACAGTTTTAGCGTCGTAGCTTAATGTGCTGACTGGCTTCTGTACCTAATGTCGCTACTGAATGTGTGGTGGTAACAGTTTTAGCGTCGTAGCTTAATGTGCTGGCTGTCGTCTGTACCTACTGAATGTGCGGTGGTAACAGTTTTAGCGTCGTAGCTTAATGTGCTGACTGGCTTCTGTACCTAATGTCGCTACTGAATGTGTGGTGGTAACAGTTTTAGCGTCGTAGCTTAATGTGCTGGCTGTCGTCTGTACCTAATGTCGCTACTGAATGTGTGGTGGTAACAGTTTTAGCGTCGTAGCTTAATGTGCTGGCTGTCGTCTGTACCTACTGAATGTGCGGTGGTAACAGTTTTAGCGTCGTAGCTTAATGTGCTGGCTGTCGTCTGTACCTACTGAATGTGTGGTGGTAACAGTTTCAGCGTCGTAGCTTAATGTGCTGACTGGCGTCTGTACCTAATGTCGCTACTGAATGTGTGGTGGTAACAGTTTTAGCGTCGTAGCTTAATGTGCTGGCTGTCGTCTGTACCTACTGAATGTGCGGTGGTAACAGTTTTAGCGTCGTAGCTTAATGTGCTGGCTGTCGTCTGTACCTACTGTCGTTACTGAATGTGTGGTGGTAACAGTTTTAGCGTCGTAGCTTAATGTGCTGGCTGATGTCTGTACCTACTGAATGTGTCTGTATGTACCTCCCACTAGGTGGACCGATGACCTGGTGAAGGTTGCGGGAATCCACTGGATGAGAGTCGCACGGGACCGGTTAATGTGGCGACACTTGGGGGAGGCCTATGTCCAGCAGTGGACGTCTTTCGGCTGAAATGATGATGATGACTGAATGTGTCGGCGTCTCCTCCACACTGATACAAGCCTCGTTTGTTTTTAGGGTTCCGTACCCAAAGGGTAAAAAAGGGACCCCTATTACTAAGACTTCGCTGTCTGTCCGTCTGTCTGTCACCAGGCTGTATCTCATGAACCGTGACAGCTAGACAGTTGAAATTTTCACAGATGATGTATTTCTGTTGCCGCTATAACAACAAATACTAAAAACAGAATAAAATTAATATTTAAGGGGGGCTCCCATACAAAAAACGTGATTTTTTAGCCCTTTTTTTGATAAAAATGGTACGGAACCCTTCGTGCGCGAGTCCGACTCGCACTTGGCCAGTTTTTTTGTAAATGAAACTAAGAATAATTATGAATTAAAGTATTTATTATAGAAATTAAAACAAATGAATGATCTAGACTGTATGATGTAAATAAGTCAGTAATCAGACGTATATTAAGTAAGTAAATAAATGATGTTAAGTAGTTTTTCTTTTACTGTGAAACCGACAACGTGTTTCCATTAAAACTAATTTATCTACATCTACTACAAACCTGATAGACAGTTCAGTCATGGGATAATCTGATCATACAGGATTATTTTACAAAAATCTTGCAACAATTAGGCACAAGTTTTACTAAAAAATAAGTGAAATAACATATTTTCAAATTGAAAGCTGTGTTGTGTCAGCACTATCAGCTTAAACAGGGAACCCTATGTTACAAATACAATACTTAGAATAATACGAGAATCGGACATGCATTTCAAAGATAGGTAGGTACATATAATAGCTAATTAAAATTATTCACTTTTATTCTATATTCAGTACTTATTCTATGCGCCCCAACAATCAACATATCTCTTCGGACATGACAACGTAAGAGAACAATCAATATGTCTGTGTTATTGGATGATTAAGTAATTAAGTAGGTCCGTAAGTGGTTACAGGGTCAAGGTCAAGGATAAGGTGCCCCTAGAGATGGGCTCCATAGATATTTATACTTTTAAGTTACTGATAGGTGTATTTGTCGTTAATTCGGGACGAATCATGATTGCCAAACTAGGGAATATAAAAATAAGAACTCTCATTGAAACATTAACTGAGCCAAATAACTAAATAATAATGTGTACAATTAAGCGGACAAAGTAAGTACTAATCGTAATTATAGATATTGGAAAAATCTTCATCTTCACAGTCATCACTTTGCTTATCTCTTTTAGCAGACTCATCCAAAGTAGTTAAAATCCAACAGGATCGTCTATCCTGTACACTGCCAACACTTTTCTCTCCTACAACTGCCTTGACTTCCGATGAATCGACATCGACAGGCGACTCCGATAAATTTTTGTTATCCTCGCAATTTAAAATGTTAAAAGCGACTTTTCCATTCTCCATAATTAACGGCGAAAAGGAAAACCTCTCACTCTCATCTATTTGTTCTTCAGAATCGTTCTTGCCGCGAGCCTCTCTAACACCGTCCTCCCCAGCCGACGGAGACAGCTGTAAATATTTAGCGGTGTCGATGTTATACAGTTTGAAGAAGACGTTATTATCATCCCATATTGGAATCATCTTCCAGCTTAATTTCTTACTGGACCTGTAGTTGTCAACTACCCGCGCTTTCGTTGTTTTTGGTTCTAAAATCAGAGACTGATTGTTTAGTCTGTTAATTATGGCCATACAGTCTCCGTCGAAAATGTGTTGAAATACAGAGGGGAAATGCTCACACACAACTTCTTTGTAATTGTTGTTCCATAGTTTGTAAGCGTACGCGATGACATTTCCGACCTTATTCTGGAGGAGTTTGTTAACGACGTCACCGAGAGCTCCGCCGCAGAGTGTGTCAGTCAAACAGCCGGCCAGTATGACTGCGGCCTCGAAATCACCTTTAAAAACATATAGATACAATTCTCTTTTGAGTTCTTTGATACCCAAGTATGCTCTATAACAAGTTTTAAAGTAAGTTAATCGTAGTTTGTCTGGTAACAAATAAATAGGACAGTAAAATAACTGTTTCATCTTCCTTAGTTCGTCGCAGAGCATTTCAAATGAATTCATGTCGTATCCATAAACAATTACTTTTCCCCGCTCATTATTCACTATACGAGCAATATCTGTAACCTCAACTTTCATTAAGTCACGGTCTTCAAGGTCCACAGTGACTGTAAGGACAGAATTATCTTTTATGTAATTAACGGTAGCATTAGTATTATCTAGCGGGATTCTGTTAGGTATCCTTCTGTCGACATCCGGACCTCCGACAACTAATCTATACTCATAGTTAACATTGTAACAGTCGGGAAACCCGGTGAATATGCCATTGTTGAGATTGTTTCTCCCCTCACCAAAGTAGTCAACATGGTCTATTAGATTTTTAACACATAACGGTATCTTTAATAGTTGTCCGCCGAGACTGCTTAGCGACGGCAATTCAGAATAAGGATACAGTTTGTCCTTGTTGGTATTATAATTTGGGGGTTTGGCTTTTTGCCACTTGTCGGCCATCGCCTTCGATGCTATTGCACTTATTTAAGGTTTAAAGGACTTAAGTCTTCCAATATCTGAAAACAAAAAATAGAAGACATTATTTTCTTGAACAAACTTAAAGGATCATGGGCATTTTTCTATGAACTCTGGGCGTAAGAATAGAATAAAATAGAATTGAATGAAATACAGACACTTGAAATATGTTGTCATTTTCAGTATTTTGCAGAAAATTTTACCTCTTATTCAGACTTAAAATAATAGTACATTATGATATAAGTGCGGTAAGTTGAAAATTACAGCTGAGGCGATATTGCTAGCACGAGCCGTAGGCGAGGGCTGTAATAAAGCAGAGGCTGTAATTATCAAAGCGCACGCATGTCATATGACGTTTTATAACATATTTGTGAGGAAATAAACTCTGACTTTCTTAAACGAATAAATCTTTTTAATACAGTTGCTCAAAAAGTGGTGTATTGCAGGGACGTATAGCGTTCGGGATGAGGGCTATTACATACTAGTGCTTTTTTTTTACCTTACCCGAACTCGTGCGTTCTCTTTCCCAACTGTCAAAATAATGTCTATTAAAAAGAAGAACCAACCATGAAGTTTTTACTAAAGAGTTTTTGTGATTCATACAAATACGTATATTTCTAAAAAGAAGCTACTAATTTATTTCAATATCAGATTTAATGATTTAATTGAATGAGTTAGGTTAGGTTAGGTTTAATTTCATTTCATCTCATTAAATTTCATTTTCATTTCATATCAATAAAAAAAATCTACTGAAGATTATGCTGTATGGATAGTTCCCTTTGCCTACCAAAATGGGTGAAGAAAAAAAAGCACTGCTTATATTCTACGGTTGGCGCCATTTTCCAGAAATTTTCTTTGCGAGTTTAGTTGTTTCATTTTTTCGCAACTGTATTAAAAATAGTCGTTCATTACACCTGCGGAACTGTCATTGCAACTTGTTCCGACTGTCAACCCTCGCCTTCGGCTGCGCTTCGGCTCGGGTAGACTTTTGTCGGAACTCTTTGCAATGACAGCCTTTCCGCACTTGTAATGAAATATACTATTTACTTGTTCACAAATTAGCGATGCGCGCGTATCAGCGCTTTTTTTTAAGGCAAAGACACAAAAAACAGCCAGTATTACACTAATAAAGTAAATTAATATTTTTGTGTTTTTGTTACAGATAAATGGTTGTAATTTATTATCTAAATTAATTTAATTAAAGAATTAAATGTTTATTTATTATATTTCACCTCCCACAGTTAATTTTATTCATAAAATATTGACCACTTTTCTGACATAAAAACTCTTTGCTAAGATTTAAAAAAGTACCGTTCGTTTTAGACGGAGCATTTACATTACTGCACAAGTACGTAATGAGATACATTACGATATTGAAATGGGTGAAATAAGAGACCCTTTACGAGCAAATGTGTTATAAATCTAGTTTACACTAGAGTCCTAATTTACTATAAAATCCAGCCATTACATACATACATTATCTATACAACATTAGACAAAACAAAACACGTTTGTTGTATGGGAGCCCCCCCCCTTTTTTTTTTCGGTTGGGAAATCATCAAAATGACTCCGCCCGCTCTGGGCGGAGCAGGAGGGAGTGTCAGACTTTTACTGACTAAAACCCATCCATGTTCCTTCATCGCCCTTTCTGTTCTGGGGCCACGGTATCTCTTTCGAACAGTCCCGCAACCCCGGCAGGCATCGGCCCTTGCGGACCCCTACCTATTGCTGACTCTCTTCGAGGCGCGCGTGGAACATGAACGCGCCGTCGAAACGGCCTGTCGTCATGAGACGGACGGACGGCGAGCTAGCCCATAGCCCACCGTCCACAGGCCCGCGTCTACGGTGGCCGGGGACCACGCGGAGGCCCCCGACGCCCGGGGCGTCTCCCGCGGCGGCCGGGACGTTGAGAGGTTCTCTCCCTCTCACGTTCCGCCACCTCCTTCTCTAGCATTACTGCTTCGCAGAAGGAGGTGACGGCGTCCCATTCCGTCTCGCTCCGGACCATGACTCGGACCAGGGCCCGACGCGAGAGGTCGCCGCCGCCAATCACCGCTTCGAGGACACGGCGATGTTCCGGCCATGCGGGGCACACCTCCACCGTGTGCTCCACCGTGTCCTCCGGTCGATCCTCGCAGTGGAAACACCCGGGCGTTTCCTCGCGCCCGATTCGATGCAGGAACCTCCCGAAAACACCGTGCCCGGTGAATGGGAGCCCCCCTTAAATATTTATTTTATTTTAATTATTTATTGTTAAAGTGAATATACAACTAAATACTTTGCGAATATTTCAAGCGTCTACCTGTTGCCGTCATTAATATCAAACAAAAACGGCAAAAAATCACGTTTGTTTTATGGGAGCCCCCCTTAAATATTAAGTTTATTCTGTTTTTAGTATTTTTGTTGTTAAAGCTGTTAAGTAGGGAGCTAGGGTCACAGCATTCAAACACGGTGGTTGAGCAAAGACTGGTTTAATATATCTCCTGCCTACCTTCACATGCATTATTATAATATCGTACAATCATTCGTATTATTTACTTCTACCTACAACCCCCCTTATAATTAATTCAAATCAAGATTTACGATCTATTCTTACAATAAAGAAAAGAAATAAAAATAAACTAATTACATCATATAGACAACATTAAGATATTATTAGGTACACGATTCCATGCCATATAAATCTATTAAAATAGTAACAATTAATAATGATTTACATTCTATTCTTACAATAAAGAAAAGAAATAAAAATAAACTAATTACAATACGGCCGATGTATCTTGGCGAGTCTGAACATAGGCTCTGAGAACTTTAGCGCATGTACACTCGTGAAGAAAACTGTTATTGTCTTTATTTTTTAAAAACCAATGTATGAATAAAATTACCATAATATGCTTTGGTTGGCATATTTGGCGAATAATATAAGTGCCAACTGACACTTGCAAATACTGCAAATAGAACAAACTTAACACTAAACAAAAAAACTAAACAATAATAATAACCAATAATAAATAATTCACAACAATAACAACGAAAACTTTTATAACCGACTGTACTCAAGACAGAGATAGTGACACGAAAACGACACTAATGCTAACGTGTGAGTGAGACATATTACCGTGTACCGAGCATTGCCGAATAAGCACGAAGCTTCACGAAGTAATCAAATAGGGATGTCCAATACGCGTTCCTGAGGGAGCTGTTTAATCGATTTTTATTCAAATCGATTAAAATTAAGTCAAAAAATATATTTATTTTTAATTTTTTAAGGAGATTTTAAATTTTCTCAAATAGTCGTTACTCAAGTAGTCGTTAATAGATAACTGATATTTTATGTAAATCATGTCTTTCAACCGAGAAAATAAAATTTAATAAGTTTTTTTTAATTTCAATCGAAATCCCGTTTATTCACAAACAAAATACACTATATTTGTAAATCTATTTCGTTTAATATCCTAAATAAACAAAAATCAATTAATTCTATTTAAAACTAATCGATTACGATATTAGATTGAATAAAGGGTCGATTGTGTTTATTTTTGGTCAATCTCTAGCCTAGACCACCGCCCCCCGCACGTCGCCTCATGCCACCATTTGGTTCCTCAAAACAGTGATTGCGCAACCTTCTGCGCGAAGTTCGGACTCGCCAAGATACGTTGACCGTATTGTACATCGTATAAACAAAAGATATTATTATTATGTACATTATTAATTACATGATATTTAATTCTATTAAAATAGTAACAATTCATAATTATTTGATTATAGATTAATTTTAAATTTTCTGTTTGAGTTACATGCATATTTTCCTTTTCTATGTTTAGAGGTTATTACAATCACCGTCGTTTTTTTTTTTTTTTTTTTTTTTTTTTTAAATTTATTTTTTTATTTTTTTTTCAAAATGCTCAAACAGTATATACCCTTAGTTCTTTAATCAGCGAATTGCCATTTGATTTCTTCATGTTGATTGTCCCCACGATCAGGTGGTTTCACTGTCCTGCCAGAACGAGTTTTATAATAATTAGTGGTACAGCTGTTATGGTCTATGTGTGTCATCGTTGGAGCACTGGAGCCGCTGTGTGACTCATCGCCGGGCATGGCACGACTTTGTGGACTGTCTATATTTATATCATCATATGTATAGTGTTCATTTGGTTGTTCGTAATCACGCCTGTTTGAATCAATGATTATATGTTTTCTATTTCGTCTTATGATTTGTCCTGTATTCATTCGTCTATACTAATATTATAAAGAGGAAACCTTTGTATTTTTGTATGTTTGTATTGAATAGGCTCAAAAACTACTGGACCGATTTCAAAATTTCTTTTACCATTACTTAGAGGGATTCTTCCGAATCCGTATAGGCTATATTTTATCCCCGTACTCCCACGGGAACGGGCGGGGGAACTACGCGGGTGAAACCGCGGGACGTCCGCTAGTATTAAATAAGATCGGTTTGCTAACAAACGTTGAATAATTCCATTAGTCCAATGATTATGCATTTTAATTTTGACTTTTTGGTTTACGATAAGTGGTAAAGTAAAGTGTAAAGTCTGACAACCAGTCTTACCAAGGGGTATCGTATTACCTGGTACTAACTGGGTTGTGGAGGTCAGATAGGCAGTCGCTCCATGTAAAATACTGGTATTCAGCTGCATCCGGTAAAACTGGAAGCCGACCCCGACGTAGTTGGGAAAAGGCTAGGCAGATGATGATGGTTTACGATAAGTGGTTTTAGCCTTTTTGATCCTCTGTCAAAGTATTTTTTCTGCTCTAATTGTCGATTCTCTAATTTATTTGACACATTCTCCTGTATTTTTGGTTGTAGAAGATGTGGAGAACATGGAATGATACTTCGTAGTTTTCTGTTGTATAACAGCTCGGCAGGCGAACTTAACTCATTGCTTATCGGCGTATTGAGATATTCTAACAATCCTAAACTAAAGTCGGTATTATTGAAGGTGGTCTTTTTCATCATATTTTTTATTGTCTGGACCGCTCTTTCGACCTGTCCATTTGATTGTGGGTACCTAGGTGACGACGTTATGTGTTGAAAACTCCAGTTCAATGAAAACTCTTTAAACATATTAGATGAAAATTCCGGGCCATTATCTGACATGACTATTTGTGGTATTCCATGACGTCTAAACAATGTTTTTATTTGCTTGATTACCTCTGAGGATGTAGTCGAACCCAATTCAACAACTTCTATGAACTTACTATAATAATCTACGACTATCAAATAAGATTTATTTCCGTAGTAGAAGATATCTGTGCCTATCTTGTACCAAGCTCTGTCGGGTATGTCATGCGGTATTAACGGCTCTTTTGTGTTGTCTTTTCTGTATGTTAAACAGGCCTCACAGTGTGATAAGTAATCCTGTAATTGTGAATTTATATTTGGCCAATATATGATTTCTCTAGCCCTAAAGCTTACACTTTTCTATCCCTAAGTGTCCTATATGTATTTTTTGTAACATTGTTTCACGCATGCAGTTTGGTATGATGATTCTATTACCTTTCCAGATTAGTCCATAGTTCACGGTTAACTCATCCCTGCTATCCCAATATGGTTTTAATTCGTTATTAATTTCACTTTTATGCATGGGCCATCCTTTCTTTATTATCTTTTTTAGTCCTTGCATTTCGCTGTCTTCCCTAGTGCATTTTTGTATTTCTAAGAAGTGTGTGTCTGTTAGAGGATTCATCGTTGTTATAACACACACTTGTGCTTGTGCTTCGAGGTGATCGCGCGTAGTGGTATTATCTGTTTGTGGCAACGCCGCTCGTGATAATGCGTCCGCTATGTATAGATATTTACCTGGTTTATATATCAGTGTAAACGAGTACGGTTGAAGTCGCATTAACATTCTCTGTAGGCGTGCTGGCGCATTCACCAATGGCTTGTTTATGGGTAAAGACCAAAATTTTGACGCATTTGCCCAATCAAAAACTTCCCAACTATTTTTCTTGAAAACTATGTCTGATAGAATTTTACGACAATTAATACTAAATTAAATGGTTATTTGTCCAGCATGCCAAATACTCAAAGTTATAGAATAATGCTCGATACCAGAGTAAATTAAATAATTTCTCCACTAACCCGACCAAATTATGTACAAAACGGCTTAATAATTTTGGAGGGTGAACTTTGAGGATATTTCTGAACAAGTTCTATGTAACATAGAGGCTGAATGTTGAATTCTACAGCAATAGCGTATAATCGGCAACCCTTTTCACATTATACTGTAATGAACTAACCGCAATATCATGCTTATTTACAGTTCTTTTTATTTATGTGCGATTTTACACAATTGTGCTACTTATTTTGTGCAACCGTTTTCATTGGCTGTTTATATAGACTTGAAACAAGGTTGGATTTCGTTTTGGAGGACTGGCAACACTGCGCGTAATTGTCTATGACAGCTAAAGCCTAACGGCCAAATGGAATCATTTCCAATGTCAAACTCAAAGTGATTTAGCGTGGTCAGAAAATTTTCGGCAGGTTTATCGACGTTTTTTACGGTAAGTCTAGTGTTTTAATTATAATTTAATAGTGCTCTAGGTAACAAAAAACATGGGCTTTTGTGTAATGTTCATTTCAATACGATTCACAGTGTAGTTTTTGAGGAATCAATACTTATTCACTGTGCTACCTCACAATTGTGACACTTTTGTATTACTTTTGTAACACCAGTTGAACAATTTCTGTGTCACCACAATTGTGCTACCATAATAAGGTTGGGATACACTTAGTAATATAGTTGTTTAGCATTTGATGAGTGGTTGAGTATTGGGATAGTTTTTATTAAGAATATGCCCATCGCACGCCCAATAGCAGACAATAGACACATGGTGTGCAATTTACGTTTTAAGGTTAAGAGCGTTTACGACTTACGGCATTTCATACAAACTTTCAAGTCCTTAATTTTCGAAATGACTGGACCGATTTTAATGAAACTTCATACGCATAAGCAGGATACATAGCTCTACAAAGTTAATAGAGAACATTTTTACATTATCAAACTTTGCCTATAGTGGCAAATTTATACTGTTTTGGTCGTCACAAGCCAACTAATAGGCATGAAATAAGACTTTTTCTTTTTAACTTTCAGATGCCACTTACTTCGGCAGAAAAGTCCAAAAGATATAGTGAACGATAAAAAAATATAATCCTGAAAAATTTGAAGCTTTACAAAAAAAAATGTAAAGGACACAACAATTGTACAAGACCAAGACAGCTGTTTTGACAAAAGAACAGAGAGAAGAACGAAGGAAAAACTTTGAAACTTTATCAAAGGAAAACCTAATTTTTTTGGTGTTTTTTATGTTAAAACCTAGTACCTATTTACCTACTTTAAATTTTGGAGACATAATATAACTTGCTCAAGATTATAATTTTGTTTTAATTTCGTCTGAGTGCACTTAATTTTGCCAAAAATGTTAGATATTGATGTCTGCTTTTCTACATTTATAAACTATATGAAACTCCTAATGTAACCTCAACTTTATAGTTTTTTGCTACCATTTTGTGCCACTATTGTGTTACTGTAGTGTAAATTTCTGTGCGACTTTTGCGTCACTATCGCACAACATTTTGTGTCACTATTGTGTCATTTGCGTCAATATTTTGGACTTCACCCTTATAATACTCACTAATGGCTTGTGATCTGTTTCTATCGTTACATCATTTCGGCCATATAAATATACCTAAGTATAGAATCGCTCACATGCAAATACACAGGCATATAATTCCTTTTCGATCTGAGCATAATTCTGCTCAGTTTTTGTTAAGGATTTCGAAGCGTAACATACGGGATAGTTGTCCTGCATTAAACAGGCACCTAAACCATTTTTACTCGTATCTACTGAGATAACTATGGGTTTTTCTAGTGTGTAGTATCTTAACACGGGTGGACTAGCTAACTGCTTTTTTAACATTTCGAAACATTGTTCATGTGAATGATCCCAGTGCCATGCTACGTCTTTTCTTAACAACTCACGAAGAATGGATGTTTTTTCAGAAAAATGTTCTATGAAATTACTAACATAAGTTATCATCCCTAAGAATCTTTCAACATCTTTTACATTTTGTGGCCTTGGCATATTTTTAATAGCCAATACCTGTGACTCGTCGGGGCAGATGCCGTCTTTTGTTATTTTATGCCCTAAGTACGTTAGCTCACTCAACCCTATTATTATTATTTCCTTACACCGTTTCAAGACTGCACGTAATCTCTGATCATGTATTTCCTTTGTTTCTGCATAAATAAGGAGGTCATCAATAAACAATATGACTCCCTCAATATCATCGAAATGTTCATATAATCGTTTATGAAAAATTTCTGACGCCGATGTTATACCGTAGGGCATTAAAAATTTAAACTTTTCAAAGATTGTGTTAAATGTACAGAGGTCTGTGCTGGCTGGGTGTAAATTTACATGCCAAAATCCCTGTTTGGCATCTAATGTACAATACGGCCGATGTATCTTGGCGAGTCTGAACATAGGCTCTGAGAACTTTAGCGCATGTACACTCGTGAAGAAAACTGTTATTGTCTTTATTTTTTAAAAACCAATGTATGAATAAAATTACCATAATATGCTTTGGTTGGCATATTTGGCGAATAATATAAGTGCCAACTGACACTTGCAAATACTGCAAATAGAACAAACTTAACACTAAACAAAAAAACTAAACAATAATAATAACCAATAATAAATAATTCACAACAATAACAACGAAAACTTTTATAACCGACTGTACTCAAGACAGAGATAGTGACACGAAAACGACACTAATGCTAACGTGTGAGTGAGACATATTACCGTGTACCGAGCATTGCCGAATAAGCACGAAGCTTCACGAAGTAATCAAATAGGGATGTCCAATACGCGTTCCTGAGGGAGCTGTTTAATCGATTTTTATTCAAATCGATTAAAATTAAGTCAAAAAATATATTTATTTTTAATTTTTTAAGGAGATTTTAAATTTTCTCAAATAGTCGTTACTCAAGTAGTCGTTAATAGATAACTGATATTTTATGTAAATCATGTCTTTCAACCGAGAAAATAAAATTTAATAAGTTTTTTTTAATTTCAATCGAAATCCCGTTTATTCACAAACAAAATACACTATATTTGTAAATCTATTTCGTTTAATATCCTAAATAAACAAAAATCAATTAATTCTATTTAAAACTAATCGATTACGATATTAGATTGAATAAAGGGTCGATTGTGTTTATTTTTGGTCAATCTCTAGCCTAGACCACCGCCCCCCGCACGTCGCCTCATGCCACCATTTGGTTCCTCAAAACAGTGATTGCGCAACCTTCTGCGCGAAGTTCGGACTCGCCAAGATACGTTGACCGTATTGTACCAAAATATTTTGCACCGGATAGGTTGGCGGTTATTTCTTCTAGTGTAGGTAACTTAAAATGTTCTCGCTTTATTGCTTTGTTTAAGTCACGCGGGTCTAAAGTTTCTTTACTTAATAGATTTTCAATGCTCCAGGGTAGCCCGCGAAATTCAAATTTTCTTACGTTTTTGCAATTTGCAGGCCAGTGCTAGGCTGTATGTTGATTAAAATATTACTCCTGGCTGTAAGACGTATGTAGTTACAGAATTATAAGCCTCAACATTATCAATACAACCCTCCAAGTTCATGTAACTCGATTGAATGACTTTTTCATGAAATAGTCATTCAATCGAGTTACATGATTATGCGGGATGGTTAGAGCATTCACCTTAAGATTGATTGGGAAAATTTGTCAGTTTCAGGTAGTTTAAATGTGCTGGCTGGCACCTACTGTCCTTAGTCCTACTGAAAGTGTGGTGTTAACAGTTTTCGGCGTCCCCTCCACACTGATACAAGCCTCGAGTTTTTTTTAAATTAAACTAAGATTAATTATGATTAAAAGTATTTAATATAGAAATTAAAACAAATGAATGATTTTTACTGTATGATGTAAATAAGTCAGTAATCAGACGGATAATACGTAAGTAAATTAAATAAATGATGTTAGTTTTTCTTTTACTGTGAAATCGACAACGTGTTTCGATTAAAACTATTTTTTCTACATCTACTACAAACCTGATAGGTAGGTCAGTCATGGGATAATCTGATCATACTGGATTATTCTACAAAAATCTTGCAACAATTAGGCACAAGTTTTACTAAAAAATAAGTGAAATAACATATTTTCAAATTGAAAGCTGTGTTATGTCAGCAATATCAGCTTTAACAGGGAATCCTGTGTTACAAATACAATACTATTAGAATAATACGAGAATCGGACATGCATTTCAAAGATAGGTACATACAAATTATTCACTTTTATTCAATATTTAGTACTTATGATTTAAGCTATGCGCCCCAACAATCAACATATCTCTTCGGACATGACAACGTAAGAGAACAATCAATATGTCTGTGTTATTGGATGATTAAGTAATTAAGTAGGTCCGTAAGTGGTTACAGGGTCAAGGTCAAGGATAAGGAGCTCCTAGAGATGGGCTCCATAGATATTTATACTTTAAAGTTACTGATAGGTGTATTTGTCGTTAATTCGGGACGAATCATGATTGCCAAACTAGGGAATATAAAAATAAGAACGCTCATAGAAACATTAACTGAGCCAAATAACTAAATAATAATGTGTACAATTAAGCGGACAAAGTAAGTACTAATCGTAATTATAGATATTGGAAAAATCTTCATCTTCACAGTCATCACTTTGCTTATCTCTTTTAACCGACTCATCCAAAGTAGTTAAAATCCAACAGGATCGTCTATCCTGTACACTGCCAACATTTTTCTCTCCTACAACTGCTTTGACTTCCGAGGAATCGACATCGACAGGCAACTCCGATAAATTTTTGTTATCCTCGCAATTTAAAATGTTAAAAGCGACTTTTCCATTCTCCATAATTAACGGCGAGAAGGAAAACCTCTCACTCTCATCTATTTGTTCTTCAGAATCGTTCTTGCCGCGAGCCTCTCTAACACCGTCCTCCCCAGCCGTGGGAGACAGCTGTAAATATTTAGCGCTGTCGATGTTATACAGTTTGAAGAAGACGTTATTAACATCCCATATTGGAATCATCTTCCAGCTTAATTTCTTACTGGACCTGTAATTGTCATCTACCCGCGCTTTCGTTGTTTTTGGTTCTAAAATCAGAGCCTGATTGTTTAGTCTGTTAATTATGGCCATACAGTCTCCGTCGAAAATGTGTTGAAATACAGAGGGGAAATGCTCACACACAACTTCTTTGTAATTGTTGTTCCATAGTTTGTAAGCGTACGCGATGACATATCCGACCTTATTCTGGAGGAGTTTGTTAACGACATCGCCGAGAGCTCCGCCGCAAAGTACGTCAGTTAAACAACTGGTCAATATGACTGCAGCCTCGAAATCACCTTTATAAACATGTTGGTAGAGTTCTCTTTTGAGTTCCTTGACGCCCAAATATGTAGTGTAATCAGTGCCCCAACGAGTTAATCGTAGTTTATCTGGTAACAAGTAAATAGGGCAGTAAAATAAATGTTTCATCTTCCTTAGTTCGTCACAGAGCCATTGATTAGATGAATCGTTCCCATAAACAATTACTTTTCCCCACTCACTATTCACTATACGAGCAATATCTTGAGCTGGACATCCGTATATATTGAAATTGTTTAAGGTCTTCTTTGCAAAATCATCATCTACATTTGGATTGAAACAAAGCAGTTATATTATTTGACATGAAGTATTTTTCAAGGTTTACAGTGACTGTAAGGACAGAATTATCTTTTATGTAACTACGGGTAGAGAAGTCTGAGTTTGGCTGTTGGGATATCGGGATTCTGTTAGGTATCTTTCTGCCTTTATCCGAACCTCCGTCAACTAAGTAATACTCATAATGAACATTGTAACAGTCGGGAAACCCGGTGGTGCCACACTCAGTATTTTTTCTCCCCACACCAAAGTAATCAACATGTTCTATTAGATTTTTAACACCTATCGGTATCTTTAATAGTTGATATTCCTTTATAAACGGCATTTCAGAATAAGGATACAGTTTGTCCTTGTTGATTTTATAGTTTGGGGGTATGGCTTTTTTCCACTCGTCGGCCATTGTACTTATTTATGGTTTAAAGAATCTGTATGTATTCCAATATCTGAAAACAAAAAAGGGCAGACATTATTTTCTTGAATTACCTGCCGTCGTACATCGTCCGCTTTGCAATTTTTAACGGGGGAAAATATAATAACCACTAAAAATAACATTGTGACGGTAACACCTTTTTTTCCATAAAATGATTCAAATTCAAATAATTATTACTCAACACAGTACATTTTTGAAGAATATGGAGGTACGTTTTTATATATTATAGTACTCTGTGCTAAGTCTAACGGATCTTGACAACCATGAACAATATTGCATTTTGAACCACAGATTATAAATTTACCCAGACTCATCATCATCATCTGCCTAGCCTTTTCCCAACTGTGTTGGGGTCATAAGTCATTTATTCATTTATTTGTTTGTTGTTGTTTGTTTTGTGTTTTTTGTTTGTTTTGTTGTTGTGGTCGGCTTCCAGTTTTACCGGATGCAGCTGAATACCAGTATTTTACATGGAGCGACTGCCTATCTGACCTCCACAACCCAGTTAGTACCGGGTAATACGATACCCCTTGGTAAGACTAGTTGTCAGACTTTTCGGGCCTCTGACTACCTAACGACTGTCAAAGATCTACAAATGACAGCCGGGACCAACGGCTTAACGTGCTTTCCGAGGCACGGAGAAAACTCGGTATGTAATGGGCGGTCACCCATCCACAGACCAACCTAGGCAAGCACGGCTTAACCTAACGATTGACCCGAGCGGCTGTTATTATTTAGCCACGAGCTCCTCATAAAAAAAAAAAAATTACCCACACTATGAACTTATTATAACATACATCACACCTCCCTTCTTTAATTACAATATATTCATGTCAGATAAATAATTTGACAACCAATGAGAGGTTTTCTTTTTGAGGTATTAAAAAAAAACTTAAGTTTCCAAGAACTATATAGATGGCGTTGAACTTACTATGATAGTTGGTGCCAAAGCAAAAACGCTTGGAAAAAAAACATTGTGTCACGTGATCACGTCACATACTCTCGTTGACTGACATTGTCATTTGCTTAACCTTCCGAATATAACCTAGTTTTCTCGGGTTTTTTTAAAATCAGTTTTTTTAGGTTCCGTACCTTGCATTATCATACTAACTCCTAGCGCCATCTAGCCAGCAACTAGGGAAGAGCTAAAAAGAAAATCCCTCATTCCAAAAATTATATACATCCTTTTAGCAGCATCTAGCAATACATCTTTAAGTAGGTACACTGAAATCTGATAACCGGTTTTTGGGTTCGCTTTGGGTACTCGTCCTGCTGCTGAGCTGCCGAACCACAAGACTGATCCTGCTCAACACCACCAACTTGTACTGTTTATTGTTTGCTCTAATTGACTTCTTACAGACCATAGATATAAAGGGTGTAAATAACCTCTTAACGAAGCCGAAAGGCACTTGTTCTCCCCGTCACACAGTGGATCGTCCCCATACAAGAGGTCGGACATAGAATGAAAAATTAAAAAAGTATTTAATTAAAAAAATATATATATACATTTGCATTCCTCTATTGAAGAACAACAAAAAATGTTACTACGCTTTTTTTATTTGACCAGCACTTTAGGAGCTATTCGATGAAAACTGTTATTTTTGTATGGAAACGAACACAAAAATGTCTGTATCTCATGATTCCCTCCTTGTTTCGATTTGCGGTTTTCACTACTGTCTTTTACCTATTTTATGCCACGTTTTCTTCAAGGACACATGGTGCCCGCAGAGCGCCCCTTTCGAGATATTTTGCCTATAGTAACTATCTTTGTTATTGTATTACTGATGGAATGGAGGTACATTAAGTATACTTATTACTGAGAATTAGTCATCACTAAGTAGTTCCTTAAATAACAGGTGCATTTGTGAGTACTTTAATGACTTATTATCGCTTTTGTTGCAATATAACAAAAGCGTTAATGAGTCATTAAGTAACGACTACCAGTACTTGCTTAATCTAATTATTTATTATAATTACTAAGAATTACACATAAGAAGTTAAATGAAGAAAAGGTGCATTAGTGAGTTCTATATGTATATTGAAAAAAAAAAAATCGGTGATGAGTTGTGACATCGCATTAACAATAACAAATCAAAAAGAAAAGAAATGTTTTATGATGTTGATGAATAAGAAAATACGTATTTATAATTTTTTTATTTATATAATATAACACTGTAAAATATATTTAAATCTTTAAATAAATTACACTTAAACCTATAATAATTTATAAATAAAAAATAAAACAATTACTAATAACTAAATTGTAAATATTGATTATAATAAAAAATAAATAAACTAATACTACCTTAAAGTTACTAACAATTATATTACTATAAGAATTAACTATATTTTCTTCGTCTTCATCAATAACGACATCATGATCATTATTGTCGTCATCTTCTTCAATTTCACTACATTCCGAAACTGCTCCAACTATTGTATCTGTTGAAATGTCAATAAGCTCCAATTCACTCTGGTCATGTATGAGCAAATCGTTCAGTTCTCTAAATGAAGATTTTTTAACTCTATTGGGCATCCTCGGTCGTAGGCTCGTTAGATAAAAGAAGATTATGAAGAATGTCTTCATTAGTGGCGATGCTACTGTGCTTTCGCGTATGAGTTTCTCTAAATTTACGAAAATCCTTGTTTCTTGCTTCAGATGCTTCCTCAGACAAAAAACCTATAGGCACTACTGATAGGTGTTCCACTATCTACGATCCATGAATCAGCAATTTATGCAAACTTGATGGCATGTTATACCATGGATATAACTGTACGAAGAAATTTGCTGTTTCATCACAATATAACTTGAATTTTTGGATTTCAATTTTTTCGCCTGAGGAAATGCATTGCAAAATTACAGCGAGTCTTCTAATTAAATTGACGTCTAATTTTGTAATTTCCGCAGTCGTTTCAGGGTTTGCAAAAAACCTTCTAGCAGTATTTCCAGTGTTTGTATTGCCACTACCCTGCTTTACAACATCCAGAAGTAAGCCTGTGTTTCTTCGGAAAGCAGCTTGAATAGCTTCTTTCTTATCTTTAACAATTCTTTTATTATCGTCACCTTTTGCTTGCCATGATTTTATGTCCATTCTGTAGGCAATGTGTAATAAACACTCCATAGACCGAATCCAAGCATGCAACGAACTAAATCCATGCTTGTATAAATCTTCGTTCACAGGTTTAGCTCTCACTTCTTCCAAATTATTCATCTCACTTGGGCGAGCTTTGCACAAATCACATACTGCTGCCGATGTTCCCGATATGATTGAATGTACCTTACCATCAATCATGATTAACTACAGATTGTGCGTAACAGTAGCATTGCCGCAAGCAGTTGGGTTCAGTTCACGAATCTCGGTCTCAAATATATCCATTTCAGCCTTTACATTTGCTTCCGTTTCTTTCATAAACGTAAATGAAATCAGACGACAATATGTGGTTGACGATGGCCGATCATTCTGCCACATTGTGTTTCCACTAGAAGTCACTAACTTAAGAGGTACAAGACTTGCCATAAATACACTGGATAAATCTTGTTCACTTGTTGTTGTTCTTTGATGATAAATGCTTTGACTTGAAGCTCCATCAAAACCCCATTTACTGTAAAGCACAAGTTGTTCAACAGCATCAAAATTCGGTTCAAGTGAATCGATCAGCCTCCTAACTGTGAGATCAAGGAGGGCTTGGAGTCGTATCTTTGCGGAAGTATCAGTCACAGTTACGTCTTCTTTTGCCGGGTAACACTTAAGTTTTTCTTTCACTAACATGTAATAGCTTGGGTATTTCGCATGACCTTCTATAAAACTAAAGTCCCTAAGTGTGATGTAACGCCACTTGGATAACTGCATGTGAACGTAAAGAGCAAGTGCTTTGTGAGTAGGAACTTCACGAAGCAAAGTATTCTGTTTAGTTTCCAGGACATTCAGAACGGTTGAGACATGTTCAGGATTTCCCAGCAAATGCTTCATGATTCTGGCCACATCATTTTTTCCGGCAGACTTAAGTGCACTTTCAACAGTATGTAAAAGCTCATCTGGACGACTGCAACTAGCCATATTTTCATCAACACGTCTTCTTTTCTGTCTACTGGATAAATCTTCAAAGCGTTTTCGAGGAGATTTAAATGTTGAAGTTGATGCATCTGATTTTGATGGACTGATTACCTCTTCTGTCTCATCTTTAGCTTCTTCAGTGTGAACAATATTTACCTTAAAGCAATTTGGCCAAATGATATCGGAACTTAACCACTCTCTGTTCTTGTCCATGAACTTGTCGACTGTCCTTCTTGATTGCACCCATTTGGAGTAAACCCGATAGCAAAATCGTCGACACCAGTTCTTTAGATCCGACACATCATTTTCACTTAACTGGACGTTACTATTCGACTTCAATGTATTACATACATTTTCATAGTCACGAAGATCTTTATGATTACGAAGAGCAACATAAAGATCAAGATAAGTAGAAAACCCACGGAAAGCCATAATGACAACACTTGGTAGAGGTTGAAATTACAACTGAATAATAATTGCAAAACACACTAAAATATATAGGGCAGCAAGTTGCAACTAGTAATGAATTTGATAAGCTAATGATGACATATGAGCCAATCACAATGCAGAGCATAAGGGCTGTTAACATGGTAATTACAATAACTAATTAGATTAAGCAAGTACTGGTAGTCGTTACTTAATGACTCATTAACGCTTTTGTTATATTGCAACAAAAGCGTTAATAAGTCATTAAAGTACTCACAAATGCACCTGTTATTTAAGGAACTACTTAGTGATGACTAATTCTCAGTAATAAGTATACTTAATGTACCTCCATTCCATCAGTAATACAATAACAAAGATAGTTACTATAGGCAAAATATCTCGAAAGGGGCGCTCTGCGGGCACCATGTGTCCTTGAAGAAAACGTGGCATAAAATAGGTAAAAGACAGTAGTGAAAACCGCAAATCGAAACAAGGAGGGAATCATGAGATACACACATTTTTGTGTTCGTTTCCATACAAAAATAACAGTTTTCATCGAATAGCTCCTAAAGTGCTGGTCAAATAAAAAAAGCGTAGTAACATTTTTTGTTGTTCTTCAATAGAGGAATGCAGCTGTATATTTTTTTTTTTTAAATTAAATACTTTTTTAATTTTTCATTCTATGTCCGACCTCTTGTATGGGGACGATCCACTGTGCGTCATTGCGATATTTTTTTTGTTCTACACCATACCTGGTAACCTTCTAGTTACGGAGATATTGGGGGTCAAAGTTCCAACTTATTGACAAGTTTATTTTTAATTACAAGTATTTATTGTAAGATTTTTGCTTTAAACACCTCCACGACCCCCATACTATTCAATCCATCCAACAGCACAATGTTTTGAGTGCGTTACATTGAGTTCTACCTTATAACATGATTTTAAACCCCAAAAAAAAAAGTCGTTTCCCCAGAAATAATTTTAGCGAAAAGTTACTTAATTTGATATACAGAATGCTTGGTTGACGGCTTCGTGATGAGGTGGTTTACACCCTGATATGTTACACTAGATTAGCAATTACCGCGCCAAGGCGTTGCCACGGGCATATATGCGTAGCTTATGTCAGTTCAGTGCAGGCCTGTTTCAGCTGGGTTCCCAGGAAACACACCAAGCGCCACTGTCGCGGCAGCCATGTTATCTGACAACTGTCATAACATGCATTACAATAGAACCGCTATTTTAGATCGTTTGTTAATAGAACCTCTAGCCTGTCGGTGATAGCGACTGCCCTGTGAACAGTAGTACGCAAGTTCAAGACTCAGTCAGGATTTACTTTTTGTATTTTATTTTGATTTTTTAATGCTTGACATTAAGACACTAGCGCCACGACGCATTTTTTGGAACTCATCATCAAAAATGAACTGTCCTATCTGTCTCTTGTTAGGATATGTAAAAAAATCATACCGTCATATTCCTTCTTCTTTAAATAAAAATCAGTTAATAACCATGGCTTCACTTTTAATTTTTAAACTCACACATCAAAATAAAATAACTCCAAATAAAATCATCATATCCAAATTCTCTCTTTTTTACTCGTCCACATTCTATCTAATATTATACTGTGTCATTTTTATTCAAACACCCTAACAACATTAATTTTTTCCAACGACCATAGACTTTAAAAACTGCCAGTAATTCAAAGACATAAAATTCTATTAATCCAATATTACAACATCTCCCATCAACTCATTTAAAACCCAACTTAACTAACCCACCCAACTTAACTAAATATAACAAACAAACTTTTGAATTAACTAATCTAAACACCTTACACATTAAAAATTCAAATTAATTTTCAAACAACCTTAAATCCTAATAAACCTACATAACTCATCACATTACAGAATGTCCTTCACGTATCACTCACTATACACTGTCTCAATCTCAAAAACTTTGTTCTGTCCAGTGGTTTAGTTAATAAATCTGCCAAATGCCAGTCGTACTTTTCCTAGTATCGGGATCACCTGCAAAGTCTGCATCACAATACGCTTTTAAAAATCGTTACCACGAACATACTGTATACCACTGCTGACTGTATTTTTAATGTATCTAAAAAGGTTCTTAATATTTGCAAAATCATTCAAGTTAGGATGTTCTTGATGTCTACTACAATAACCAACATGAAAAGCCAGATCCAGTCTTGTTTTATTTACCAAATACAACAATGAACCAATCAATTGTCTATATCGATGCACATCATCAACTCCCATTTTCCCCTCTTGATGTGTATCAACTAAAATATCTAGATGACTACTAGATTTTAAGTTTTCATAATAATTTATAATTACAATTGTTTTACTCTATTATTATGTCTCATATATATCTTGCCTTCTCTAAAATTACGATGACTTATTAAATTTAATAGCAGCATAAATGCGAAATCTAACAAATAGGTAATTTTAAAATAAACTCTGATGGGAAGCATGGACATGGAGCAGTGAAATTTATATATAAAAAACCGGTCAAGTGCGAGTCGGACTCGCACACGAAGGGTTCCGTACCATTGACTATATTTAGTTTATTTGTTTATTTGTTGTTATAGCGGCAACAGAAATACATCATCTGTGAAAATTTCAACTGTCTAGCTGTCACTGTTCATGAGATACAGCCTGGTGACAGACAGACGGACAGACGGACGGACAGACGGACAGACAGCGAAGTCTTAGTAATACAGTAGACAAAAAAATGTCTTTTTTTATATAAATTTACATTTATTCGTATTCTTCTTTTATTTTTACATTTATTAACAGCAACCGTTTATCCGGCTTGTCATTTTCACTAGTATGCGAGTACGCGACGCAAGGTCGAAAGAGCGCGAAAAATTAACGCAGCTTACGCACGCAGTTACGCACGGCTGGAGCGCGACAGCCCTAGAGAGCTTGCATATTCAATATGCGCGAAGCGGTAGGTAATTATCTCATGCCTACACACGGAGTGCAATAGCTGTGGTAAGGGCTGCCCATCTCCAGCATTTTAATTACATTTGCCTACTTTCTGTTTCTATTTAGTTTTGTGATTGTAAATATCCTTTTTATATAAATAAATGAAATACTTTGTATATTGAATAGGAAGTGTTCAATAAAAATGCGTGTTGTTTTTTGATTGGTAGATTTGCTAACTAACAAATTTATTTAGAATTATGCAAACTAACAAAACACACATGCACCGAAGTTGTAACACAAGCGTAAGTAGGTAGGTACCTACCGTATCATGATTCATTCAAAACCGCATATAACTACCTTTTTCACTAGTCTCAATAACTTTCCGTTACTCTATTTGATTTATGTATTAATCCAAACACATTTTTTTTGTGAGATAAAAGGAAATACTTATCCATTAAAAAGACACACATTTTGTACCTACCTAATAGTAAGTAAAATTATTTTATAGTCTTACCTTTCAGAGTTTCCAGGTAATTTAAAAAAACTTATGTCTGGATGCGTTATTGACGAATTCATACAACCAAAAACAGCACAATACTTCCTACTCGTCATATTAACTGATTTTTAGAGAAAAAATCGCGCGGTTATTGTTAAAAAACAACACACCGTCCGTTCGACACTGCGGTACAGCCATGACTGTCTGCGCCCCGGGCGCACCCCGAGATCGAGGCGCGTAGGTATAGCTCGCGTTTCGTCCGTTTGTATGAAGTCGGAGTACTGTATTATAATATTACCGTGGTCCCACATACAGCGAATGTTAAGACTCCATTCATCACTCCGAGTACTACGACACCGCCGATTACAACGAAATCGGGCCGGGTCGTTAAAAAGACCGTGAGATTCGACATGTGAGCCGCCTCCGTCAACGTCTTTATCAACTGTATGAATAACCGTCACTCACAACAAACGCTCACTATCGCCGCACTCATACCAGCCAGCAGTCAGACAACAAGGGCCAGCCAGCTTGCAAGATGACTATCGTGGCGCAGATCAGCGCAGCCGCTGGCAACAAGGCTTCGCTGCAGGATGAAACCTTTACCGCCACCCACAAGATGTCGCTAGCCGCAATCATCCTAGTCAGCACAGCGGTAACCCTAATATAGTTAGGGTTACCGCTATACTCTACGTGGGGTGGTGTGGTGTCATTGCAAGCGCCGCATCGAAGCCGCCGACGAGACAAAATCAACCGCGCGATCACACAACGTGCTATTGGCGCACCACCAGGGATGCTCAACCTACAGGCAAATCGCGAGTGCAGTGCAAACCTCAAAGTTCAAGTGTAGTGTAAACATATGACGAAAATATACTCTCTAGTCTAAGTAGCATAGTGTGAACGCTGTAGCATAAGTAAACATTGTTCGCCACTCAATTTGTTTATTGTTAACGTCTGTAATTTTAATTAGTTCATATATAATTTTGTATTCTTCTGGGTTGACACAAATTAAAATTTTATTGTTTAATCTAAGGGGGAGGATTGTAGCGCGTAGGCAAATTACTCATACATCTTTAGTCTTAGGTCATGTATGACGTAGCTCGTAAGTTTACTTTCAGCCCTCAACCACTGTACTGTATTATAATCTTTGTGTTAGTCGTTCAGTAAACCTTCAACTGAGAACACGCCTTTTAATTTTCCGTACCTTCTGACCGTACACACACAATAAACCACCTTGAATTGAATCCACACCGCAGCATACGGAAACATAAGGTAAGACGAAACTAGTCAAGACTACCGACATCGACACGTGTCGTGACAAACATCATGTAACAAACACCCAAAGATGGTACAAAATATAATAGTAATGAAAACTGATCGATTGAAACTTATTGATCATAAAACGTGAGATCAAAGTTAGTATTGTAAGTTAAGTATAATGCAATAAAGTAAGTTAAATGCTAAATAGTATTCAAGAATAGTGCAGGTACTAAAAGTAGGTACCTAAAATGTAATTAAATTCTGAAAGAAAATATTGTGATAGTACTTTATAAGAATGAATGACTGAATTTCTAAATGCGAAATATTGTTACGATTGTACTTAAAACTAATCTATCTACAAAAAATATTTTTAGTAGAAAAATAATTTTTGTACTTACATTGAAAATATTTAAAAAAAAAATTGCCTGGGTGTGAAAAGATAACCAACAGAGCCCATTTCCAGCATTTTTGGAATTTTTGTCTGTTTATCTGTTTGTCTGTTTCGATGATCAAGCATCACGTAAAATTTACAAAACCAATGTAGATAACTTTTATACATAAACATAGTGTGTAAGTTGGGGTATTACTTAGTTTTTGTTTCATTGAAATCGGTTGATTCTATCAAAAGATATATGAACTTAAAGTTTTCAAGAAGAACGAATCATCAACTGTAAGATACATGTGGGAGAGGGGCGTGATGAGAGAAACAGTTTTTTCTTAATATCTTCGTTTATTTTGGCTCGTTACACACAAAAAAATAAAAAATAATTCTAACGTCGTCCTTCTGTTACGTTTTCTCATTCCGCCATTTCTTTCACTCTCTCCGTTCATCATTCCGTTCACTCCTCTTACGTTCCATTCTAGCTAATCAATTTGATGTTTCATTTCACGGTTAACTATAATAAAAATAAATTGTATTTCCACGAAAAAATATCCTACAGCTCGGCCATTCTGCCCTATAGTCTGACCTCAGACTATGCTACGTTAAACTATACTACTTTTCCTTCTATTACAATACAATGATTTAGATCTTATAATTAGGTTATTAATCCTGAGAACTGTCTACACATCAACTATAGATTTTGAGTTTACAACAAAATTTTATGTTTAACTTGGTAACAATAATACGACTTTATTTGGTAAAAAGAAACAGAAATAAACTTATTTTGCTAAATAACAAAATGCATTTTACTCAACTAATACCTATCCTCTAACATTCTCACTACCTTCCATACTTCATCATCATAACTTGAACTTAAATTAACAACACTACTTAACTTCCAAATCTTTATATAATACTAACATGCACTTAAGCTACTAAAACTAAAGAACAATTAATGTTACTTTGTTATGCAACATGTGTGTTACATCTCATTAAGGAAAAATATTATGTTAGTTAAAAGACAGATTTTATAATAATATTTGTTTGGGTGACATTAGGTCATTGATACAGAACTACCATTAAATTTAGTTTATAACGACAACAATGAGTAACTTACTAGAAGTAGGTGATTAATCTTATACATCTTGACTACAATTTTTACAGTGACTACCAAATTAGACAAGTAGGTACAAAATTCTTATAACAACAAAATAAATTTTAACAAAATTTCAAAGCTAAACTGACACATCAAAGATTAAGTTATACCACATATTTAAGAAAAGAATTGATGAAGGCTATGCCACCTAAAATACCTAGCATCCACCTATCACATTCTATTAGACAAAATAAATTGAGTAAGGGATTAACTAGTCTGACAGTGAGTGCAAAACTAACTCATGGCCACAATTTCATACAGTCTGCACCTGTTGAAGTCTTAAGAGGTCCTTCTGCATTAAGGTCCACCTTTTGGACATGATACCTTCCTTTACCTACGCTCTTGACAACTTTATATGGCCCTAAAAATTTTGGTTTCAGTTTCATTGCATTTCCAAATTGTGTTCTGCGAATTGCAACTATGTCCCCTTCTTTATATTCTTGTTCTTCTTTCCTTCTTTTATTAAATGACTTGACATTTTCCTCTTGAACTTTTAAAATCTGTGCTTTAGCTTCCTGTCTTAAATTATGTCGTTTTTCAATAAAATCTTGCCTACACTCTTCTTCTATTAATTCTATAATTAGGATATCTTCTCTCTGCTTCATTTTTGTTCCAATAAACAAGTAAAAAGGCGAGGTATTTATTGATCTCTGATAGGTGCTATTGATAGCTCTTTGAACTTGACTTACATACTTATACCAATGAGTTGGTTCCTGTACACACATCTTAGTCAAAACAGAGATGATTACCCTATGGATGCGCTCAACCTGTCCATTACCCCTAGGAATGCCTGTAGTAACTGTGTGATGCTGAACACCTTCTTGGTTACAGTAATCATGAAACTCCTTCCCTGTAAAAGCTGTCCCTTTATCAGTAATAATCCTTGAGGGATTTCCATAATCTTTTTGATGAATTTTCAGTTTATCTCCTTAGATGTTAAAGTCTTCGTGGGATATATCCAAACAAATTTGGTATAAGCATCAATGACAGTCAAAATGTAGTTATATAATTTCTTCGTAACATCCAATGGACCAAGATGATCACAGTGCAGCGTCTCTAATGGAAGTTCTCCTTTTTCTATTGGGTTAAGAAAGCCTTCTTGTTTTCCACCCTTCTTACAGGACAAAATACAGGGAACACATCCCAATATTATTTTATCCACCTTCTTAGTTAAATCTTGTATGTAATAATCTTTTTCTATCATATCAATAGTCTTCTTCTTGCCGAAATGTCCAACTTCATGAGCTCTTCTTATAATTTCGGTGTCCATGACTTCTGGTATAACTAATCTCTTCCCTACTCCTTTGTAAACTAAATCATTTTCAATGTAAAAATCTTTGTATTCTTTTTCCTTCAAAATGTCTCTTATTAAATTTAAATTTTCATCTTCCTTTTGGGCTTTACATATTCTTGCATGCATTTCTGACTGGATAAGGTAAACAAAGGGATTTCTGCTTAGTGCATCTGCATGTGACATCTTCTTCCCTGACCGATGAACTATTTCGTAATCAAAGTCTTGAAGAAACAATACCCATCTAGCCACCTTGGTAGATACTTCATTTTTATACAAAGTCTTCTGAAATGCTGAACAGTCAGTGACAATCGTAAAGTGAATTCCAAACAAATACTTTCTAAACTTCTTAACGCCTTCAACCACCGCTAAAGCTTCCAGCTCATAGCTGTGATAGTTTTGTTCAGTATTACTGGTCTTCTTACTCATGTAATGAATAGGGTGTAATTTTCCATCTTGACTATCTTTCTGCATAAGAATTGCTCCAAATCCATACTTTGATGCATCTGTATGCACTTCTGTGACCAAGCCAGATTCAAATATTTTCAACACGGGTTCACTACAAAGTTTAGTTTTCAAAACTTCAAATGCTCTTCTCTCCTCTTCTCCAAAGTAAAATGCCTTATCTTTCTTTAATAATTCAGTTAGTGGTCTAGCTATAATTGCATAACTTTCAATATACTTGCGAAAGTATGATGTTAACCCCACAAAACTATGAACCTGCTTGATCGACTTTGGTTCTGGAAAACGAGCGATTGCCTCAGTCTTACCAGGTGATGGTTTGACAGTACCATCTTCAATAACATGACCTAAATATTCTACTTTTCTTTGTATTAGCTGACATTTTTTCCAATTAATTTCTAACCCATACTCAGAAGCAACATTTAAAACTAAACTGAGATGACCTAGAGCTTCTTTTTCATCTTTAGCAAGGACTACAATATCGTCTATAAAAATTAGAACTATTCCCCGAGCAACCAAATCTCTAAATATGATGTTAATGAACCTACTGAAGTACTTTGGACATATAGACAAACCAAAAGGTGCTCGTAAAAACTCGTATTGCCCTTCTGGACTGCTAGTCACAAATGAAGTGTACTTCACCGAGTCCTCCTCTACAGGCAAATGAAAAAAAACCATTTTTCAAATCCAGTGTACTAAAAACAATTGATTTACTCAATTTATCAATATGGTCGTCTATGACTGGCAAGGGAAATTCATCTTTAACCATCTTTTGATTTACTCTTCTGAAATCTACACATACTCTAAAGCTACTATCTTTCTTTTTGACCAGTACTAATGGACTTGCATACTCCGAATAGCTAGGTCTTATTATTCCCTTCTCTAACCACTCCTTAACCTGTTGCTTCACTACTTCCTCTTCTTTGATAGCTAATCTTCTTGGACGCTGAGCAACTGGGATATCGTCTTTCATAATAATCTTTAATTTGATAGGTGCCTCCTTAACCTTTGATGGCTTATAGTTGTCAATGAGCTCCTGGACCGCAGGGATCTGAGAAATAGGCTCCTCAGATTCGCTAGGTAAACTTAACAAACACAGACTGTAATCATCTTGTGGCATAAGCTTGACTGCACCTTTATCTAATAATATGGTCGCATTCTCCAAGAAAGATTGGCCTAATATGATCTGATAAGGAATAACACCTGATGGAACAATATAGAAACAGGTTTCGAAACTTTTATCATCAACTTGTAAGGATGTGGTAAACTTACCTAGAGTTGACACCTTCGCCGATCCTAGTCCCGTTAGTATAACTTTATCTTTGACGTATGCGACGCCGCTTAACTCGAAAAACAATTCAGACGTTATTAAGTTATAGTCACAGCCCGTATCTATCAACGTATCAACCGTAACACCGCACATTTTAACACTTTTCACTGACTTGTTAGTTTTGTTGTTGTTTACGTTCAAAACGTCAAACTGATCTTGACAGCTACGGCTTCTTTGACAACCGCCACCATCAGAAGTGTCTATGGTCGATCCATTCGGTCCGTCGTCGTTCAACTCGTCCACTCGTTCGGTGTTGTCACTGCTACCAACCTTATCGGTCACACACATTGAATGACCGGTTCCACTTGCATTCTTGTTGGATTTGGGTGCGTCACTCGAAACAACATGGCCGCTGCAATCTTTGCTTAAATGACCAAACTTATTGCACCGAAAGCACTTCACGCCATTCGGACACTGACTGGCCACATGATCCTTTTCGCCACACTTATAACACAACCGACCAGATGGTGATGTACGCTTGTCGCCTGATGTTGATGTTTTCTGCTTACTGTCACCGCTTCCTTTACTCGCACCGGCCGCACTATGTTTGCTTTCGTTGGTTCTTTTCATTTTAGACTTCATTGTCTCGTAAATTGAGAGCTTTTCTTTTAGCATGCCGTACGATGTGATTCCGTATAATATCGCCTTATTGCTTTCGTAATCAGATATACCGTCTACTATGTATTGGATAGCAATGTAATCGGGAAATTTTGCTCTTTTGCCCAACTCCTTCATAATGAGCATGTACTGGTACACAGTTTCATCTTTCCTTTTCTTGCGGCTCGCCATGAATTCATGCATTTCTTTTGAATTTAATGCGTCTGGAAACTCCTTGAGAACAGCCGTCTTCAAATCATCGTATGACTTAAATGTCTTTTCGGATTTAAGCCATAATTCTGCTGTACCTACGAGCGACCGTCGAGCGATGATCAGCTTCTGATGAGCGGTCCACTCAAATATTTCGGCATTATCCTCGATGTCGGCAGCCCATTTTGACGAAGAATAGGTTTTGTCCTCGCCACTGAACTTATTTATGCCGTACGTAGCATCCAGCGACATGGCCGACGCCCCCGACGTAGCGGCTGAACTGGTGCCGGTAGGTATTCCGGTGTCTTTATCCACAGGCATCTTCTTCTTGTGGAAATCTTCGTTTGTAGCGAATAGTAGCAGCCACCTCGCCGCTTATTATCCAGCTACCTCGTCGTTCGTCTTCTTTTCTTTCGTGTCGCGTGCCGCCCGGCACACGCCAGCGATTCGTTGCAGCCAAATGTTCCCAGTCAATCCCGGACGTGCCCCCAATTGTGGGAGAGGGGCGTGATGAGAGAAACAGTTTTTTCTTAATATCTTCGTTTATTTTGGCTCGTTACACACAAAAAAATAAAACATAATTCTAACGTCGTCCTTCTGTTACGTTTTCTCATTCCGCCATTTCTTTCACTCTCTCCGTTCATCATTCCGTTCACTCCTCTTACGTTCCATTCTAGCTAATCAATTTGATGTTTCATTTCACGGTTAACTATAATAAAAATAAATTGTATTTCCACGAAAAAATATCCTACATACATACATGCAGCGACATCTGTTGAACTAAAATGGTACCAATGACTAGCAATGTGGTCACCACATAACTTTTAAATCGACTAACCGGCTTTAAAAAAATATAGCATAATATACTTTAGCAGTTTAACATTTTGGTCGATAGATGGCGTTCTTCATTTCACTCCATTTTCTGAATCAAATGACCCTCGCCCGTGTCAGTTGCCTTAAGATTGGTTTTTTAACCGACGAAACAAAAAGAAGGAAGTTCTCAATTCGACAAGTATTTTTTTAATATATGACCACGGATAACTTTAACGGAGAAGTCCGTACACGGTCCTTTTTTTGTGAAAAGCGTAGGTACATCTCAAAGTTGGTTCCATTTATAATTGAAAAATCGTGTTTGGGCTAATTTCTTGCACCTTTGATGAGAACTTTCGACCTAGCTGAAGTATGACTGTCATCGAGTGTCTAAGGATGAAGACGTAAGGCTGTCGAAGCAAGCCCTTTTTTGGAAAAACATAAGTAGATTATTTTAGCGATGCAAATATATCGAAGAAATTAAATTGTTACCCCTTTTTTTTCGGATGGGAAATCATCAAATGACTCCTCCCGCTCTGGGCGGAGCAGGAGGGAGTGTCAGACTTTTACTGACTAAAACCCATCCATGTTCCTTCATCGCCCTTTGTGTTCCGGGGCCACGGTATCTCTTTCGAACAGTCCCGCAACCCCCGGCAGGCATCGTTCCTTACGGACCCCTTCGTTTTTGCTGACTCTCTTTGAGGCGCGCGTGGAACACGAACGCACCGTCGACATGGCCTGTCGTCATGAGACGGACGGATGGCGAGCTAGCCCATAGCCCACCGTCCACAGGCCCGCACCTACGGTGGCCGGGGTTACGTGGTGGCCCCCGACGCCCAGGGCGTCTCCCGCGGCGGCCAGGACGCTGAGAGGTTCTCTCCCTCTCCCGTTTCGCCACCTACTTCTCCAGCATTACCGCTTCGCAGAAGGAGGTGACGGCGTCCCATTCCGTCTCGCTCCGGACCATGGCTTGAACCAGGGCCGGACGCGAGAGGTCGCCGCCGCCAATCACCACTTCGAGGACACGGCGGTGCTCCGCCCACGCGGGGCACACCTCCACCGTGTGCTCCATCGTGTCCTCCGGTCGATCCTCGCAGTGGAAACTCCCGCCCGATTCGGTGCAGGAACCTCCCGAAACAACCGTGTCCGGTGAGAACCTGCGTCAGGCGGAAGGTGAGGACACCGTGGCGTCTCTCAAGCCACTCCTCAAAGAGGGGACTTATCGCCACTACTGTGGGGTGCCCTGCACGGGGTTGCGACAGCCGCTCTCTCCATGTCGCCATTAGATCCCGCCGGAAGTCTGTCCGCTGAGCGACAATTTGTCGCGACAGCGGAGTTTCCCCCCGGCGCCGGCGTAGCGCCTTCGCGCGCCATTCATGCAGGCGCGCGAGGACAATCGCCTCCAGATCCCATGGCGGCAATCCGGCAAGGAGGCTCGCCGCCTCGCGGGAGATCGTACGGTACCTCCGGGCCAGCTTTACGGCTACCACCTTTTGGGGCGCGTTCAAGGAATGGGCGGCTCGCAGCCTTAATGAACGCGCACACCGGGGCCCTATAAGGGCCATGGACCGCACGACTCCCGCGTAGAGCCTCCGAAAGGAGGCGTTTGGCCCCCCCAAGTTGGGCAGGAGCCGCCTGAAGGCAGCCCCGGTCCGTTCCAGTTTGGGGGCTGTTATGTATGTAGCTATAGTTATAGTTGCGGCTGCGCCGCATAGTAAGAACAGCGCGTAAATACAACAGTGCGAATCATTCCGTCTCTCAGTTCACACCTACATAGCTTCCTACTTAACATTGGCGACGAGTACCCACATTAGTGAAATATGTTTGGTGTAAATTCAATTTTTGGATCTATATCCAATTTTGATCATCTAACCCAAGACTGGAAGCTATACAAAGGGCGACTTCAGCAATGGTTCATCGCCAACAGCATCGGCGAGGATAATGACAAAGCTGGAGTAAAGAGGAAAGCGGTATTGTTGAGTGCACTCACGGAGAACACGTATCAACTTGCGTGTAATCTCGCCTTGCCTGACGACATAGATACAAAGAACTATAGCGATATTCTGAAAATCTTGGATGACCATTTCGTGCCGAAGCGCTGCGGGTTCGCGGAAAGGCATAAGTTTTATACGGCTGTGCAGCAATCCGGTGAGACGCACTCGCAGTGGGCCGCTAGGTTACGCGGCCTTGCTACTTACTGCGCGTTCAAGAATTTAGAGGATTATCTTCTAGACAAGTTTGTCATGGGCATGTTACCAGGTCACGAACGAGACCAACTGTTTGCCAAAGATATCAGCGACTTGACGCTGAGTAAAGCTGTGGATCTAGCAGAAGCTGCACGCTGTGCGCGCGCTGGCGCCGCATTGGGACCAGCTGGAAATATTGTTGGAAACCAGGATTCGGTCTACAAAATAGGTCAAAGCAGTAACAGCAAAACTTCGGCCACGTCATCAAAGGATCAGCGTGAAAAGTGTTCGGTGTGTGGTTATAAGAACCACAAAACGTCAGACTGTCGTTTTTCTAACTATACGTGTAAATTGTGCAATCGTAAAGGTCATCTGCGTAAAATGTGTTCGAAAAATAAAGTGCAACGCATCGAACAAGGTAGTAGTGATAACGAGGGAGATGACGGTGAGTTACTTTTGAATATTTATTGCCTCAATGAAGTGCCGATGACAGAAACTGTGAGTCTGGAGGGTCATAGTATAAAATGTGAAATCGACAGCGGTTCGCCTGTTTCTGTTATTTCTGAAACCTTATATAAAAGTACTTTCCCAAAAGTTCCGTTAACAGTACCTACGAAAAACTTGATGACCTATACAAGTACTAAAATGATAGTAACGGGGTGCATGATTATGAACATTTCATATAAAAGTCGTACGGTTAAATTGCCAGTCTACGTCATACGAAATGGTGGACCTCCCCTTCTCGGGCGCGATTTTATGCGCGCTTTTGAATTACGTATTGTATCGACACTTGGTAACTGTAATAATATTACCGCTGCAGATAACTTATTACAAGAACTTATTCAGGCTTATCCGAATGTGTTTTCTGATGAATTAGGTTGTTTTACTAAATTCGAAATTAAGTTACCCCTTAAAGCAGATGCAAAACCTGTGTTTTTCAAGTCGCGTCCAGTGCCATTCGCATTAAGAGATAAGGTAAACATAGAATTGGACAGATTGGTCGCGCTAGGTATTCTTAAACCGGTTTCTCATTCAGAATACGCATCGCCGATCGTGCCCGTACTCAAACGTGATGGTAGTGTTCGCATTTGCGCCGACTACTCGGTAACGATAAACAAGCAACTGTTAGTAGATAAATATCCATTTCCCACTGCACAAGAGCTTTTCACCAAACTGCATGGTGGAGAGGAATTTAGTAAATTAGATTTATCAATGGCCTACAACCAACTGAAAATACACAATGAGTCACAAAGCATAACTTGCATAAATACTTCTCGTGGATTATTTAACTACACTCGACTAATCTTTGGTTTAGCTAGCGCCCCATCAATTTTTCAAAGGACTATTGAAAATATAATGGGTAACCTGGAAGGGGTTCTAGTGTTTCAAGATGACATTTGCATAACTGGTGCCAACAGACTTGAGCACTATAACCGTCTAAAAGTAGTGTTAAACCGTTTACAAGACGCCGGATTTACGTTAAGGAAAGACAAATGCGTATTCTTTCAAAAAGAAATATCGTATCTAGGATACATTATTGATAAGAATGGTATTAGAAAGAATCCACTCAAAGTTGAAGCTATTTTACAAGCGGCAGTGCCTAAAAATGTAAGCGAGTTACAATCGTTTCTAGGCTTGATCAATTATTATAGGAATTTTATTCCGAATGCGTCTTCAATACTAAACCCATTACATGAGTTATTAAAAAAAGGTATCAAATGGCACTGGGGATCGGAGCAGAGTACTGCCTTTAGCAGCATCAAAAAACTAATGTCTTCAGATAAGATACTAGCACACTTTAATAACAATGCAAAAATTATACTAACAGTAGATGCGTCCCCAGTCGGATTAGGTGCAATATTATCGCAAATAGGTAGCAACGGCATAGAACAACCGGTTTCATACGCGTCGCGCTCATTAACAGTAGCAGAAACAAAGTATTCACAAATACAGAAGGAGGCCACGGCTATTATTTACGGCGTAAAAAAATACCATCAGTATCTTTATGGTAGATCAATACCCTTCATCTTACGTACGGATCATAAGCCTCTGACTATTATATTTAAGCCAAGCCGTGGCATTCCCGAAATATCGGCAAACCGACTACAACGTTACGCAATATTTTTAAGTGCATATAATTATGAAATTGAGTTCATAAGCAGCGAGCAAAATACAGCTGATTTCTTATCACGTGCGATCCCGAGAAACAGTATGTTAAAACAACAACAAGTTTGTGCGATAGGTGCGAAGGAGAAAGCTGCATATGTGAATTTTGTTATTGATGGCAGTTTGCCTGTGACTGCACGTCAGTTAGAAATAGAAACTGATAAGGATCCGGTTTTAAAAAAGGTATGCAGCTTTGTCCAGAATGGTTGGCCTCGCAAAGTAACAGATGATTTATTAAAGCCATATTTTTTATGTCGTATACAAATATCATTTGAAAATGGGATTCTATTGCGAGGACATAAAGTAATTATACCCCAAAATTTTGAACGAACTCCACAGCTCACATTTTGGAATAGTCAAAATGAAAGCAGAAGCCAGAGCTCGATTTTGGTTTCCGGGCATCGATGGAGCACTGGAAAGGTTAGCAAGTGCATGTGGAATTTGCGCGCAACTGCGGCCTTCTCCGCCACGCGTACCGCTCGCGCCATGGCCTCAACCGCCGCACGCTTTCCATAGAATTCACATGGATTTCTTAGGCCCCATGTCTAATAAAATGTTTTTAGTAATCGTGGATGCATATTCAAAGTGGGTTGAGTGTTACATAATGAATAATAGTATAACAACACAAGCAGTTTTAACGAAACTGACCGATTTTATGTCAAGATTTGGCACACCTGATACAATTGTAACTGATAACGGAACTTCATTTACTTCACACGAGTTCACAAACTTTTGTATGATAAATGGCATAACACATTTATTCTCGCCTGTTTATCATGCTATGAGTAATGGTCAAGCAGAGTCATTTGTAAAAATAATAAAAAAAGGGATAAAGTCCATTGCTGCATCAAGTCAAATGAATGACTTACAAAATCAGCTATCTAAATATCTTTTTGACTACCGTAATTCAGTAAACAGCACAACCGGGACTACTCCAGCTCAGTTAGTTTTTGGACGTAAGCTACGCTCACGCTTGGATCTCATTTCTAAAACGGCTACTGAGTCTCCCTCGTCTACGGCGCTACCCGCGTTAATAAAAAAAAAACAGTGCTTACAGGTTAAAAATTATGGTGGTAAACCACAAAAAAGTTACTCGAATGGTGACACAGTGTGGTTCAAACAATATATAAATAAAAAAAAATACAGTTGGGCAAAAGGAACTATACTAAGTAAAATGGGCAAAGTAATGTACAAAATAGAAATACCAGGAATAAATAAGAACATTATGCGACATAAAAACCAGCTTCGATCATATAACGGTAAACAAACAGTAACCAGCGACGTCACAACTGACTTGTGGGATGTTACTTTACCACAAGAAGAGGAGAACTTTGGAAACAATGAAAATTCAACAAGCAACGTGTCAACAACGTCGCAAAATTCACTAACTGTGTCCACTGACACTCAAACCATTGACACCGTTAACCATGACGTTGTGAGTACTGACAACACAACGGAAACATCAACATCATCAGGTTCGCCTACGATGCCAGGGACGCCTTGTGCGCACACGCCGCCAAGCAACCCGGTAGTGGAAGGTAGTCCAGAATTCAGCACCCCACAGCCGGCACCAGCCGATGATGATATCTCCCACACGCCCGTTGCAGTTCGTGTTCGTAGGAATAGGCCCATAGTAGATTATAAGAAGTATTTTTAGTTACTTACCTTATATTTGTATAATTTGTATAATTTTAGTTTCTGTTTTCGCTCTTTCAGAAGGGGGAAAAGTGTTATGTATGTAGCTATAGTTATAGTTGCGGCTGCGCTGCATAGTAAGAACAGCGCGTAAATACAACAGTGCGAATCATTCCGTCTCTCAGTTCACACCTACATAGCTTCCTACTTAACAGGGGCCAAACTTCGGAAGTGCTCCACGAAGTTCCACCGGCTGTCGAGGACGAGTCCTAGGTACTTCAAAGTCGACTCGACACCGATGGCTACCCCTCCAATTGTTACCCCCTTGGATCAATGTCTACTAATATTATAAAGCTAGAGTTTGTTTGGTTGGAAGAGAGTTTGGTGGAGATGGAAAATGGCAACACTGCCCGACTGACATGTAAAATTTTTGTTCCGTGTTTTAAATTAAATTTAATCAGTAATTATGATAAATTAAGGTGTAATTGTTTAGGGCACGCCACAATAGTGGCGATAAGTCCCCTCTTTGAGGAGTGGCTTGAGAGACGCCATGGCGTCCTTACCTTCCGCCTGACGCAGGTCCTCACCGGACACGGAGTGTTCGGGAGGTTCCTGCACCGAATCGGGCGGGAGGAAACGCCCGGGTGCTTCCATTGTGAGGATCGACCGGAGGACACGGTGGAACACACGGTAGAGGTGTGCCCCGCGTGGGCGGGGCACCGCAGTGTCCTCGAAGCGGCGATCGGCGGCGGCGACCTCTCGCGTCCGGCCCTGGTGCAAGCCATGGTCCGGAGCGAGACGGAATGGGACGCCGTCACCTCCTTCTGCGAAGCAGTAATGCTAGAGAAGGAGGTGGCGGAACGTGAGAGGGAGAGAACCTCTCAACGTCCCGGCTGCCGCGGGAGACGCCCCGGGCGTCGGGGGCCACCACCACGTAGCCCCCGGCCACCGTAGGCGCGGGCCTGTGGACGGTGAGCTATGGGCTAGCTCGCCGTCCGTCCGTCTCATGACATGACGACAGACCGTGTCGACGGCGCGTTCGTGTTCCACGCGCGCCTCAAAGAGAGTCAGCAAAAAGGAAGGGGTCCGTAAGGACCGATGCCTGCCGGGGTTGCGGGACTATTCGAAAGAGATACCGTGGCCCCGGAACACAAAGGGCGATGAAGGAACATGGATGGGTTTTAGTCAGTAAAAGTCTGACACTCCCTCCTGCTCCGCCCAGAGCGGGAGGGGTTATTTGATGATTTCCCATCCGAAAAAAAAAAAAAAAAAAAAAAGAGGTGTAATTGTTTGTTCAAACGTATCATAAATGCGTAAATACTCAGAAAAATTGTTATCCTGATAATTAATGAAGTTTTCGGCACTACAACGGTACCGGTAACCTAAAAACAAAAAACAGCTGACGTTCTAACTACGGACAAAAACGGATAATTCAGGGGAAGTATTGTTTACTTTTCATTTAATAACAGCACACAAACGTCTCTTTAGGTCTATAATACAATTAATGCCCATTTCTGGTATAACTTCTAACTGATTTATTACTCTGTACTGGTTGTAAATCTCTTTGTTGACAACTGGTCAAACAACAAAACAGTAATTCCACAACTCTGATTTTTTTATTCAAATCAATCTTTCAATGCAAATGATTAGATATATCGTTTTAGATAATTTATTGTGCATTATTGTCTTGCATTAATATCTTATTATTTTTTACTTTTTTATGCAACATACCCACTTAAGAAAAAGTAAATCCCTAAGACAATAGAACCATTGAAACTGAATATTTATTCAATTAGTTACATTGAATTAGATAATCTTTTAAAGCTAATATAGCAGCCTACCTCGTTTCATTTCATAACTTAATTTTTTTCTTTCCCTTTCATCGCTAACTTCCCTTTATTTGTCTATTCTATTAGTTCACACCGTTTCTTTACTTCTAATTTTAGAAACCAATCCTGAAACTATGCCTGTGATGACCCGTAGGGCTACTGCTCAGGATTTGGAGCTAAAATTAAGAACGGCCCTCCAAGAACTCAAAGAATCCAACCTCCAAGTCCATCAACTGTTACAGGAGAGAGATGAGAGTGAGGTGGAAATCGATAAGGTTAATGTCAAAAACTCCAGCTTAAAACGGGAGCTAGTAGACCTACATCAGCAATACTTGGACGTTGTTGATGAACGGGATCAACTGAAGGTGGTCACGGATGGTTTCCATAATTGTAGTAACTTGTATGAGGAGGCTTTGTTTAAAATTAGGGACCTAGAAGATGAGTTGATTCATGCCAATAATTGTATAGTTAAGTTACAGAAACAAAAAGAATGTACTCAGGTTAAAGAAACAAATCTCTTATATAATGAATTATTCAAAAGAAATAGTAACCCCCCGGTCCTTAGTGACTATTGATCTAACTGAAGATTCCTTATTAAAACAGAATTTTATAGTTAGCAATAGGAAGATTAAAAAATATGCAAAATTAAACAGAATAATTAAAAAATGTAATCAATTTAGGAAACAACAGAAACGCTTTTCCAAATATATTCCACTGAGGAAAGAGCATGTTGATTTAGTTAATAAGTTAAATAATTATCAAATAAAATTAGAGGACAGTATAAAAATTTATGAAATTGATACTCAGCATTTACAGTCTGAAATACAGGTACTTCAGGACTCACTAAGTTCCCTTTCTAGTAGGTATAAGATTTCTCAAAACCAAATTAGGGAACATATTTATGCAGCAAATGAGTTGGTAATGGGTCAATGTAGTTGCCAGAGAACATGGTTACCAACCATGATACTATCCAGCCTGAGATAATGGAGGACCCATACCAGGTTGAAAATTTGTCTCAGGACAGCATATTGAACCAACAAACAACTAATATTACACTAGATTATTCACATTTGGTACAGTCTCAGTTGCATGATAGTCTGCCTGGGATTAATAATTTTGTTTCTCCTAATAGTCATGATTGTAATCGTTCAGTTATGTTCTCTGACAGTATAGGTAGGGGGCTAGGTAAATTAATTAGTAATAATTTGAGTTACTGTACCCAAAACAATTGTATGCCAGGGTCAACATATAAACAGATTATGGCATCAGTAACAAAGACTGTTTGTGATCCTAGTACCACCATTACTATATGTGTTGGTAATAGTTCAAAGATTAAAAAGGAAGACATCACTGACTATGTTTCAGAGTTGTTGAAGTTAAAGTGTAATAAAATAATATTATGTGCTTTCCCATACTTTGAAAATTTATGTAACAGAAAAAACAATTATATTCACATGTTAAATAAACATTTACATTTTTTAGCAGGTCATTATTGTGACAAACTCATATATCTTGATATAAACACTTTTGTTGATAAACTTAGATCGACTCGGGGTAAAGTGTATCTACCTATTAGTTGTAGACACAAAATAGCTCGGCTATTAGCTTATAATATTCACACAGACATAAATAGTATGTCTAAGTTTAGTTCTATTATTAATACTGCGACTATTAGTAGTAATACTAATGTACAGGTGACTTTAAATGAATATAGCATTAGTGCTATAAATGTTTACAAACATTGTACTGAGGAGGATCCATGTGTCACCGTGGAGAATTCTCAATTAGGGTCTATTAGTGATAGGGTCTTGTTGTCTGAGGATGGCACGGGAGTCTCCGGCCTCACTCCAAATATTAATTTAAACTAGAATGTGAGACAACAGAAGGTACCATTAACAATATTGTTAATCCTACCAACGTATCTTCTTGCACTCAATTAGTTAGTAAAAAAGGGCCTCAGCAGAACACTTTAAAATTATTCCACCAAAATATCCAAGGCATTTCTTCCAAATTATTAGAAATTGAATTGTTTTTAGAAAATAGTAAGTTTGACATTATTTGTTTTACTGAACATTGGCTAAAGGATTACCAAATGCTTATCAATTATGAGAACTATATGGTGGGTAGCTGCTTTAATCGTAAAACTATGCTTCGTGGAGGTTCCCTAATATTAATAAAAAAATGTTTTAAATATAAGCAACGTAATGATATAGTAGGTCTCTCGGTTGAACATTGCGTCGAACTGTCCTGTGTTGAGCTAGATAAGCATGTAATTGTGTGTGTGTACAGACCCCCAAACTATCAAAACTTTTCCTTATTTGAATCAATAATGGAAGATGTACTAGCAAAATTGGAAGCCAGTAATAAATCTACAATTATTTGTGGTGATTTCAATATCAATATTTTAGAAGAAAATTCAAATAGCAGTCGGTTATTAAATCTTTTTAAGTCATTTGACTTGACCAACACTTTTATAGAACCTACTAGAGTCACTCCATCTTCAGCTACTTGTATAGATAATGTTTTCTGCGATTGTGATTACTTAGATAAAGCCATAGTAAATTGTCTACCGTCTGACCATAGCGGACAAACTGTAACTTTTAGATGTAATACACCATTGCAAAAAGTTCAGATAAAATTTAGATCTATAACTTCTAGCAAATTAAATAGGTATAATATTTCCCTACAGAACAAGTTAGGTGTTATGAGCCATGACGATATTAATATAAATCAATTGTATGATCGTTTATTTTCAAGAGTTCACACGGAATTCAACAAAACTTTTGAAAAGAAGACAAAAAGTATTAGCCCTAAATTCATATTTAGTGATTGGGCAACTAGAGGTATCAGAAAAAGTAGGGAAAGACTATTTGAGCTTTATGGCCTTAAGCCTTTTATAAACACTGAAACTTTTAACAAGTATGTTGCTAAGTATTCAAAAATTTTTAGAAATACGTGCAAGGTTGCTAAAGCCTTGCACATTAGCAACAAGATCAAAACAGCAGAAAACAAAATAAAGACAGTTTGGAAGGTCATAAATAATGAGACTAACAGGAATAAAATACGTAACACTAGCTACACATTAGATTCAGCATGTGGTCCTAAAAGCTCTAATCTGGAAGTAGCTCAAGAATTTGTAAATTTCTTTACCGATATACCATTAAAAACTACAGAGGCTCTTAATTCCTCACCTGAAGTCTCAATTGGTTTATTAAAGGCGAATGTATCTGGCTGCACGGTTGAATTTAAATTTAAACACATACACCCTATGACAGTTATTAAAGCTTTCCGGCAAATAAAAATAAAACTGACCGAAGATCTATGGGGAATGTCTATCAAAGTTTGTACATCCATACTTGAGACTATAGCCCCATACTTAGCTTTAATTTTTAATTTGTGTGTAGACCAAGGAGTTTTCCCTGATCTAATGAAATACAGTAAAGTCATACCTCTTTTCAAATCCGGGGACAGTAAAGATACTAATAATTATAGACCTGTATCCGTGTTGCCGGTTTTTAGCAAGGTGTTTGAAAAAGTAATGCTGAATCAAATGCTCAATCATTTTAACACCAACAAAATTTTAACCGATCAACAGTATGGTTTCACTAAGGGACGTTGTACGGCTGACGCCGGTGTAACCTTATTAAAGCACATATTTACTGCGTGGGAAGAGTCTCAAGATGCCATAGGAATATTTTGTGACCTTTCCAAAGCATTTGATTGCGTAAATCACGCCACATTACTTTTGAAACTTGAGCATTACGTATTAGGTCAACTTGCACTTAGTTTGGTAAAATCATATTTGAGTGATAGACAACAACATGTTCAAATAAATGGTGTTAACTCACAGGGTTTAAAAGTAGTAATGGGGGTTCCGCAATGCTCAATATTGGGTCCTTTCCTCTTTCTCGTGTATATAATGATCTACCCTATTTATTGAAAAACCAACCTCAAAATATGGTGTTGTTTGCTGATGACACTTCCCTAATTTTTAAGATAAATAGACGGGCCCAAAATCTAGATGACGTGAATAATGCCCTACTTCAGGTCCATAATTGGTTCACAGCAAACAATTTAGTATTAAATGAAAAAAAAAAAAAATGCATAATATTTGCTTTACCCAATGTTAGAAGTAGTGATTGTGAAATAATATTGAATAAAGAGAAACTTGAATTCGTAGATAAAACGGTTTTCCTGGGGATTACGCTTGATTCAAGGCTACAATGGGGTTCTCATTTAACATCCCTTGCGGCGCGGCTAAGTTCAGCGGCATATGCTATTAGAAAAATTCGTCAATTTACTGATGTAGATACCGCTAGACTGGTCTATTTTAGTTACTTTCATAGTATAATGTCTTATGGCATTTTGCTATGGGGACGGGCTGCAGATATTGAGTCTATATTTATTCTGCAAAAAAGAGCCATCAGAGCCATATATAATCTTCGTAGGCGCGATTCTCTAAGGGAACTGTTTAAGGATATTGGCATCATGACGGTACATTGTCAGTACATCTACGAAAACATAATGTACGTCAGAAAAAATCTGCACCTTTTTGGTAAAAGAGGTGATAGACATAATTACAGTACTAGAAATAGGGACCAACTCGTTCAGCCAGGCTTCAGACTCGCTAAAGTAGACTCATCTTTCATGGGGTACTGTTTGAGATGCTATAATAAAATTCCACAAAGTATTCTTGAACTGAATGAGACGAAATTTAAAACATGTATCAAACGCACACTATGTAAGCAAGCTTATTACAAGTTGGGCGATTATATCGCTGATAAAAATGCGTGGCTCAATGCTGGTCCTGCTCCACATGGACAGGGGCACATAAATTGATAGCATTAAATAGAATTGTTGGAGCTGCTGAAGATTGTACAACTATCTTTGCATTGTATAGAATCAATCTCTAGTATTATATAATCGCATAGCCCATATTGTGTGAGTACTATGTACTAGAAAGCTATCATTCACTGAAATCCTACGTTTTTATTTTTATTTCTTGACTTGACTTGAATGTGCCCTCGCGGTTGAGAGTATGTCATGCTCACTCTAATGTCTCGCTGATGGTGGCGCGTGTGTTGGTTCATTTAGTTCCCTTCGAAATGGTTGAGCTGAATGGTGCTGATCCATGCGTCATGTTCGTGAACGGGCGCTGTCAGTTGCGACTGGTCATCTCTTAGTTGCCATGGCTTATTTGAATGTTTATTTTTTAATGGTATTTTTTGTTTTTACTATGGACACTTTTAACGTGCACATCTTGCTACATTGTTCTCACATAATATACCATCTTAACATGAATGATGTAACCAAGAGTTTGTAACAACATTTTGATTCAAAAGAGTGTCCATGGAGTTTCTTGCCCGTTCTTCTCCATAGAGATCTACGCTAGGGAATGGGCAACTACAGTACTTTCACAGTTTTTATGTCTTGTGACTGTGACTGTAGCTACATTTAATTTTCATTTTTGTTTCGACAATTCAAAAGTGCCTGGAACTGGCCTACTTGAAATAAATGCTTTGATTTTGATTTTGGTTGGTTGAACGCGCTAATTACAGGAACTACTGGTTCGAATTAAAAAAAGACTTTTAGTACTGAATAGTTATCGAGGACGGCTATAGGTTATCTAATATCACGCTATAATTAAAAGGAGCGGAGCATCAATGATAAATGTTGCAAAAACAAGGAAAATTTATTTCTTTTGAGAGCTTCTTTTGCGGGCGCTGCATAAACGGTTAAAGTTACGCAACAATCATGTACTATGGAATTGTTCGTGTTAAAACGTTCTAAACCACGATAGCATTATGTCTATCTTTTGACTCACACTCTAACCCACTCTCTCTCTCATGTGACGCAGACGAAGTTGCGCGGGTCAGCTAGTTTTATTATAAAATTAAAGAAGAAATGTATATGCCTACAATATTTGCAACTGAATTATGTCTATTAGCATAATAATATAACTGTCATTGTTTAAATTTTAATATTGTGTACCTATGTACTGTAGTATATGGTAATATAGTAATTGTATTCCACACATATAAACTTAACGAGCTTTATATAATATAATATTATAACTATAACACCAATTAATATACGTACCTACACATTTTTGTAAAACATTTTAAAAGAGTAAGTATGGAGTTTCTTCCCCATTCTTCTCCATAATGGGAAAAGAAGAAGAAGAAGAAGCCCTATAATGGCCTAATTAAAATAAATATTTTCATATAAAAAAGGAAAAGATTTGATATATTAATAAATGTAGCGTGAGCTATAAGGTTGCATGGATTGAGTAGTCCACACTTATCCCGGGTAGCGAGCACACATACCCTTAGAGTTCATCTACTTACTGATAATTTGGTGGTTTTATTCTAATCCTTCATTAATTAATTAGTGAACACCACAATACCTATACATATTATGCCTTTTAATGAATTCTTAGTTTTTAAACTAGCTAAAAGAAATATTACAATTAAAAACTATTAAATAAACTTGTGTAATCATACAAAGAGGGCACGAGCATCAATCACCATGCTTGTTTATGATACCTATACATATTATGCCTTTTTATGAATTCTTAGTTTTTAAACTAGCTAAATAAGAAATATTAAAATTATAAACTATTAAATAAACTTGTGTAAGCCAACTGTTTTTCCTGTCTCAATATAAACTTAGAATGTATTTGATTGTATATGAAAAAATGTTAAAGTCACATTGGTACTTGCCAGATTTGAACCCATAATTTTAAAAAGGAAAATAAAAATAAACTCTACAAACCACTATCACTACCACTACTATATGTAGCCAATACAAATGCAGATTTTAATATTTTTTGCTGCCTTGTGTTTTATGAAAATGAAACCTCTAGTCTAAACAATGGAATTATTATCAGCAACATGTTGTTTACATTCAGTCTTTTGTTTCTCAGAACTTATGGAAGTACCTACTACACTGTCTCTGATTTCATATCAAAATGTTGCTAATTGGTTCCTCTAAATTTGCTTCAACTATAAAAGACAAAGTGATCTTTATTCCTGTGAATTAGTGAATTACCTACTTTTCCTTGACTTCCTTGCTGACTAATACGGAAGTTAAATAAAGAATGTTAACGGGGGTTAACATCCTTTATTTAACTTCCGTAGGGGGGGGCCCTTAGACAGTGCCGGTTTTAGCACTACCAGCGCCCTGGGCGAGATTTCTAGCGCGCCCCCTAACTGCAATTTTAAACCCATACGAAAAAAAGGCAAAGGATAGGTATAATGTAGCTAATAAAAAAATACTTTTCTAGCCTTTAGAACGGCGAACTCTTTTATTAATCGGCCACCAGGCGAGTGAATTGCGCGCTCCGCCGCTTGTTCGACGTGAACACACACTAACACCTCACTCCAGGCCCGGAATAGGACCCAAAACCGGCCCGGGCATTTAAAGAGACGGTCGGCCCTCCACTCTCAAGAGAAAGGAAAACTACTAATGTAAATTTTGAATCAACCGAAGGAATCGTCTAAAATAGAATGTTAGGCTGAAATGCTAGAGTGCGACTTTAGACTTGAAACTAAGAGCATAGCGACGCTGTCAAACGAGGGCGCGCCAGTTTTTGAGTCAGAGGCGGGGGGGGGGGAGGGGAGCGCAGAAAGGTGCCAGTAAAAACGAACGAAACGAAAAGTCCAGGAACTAAAAAATATTTAAGCTTTCCGCTCTACTACGACATAAGGAGACAATTATAAAAACAAAAAGAAGTAAAGGTCCGAGAAGGGGCGAAGCGAGCTCGCAAATTGAAACTCCCTACCTTGGACAGGTTAAATTGTTTCGACCCTCTAGACAAGAGTTACCTGGTCGAGTTGCAGACAAAGCCAACATTCAAGAGGAAGTAGAACGCAAGAGTGAGCCAAGCAAGCTCGAAAATTTTTTGACACCTCGCCTTGGACAGGCTAGAATTGTTTCGACCTCTTGGAGTTACTTGGTTGACTTATAATAGACAATGTAAAGATCCAAGAGAAAGTAGGTTACAAGAGCAAACGAAGTGAGCTCAAAAATTTTTGCATCTTGCCTAGAATAAAATTTAAAAAGTTTTGTAAAAAGTGTTTAAGTTTCTAGCGGTAGTACGAGTTCCCTGAGGCTCATTTTAAGCCTTAAAAATATTTTAGTTCGAGTGTGATTGTACTTACTGTACGCTACAAATTATTACGTAATTACTAATTCTATGGCATCAGGCAGGAAAATTAAAAACATTTAAAAATCCCGAGCCTCTAGGGCAGTGGTCGTCATAAAGATCTCACGCATTTGATAATGAAACTTTACTTGGGAAGAGACTGGACCCCACGACACAGGGTATCCTAGTGTGGAGTCCAGGGAATTTGTAAAAATCTAGCGCTTAAGGAGCATTGTTTTTCTTTATATGAAGGGGCGCCTGCGGCGCCCTTTTCGTATCCGGCGCCCTGGGCGGTCGCCCACCCTCGCCCCTCCCTAACGCCGCTACTGCCCTTAGAGAAGCCAAGATTCACATGATTGATTACCTGTAATATTTTTTTGTTTTGGATCCTGGGAATTTTCCAGTTACGGAAATAAGAAAGGTCAAAGTTACAACTTTTGAACAGTTTTATATTAAATTATTTGTTATAAATGACCCCTGTAATATTAAATGAATCTATCGGCAGAATGTTTTAAGTGCGTTACTCTGAGCCCTACCTGAGCTCATGGCTAAATGATAACAGCCACTCAGGTTGATCTTCAGGTTAAGCCACACTTGCCTAAGTTGGTATGTGGATGAGTGATCAGTATCACCCATTACATACAGGGTTTCCTACTTGCCTTGGAAAGTACAATGGTCCCGGCTGTCATTTGTAATCTGTGACAGTCGTTCCAGTCAGTGGCCTAGTCTGACAACGAGCCTTACCAACAGGATTGTATTACCCAGTACAAACTGAGTTGTGGAGATCACATTTGTAGTTGCTCCATGTAAAATTCTGGAACGGGTCGGGTTGACCCCAACGTTTAGAAAAGGCAAGGCAGATGATGACATTGAGTCCTACCAAGTAACGTACTTTTTCAAACCAAGAATGAGGTTGTATCCCAGCAATCGTATATAAGAAGTTTAACATCTAACTAAATGTACAGAATGCGTGGCCATCAAAGCTTCGTGAAAGGTCCCTTTGGACACAGCATAGTCCAGTCAACCCGGTTTACCAAGTTGTGCGCGTAAACAGTATTGTGCTTGAGCCCTTGTTATGAACATGCCTGATACTTATCTACGTAGTCACCAGGACTACTCCAAAACTAATAAATAAGTCATAATGGACCAGCAAGTCGCAAGTGATAAACTAGCTAGATAAATTAAGATACGGCCTTGAGTTCACGGTGACAAAGCTCGATTGTGAATAGATGAAATTTGGACACAGTATGATCAGTCAAGCTATATCAATTAACTACTTACAGCGATGAGCTGAATAAGCATTCCTTCATCGAAAGGAAACATTAAAACACACAATATTTCTAAATCATTGCGATATACCGACATAGAAATCTAATATTCTTTGTTTATGTAGGTACCACGTTACGACCACCACTTAGATCTTTCTAGAACAAATTTTAACCTGGATGCCAGCGTCATACATTTATTACTTAAAGATATAAACGTCATTTAATGCCATATCTGCAGATATGGCATTAAATGACGAGCAATGACGCTGGCATCCAGGAGGATAAATCATCAAAATTGCACGGAACTTACAACTTTTCTTCAGGCTAAGGATTTTTAAGAATAAACGTGAAGAAGATTATTAACACCGACAATCCAGAACTTCCTTCGTAACAACCTTCACAAGCCACAGTAGAGTAGGTAATAGTTAAGAGAAAGATAAAAGACTTCAACCGTTCTATGTACTACCAAGCTAGGTACTTTCAAACCATGGACATCTGACATGGACAATCAGTGTTGCCAACTCAACTACTTCAAAATTTGCTAAATAATCTAGCATATTTTGAAGTAGTTGAGTTGGCAGCTAGATTGTTATAAAAATATGCCAAAAATATGATAACCTTCTCTAAAAAATTAAAAAAAAATATGCCAACAAAAAAATGTTAGTAGGTATTTATTAAGAAATTAAATCAGGGGAATAGAATATCAATGTCTCGATATTCATCAACATTAGCTGATGTGGAAGGCTGAGAGCTAGAGTCGTAACTCTCTTTGATTCCGATACAAAGTAGTACATTGTCTGGAACAGTGTAAGACTATCAGCACTTTCCTGCTCTTTTTAGGCTGAATTTGACGTACAAAATAGCATTCAGGGTTCTCACCGCCAAACCGCCGCGGAGTGGAGTATCGATTTCAATTTTATTTCAAGAAACATTATCATTTGCATTCTTTTCATGTTTCATAAAATATATTATGTCAAAAAAATATGCTATAAATGCTAAAAGCTACAAAATATGCTAAACAAGAACAAAATATGCCAAATTTAGCATATAATATGCTAAATTGGCAACACTGTGGACAGTGTTGCTAGATCAAGTCAAAAAGTAGAATTTACTTATTTCAAACCATAGAGATCAAACGGATGATGAAGTTTCCTCAATGGGGAATTTTCCAGTGCTTTGAACGATCTAGATGGCGCTGATGAACCTTGGGAATAATAAATGGCTCATTTTTATGTCCACTCAGCCTTAACTAAAGTACGGAGGAACCTAAGCTCGACTCGACGCACTAGGAGTTTAGACATAACGCAAAAACAGTCAGAAGAACAATGGCAAAAACCATGCAAAAACTTGTAGTTCAGTTCAGTGATGCAAAAGAACAGTTATAGACTTTTTATGCTAAAAATGTTTGACGGAAAAAAGGTTCTTTACAGTTCTCACTTATTATCATAGACAATACACTATATAATACAAGACTTATTATATAACAATGATCAATAATAAAGACACAATGAGTTTGACGTGTGTCTGCCCTGTTAAAAGTTTTACCATTGACGTATAATAAATACGTAGTAAATTCTTTTTTCATTGGATTTTACTAGAATGCCGCTTAAAAAAATATTCCTAAAGCTGATCAGCGTCAGTGGAAAATTCCGATATAACCCTCCGAAATCTCCCAAAATAGCTTTTCCCTAGTCGCTGGATAAATGGCGCTGAACTTGATAAGTTACTGCAAGGAACGGAACCTAAAAAACTGGCCAAGTGCGAGTCGGACTCGCACCCGAAGGGTTCCGTACCATTGACTATATTTAATATTGTTGTTATAGTGGCAACAGAAATACATCATCTGTGAAAATTTCAACTGTCTAGCTGTCACGGTTCATGAGATACAGCCTGGTGACAGACAGACGGACAGACGGACAGACAGCGAAGTCTTAGTAATAGGGTTCCTTTTTTACCCTTTGTGTACGGAACCCTAAAAAACTGATTTTAACAAAGCGCGAGAAAACTAGGTTATATTCGGAAGCGTAAGTAAACGAAAGTGTCAGTCAATGAGCGTATGTGGCGTGACGCAATGTTTTTTTTGCAAGCATTTTGGTTTTGGCACCAAGTAACGTAGTCAGTTCAACGCCATCTATAGTGTTATAGTGTTCTTTGAAACGAAGTTTTTTTTTACAACCTCAAAAAGCAAACCTCTCATTAATACCATACCCTCCAAATTCATGAAAGTCGATTGAATGACTTTGTCTTGTCACGAAAAATAGTCATTCAATCGACTTTCATGAACTTGGATGGAGCAAATTGCAAAAAACGTTAGATTTTCTTTTGAATTTCGCGGTCTACCCTGGAGCATCCACGGGAATTAGCAAAATGGATGTCTGTATTCTTCAATTGTTTGCTGTTTCAGTCATGAACTCATGACGTGCAGAACTTGAAAACGGCTATTTAAGCAAGAGCTGCTGCAGCCTAGCGACTTCATGGCCACTCGGTAATCTACGGGGCACAAGTCCCTAAAATACAGTATCTATCTTTTTAATATTTTTACTATAGTATTTTTTGGTGACAGCATGGACTTGGTGACAGTGCCAGTAATTTTTTTGTAATTTTCAGGTCAGTGTCGGGTTGTTGAGTATAATATTCAAATTCAAATATTATGTTTATTTGTGGCACGTACGTAAAATTTTGGAAGTACGATTACGATTTAGAGTTTGTAACCATTAAAATCATCAATACAACTCTCCTAGCATGAAAAAGTCATTCAAATGAACTAGGACTAATAACTTTCAAATTGAAAAAATCGAAGAAAATTTAAATTTCGATGGTTACCCTGGTTTCACCAACCACAAACCGCACAGAGTACCTATGGGCTGAATTCACGTCGTTTTTTTTTCAATTTAATTAAAATGAGAGGTTTTCCTTTTGAGATATTAAAAAAAAACTTAGTTTCCAAGAACTCTATAGATGGCGTTGAACTTGATAAGATAGTTGGTGCCAAAGCCAAAACGCTTGGAAAAAAAAACATTGTGTCACGTCACATATACTCTCGTTGACTGACACTTTCATATGCTTAACCGTCCGAATATAACCTAGTTTTCTCACGCTTTAAAATCAGTTTTTCTATAGTCCGACATAAAAGAGTAGAAATTAAATATTTGGGAACTAAAATTTTTCATTTTCTGGCAACATCTAAAATTAGTACTTGAGCTGTCAATTCTTCTCGACCGGTTTCGTTTTTCATTAGAATTTTGGTTTTTGTGTGTTATTTCAGAGTGTGGACAGGAAAACAGCGACATATCATGAATAAGGTAATTCGTGGAGGTGCCCGTGAAATAATGTTTAAGTTTTCATGCGGTGTTTGACCGAATTACAAGCTGGGAAGCTGCTATCCTACTTCGAAGATGTTTGCCATCGTACAGCAGATTTTACTGGTAAGTAACTATTGAAAGTTGCAGTAAACGTTAATTACAAACTATTATTACATTCAGGGAGCAAAATTTTCGATCAAAATAGTATTTACAAATTAGTTGTCTACCATTTTTGAGGTTATGCTAAGATAAACAAATACCCTTGTAGTTATAGCGCGACTTAACAACATTGGTAGAAGGCAACAACATTTAATGTAATTAATTGCGTATTATCAAATACGTTTTTTTGCTATACCATATTTGTTGAAGCAACCGACTATGGAAAGAAATAATTTTAAAATATTTTCACGATGAACATATTTGCGCGGGACTTTTTTCGTCGGACTGACAGCAGTTATATTATTTACGAAGATAGAGCACTAATTTAAAGTTGTATCTTTATAAGCTTATGTTAATAACATGCTTTGTTTGTTTTAGGTGTTTTTGTAAGCACAGTGCGCAGAATTGTGCAAAACGGCGGGAAATTCTCGACTCCAGCTATACACAGAAAGGGTCGCCCCTCATAATATATATTTGAGTGAACTTGTAGTTTTATTACTATTACGTACCAAATCTATTTATTATCTATGAGGAACTTATTGAAAGCAATGAATTAATAAACATACTTATTTAAAATAATTATTTTTCATTACTTATAGCTATTAGACCAATAATACTATTCAAGTATCAAGATCAGCTAGTTCGTACTAACTGGGTTGCCACATGCCACCTGAGCGATCGCAGCGCCCTCATTTATTTTCTACTCTTTTGTGTTGCACTTATAGGTTCCGTTCCTTGCATTATCATACTAACTCCTAGCGCCATCTATCCAGCGATTAGGGAAGTGCTGAAATGAAAATCCCTCATTAGGTATGCGCTCGCTATTACAATAAGTGGGTACTTGTTGTGTCCATGCGTTGAATTGCATTTTTTTTCATTTTAGCGGTAAGCTCTGCAGGGATAGGTGAAGTATTATATTATCTGTGGTTAGGTTATATTTAGTTGAGATAGTTTTTAGTTTTTTTTGCCGAATTACATGCCGGTGCCATTGAAAAATGCTGGTTGATGTTTTTTTTTGCGTTTTGTGCATTTGTGAAAACATGCGAATGCAATCCGAAATCTAGTTAAGGCTTATGCTCCAGGGTAGCCCGCGAAATTCAAATTTTCTTACCTTTTTTGCAATTTGCGGGCCAGTGCTAGGTTACAATGTAACCTAGCACTGGCCCGCAAATTGCAAAATCAACATGTAACCGTTACATGTTGATTAGAATATTATTCGCGTCTGTAAGACGTATGTAGTTACGGAATTTTATTCATCAAAATCATAAATACAACCCTTTATGTTCCTATAGGTGCAAGAACAAGTTTGACCTTGAAAAAGTAATTTTTCCAACTTTATGAACTTGGAGGGTTGTATTGATAATTTTGATGAATATAATTCTGTAACTACATACGTCTTACAGCCGCGAATAATATTTTAATCAACATACAACCTAGCACTGGCCTGCGAATTGCAAAAAAACGTAAGAAAATTTGAATTTCGCGGGCTACCCTTGAGATAAACATCCACCTTAAGATAAACTTCTGGAAAACGCTACCTATTGCAACAAATCGGCACACTCGCAGACTGAAAAAACGGATAATATTATTTAACTAGCTGTTGGCCGCGGCATCGCTCGCGTGCAGTTCGGTAACTGTCCCACTGAATCATACTAAAGGGATAAATAGTGTCCTACATGTTAATCCAGGTTATAAACTATCACAAATTTTATAATCATCACAATCACCATCACTATTACAACCGCCATCACTATCAAAACCACCATCATTATCACAATTACCATCATTATCACAATCATTATCACAATCACCATCACTATCACAGTCACCATCATTATCACAATCACAATCACCATCACTATCACATCCAATATCATTATCACAATCATTACCTACCACAATCACCATCACAATCAGCATCACAATCAGCTTCACAATCACAATCACCATCACAATCCCCATCACCATCGCTATCACCATCACAATCACTGTCACTATCACAATCACCATCACCATCACAATTACCATAAAAATCACTATCACAATCACCATCATCGTTACCACAATCATTATCATCGTAATCACAATCATTATCACAATCACCATCACTATCACAATCACCATCACTATCACAATCACTATCACAATCACCATCACTATCACAATCACAATCACCATCCTAATCTCCAGCACAACCACAATCACGATCACAATCACTATTACAATCATTATCATCGGAATCACAACCCAGCATAATCTCCATCCTCGTCATCACAATCATCATCATCGTTATCACAATCATCACAATAAATCAACAATAACCCTGTGTAGAAGTCGAATCCGCCATCTTCTGGATCTCACCGACTTTTGAAGCTACAGTTATTTTTCACTTTTTTGTGTTTTTTGAAGTCGGTTTTATTTTTTTGCAAAAAAGTTTTTTTATTTTTACATTTTTAGTTGTAATATCCTATACTAATATTTTGTATGCATTTATTTTACATTGTTAACAATACATGTCATGGTGGCTTATCCCCAATAAATGGAACTTAACATATCTAAACTATGGAAATTTGGGTGTATTGTACACATCTGCGTACCCCTCAGAGCATACAGGCATGATGTTGCGTCATGATGTTGTATAAACAATAAACATCCAAGCGATTGCAGCAATCACGACCGATTTACCGTCTAGTTTTGAAGAGTTCCATAGTATATCTCCGAAGATCAGCATCAGATCTTCACCAAATTTAAATGCGACCATCTCAAGAGTATACAGGGTGTAAAAGACCTCATCACGAAGCCGTCAACCAAGCATTCTGTACATCAAATTAAGTAACTTTACGCAAAAATTATTGCTGGGAAACGACTTTTTTTTTAGGGGTGAAAAATCATGTTTTGTGGTAGAACTCAATGTAACGCACTCAAAAAATTATGCTGATGGATGGATTGAATAGTACGGGGGTCGTGAAGGTGTTTACAGTAAAAATCTTACATTAAAACTTGTATTTAAAAAAAAAACTTGTCAAAAAGTTGGAACTTTGACCCCCAATATCTCCGTAACTAGTCCGTCCCAGGTATGGTGTAGAACAAAAAAATGATAACAATGACGAGGAGAACAAGTGTGATTCGGCTTCGTTAAGAGGTGTTTTACACCCTTTATTCTTTCAATAAAAAAAAGAATTTTGTGAATCGCTCCACAAATGGAAGAGAAATCGGTGAACATACATGAAATTATACCACACGACTGAAGTAAAAATGTTCATAATATGAAAACTACTGGGCCAAACTATGTTAAATTTTTATGGGACCAAATGGCAACTATTCCGCATCAAACTAAAAAAGAATCACGTAAATCGGATCATAAATGTCAGCGTAATCGGTGTACATACATAAAAAAAAAACAACCGAATTGAGAACCTCCTCCTTTTTGAAGTCGGTTAATGAATGCCATTTTCGTAATCAGCACCTCTGATAATCTCGGTATCAACACTCATATTGATTTTTAGACATTTCAACCCCATCGCACCCCAACAGGGAATGATGGTATTTCAGGTCCGCCACATTAAATCTTAAAATCGTTGTTTTTGTAATACACCCGACCCAATTCACCATACAAACAATACCTATGTTCAATTTCAGGCTTTGTTACCCCATTTCCCCCTTTAGGGGTTGAATTCTGAAAAAACCTGGAACACAAATGTTAACTCATTTATCGATAGGAGTACTCCTGTTAAGTTTCGAATAAAGTAGTCTAACTAATCTTATTTCCTCACTAGCTTCTGCCCGCGACTTCGTACGCGGAACCTGTTGCTTATGCCAGCGACAACGGGGTCGTCAAAATCGAAGATCTGATACGTCTGATGTCGAAGCGCAATTCTCTATCCGTGAACGTCTCCGACTCGCGAGACAATGCGTGACGTTCACGATCAGCAGTCAGTCTCGCACAGCATCAAGTCTCTCCTGACGCTCTTCGGTAGATTCTTGGGAGCTCATGATCCTCAATCTTTTAGCTCCTTTGGAACATTGGGAAAGATTTGACCTCTTTCTAGGCATGGTTATAGTTTTATTAAAATCTAAGTGACTACTCCGCTGCATTACCGGGTAGGCTACCGTGTCACGAAGATAAATGGAAAAGGAAATCAAATACTAAAATAACATAAGCCGGAAGGCATATTTATTCGATAAAATAAAAAATAAAAGGGAGTTTTGGCCAGCAGAGTCAAATTTTCTATGACATACCATCGTCATCTAAAATCAGTCCTAAATTTTTACCACCTTTACCGCGTGGAGGTACTCCCAGCTTATGTTATTTTATAATTATACATTGAAATTAGTGATAGCTTTGATTTCCACATCAGAGTTTCTGATGTGGAATTTTACTTCGATTTTTATAAGTCAACAGGAAATGCCCATCAGACCGAACAACTTTTGCTAAGACGTCATTCCTATATGTGTTATGGTGTCGCTGGGCTCTCGGAGTTCCACAACAGGTGTTCCAGATCTTCGATTATTATAAGTCGACAGAGAGTGCTCATCAGATTGAACAACTTTTGCTAAAACGTCATTCCTATACCTATATAATGTTAGTGTAGCTGGGCTCTTGCAGTTCCACATCAGGTGTTCCAGATCTTCAAATTTATTCTCTCAGCAGAAAATTCTCATCACGTGGAACAATTTTTGCTATGGTACCATTTTTGTATCTTTTATAGTTTAGCTGGTCTGTTGCGGTTCTGCATCAGGTGTTCAAGTTTCCAAGATAAATTATAGCCTATATGTTGCCCAGACTTAATACTGATACAACAAAAAAAAAAACATACAAATCCGTCCAGTAAATCCGATGATTAGCGTAGCGTGTACAAACAAACAGACAAACAGACACGCAGACAAACAGACAACAGACAAACAGAGAGTTTTTTTTTTATTCGTGCTCTATTACTGTTTCTAAACCCCCCTCAATTATTTCTTTTTTAATATATTCAATGTACAGACACGTCACGTAGTTTTTTTACTGTTTTATTATATGTATATACCTACTATATAGATATATAGATTAACTCTGTAATTAAGATTTTCCAATAAGATAATAGGCATATCCTTAAGATAGTTACGACGGTAATTTATTACTTTATATAAATTATTCTGAAGAGTAACGTTTACCGTTCACCTGTTAGTCCGAATTAATCGTGGATACTGCGCATGGCGTGTTTGAAAATGTCATGCCAGCCGTGGCAGGACGGGACGGCCATCGGGCCGGGCCAGTACTCCAGTAGCGTGTCGGCAGTCACGCGGTGAGGCTGTTTCCACCCCGAACGATTAGCCAACTCGCGTCTTTACGATCACGACTAAAACAACTAGGTAGAACAGAATAGGTACCTAACTACCTTAAATTAAAATAATTATCAAAGTACTATAAGTAATTTACACTGATTATTCCCCAATTCTGTTTAGTTATATTGTAATTTTATAGAAGAGTGACTTTAAAATCGTGCTGGTACGTAATTAAGAAAATTTAATAGGTTGAATTTAAATAGTAGTTTGAGCAAAATGTGGTGGATCCTCCGACGAGCTCGGTTGACAGGTGCGTCGCTGTTCAGCCAGGCCACGGGGACTAACAACAACAACAATGTGAAAACAGGTACAATAATTTGACAAACCACATAAATTAATTATTGCATGTAATTCATGTATTTGGGTACTTTTATTCCGGGTTTTTGGCCCTGCGTTCAGACTTTATCCGGCCTCGTGATTTGTAAGGCCTTTTTTAAATATTAATTTTATTATTATTTAAGTATTGAATTGTATGTTGGTAACCCTACTTACCGTGACAACAATTTGGTGGCGCCAAAAGTAGGTACGGTAATAGTTAGTACCGTTTTAACATACTACTCTGCATACGAAATCCCTCCACACTGCAACGGCAACGGAATGAACGAGCTGTCAATCTTAGGTTTTTAAATAATATTGTCAATGTCAAGTTATCACAATAGACGTGCTATTGACTGTACCTACCTGTCTCGCATTTTTAACCGACTTCTAAAAAGAGGAAGTTATCAATTCGTCTGAATTTTCCCAACTATGTTGGAGTGGCTCCAATCTAACCAGATGTAAATCTGATCTTCACAACCCAGTTAGTAGGTACTTACTGTGTACTAAGAAACGATACAATACCTTGGTAAGACTGGCTGTCAGACTTTACAAATGACATCTGGGACTAACTGCTTAATGTGTTTTCCGAGACACAGAAAACTCGGGGTATGTAATGCGTGGTCACCCATCCACGGACCGACCTTGGTAAACGGTGCTTAACCTCAAAGATCGACCGTGTAGTTGTTATTATTTATTCATATGCATTTTTCAAATACACGCTCCATAAACAAGTAAGTTTTTCTCAAAAGAACTCCTATTAATCGTTTCTTTACCTTTGTTTCATTACGGTGAAAGCGTCAGGGTAGCCCGTGAAATTCAAATTTTCTTAGTTATTTTTGCAATTTGCAGGCCAGTGCTAGGTTGTTTTTTGATTAAAATATTGTTTGCGATTGTAAGACGTATGTAGTTCTTTACAGAATTATAATCATCAAAATCATCAATACAACCCTCCAAGTTCCTAAAGGTCTAGCAATAACTTTGACATAAAAAAAATCGTTCCTCGACTTTTATGAAATTAGAGGATTGTGTTGATGATTTTGATGGTTATAATTCTGTAACTACATCAATGATATATAAACTATAGATACGTTGTCCGCACTCTAAAATGACAACATGAAATGAAGCCAATTGGCCACATCGCGCTTAGTTACGCATCAACCTGTCGCGCGACGCTACGTATAATGAGCATGTAATTTGACTATTACTTATCCTGTGACGTGACTGAAGATGTATATTTATCTCCCTCTCGCAACAGGCATCCCGCCGTTCGGTGTCATATTTTCTTTCTCTTTCTTCACGCTTCTAGGTAGTTCTAGTATTTTCGCCGTTTTTAAGCGCCGCGATGTTGGTTCATGACGTGTCTATATATAATACGTCATTGAACTACATACGTCTTACAATCGCGAACTGGGACACTGGGGAACTGGAAATATTTAAATCAACAAAACAACCTAGCACTGGCCTGCAAATTGCAAAAAACGTAAGAAAATTTGAATTTCGCGGGCTAGCCTGGAGCATCAGCCTTAACACATAATAATCTTAATTTTATTAACTTACTACCTAGTTGCTTTCATTTAAGCGACAAAACTGCGTGACAAACAACTGTTTTCGTCTGTTTCCATTGCCTACCTAAATCTACTAAATTAATTTATCAGCAACAACCATGGAGGTTTGATATAAGCTCGCTTGATGACGATAGGATTCGCTTATTAGATGACTGGCGAAATGTGGGCGTGGGTATACTGTTAACCTCATGTGTTGTTAAGTTCAGCTTCTAGCACTATTCCAGGATGTCTGAAATAATTGTATCGTCTTTAGCGCTTCCAGTAGACTCAGAGACCCCGGACCCGTATGGATAATAATTATTAGTGTTTCTTTCAACTGAGAGGATTCTTTCCAGTGAGGAGCTCATTCTTTTGATCAATTTTTTACTTCTTCACCGTCGTGTCTCAGTTCGCTTTGAACAGGTGGCAAACCACAGATCATAGAACTATGATCTGTGTGGCAAACCAACCATGACGGCAAGACAGTATTGTTATAATGTCATTTCATTTCACGATGTCAGTGTGGAGCCCCTCTGCAGGATATGCCCCACCTCCTTTCTTGCCCATCCTGCACAGCCACCTGCACCTTCCAGGATTTAAACGAAGCCAATGACAGAGCTGTGCAAGTGGCTACATACTGGTCGGGTATTATTTGAGTTATCGACACGCAAAGAAGAAGAAGAATGTCATTTCAGTCATTCAGTGTGTATAATACAGAATTTTTTAGCGTTCCGTCTCGGATAGATTAATTTCTTTATAGTTGTCCGAGATTTCGGGGAAGGGTGGTTAACCCCCAACCCCGACCTGCATACGGCCCTGCCCCTGAGATAAGTTAGATTTTCAAGTTTCAAGATGAAGAGAACGCAAGATATAACGAAGCGAGCTGGGCTTCGGGTATAGGTTAGGTTGTTTTGGTGCATGCCTACAAAAACAGGACTTACTTAGTCGTTAGCCATGATGCAAAGTATTTGTTTGTATACAGAACGTCTAGTTCCATCTCCTTAAACTTTGTTATCCTTGGTAGCCCCCTGTAACAGTTCGTATAAAGAGCTAACTGCACGTCTCTGTCGTCTGTGATGATAATTTCAAATTGCAGTACCTAGTTTAGTGGTTTTTTAGTGGTTTCATAATATCACATCACGGCTGTAATACCCGTTAGGGCAGCGGTGTCTTTAATTAGTAGGTACACCCAGATTTCGCCAGTTAGGATTACAAGTTTCATTGGAAATTATTTTCGAAGAATAGCACCCGTAGTGAGAGGCTGAGGGTGGTTGTTCAACTCAAGGGTGGCGTCGGCACCGCTGAATGTTACACTTTCCAAGCGCTGACTCCGCGGTTTTCGGAAGGTTAGGTCCGGATTTAGAGACGCGCCACGAAATTGAAAAAATATGCTGCTGTAGGCAGGATAAGACGTCAGATTCAACAGGTTGGCATGGCGTGATCAACCTTATTGCTTGGCCCCGATCAGCACGCTTATTGCGAAGAAAACGAATGAAAAAAAACCGGCCAAGTGCGAGTCGGACTCGCGCACGAAGGGTTCCGTACCATTATCTATACATTAGACAAAACGGCAAAAAAAATCACGTTTTTTGTATGGGAGCCCCCCTTAAGTATTAATTTTATTCTGTTTTTAGTATTTGTTGTTATAGCGGCAACAGAAATACTACATCATCTGTGAAAATTTCAACTGTCTAGCTGTCACGGTTCATGAGATACAGCCTGGTGACAGACAGACGGACAGACAGCGAAGTCTTAGTAATAGGGTTCCGTTTTTACCCTTTGGGTACGGAACCCTAAAAAATGAAGCATGCCTCATACTTCCGTGATGCGATGGCGACCGACGAACGCGCGACATAGGCTTGTGTGGCTTGACGCGGGTTGTATCACCTGAGGTCAAGAGAGTTGAAATAATAATACCAGCCTATTACCTACTGTCCCAATGCTGGGTAAAGTCTCTTTCTTGTCATCCAATAAAACAAAGTATTACTAAATCATTAGTTTTCTTCAGATAATAAACGAATAAATAGTGTTTATTCGTTAGCGTGGACTTCCATGTTCCACCCACCTTAGTATAAAATTTAAAATTCTTGTTTAATTTCAATCTTTAAAAACTACAATGATTTTCTGTCCAACTGTACCTGTTGGAATATTGCTAATAAAAGTACATAAAAAATAAAAGTTAGACTCATGCGAAGACTTGTATGGATGTTATAAAAGTTGGACTCCTGAGAAAGTTGAACTCTTGCGAACAGAGGATACGAAGACACGCGTATTGATCACCACGCTTGCTCAAGACAGAGTCATTAAATTGGATTAAATGAACATAGAGGGTTGTATTTATGATTTTAATGATTTTAGGTCAGTCAAGAGAGCAGTGGTGGCCCAGTGGTGGCGGCCCCGACTTACGAACAGTAAGTCGTGGGTTCGAACCCAGACAGGCGCATTACTTTGTGTAATTTATTTCATCACCACTGCTCTCAAAACGGTGAAGGAAAACATCGTGAGGAAACCGGCATGTCCTAGAACCAAAAAAATTCGAAGACATGTGACATCTACCAATCCGCACTGGGCCCGCGTGGTGGATTATAGCCCATTCCCTCTCATAGAGAGGAGGCCTGTGTCCCAGCAGTGGGAACATTAATAGGCTGATGATGATGATGATGAAGTCTGTCAAGCCATATTTGTTTTAGTCACTAATCCTATGTTTATCGACTTAAAACCCGACACTGACCTGCAATTTGCAAAAAAACGTAAGAAAATTTGAATTTCGCGGGCTGCTCTTGGCGCTTTCACCTTAAATTATACCTATTGATTGGTTTTACCCGCGGCTTCACTCACCTTATGGTCAGAAATTATCCCACGGGAACGTCGTTTGTTTAGAGCAGAGGTTCCCAAACCTTTTTTTCTGATAGACCACTTTCAAAATTTTTTGGTTTCGGTGGAACCCCTGCTGCATTTTTTTCAAGCCCGTGGACCAAAAAAGAAAATCTAGACATTTGCAACACTACGCCAAAATCCCTTTTCAACAATATCCTTTTCCGCTTTCCTAGATATACCTTGAACACAAAAAGTTTGCGGAGCACTGGCCTAAAGCAAAGTTGGTTAAAATTAAGCAACGTTTAATAGTAGGTAATAAAACGTTTGGTCTCCCTAAAGTTCAGCCCTTGAGTCATAACCCCCATGTAACCAAGACCCATCCGATCCAAGCTCCGTAGGAGAACCAACCTTCATAGAGCACATTTGCATGTAAAAGCAAGAATCCGCACATTTCTATAACTTTTCTTTTGAATTCTTTATTTCTGCGCGTTCACCGGATTCCATTGAATATTAAGCTTTATTGCTATGAACCTAAAGCTTAGTTTTATTGTAATGGTGGTCTCTTTGTTTGATGCCTTTTTTAATCGACGTAAAACGACTACCTCGTTGGGTGTGGTCGCTAGCACGACTGCTGGGATCTGTCCTGGGTTAGATTCCCAGATCGGGTAAAATGTTATTGGGGTTTTCCTTTACTTCAGGAAATTCTCAGTGACAACTGCGAAGTCTGGATTTGATAGCAATAGCAACAAACAACAACAACAACAGCCCATACCGTCCACTGCTGGACATAAGCCTCTCCCATGATGGGAGGAATTTGCCGTAATCTCCACGCTTGGCAGGCGGATTGGAGATCGCAGTGATGAAAGACTAACAGAAAACGCTGCTGCCCATTCTCTGGTCTACGGAGGCGCAAGGTGGTCTGCCTCAGACATTAGTCGCCTTATACGACACCCGTGAGTGTAATGGGTTGGTTCCATTCTACTCTGCCGGATACCACACGGCTACAATAGGCTCTTCCCCTATTACAATAACTGGCGAAATGTGGGTGGAGGTGAAGGTTCTGTTTTTCCTTTTCAGTTACGGAACCCTAAAAACAGGGCTGGTTCTAGGTACTACATTACACCGTAAACGAAGCCTAGGCACTAGGCAGGTAGGATATCTCACTTGATAAGTGATAATAAAATGAACGAAGATTGTGACGATCACAATCTTATTATATTATAAGAAAATCAGTAGATATTTAAAGATAACATAAACAAAATACTAGCCACGTGCGAGTCGGGCTCGCGCATGAAGGGTTCCGTACCGTCATAGCCCACTTTAATTTTATTATTTGTTGTTATAGCGGCAATAGAAATAGGTACATCATCTGTATAGCTATCACGGTTCATGAGATACAACCTGGTGACAGACAGACATACTGTGGAGTATTAGGGTCCCGTTTTTACCCTTTGGGTACGGAATCCTAAAATTACGCCTGTAATCTCCTAAAGGTTAGGCAGAGGACTACGAACACCCACATTTCGCCAGTTATGATTATTCCCATGTAATATGTCGGCTAGCCTATTGCCTTAGAGGTAAGTAGTCTGAAAATAATTAAAAGACAAAAACCAGCTTCAGAATCAAAGGGTAAAAGTAGCGATCGTAGTTATGGTCTATTATGTTTTGTCTTTGTTTGAACACAGTATTTGCTTTGATATATATTATTTCTAAACGAAGCAGCGCTATGATGACGGAGTTTATATTGCATTAAAACCGCACACCGTTAAAATGTTTTGTGCGTCCGTGGTAAAAGCTTTTACACCACCGCTCCGCCGCGCCGCGCCGCTCGTGCCAAATCGTCGTTACAAAGTCATGGCGGCCAGTCAATGTCTATGGACTGCGCACTTAAAAGACGATAAAGAAAACAAAAACCCAAAAAAGTGAAAAATAACTTTAACTTCAGAAGCCGGTGACAAAAACACCAAATCAATCAAACAAAAATTCAGAAGTCGGTGACCTTTGTTTGATTGATTTAGTGTTTATGTCACCGACTTTTGAAGCTTGACCTTTGTTTGATTGATTTGGTGTTTTTGTCACCGGCTTCTGAAGTTAAAGTTATTTTTCACTTTTTTGTCTTTTTCTTCTTTTTTTTTTTCAAGTCGGTTTTTTTTTTTTTGCACGAAATATTTTTTATTTGCCGTCTATTTTTGAAGAGTTCCATTGTATATCTCCGAAGATCAGCATCAGATCTTCACCAAATTTTCATTTTTCAATTCAAATAAAACAATAATTTTTGAGAATCGGTCCACAAATGGGAAATCAGGTAACATACATAAAAAAAATACATACACACTAACATTTATATGTGTGTGTATGTATTTTTTTTCTCCTCCTTTTTTCAAGTCTGTTAAAAATTTGTATAAGAACTTGAGAAGATATGCGGGAACAGATGAACATACAAACATACGGGCTGAAGTCATTAACCTCCGCGGTAGTCGTGTAAAAAATATACGGTATCGCGGAGTCAAGGGAAGAATGGCATACAACGAAAGAAGCCTCTACTCAAGAATTCGTGGAACAAAGCTGCTAATTATGTAGAATTATGATGACCGAAAGCAAGGTTGTACGTTAGTTTATTTTAGTTAAATAGCTTTGAACAAGTATTTTAAAGTAGTAGCCCACAGGCGCTTGGCTAGCCCAAGTTATCGGCCGTAATCTGGAGTCCAGAGAGGCTACAAGCTTCCTAAGTTCAACTAAATGAGCTCGTCCAAGAGCCCCACCAGTACCTACTGGACTTGGACACTGAACATTAGTTGATGTGACATGAATAGCCTTTTCCTCTCCGTCTTTTCTTTATTTCAATAGTCTAGTTTCCACCATCAATAAATTGCAAATCTATTTAGTCCGTCAGTTAGAGTATTGGAAAATAATGGATACATATTTTTTGTTTTTGTAAATCAATGAATATTGACAAAGATAAAACAAAACTCAAGAGCAATGCGTGACGTTTTGAGAATTTTAATAGCGTCGTATCTTCGTCAATTTTAGTTTACAAAAGAAAAAATAAAAATACACAAAAGACAACACACACACATATACACATACACACACACACACACACATATACACATATTTTTTCTTTTTACAAAAGAAAAATTATGTGTCAAATATTTTTTGATAATCTAACTGACGGACTAATTAGATTTTTAGGGTTCCGTACCGTAAATGCGAAAGTTTGAGTATGGATGTATGAACGGATGTTTGTTTACCCTTTCACGCAAAAACTACTGAACAGATTTGGATGAAATTTTGCGCACAGATAGTTTATAACCTGGATTAACACATGGGATAATTTTTATCTCGGTAGTATCATCCCGTGGGACAGTTATCGTACTTGACGCGGGCGAAGCCGCTGGCAGAAGCTAGTACCTATCCAATATTTCCTCAATCAGTATCCGTTCTCCTCCCTCTCTTTACTTAAAGGTTTATCCCTAATAACTTATTTTATGAGTATTTCCGCCGACTTTCAGTCGAGATCAAATAAATTACTTTATCGTTCCTCAAAACTGTTGAGTTTGCCAATTTCTTTTGAATGTGTAAGGGTCTTTATGAATGATATATTAGTTTTTGAAATGAATGTTTTGGTATCTTATTTACTGTTTAGTGTGAGGCATTTCAAATTGAAACACTTCAATTATCATTCATTATCAGATATTAGATATTTTGGAGGAGGCCTTCACCTAAAAAGGGGTTCTTGCAATTGGCAACATTAAAAAAAATACTTCTACGCACCTACTTTTTAGCAAAATACAATTTATGTTTTAATAGAAAATAGTTTATTTAAGTAAAATGTGTGAAATGCAAGAAATAAAAGGCTTTTTTTATTTTTTATTTTATTTTATTATCAGATATTAATGTTAAACACTGAAAGAACAACACTTTGGATAAAACATATTTATAAGCAGTGCAAATAAAGGGCGTAAATAGACTGTTAACGAAGCCGAAAATCACTTGTTTTCCTCGTCATTGCGATCATTTTTTTTGTTACAGACCTGGTTACCTTCTAGTTACGGAGATATTGGGGGTCAAAGTTCCAACTTTTTCACAAGTTTTTTTTCAAATAGTAGGTTTTAAGGTCATAACTTTACTTTAAATACCTCCTTAATTAACCCGTTTAGTAATAAATGCGTCCATCAGCACAATGTTTGAGTGCGTTACATTGAGTTCTACCGTGAAACGTGATTTTTCACCCCATACAAAATGTCGTTTCCCAGCAAACATTTTTACGTAGAGTTACTTAGTTCGATGTACAGGGGCCTAAGGCTGCTATTACAATAGTGTCACAATGATCTATCATTGATTTCATAATTTGTTAAAGTCAAATGTGACATTTAAGTAGTCATTCATTTATCATTGTGTACGAGATTACCATTCTATGCTATATCTTTCAATGGAGTGTCAGTGGTTGATCATTGGAAAGTCATAATGACGCCATTTTAAAGTAGATTACCAAACTTGTCAAAATCAACAATTTTGAGATCAATGATCGACTATTCTGACACTATTGTAATAGCAGACTTGAGGCCCTGAATGCTTGCTTGACGGCTCCGTGAAAGGTTCATTTACTTCTTGTATTACTAATTGGTACTACTCGACATAAGTGCCTAGTATAATCACATCATCTTATTTTTTAGAAAAAAAATATTTACGTTTAGCAATTTGAGGGTTCTTCGCTTCTCAAACATTTTACGTGAAAATAGGCGTTGCCCACTTAATACCTTTCTGTCAGTCCCCGGGGCGTGCCGGGGGATTGGATTTAAACTTTCCAAAAACTTGTCGGGGACGAAATTGTGTGATAGAAAATTGACATAAAGAACATTTAAGTGAAGGAAAATAATTATTTTTTTCGATTGGACACCGAAACTTGTCTTTGAACTTACGTTGCGAGTCACAAAAACAAGTTACCGCTGCAGCCCTAGCCGTTACAAACGTTCGTATCGATTCTCTTTCTACAATCGTTAACGCCTCGGCGTAAGCGATTGTAGAAAGCGCTAAATTGGTAGCCAAGTTGACATGCTGAGTCGATCGCTCGTTCTCTAATGTCTGTAGAAAAAACCTACACTTTATTTAGTCTATGGTGAGCGTTCCTACACAAGAGTTTAGCGATCAACATTGTAGAAACGATAACATTCTATTCTATCATTTTGAACGATGTAAACTTGTCTACGAATTTTGTATTCGTTTGTGTTGATCACGTGACTTAACGTTGAGATTCCCATTCATTTGAATAGTTTTCTACTAGCGTTAACGATTGTAGATTGTCAACTTGGTTAGAGGTGCTGGTCTTGAACCATCGACCGACTCCTCTAAGTTACGCTACACGCACTCACCATTACTCTGACATCCGGGCAGCCCTGACCCACGACACCGCTGCGGTCGCCATGACGGAGCATCGGCCAGCGCAGTGAGGACCAACTGCACCGGACTCCAATTTGTAGCTCTGCAGGCCTATTACGTATCTCTGTTGACAGCTCGAAATGATAGTAACTGGGCTCAGTGTCCATCAAATAACTGTCAAAAGGTTAGTTTAGTATTATGTATGACCAGTCGCGATCAAATATGACGTCACGTGGCTGATAGTCACCGTAACTCATTTTGACAGATGCTTTTGTATCGATTTTTTTAATATTGCGATTGTGTAAGCATAGTGGACATAAAATTAATGACAACTGAGTTTGCAGTGGCTTTCGTGAAAGACGTTACACCGTACCCGGGCTGTTAGTCACCGTAAAGTGATATCCACTCTGTGTAATACCTAATACCAATATTTTGACATTCACGGTTGTCATCAAAGTTCGGTGTATAACCGAAGCTTGATAGTCACTGGAGATCAGAAAGATACGTTATTACGTATCTTTCTGATCTCCAGTCACTATCAAGCTTCGGTTGTCGCCAACAGCTTCAGTGGTCGGTAGCGGCGACGTGCTTCAGCAGGCCTATTGGCCTGCTGAAGCACGTCGCCGCTACCGACCACTGAAAGAAAGAAAGAAAATTGAGTTTATTTGGCATTAAGGCCCTTCTATCCCTAAAATTAGCAACTCTATTAGTGGTGGTTCAAATTTCGTTTGAAATACTGTTAGAATAAAGTTCTAATCAGCTTACACTACAAAGCGGTTGATACGTCAGTCACTGCGGCCGAATAGTGCGATTAACAAAAAGTCGGTATACGGGCGAAAGTTTTACGTGACAACGACTTTGAGTGGTAAAATAAACTTTTTATGTCTGTCTCTCTCGCTCTTAGGCGGGCTCTCACTCGCTCTCATTGTGAGCGCATAACGTGAGCGGGAGCGTAACGCAGTTTCTTGAAGTGTCACCCGGCAAACCAATTTATAAGACGTTGTCACGTCAAAAATCTATTCATTGGACTAAAAAAATAAAACACATAAGACCTGCTTTATAGTTAGTTCAGTTAGTATGCAAAGTTTCATGATATAATATGAAGTACTTTTTGAATACCAGCGGTTTATTGTTCGATTTGGAGGTAACTTTGGATTTGTTTTCTATCGAGAAAAGTTTATGGCATCATGTTTTCGTCACAGATAGTACCTAGCATTAATCTTCAACTTTACTATATATTTATTTCAAATCTGCAGTATTTATAATTTCATTAATGCTGCAGTATTTTAGGCGTAACGGAAGATCATGCATATATGGCCCTTAAAAATAACAACAAAATTTTACAAATCCCCCCCTCCCCACCACTTTAGTACCGGAGACTGCGTGCGACTTCTACGGTGTCCACTAAAGGACACCTAGCCCAGGGCGATAACTCAAAACAAACAGTATACATGGTAAATATATAAACCCAGGGCAGTATACCTACCTAACTAACGCATTCTAGAGACCAGTGAAGGACCGCATAAAGACTCGAACCTACCCCTGACGTACTGTGCTCAGTGTACTATTACAGTTGTGATCTTGTTTTATTAACGGCCATTTTCAATTACTTACTAGCCGGTTTCGGTAGGTTGATATCTATGTCTGTTTGACATTTTGCTTACTGGATGGTGACAAACAAAACGTCACAGAAAAGCTTTCTTTGATTTTTCTATGAATCAAGTGCCAGGTAGGTGACACGGATAGGATCGGGATCGGGTCTATTCTATCTTGTTTTTCTATTATGTCCTGTGTGAGTTTAATAAATGCTTTTTCTTTCTTTCTTATATTCTTTGTTTATAGATACACCGATAGCTACGGAAGAAGGCACATTAACCAACAGTTATACGTAAGTAACTTATAGAAAACGTCCGTTAGAGTAGGTACCTTTATTCCTCACTGCCAATCTACCATATTGGAGTTTTGACGCCAGCGGACATAGATATATATGTTACACAGCGGACTACAAGTTTCAGAAAGAAATGTATTATGAACTACCTTCTGCCCATGACTGAGTCTGCGTGGACTTTAAATTTGGGATAAAAAGTATTCTTTGTGTTTCTGTGTGCCAAATTTCTTCCAAATCCGTTCAGCCGTTTTTGCATGATTGAGCAAACAAACATTATAATATAATAATAGGTTTACATCTCTTTCGTCAAAATATACAAATTTTGGTTGTCATAGATATTAGTAAGTAAGTATCTCTATCCCAAAGTAAATGTTATTGGGAACTGTTCGAAGTAAAATCAAATTATATTGAAACTTGTGAAAACAGTTCAAGCTCTAAGCGATTGGTATAACTTGTACAATTTAAATATGGAATCGAGTCGAGAGTTTGGGTTCAGTTTTCGAGTGTTTCTCTTTTAACAACTTGTGGGTTCTGACTCTGAGAGGTACTGATATTTTAGAAAGATATAGGTGCCTATCACTGATAGAGACCTATTTTTTGCGTAGGTCAAAACAAAGCAAATCTATTGTTTGTTCCGGAACTAACCTTAGTGATACGCTCATTCATAATTTAAATATGTAAGTATATAAAAGTATCAAGTAGAGTCATAAGAAAGATTGAAAAGGTGTGGTCCTATGATCCGCAGTGGGACAGAATAGGATACTAAAAATAAATAGAAAAAAACAACACGTAATTCTAAGGTTCCGTTGTTAACAAGGAATTCTTGTAGTTTCGCCACGATACGTCTATCTTATATGTCCACGGCTTCGTTCGGAGACTCTTATTACTATAAAGCTACAACTTGGTATGGGTTTACTTACATATTAATCATGCTGATATAGTGGTAAAATTAAATCTTGAAGACATGTTTTTGCGTACTTCGAGTCTATCCCATGTTGTGGGGTATCGTCCTCCTAAAACATTGCGGGCGTGTGGAATTTTACGATTCAGGGATCCATTCGTTTTTCATTCGCAACTTTTTGTTACAGTTAAGACTGTGTAGGGACAACTGGTTACCCGAACAACAAATAGCCCTGCTAACTTTAAAATGTATATGACTGATTCATATATACATTTTAAAGTACAGGATGTCCGTGGTCTGCATTGGCGCTACCGAGCAAACGATACGTAATTCCAAAATAATTGCATTCGCTTGATCCCTTACTGCATCGTTATTACTTATCCTTCAGTTATGCAATTCATATGTAAGATATTTAAGGATTCACTCAATACATCATACGCTTTAGAAACACGATTACTTTTAGTTTCCTCGATAGAAAAAAAATCCAAAGTAATCTCTGAAAAACAAAATAAACCCTAAGTACGGCGTAAATACTTCACGGAAGATCATCAGATTTTGAATAATAACAAAACTACATCTTTTCTATAACGTATACGTTTTACATTTTCGAAATGTGTCTTTGTTTGAATATTATGAAGGAAATACCTAAATTAGCGTGCGTGCCGCCCGTTCTAACCAGAGCCGCCACGCTTCCCCCCTGCCCCCTATCCGCTTTAGTCCTGCTTCGGCTGTTGGACGGGGAGCTTGTGTCGCTTGTTGATTTTTGCGGCGCGCCATAGAAATATAATTTATTAAATTTCGACTTTCGGACCGCGATCGTAACAACAACAACGTGACGACTGTACTATTTTTGCAATAAATACATTGCTCTTTGACCACTACGTAAGTTTGTCGCTAAGTCACTGGACAAGCAATGTAAAAATCACAAAACGATACTTCATTAAGCGGATACTTCGCGTAGTACAGCCGCTTCTTCTTGCGACTAGTTAGGGATGTGCGTGTGGAGATCCACTGACGTAGGCTGTCGACAATATCGACTGACGAATGAAATATTGCTATTATAGTCGATTTTTTAATTTGTCAACCGTTTTAACCCGGTTGGAATATCGATTTGTAATAATGTTTTTACGTATTTTGATTATTTTACAGCATAGTAGAGAAACAAAAGTAAGTTAATTAAATTTGAGGTTAAATCGGTGAAGTGTTTTTGGCTTTGAATTATCGTATATTATGCCTTATCCTCGTGCTACTAACTACTGTTTCAATAGGCCATGACAGCCTAAACCAGCGGTCGGCAACCTTTTGGCAGGCAAGGGCCACAAGGTGGCAAAATAAACTAAAGGCGGGCCGCACTTGTGATATTAACTCTAGAAGCCCAATATACCTACGTATCATATCCCATAGAAAAAATGAAAAGCGCTTGTTGAGGTTGCACTTGTCGCGGGCTCCTCGAACTCACTGTTGCGCGTGCCCAAAAAGCACGCTGTCTCACCTGGCATCGGGCCCGACAGAATGAGCTCAGTGAGATGCAAGATAATTAATAGTAAAAGGTGCCTAAAAAATACGAAAAGAACTTTGGAAAATCGAGTTTTATGAAAAAAACCAGCGCATGAATCAAGTACAAATCAAATTGTTTGAATTCTTCGATAATTGTGCTTTGTCAGTACCGACTTGTTTTGGAAATTTGACACATCTTTTATTACTAATTTACGCCCAAAGTTGCGTTAAAATTGGCAATAAAAAGTAAAACGAACCTTTGGTAGCTCGTAACTCTTTAATTAAGGCGAATGCTTCAGGGTAGCCCGCGAAATTCAAATTTTCCTACGTTTTTTGCAATTTGCAGGCCAGTGCTAGGTTGTATGTTGATTAAAATATTATTCGCGGTTGTAAGACGTATGTAGTTACAGAATTATATTCATCAAAATCATCAATACAACCCTCAAAGTTCATAAAGGTGAAAAATTACTTTTCCAAGGTCAAAATCATTCTTGCACCTTTATGAACTTGGAGGGTTGTATGAATGATTTTGATGATTATAATTCTGTAACTACATACGTCTTACAGTCGCAAACAAACAATTTTAATCAACATACAACCTAGCACTGGCCTGCGAATTGCAAAAAACGTAAGAAAATTTAAAATTTCGCGGGCTACCCTGGAGCATCGGCTTTAAGGGCTTTTGACGTGACAACGTCTTATAAATTGGTTTGCCGGGTGACACTTCAAGAAACTGCGTTACGCTCCGCTCACGTTATGCGCTCACAATGAGAGCGAGTGAGAGCCCGCCTAAGAGCGAGAGAGACAGACATAAAAAGTTTATTTTACCACTCAAAGTCGTTGTCACGTAAAACTTTCGCCCGTATACCGACTTTACAGGCAACCAATTTTTTTATTTTACTATTCTGTTTCCTGTTGTGTTGTGTGTGTGTAAAATTATTATTGAGACAAAACGATATCATGTATAACTTTGGAGTTTGTATGTACAGTGTCCAACAGTGGAGTAATTCCCTCCCGAAATTTCTATGGAAAAAATATCGACTACCTTAAGGCTGGATTCACACTATACGGTCGATTGTGGTTTGTTCATGCATTTATTTTATTTTGATAATTATAACTTATTTACAAAACTTTTACGGGCCGCAAGTGAGACGGCCGCGGGTTGCCGACCGCTGGCTTAAACCAACGTAACCGGATATTTTATTGTTTTAATTTACTTATTAATATATTTTTTAGCTACATATTGTTTATTTTTATTATAATATTATATTCCGGACATTATTTTTTATTTTCAGGACCCCAAAAAAATAACACAATAATAAATGGAAGATTCGATATCTTTCCGATTTAGTCAATCACTAGCGTACAGTGCTTTTGCGGGTGTGCCTTACGCACACATACGTGGAGCACATAGAATACCTAAAATCTATTAGCGCCAGAAGCTCGGCCCGCTCTTAACAGATTTTAAAGCTCTTTAAGACCTAAGTAAAAGCTTAAAATTCCTAAAGACTTCCATGCACCGATGAATCTGTTAAGAAATTCCTTTGCGTAAAACACTTGAGGTTTTCATGCCTGCATAGTAATGTGCAGTAATGAATGCGCTTTAGTAAATACTTACGGTCTTTTGAAAATTGCGGTGTTATTGCATTTCTATTCGTCCATTGGCATGGTCTTAGAAATAGGGTAAAGGTTTCTAACCGACATATTTTAATTGGAGATTCGAAGATTTATTCCATGGATTAAACCTTTCATGTTTTTTTCTGCCTTAAATAAATGTGTTACCAGTTGGAAAAAGGGGTTGCGATGCAGGTTGCGTCCCACAACATAGGCTGGTCTTTTCCTGTCACCTTCAAATAAATTGTACCTATGCTGCATAAATTCTTGCTAGTCCAAGTTACATTTCGATGTTTTTAATTAACCTCTAAGAAAACTCTGAATAAAGTGTAGGAATAGATCGATAGGTGTTATTGAAAATGCGGTTAGGTAATCCTTGAGAGACATTTGGAGCATCATTATAGTCTCGAAAATATCATCGCAATACAATTTTGGGCTCTAAGCAGCAGGCTTAGCCAACTTGACAATCTACAATCGTTAACGCTAGTAGAAAACTAATCAAATAATTATATGGAAATGATATCATATCAACGTTAAATAACGTGATCAAGACAAAACGAATAGAAAATTCGTAGACAAGTTTACATCGTTTAAAATTATAGAATAGAATGTTATCATTTCTACAATGTTGATCGCTATACGCTTTGGTAGGATCGCTCATCATAGACTAACCCGAGGGAGGGCCACAAAACGAACGCTTATACCTTTTTTCGCTCTGCACCTCAAAAGTCAGCTAAAAGCGGTGAAAACAAATTGAACCTACTTTACACAAGGATAACGCAGATATTGTATAAATGAACAGGCGTCTATTTTTGACGCCTGTAGCGAATAACGCTCTTAGCGATATTTTCGTGACCCAGACATAAAGTGTAGGTTTTTTATACAGACATTAGAGAACGAGCGTTTGACCACAGTAATATTATGATACAGTACTCCAACTCCATAGAAACGGACGAAACGCGAGCTATACCTACGCGCCTCGATCTTGGGGTGCGCTTGGGGCGCAGACAGTCACGGCTGTACCGTTGTGTCGAACGGACGGTGTGTTGTTTTTTTAACAACAACCGCGCGATTTTTTCTCTAAAAATCACTTAATATGACGAGTAGGAAATATTGTGCTGTTTTTGGTTGTATGAATTCGTCAATAACGCATCCAGACATAAGTTTTTTTAAATTACCTAGAAACTCTGAAAGGTAAGACTATAAAATAATTTTACTTACTAGTAGGTAGGTACATAATGTGTGTCTTTTTAATGGATAAATATTTCCTTTTACCTCACGAAAAAAAAGGTGTTTGGATTAATAAATGAAGCGAATAGAGTAACGGAAAGTTATTGAGACGAGTGAAATAGGTAGTTATATGCAGTTCTGAATGAATCATGATACGGTAGGTACCTACCTACTTACGGTTGTGTTAAAACTTCGGTGCCTATACTTTATAATTTAACAATAAAGCATTTCGTACGACTCAGTCGAGGCGCAAATATTTTTCGGTCGCAAATTTATAAGCCCGATTTGTTTTTCAAACAAAAACATGTTTTTTTAATTAAATCTACAAATCAAAAAACAACACGCATTTTTATTGAACACTTCCTATTCAATATACAAAGTATTTCATTTATTTATATAAAAAGGATATTTACAATCACAAAACTAAATAGAAACAGAAAGTAGGCAAATGTAATTAAAATGCTGGAGACGGGCAGCCCTAACGCATGTTTACGTACCGCGCGGCTGTAGGCATTTATTTCTATCATGCGGCCGAGTTAAAGTACTGTATCATAATATTACCGTGGTTTGACTCAGTTGTGTCAACTTGGCTACCAATTTAGCGCTTTCTACAATCGCTTACGCCGAGGCGTTTACGATTGTAGAAAGAGAATCGATACGAAACGTTTGTAACTTAGCTAGCCTGCTGATTATCGTTTTAACCTGTCGGCGTCCTTGGCACTTAATAATTATAGCGCAGTCGGTTGCATTAACCAGGCATACGTTCGAGACTGATGATTCCTCATCTGTCGTTTTTTTCCCAACTATGTTGTGGTCGGCTTGCAGTTGAATCAAATGTAGCTGAATTTGATTAGCCCACTAGAACATACAGGTCTAAACTCACATTCAGCTGTAATTCCATTTTATTTTTTATTTTTATATCTATAAAACTTAATCTATTAATTTGGTTTTAGCCCCACATCGAAAACCTCTCAGGGCTAATCTGTGTGCTGGCGAGCCGTTCGTTTAAATTACTACAATGATACAATAAAGAATAATGATATAATACATTATTTCAATTAAGTTATTTAACAATTAAAATTGACCTATGATTTATTCATCACCTGTTTAGCCTTGGTCATTCTAATAGGATGCAGCTGATCAATGCCAGCATTTTACATGGAGCGACTGTCTGACCATCACAAGCCAGTTGCTGGTTAACAATACCCATTGGTAAGACTGGTTGTCAGAATTGCGGGCTTCTGACGACTGTTAAAGATCCACATCTGGCGGCCAGGACTAGGTACTGTTTATCGTGATTCGTGTTTTCGAGGCACGGAGGATTCATGGTGTACAGCAGGCCTATTACGTATCTCTGTTGACAGCTCGAAATGATAGTAACTGGGCTCAGTGTCCATCAAATAACTGTCAAAAGTTAAGTTTCGTATTACCAGTCGCGATCAAATATGACGACATCGGTGCCAATCGTGGCTGATAGTCGCGCATTTTGACAGACGCTTTCGTATCGATTATTCTAATATTGCGATTATATAAGCATCTTCTTATTCGGTACGCTCTTGACAGAGCGGTCGTGATCGTTACGTACTCGTAGCAGTATTGGAAGGGGCAAATGTGATGCACTTCACGACATTTCGCCACCGCTGCCTGCTAGAGGTCATCCTGATGCATTCGTTATTGAACCCCCAATGGCAGACTTGATCTGGTCAGTCCAACGCGTGGGTGAACTTCCGCGCGGTTTAGTGCCTTCTACTTTCCCTTGGACGACAAGGCGTTCTGTGGACTGATTGTCACGCCGGGAAACATGTCCGAAAAATGTCAGGATGCGAGATTGTACTATCGAGAACAGACACTGCCTGATACCGAGTTCTTGAAGTATCGAGACGTTCGTGTGAAACTCGGTCCACGAAACCCCAAGCATTCTTCTCCAGCTCCACATTTCCAGAGCATCTATTTTCTGCCTTTCCACATCTCGCAAGGTCCAGGTTTCAGCTGCGTAAAGAAATATGGGGAATATAAGCGTCCTCACGAGCCTGGTCTTCGTGGCTTTAGTTATGTTTCTATTCCTCCATATTTTCCGCATCTTGTCCATCGCTGTTCTTGTGATGCCCATACGTCGTTTGATCTCATCGATGCACCCGCCATTGTTCGAAATTAGAGCCCCAAGATAGATATAAGATTGGACCAAGTTGCAGTTTCGCGATTTGGGTCACTTCAGGCGAATTATTCCTGGCACGGTTAACAATCATCACCTGGGTCTTGCTGCGATTAATTTTTAGTCCAAACTCATGGCTCACTCGTTCCATCTTTGACAGTAGCTCTTCCAAATGTTGCGAACTGGTTGCAAATAAGTTGGTGTCATCAGCGTAACGCAAGTTTGCAATCTTGTATCCACCAATTGTTACACCATCCGTCCAGTCTTCCAAAGTGATACGCATTATTATCTCTGTGTACGCATTGAATAAGAGCGGTGATATAATGCACCCCTGGCGTACTCCGGCACTAGGATGGAAGTCACTTGACAGGACATCATCTGTGCGAACTGAGGCTGTGCCCTTTTCATATAGACGTCTCAAAAGGTGTTCAAGATGTTTTGGTGTGCCCATGTCTAGCAAGGTCTTCCACAAAACCAGCCATTTCACCGAGTCGAATGCTTTGGAGAAGTCAACAAAGCAAAGGAATATGGGCTTATTGAATTCTCTTGACTTTTCGATGATCTGGCGTACGATGAGAGTTTGTTCTCGAGTGCCCTTCCCCTTTACAAAACCGGCTTTTTCCGGAGCGATCTCCTTAGACAGGTAAATTTTCAATCGCTCGTTGAGAATATGTAACATTATTTTGCTAGCGTGTGATATCAGAGCAATGAGGCGGTAGTTGTTACATTTCTTCGTCGAACCTTTCTTGTGCAGGGGTGTGAATACGGTATGTGTCCAGTCTGAAGGCCAAACTCCTGTCTGCCATACCTTGTTGCAGATAAGATGAAACATCTGGTCACCACGTTCTCCTAAGGCTTTAATTGTCTCAATAGGAGTTTTCATCTTTACCAGTTGCTTTTTTGCTTTTCAGGTGTTTTATGGCAGCTCTTACCTCGGACAGAAGGATGTCTGGTTCCAAATTCTCTCGTTCTGGGTCTGTACTTTCAAACTGTTGCGACTGCGGGTCCAGGAATAATGACTGACAGTAGCTCTTCCACGTTTCAGAGATTAGTTCGAGTTCTGTTACCACTTCATTTTTGTCGTCCTCAATAGTCCAGGTTTTAGCAGGTAGAGATTTAGTAATGAGACGAATTTTGTGATAAAGGTCTCTAGACTCATGCTTCATAGCGTGTTTTTCAACCTCTTCACAAATGCTACGAAGGTGGAAATTGTGGTCTCGCCTGCAACAGGCTTGGATGTTAGCAGACAACTTATTTAGCTCTCTTATGTCTGTTCTCGCGGCTTTCTTATGGTGCCTCTCTTCTATTAGAGCAAGAGTACTATCCGTCATCCAATGTTGACGTTTGCGCGTTTCTGATCTTGGATTAGACTCCGCCACTGCATTTTGGATGAAATGTTTAGCCTTATTCCATAGCGTGTCTGGTGTAGCTTCATTGTGGTTCACATCGGTCCATTCTTTCCAATTCCGCTCAAAGGCTGTGTTGAACTTTTTGTTATCTACAACTTCAATCCGTCTTATTTTGTTGGAGGATCGGGCAGCTTTGAGTTTCAACCGCATCTTTACGATGACTAGTTCATGATCGGAACCACAATCAGCCCCAGGAAGTGTGTGGGAATGTAGAACGGAGGTGTGCCAACGTGATCTAATCAGGATGTAGTCGATCTGGTTTTTAGTTCTGCCTCCAGGTGACGTCCAGGGGAACAGTCTACGGGGATGGTGCCGGAATAGACTGTTCCCTACCACCATGTTGTTCTCGTCTGCGAACTGCATAAATCTTTCACCTCTTTCATTTCGTACCCCAAGTCCGAAATTTCCCACACATTTGCTATACTGAGCAGCGTTTGCGCCAATTTTCGAATTGAAATCACCCATGATTATAAGTACCTCTCTGTTGGGGATTTTTCCGACTGTTGCCTGTAACTCTTTGTAGAAATTCTCCAGAACGGAGGGTAGAGCTTCACTGGTTGCCTGATAGCCTGTATTAGGTTAAGGTTTACAGGTGACGCTTTGAGTTTTATTGACATGATGCGGTCGCTAACTGCTTCATCACACTGTCACCGTTTATGCTTAGGAATAAGAATTGCTACTCCGTTTTGGCTGCTGTCATCGTTGCCGTAAAAGTAGACTGCATGGGTGTCGGTAAAGAAATGCCCGTTGTTTCTCCAGTGGGTTTCGGCTAGTCCACAAATGCATAAACCACATCTGGTAACTTCCTTCTCTACGATATGAAATTTACCGGGTTTTAGCAATCCACGAACATTCCACGTGCCTATCTTCTGGATTTTTCGCAACTTGAGGGAATTTCCAGTAGCATTATTTCCATGCGGAGCCTGGTCTCCTACTCCATCATGGCAGGTAGTCCATTTCCCACCGCTCGCCCCGGATGCGGCGCGGCGCCACTCACCAGGCGGTTCGCATGGCAATCGTGATCCTTTTGTGTCTACTTTCATAACGATTTTCTCGGGAGGTTAGTTGCAGTGGTTTCCCTTTGCCTTCTGCACCAGATATTTTAGGGGTTATTTATACCCCAAGGCCCCTGTAGCCTCTTCTGACCTCTGGTCAGGAATGTGGTTATACCGCCACTGCTCGGTTATATAAGCATAGTGGACATCAAATTGATGACAACTGAGTTTGAAGTGGCTTTCGTGAAAGACGTTACACTCTACCCGGGCTGTTAATTATCGTAAAGTGATATCCACTCTGTGTAACACCAATATTTTGACATTCTCAGTTGTCATCAAAGTTCGGTGAACAACCGAAGCTTGATAGTCACTGGAGATCAAAAAGATACGTAATAGCCCTCAGGTCGACCATCACCTGCTGTTGTTGACAAACCTAAGTAGGTACTGATGAATACTCATCATTGAATAATTAAAAACTTAGTTAACTCACACTCGTGCTTGTTCACAAGGTTTCGAGTGACCGTAGAAGGCCGTAGGGCCCAAGCCAGGTTAAAAAGCTAGGTAGCTACGTTCATCGTATAAAAAAAAACTTACTTAGGAGTATTCCCCTTGCGGATAAACCTCTTTGGTAAAACATATCTTCATAAAAATAAGGTGATTTTGTTTTTTATGAAATATCTAGCCTTGGTTGCTGGTGAGGTCAGACCTTGTTACTGTTAGTAGATATTCGATGGAAAGGTCATGTAAAGCGAGTCTTGCCCGGAGGGGACTCGTAAACACTCTTATATTCAGATGACATCTCATCCCAAAATTTTGCGACGCACTCTTCAAGAAATATAGGTGTATCTACTATTAGGTTCCCCTCTGCCTAAACCTTCGGGGATTACATGCGTGATGTTATGCTAAATAAAAAAAAAACTCTGAATATTAACACACAGCGCAATCTAGTGACACACTAAGCAACGAGGCTTGTGTCGTGGACACAAGATAGTTTATATACTACATAGATACTTTTTATTTGTAAATACATACTTATTTGGCATATAGACATCCATGACTCGGAAACAAATGTCCATGCTCATCACACAAACATTTGCTCCGACCGGGATTCGAACCCGGGACCCTAAGAACGTAAGGCAACCTCACTATCGCTGCGCCATTGCTGATGTGAGGTTTATATGTACATATAATAAGTACGTATTTACAAACAAAAAGTATCTATGTAGTATATCAACTATCTGGTGTCCACGACACAAGCCTCGTTGCTTAGTGTGGCACTAGATGGCGCTATGTGTAATGTCCAGCAATATTTATTTATTTATTTATATTTAAAAGCTCAGACCGCAGCTAAGAAGCTGGGCATCTTGAATAAGGTGAGGCGATACTTCACATCTGGACAGCTTTTAAGTTTGTACGAAGCACAAGTCCGTTCCTGCATGGAGTATTGCAGTCACTTGTGGGATGGCTCAGCAAAATACCAGCTTGCTGCGCTTGACTCGGTGGAACGCAGAGCTAAAAGGCTTATAGGCGACGCGACGTTGGCAGCTTCGCTTCACAGCCTAGCTCATCGGCGTAATGTTTCCTGTCTGTCGGTCTTCTACAGACTGTACTTCGGTGAGTGTGCGCAGGAGCTCCACGACCTGATCCCACCATCACCCTTTTACCACCGGACTAGCAGACGTACTGCGGCGTAACATCCGCACTTGGTTGATATCCCGACGTGTCGTACTAAGCGCTTCTCTTCCACTTTTATTATGCGCACAGCCAAAGTCTGGAACTCTCTGCCTGCGTCTGTGTTCCCACCCACATCTAACCCGTCTGCCTTCAAAGCAAGAGTGAACAGGCATCTTCTGGGCACGCTCGTTCCATCATAGATCTCATCTATCACTTTCCATCAGGCGTGATCGAGGTCAAGAGCAGGCCCATATTGTAATAAAAAAAAAAAAGTCTATCTGTGCCCGCGGGTTCGCGCACGTGACTGTGTATTCTTTTTCAAAGTTTAGGAACGAAAGCAAACTATTCATGCAACTCATGATCAATCCTGGGTCCCAACTGTTAAAATCTTTAAAAATTAAAATAAAAAATCTTCCAACTCTGTGGAAAACAACAGTGAGAATATGCAAAAAACACGTTTCTGAAAAATACTGTAATTCTAATACAGGGTGTAAAAGACCTCATCACGAAGCCGTCAACCAAGCATTCTGTATATTTTGCTTATACAATGGGGCTAATTAAAGTCCAATTTACATAAAAAATGGTTTAATGAAAATGATGCGTAGGTACAGTAACAAGGTTGGTATTGGTAGTGGAGTGGGAACAGCGGAGTTCGGTTACGCCTGGTGAAATATTGCTAGCAACTAGCTGTCGATCGCTGTGATGTGGAGTTTGACGACGGTGAGGCGATAGGCAGCAACACATTCTGTACTTCAAACTAAGTAACTTTACGCAAAAATTATTGCTGGGAATTTTTTTTTTTTTTGGGTAAAAAAAACATGTTTTGTGTTCGAACTCAATGTAACGCACTCAAAACATTGTGCTGATGGATGGATTGAATAGTACGGGGGTCGTGGAGGTGTTTAAAGTAAAAATCTAACATTAATAACTTGTATTTAAATTTGCAGTATCGGTTCATATTCAACATACACAGTCTGGATTCACCCACTGCTTGGTATAAGCCTTTCTTTTCTTGACAAAAACCTGGATGAGGCTGAAGCTTCATTCAGGTTTTTCCCCTGATGGCATCTAGGTCGTGAAAAGAAATGTGGGTCGTCCGGTGGTGAGATGGGCTCACGCCGTCGGACGTCCCATATTTCTTTTTACAGTTCTTAGACGCCATTCGGTGACAGCCTTAGTCCACCTGCCATGACAGCGCCTTGCTAGGTTTCCTGCCCAACTCTATTTGAGTTCTGTATTGCGTTACAGTATCAGTTAATTTGATGTAATGGATTTTTTGTTAAACACACGGCGATATAAGGACGTGTTCTTTCCTCCCGATATTATTCTTTACGATTTTGATAGCAGTGGTGATTAAATTAATTACACAAAGTAATGCGCTGGCCTCGACCTATAGAACCGTGGTTTCACTTAATGGAACTTCATCATCTGCCTAGACTTTTCCCAACTATGTTTGGGTCGGCTTCCAATCCAACCGATGCAGCTGAATACCATAATTATTTTACATGTTCCTATCTGACCCCCATAACCCAGATAGTACTGGATAATATGATACCCCTTGGTAAGACTGGTCTTGAGACTTTCGGGGCCTTTGACTACCTGTAACAACTGTCAAAGATCTACAAATGACAGTCGGGACTAACGGCTTGATGTGCTTTCCGAGGCACGAAGGAAACTCGGTACGTAATGAGTGGTCACCCATCCACGGACCAACCTACCAACCCGACTGTCATTTGTAGACGACATTTGTCATTTGTCGACCAACCCGGTTCATCTGAACTTTTAATAATACAAAATCAAAAATAACAAAACAAAAATAAAACAATACAAACGATCAAACTTTTAAACACGATAAAACTTTTAAAATCACCCTTACTTCCTTTTTGTTAACTCATTTTTGTTACGTAACAAAAAATTGTAACAAATTGTAACGAAAAGGAATATAAAACACGTGTTGAATATAACCTCAAACGAATTAAAAATCAGTAGGGCTCCTTAGCTAAAATTGTTGTTTACTTTTGATTTGGGCGAGAGTAATACAATATGTAAATGGTCTAATAGTAAATAAACAACTTACCGGGTGACAAACAGACCACCGCACAAAAGGAACGTAATAATGTTGAAAAAATTCACCGCTGGCTTACGTACACTGCACTCACAAAAACGCACGTTGCAAGATGGCCGACTGTCACTAGTTAGCGCTACGTGATTGGCTGCTCACAATAAACGCAGTGTTGCCAATTCTACATTTTAAAAACTACCAAATATTGGTGTTACAAAATATAATAACAAAAATGACAAAAATCGTGGACAAAGTTTTGATATTAAGTTAATTATCTATTTCTTTATTATTTAAAAAAAATAATGCAGTATCTGGATGAATGAATGATACTGAAGTTCAGTTTTAGCTTGAATTAATGAGATACGTAGCACGCAAAAAAACTAGAGGCTTTTTTGTAACGCACAAATCTTCGAGGACATTATTATTTACATGGGAGAAAAATGATACACCCCAAAACAAAAATATGTATTTTAAAAACTATATGCTGTATTATGCTGTAAAATTAATATTATTCATTCATAATTCTGTATGTCTACGTATCCGAACTTGTTTTATAAAATTTTCGCATTATTTCGATAAAACCTACCATGGACATTTCAGCATGTTAGAATGTACAATTATTTTTGATATTACCCTACAACATTCTGTAGTAAAACTATGTTTCCTGGACTGAATATGCAGCGGTAAATTCAGTAAATACCAAATTACGAATAAGTACTGAAAAATGCAATAGTATAGGTAGGTAATTCATTTCTCTCAAAAAGGTACATACAATTTTGGAACATAGTATCTAAGTCAGGCAGATTCAAACTTTGGTGAGAGCTGGTTATACTGGGTTTGAGACCTCTATGACAGACACAATATTACACAATACTAACAACAACAAACAACATTGTAAAAGCTCCAAGTTATGTGAGCGAGACAATAAAATACAATACAAAAAGTGATGTGTGATTGTGAAGTGTCTTTGGAGAGTGTTTTGTGTCCGTGCGTGAGTGCAACATAAGTAAGCACCAACTTCCCAAACTGCTGGCTTGCAATTCAGTGACGATCAAGATAGTGTAACCGAGTGTCGAACCGATGTCATCGCTTGCAGTGTCCGGTTGTCGGCATCCCAAAGTTATCTCATAACCTTGTAACAAGCGGAAATTTAACCAATTCTTCCGTAAGGAACACGACAGAAAGCACATTTTTTTAATGCTGGGAGTGCCTGCGTCGGAGTGGAGTCGGCGTTGACTGTTACGGTACCGTCAGCCACTCCAACACAAAGTAAGAGGTTAAATATTACAAACTGATACTGTAACGCAATACAGAACTCAAATAGAGTTGGGCAGGAAACCTAGCAAGGCGCTGTCATGGCAGATGGACTAAGGCTGTCACCGAATGGCGTCTAAGAACTGTAAAAAGAAATATGGGACGTCCGACGGCGTGAGCCCATCTCACCACCGGACGACCCACATTTCTTTTCACGACCTAGATGCCATCAGGGGAAAAACCTGAATGAAGCTTCAGCCTCATCCAGGTTTTTGTCAAGAAAAGAAAGGCTTATACCAAGCAGTGGGTGAATCCAGACTGTGTATGTTGAATATGAACCGATACTGCAAATTTGAGATAACCACAACCTGATTCACAAATTTTCCTTTACAATACTTGATGATATTTGAATATTTTGCCAGTTATGTTTAAGTCCCATGTATTAGGGGGCGACCCCATTGCCATCAACAGGGCACAATTGTAATTTAATTTTGTAAAACAATTCTAGATAATACCTTTTATTGATGATGAAGACAAAGGACTGACATATACCTAGACTATCGTGTTCTATCTATTATTTGTAGGTACTTGTTATACCTATATCAGTGCATAACAATGTCTTTAACATTAAATGGATCGAATTCTGAGAAATTCAAATGAATTTCAATACTCTGAAATAAGATAGGTTTGCAGTAAGAAAACCCAATTCTGGGTTAAGCTCGCCGTTGTACTTAAGGGCCTAAATGGCTTAGCATGATCCTCCGTTACGCCTAAAATACTGCAGCATTAATTTTGAAATAAATATATGGTAAAGTTGAGGATTAATGTTAGGCCTTATGTTTGGCGAAAACACCAAACTTTCTTGGGTTGATAGTACTATTGATTGGTATAGGTGAAGAAAAAATTACGTGCATATTCCCTATTGTCAACGTTAGACTGCAAATCCTAGCGTTGAAAATTGAGTTTGAGTTGCACAGCGCTCGCAATCCGCTAGTGTGTTAGGCTCCTAGAAAAGCAGTTAATTTTATTTTAAAAGTCTTTGTTAAAGTCTTGGCGTTGCTTAGGCCTGAATTATTGTCGCGCTGACGGTCGGTCGCGTACGGTCGTTTGTGACGCCAGTGAGAACAAAATGCGGCTGTCGGTCGCCGTTGACGTCAGCGTCGCAGTATGGTGCTACATCAGAACACAATGTACACTCGTACGCGACCGACCGTCAGCGCGACAAGAATTCAGGCCTTACGCTTATAACGTAAACTTCGTCCAAGAATCATACTTTTAAAGTTATTGCTTGAGAATTTTCTTCAATACCCTCCATTGCTTTGGTGGTGGTTGCTATTTTGAAATCAACTTCAAACATGAGATGTCGAAATTTTGACATTCCACCGGTTTGGGCATCTATCATCTGGTTTAGTATAGGTGTTTACCTACACGATAATTAACGTGAACCTACTTTTACCCCAAGCACATTGATATCCTGTATTGCCACATAATAATATTCACTTCATCATTCTGAAACCAAACAGCTATTCCATACAGTTTTAGCGTCGGTGTTCCTTCCATCCTGTATAGTAGGTACTATCGAGGACACTCCCGCCTGACCACCACTAAGCTTACTTTTGCTTGCACTCGCAACATAGAAACGCTCTCTAGCCCCGCCTCGTTGACTTTGTATAGAAATAATGAATGAAAAGATATCGAATCGGCCGAGCGCACTGACGACGCACGCCAAACGACAGTTATTATTATTTTGCGCGCCAAAGTTGAGGCTTTCCTAATAGGCCCAAACTTTAAGGGGGCGTGGCTAGGCGCCTCCGTATGTTTTAAGCGAAAAAAAATAAAAATAGTCAGGCGACTGTACCTAACACACTTTAAGTTACAGCAATCCTAACGTATTTACTACTAGCTTCTGCCAGCGGCTTCGCTCGCGTGAAGTTTGATAATTGTCCCACGGGATTACCGGGATAAAAAGTATCCTATGTGTTATTCCAGGTTATAAACTATCTGTGTGCAAAATTTCATTCAAATCCGTTCAATAGTTTTTGCGTGAAAGAGTAACAAACACCCATACATTCATACTCACAAACTTTCGCATTTCGCAAAAAAAAAAGTTTAGCCATATTATAAAAGCGACCCATTAGGAACTCGTAAAACAGATGAATAAAATACGTCTTCTATATAAAACCGGGTGCTGTCATAAGATATTCAAAGGAATAATGGCGGCTAATGACGTCGAACTTCTTGTTTAGAATGTTTTCGGAAATTGTGAGACTCGCAGCCCTCTTAAGTACTTTTTTTTTCGCGTTGGCTTAACATTTTTTCTCATAAAGACCGCTAAATGCCACTTGAGCTGTGGTGCAAAAGTTAACTCATTAATTTTGCTTTTAAAAGGAAATATACAAAGTGATTCTTTTGAGTGAGATAATATGGGGAAACGCAATAAATTTAAATTTTAAATTTATTGACACACACAAGTTAGGTAACATACAAAGCTTTGAAACAAGACACATGAGCAAAGTTAGTTAAGAATAGTACAAAAATTTTAGTAGCCGTGGGCCTCAAACTAGGCACAGCCTGTATCTTGGTGGCCCAAATCAGCGGTATAGGCAGGTAGCATTCGAAAGTTCTGTGTGACACAGCACAGCACAAGTAATAATTCATTAAGGGAATAGTGATTATACATTTTTTCAGAAATTAAAATAATATAATAAAAAACAAAATAAAAATTGTATTAAAAAATGTTTGACCTAACTTCCGCTGTTCAGATTATTTTTCTACAATGAAATGATCCTTACACGAAATAGAGTCGATGGGTATTAAAACAGTTTTTTTTAAGCTAGGTATGAACAACTCGCACTTAACCAAATAATAATTATACCAAAATAAAATGGAGCTAAAGTTTCGCGGTATCTCTTTCGGTTTTCCCCATATTGTCCTACATAAAAAATCATACTTTATACTTACTCAAATATTTGATGATAAGTGTTCAAGTGTTCAAGTGACAAGCTTCAGGTTTATAGGTAATGTTAGATGCATGCAACCGACTGCCATTATATTAACAACGTTTCTATAACAACAACAACAACAGCCCATAACGACCACTGCTGGACATAAGCCTCTCCTATGACGGGAGAAATTTGCCGTAATCTCCACGCTTGGCAGGCGGATTGGAGATCGTAGTGATGAAAGACTAACAGAAAACGCTGCTACTCATTCTCTGGTCTACGGAGGCGCAAGGTGTTCTGCCTCAGACATTAGTCGCCTTATACGACACCCGTGAGTGTAATGGGTTGGTTCTATTCTACTCTGCCGGATACCACACGGCTAACGTGACGTCCGTCTGTCCGTCTGTCTGTCACCAGGCTGTATCTCATGAACCGTGACAGCTAGACAGTTGAAATTTTCACAGATGATGTATTTCTGTTGCCGCTATAACAACAAATACTAAATATAGTCAATGGTACGGAACCCTTCGTGTGCGAGTCCGACTCGCACTTGGCCGGTTTTTTAGGGTTCCGTACCCAAAGGGTAAAAACGGAACCCTATTACTAAGACTTCGCTGTCTGTCCGTCTGTCCGTCTGTCCGTCTGTCTGTCACCAGGCTGTATCTCATGAACCGTGACAGCTAGACAGTTGAAATTTTCACAGATGATGTATTTCTGTTGCCGCTATAACAACAAATACTAAAAACAGAATAAAAATAATATTTAAGGGGGGCTCCCATACAACAAACGTGATTTTTTTTATAATAATTGGTACGGAACCCTTCGTGCGCGAGTCCGACTCGCACTTGGCCGGTTTTTTTAATATTGGTACGGAACCCTTCGTGCGCGAGTCCGACTCGCACTTGGCCGATTTATTAAACTTTCACGATCAGAACACATTATAATACACATGTAAACGGGTATTTATCGCAAATTTTACCTTTCATAAGCCCGACGTTTCGACCGGATTGCACCAGCCGTGGTCGCGGGAATACTGAAGTATTGGAGGTACCGCCACAGCAAAGCGAAGGTGTTTATTCAACTACCCTCACTTGATCTTCATAAATGTAATTCAATCATGTATGTAATTAATGTAATCCGGTCGAAACGTCGGGCTTATAATAAAGGTAGAATTCGCGATAAATACCCGTTTACATGTGTATTATAACATAGGTGCCGTAGTAAAACCCGGGAAAAACCGGTTTTACTGAAACCCGGTTCCGCAATAACAATTACGATCGAGTTGGTGTTGTCCAAAACCTCTGAATCAGAAGACTGATCTGATTTCCGATTCCATAATTTCTCTAAAGTTCTGTAGGATTTTAGGGAGCGATAGATACTTATATTATAATTTTACCCTAATAAAATTTAATGTTTATGACGCTCGTTATGATTTTAATAAGTCGTCAAATTGTTCTTATTTTAATATTAATTCGCCGTGAAAGTGTCGGAAATCGCGAGGGGTTTTAAAGAACCTTGGAATAATACATTATCAAGATGCATCAGATGACTTCGTAAAAAAATATGTGACAAGATTTTTCGATTGACAACCTGAATAGCGCAGCGGTAGAAGGCCGCCTTACGTTGTTAGGGTCCCGGGTTCCGGTAGGAGCAAATGTTTGTGTTATGAGCATGGACGTTTCATCATCATCATCATCAGCCTATTAATGTTCCCACTGCTGGGTCACAGGCCTCCTCTCTGTGAGAGGGAATGGGCTATAATCCACCACGCGGGCCCAGTGCGGATTGGTAATGGCATGGACGTTTGTTTCCGAGTAAATGGAGTATGTATTTACAAACAAAAAGTATTTTGGTAGTTTATCAACTATCTGGTGTCCACGACACAAGCCTCGTTGCTTAGTGTGGCACTAAATGGCGCTGTGTGTAATGTCCAGCCATATTTATTTATTTATTTTCACGGTTAAGAATCATTTCGTCAGTCAAGCCACGAATCCAGAACGATTATACCAAGTGACTTTTCTTTCGAGTCGAGTGGTAGAATTTCCTGCCAGCTGGTGTAATAACGTAACTGCTGACTTAATAAGTTAGATGACATATTTATGTGGAGTCGAACTTGGAACACAATAATCAAATATCTAAGAAGCGGCCTTTGTGTGTGTCGTTTTCAGTTTCAGGGCTGCTACAAGATATAGAAAATATCGGAAAGTACGTAGGTAATTAAGTAGGTACTTATGTAATTTACACGACAGGAGAGGTCAAGATCAAGACGGCCAATTCAATGAAAAACGACGTGAGTTCATATGTGCTTGTAATTTCCAAAGGTACCTATACAATTAACGAACCACCAGCACCCGTAAAATGTAACGGCAAAAAAAACACTTTTGATTGCCAAAATTAGTAAATGACCACCAAAATTAATCCCCATTTTATCGTGAAATTACTACACTACTACAACAGCCCATAACGACCACTGCTGGACATAAGCCTCTCCCATGATGGGAGGAATTTGCCGTAATCTCCATGCTTGGCAGGCGGATTGGAGATCGCAGTGATGAAAGACTAACAGAAAACGCTGCTGCCCATTCTCTGGTCTACGGAGGCGCAAGGTGTTCTGCCTCAGACATTAGTCGCCTTAAATTAATTAAAACCAAAAATTTATTTTTTTAGTTAATGACCACCAGAAATTGAACTGATATGCTCTTGCATCCGAGTCGAGGGAGACCCGGTCGACGGAGCCCTGCAATGGTTTATAAAAAAATTTGGTGCTCTATTTACTAGGTGATCAATTGATGTTTTAGGTGATAGATGTTAGTGGTCACAAAGTTATTTTTGGTGGTCACTAAATTTTCCCCATTTCCAAAACATGTAAAATAAAACGAGCCTTCCTGCTCTGACCATAGAAGAATTCGCTTTTCAGTAGTAGCTAACATAAAAAAACCCGAACCTAGGCGCAACCCACGCCGTACTAATGTACCCGGCTACAAACGGCTGTTGGCCTCCCTACTAACACAGCACCAAACGCCCCAAATTCTGACGGATCCCAAGCAACTTGAGGACACTGTAAAAAAACTCTCGGAATTTATAATCGAAGCCTACCACGCCTGCTGCAAACTAAAAGACCAAAACACCAAGAGCAAGGGTAACTCCTGGTGGAATGCGGAACTTAGTAAGCTCAGGCAAACCATGCGCAAGCAATTTAACAGAGCCAAAAACTCCAGATTACCAGAAGACTGGGACTCATACAAGAAAACACAATACACTTTCAAAAAACAAGTCAGGAATGCCAGCAGGGCAGCCTGGCGTAAATTTTGCGAAGAAATTGAATCAAACACCGAAGCCGCGCGTGTGAGAAAGATACTATCTACCGATCAGGATCGCACCCTCGGGTCACTGAAAACCCCAGACAACACTTATACTAAGTCGGACTACGAAACAAGTAAAGTCCTTCTGGAAACCCACTTCCCAGACTGCAATCTCTCCGAGGACAGAACCTGGGCAAGTGAACCAATACACACACCAAATGACCAAGACTGGGCCAGAGCTCGCACCATAGTAACCGCAGAGAGAATACAATGGGCAATCACGACTTTCAAACCATATAAATCTGCAGGCTTAGACGAAATTTTCCCCGCCCTGCTACAGTGGGGAGTAGACGTCTTAATGCCGTGGCTGACCGTCATATACCAAGCCTGCATAGCACACAAATATATACCACTTTCATGGCGAGAGGTGAAAGTCATTTTCATCCCTAAACCAGGCAAACCTGATTACACACAACCCAAGGCGTACAGACCAATAAGCCTGACATCTTTCCTACTGAAAACTCTCGAGAGACTCTGTGATCGACACATTCGGGACGGACCTCTTCGGGAACGACCACTTCACAAACAACAACACGCATATTCCACAGGAAAATCAACAGAATCTGCACTACATAATGTCATCTCCAAGATCGAATGTGCAGTGGACCACAAATGCTCTTCACTAGCTGTCTTCATTGACAGGCGCGTTTGACAAAACCATCTTCCATACAATCAACACAGCCCTCGAGGAACACGGCGTGGACTCGACCCTGCGAGGATGGATCACAAATATGCTCAGACTAAGAGCCGTACAAGTTACGGTAAACGACACCACCAGAGCAATAGTGGCGAAGGCCTGCCCCCAAGGTGGCGTCCTTTCCCCACTGCTATGGAACCTCGTAGTAGACAGCCTCATTAAGCGTCTCAATAGCAGAGGCTACTACACGGTGGGCTATGCTGATGACCTGGCCATAATAATAAACGGCACACACGAAAACACACTATGTAACCTTATGCGCCAAGCCTTGAGGATAGTAGAAGACTGGTGCAAGGAATACAAACTAGCAGTGAACCCTACTAAAACCGAACTCGTCCTCTTCACAAAGAGAAGGAAGTTGGCAACTTTACAACTACCAAGCTTCTTTGGAACCACCCTAAGCCTATCGACTGAAACCAAATATCTGGGTATATTTTTGGACAAACAGCTGAACTGGGCAAAACACACTGATTACATCATCACAAAAGCCAGTATAGCCCTATGGCAATGTAAGAGACTGCTCGGGAGAAATTGGGGCATAAGCCCCAAAATCACCTACTGGCTATACACCACAGTTATCCGACCAGTTATTACATACGGCTCTTTAGTTTGGTGGCCCAGGACCAACCTAAGTACAACCCAAAAGGATCTCGAGAAACTACAAAGATTTGCCTGCGTAGCAATCACCGGCAGCATGAGAACTTCCCCCACTGCTGCCTTACAGGCGATGCTGGGGCTACCACCTCTACACCTCGTTGTAAGAGAGGAGGCGGCCATAGCGACTTTCAGACTCGAAGTATCTGGCACCCTAAGTAACGATTCCAGAATTAAACACACACGCATCAGAGAAGATGCTATCAAACAACAGCCCATGATGGCATCACCCAGCGACAGAATCCTCAAGACCCATTGCTTCCAAAAACACTACAACATAGAGCTCACAGCGGAGTTGTATGACTACTCAGGCACGAAAGAGCTAAGAATCTACACTGATGGATCAAAAACCGACGACGGAACAGGTTTCGGGGTGTTCTCCGACGACCTAAACATTAAAATAGCCAAACCCCTTGGAATACTCAACTCTGTTTACCAAGCAGAGTGTGTGGGTATCATCCAAGCGGCACACGCTATAGAGGCCAGGGAGGTTACGGATACCAATATTCGAATACTCTCCGACAGTGCCTCAGTCCTTCAATCCTTAAAGAGTAATCAGATAACGTCGAGACTGATACTAGAATGCCATAATGCCCTAGAACGAATCACGGTACTAAACCATAACATGGTAACACTACAATGGATCAAAGGTCACAGTGGATCACTTGGAAACGATGCTGCAGATGAACTTGCCAGAAGAGGATCCAGCACAAAACCCTGCGGACCCGAGCCCATTGTGCCTATTCCTTTCAAGCAACTAAGAAGCTGGTTAAAGGAACACACTCGAATACAAGCGGAGAAATGGTGGACCTCGGCACCAGGGTGTAGGCAATCCAAGGAAGCTATGCCATCCCTGGACACAAAGCTGACCAGGCGCCTTCTGCGCCTGGACAGAGATAGCCTACGACTGGTGGCGGGGACCATCACTGGACACTGTTCACTGAATAAACACTTCCACACCCTAGGAATCACTGATAGTCCCCTGTGCAGAGCATGCATGGAGGCGGAGGAAACGGTGGCGCATGTGCTCCTCGAGTGCACTGGCGTTACCAAGATTCGCGAGGAAACCCTGGGAACACCAAGATCCCTTGCGGACGCCCTGAGAAGACCGGGAAGTTTGATCTGCTTCTGGAGGGAGGTGGGCTGGTTGGAGTAAACGGCCACCACGGCTCACGCACAATGGTCCACTTTAAGGACTAAGTGCGGAAACCAAAACCCCATGATAGAACATGTAAAATTTGGTATTTTCCCGTTTAAAACAAGTATTTAAATAAATAAAAAATGAAACTCATTAAAATAAAGATTTCAGAGGTCAATAATGCGCCAGCACATAAAGCTACAACAATCAAATTTCTTTAATAGATTTTCAACTTTATTGCTGAAACATAAGGTTCAAGGTTGATTGGGAAAATTTGACAGTTTCGGTTAGCTTGATGTGCTTGCGTCTGTACAATTGGCTGCTTTTATACAAGAATTGAGAGCATCTGGCAACCCTACGTAATATACTGAGCATACAGTCGTGTCACGTAAACTGATGGAAATAAAACTAGAAGTGTATGAAAAAGTTTCACGAAATCTATTGGATTTGTGACTCCTTCGGGTGGTTCAAACGCTTTTGATTCTTAGTTAACGTTTCTCGTGTTGTTTTCTCGGGGTATGGGGTGAAACTGAACGCATCAAGGTTCTTGACGCTCCTTGTGTCGATATGTACTAGTGCTATGCGTCATGCGGATCAAGACGAAACCGTGTCGGTTAGGGAAACAACCATTCATAATGTCACAATCGATACTTGCGTCTCTTTCATATCTAAACAGAGAGAAAAGGATAGTAATATAACCTAGCTTAACATCACGCCTGTATTTCCAAAGTGAATAGGTAGGCGTGTACGTAATAGTTCAACCACATTTTGTGTTACATTTTGTTTTGGGCGAGCGCATTTCCATCAACCGTTCACAAATCCAAACGCCGTGGATGCTACTGACAAGTTCCTGGTGTAAACCCAATAACACTTTGTCTGACCTGAGCCTGGCCTGACCCCTAGCACGAGCGTGCGGTGTAAACGTAACGTATTATACGACGATTTTAAAATTAAAAATACTCGTTACATTAAAAATACACGTTACATTAAAAATACGTATTACATTAAAAATACTTGTTACATATAATTTATTCATATCTGTGAATGATACTGATTGTTGCAAACAATTTTACTAAAATGCTATAGGATAATATTGTATTATTTTCTACTAGCTGACCCGCGTAACTTCGTCTGCGTCACATAATCTATACCTACATTTAATAAAACAGTAACGAAAGAAAAACTGTACATTGAGAATTTTCAAGAAAAAATAAGTGGCGTTTGTTAGAAAAACTGTAACTGATGATGACAAAAATTGTCTTTTTAGAATTTTTGTCTGTTTGTCTGTGTGTATGGTACAAAACTACTGGATAGATTGAATTGAAATTCAGTAAAAATGTTCGTTTCTTTGTAAACCAAGGAAGGCTTTAGGCTACATACAGGGTGTAAAAAGACCTCATCACGAAGCCGTCAACCAAGCTGCATTCTGTACAACAAACTAAGTAACTTTACGCAAAAATTATTGCTGGGAAACGATCTTGAAGAAAGCCGACATTTTAAATAAGTGCCTAAACTGGGCGCGCTCGATCTAAATTGTGCCTTGACGCCACGCGTTAGAGTATGTTATTCGGCGTCTCAATGCTTAATGGTCAAATCGGTAGGGTTGCCTCAAGTACTAACAATAAAATACTACCAATATTTTTGTATCTTAATGTATTATTATTTAAATATTAAATAAAACTTATATAATTACAATTGTTTTACTTTAATACAGGGTGTAAAAGACCTCATCACGAAGCCGTCAACCAAGCATTCTGTACATCAAACTACCTACTAAGTAACTTTACGCAAAAATTATTGCTGGGAAACGACTTTGTTTTTTGGGATGAAAAATCATGTTTTGTGGTAGAACTCAATGTAACGCACTCAAAACATTGTGCTGATGGATGGATTGAATAGTACGGGGGTCGTGGAGGTGTCTAAAAAGGTGTAAAAATCTTACATTAAAAACTTGTATTAAAAAAAAAAAAACTTGTCAATAAGTTGGAACTTTGACCCCCAATATCTCTGTCAGGTATGGTGCAGAACAAAAAAATGATCACAATGACGGGGAGAACAAGTGCCTTTCGGCTTCGTTAAGAGTCCTATTACATTTTTTTCGCAATTATTTGATTTTTACTCCCTGGATCAAATTTTTTCAATCGGCGTACACGAGTTGATAATAACAGCGATTTCCGGATGATTGTCGATTGTTATTGACGAAAATTAGAGACGAGACTGACATAAGACTGAGGGGCGACTTGAATTGACGCAGAACTATAGTACTTCAATTTTATTTATTTAATTTTGTCTTATTATATTGACAAACGAAAAATAATGAAACGTATTCATTGTAGATCGAAGTTTTATATCATATTAATTTATTTGATAAAATTTAGTTTATTTGGAATATAACGGACGCTGAATCAAGACATTTATGGCTTAAATTACGCTTTCTTTACGATTTTATCCGTTGAAACTCAAGGAATTTAAAGAAATTCTAGAACTCCAATAAACAAGTAAAACATTCAACTTATCTTTCAGTAATTTTAGCTTTTATAAGAATTGAATCTAACAATGTGAATTTGAGCGTAAAAGTTCCATCGCCGACGGTTTGTCTTGCAAACAGAGGTCGTAAAATATTCATAGTAAATTACACGAAAAGAAAAATGAAAATGTGTAACTACAACTTACAAGAAAGAGAATGGCACTATCGTTATTCTTATGCAAATAATTAAAATATCTTACTGCTGCCTGCTGAGAATTACTGCGTCAAAAATCATGAATTTGCGTAAAAATTGTAATAGGACTCTTAAGAGGTGTTTTACAGCCTTTTTTATCACGCCGTATGTTATGAGATGTAAGCAACATTGATTTTAAAAGGTTTTTGTTCGTAATTGAATGCACAAAATAATTGAATGCACAAAATTACATGTTATTTAAGCTATATTATGTGACGCAGACGAAGTTGCGCGGGTCAGCTAGTATAGCTCATAACATGTCATTTTGTGCATTCAATTACGAACAAAAACCTTTTAAAATCAATATTGCTTACCTCCCATAACATACGGCGTGATAATATGTAAGCTAAAGCCTTCCTTGGTTTACAAAGAACATTTTTGCTGAATTTCAATTCAATCTATCCAGTAGTTTTGGCGTGAAGCCGTACCATACACACAGACAAATAGACAAAAATTCTAAAAAGTCACTTTTTGTCATCAGTTACGTTTTTCTAACAAAAGCCACTTATTTTTTCTTGAAAACTCTCAATGTAAGTACAGTTTTTCTTTCGTTACTGTTTTATTATATTATTATTATACATATAGATAAATAAAATCTACCGGGCCTCTGATCATCGAAATACTCAAAAGGGTAGCAATAATAGCCTAAATTAAGTTCGTTCGAACTAAATCAGCCTTCTCTATTCGGATTAAACCGTTAAGCATGTTTCAACGTACTACATTTAAACGTAGGGGTACGTTGGTTGGGTTATATTCAGTGCCTTGCAATAATGCGACCCTCGTCTACTGAGACAACATGAGTTAGCCACATCACGTCGTCTACCTACCTAATTTAACTAGAATAGGGCTGTGCAAGTGTGCATGCCTAAATTTTCTTCAAGCCTTTTAGTATAGCCTCGAACTCCTCGAAGTAAGCAATTAAAAATAAATCTTTAACTAGTGTTAATGTTTAGCCAGTAAAGTTCTTATACCTACCTACTGCAGATGAATAGTTTTCTTCTATACAAACAAATAAAATTGAAGTGTCTATTAATAATTTCAAAATATCAGCATATTGTTAACAGAATCCGGGTCAAACGGGGAAGTAAGAAAGAAAGAAAGAAAAAAAATTTTTTCCTCGGGAGGACATGACGTGCATACAATATTCAGAAAAAATAAACATACATACAACGCATGATCGCATGCATGCATGCACATTGCATGCCGCATCGCATGTTTCCTTCCATCATGGGAGAGGCTTATGTCCAGCAGTAGACGTTATGGGCTGTTGTTGTTGTTGTATACAACGCATTTAGACAAACAATACAACAAATATGCAATATCACAATTTTAAAATCACAATATATTGATATTGTGTGTGTGTAAATAAATAAATAAATAACCCTTCCTTTTTGCTTAGCTGTAGTCGAGTAAAAAGTAATTGACAAAATAAACACACAGCTCTCTAGCAATAATTATTGAATACTGTAACATAGCTGTTGCCGTGACTTTGTCCGCATGAAATTATTGTAAAAATATTGTGATATTGCAATCAATATCACAATATTACAGCTAAGCAAAAAGGAAGGGTTATTTATTTATTAAAACTTTATGTACAAGTAAAAAAACTGTACAAAAGCGGACTTAATGCCTTGGGCATTTTCTACCAGTCTACCTAAGGGTGATGCAGAGATAATACACAGTAGGTGCAACACAGAACATATAAACCTCCTTTATATCTTCTGTGAGGTGCAATAACAGAAAAAAGACTAGAAAATATTTATAAATGTATAACTAAAACATAAGAATAAATACATATAAACATACATATAACAAAAAAAATATAAATATAAAAAAGTGAAGAGAGATAAACAGGAAAAAAAAAGAACTATAACAACTTACTTCTGAGACGAATCTGCCAACTTCTTGTGAATATGCTCTCGAGCTTATTATCTCGGTTAATCACTGTTGTCTGTAAAGAAGTCATTAATAATTTATGTGGCCTAACCAAATGTCCTTGCTTTTGTTTTGATCGTCGTCAAGTTGTTATAATATCTCAGACACTAACCTGCAAAAAAAAGCGGTCCCTAAAAGGTCCTCATATGACTTGACCAAGATTATGTCAGAATTTTAAAAGAGACTTCTGAATGTATTTCAGCACAGGTGTCTCTTCTCAGAATTATTGGGTTATAAAAATGGACCTCATCATGTAGTTTTTTGTTAAAAATAGTGAATAGCGTTTGTAATATGTTTTTATTTTGGATTAGCACGTTACGTAACTATTTGTTGCATCAGTGGCATTTGGCGCAACTGTTGATAAACGGCCGTATAGCGAATCTACGGACCATAAATCCCAATTTATGGTCCGAATGTATGTAGATTCTACATTTATAGGTTCCACACACATTTATGTACAACTTTAGAGAAAAACGTTGTTACTATCGCCACGACTTGCACACCTCAGATATGATGCCCTTAGGCATGTAGGTAAGAATGGCAATGGCAATGGCAATGGCAATGTACCTACAGGGTCGCAACTTCGTTGCATCCGTCAAGGGAGTGATTCTACCTTTCTTACAAAATTTGTCTAATACTAGCTCATGCCCGCGGCTTCGTCCGCGTCGCTTTCGATAATTGTCCCACGGGATCATACAACTGGGATAAAAAGTATCCTTTGTGTTAATCCAAGTCTTAATCTAACTGTTTGCCAAATTTCATCCAAACCCGTACAGTAGTTCTTGAGTGAACGAGTAACAAAAACATACACACATACAAACTTTCGCATTTATAATATTAGTGTGATGGTATGTAGAATAAAATAAAATAAAATAAAAATTGTCGCATGAAGGTTGCAGATGACCAAATCCGCCCTGTATTTATGCAACACGTGACATTTTCATTTAATTATTTATTTGTTGTCGATGACTTGTCTAGAGCTATAATTTTTTTTTTTTTTTTTTTAATAGCCTACATAGTGTCCCACTGCTGGGCAAAGGCCTCCCCTTTCTCCTTCCATACCACTCTATCTTGTGCGATCTCCGGCCATGTTAGCCCCGATTATTATTATTATTATTGAGCTATAATTTAACCTATAAAAAAGAGAACGAAAAGAGATATACAAATATCACCATCTTCTGTTTCACCTGAAACCTTGCTTTTGTTTATTATCCGTGTCAGTGGTCGCCGGGCGTGGGTTCCTTCCCATGGGGTTCTCGACTCAACCAGATTATGATGATTTTAGCCCCAAATTGCGTATTGATCGGTCCAAGTACCTGTTGTTAGAGGCGGCTGAATGTTTATTTGATTTATATTCTGGGTAGGACGTGTTGATAACTTAACTGACTTGTTAAAACATTGTTCAGTAACTTTGATCAGGTATCTATGCGATTTTTGGTTTGGTGGCAAAAGTAAAGGAAAGATAAACATATTTCATTTACCTAATTTTTTACGGTTTATATTATTTTATTAAATTACGGTATTTTACAGACAGGAGGCCGGAGTCCAGTTATGGGAACATTACAGGCTGTTTATAATTGTCAGAAAAGTAAAATACAATTTTAATCAAATTCTCCAATAGGTACATAACTATAATCCATACTTAATAATATTGTAAATGTGAAAGTAACTCTGTTTGTTTGTTACCTTTTCACGACTTTATTATATTTGGCAAGAAGATAGATTATATCTAAGGAAGGACATTGGCAATTTTTTTTCTCACACGTACTACATTATAAACAATTTTATTATATTATTAACATATAATTACGTAAGTATATCAAATTAAGACATCATTTCAAGTTGGTTAGAACAAAAGCGAGCCTAACTCAAAATTAGTTACTTATTTGTTGTTACCATATTTATTATAGTCTATTAGTGTTAACCCTACTATTGGATTCACTCAGAGATCTGAACAGGGGATTCTTTATGCAAAGTAAGCTGGATCTAAATCTCGTGAAGACATTGGTTAGGAAACGTAATCACACCCACAACGCCCCTGCGTCTGAGGAGACAGAGAATTCATTTGTAGGTACAGTCGAGGACTTTAATTGATGAACCACTTGCCACTATTCGTATTTTAGCCGTGTAATACAAATCAGGTATAGTTGGTAATATTTGTACTCGTGAATGTATAAAAGTGCAAAATTGGAAAGTATTGAAAGTGGCTTATCAATTAAAGACCTCGACATGTTTTATACGTTTTCACTTAAAAAAGAGCCTGCTGATTTTTTTTAGAAAATATCTATTTTTTTATTTTTTTTTATTTTTTTTATTATAATTTAGAGTTATGCGAACACGATGTATTGAGTAGTTGATGCTTTCGTGGTTTCCGATTTGTTCTCATAGTTAAAGTAGTTCGTAATAATGAGAACCATGTCACTTTACGAAGTTTTTAGTTATTTTTAATACAATTATGAGTAATCGACGTTACCTTCCTGAAAAGAAGTTTGTAAGAGTATTTATCTGTCTACAAACATTCTGATAAGTCATTTCTATGTTGGTGCTTGCTTGTAATATAGAAAACCCGCCCAAGTGAAAGTCGGAATTGCACACAAAGATTTCGTAGCTTCAAAAAATATAATATAAGCGACAAAGCCCTTTAATTAAATTTAAAAAAAAATATAATAAAAATATCTATTTAACACTCATGCATATGTCATGTGTATGTATGGTTGTGTAATGTATGTGTAAAGTATTTTATATAATCCTTGAAGTTTATCTTAGTATTAATTACAATTATTTTCAGATATACCTACCACTGCTGGTCTCTGCATCACACAAAGATTGACTGGTAGAAAGTGCCTATGGCATTAAGTCCACCCCTGTACTTTGTGCTTGAAGTGTTAAATATGACTATAATTTTAACTCAACAGGAAAACTAAATTTGTTGTTCAATGTATGTTGTCAATGTATGTCTGGGCTGGCAGACATGTGCGTGCACATATGCATATAGCCAATTAGCATGTATTTTATTTTGTGTAATTTGTTATTTACTAACATAGGTTAAGTTCTGACTAACAATGTATGGATCTAGTGGTCTGAATTAAAAATTTTGAATTTGAATTTGAATTTGTTAATGAAAAATAAAATTACTGCTGGAGATTCCGAAAAGTTCCATGTTTTCTCAAAAACCAAATATCAAAACATTTTATTCAAACCAATGTTCGTTGAAAAGTCTTTGTACCTTCTACAAACCCACATTTTTTTAAGATATAATTTTTAGGGCTTTCGAAGCGAATATCTCGACAACCATAGAACAACAAGTTTAAGAAAAAAATGTATTTAAGAACCTCGATATTATTTTACAATTTCAAGGGCTGTCGATAGAAAGCCCACACGTAGATTATTTTTTCAACCCTCTGTTACGTGTATGGAGGGCCATCCCTATATTATTTTTTCATAATTTCACATCACTATTGTGTAACGGTTCATAGAAGACATCTACTCTCCAAACAACGGTATGGTGCCATGCCAACAGTCTCAGCAGATGTAAGGGTTCCGTTTTATGCCATTTGGCTACGAAACCCTAAAAATCTCACTAAGGTAGGGGATTTTTAGGGTATACTGCCAGACCTTTTATGCCTGCAACCGTGTACGTTAAATACCCCAATACGAGTCCCAATTATGAATTTAAGATGCTGTTGGGATTGCCTCGCTTTTGCAGTGTATCAGGTAGGTATGTTTGCTAAGGCCGGCTTGTTTTACAGCAATACTGGAGAGCGCGCGAGGCTGCACCAACAGCATTCTGAATTATTCTCCCACAGTGGGTTAAATGCCCTCTTGTGAGGTACCGGAATTCCGTCCACGGATCTGTAGGTGACCTTTTTAATATTTATTTTAACAGGACAATAATAAGTAGGTATTATGTGCTAACAATTCATGGAATGTAAATGAACTATTTTGAAATAAATTGTTTGCCTGTATATACACCTACACTCACGCCTTTTTCCCATGGCCATGGGGGTAAGCAAAATCTACAGGACGCCGACCGCTACGATCCTGACATACTTACTGCTTATATTTGTTTTTTACGTCAGCCTATTCTATCCCACTGCTGGGCAAATGCCTTCCCCATGGCTTTTCAATCCTGTTTACGATTTGCCCTCTCCGTCCTGCCTCGGTTACGACGGCCGTTTTCAGACGAAGGTGGGTCCTTATAAATGATTTAATATAGGTAAATAAAACGCAATAATTATGTAGAATGTAATGTTTTTATTAATCACATTGTTCCGGTAGATTCAGTAAGTTAATAAAACTTACTTGTTGACATAAGTAAACATGTTCCCGTTACCATTAGCTACAGCTAAATGTGAAACATTTGAATTTGGTGCTATGTTAATAGTACTTGGTAGTACGTTTCCGGCAATTTTCTTAAGCAGATCTATTAATTTTTCGTAGAGTCCTCTGTCATTTGTATTGATTATTGAATGTGAAATGTTTACAGGGCTGCAGGATTTACAGGTGGTGGCTGGAGTTGTGCGGTTAGTTTGACCTGTGGTGTCGGTAGTGTTGTCTGGATTATATTGATAAGGATCAATTGTGCTCGTAGGATACCAGGTATATTCATAAGGAGGTGTTGTAATCCTATCGGTATACCAGGTATCTTTATCAGCATCAGTTGTGCTCCTAGGATACCAGGGATAATTATCAGCAGGTGTTGTAGTCGAAGTCGTTGTGCTCCTAGGATACCAGGGATATTCATCAGCAGGTGTTGTAGTCGAAGTCGTTGTGCTCCTAGGATACCAGGGATATTCATCAGCAGGTGTTGCAGTCGAAGTCGTTGTGCTCCTAGGATACCAGGGATATTCATCAGCAGGTGTTGCAGTCGAAGTCGTTGTGCTCCTAGGATACCAGGGATATTCATCAGCAGGTGTTGCAGTCGAAGTCGTTGTGCTCCTAGGATACCAGGGATATTCATCAGCAGGTGTTGCAGTCGAGGTCGTTGTGCTCCTAGGATACCAGGGATATTCATCAGCAGTTGTTGCAGTCGAAGTCGTTGTGCTCCTAGGATACCAGGGATATTCATCAGCAGTTGTTGCAGTCGAAGTCGTTGTGCTCCTAGGATACCAGGGATATTCATCAGCAGGTGTTGCAGTCGAAGTCGTTGTGCTCCTAGGATACCAGGGATATTCATCAGCAGTTGTTGCAGTCGAAGTCATTGTGCTCCTAGGATACCAGGGATATTCATCAGCAGGTGTTGCAGTCGAGGTCGTTGTGCTCCTAGGATACCAGGGATATTCATCAGCAGGTGTTGCAGTCGAAGTCGTTGTGCTCCTAGGATACCAGGGATATTCATAATAAGGTGTTGCAATCGAGGTATATTTACCAGCATCAGTTGTGCTCGTGGGTCGTGTAGCAGCAGTTGTGGTCCAGGGATACCAAGTATCATATTGATGAGCCGAAGTTATTGATTCTCTCCAGCCCCACCAATTACGCCAGTGGGGCCAGTAGGGATAATCCTTACCGTATTTGGACCACCAGTCAATTGGTCTTGTGTTGGTGGTAGCAGCTTCTGTGGGTTTATTTTCTTCTGCGGAACTTGTCTCGGGGAAGTGAGCTGTTAATATTCCGTTTTCTAAAGTTACAAATCCAGCCCTGCCGCTGTACGAGCCGTGCCGTATTTTTGCAGTTGTAGTATTAGAGTCTTCAACTGTTCTTTTGTACCAGGAATCCGGTGTTGTTGTTGTATTAGAGTGGGAAAGTTTACGCCAGTACGAGTCGTTGGATATTCTTGTAGTGAATTTTTCAGAGACTTTGTTGTACCAGGAATCAGGTGTTGTTGTTGTATCAGAGTGGGAAAGTTTACTCCAGTACGAGTCGTTGGATATTCTTGTAGTGAATTTTTCAGAGACTTTGTTGTACCAGGAATCCGGTGCTGTTGTTGTATCAGAGTGGGAAAGTTTACCCCAGTACGAGTCGTTGGATATTCTTGTAGTGAATTTTTCAGAGACTTTGTTGTACCAGGAATCCGGTGTTGTTGTTGTATTAGAGTGGGAAAGTTTACCCCAGTACGAGTCGTTGGATATTCTTGTAGTGAATTTTTCAGAGACTTTGTTGTACCAGGTATTCGGTGTTGGTGTTATATGTGTTAAAAGTTCTGGTTCAGGTGTTACGCTATACGAGTCATTTGTTTCGGTGATAGGGGTTGGTTTATAATCATCTTCAGTTGTAGATAAGATTGTTGTGTCATTTTCTACGCCAACTGGTACGGAGTAACTGTAATTATTCTCGACTGCAAATGATTCCGACCCATTTTTGTCACTGTAAAAAATCCTTAATCATTACTCTGTGTAGTTTTGGGTTATAAACTCGTTAGATCTAGATTTGTGCAAAACAGTAACGTGCATCTCTAAATTAAGGAAGATGTGAAATAAAATTCCTAAAACATAACCCAACCCATTAGGTGGAAGTAAGCCCTAAGTTAACAACTGCCAACAACTTTAAAAATACCTACAGATAGTTTAAAAAACCGGCCAAGAGCGTGTCGGGCCACGCTCAGTCTAGGGTTCCGTAGTTTCCCGTCCGTCACAATAAGTGTTCTCACTTATGAGTTTAAAGGTGGGTATCCATTATGTAAAAATGCTTGCATATACGAATATACTACAAACTTAGTCCAGAAATTATTTTGTACAACTTTTTGTCTTTTTTGTACAAAAACTGTTGTTTCCATCAAGTTCAAAATGATTTTCCTAGAAAGTCCTTATAAAGTTCTACTTTTCAGATTTTTTTTCATATTTTCTAAAGTTATGGTTCAAAAGTTAGAGGGGGGGGGACACATTGTTTTTTACTTTTGGTGCGATTATTTCCGAAATTATTGAAATTATCAAAAAATGATTTTAGGAAACCCCTATTGATTTTTAAATACCTTTCCAACAATATATCACACGTTAGAGTTAAAATTAAAAAAAAAATCACTTCCCACTTTACATATAGGGGGGCTACCCTAATAAAACATTTTTTTCCAATTTTTATTTTACCACTTTGTCGGCGTGATTGATATACATATTGGTACCAAATTTCAGCTTTCTAGTGTTAACGGTCACAGAGATTAAGCGAGGACGGACAGACGGACGGACAGACATGGCGAAACTATAAGGGTTCCTAGTTGACTACGGAACCCTAAAAACACCAAAAACGTGAGTAGAAAAGATAGACATGCTTAAAAGATCCAAAAGTCTTTAGAGTATTTGTTAGATACTTTCTAATAGTATGGGATCCATATAACATCCCATCAATCGGTAGTATAAGCGGTTCCCACATGACACCGCTTGTCCTCAGCATGGTCGCGCGGCCATAAAAGCCAATTACGACGTGAGATCCGATTCACCGCCCGACCGCGCGGACGGGCGGTGCGTCCTGTGAGAATCGCCTCTTTTGCGTTGCAGTGGAATTAGGGTTGAACCTCATCTGGTAGCATCTGGAATCTCACTTTTCCATGCAATCGGCATTACTCTCTGTTTCTCGTTTAAACAGTTTGATAAAAAAGTCAATCACGATCACTTACGTGCTGGTATTCGCGACTGGTATATTAAACCGGTTCAAGTAGTCGTCCCAATAGTCGCCTCCATCGTTTTCAACAGGTAAAGTTTCTGTGTTGTACAACTGAAATAAGGAACAACAAACATTGTTATTTGTACCATATGTCCCTCAATGGCAACAAACGTGTTTATGTTTTCGTTTGTCGCCAGTGGCTACAATCGGGTTTTTTTTTGTTTTACGAATGCGGATCATAAAGCACTATAGTCAATAACAACAATGTTTACGACTGTCCCTTTTTAACTTATTTTGAAATCATTCTATCACCGGGCAACAAAATTTGTCCAAATTACCAGTTACTCACCAATATTTGAAATCAAAATTAAATAACAATGTAGATATACAACTTAAAAACGTAAAACTAAGAAATAAGAAAAAATATAATGAAAATGTAAGAAATAAAGATAACTTTAGAATAGGACAAGAAGTATGATTCAAAAAAGAACCAAATAGTAATAAATGGCTTAAAGGAAAAATTGTAAAAGATAATAATTATTATAGATCGTATGATGTCAAACAAATTTGTCTACGTCCCAATTGCCCGGTGATAGAAATCACCGGGCCATTGGGACGTAGACAAATTTTGTTTACGGTCGAACGGCCCACGATAGTTGCCTAGGTTGATCTGTGGATGGGTGACTACTAATTACATACCGAGTTTCCTCCGTGCCTCGGAAAGCACGTTAAGCACGGCTGTCATTTGTAGATCTTTGACAGTCGTTACTGCTAGTCAGTGGCAAAACGTCTGACAACCAGTCTTACCAAGGGGTATCGTATTACATAGTATTAACTGGGTTGTGGAGGTTAGACAGGCAGTCGGTCCATGTAAAATACTGGTATTCAGCTATAATACATCCGGTTAGACTGGAAGCCGACGCGAACACAGTTGGGAAAAGGCTAGGCAGATGATGATTTGTACAAGTAACTGTACAACTGTACGGTTTTGGGCATTTGCTACCAGTCTACCTTAGGGTTATACAGAGATAAAACATAGTAGCCGAAGCAATAGATTTTCAAGAAAATGTCTAATAATATAAAAAAGAAAAAACTACTTTGTGGTTTTTTTACCGGCTTGTTAGTATTTTATGCGCTGATATAGCGCTCATCCGATAAAACTTTGCCAATTTATATCTTGCACGAATGTAAATGTAAATGGAAGCTAGTTTAAATATGTAAGTATTCATTCTTTTATTTTATGTACAAATACAAGAATGAACAAAACATCCTGTTTAGGAGAGATAAATACATGATCGGACTACTACAGCAAATCTGCCAACTTGTACCCGAGCGACGACGGCTTGACGTCTTTATCACATACTTTATTTTATCACTATTTAAAAAAAATATAGCCTATGTTACTTCCTGATAATTTTGCTTTCTATTGATGAAAAAATGTCGGTCCAGAAGTGTCGGAGCTCATTACACAAACAAAGAAACAAAAATCTTTCCTCTTAATCTATATATACATATAATAAATCTGTAGAAAAATCGTTTTTGTACATCAAAAATGTTTTGAAAAAAATTGCCAGGGTGTTAAAGAATAACCAACAGAACCCATTTCCAGCATTTTTGGAATTTTTGTCTGTTTATCTGTTTGTCTGTTTCAATGATCAAGCATCACGTAAAATATACGAAACCAATATAGATAACTTTTATACATATAAATTGTGCATATCTTGAGGTATTATTTAGTTTTTGTTTCATCGTAATCGGGTAATTCTATCAGAAGATATATGAATTTAAATTGTTCAAGAAAAACTAATCATCAAATGTATGATGCAGTCACATTTATTGTACTAAAATGGTAATAATGACTAAAATGTGCTCACCAGATAACTTTGAAATCGACTGACCGGCTTTATAAAAGTTATTATAGCTTATTAAGGTACTCTAGATTTGTCTACATGACGCTGATTTGAAAATTTACATCATGATTTCTTTTTTTTTTTTTTTTTTTTTTTATATTGTAATCTGCAATCAGCTATGCTATGAGCAGATGAGTTGTAAGATGTGGCAGTTTGAGTGTGTCCTCCAGTGAGGTCATCTCCTCATCAGTAGACCATAGAAGTGGATTATATGGTCAATATGTCTTTCCGCTTTAGCCGTTTTTTGTAGCTTCTGGTTGTTAGATTAGCCGCCAATTTGTTGGGGTGTCTTTCCAGCTTCTCTTTGTATGTCTCTGTAGTGTTATGGCTCTCTTCCTTCACCGTGCTCATCCTCAGATGATGGTGTATTTCTGCGTTGGTGATGTACCATGGGACATTGCATAGGTTTCTGAGGATCATGTTCTGCATCCGCTGTATTATTAAGATATTGGAGTCGCAAGCGCTGCCCCAGAGTTGAATACCATACATCCAGACAGGTTTAAGAACGCTCTTGTATATGAGTAGTTTGTTGTCTACACTTAGTTTGCTGTTTCGGCCCAGTAACCAGGAGAGGCGAGTGTATCGAAGTTTGAGTTCTTGCCTCTTAGTTTTGATATGGTGTCTCCATGTAAGGCGTCGGTCTAGGTGTAGTCCAAGGTATCGTACACTGTCTTGATGAGGTAGAGTATTGTTTCCCAGGTGTACAGGAGGGCAATTTCCTTGTCGCAGTGTAAACGTAACATGTACGGATTTTGATGCGCTAGCCTTTATCCTCCATTTTTGGAGCCAATTGGTAACACTGTTGAGGCTTGTTTGTAGCTTTTGTGTTGCGAGCACAGGGTTCTTGTCGCTTGCTAAAATTGCCGTATCATCTGCGAATGTGGCTGTAGTGACACTCTTATCTTCTGGCAGGTCAGACGTATATATGGTATACAGTACAGGTCCCAGGACTGATCCTTGTGGCACGCCAGCGTCTATTTGGTGGAACTTGGAAGTGGAGTCGGCTTCCTTCACCTGAAAGAGTCTATCTGCCAGGTACGATTTTAGCAGTATATAGTAACTGTGAGGGAGGCTATTCTTGATTTTGCAGAGTAGTCCTTTATGCCAGACCTTGTCAAAAGCCTGTTGTATGTCAAGAAAGACTGAAGAGCAATACTCTTTCTCCTCTAAAGTCTTTCTTATTTTATCCACTACCCTATGGACTTGCTCCACTGTAGAATGGTGTTGCCTGAAGCCAAACTGGTGATTGGGGATGACATTATTTTTCTGGAGTAGGGGTAGCATTCGGTGTAATAATAGTTTCTCGAATACCTTAGATAGGATCGGTAGTAGGCTGATAGGTCTGTAAGAGGTTACTTCATTAGCTGGTTTTCCCATTTTGTGGACCATCAGGATCTGTGAGATTTTCCAAAGTCTGGGAAAGTATTGGACTCTTAGCATGCTGTTGAAGAGTGTTGTAATAAATACTATGGCTTTTCTTGGGAGCTGCACTAGCACTTCTTTTGTGATGAGGTCAAATCCCGGTGCTTTTTTATCTTTCAGCTCTCTGTTGATTGTCCTCCAGACCTCTCGTACAGTTATTGGGGATGGTGGCGGCGACATTTGCAAGTCCTGATTGATAATGTCATCCACTTCCTCGGACTCTGGATCACTTGCCTCATTCGGACAAAACACATTAGCTAGGTGTAGTGCAAATGCATCTGCTTTATCTTGAGGGGTGCGCGCCCATCCGACGTCAGTTTTTAGAGGAGGTATGGCTACTTGTGGTCTGTCATAGTTTTTTGTAAACTTCCATAGCGAATAGTTAGTGGACGCACTGGCTGTAAGTGATTCCAGTTGATATTCCAGGGTGTCATTGTGCCATTTGTGAAGCATTTCTTTTAGTTCTGCACTCGTTTTTTCGAAGTTGGTTTTATCGATCTGCAGCCGACTTTCATGCCAAACCCGTCTTAGCCTTCTTTTTTCCAGAACAGCTCTTTTGACTTCTATGGGATAGTTGTAGTGTCTCATGCGGGAGTCTGTAGCAGGGGTGTTGAGCCAGCAGGCTTCTTGGATCAAAGTTGTAATATACTTGGTTGCATTCTCAATATCTGCTTCGTTTTTAAGAGGTATTCTAAGTTGGATTTTTTCTTCAATGAATTCCTGGAATGATGCCCAATCAGTGTACTTGTTATATAATTTCTCTGGACCCGTGGACTCTACTAACATTGCGCTGACAGTTAATATCACAGGAGTGTGGTCTGAAGAGCCATCATAGCAAGATTCAGTTTTTATGTAATGCTTACAGAAACCTTTCAAGATGAAGAAGTCTAGCAAATCTGGAGTTTTTCTTGGATCTGATGGCCAATAAGTTGGTTCACAGGAGGAGCTAGTCAACAGATTATTATTGTCGACGCTAGCTTTTAATTGACGTCCTCTGGTTGTTGTTAATCTGGAGCCCCATTGTTCATTCTTAGCATTCCAGTCCCCGCCTGCAATGAACCGATGACCAAGGGTGGCAATAAACTCTGAAAACATACTTGCGTTGATTTTGTGTTTTGGTGGACAGTACACTGCTGTAATGTTGAAGTTGCCGCTCTTGTCTTGCACAGCGATGGTGGTAGCTTGGATGTGATCAGTTTTATAGTGTGGCATTTGATGGTGTTTGATTGTCTTCTTGATGATCACAGCTGAACCAGCATGGCCTGTTCCGTCTGGGTGATTTGTGACATAACATAAGTGGTCTGGGAATGTTATCAAAGATGTACCAGTGCAGTGGGCCTCGGATATAAGTAGGATGTCTAACTTATGTTGGGCAAGTAGAAGTTCTACTTCTTGTTTATTTGGGATTAGCCCATTTATGTTCCAGGTTCCTATTCGTAGTGCAATCATTTTGTTAGTTTGTCAACTAGTTTGGCTATGAGACTCATAAGAGTACTCATTTGTTGAAAGATTATGTCAAATTTTTCAGTGTGTTTTATTAATATTTCTTCCAGTGTCTGGGTTACTTGGCCTGAGTCGTGAGGGTTGGAGTTATTACGATGGATGAGGTTGTTGTCTGGTATTTGTTGTAGGGTTTCGGCATAAGATAACCTCTGTCCTCGTTTCGGTGATTCTGCGTTTTGGGTATTTCTGTTATTCTGGGTGGAGGTAAGTGTTTGTTGCTTTACAATGTTTGCTTGGCTTGGGTTCTTTTTTGTTTTCCTTAATAGAATTTCTTTATAGACCTCGCATCCCTTATAGTTGGCAGGATGAGGTCCATTACATAGGGCACACAATGCAGGAGTGTTGCGGTCACGTTTTGGGCAGTCTGACGTCTTATGGGATTGCCCACATTTGACACATCGATAGGGGCGCATACAGTAATTTTTTGTGTGGCCATACTGTTGGCACCGTTGGCATTGGACTATAGTTTTTCTTTTCTTCGGTTCCTCTATGGTAACTGATTGGTGATATATATATTTGAGGTCTTTAATAGCCTTATTGTTGGGACCAGTAGCAAGATTAACGAAAAAAGTTGAAGTAGGTTTCTTTTCAGGGCCATATCTGGCATTAATTATCTCGCCTGTGACTATGTTCCCTGTTGCCTCTATGTCCTCTTTAATTATGTGTAGAGGGGTAGATGGGTGCAATTTCTTAATAACAATCCTGAAACATCTATTGTCTTTTCTGTTAAATGTGTGACCTATTAGGCCCTTTTCTCTTACTATGGATATTACCTTTTTATAGACCTCTATGTTGATAGAGCTAATCCTCAGTTGTGTCTTATTTACTATTGTATACGTAAACTGATCCTTGTCTACTACAGTTTCCAGGAGTTCAGTAAGTTTATTGAGTTCCTCAACTCCATAAAGGACAATTGGCGGTGGTCTAGGTTCTGTCGGCGTATCAGTGTCATCTGTCAGATCAATTGGTAGTCCAGCGAAGCTATTTGATGTTATTGTTGTCTCTATATGAGGACTAGTTGACATTTTCCTTTTTTTGTTTTTTTCGACAGGTACTCTCTGCCATGATGGGGGACATGGGAAGTTACTAGAGTTGGAAAATGTAATGTCTTTATTCGAAGTTGTAGTATTGTTATTTGTCGTCTCTCTTTCTGGTTTTTGCATCTGCCTGGATCCCGCTGATGCAGATCTTGGCCTTGCGAGAAACAAGCTAGGATGAAATGCTTGCTGCACCAGTACTTTGTTACCAGTATTTGGACCTTCCTTCTTTCTTCCCAATGTTGGCGAAATTATGCCCCCCCCAGATACGGTGGGGCTGCCCGAGTAAGACTCGGGGAGGGATTCTCCGGTAGTGCCGGTACCCTCCTGGGGTAGTTTGTTTTTTAAATCCGCTTCCATTTTTCTAGAGAGCCTACCTTTGGCTTCATGGTCATGCTTTTAGGGGGTATTTGGGTCCCCAAGGCTTATGATAGCCTCTTCCAGGCAGAACTGCCTGGGTGAGTAGTTATACCGCCACTGACTCGGTCGCCATTGCCTCGTTTGTTGTCTAGCAGGGAGCACCACGGAAGCCACTTGGCTAAGCCGTCGCCATGCGGCGCGTGCAGGTGAGGTTGACAATTGGGACGGTTCAGATGTTATATACCGTTCTCCCCTTACTCCCCATCATGATTTCTGTGCATTATATTTTAGCAGTTTTGGTTCTTGGTCGATAGATGGCGTTGTTCATTTCACTCCATTTACTGAATCGAATGACCCTCGCCCGTGTCAGTTGCCTGAAGATTGGTTTTTTAACCGACGTTACAAAAAGAAGGAAGTTCTCAATTCGACGCATATATTTTTTATGTAAATGAAAATGAAAATGAAATCTTTATTTGTAGCTACATAGGTTGTACAGGGGTGTTCCAAATAAATATTAATAGCGAGTCCATCGATGCCTTGCGTTGAAGCATACAAATTAAATCCATACTTAAAATCTGTTAGTAGTATCACAACGCATAACTTTTTACAGAGAAGTCCGATTTACATGGTCCTTTTTTTGTGAAAAGCTTAGGTATATCTCAAAGTTGGTCCCATTTATAATTGAAAAATCGTGTTTGGGCTAATTTCCTGAACTTTTGACCTAGCTGGAGTATGACTGTCGTCGAGTGTAAGGCGAGCTGTAGAGGCAATCCCTTATTTGGAAAAACATAAGTAGATTATATCGGAGACATTAAATTGTTACCAACTTGAATCTATACTTATATTATAAAGCTCAAGAGTTTGTTTGTTTGGTTGGTTAAACGCGCTAATTTCAGGAACGAATGATTCGAATTAAAAAAAAACTTTTAGTGTTGAATAGTCTATTTATCGAGGAAGGCTATAGATTATCTAACATCACGCTACTACCAATAGGAGCGAAGCATCAATGATAAATGTTGCAAAAACGGGGTTTTTTTTTTGAGAGCTTCCGTTGCGAGCGCTGCATAAACGGTTGAAGTTACGCAACAATCATGTGTAAGGGAATTGTTCCCCATAAAAATTTCAAAAAAAACCGCGATAGCATAATAATTATGTTTATCTTTTAAGGTTGAGTCACACTCTCTCTAACCCTCTCTTTCTCTCTCATGTCACGCAGACGAAGTTGCGCGGGTTAGCTAGTAATTAATATTATTAAGGGGACTACAGGAGCTAAACGCGAGTTTTATAATGCAAAAAAGCATATGATTCACTGCAATAAACATACCCAGAAAAATATATCATATTCTTCAGGATTATGCTAGTATGATAGTGTTTTGAAAACATAATACAACTAATTTTACTCGATAAAAGAAAAAAATCACGAACTTATCTCCAAAAAACTCTTTTAACGAGTAAAAACCGTATTAAAATACATGCGATCATGCTGATTTTTCGGCAAATAATTCTACAAGCAACATAATTATTAGAATGTTAGTGTTTTATTTTTTTAGTCCAATCAATAGACTTTTTGTAAATCGCAAAAAACCACTCATTTCGCACTATTCGGCTTTTTCTTTTTCTTGTTTTTTAACTTTATTCTAACCAGTATTTCAAACAAAGTTTAAACCATCACAAAAACAGTTGCTAATTTAGCGCCTGTAGTCGCCTTAAGAAGAAAGTCATTTGTTTCTTTAAAAAACTGTGTCATAATATAATAAACTATATAAAGCTCGATTACCACTCACTGACTGACTGACTGACATAATTGTTCTCCCAGATGGTGGATGGGGAGGTGGGTATATTTTGACAGATTCGTAAACAAGTAACTCCCGCGAGTATGGGAAAAGTGCCAAACCTTTTCGCCCCCCTTCCTCCCCCTCCCTATCGTATCTCGGAAACAAAGAGACTTGGAACATTTTTTTTTCAGATTCGTATAGAAGAGGCTCGGAAAAGTAAAAACCAGTTTTCAAAATTGACCCCTTTTTCCCCCTTCTCCCCCCTTTAGGCGGATCTCGGAAGTTGAGAGACTTGGAACATTTTTTTTTTCAGATTCGTATAAAGGGGCAACGCGTTAGTCAAAATCATTTTTCAAAACTCCCCACTCTCCCCCCCTTCACCCCTCCCCCCCATCGTATCTCGGAAACTAGGACACGTAGCGGCTTTTTGATTTTTACTATAAATTATTTATGAGGAGCGTTTATATTTGTAAACGGAGGGTATCCTCCCCTCCCCATTCACCTCTAAAAATAAAAGGGCTATAACTTCGTAACGGTCAGAGATAGCCATTATGTGTTTGAACAAATATTATAGTAGGCGTCGAAACCTGTCTGGTGGTAGGTAGGTTCTGAGTGGAGCGAATCTGCGAGACCGAGTGGAGCGAAGGGGGGAGGTGGCGAGCGAAGCGAGCCGACGACCTCCGCAGCGTAACGAAGGTTGAGTGGGTGAAGCGTAACTCAGGCCGACGACAAGCAAACTTTAGGGTAGTGTATTTTTTTATGGGACTGAGTTTTTAAATACGGTTTTTTACTTTAATTTTTTTTGGTTTTTATAGGTAATATTTTTTAAATTGGTTTTTAGAATGTTTTAGGGGTTCTTAAGGGTTTTCATACTGATTTAGGGGTAGTTGTAACGGATTTTACAATTATTTTAAGGATTCCTATGGATTCTCAAAATTTTATGATGGTAAGGAATACTTTTCAAGAACACGACAACACGCGAGCTGCGCGCAGCTGGCGCACCCACGCAAATACTAGTATTATCTATAATACTAATGTACAGATATAGATTTTGACACAGTTTTTTTTATTTACCAATAAAATTCATCGCGTGATGCCTCAACACATTGGTCTTACATACTGGACATACTGTTACCTTACAACACCCCACTGCTGCATAGGCCTCTCTCTCCCTATGACTTAAACTTAGACCAGTATAAGTGTTGGTTGGTCTGGCCTAGCTCGTCTTAGGTGCCATCGCATTTTGTCAGGGTTATAGCCCTAGAAAGCACTAGAAATAAAGGAAATAAACCAAAAAAAATATAATGACAAATCACTCACCAATACAGAAAATAATACTAAACGCACGACAAACATTTTGCTTTTTCCATATGCAGTGTGTTGAATAGAGTAATATTCGATACAAAGTTAGCTCAATAAGCTAGCGTGCTTCTTATATAGGTAAGGTTATTGGTAAAAATACCCTAGTTTTCCTGTTTTTAATACCTAATTAGTTTGGTTTTTAACACGTGTGTGTACATTGTAGATAAGAATAATTTCTTATCTTAAAAAAATATTTATTCACACTTTTTTGAGGTTCAGAATAAAAAAAACGACTATTTACGTAACTTGTAAATAATAATATTGAAGTAGATTATATTTTTAAATTAATTCGCTTTGCACATGGAACAACTTAAGTTGAGGCAACTATCAACATTTTAAAAGTTTCCAGTAAAAATTTGATAGTTGCTGTAACGTTCAGTGTGACGATGGATATCGAAGAAGCAGAGAGAGGGGGGTGTGAAATCGCTCGACGCGTTGCGTTGGACGATTTAAAATGCAATTTTAAAAACCGGTATAATATTTAACAGTTGCTAGTTGCGGCAATTAGGAACTAACTGAGTCATCGATTACAGCAACTGAAACTGTTGACGATCACCGGAACTGGAAACTCGAGTTGCTATGTGTGCGCAGTCCAATTGAAATATATGTAAACAGCTAGTTGCCAGTTGCCAGTTGCTGCAATAGTTGCTCCATGTGCAAAGCGCCTCTACGCCATGTCTACGCATGTTTTGTACCTGAATTAGATAATCCTATGTTTCCGGCGATCAGAGGTAAATAGTAATAGTAATATATTAAAGAACTGTGTGTAGTTTATGAAAAAAACTGTAGAAAACAGTTAAGAAAACCTATCGAATATTCCAACAAAATTTATGGGGAATTAGATATATAAATAGGTCCAACTCACTATGAAAATAGACCAGATCTGTAGTTTCTTGTCACCAGGTGTGCCTACCATAACCACTAATAAGAGTATTGTTTAAATATTGCTTCAGCAGAGCTTTTGAACAGGGAAGTGACATTCAAGTCATACTACTAAGTTGTAGTAGGTAGTATGACGTTTTTTTGTAACCATGAGATACATCATACTCATTAGAGGTGTTGGTACGGGCCCTGATGGGTTTACAGAACTATACGGGACCAACGTGGGAGGCAGACTCGAACTTGACTGGTAAACAATAGATTCCATACCCAACAATTGTGCGTTATCGGGGAAATACCTAATTCGCCTAATTAGAGTTTTGTTCTTACTTCCTTAGTGACAGGTCAATCTTGCAACTGAGCCATAAATATAAAGGGTGTAAGGGTGTAGACCCTCAACGATGCATAAAGTGACTTGTTTTCCCCGTCATTGCGATGATCTAACATTAAAAACTTGTATTTAAAAAAAAAACTTGTCAAAAAGTTGGAAGTTTGACCCCCAACAACTCAGTAACTAGAAGATTACCAGGTATGATGTAGAACAAAAAAATGATCGCAATGACGAGGAGAACATATTAGTAAACTTAGCTTTGGGATGCCGACAACCGGACACTGCAAGCGATGACATCGGTTCGACACTCGGTTACACTATCGTGATCGTCATTGAATTGCAAGCAAGCAGTTTAGGAAGTAGGTGCTTACTTATGTTGCACTCACGCACGGACACAAAACACTCTCCAAAGACACTCATAGCACATCACTTTTTGTTTTGTATTTTATTCTCTCGCTCTCATAAATTGGAGCTTTTACAATGTTGTTGTTGTTAATATTGTGTAATATTGTGTCGGTCATAGAGGTCTCGAACCCTGTATAGCCAGCTTTCACCAAGGTTTGAATCTGCCTATAACTTAGATACTATGTTCCAAAATTTTATGTACCTTTTTGAGAGAAATGAATTACCTTATACTATTGCATTTTTCAGTATTCGTAATTTGGTATTTACTGAATTTATCGCTGCATATTCAGTCCAGGAAACTATGAGTTTTACTACAGAATGTTGTAACGGAACGTTGTAGATTAACAATGTAATTAATAAATTATGCATCGGTTCCATTGAGTGAGTGCGTTAGAGGACCTCGTGGTTAAATAATAACAGCCACTCGGGTGGATTTTTTTTAATTAAGCCCTGCTTGCCTAGGTTGGTCTGTGGATGGGTGACCACTCATTACATACCGAGTTTCCTCCGTGCCTCGGAAAGCACATCAAGCCGTTAGTCCCGGCTGTCATTTTTAGATCTTTGACAGTTACAGGTAGTCAAAGGCCCGAAAGTCTCACAACTAGTCTTACAAAGGGGTATCATATTACCCAGTACTCTGGGCTGTGGGGGTCAGATAGGAACATGTAAAATATGGTATTCAGCTGCATCGGTTAGATTGGAAGCCGACCCAAACATAGTTGGGAAAAGGCTAGGCAGATGATGAAGTTCCATTAGGTGAAACCACGATTCTATAGGTCGAGGCAGGCGCATTACTTTGTGTAATTAATTTAATCGCCACTGCTCTCAAAACCGTGAAGAATAAAATTGGGAGGAAAGAACACGTCCTAATAATAATAATAATAAGTTTTTTTATAGTATTTTGTATAGAAATATTTAAAAATGTAAAAGACATGTAATGTACTGAATAAAGGGAATAATAATAATAAATGCTGACCGCAAATCGAATGCATCACCCACGGTCGTCGGTGATGAGACTGTATATCCCACGGAAGTGCGGGGGTCGTGGCTTCTTAAATGCTAAGACCCTACATAACCGTGAGGTGTGCAGTCTCAGGGAATACTTCTTAGAAGCCGACGGGGAGATGCACCGAGATGTGGTCTCAGTGGACAAGGGCCTCACCCCGCTCTCCCTGGCTAACGAGAACTGGCGCAAACCTAAAGTATTAGACACTAATGACCGCAAGGTGGAATGGCAGGGCAAGGAGCTTCATGGACGCTTTTACCGGGCCCTACATGGCCCCGATGTAGACTTTTTACCGTCCGTATCCTGGCTGCGCTTTGGTGACCTCTTCGGGGAAACAGAAGGTTTTATCTGTGCAATAATGGACGAAGTTATGATGACGAATAACTACCGGAAATACATTGTGAAAGATGGCACGGTTGACATATATGTCGGGCATGCCACCGTCCGGGAGAATCGATCCGACACATTATATCTGGGTGTTCTAGTCTGGCTAACGGAGAGTATTTGCATAGACACAACCTTGTTGCCAGGATAATCCACCAGCAACTTGCTTTGAAATACAACCTTGTGGAATCAGAAGTGCCATACTATAAGTATGCGCCCGACCCAGTTCTCGACAATGGTCATATCACGTTGTATTGGGATCGACCTATCACCACTGACAGGACTGTTGTTGCCAATAGGCCTGACATTGTGGTGATAGATCGATTGGAGCGTCGCACAATGATTGTTGATATAATGATCCCGCATGACGAGAACCTCGTGAAAGCAGAGAAAGATAAACAATTCAAATATCTAGATCTGGCTCGCGAGGTTGTCGACATGTGGGACGTGGGTACAGCAGTCATTGTGCCGATAGTCGTGTCGGCCAATGGCTTAATAGCCAAGAGCCTCGACCAACATCTTAGGAGGCTCTCGCTTGGCAGCTGGATCAAGGGCTTGATTCAGAAAGCAGTACTTCTGGACACGGCACGTATCGTTAGGAGGTTCCTCTCTCAAGAGCCCTGACCACCGGCAGCTCGGACCCTGTTCCCAGCGCTGGTGGGCTACTGTTTTTTTATATTTTTAAATGTTTTTTTATGTAGTTTTATTAAGAAATATTTAAAAATGTTAAAAATATGTATTGAAATGAATAAATGGTAATAATCATTTTATTGTCAGGCGACTAAGGCCCATAGATAAAATACACAAAATAATAATTAACAACAATAATATACTAATACATATTTTAAACCGCCGCCGCTAATATCGCCGTGTGTTGTAAAATGTGTTTAACAAAAAAATATTACAAACTGATACTGTAACGCAATTCAGAACTCAAATAGACTTGGGCAGGAAACCTACCAAGCCGCTGTCATGGCAGGTGGACTAAGGCCGTCACCGAATGGCATCTGGTGTCTGGGTCGTCCGGTGGCGTGAGCCCATCTCGCCGCGCCGGACGACCCACATTTCTTTTCACGACCTGGTTGCCATCGGGGGAAAAATCTGGATGAAGCTTTAGCCTCATCCAGGTTTTTGTCAAGAAAAGAAAGGCTTATACCAAGCAGTGGGTTGGTTTATTTTATGTGTATATGTGTATTAGTATCAATATAAGTATATAAATTCTCGTTAACAAGAAGTTAGTTTTTTAGACATTATTTTGTACCATAGCACTATGTTTTCCTATTTAACCCAAAGGTTGACTGGTAGAGAATGCCTTGTGGCATTAAGTCCGCCTATGTACCACTCTTGTAGGTACATGAAGTTTAAATAAATAAATCCAGACTGTGATGTTGAATATGAACCGATACTGCAAATTTAAGGTAACCACAAGCTGATTCACAAATTTTCCTTTACAATACTCGATGATATTTGAATATTTTGCCAGTTATGTTAAGTGCCATGTATTAGGGGGCGAGCCCATTGCCATCAACAGGGCACAATTGTAATTTAATTTTGTAAAACAATTCTAGATAATACCTTTTATTGATGATGAAGACAAAGGACTGACAGATACCTAGACTATCGTGTTCTATCTATTATTTGTATGTACTTGTTATACCTATATCAGTGAATAACAATGTCTTTAACATTAAATGGATCGAATTCTGAGAAATTCAAATGAATTTCAATACTCTGAAATAAGATAGGTTTGCAGTAAGAAAACCCAGTTCTGGATTAAGCTCGCCGTTTTACTTAAGGGCCTATACTACCTCAAATGGCTTAGCATGATCCTCCGTTACGCCTAAAATACTGCAGCATTAATTTTGAAATAAATATATGGTAAAGTTGAGGATTAATGTTAGGCCTTATGTTTGGCGAAAACACCAAACTTTCTTGGGTTGATAGTACTATTGATAGGTATAGGTGAAGAAAAAATTACGTGCATATTCCCTATTTTCAACGTTAGACTGCAAATCCTAGCGTTGAAAATTGAGTTTGAGTTGCACAGCGCTCGCAATCCGCTAGTGTGTTAGGCTCCTAGAAAAGCAGTTAATTTTATTTTAAAAGTCTTTGTTAAAGTCTTGGCGTTGCTTAGGCCTGAATTATTGTCGCGCTGACGGTCGGTCGCGTACGAGTGTACAGAAATTCAGGCCAGGAAAGAATTCAGGCCTTACGCTTATAACGTAAACTTCGTCCACGAATCATACTTTTAAAGTTATTGCTTGAGAATTTTCTTCAATACCCTCCATTGCTTTGGTGCTGGTTGCTATTTTGAAATCAACTTCCAACAAGAGATGTCGAAATGTTGACATTCCACCGGTTAGGGCATCTATCATCTGGTTTAGTATAGGTGTTTACCTACACGATAATTAACGTGAACCTACTCTTACCCCAAGCACATTGATATCCTGTATTGCCAAATATTTACTTCATCATTCTGAAACCAAACAGCTATTCCATACAGTTTTAGCGTCGGTGTTCCTTCCATCCTGTATAGTAGGTACCTAACTCACTTTAAGTTACAGCAATCCTAACGTATTAACGACTAGCTTCTGCCAGCGGCTTCGCCCGCGTGAAGTTTGATAATTGTCCCACGGGATTACCGGGATAAAAAGTATCCTATGTGTTATTCCAGGTTATAAACTATCTGTGTGCAAAATTTCATTCAAATCCGTTCAATAGTTTTTGCGTGAAAGAGTAACAAACACCCGTACATTCATACTCACAAACTTTCGCTTTTCGCAAAAAAAAAAAGTTTAGCCACATTATAAAAGCGACCCATTAGGAACTCGTAAAACAGATGAATAAAATACGTCTTCTATATAAAACCGGATGCTGTCATAAGATATTCAAAGGAATAATGGCGGCTAATGACGTCGAACTTCTTGTTTAGAATGTTTTCGGAAATTGTGAGACTCGCAGCCCACTTAAGTACTTTTTTTTTCGAGTTGGCTTAACATTTTTTCTCTTAAAGACCGCTAAATGCCACTTGAGCTGTGGTGCAGAAGTTAACTCATTAATTTTCCTTTTAAAAGGAAATATACAAAGTGATTCTTTTGAGTGAGATAATATGGGGAAACGCAATACAAATTGTATTAAAAAATGTTTGACCTAACTTCCGCTGTTCCGATTATTTTTCTACAACGAAATGATCCTTACACGAAATAGAGTCGATGGGTATTAAAACAGTTTTTTTTAAACTAGGTATGAACAACTCGCACTTGACCAAATAATAATTATACCAAAATAAAATGGAGCTAAAGTTTCGCGGTATCTCTTATAGATTCGGTTTTCCCTATATTGTCCTACATAAAAAATCATACTTTATACTTACTCAAATATTTGATGATGACAAGGGTAATTAGCTTCAGGTTTATAGGTAATGTTAGATGCATGCAACCAACTGCCATTATATTAACAACGTTTTTTATAGTTTTATGCAGCTAGCAACGAAGGTAAGCTAACAAAACAAAGAGACAAAGGAAACTTATCCTAGGGCTTCTCAAATGTTTCTGTATTTCCTTAATTACGCGAACTATCACAGCTTGTTAGTTCAAAACTGTTGGAAAATTACGGAGAACCGTCACAAACTTGAAAGGAACTTTGCTTACAACGCTATCCGTTTTCACGTCAAAATTGATTCCAATATTTAAAAGGTTGACAATAATGGCGACTTGAATTCTATTCAATGCTATTTTAATATTGCGAGAAAACTCCACGTTATACAAAGATGAATTTTGGAAAATAAATATTTATATAATTGTTGAATATTTTACTGAACTTCAACTTTTACCTACTTATTTTTTCAATGTTTTTTATGCGGACCCTGCTTAAGTCACCCTTATTTCACGAAACGAGATATTATGTGTAAGTATATAACAGTATTTTATATTTAATAGTATTTTGCACTATGGAATATGCATGTGATTTTTTCTTCACTTATATCAATAAAATACAGTACTATAACCCAAGAAAAGTATTAAAAGTTAAGTTCAACTACCTACTGCTTGTCGCTTAAAAATAATATTAAACTCCTGCAATTTTCTATGACAGTTCAAACTTCCGTAGCTGTCGCGGCCATGATGTGACGTCATTTACCACAATCTGCCATGTATACATCAAATTTTTTCCCTTACTAGAATAGTTTTAAGTAAAAATCACAATAAGTAACAATATTATAATAAAATCTTAGTGCACCTTTATGCACTTTTCAAATATAAGTGTTTTTTTGGAGACATAAACTTTAACGTCACTACCGGCGTTATCGAGGACGACGCGTTATGAGAGTGCGTTCCGTTTCACCAAAACATGCAAAAAAACATAAAACGTAAATTGTAAAATGAGTGATATGTTAGCAACTTTAAACAAGAGTACCACAATGTTTTTAAAAGCCAATACAAGGCATTTTTAATAAATAAAAAGAGTTTTGTATTTCATGCATATTCCCTAATCATGGAGAAAGTTGTTCAGTTTGAAGAACTGAACCATACCTGTCTGCGCCATTCGCATTATTTTATCTATACTTATTATTATTAATAATTTTATCTAATTATCTGTTGAAATCAGAAACGCATACTTGTAACACTGTATTACACTTCACCTATTAGCTCATTCGAGAAGGATCTTCCAATCAAAATCGATTCCTTCCTTACTCCCACTCTTTTCCGCTTCCGTTCAATAGAACAACCCCCGCCCTCATACACTCCAAAATCCGCTCGCTTACTGGCGACACGTATGTCTGTGCGCCCGCGCTACCGCCAAAAAACTCAAAAAGTGACAAGTTATTGGTGCTGTGTGGTGAATCCTCAAACTCTCCTCTCGTGACGCTTGGTGGAAATATCGCCTGAACCGGCGTGCTGAAGACTGTTATCGAAAGAACGCATGATTTACATTCTCCTGTAAGTCCCTTTTTCTTCCATGTGTTCTGGTCCTTCTCACCCAATAAAAAACGCATATCTACTACGCATTTACGCTACACTCATCACACACATCATATTTATCGCATTTATCTATTTATTCGCATAAAAACGCTCAATTACGCATCCGCCATTACGTCTACGTGACACACGAGACGCGCCCACGAGGGCACATTTTCCGCTCAATCTTTCATCAACGCTAAGATGTTTTTATATAAACGCATCTTATTTCAATATAAACACCCTATAACTAAAATATTATAACTATATTTTATTCATCTCACGCATATTTTCGCATATTTCTCAAAACATAACGCACACAGACAAGTCCATTTTGTTCACGCAAGCCCGCATACCTACATTCACTCATCTATTTTCATTATCGATTAAAAACTCGAATAGGTATTTCTCAACGCATAAAAATGACTTCCACGCGTAGTAAAAACAAAAACCTCGTCATATTTTAATTTGTATTTAACATTTATCTAACCTGCAGTCTTTGATAAAGTACCTTACCGTTTTTTGTACTGTTTATGTTTTTTACGCTGTGTTTTGTTATATTCTATGTACCTACTGGCTGTTTTATTTTAGTAACTCATATAATAAGATACCACTGTATTGACATCCGTACGTTTTTCAAGGGTGAGCACTGAAAACCAGCGCTGTGCTGTGGGCTCCCCATAGCACAGCATCATGCTGAGTGGTTTCACCTGTTTGTCGCACTCACGACGTGCTAGCTGTCAACTTCTTTGTTCTTTTTTTGCTTGTTTATGTTACGTTCTGTTATATTATTTTATTATGTTAAACGTCTTAAGTATAAGCTTTGTACCGATGTTTTGCATGTCGTGTGCCTGCGGCAAATAAATATTTTTTCTTTCTTTTCTTTCTTTCTTTCTTCTTTCTTGTTACAAGGATATGAGATAACTTTGGGACAACCGGACATTGCAAGCGATGACATCGGTTCGACACTCGGCTACACTATCTTGATCGTCATTGAATTGCAAGCAAGCAGTTTGGGAAGTAGGTGCTTACTTATGTTGCACTCACGCACGGACACAAAACACTCTTGAAAGACACTCATCATAGCACATCACTTTTTGTATTGTATTTTATTGTCTCGCTCACATAACTTGGAGCTTTTACAATGTTGTTGTTGTTAATATTGTGTAATATTGTGTCTGTCATAGAGGTCTCGAACCCAGTATAGCCTCGCTCTCACTAAAGAAGGTTAGAATCTGCCTATAACTTAGATACTATGTTCCGGCGACTAATGTCTGAGGCAGAACACCTTGCGCCTCCGTAGACCAGAGAATGGGCAGCAGCGCTCTCTGTGCTTTTGTAACAACCGACTGCGATCGCCAACCCGCCTGCCAAGCGTGGCGATTATGGCAAAAACCCCCCTTTTGGGGAGGCCCATGTCCAGCAGTGGACGTCTTTCGGCTGAAATGATGATGATGATGATGATGATGTAGGTACCTTTTTGAGAGAAATGAATTACCTATACTATTGCATTTTTCAGTATTCCTAATTTGGTATTTACTGAATTTATCGCTGCATATTCAGTCCAGGAAACTAATAGTTTTACTACAGAATGTTGTAACGGAATGTTGTTGATTATTAATGAATAAATGATGCATAGGTTCAATCAAATTGAGTGAGTGCGTTAGAGGACCTCGTGGTTAAATAATAATAGCCGCTCGGGTCGATTTATTTTGGTTAAGCCCTGCTTGCCTAGGTTGGTCCCTGGATGGGTGACCACTCATTACATACCGAGTTTCCTCCGTGCCTCGGAAAGCACATCAAACCGTTAGTCCTGGCTGTCATTTGTAGATCATTGACAGTTTTTACAGGTAGTCAAGCCAAGGGGTATCATAAATTACCTAGTACTATCTGGGTTGTGGGGGTCAGATAGGAACATGTAACATATGGTATTCAGCTGCATCGGTTAGATTGGAAGCCGACCCAAACATAGTTGGGAAAAGGCTAGGCAGATGATGAAGTTCCATTAAGTGAAACCACGATTCTATAGGTCGAGGCAGGCGCATTACTTTGTGTAATTAATGTAATCGCCACTGCTCTCAAAACAGTGACGAATAAAATTGGGAGGAATGAACATGTCCTAATATCGCTGTGTATTGTAAAAAAAAAATTACAAACTGATACTGTAACGCAATTCAGAACTCAAATAGAGTTGGGCAGGAAACCTACCAAGCCGCTTTTTTTTTTTTTTTTTTTTTTTTTCGGATGGAAATCATCAAATAACCCCTCCCGCTCTGGGCGGAGCAGGAGGAAGTGTCAGACTTTTACTGACTAAAACCCATCCATGTTCCTTCATCGCCCTTTGTGTTCCGGGGCCACGGTATCTCTTTCGAATAGTCCCGCAACCCCGGCAGGCATCGGTCCTTACGGACCCCTCCCTTTTTGCTGACTCTCTTTGAGGCGCGCGTGGAACACGAACGCGCCGTCGACACGGCCTGTCGTCATGAGACGTACGGACGGCGAGCTAGCCCATAGCCCACCGTCCACAGGCCCGCGCCTACGGTGGCCGGGGGCCACGTGGTTGTGGCCCCCGACGCCCGGGGCGTCTTCCGCGGCGGCCGGGACGTTGAGAGGTTCGCTCCCTCTCACGTTCCGCCACCTCCTTCTCTAGCATTACTGCTTCGCAGAAGGAGGTGACGGCGTCCCATTCCATCTCGCTCCGGACCATGGCTTGCACCAGGGCCGGACGCGAGAGGTCGCCGCCGCCGATCGCCGCTTCGAGGACACGGCGGTGCTCCGCCCACGCGGGGCACACCTCCACCGTGTGTTCCACCGTGTCCTCCGGTCGATCCTCACAATGGAAGCACCTGGGCGTTTCCTCCCGCCCGATTCGGTGCAGGAACCTCCCGAACACTCCGTGTCCGGTGAGGACCTGCGTCAGGCGGAAGGTGAGGACGCCGTGGCGTCTCTCAAGCCACTCCTCAAAGAGGGGACTTATCGCCACTATCGTGGCGTGCCCTAACCTACCAAGCCGCTGTCATGGCAGGTGGACTAAGGCCGTCACCGAATGGCGTCTGGTGTCTGGGTCGTCCGGTGGCGTGAGCCCATCTCGCCGCGCCGGACGACCCACATTTCTTTTCACGACCTGATTGCCATCGGGGGAAAAATCTGGATGAAGCTTTAGCCTCATCCAGGTTTTTGTCAAGAAAAGAAAGGCTTATACCAAGCAGTGGGTTGGTTTATTTTATGTGTAGATATATGTGTATTAGTATCAATAAGTATATACATTCTCGTTAACAAGAAGTTAGTTTTTTAGACATTATTTTGTACCCTATCACTATGTTTTCCTATTTAACCCAAAGGTTGACTGGTAGAGAATGCCTTGTGGCATTAAGTCCGCCTATGTACCACTCTTGTACATGAAGTTTAAATAAATAAATAAATAAATCCAGACTGTGATGTTGAATATGAACCGATACTGCAAATTTAAGGTAACCACAAGCTGATTCACAAATTTTCCTTTACAATACTCGATGATATTTGAATATTTTGCCAGTTATGTTAAGTCCCATGTATTAGGGGGCGAGCCCATTGCCATCAACAGGGCACAATTGTAATTTAATTTTGTAAAACAATTCTAGATAATGCCTTTTATTGATGATGAAGACAAAGGACTGACAGATACCTAGACTATCGTGTTCTATCTATTATTTGTAGGTACTTGTTATACCTATATCAGTGAATAACAATGTCTTTAACATTAAATGGATCGAATTCTGAGAAATTCAAATGAATTTCAATACTCTGAAATAAGATAGGTTTGCAGTAAGAAAACCCAATTCTGGATTAAGCTCGCCGTTTTACTTAAGGGCCTATACTACCTCAAATGGCTTAGCATGATCCTCCGTTACGCCTAAAATACTGCAGCATTAATTTTGAAATAAATATATGGTAAAGTTGAGGATTAATGTTAGGCCTTATGTTTGGCGAAAACACCAAACTTTCTTGGGTTGATAGTACTATTGATAGGTATAGGTGAAGAAAAAATTACGCGCATATTCCCTATTGTCAACGTTAGACTGCAAATCCTAGCGTTGAAAATTGAGTTTGAGTTGCACAGCGCTCGCAATCCGCTAGTGTGTTAGGCTCCTAGAAAAGCAGTTAATTTTATTTTAAAAGTCTTTGTTAAAGTCTTGGCGTTGCTTAGGCCTGAATTATTGTCGCGCTGACGGTCGGTCGCGTACGAGTGCACAGAAATTCAGGCCAGGAAAGAATTCAGGCCTTACGCTTATAACGTAAACTTCGTCCACGAATCATACTTTTAAAGTTATTGCTTGAGAATTTTCTTCAATACCCTCCATTGCTTTGGTGCTGGTTGCTATTTTGAAATCAACTTCCAACAAGAGATGTCGAAATGTTGACATTCCACCGGTTAGGGCATCTATCATCTGGTTTAGTATAGGTGTTTACCTACACGATAATTAACGTGAACCTACTCTTACCCCAAGCACATTGATATCCTGTATTGCCAAATATTTACTTCATCATTCTGAAACCAAACAGCTATTCCATACAGTTTTAGCGTCGGTGTTCCTTCCATCCTGTATAGTAGGTACCTAACTCACTTTAAGTTACAGCAATCCTAACGTATTAACGACTAGCTTCTGCCAGCGGCTTCGCCCGCGTGAAGTTTGATAATTGTCCCACGGGATTACCGGGATAAAAAGTATCCTATGTGTTATTCCAGGTTATAAACTATCTGTGTGCAAAATTTCATTCAAATCCGTTCAATAGTTTTTGCGTGAAAGAGTAACAAACACCCATACATTCATACTCACAAACTTTCGCATTTCGCAAAAAAAAAAGTTTAGCCACATTATAAAAGCGACCCATTAGGAACTCGTAAAACAGATGAATAAAATACGTCTTCTTTATAAAACCGGATGCTGTCATAAGATATTCAAAGGAATAATGGCGGCTAATGACGTCGAACTTCTTGTTTAGAATGTGTTCGGAAATTGTGAGACTCGCAGCCCTCTTAAGTACTTTTTTTTTTCGAGTTGGCTTAACATTTTTTCTCTTAAAGACCGCTAAATGCCACTTGAGCTGTGGTGCAGAAGTTAACTCATTAATTTTCCTTTTAAAAGGAAATATACAAAGTGATTCTTTTGAGTGAGATAATATGGGGAAACGCAATACAAATTGTATTAAAAAATGTTTGACCTAACTTCCGCTGTTCCGATTATTTTTCTACAACGAAATGATCCTTATACGAAATAGAGTCGATGGGTATTAAAACATTTTTTTTTTTAAAACTAGGTATGAACAACTCGCACTTGACCAAAAAAAAATAATACCAAATTAAAATGGAGCTAAAGTTTCGCGGTATCTCTTATAGATTCGGTTTTCCCCATATTGTTCTACATAAAAAAATATACTTTATACTTACTCAAATATTTGATGATGACAAGTGTAATTAGCTTCAGGTTTATAGGTAATGTTTGATGCATGCAACCAACTGCCATTATATTAACAAGGTTTTTAGGGTTCCGTACACAAAGGGTAAAAACGGAACCCTATTACTGAGACTTCGCTGTCTGTCTGTCTGTCCGTCTGTCCGTCTGTCTGTCACCAGGCTGTATCTCATGAACCGTGACAGCTAGACAGTTGAAATTTTCACAGATGAAGTATTTCTGTTGCCGCTATAACAACAAATACTAAAAACAGAATAACATTAATATTTAAGGGGGGCTCCCATATAACAAACGTGATTTTTTTGCCGTTTTGTCTAATGTAGGTATAGATAATGGTACGGAACCCTTCGTGCGCGAGTCCGACTCGCACTTGGCCGGTTTTTTTATAGTTTTATGCAGCTAGCAACGAAGGTAAGCTAACAAAACAAAGAGACAAAGGAAACTTATCCTAGGGCTTTTAAAATGTTTCTGTATTTCCTTAATTACGCGAACTATCACAGCTTGTTAGTTCAAAACTGTTGGAAAATTACGGAGAACCGACACAAACTTGAAAGGAACTTTGCTTACAACGCTATCCGTTTTCACGTCAAAATTGATTCCAATATTTAAAAGGTCGACAATAATGGCGACTTGAATTCTATATTCAATGCTATTTTAATATTGCGAGAAAACTCCACGTTATACAAAGATGAATTTTGGAAAATAAATATTTATATAATTGTTGAATATTTTACTGAACTTCAACTTTTACCTACTTATTTTTTCAATGAAGTTTATGCGGAACCTGCTTAAGTCACCCTTATTTCACGAAAAGAAATATGTGTAAGTATATAACAGTATTTTATATTTAATAGTATTTTGCAACAGGGAATATGCATGTGATTTTTTCTTCACTTATATCAATAAAATACAGTACTATCAACCCAAGAAAAGTATTAAAAGTTAAGTTCAACTACTGCTTGTCGCTTAAAAATAATATTAAACTCCTGCACTCTTATTATAAAACGTGGTCTTAAAAAAGTACCGGCTTTAGTACTAGGTTTAAACCATGACCTTGAATAAACGTTATTACAAAACGAAGTTTATCGCTAGTTCTAGAACTAACTATGGTACCAAAGTTAGACCATCGTGACCCCTAGTTTAACTATGGTACTAAATTTTCAACTCGTTTTTTAACATATTTATATTGGTTTTCGTCGACTTATCTTCCAAGTATTTTAGCCGACTCGGCAATAAGTCGACGCAGTATAAATCCTAGAATGAAATTTGTACTAATGTAAGTAATGTGGCATAGGTACATGGTTTAGCTTATTGCATCAAATATTGTATGTAGTTGTGTACGTAATCTAACATGTCAGTTATCACTAACCTTTTCTTCTGAACTCCAATTTTCACCTCTTTTTTTCTTTGGTTGATCCATTTTTTTTAAATTGAATGCACACACGATCTCACCACAAAGAATACTGTGCCCAAAGAACTGTGCCTTTACTTGTATTATTACTCTTGAAGTGAAACCGGACATTTAGTTTATTATAAGGTAAAAACATAAACACGTAAACGTAGGCATAAACATTTCGATAACATTACTCGAATTACGCGCGCCGCCCAGTTCACTCCATTATACGCGCTAGCTCGATAGTTGTTCCAAAACGGAACAATTGGATTGATGCATTCAAAAAAATACATGTCGGAATATATAAATACCTTTAAATAACAAAACTTTATATTTTACCACTACAAATAACAATTTATAAAATATTTTATCTTTAAATTACGTAACAACATTTTGTAAAAAGGAACGGTGCAGAGAACGTTGATCGAATGATTGAATAGTTTTAAATATTTTGTTGCGTATAATCTGTGGATTATGTTTAGACCAGGGACTATCTTTGGTACTAAATAGCATTGCTAAATAGTCCTTTGTTGGTCTACGATTTGTAATACGAATGAAAGAACTAACGTTAGTACCGTAACAAACCTAGACCTTTTAGTCCTGGTTTAAACCTGGTACTATTGGAAGTTTTATAATAAGACGGCTGCAATTTTCTATGACAGTTCAAACGTCCGTAGCTGTCGCGGCCATGATGTGACGTCATTTACCACAATCTGCCTTGTTTACATCAAATTTTTTACCCTTACTAGAATAATTTTAAGTAAAAATCACAATAACAATATTATAATAAAATCTTAGTGCACCTCTGTGCACTTTTAAAATAAAAGTATTTTTTGGACTTTGACGTCACTATCGGCGTTATCGAGGACGACGCGTTTTGAGAGTGCGTTCCGTTTCACCAAAAACATGCTACATAAAACAGTAAATTGTAAAATGACTGATATGTTAGCAACTTACACAAGAGTACCACAATGTTTTAATGGCCAATACAAGGCATTTTTAATAAATAAAAAGAGTTTTGTATTTCATGCATATTCCCTAATCATGGAGAAAGTTGTTCAGTTTGAAGAACTGAACCACACCTTACTGATACCCTTTGTATTACTTCCACCGGACACAATAGCGGCCGACATCCTCAAACTTTCCTCATAACGACCATTAACTCTGCAGTTCGCCCCTAAGTAGGAAATTAAAGTTAAATCTATCACAATATCTTGCCGCGAACCGACCCTGGTGCCTGTACACAATGGAAACTTTACAGCAACTTCGTCTGTTTTTCAGCTCGTGCACAACTTTAAGTGTTTATTATCCGAGGTGGAGAATTTGTAGAAGTTCAAGTTGGAACGATTGCGAGATCAGCACGCACCTTCTCACATTTGGGAGGACGCAGTCTTAATTTTTTATTACCAACCTGTATCATTCCATTGCTGGACAAAGTCACCCTTTCCCAATTCATTGGTCGAGTGGACGCAAGCGCGACTGTTGAGCAGGAGGCTTTGGGTTCGATTAACGGGACGGGCAGTGTTATTGGCTTATACATCAGGAATTTCTTAGGAGCAGCCACGGAGTCTGGATTTAATGTCCAGTTTAAAGCAATTGGTTCGCCCCATACAACAACAACAACAGCCCATAACGTCCACTGCTGGACATAAGCCTCTCCCATGATGGGTGGAATTTGCCGTAATCTCCACGCTTGACAGGCGGATTGGAGATCGCAGTGATGAAAAACTAACAGAAAACGCTGCTGCCCATTCTCTGGTCTACGGAGGCGCAAGGTGTTCTGCCTCAGACATTAGTCGCCTTATACGACACCCGTGAGTGTAATGGGTTGGTTCTATTCTACTCTGCCGGATACCACACGGCTACACGGCCTATAAACTGACGAAATGAAGACGATTCGCCCAACCTTTCGGGGATTACATGTGTGATGTTTGGACCAATTCTCCCTGTACGCGTCAATCTCGTCCCGCTATTTTCGCCAGTGTGTTGCGACGTCTGACGTTTTCCGGGACCCACATGTGTGCTTAACTTGCGACTGTGACCTGCGACTTGCGACAGTCTTTAGGGCAAGAGAAGTGGTTACCTCTCCCGACATAGGACGTTATCATAGTGCTAGGTTCAGTTGGCCTTCTGTCTTTGCTCGCTTGAAGTTGTAATTGTGATAAATATCGGAGAGCGACCGACTTCTAACAAGATTAAACTGAATTATATTGTCTGCTCCATGTTATTCGATTACTGCTAGGTCTGTTGTGTTTGTTATGTAAATTCAGCTTGCTTGTTTTGTTGTGCTTACCGGAGAATGGGCAGCAGCGTTCTCTGTGCTTTTGTAACAACCGCACTGCGATCGCCAACCCGCCTGCCAAGCGTGGCGATTATGGCAAAAACCCCCTTTGGAGGCCTATGTCCAGCAGTGGACGTCTTTCGGCTGAAATGATGATGATGATGATGATGGATGTTTTGTTGTAGGGAACGAAATAACTTAATGTTCCTTTATTGGCAATTAATTATGTGGTCGTAATTTACTATTACTTCTGGGTTTGATACTTAAGCCTTAAGTATTAAAGATAGTGCTTTCTGAGTATGCTTAGGCTTCTTAATAAACCGTCTGGCATATGATTAAGTGAGCAGCAAAGTGGACATTAAAATTAAATTTACCAGTCTCCACATTAAATTAAATGTCATTTATATCAGTATCATGAGCCAAACCCTCGCTTCGTCACCCTGTAAGCTGTCCTGTATCAAATATGCACATAAATTGAAAGGGACCTGCCCGAATTGTTAATAATAGACGTAATAATCTTAGGCTTTCGAATGGGCACATCTTAAAGACTGACGACGCGACGGTGGGCGGTATTGCATAGCAGTAGACGAATTTTAAAAGGGGCTCCACACCCATAGGTTTCAGTGTACCTTTGGGCCTGTCCACATTTCCACGTCACGGCGTCGTCAACGTGGAACGGTGCGGTAACATGCCACGTTACGTTGTCGCGTCGTGCTAGTGGAAGGTACGACACGTTGCCGTGGGACGGCGCGTCACGTCGGACGACGTGGCTCGATTCGATGCGCTCGCTCAGTTAATGCTTCATTGTCTTCATTGTCTTGTCCCAAAGCACTGGACGTTCTTCAACAAGTGAAATCAATAAAACACAGTCAATATTTTCCGGCATTTTTTATTCACAAATCACAACTAATCGCTAATTCGCAATTCTGGGTTAAGCTCGACTTTGTACATGAGCTATATAATTGCATTTTTTTATGTTTATTTGTTTTTTTTTGTGTGCAATAAAGAATAAGAATAAGAATAAGCATTATTATCTAGACAAGACTACATAATCAGTGCCCTAAAAGTCTGACAGTCTAAAAGCTAATTTGACAGCCAGGAGCAACAGCTCAACGTGCTTTCCGAGGTACGGAGGAAACTCGGTATGAAGGTAACTAGGTGGTCACCCATCCACGGACCAACTCAGGCAAGCGGGTAACCTGAAGACCGACCGAAGCGGCTGTTATTATTTAGCCACGAGCTGCTTGTTTTTGTTTTAGATTAAGCTCTTAAAAAGATTGTGTTTTAAATTGTAGAGTATAATGGTGGCTCAGTCGTAAAGGCTGACATTGCGAGATTTTGTTGTTTTCGAGTAGTCGGTCGTGGGCTCGAACCCAGCTAGGCACGTATCCTTTTTATGATTTATTTCATCACCACTCAAAACAGTGAAAAATGGGTCCGCCTGGTGGATTATAGCCCATTCCCTATATAGAGAGGAGGCCTAGGTCCCTAGGTGGGAATATTGTACGAAGATTATGAAGTTATAAATTCTTTTGGTTTTAATTCTGGTGAATTGTGGGTGTAGGTATTATGCGTAATCCTTGCCTCTCCCTTATGTGATACAGGCGTTCCGTTATATGTCATACTAGTTGATGCCCGCGGCTTCGCCCGCGTACAAATTATATACTAAAACCTTCTTCGTGAACCACTCTATCCATTGGTGAAAACAGCATGAAAATCAGTGAAGTAGTTTTTGAGTTTATCGCGAACAAACAGACAGACAGACGCGGTGGAAGACTTTGTTTTTAGGGTTCCGTACCCAAAGGGTAAAAACGGAACCCTATTACTAAGACTTCGCTGTCTGTCCGTCTGTCCGTCTGTCCGTCTGTCCGTCTGTCTGTCACCAGGCTGTATCTCATGAACCGTGACAGCTAGACAGTTGAAATTTTCACAGATGATGTATTTCTGTTGCCGCTATAACAACAAATACTAAAAACAGAATAAAATTAATATTTAAGGGGGGCTCCCATACAACAAAAGTAATTTTTTTGCCCTTTTTTGATAATAAGTGTACGGAACCCTTCGTGCGCGAGTCCGACTCGCACTTGGCCGGTTTTTTATAATATGTAGTGATTACGTTCGCCAAGTGCGAGTCGGACTTGAGCGGGAAGGGTTCCGTACTATCGTAGTATGGGAACCCACATTATTTTTATTATTTTTTGTTATAGCGGTAACAGAAATACACATTCTGTGAAAATTACAACTGACTAAGTACCTATTACTTATCATGAGATACGTCCGCTGACATACAGGCAGACGGACAGCGGAGGCTTAGTAATAGGGTCCCGTTGGTTATCCTTCGTGTACGGAACCCTAAAAAGAAAGAGAAGATAACTAAAGAGCGAAATGTTACAGATTAAAGTTGTGTTGGTATTTTTGAATTATTCATACTTATATCCGTCAGTTCTATGTGAATATTAAATAGGGATGATGACTGACTAAAAAAAAATTGATTCTGTTTAGTCCGTCAGTTAAATTATTGAAAAATATTGGATAAGTACGTGTTTTTTATTTGATCAAATTAATAAAAATTGACGAAGATAAAACGTGTCAAAGATCATGAGCGGGGACTTGTGACGTCACCTTTGAGTAAAAAATGTACTCAAATGTGACGTCACTCGATTTTTCGACGCACTGTGTCGTCTTAATTTTTTGTTTGCGTGAAAAAAGATGTCTAATGTTTTTGGAAATCTATCTGACGGACTAATTCGATTTTTTGTCAAAAAAAAAACTATCATTAAATTAAACTTTTGTTTCCATTTGTTCCAGGTAATAATTTTCGACGGAATGTGCTACCTACGCTACATGCAAGTTGTAGATAATAAATAAAAAAAATATATATGTAGGATCAGGAGTGCCGAGAGGTATATCGTCAGGATTTGGAGTTCCCATTTTATTGGGATAAACAAGACTGTATTAGGCAATTACAGTGTTATATTTACAGTAAGTACACACAATACACAATATAAAATAGCACACAATATAAAAATGGCAATAATAACAATAAAAACAAAAGATAACAATAGGCGAACAGACCTTAGAAGGTCACAGTTCGTACAGTGGCCAAGCCACCCAATTACAGAGTGTATCTCGCTATAAGCAAGTTTACAACTACTGTAAATATACAGCAGCGCTGTACCAGGTAAACCGACAGTTTTGTCGGGAGCAAGGGAGCTCTGTAATGAGTCGAATCCGAAGACCGACTGACGAGCTTACTGAGTGCACGCTCTTTTATAGGACTATGCCCCCACTTTGCAATCCCTCCACAACTCTGTCCGTTGGCGCGCGGAAGTGCGTCACGTGTTTACTTGATACATAAAAATGTGCTAAATCTAGTCAGAATTACATTACAAAGTAATCAAATAATACAACAATAATTATCGTAAATAAAGAATAGTGAATTCACAAAGAATATCAATTAAAAAAATAAAACAACATGTCATCAATTTGTTTTGAACAAAACTACCGGTCACACTTATCGAAATAAGTTGCCAAAAATCAATTGGTGTGTACACCAAGTACTTAATAAATTATGATTCGATTTACTAGATAGTAATTGATACTAAAATCACTTGAATTATTAACAAAAAAATCGACTCTTAACAAAATTTGTTGAATACCCACAATTGTAATTGACAACCAACTCCGACACGGCCAGAACTGACGTCCTACACGACCTCGTGTGATCCTGAAAAAGAAAATCTCTTGTGAATATCGATCGGCCTTTCTGACAAACAAAAGCCTTAACAAAAGTTGTGTTGAAAAGAAAAATCCTGAGTTTGTCAAATAAAATTATTATCAATAGCAGTTGCATTGCAACCATTCAGAATGACCATACTGTTACTGACAATACATAGCTCAACTAAAGTAGAGACATAGTCTCCCAGCCGAAATCACACCATGGGATTCGACAAGTAATTTGGAGTGAAATAGACAACCCGCATAGGCGTCAACATAGACAACCCGCATAGGCGTCAACATAGACAACTCGCATAGGCGTCAACATAGACAACCCGCATAAGCGTCAAGTTCAACGTCCAAATCCAGGAGTCAACATAGACATCCGACTAAGCGTCAAGCTAAACAAGAGTCAACATAGACATCTTGTCAATTCAGCTATACTATGTCAGCAGCAGATGATTCATCATCAGTGTCAGTATTGACATCATCACTAACAATAACTGGACATTCAGGCATTTTTCGTACACGATCATGGGCATATTTGTAAATTCTATTAGTATTCAAAGCTTTTAACAAATATCTATCGCCATCTAATAGTTCTAAAATTTTATAGGGACCTTTAAATTTAGGATCTAGTTTAGTTTGATTTCGTTCCTCATTAGCAATAAGAACAAAGTCTCCAACTTGGAACTTTTTCAAAATAGCTTTAGTCTTATCATAATGGGCTTTATCGTATTCAGCATTTTTAGTTATACCCAGGGCTGCTTGTTCCAGAGTCATAAGAAAATGCAAACGACTCACCAGATTGCTGTAGAACATCAGTGATAGGCCGTACATCACAAGCTTCAACTCGCTTTACGGATGGTTGACTGGTCGACGACAGACTCCCGGTGTCTTCACTTGAACCTCCCGGCCGCCTTCCGGTCGCCTTTGGGCAGCGAGGAGCGACGTGTCCCGACTCCCCAAAGCGGTAACAGACGATCTTCTTTGGCGTCGTCTTATGTGACGAGCTGGCTGGTCCAGGATGTTTGCTAGTGTTCTCGGCCTTTTTGCGACAGTTAGTGGATTTGTGCCCCACTATACCACAAAAGTGACATACTATTGTACCTGGTTTGAACTTCTTTGGTTGAGAAGAATCATGTTGGTCAGAGGAAATCTGAGACTTTCTCTTAAGGTGAGACAAGACACTCAGTTCTTGTTGAAGTTTGTGCCTACTTTGTACTTCGGTAGTAAATGCTAGTCGATGAGCACGGGAATCAAATTTGGAGACATGGGCCAGTACAGTAGAAACAGCAATGTGTTCGACACTCAGGTTATTCCATTTAGATGTCAGTGAAGTGACCTGTCGACTGGCGTATGCGGCTAAAGATTCACCTTCTTTTGGTTGACTGTTATGAAGGTTAATGAGGGTAGCGGCAACAGTTTCCGAAATGGCATAACGAGAGAAGAAGAGACTCTTGAAGTCTGTCCAGGTCATACCTGCATACGATACTTGGGAAAGCCATACGTTAGCACTGCCTTTTAAGGCCTTAGTGAGGGCAATAATAAGAGTACCACCTTGAAGAGGATTTTCCGATAGGCAAATATCTACGATTGTACTCCAAGATTGAGCATCGGAATCGGGTAGGTCTGGGTCAAAAACGGGCAAAGCAATTACAGTAGACTGAGTGGATTGCGTCTTAATCGCTTCAATTAACTGAGACATATTACGATTCTGAAGCTCTAACATTACTCGCCATGGATCACCAACACCTTCCGATTCCTGGGCTAAACCTAATCCCACTTCTGATGTAGGATCAGGAGTGCCGAGAGGTATATCGTCAGGATTTGGAGTTCCCATTTTATTGGGATAAACAAGACTGTATTAGGCAATTACAGTGTTATATTTACAGTGAGTACACACAATACACAATATAAAATAGCACACAATATAAAAATGGCAATAATAACAATAAAAACAAAAGATAACAATAGGCGAACAGACCTTAGAAGGTCACAGTTCGTACAGTGGCCAAGCCACCCAATTACAGAGTGTATCTCGCTATAAGCAAGTTTACAACTACTGTAAATATACAGCAGCGCTGTACCAGGTAAACCGACAGTTTTGTCGGGAGCAAGGGAGCTCTGTAATGAGTCGAATCCGAAGACCGACTGACGAGCTTACTGAGTGCACGCTCTTTTATAGGACTATGCCCTCACTTTGCAATCCCTCCACAAATCTGTCCGTTGGCGCGCGGAAGTGCGTCACGTGTTTACTTGATACATAAAAATGTGCTAAATCTAGTCAGAATTACATTACAAAGTAATCAAATAATACAACAATAATTATCGTAAATAAAGAATAGTGAATTCACAAAGAATATCAATTAAAAAAATAAAACAACATGTCATCAATTTGTTTTGAACAAAACTACCGGTCACACTTATCGAAATAAGTTGCCAAAAATCAATTGGTGTGTACACCAAGTACTTAATAAATTATGATTCGATTTACTAGATAGTAATTGATACTAAAATCACTTGAATTATTAACAAAAAAATCGACTCTTAACAAAATTTGTTGAATACCCACAATTGTAATTGACAACCAACTCCGACATATACATAGGTAATCCTAAATGGGCAATGGGACATGAAACTTTACAACATAGGTGCCTGCCTTTTTAGGGTTCCGTACCCAAAGGGTAAAAATGGAACCCTATTACTAAGACTTCGCTGTCTGTCCGTCTGTCTGTCACCAGGCTGTATCTCATGAACCGTGACAGCTAGACAGTTGAAATTTTCACAGATGATGTATTTCTGTTGCCGCTATAACAACAAATACTAAAAATAGAATTAAATCAATATTTAAGGGGGGCTCCCATACAACAAACGTGATTTTTTTGCAGTTTTGTCTAATGTTTTTAGGGTTCCGTACCCAAAGGGTAAAAACGGAACCCTATTACTAAGACTTCGCTGTCTGTCCGTCTGTCTGTCACCAGGCTGTATCTCATTAACCGTGACAGCTAGACAGTTGAAATTTTCACAGATGATGTATTTCTGTTGCCGCTACAACAACAAATACTAAATATAGTCAATGGTACGGAACCCTTCGTGTGCGAGTCCGACTCGCACTTGGCCGGTTTTTTTTAATAATGGTACGGAACCCTTCGTGCGCGAGTCCGACTCGCACTTGGCCGATTTATTAAACTTTCACGATCAGAACACATTATAATACACATGTAAACGGGTATTTATCGCAAATTTTACCTTTCATAAGCCCGACGTTTCGACCGGATTGCACCAGCCGTGGTCGCGGGAATACTGAAGTATTGGAGGTACCGCCACAGCAAAGCGAAGGTGTTTATTCAACTACCCTCACTTGATCTTCATAAATGTAATCCAATCATGTGTATAATTAATGTAATCCGGTCGAAACGTCGGGCTTATAATAAACGTAAAATTCGCGATAAATACCCGTTTACATGTGTATTATAACATAGGTGCCGTAGTAAAACCCGGGAAAACCGGTTTTACTGAAACCCGGTTCCGCAAGAACAATTACGATCGATTTGCTGTTGATCAAAACCCCTGAATCAGAAGACTGATCTGATTCCCGATTCCATAATTTCTCTAAGCTTATGTAGGATTTTAGGGAGCGATAGATACTTTTATTATAATTTTACCCTAATAAAATTTAATGTTTATGACGCTCGTTATGATTTTATTATGTCGTCAAATTGTTCTTATTTTAATATTAATTCGCCGTGCAAGTGTCGGAAATCGCGAGGGGTTTTAAAGAACCTTGGAATAATACATGATCAAGATGCACCAGATGACTTCGTAAAAAAAAATGTGATAAGATTTTTCGATTGACGACCTGCCCGCTTAGCATGAACGCCGTAGAGACACGAAAGAGACTCGACAAATCTTTTGTTCATCTGTCATTTTGTCGATTCAATGACAGATGAACAAAAGAATTGTCGTTTCTCTTTCGTGTCTACGGCGTTCATGCTAAGTAGGCTGAATAGCGCAGCGGTAGGAGGCCGCCTTACGTTCTTAGGGTCCCGGGTTCGAATTCCGGTGGGAGCAAATGCTTGTGTGATGAGAATGGACGTTTCATCATTATCATCATGAGCCTATTAATGTTCCCACTGCTGGGACACAGGCCTCCTCTCTGTGAGAGGGAATGGGCTATAATCCACCACGCCGGCCCAGTGCGGATTGGTAATGGCATGGACGTTTGTTTCCGAGTAAATGGAGTATGTATTTACAAACAAAAAGTATTTTGGTAGTTTATCAACTATCTGGTGTCCACGACACAAGCCTCGTTGCTTAGTGTGGCACTAGATGGCGCTGTGTGTAATGTCCAGCCATATTTATTTATTTATTTTCACGGTTAAGAATCATTTCGTCAGTCAAGCCACGAATCCAGAACGATTATACCAAGTGACTTTTCTTTCGAGTCGAGTGGTAGAATTTCCTGCCAGCTGGTGTAATAACGTAACTGCTGACTTAATAAGTTAAATGACATATTTATGTGGAGTCGAACTTGGAACACAATAATCAAATATCTAAGAAGCGGCCTTTGTGTGTGTCGTTTTCAGTTTCAGGGCTGCTACAAGATATAGAAAATATCGGAAAGTACGTAGGTAATTAGGTAGGTACTTATGTAATTTACACGACAGGAGAGGTAAAGATCAAGACGGCCAATTCAATGAAAAACGACGTGAGTTCATATGTGCTTGTAATTTCCAAAGGTATAAACACTTTTTGTTTCATCCACCAAGTTTCTGAACGCACCTTTTGACGTTTGACAGATTACGTTTCGTTGTCTGTGCGATGACGTTTTGCTTGTCAGTGCAATTTTGGTTGGAAAAATGTCGCTCCGTGTCTTGTTTTTTTGATGCACGCTGTTTCGTGTAATTATTGATTGAAACTTTGAGTTAATGGTAATCCGATACAATCCTGATCGGTGTTTGATATTTTGTTGATAATTGAGTGAAAATTGAGAAATCTCGCCATTTTGGGTCTTGACCGCGAGTGATTTGTTGGTTATGTCCGGACTTTTTTGTGTCATTTGAACGCCGGTAAATTCCTAAATTCAGTGCTGGATTATTGTACATCCCCGATTGGGTTAGCAAACCGGGATAAGATTCAGTTGGACATTGGTGAAAAGTTCCACGTGTGTGATCAGAAGGTTTGTCCAGGGAGACGTCGGTACGCGCTGTGGGGCGGCCTTTGGTTACTGTCAAATCTACATGAACTTCACATACACCACACAAACCACATTTATACTTACACCCCACCCAGATAAGACGTGACCTGGGATTACGCCACATCGCCGGTTCCAACGTGATGGGTAAGTGTAACTAATATTTGTTTTCCCCTTGTCGATTGGAAAAGTATTATTTGATTAGGGCTCCGCGTAATCGCGGACATCATGAGTCTGTTTGTGCAGTCTCACACAACTGGTAGCAGAGCGTGGTTTAATTGTTAAATTCACCACTTATTGTCGAGTTAAAAGTATTGAGAAGTCTGATTTGTTACCTGTCAGCCTGACTCAAATTAAACATAGATTGTTTGACATAATATATTATGATATGTAGTGTCCCTTGTGGTTTGTACTTTAATTTGCTATTGTATAAACAAGGTATTGCTTGTACAGGGTCGGATTTGAACTTGTAATAATTCAAACTAAGTTTTATTATTTGGTTTAAATTGTAGTTGGGTCCGGGAAAATTATTCCTGTTGATTATTTAATTGAATTTAATTTGTTTATTTGATATTTGTCCCAATGGCTTCATTGAAAGCTGTAAACCAAGCCATTGGTGGATTGACCTCACAGCTAAGATGGTTTGCCTCTGCTGCTGCAACCGCTGAGCGTCTAGACCTGGAAGAGGCCACGCTTGCCCGGTATGAGCAGTTGAATGCGAGATTGAGTGCGGTTGACACTTTGTTTGCTCGCTTCAATGAAGTGATTTTGGACTTTCACCTGGAAACATTGGGTCAAGCAGCCCGTGATAAGGTTGTTGCGGATTATGACCAGATGTTGAACCTGGGTGACATAATAAGTATGCGCGCCAGGGAAATTTTGAAGAGTCGGGACCCTGCCCAGGTCAAAACAGAGACCTCTGTTGTTGCAGGCCCTGGACTTTTGGGTAGACTGCCTACCCTGGAGCTGCCACATTTTGACGGTCACTTGGACCATTGGCTAAGCTTCAGGAACCTGTTTGACAGTTTGGTTGATTCGCGCTCTGACCTCCGACCGGCCCAGAAGTTGGCTTATTTGTTGTCAGCCCTAGGAGGTGAGGCTCGAGCCTTGGTGCAGCACTTGCCGGTGACCGACTCGGCCTATCCCACTGCTCTGGAACTTCTATCCCGACGATACCAGAACAAACGTTGCCTGGCTGATGTCCATATTGACCAGATCTTGGGGTTGCCGACCATCACCAGAATGTCAGCGTTGCGTGCTGATCTGTTGAATCCATTGCTGGCAGCAACCAACGCCTTAAAACGATTGGAGTTGCCGGTGGACTATTGGTCCTATTTTTTGGTACACTTAGTGTTGCAGCGGCTTCCTTCAGATTTGAGGTCCCGTTTTGAGCAGAAGTATGGTGGGGATAGTGCCACCCATCTTCCCCCCTTTGAAGACCTCGTCAAATTTTTGGAGGATGAGTGTCGTTTCCTCGACAACGCTCGTGGTGCCACGGGGTTAAGCCAACCGCCCTCTCGGCCGAGGACCCAGGGACGGACTGGGACTGTCGGGCCTGGTGATAGCCGCCCTGCCCCCCGTTTTGGTGGCACTCAGAGTAATCTTGCTTGCGGCTATTGTAAGGCCACGGGACATGCCGTAGTCACTTGCGCGGCCTTCTTGGCGTTGCACGTGAGTGCCCGCCGCCGAGTTGCCAATGCACGCCACCTGTGCTTTTCTTGTTTGGGGAATCATTTTCATCGGGATTGCCCCAACCCCCGCCCTTGTTCAATTTGTAGGGGCTCACATCTGGAAGTTTTGTGCGCCAACGCGAACCACTCTGACAGACCAGCCTCTGATGGGGGTTCGCGCAGGGGGGGGTATAATGGAGATGAGCACCGGGCTCCTCGCTCGCCGGTTCAGAATCGAGGAGCGGCCCGCAACTTTGACCGCCGTACTCCACCCCCCGCGCCAGTTGATCGGGAGCCGCGCGACCGCCGATTGACCTCCCCTCGTGAAGGCGACTATGCAGCTGCTGGTAGGCGACATTGGCCAGACCAGCACCGCCTTCCCTCCCCTCCGTTGGCGGAACGTCCCCGTTTGGCGACGCGCCCCCCGCCACTCAGGCGTCAAGTGGGATATGCCCCTCCAGCGATGGCGCGCGGCTCGGGACATCGCGCGGACGAGGAGTTTGATTACTATCCTCACCGGGATAGACCCCAGCCTGGATGCGGCGATCGGTCGCCGCCCAGGCATTGCTAGGAAATTGGCGCCTGTCCCGCTAACGTACCTCCCCAGATCGACACGGTTTTGTTGCCAACGGCATCGGTCAGGGTCTGGGGACCCACGGGGGACTCTGTTGTGGTCCGTGCCATTTTGGACACGGGAGCCCAGGGTTGCCTTTTGTCGTCTTGGTTAGCGGGTCGGGTGAGCCTGGATGTCCGTGCCTTTTCAGGCACGATTAATGGAATAGGCGAAACACCCCCGACTGTTGAGGGACAAACCTTATTTGGGCTCACTCCTGTGAGTTGTTTGGACCCTAAGTTTTTTCCTTCGGCTATTGTTCTGACGAGTATTTTGGGCTGTTATCCCCAACGTCAGCTGTCGCCTGATATTGTCCGGTTGACGTCAGGCCTGGATTTGGCTGACCGCCGGTTTGATTCCCCTAATACAACTCATTTGATATTGGGTTCCGATGTACTAGGGAGAATATTGTTGGGTAATATGAAAGTCTTGCAGCCGAACGGTTTGGTGGCTGTCTCGACCATCTTTGGCTTTGCGGTGATGGGCCCAGTGTTGAAGGCTGCTCCTCCACCTGAGCCTGATTTTGCGTTGGCGTGTGGCTCCGCTCTCTCTGACGCTGTTCAGAGGTTTTGGGAGGTTGAGGAGCCACCGCAAGTGGCCCGCTTGAACCCGGAACATGAGGAGTGCGAGTTGTTCTATCAGAACAACACAGGTCGACTCCGTTCCGGTCGGCTCGTAACACGGTTGCCTTTTGTTGCAGTTCGACCACCTCTCGGCGAGTCCAGACCTACGGCCGAGAAGAGATTGTTGGCGATGGAGCGCCGTATGGCCAGGGATCCGGTGCTGCGGCAGAAATATTTAGATTTCATGCGTGAGTACGCAGACTTGGGACACATGTCGGTGTCAAATTTGGATTGGCGCTCAGTTGAGCATTACTTTCTGCCGCATCACGCGGTCCTCAAGGCATCCACCGGTAAGCTGCGCACAGTGTTTGATGGGTCTGCGCGGACTTCCTCTGGTGTCTCTTTGAATGATTGCTTGCACTCCGGCCCCAAATTGTTGAGGGACCTTTGTGATGTCATCACGTCTTTTCGTCGTCATCAAGTAGTCTTTGTGGCTGACATCAAAATGATGTTCCGGCAAACGGTTATTCACCGGGATGACAGACGTTATCAGTTGATCCTGTGGCGAGAGAATCCCCGGGACCCCATGGTTGTTTATGAGCTCAACACGAATACGTACGGCCTTCGATCGAGCCCTTTTGTTGCTATTCGTTCGCTTTGGGAGCTCGCGGACCGAGAACGCTTGAGGTTCCCTCGGGCGTCCGCCATCTTGAAAACGGACTTGTATGTTGATGACGTCTGCGCTGGGGCTTCCACGGTTGAGGAAGCTATCCTGTTGCGTGACGAGTTGGTTCAAATTTTGGATTCCGCTGGCTATGAGTTGCGTAAGTGGGTGTCCAACTCGCCAGCACTGTTGGAAGATGTGGAAGAGGATCATAAGCAGGATCCTCATTTGTTTGAAAATGCTGACAACCCTGCTATGTTGGCCGTTCTCGGCGTTCAGTACCGACCAGTCCAAGACACCTTTACGTATGATGTCGATTTGGAGTCACCACACACTTGGACTAAACGACTGGTATTGTCTACTGTCGCGAGAACCTTTGACCCGAATGGTTGGATATGCCCGGTATTGTTTTGGGCGAAATGTTTTCTCCAGCGCCTTTGGACCGCGGAACTTGGTTGGGATGAGCCACTTCAGGAAACCTCTTTGGAAGATTGGCTCCAATTTGTATCCGCACTTCCTGCGGTCAACGAGGTCGCGTTACCACGTGCTATCCTCCCCCCTGGGAACTACACTGCTACCCTTCATGGGTTTTGTGACGCATCTTCGCACGGTTATGCAGCTGTTGTTTATCTGCGCACCGTCAGCGCGACAGGCCAGGTGAAGTTGTCACTGATCATGGCCAAGAGCAAGATGGCCCCCCTCCGGACGGCATTGACCATCCCTAAGCTAGAGTTGTCAGGGGCGGCGCTTCTTGTGCGTCTCTTGAATCACGTTGCTCAAACTTTGGGTGGATCTGTGAACATTCGGAATTCTTACGCCTGGACGGACAGTCAAATTGTTTTGTGCTGGTTGAAGACGTCCGTCCACTCCTTGGAGGTCTTTGTGGCGAACCGAGTGTCACAGATACAAAATTCCGAAACGCCTTTGATTTGGAGGCACGTGCCTGGAGACTTGAACCCCGGCGACGTAGCCTCACGTGGGTGCATGGCCCCCCGCCTGATTGTGCACCCCCTTTGGTGGGGACCGGATTGGCTGACTCGCCCCGAGGATGATTGGCCTCGAACGCCGGTTTTGATGTCGGATCCTTTGCCCGGGCTTAAGGTGCTCGCTGTTGGGACGAAGGACCCTCCGTTTGATCCTGATATTTTGTTGAATCGATACAGCTCCCTCGACAAATTGTTGAACGTTACCTCGTGGATCAGGCGTTTTGGTCACAATGCTAGGAATCCAGGGGACAAGCGTCTGTCACCGGTTCTCTCTCCTCAAGAGCGACAGGAGTCACTCCTCCTGTGGGTTCGCTCTGTGCAGGCCGTACACTTTGAGAAGGAGATCGAGACCTTGAAGTCCGGTAGAGTTAAGTTGTCGGGAGCCGTTAGTAAGTTGAACCCCTTTTTGGATGAAACGGGTCTTTTGCGTGTTGGAGGACGGTTGAGGCACTCTAGCCTTCCTTATGGGGTCCGTCACCCCCTTTTGTTGCCCAAGGCGGGCCATTTGATTAAATTGTTGGTGACTGATCGTCACATTAAGAACTCGCACGCCGGTTGCAAAGCGCTGTTGGCCATTCTGCAGCGAGAGTTTTGGATTTTGTCGGCTCGTCGTACCATTCGTAGCATCGTCTTCCGTTGCATACCGTGCTATCGGACTAAGGCCCCAACGATGCAGCCCCAGATGGGAGACTTGCCTGCTGATCGTGTCAATGAGGCGAGGCCCTTTGCAGGCGTAGGAACGGACTTTGCTGGTCCCTTTTCGATAAAGACGTCTACCCTTCGCAACAGTAAAATTGTCAAGGCTTATTTGTGCGTATTTGTCTGCCTGTCAACTAAGGCAGTGCACTTGGAGCTGGTATCCTCCCTCTCTACGGAGGCCTTTGTGGCAACTTTGGATAGATTTACGTCTCGCCGTGGGTTACCTTCTCTGATCAGGTCTGATTGCGGTACCAACTACAAGGGTACAAGTAACTATTTGAAAGAAGTGTATGACTTTCTTAATGAGAGCCAGGTTGACATTGGTAACAAATTGGCCCGTCGAGGGGTCACTTGGTTGTTTGACCCGCCAGCCTGCCCCCATTGGGGGGGTATTTTTGAGGCCGCGGTGAAAGCGGCAAAGGGACTCTGGCGGAGATTGTTGGGAGACACCGTTCTCACCTTTGAGGAATTAGCTACGGTATTTTGTCGCATTGAAGCGGTACTAAATTCGCGTCCATTGTGCCCGCTCTCTTCGGACCCTAACGATTTGGAGGCTCTAACCCCGGGCCATTTCTTGATTGGACAGCCACTTGTCGCTCTGCCTGAGTACCCTTTTGTTGATGTGAGCCAAAATCGGCTATCGCGGTTTCAGTTGGTGCAACAGCTCACTCAGAGCTTTTGGAAGCGTTGGAGCTTAGAGTATCTGCACATCCTCCAGCAGCGCGTCAAGTGGACTGATAAAACTCATCCGCCCAAGATAGGAGACCTCGTCCTTATTAAGGATGCCAACCTTAAGCCTCTGTATTGGCGCCGGGGGCGCATTCTCAATTTGGTGGCTGGCACCGACGGGGTACCTCGTTTTGCTGAGGTTTTAGTGGATGGATCGGTTATGAAGAGAGCGGTCGCAACCTTGTCAAGACTGCCAATTGATTAGCGGACGGGACGGCCCGTCCGGGGGGGTAGATGTTTCATCCACCAAGTTTCTGAACGCACCTTTTGACGTTTGACAGATTACGTTTCGTTGTCTGTGCGATGACGTTTTGCTTGTCAGTGCAATTTTGGTTGGAAAAATGTCGCTCCGTGTCTTGTTTTTTTGATGCACGCTGTTTCGTGTAATTATTGATTGAAACTTTGAGTTTATGGTAATCCGATACAATCCTGATCGGTGTTTGATATTTTGTTGATAATTGAGTGAAAATTGAGAAATCTCGCCATTTTGGGTCTTGACCGCGAGTGATTTGTTGGTTATGTCCGGCCTTTTTTGTGTCATTTGAACGCCGGTAAATTCCTAAATTCAGTGCTGGATTATTGTACATCCCCGATTGGGTTAGCAAACCGGGATAAGATTCAGTTGGACATTGGTGAAAAGTGCCACGTGTGTGATCAGAAGGTTTGTCCAGGGAGACGTCGGTACGCGCTGTGGGGCGCCCTTTGGTTACTGTCGAATCTACATGAACTTCACATACACCACACAAACCACATTTATACTTACACCCCACCCAGATAAGACGTGACCTGGGATTACGCCACATCGCCGGTTCCAACGTGATGGGTAAGTGTAACTAATATTTGTTTTCCCCTTGTCGATTGGAAAAGTATTATTTGATTAGGGCTCCGCGTAATCGCGGACATCGTGAGTCTGTTTGTGCAGTCTCACACACTTTTGATTGCCAAAATTAGTAAATTATGACCAAAATTATTCCCCATTTTATCGTGAAATTACTACACTACTACAACAGCCCGTAACGTCCACTGCTGGACATAAGCCTCTCCCATGATGGGAGGAATTTGCCGTAATCTCCACGCTTGGCAGGCAGATTGGAGATCGCAGTGATGAAAGACTAACAGAAAATGCTGCTGCCCATTCTCTGGTCTACGGAGGCGCAAGGTGTTCTGCCTCAGTCATTATTCGCCTTAAATACGACACCCGTGAGGTGAGTGTAATGGGTTGGTTCTATTCTACTCTGCCGGATACCACACGGCCATGAAATTAAAACCAAAAATTTATTTTTTTAGTTAATGACCACCAGAAATTTAACTGTTATGCTCTTGCATGAGTCGAGGGAGACCCGGTCGACAGAAATTGCCCCGCAATGGTTTATAAAAAAATTTGGTGCTCTATTTACTAAATTTGGTGATCAATTGATGTTTTAGGTGATAGATGTTAGTGGTCACAAAGTTATTTTTGATGGTCACTAAATTTTCCCCCATTTCCAAAACATGTAAAATTGGGTATTTTTCCGTTTAAAACAAGTATTTAAATAAATAGAAATCCTTATGTCCCGATTTATTTATTTCCGATCGGGCACGGTGCATTGTTATTTTAATTGTGTCTGTAATTGCGGGTATCTAAGTGTTAAAACTCATTAAAATAAAGATTTCAGAGATGGTAAATAATGCGCCAGCACATCAAGCTACTACAATCTGTTAAATTTCTATAATAGATTTTCCACTTAATTGCTAAAGCATTAGGATCAAGGTTGATTGGGAAAATTTGTCAGTTTAGGGTAACTTGATGTGCCTGTGCAATTGGCCGCTTTTAGACAATAATCGAGAACATCTGGCAACCCTACGTAATATACTGAGCATTCAGTCGTGTCACGTAAACTGATAGAAATAAAACTAGAAGTGTATGAAAAAGTTTCACGAAATCTATTGGATTTGTGACTCCTTCGGGTGGTTCAAACGCTTTTGATTCTTAGTTAACGTTTCTCGTGTTGTTTTCTCGCGGTATGAGGTGAAACTGAACGCATCAAGGTTCTTGACGATCCTTGTGTCGATATGTACTAGTGCTTGGACGTAAAGCGGATCAAGACAAAACCGTGTCGGTTAGGGAAACAACCATTCATAATGTCACAATCGATACTTGCGTCTCTTTCATATCTAAACAGAGAGAAAAGGATAGTAATATAACCTAGCTTAACATCACGCATGTAATCTCCGAAGTGAATAAATAGGCGTGTACGTAATAGTTCAACCACATTTTGTGTTACATTTTGTTTTGGGCGAGCGTATTGCCATCAACCGTTCACAAATCCAAACGCCGTGGATGCTACTGACAAATTCCTGGTGTAATCCCAATAACACTTTGTCTGACCTGAGTCTGACCTGACCCCTAGCACGAGCGTGCGGTGTAAACGTAACGTATTATACGTCGATATTAAAATTAAAAATACTCGTTACATTAAAAATACTCGTTACATTAAAAATACTCGTTACATTAAAACTACTTGTTACATTAAAACTACGTTACATCAAAAATACTCGTTACATTAAAAATACTTGTTACATATAATTTATTCATATCTGTGAATGATACTGATTGTTGCAAATAATTTAACTAAGATGCTATAGGATAATGGTATTTTCTATAAATAAAATCTACCGGGCCTCTGATAATCGAAATACTCAAAAGGGTAGCAATAATAGCCTACTTAAATTAAGTTCGTTCGAAATAATAAAAGCTTTCACTATTCGGATTAAACCGTTAAGCATGTTTCAACGTGCTACATTTAAACGTAAGGGTACGTTGGTTGGGTTATATTCAGTGCCTTGCAATAATGCGACCCTCGTCTACTGAGACAACATGGGTTACCCGCCCAACGTCGTCTACCTACCTAATTTAACTAGAATAGGGCTGTGCAAGTGTGCATGCCTACATTTTCTTCAAGCCTTTTAGTATAGCCTCGAAGTAAGCAATTAAAAATAAATCATAAACAAGTGTTAATATTCAGCCAATAAAGTTCTTATATACTTACTGCAGATGTAGTTTTCTTCTATATAAACAAATAAAATTGAAGTGTCTATTTATAATTTCAAAATATCAGCATATTGTTAACAGAATCCGGGTCAAACGGGGAAGTAAGAAAGAAAGAAAGAAAAAGAAATATTTATTCCTCGCGAGGACATGACGCATACAATATTCAGAAAAAATAAACATACATACAACGCATGATCGCATGCATGCATGCACATTGCATGCCGCATCGCATGTTTCCTTCCATCATGGGAGAGGCTTATGTCCAGCAGTAGACGTTATGGGCTGTTGTTGTTGTCGTATACAACGCATTTAGACAAACAATACAACAAATATGCAATATCACAATTTTAAAATCACAATATATTGATATTGTGTGTGTGTAAATAAATAAATAAATAACCCTTCCTTTTTGCTTAGCTGTAGTCGAGTAAAAAGTAATTGACAAAATAAACACACAGCTCTCACTTTAGCAATAATTATTGAATACTGTAACATAGCTGTTGCCGTGACTTTGTCCGCATGAAATTATTATAAAAATATTGTGATATTGCAATCAATATCACAATATTACAGCTAAGCAAAAAGGAAGGGTTATTTGAATTTATTTATTTATTAAAACTTTATGCACAAGTAAAAAACTGTACAAAAGCGGACTTAATGCCTTGGGCATTTTCTACCAGTCTACCTTAGGGTGATGCAGAGATAGAACACAGTAGGTGCAATAACAGAAAAAAGACTAGAAAATATTTATAAATTAATAACTAAAACATAAGAATAAATACATATATACTTACATATAAAATATATATATATATATATACGTAATATGTTATTTATTGAAACAACTGCATTAGGTTATTGCTCTGTAAGGAGAAATTTAATTTAAAGAAAACATTTTACAAAATGTGTACTGTTTTCTAAACACAACTTAATTTTACATTAAAGTATAAATCACTGTTATTATTTACTAACCTTTAAGGAGACACAACATTAAAAGCTATTGCTTCAATAGTCTTCCTATAATTTGAAAAATATCTCCAAAACGTATTCACATATTTTTCTATCAATCCAAAAAGTTTTTTTTCCAATCGTAGAACGAACATAGTGCAAGCCTGCCGTCACCACAGATAACGTATGCAGTCCAAGTTAATGCGCGGGAAATTCAAATTAAATGAAGAATAAGAGAGCTTCTTTTACATATATTATTATATATAAAAAGTGAAGAGAGATAAACAGGAAAAAAAAAGAACTATAACAACTTACTTCTAAGACGAATCTGCCAACTTCTTGTGAATTTGCTCTCGAGCTTATTATCTCGGTTAATCACTGTTGTCTGTAAAGAAGTCATTAATAATTTATGTGGCCTAACCAAATGTCCTTGCTTTTGTTTTGATCGTCGTCAAGTTATTAAGTTTTTTCCTTAAGGCTGATGCTCCAGGGTAGCCCGCGAAATTCAAATTTTCTTACGTTTTTTGCAATTTGCAGGCCAGTGCAGTGCAAAAAACGTAACCCTGGAGCATTCACCTAAAGTATAATATCTCAGACACTAACCTGCATAAAAAAGCGGTCCTTACGGTCATAGTCTTCATATGACTTGACCAAGATTACGTCAGAATTTTAAAAGAGACTTCTGAATTTATTTCAGCACAGGTGTCTCTTCTCAGAATTATTGGGTTATAAAAATGGACCTCATCATGTAGTTTTTTGTTAAAAATAGTGAATAGCTTTTGTAAAAAGTTTTTTTTTTTGGATTAGCACGTTACGTAAATACACGTTGCATCTGTGGCATTTGGCGTTGATAAACGACCGCATAACGACTGGTTGAACGCTTTACTGGGATTTATGGTCCGAATGTATGTAGATTCTACACACATAACTTTAGAGAAAGACGTTGTTACTATCGCCACGACTTGCAGGTCTCAGATATGATGCCCGTATGCATGTAGGTAAGAATGCAATGTACAGGGTCGATTCTACCCTTCATGCAAAATTTGTCTAGTACTAGCTCATGCCCGCGGCTTCACCCGCGTCGCTTTCGATAATTGACCCACGGGATCGTACTACTGAAGTAAAAAGTATCATTTGGTTAAAACAGGTCTTAACCTATCTGTTTGCCAAATTTCATCCAAACCCGTACAGTAGTTTTTGCGTGAAAGAGTAACAAAAAACATACACACATACAAACATTCTCATTTATAATATAAGTGTGATTATAATATTAGTGTGATGGTATGTTTTGTTTAAACAAATAAATGCATCTTTATCTTTATCTTTATGTGGAATCAAATTAAATTTAATAAAATAAAACAAAAAATGTCCCTTGAAGGTTGCAGATGACCAAAACCGCCATCTTGTATAATACGGTTGTGTCCTGAGAAAATATAATTTGTCCGTCAGTTAGATTATCAAAAAATATTTGACACGTATTTTTCCTTTTCTTAAAGCTTTGCTTTTAAAATTGTTAATACGTCACGATGTGCTATAACTTTTAGAGCGTTGTGACGTCACGAGCAACCACTCCCGAGTTTTGATGATTTTTATCTTTGTCAATATTTATTGATTTACAAAAACAAAAAATACGTGTCTGTGTGAGACTGCACCAACAGACTCACGATGTCCGCGATTACGCCTAGCCCTTTTGTGTTGTTCATGTAAGTTAGGTCAGATTCGACGGTATTCCAAGGACGCCCCACAGCGCGTACCGTCGACTGCCTGGTCAAACCTTCCAAGATCACACACGTGGCACTTTTCAGTCAATGTCCAACTAAATCTTATCCCGGTTAGCTAACTCAAGTGGGGATTTACAATAGTCCAGCACTAAATTCAGGAAGTTACCGGCGTCCAAACGACACAAAAGCCGGCTACTTAACCAACAAATTATTCGCGGTCACGACGCAAGATGGCGAAATGTCTCAATTTTCACTCAATTATCAACAAAATATCAAACACCGATCAAGATTGTATCGGATTAACATTAACTCAAAGTTTCAATCAATAATTGCCCGACAAAGCGTGCATCAAAAAACAAAAACGCAAGCGACCATTTTTCCAACCAAGATGGCACTGACAACTGAAACGTCATCTGTCAAACGTCAAAAAACTGCGTTCGGAAACTTGTGGGATGAAACATCTACCCCCCCCCCGGACGGGCCGTCCCGTCCGCTAATCAATTGGCAGTCTTGACAAGGTTGCGACCGCTCTCTTCATAACCGATCCATCCACCAAAACCTCAGCAAAACGAGGTACCCCGTCGGTGCCAGCCACCAAATTGAGAATGCGCCCCCTGCGCCAATACAGAGGCTTAAGGTTGGCATCCTTAATAAGGACGAGGTCTCCTATCTTGGGCGGATGAGTTTTATCAGTCCACTTGACGCGCTGCTGGAGGATGTGCAGATACTCTAAGCTCCAACGCTTCCAAAAGCTCTGAGTGAGCTGTTGCACCAACTGAAACCGCGATAGCCGATTTTGGCTCACATCAACAAAAGGGTACTCAGGCAGAGCGACAAGTGGCTGTCCAATCAAGAAATGGCCCGGGGTTAGAGCCTCCAAATCGTTCGGGTCCGAAGAGAGCGGGCACAATGGACGCGAATTTAGTACCGCTTCAATGCGACAAAATACCGTAGCTAATTCCTCAAAGGTGAGAACGGTGTCTCCCAACAATCTCCGCCAGAGTCCCTTTGCTGCTTTCACCGTGGCCTCAAAAATACCCCCCCAATGGGGGCAGGCTGGTGGGTCAAACAACCAAGTGACCCCTCGACGGGCCAATTTGTTACCAATGTCAACCTGGCTCTCATTAAGAAAGTCATACACTTCTTTCAAATAGTTACTTGTACCCTTGTAGTTGGTACCGCAATCAGACCTGATCAGAGAAGGTAACCCACGGCGAGACGTAAATCTATCCAAAGTTGCCACAAAGGCCTCCGTCGAGAGGGAGGATACCAGCTCCAAGTGCACTGCCTTAGTTGACAGGCAGACAAATACGCACAAATAAGCCTTGACAATTTTACTATTGCGAAGGGTAGACGTCTTTATCGAAAAGGGACCAGCAAAGTCCGTTCCTACGCCTGCAAAGGGCCTCGCCTCATTGACACGATCAGCAGGCAAGTCTCCCATCTGGGGCTGCATCGTTGGGGCCTTAGTCCGATAGCACGGTATGCAACGGAAGACGATGCTACGAATGGTACGACGAGCCGACAAAATCCAAAACTCTCGCTGCAGAATGGCCAACAGCGCATTGCAACCGGCGTGCGAGTTCTTAATGTGACGATCAGTCACCAACAATTTAATCAAATGGCCCGCCTTGGGCAACAAAAGGGGGTGACGGACCCCATAAGGAAGGCTAGAGTGCCTCAACCGTCCTCCAACACGCAAAAGACCCGTTTCATCCAAAAAGGGGTTCAACTTACTAACGGCTCCCGACAACTTAACTCTACCGGACTTCAAGGTCTCGATCTCCTTCTCAAAGTGTACGGCCTGCACAGAGCGAACCCACAGGAGGAGTGACTCCTGTCGCTCTTGAGGAGAGAGAACCGGTGACAGGCGCTTGTCCCCTGGATTCCTAGAATTGTGACCAAAACGCCTGATCCACGAGGTAACGTTCAACAATTTGTCGAGGGAGCTGTATCGATTCAACAAAATATCAGGATCAAACGGAGGGTCCTTCGTCCCAACAGCGAGCACCTTAAGCCCGGGCAAAGGATCCGACATCAAAACTGGCGTTCGAGGCCAATCATCCTCGGGGCGAGTCAGCCAATCCGGTCCCTACCAAAGGGGGTGCACAATCAGAATCAGGTGGAGGGGCAGCCTTCAACACTGGGCCCATCACCGCAAAGCCAAAGATGGTCGAGACAGCCACCAAACCGTTCGGCTGCAAGACTTTCATATTACCCAACAATATTCTCCCTAGTACATCGGAACCCAATATCAAATGAGTTGTATTAGGGGAATCAAACCGGCGGTCAGCCAAATCCAGGCCTGACGTCAACCGGACAATATCAGGCGACAGCTGACGTTGGGGATGACAGCCCAAAATACTCGTCAGAACAATAGCCGAAGGAAAAAACTTAGGGTCCAAACAACTCACAGGAGTGAGCCCAAATAAGGTTTGTCCCTCAACAGTCGGGATAGGTGTTTCGCCTATTCCATTAATCGTGCCTGAAAAGGCACGGACATCCAGGCTCACCCGACCCGCTAACCAAGACGACAAAAGGCAACCCTGGGCTCCCGTGTCCAAAATGGCACGGACCACAGCAGAGTCCCCCGTGGGTCCCCAGACCCTGACCGATGCCGTTGGCAACAAAACCGTGTCGATCTGGGGAGGTACGTTAGCGGGACAGGCGCCAATTTCCTAGCAATGCCTGGGCGGCGACCGATCGCCGCATCCAGGCTGGGGTCTATCCCGGTGAGGATAGTAATCAAACTCCTCGTCCGCGCGATGTCCCGAGCCGCGCGCCATCGCTGGAGGGGCATATCCCACTTGACGCCTAAGTGGCGGGGGGCGCGTCTCCAAACGGGGACGTTCCGCCAACGGAGGGGAGGGAAGGCGGTGCTGGTCTGGCCAATGTCGCCTACCAGCAGCTGCATAATCGCCTTCACGAGGGGAGGTCAATCGGCGGTTGCGCGGCTCCCGATCAACTGGCGCGGGGGCTGGAGTACGGCGGTCAAAGTTGCAGGCCCCTCCTCGATTCTAAACCGGCGAGCGAGGAGCCCGGTGCTCATCTCCATTATACCCCCCCCTACGCGAACCCCCATCAGAGGCTGGTCTGTCAGAGCGGTTCGCGTTGGCGCACAAAACTTCAAGATGTGAACCCCTACAAATTGAACAAGGGCGGGGGTTGGGGCAATCCCGATGAAAATGATTCCCCAAACATGAAAAGCACAGACGGCGTGCATTGGCAACTCGGCGGCGGGCACTCACGTGCAACTCCTAGAAGGCCGCGCAAGTGACTACGCCATGTCCCGTGGCCTTACAATAGCCGCAAGCAGGATTACTCTGGGTGCCACCAAAACGGGGGGCAGGGCGGCTATCACCAGGCCCGACAGTCCTAGTCCGTCCCTGGGCCCTCGGCCGAGAGGGCGGTTGGCTTGACCCCGTGGCACCACGAGCGTTGTCGAGGAAACGACACTCATCCTCCAAAAATTTGACGAGGTCTTCAAAGGGGGGAAGATGGGTGGCACTATCCCCACCATACTTCTGCTCAAAACGGGACCTCAAGTCTGACGGAAGCCGCTGCAACACTATGTGCACCAAAAGATAGGACCAATAGTCCACCGGCAACTCCAATCGTTTTAAGGCGTTGGTTGCTGCCAGCAATGGATTCAACAGGTCAGCACGCAACGCTGACATTCTGGTGATGGTCGGCAACCCCAAGATCTGGTCAATATGGACATCAGCCAGGCAACGTTTGTTCTGGTATCGTCGGGATAGAAGTTCCAGAGCGGTGGGATAGGCCGAGTCGGTCACCGGCAAGTGCTGCACCAAGGCTCGAGCCTCACCTCCTAGGGCTGACAACAAATAAGCCAACTTCTGGGCCGGTCGGAGGTCAGAGCGCGAATCAACCAAACTGTCAATAAGGTTCCTGAAGCTTAACCAATGGTCCAAGTGACCGTCAAAATGTGGCAGCTCCAGGGTAGGCAGTCTACCCAAAAGTCCAGGGCCTGCAACAACAGAGGTCTCTGTTTTGACCTGGGCAGGGTCCCGACTCTTCAAAATTTCCCTGGCGCGCATACTTATTATGTCACCCAGGTTCAACATCTGGTCATAATCCGCAACAACCTTATCACGGGCTGCTTGACCCAATGCTTCCAGGTCCAAGTCCAAAATCAATTTATTGAAGTGAGCAAACAAAGTGTCAACCGCACTCAATCTCGCATTCAACTGCTCATACCGGGCAAGCGTGGCCTCTTCCAGGTCTAGACGCTCAGCGGTTGCAGCAGCAGAGGCAAACCATCTTAGCTGTGAGGTCAATCCACCAATGGCTTGGTTTACAGCTTTCAATGAAGCCATTGGGACAAATATCAAATAAAACAAATTAAATTCAATTAAATAATCAACAGGAATAATTTTTCCGGACCCAACTACAATTTAAACCAAATAATAAAACTTAGTTTGAATTATTACAAGTTCAAATCCGACCCTGTACAAGCAATACCTTGTTTATACAACAACAAATTACAGTACAAGCCACAAGGAACACTACAGATCATAACATATTATGTCAAACAATCAATGTTAACTATGTTTAATTTGAGTCAGGCTGACTGGCAACAAATCAGACTTCTCAATACTTTAACTCGACAATAAGTGGTGAATTTAACAATTAAACCACGCTCTGCTACCAGATGTGTGAGACTGCACCAACAGACTCACGATGTCCGCGATTACGCGGAGCCCTAATCAAAATAATACTTGTCCAATCGACAAGGGGAAAACAAATATTAGGTCCACTTACCCATCACGTTGGAACCGGAGATGTGGCGTAGTCCCTGGTCACGTCGTATCTGAGTGGGGTGTAAGTGTAAATGTGTTTTGTGTGGTGCATGTAAGTTAGGTCAGATTCGACGGTATTCCAAGGACGCCCCACAGCGCGTACCGTCGACTGCCTGGTCAAACCTTCCAAATTCACACACGTGGCACTTTTCAGTCAATGTCCAACTAAATCTTATCCCGGTTAGCTAACTCAAGTGGGGATTTACAATAGTCCAGCACTAAATTCAGGAAGTTACCGGCGTCCAAACGACACAAAAGCCGGCTACTTAACCAACAAATTATTCGCGGTCACGACGCAAGATGGCGAAATGTCTCAATTTTCACTCAATTATCAACAAAATATCAAACACCGATCAAGATTGTATCGGATTAACATTAACTCAAAGTTTCAATCAATAATTGCCCGACAAAGCGTGCATCAAAAAACAAAAACGCAAGTGACCATTTTTCCAATCAAGATGGCACTGACAACTGAAACGTTATCTGTCAAACGTCAAAAAACTGCGTTCGGAAACTTGTGGGATGAAACAGTGTCCATTATTTTTTAACGCTTCAATACCCGCAATTACAGACACAATTAAAATAACAATGCACCGTGCCTCACGAGGCACGGCTGGGAACATACTCTAACTGACGGACTAAATAGATTTGCAATTTATTGATAATTTATTGATGGTGGAAACTAGCCTATTATGCAACATAGTGACATTTTCATTTATTTATTTATTTGCTGTCGATGACCTGTCTAGAGCTATAATTTAACCAGTGTAAAAGAGATATACAAATATCACCATCTTCTATTTCACTCTTCTATTATTCTGTATATTTTAGTTCCAGTGAAACCTTGTATTTGTTAATTTTGCGTGTCAGTGGTCGCCGGGCGTGGGTTCCTTCCCATGGGGTTCTCGAATCAACCAGATGATTTTAGTTCGAAATTGCGTATTGATTACTCCAAGTACCTGTTGTTAGAGGCGGCTGAATGTTTATTTGATTTATATTCTGGGTAGGAAGTGTTGATAACTTAACTGACTTGTTAAAACATTGTTCAGTAACTTTAATCAGGTATCTATGCGAGTTTTGGTTTGGTGGCAAAAGTAAAGGAAAGATAAACATATTTCATTTACCTAAATTTTTTAAGGTTTATATTATTTTATTAAATTACGGTATTTTACAGACAGGAGGCCGGAGTCTAGTTATGGGAACATGGCTACATGCAGGATACATGTTGGATACAGGCTGTTTATAATTGTCAGAAAAGTAAAATACAATTTTAATCAAATTATCCAATAGGTACTATAACAGTCAGAAGTCGACTGCCAATCTCGCAACACAATGGCAAAGCAATATTAGTTGTACTTATGACCTTCTTCTATAAGAACGTTTGACAACACTTACACATTAGCAACTTGTTGCCCGCTTAAGATTGTTATTACAAATTTCAATGAGTTGTGTAAGTGATACAGTGGCCAAATTGGTTAGCACTGCGCCTGCGCCTCGCATGGCGAGTGTTCGGGTTCGAGTCTCACATCAAACATGAAAAACATTTTTTAAGTATTACATGTGAAATATAAATGCCGAGTTGTTAACAAAATATAATGTTAAAATATATTCCACAACTAAACGAATATTCTTTCGTTTTACAATAATTTTCAATCTTAGCGTCGTTATTAAAATATGAGGGTAGATTTGAAACAAAGTGATAAGTTCACTTTGTTTCAAATCTACCTGCATATTTTAACTACTTTACTAGTTCACATAAATTATTCCACTATTCGCTGTTCTTGGTTGGTGAACATAGTTACGAGCGTTTGTGTTATCTTGCTGTTGCTATTTTAGTATTCTTCTGAATTCAATATGCAGGCTAATATTAGAATTGAAGCTAAGGCAAATATTGTGGCCCTATATTCGACTGGCCTTAATATATCTCAAATATCGAATGAAACCGGTTTATGCGTAAGTTTATTTTTTTAAAATTTTATGTGATGATACCTACAAAATATAATGGTAGACCTAAATCGCTTGTTGCAATTGTGTAATATAGACTTTTTTTTAGAGAGAGACTGTTAGGCGCTGGGTGAAGAGGTTTGAGGAAGAAGGTAGCCTGAAGAGTCGTGAGAGGAGCGGAAGACCACCTCTTATTAGCCAGCCTCAGCGACGTTATATGGTAGCTGAATATGAGACGAATGGTTTCATCCCAACAACTCGTTTTGCCGATGAGTTCGGCAGAATCAGTGTGAATATGTGGGGGTGGATAAGTGCTCAAGGGCCCGGTGAATTAAGTTTTATATCGACGAGAGCCAACAGTGCCAACTATGTGGAAGTGCTGAATGATGTAATGTTGCCTACGGTGCGTAATATCTACCCCGCAGAAGACTTAGAAGAGATAAGTTTTGTGCAAGACAATTGTCCTATTCACCGTGCCAGCATTGTTCGCGAATGGTTTAGCAATCATCCGGAAATTAAAGTTATTCCTTGGCCAGCTCGGTCCCCTGACTTAAACCCTATAGAAAATGAATGGGGTTTAATGGTGCAAAGATGGGAAGCTCGGGACGAGAGATGCCCTGAGCTACTCAAATCCCATTGCATGCAATTATGGGATAGTTTGCGTGGCACAAATGTCTGTGCAAATATTGTGGCGTCTATGCGTCGACGTCTCATTAGCTGTATCGAGGCTAACGGAGGTCATACGAAATATTAAAAATCCTAAACAGGTAGGGTAATTTTATGTCAGGGGACATAGTGACCGTAACTTAAACAAATTAGTATTTATATTATTGTAAAATTGAGGTTAAGTTTCAATCCTCTTTTCATTGAGAAAATGAATAGTTAAATTTAACCTCTTAAATGATGTCAGAATTTTCATAATATCTATATTATGTAACCTTAAATATGATTTTTAACATTCTATACTACAATAATAACATAAGTAAGTGTAAAGGACTTCTTTTATAAAAAAAATAATAATATTACTTGTTTGTTTCATTTATTATCATTATTGTAATAATAAATTACCTTTATAATATATTTATTATAATATCTATTTGTTCAAAATAACTTACAAAAATAAATTATTAAACATAATTAAATAAAACATAAAAAACCGGTCCATCTTGGATTCGAACTCACATCTATCCCGATCACACTAGCCTCGTTACCGATCTAGCTAATGTTAACTTACGCAAACTTGTCAAAATTTTGCATTACTATGAAAAAAAATATCAGACGGTGATAAAAAGAAGTTACTGATATTGTCATCCTTGTCTAACATTGACCACATCTATATTATTACTCGTAGCGATGCTACACGACATGTTAATTTGTTAGCGTTGGAACATCACTCACACGGATAAATATGCGTATGTGTGTATAGGCGCCGGAGCCCGTATAGCGCAAACGATAATGTGCATTGCGGTGGAAGTGGAATTTTGACCTTTGACTGTACATAACTATAATCCATACTTAATAATATTGTAAATGTGAAAGTAACTCTGTTTGTCTGTTACCTTTTCACGACTTGATTATATTTGGCAAGAAGATAGATTATACTTATCTAAGGAAGGACATTGGCAATTTTTTTTCTCACACGTACTTACTACATTATAAACATTTATTATATTATTAACATATAATTACGTAAGTATATCAAATTAAGACATCATTTCAAGTTGATTAGAACAAAAGCGAGCCTAACTCAAAATTAGTTACTTATTTGTTGTTCCCATATTTATTATAGTCTATTAGTGTTAACCCTACTATTGGATTCACTCAGAGATCTGAACAGGGGATTCTTTATGCAAAGAAAGCTGGATCTAAATCTCGTGAAGACATTGGTTAGGAAACGTAATCACACCCACAACGCCCCTGCGTCTGAGGAGACAGAGAATTCAATTGTAGGTACAGTCGAGGACTTTAATTGATGAACCACTTGCCACTATTCGTATTTTAGCCGTGTAATGCAAATCGGGTTTAGTCGGTAATATTCGTACTCGTGAATGTATAAAAGTGCAAAATTGGAAAGTATTGAAAGTAACTTATCAATTAAAGTCCTCGACTCTACATGTTTTATCCGTTTTCACTTAAAAAGGAGCCTGCTATTCTCTAAAAATTTTTTCACACCACCTGCTCGAAAATGTCAAATTATATGTCAAGCAACCTTAACCTAAAGTGAGTCATTAGTGGCCGGGGGCACAGCCGGTCAATAATGTTGTACTGGATTTCATTATGACCCGCTGGTCAATAATGTGATTTGAATTTGGAATCTCACATGCTCAGCTAAATTGGCAGTATAGTACTAACAAACACCCTTTGGTGCCAGAAAGAGGAAAGCTATTCTCGATACCCTTACTTACTACGCGTGGATGATATTCTCGACTTCCTACAAAATCATAACGACTGCTTCTTCATATCGACGTAAGACATAATATTGGTGCCGATTCCCTTGTTTACAAACTAAACCAAATTTAAGTTCAGTGCATCTTTTTCTTTATATTTCATTAAGAAAAGGACAGAAGATACATTTTAGTTATGTTCTGTCAAATTAATCAGCGCCATACAAGTTTTAGACGCGATTAAAAAGTTGACTACTAAAATTACATCAAATTATGTCAGGTGCTGACTAATTTGACAGGATTAAACTAATATTTATCTTCCGTCCTTTTCATAATGAAATAGAAAGAAAAAGATGCATTCAACTTAAACTTAGTTTAGTTTGTGAACAAGGGAATCGGCACCATTGTAAGAATTAGTCAAAAAGTCTGACAACCAGTCTTACCAAGAGGTATCGTATTACCCGGTACTAACTGGGTTGTGGAGGTCAGATAGGCAGTCGCTCCATGTAAAATACTGGTATTCAGCTGCATCCGGTTAGACTGGAAGCCGACCCCAACATAGTTGGGAAAAGGCTAGGCAGATGATGATGTAAGAATAATTAGATAACTACGAACCATTTTTTAAAAGGAATGGAATAACTTTAAAACTGGCATTAATAATAACAAATACCGTACCGCGCCGTAATACCGTAATAGTAATTGGCTGTAACATTAGTTAATTATTCTTACTGTTTGTTTATTTAATAAATACTTTGTTTTTCGTACTATGGCTATTATTTTCTCACAGTAGGTGTAAAAAGTAGAGTATCGTCCTCTGGGCTAAAGGTGTCTTTGCCTTGGGCTAGCTTGAATCCCTCGCTGCATTCAGGATTCTTGTATTAACTCCCTCGCTTCACTCGTGAGTTAAACTCTTAACTCCCTCGTTGCGCTCGGGAGTTAAACCCCGAATCCTTCATTGCGCTCAAGATTCAATATGACGCCCGTGACATAAGACACAACTTTAGCCCCTCGGTGCATAATCTACTATTAGAGAGGCGAACCACGCGATGTATTGAGTAGTTGATGCTTTCGTGGTTTCCGGTTTGTTCTCATAGTTAAAGTAGTTCGTAATAATGAGAACCATGTCTCTTTACGAGATTTTCAGTTATTTTTAATACAATTATGAGTAATCGACGTTACCTTCCTGAAAAGAAGTTTGTGAGTTTGTTTTTTTTTTCTTTTTTAGGGTTCCGTACCCAAAGGGTAAAAACGGAACCCTATTACTAAGACTTCGCTGTCTGTCCGTCTGTCTGTCCGTCTGTCCGTCTGTCTGTCACCAGGCTGTATCTCATGAACCGTGACAGCTAGACAGTTGAAATTTTCACAGATGATGTATTTCTGTTGCCGCTTTAACAACAAATACTAAAAACAGAATAAAATTAATATTTAAGGGGGGCTCCCATACAACAAGCGTGATTTTTTTGCCGTTTTGTCTAATGTATAGATAATGGTACGGAACCCTTCGTGCGCGAGTCCGACTCGCACTTGGCCGGTTTTTTCTTTTTATCTGTCTACAAACATTCTGATAAGTCATTTCTACGTGGTGCTTGCTTGTAATATGGAATACCCGGCCAAGTGTGAGTCGGAATTGCACACAAAGATTTCGTAGCTTCAAAAAATATAATCATCATCATCATATCAGCCCGGAATCACAAAAAAGAAAAAAAAAAAAAATCTATTTAACACTCATTCATATGTCATGTGTATGTATGGTTGTGTAATGTATGTGTAAAGTATTTTATATATCCTTGAAGTTTATCTTAGTATTAATTACAATTATTTTCAGATATACATACCACTGCTGGTCTCTGCATCACACAAAGATTGACTGGTAGAAAGTGCCTATGGCATTAAGTCCACCTCTGTACTTTGTGCTTGAAGTGTTAAATATGACTATAATTTTAACTCAACAGGAAAACTATGAAGAATATGTTTTTTTTTTTTTAATATCGCTGGACATTAACACACAGCGCCATCTAGTGCCACACTAAGCAACGAGGCTTCAGCTTACTGTACTCTAACTTTTTTTTTCTTGTGGTCCCAAAATACCACTCAAAAATATTTAAGGGGAATCCGGGACATGGGTCCTGGTCCCGAAAGCCCCCCGACCCGTGGATACCAGATAGTTGATATACTACATAGATACTTTTTGTTTGTAAATACATACTTATTATACATATAAACATCCATGACTTGGAAACAAATGTCCATGCTCATCACACAAACATTTGCTCCAACCGGGATTCGAACCCGGGACCCTATGAACGTAAGGCAGCGTCACCACCGCCGCGCCAATCGGGTCGTCAAAAAAAATCACATGTTTTATCCGTTTTTCACTTAAAAAGGAGCCTGCTATTCTCTAAAATTTTTTTGAGTTATGCGAACACGATGTATTGAGTAGTTGATGCTTTCGTGGTTTCCGGTTTGTTCTCATAGTTAAAGTAGTTCGTAATAATGAGAACCATGTCCCTTTACGAAGTTTTTAGTTATTTTTAATACACTTATGAGTAATCGACGTTACCTTCCTGAAAAGAAGTTTGTAAGAGTATTTAACTGTCTACAAACATTCTGATAAGTCATTTCTATGTTGGTGCTTGCTTGTAATATAGAAAACCCGGCCAAGTGAAAGTCGGAATTGCACACAAAGATTTCGTAGCTTCAAAAAATATAATAAAAATATCTATTTAACACTCATGCATATGTCATGTGTATGTATGGTTGTGTAATGTATGTGTAAAGTATTTTATAACACATTTGCTCGTAAAGGGTCTCTGTAGTGTATTGACTAAAGTGTTGGTTGTCTCATGCGCCTACGTCACGCGTCAGTCGTGCTCCGGCAGTTAAGCGGGGTAGTTGTGTAGTGCGATTGTATGCGTGTTGTGGTGTTGGTGAGCCGTAAAATAATCCAAAAGGCAGGACAATACATGTGGCGACGAGGACAAAAGTGAGTACACAATAATAACAACCATTTAAAGAAAAAAAGATGGAAAGATAGTCATGTGATAAAATGAAGTAAACAAGTTACGTCATTATTACGAACCGATTGTTATAAACGTTAGTTATTGATACCAATACAGTTGCATCTCGGCTTATATAACGACTGTCGAACATTTTACCAACATTTTGCTAGTATTATACAATGATAGGTAATTGGATAATAACAACAATATTTATATACCTACTTCAAGTGTATAATCATAGTTTTGGTTTAGTAAACAACAAACCTTTAGGAAATTAAGTGAAAAACATATTTAGATTGACTACCTACCTTTATTCAATTATACCTATCCTGCTTAATTATGGAGAGTAGGTACAAGTAATTGTTTTGGTTGTAAGGATAATTTTGCTTGTGTTTAGTTACCTATCCAGGTAAATAGCAAGAGTTACAATAAAACCGTTGACCATTAAGTCGGTACCTACCTAACTCACGCAGATTAGAATTGATCTGCTTCACTAAATTAATGCAAAACTGTGTGTGACTAATGACACTATGTAATGTGACTATGTAATGTGAGATACAAGGTAGTGTGCATACAAGGTAGTGTGACTATGTAATGTGAGATACAAGTGTTTACTTACACTAAGCAGATTAAACTCTGATCATTAAATTGATATTACCTAATTAAATAAAAAATAGAACCTAATAAGTACGTGAGGTACATACACTAAGCAGATTAAACTCTGATCATTAAATTGATATTACCTAATTGAATAAAAATAGTACCTAATAAGTTTATGCGGTACCTACACTAAGCAGATTAAAATCTGATCATCAAATTGATACATTTGTTGATATAAACAACTAAGTATTAAAAATATAGCGGATAAAAGTAATCCGATCATTAAATTGATACGAGAGAGACAACGTGTTACTGAGGTTTATAGTTTTTATAATACAAGCAAAGTATTTATGTGGATGTAATTTGGAGTGCAAATAATCACAATCACGCTTATAAAACTCACCCAGTGATATGTGTGATGTGTGTGTACGTGATTCTGCTATTTTTAACAAAAAATCATGATCAAATCAATATCACGCCTTTATTTCTCTTATATTTAAGAGATAGGCAGAGGTGTTTAATAGTGGTTACTTTGGATAATTTCAAAACATAATGAAGCAAGTAAGCTGGCGTAGTGCCTGAAATAGCAAAGTTATGTTTTAGTTTTTTTATGCAGTGTAAACAGTTTATACTGATCATTAAATTTATATTATGGAAGCAGCATAGCTGGTCATTTAATTGACACTTTTTGACAATATTCAGGGGAATTATATCCTCAACAGCTTTTTTTGGTAATTAAACTGACGTGATAAAAGTGAGAAATGTAAAGTAAATAACACAGTCATTAGCTAAATAAAAACCAAAAGCAGTAGAACATTCCTACTGGTCATTCAATTGACAGTTGTGAAATAACAGTGATGGCAGTAGAGTATACCTACTGGTCATTAAATTGACAAGTCATCAAAGGATGACAGTTATTGCAGTAGAATATATCTACTGGTCATTAAATTGACAAGTCATCAAAGGATGACAGTTATTGCAGTAGAATATATCTACTGGTCATTAAATTGACAAGTCATCAAAGGATGACAGTTATTGCAGTAGAATATATCTACTGGTCATTAAATTGACAACAAGTCGTCAAAGGATGACGGTTATTGCAGTAGAATATATCTACTGGTCATTAAATTGACAAGTCATCAAAGGATGACGGTTATTGCAGTAGAATATATCTACTGGTCATTAAATTGACAAGTCATCAAAGGATGACGGTTATTGCAGTAGAATATATCTACTGGTCATTAAATTGACAAGTTATCAAAGAATGACGGTTATTGCAGTAGAATATATCTACTGGTCATTAAATTGACAAGTCATCAAAGGATGACGGTTATTGCAGTAGAATATATCTACTGGTCATTAAATTGACAAGTTATCAAAGAATGACGGTTATTGCTGTAGAATATATCTACTGGTCATTAAATTGACAAGTCATCAAAGGATGACAGTTATTGCAGTAGAATATATCTACTGGTCATTAAACTGACAAGTCATCAAAGGATGACAGTTATTGCAGTAGAATATATCTACTGGTCATTAAATTGACAGTAACCGCAGTAGATTGTATCTACTGGTCATTAAATTGACAGTAACCGCAGTAGATTGTATCTACCGGTCATTAAATTGACAGTAACCGCAGTAGATTGTATCTACTAGTCATTAAATTGAAAGTAACTGCAGTAGATTGTATCTGCTAGTCATTAAATTGACAGTAATTACAGTAGATTGTATCTACTAGTCATTAAATTGACAGTAATCGCAGTAGATTGTATCTACTGGTCATTAAATTGACAGTAACCGCAGTAGATTGTATCTACTGGTCATTAAATTGACAGAACCGCAGTAGATTGTATCTACTGGTCATTAAATTGACAAGGTGAAGGAAAACGTATTGAGGAAACCGGCATGTCCTAGAACAAATACTTCAAAAGACATGTGACACTTACCATGCACTGTTTTCGCGTGGTAGGTTAAGGGCATCCATTAAATTGGAAGCATTGGGCATCTGTTAAATTGGAAGCAATGAGCAACCATTAAATTGGAAGTATTGGGCATCAGATTGGAGAAGAATGAATCCCAATTATCATCATCATCACTATCGTCATTTCAGCCGAGAGACGTCCACTGCTGGACGTGGGCCTCCCCCGGGTGTCACCCCATTGGCCGGTCCCGTGCGACTCTTATCCAGCGGATCCCCGCAACCTTCACGGCGCATCAAACGGCGCATGGCTATTACCAGATCCTCCATCGATCGGCTTGGAAAAATATGGAGAAGCAGAAACATCACAAAGGCCACTAAAGTGAGACTTATCAGGGCTTTAGTTTTTCAGTCAAGTCAAAACTCCACTCAATGGTCCACTCCACGAGTGCACAAGAAAAGCCATAGTACGGGAGGGATGGCGACGGGTTGTGAAGCTTGCCACCACCCCTGATGTGACGATCACGACCACTCTGCAAAAAGTGTGACGACGAAGAAAAAGAAGATCTAATCACTGACAACATACACTGGTCGTGGACTTCGTTTTGTGACGCTGCGGTGGGTTGGACGAGGGGATGCCGCGCGGCTTCCCGAGGGCTGCCCGGCCGAGTCGGATTCGACGGTTGGCCTCTTTCTCGAAATTGAACCTGCCTGGCTGGACCGTTTATCCCGGGTACACGTAATATAAAGTAAAGTGTGGCGTCTCCAATCTTGATGGGAGTGGGTGTTACAAGGGCGTTTAATGTGACCTTGGTATTGTCCATGTTCATTTTGGGACCTACTCTTTCGGAAGCTCTGCTGAGGTCATCGAGCGTTGTGCTGGGGTCCTGCAGGATCTTAGCCGTGGCCGCTGTATTGCCGGCGTGCCGAGGGTGGGTGATGTGCTCGCCGTTGGCGTTGGTGCCTGGCCCTCTCCGGTCCGGAACCTTCGGGACGTCATCCGGTGCGGTGGTGAGTAGTTTCGGGGATGTGACGTCTCCCTGTCTCACGCCTCGCTGCAGAAGGATAGGCCCAGAGAGACTGGGCGTATATAAAACAATCTCTTCAGCTTTACAGTATTGATATAGATGTAAATATCAGATTGTATACAAAGATATAGCCTGATAGAGAAGGAAGAAGTTTTGCTCTTGTCTGGGCTATCAATCATTTAAACATCTTTACTTTATGATGCAATTTGATTACCGACCACAAAAAATTGAAGATATAATATAATATTGCTAAAAGTCAAAGAGGTAAGAGAAATTCTCTCAGTATATCTCATGTTGTATGAAGGAGAATGCTCATGGATATATGGAATCCCGTACCATGCTGCGTCAAAATCAAACTTTATTTATAGTCGACACTTATCGTATTAACCCCTACAAGAGTTCTTCTAATAAAATCGGAGTTTCGGAGTAATTTTATAAAATCGAAAATAATTATTGTAGTAAATAAGTTGTAATAAATAATTTGGTAAATGATTTTGCAGCAAACATCATAGGTATTTATTGTAAAAAGAAACTGTTGGAATGACTGGTTAGTCGATTTATCAAAACAGTTTCTATAACATGCCATGCATCTCCAAAGAGATTTAAAAAGACTTATACAAGTTGTACATCTCTATGACCGGTTGTGTGAACGTCATGTAAAGGGAGTAAAACAATATTCATACTTCTATACCTTAAATTATATTCCATGTACAAAAAAAAAAAAAAAAACAGATTCTTTATGCGTAATGGCGGAAAAATAATAATAAAAAACAAAAAAAAAAATAGAGTCATTAGGAAAAAATCATATAATATAGGTTATAATTCCCGGTCCGAGTAGTGTTGAGTCAGAAAGACTGGTAGGAGAGTTTGCTAGACTATTAAACTATGTACAATAGCACACCACATTCTGTGACCGAAAGAACCCCATCAGAACTTTTCTTCAATAGAAAATTTAGAGATAAATTACCTATGGTTAGTGGTACAAAGGAGAGTATATCACAGGATACTGAGGTTAAGGATAGGGATCAAGAAAGAAAAGAAAAAGGAAAGGAAAATGGAGATAGGAAACGGAAGGCTGAAGAATGTGACTTAACACCAGGAGATAAAGTGTATATCAAAAACATGAATAGAGAAAATAAATTAAGCTTGGAGTACAATCCAGAAACACACACAGTTGAAAATAAGAAAGGAGGAGATATCACGGTTCGAAATGATGAGACTGGTCAAATTCCTAGAAGGAATGTAGTGCATTTGAAAAAAATCAAGGAGAATGGAGTGTGTGCCAAAATCGAAATGAAATCAACGACGAAGAAAAATGGACGTTTAAACCTAACCTTACTCCACCTAAATAATGTTAAGTTTTGATTTACCTTTAATAATACATCAATTATATTTGATTAATTTAGAAAACAAATTTATAATCACACTTGATGAAAACCTCATTACATACATAAAAACGTCTTATAATTTAGATTTACTAATAAATAGATAATTAATAAAAAAAAAATAATCAAAACAAAAAAGGGATGTAGTGTATTGACTAAAGTGTTGGTTGTCTCATGCGCCTACGTCACGCGTCAGTCGTGCTCCGGCAGTTAAGCGGGGTAGTTGTGTAGTGCGATTGTATGCGTGTTGTGGTGTTGGTGAGCCGTAAAATAATCCAAAAGGCAGGACAATACAGTCTCTTATTTCACCCATTTCAATATTGTAATGTATCTCATTACGTACTTGTGCAGTAATGTAATGTACAACCACAGAGTATCTATATAGACGCACGGTTTATCAATATGCTCCGTCAAAAGGGAACGGTACTTTTTTAAATCTTAGCAAAGAGTTTTTATGTCAGAAAAGTGGTCAACATTTTATGTATAAAATTAACTGTGGGGGATGAAATATAATAAATAAACATTTAATTCTTTAATTTAATTAATTTTGACAGTAAATTACAACCATTTATCTGTAACAAAAACACAAAAATATTAATTTACTTTAATATTAATCCTGGCTGTTTTTTGTGTCTTTTCCTTAAAAAATAGCGCTGATGCGCGCGAATTCTAATTTGTGAATAAGTCAAAGATTTATTCGTTTAAGAAAGTCCGAGTTTTATTTATTTCCTCGCAAATATGTTATAAACGTCGTATGACATGCGTGCGCTTTGATAATTATAGCCTCTGCTTTATTATAGCCCTCGCCTACGGCTCGGGCTAGCAATATCGCCTCGGCTGTAATTTTCAACTTACCGCACTTATATCATAATGTACTATTATATATCCTTGAAGGTTATCTTAGTACTAGCGGATGTCACGCGGTTTCACCCGCGTAGTTCCCGTTCCCGTGGGAGTACGGGGATAAAATGTAGCCTATATCACTCAGGGTGAATGTAGCTTTCTAATGGTGAAAGAATTTTTGTAATCGGTTCATTACTTCCGGAGATTACCCCCTACATACAAACTTACAAACAAATGTTACATCTGCTCCAACCGGGATTCGAACTCAGGAGCCTAAGAACGTAAGGCAGCCTCACTACCGCTGCGCCATTCGGGTCGTCAAATTACTGCTGCAGTTTCCCGAAAGGTCCCATATTATCTCAAAAACCAATAACAAAACATTTTATTCAAACCAATTTTTGTTGAAAAGTCTTTGTAACTTCTACAAACCCACATTTTTTAGGATACAATTTTTAAGGCTTTCGAAGCGAATATCTCGACAACCATAGAACAACAAGTTTAAGAAAAAATGTATTAAGAACCTCGATATTATTTTACAATTTCAAGGGCTGTCGATAGAAAACCCACACGCGGATTACTTTTTCAACCCTCACGTGTATGGAGGGCCACCCCTATATTATTTTTTTCATAATTTCACATCACTATTGTGTAACGGTTCATAGAAGACATCTACGCTGCAAACAACGGTATGGTGCCATGCCAACAGTCTCAACAGATGTAAGAGTTCAGTTTTTTGCCATTTGGCTACGGAACCCTAAAAATCTCACTAGGTAAAAATACCTCGCAAACCTGAACCGTGTCCGTTAAATGCCTTAATATGAGTCCCAATTATGCATTTAGGATGCTGTTGGGATTGCCTCGGTTTTGCAGTGAATCAGGTAGGTGTGTTTGCTAAGGCCGGCTTGTTTTACAGCAATAGTGGACAGCCTTCTGAATTACCCTCGCACAGAGGGTTAAATGTCCTCTTGTGAGGTACCGGGATTCCGTCCACGGATCTGAAGGTGACCTTTTTAATATTTATTTTAACAGGACAATAATAAGTAGGTATTATGTGCTAACAATTCATGGAATGTAAATGAACTATTTTGAAATAAATTGTTTGCATATTTATACCCCTACACTCACGCCTTTTTCCCATGGCCATGGGGGTAAGCAGAATCTACAGGACGCCAACCGCTACGATCCTGACATACTTACTGCTTATATTTGTTTTTTACGTCAGCCTATTCTATCCCACTGCTGGGCAAATGCCTTCCCCATGGCTTTTCAATCCTGTTTACGATTTGCCCTCTCCGTCCTGCCTCGGTTACGACGGCCGTTTTCAGACGAAGGTGGGTCCTTATAAATGATTTAATATAGGTAAATAAAACGCAATAATTATGTAGAATGTAATGTTTTTATTAATCACATTGTTCCGGTAGATTCAGTAAGTTAATAAAACTTACTTGTTGACATAAATAAACATGTTCCCGTTACCATTAGCTACAGCTAAATGTGAAACATTTGAATTTGGTGCTACGTTAATAGTACTTGGTAGTACGTTTCCTGCAATTTTCTTAAGCAGATCTATTAATTTTTCGTAGAGTCCTCTTTCATTTGTATTTATTATTGAATTTGAAATGTTTACAGGGCTGCAGGATTTACAGGTGGCTGGTGTTGTGCGGTTAGTTTGATCTGTGGTGTCGGTAGTGTTGTCTGGATTATATTGATAAGGCCCAGTTGTGCTCGTGGGATTCCAGGGATATTCATCAGCAGGTGTTGCAGTCGAAGTCGTTGTGCTCCTAGTATACCAGGGATATTCATCAGCAGGTGTTGCAGTCGAAGTCGTTGTGCTGCTAGGATACCAGGGATATTCATCAGCAGGTGTTGCAGCCGAAGTCGTTGTGCTCCTAGTATACCAGGGATATTCATCAGCAGGTGTTGCAGTCGAAGTCGTTGTGCTCCTAGGATACCAGGGATATTCATAATAAGGTGTTGCAATCGAGGTATATTTACCAGCATCAGTTGTGCTCGTGGGTCGTGTAGCAGCAGTTGTGGTCCAGGGATACCAAGTATCATATTGATGAGCCGAAGTTATTGATTCTCTCCAGTCCCACCAATTACGCCAGTGGGGCCAGTAGGGATAATCCTTACCGTATTTGGACCACCAGTCAATTGGTCTTGTGTTGGTGGTAGCAGCTTCTGTGGGTTTATTTTCTTCTGCGGAACTTGTCTCGGGGAAGTGAGCTGTTAATATTCCGTTTTCTAAAGTTACAAATCCAGCCCTGCCGCTGTACGAGCCGTGCCGTATTTTTGCAGTTGTAGTATTAGAGTCTTCAACTGTTCTTTTGTACCAGGAATCCGGTGTTGTTGTTGTATTAGAGTGGGAAAGTTTACGCCAGTACGAGTCGTTGGATATTCTTGTAGTGAATTTTTCAGAGACTTTGTTGTACCAGGAATCCGGTGTTGTTGTTGTATCAGAGTGGGAAAGTTTACTCCAGTACGAGTCGTTGGATATTCCTGTAGTGAATTTTTCAGAGACTTTGTTGTACCAGGAATCCGGTGCTGTTGTTGTATCAGAGTGGGAAAGTTTACCCCAGTACGAGTCGTTGGATATTCTTGTAGTGAATTTTTCAGAGACTTTGTTGTACCAGGAATCCGGTGTTGTTGTTGTATTAGAGTGGGAAAGTTTACCCCAGTACGAGTCGTTGGATATTCTTGTAGTGAATTTTTCAGAGACTTTGTTGTACCAGGTATTTGGTGTTGGTGTTATATGTGTTAAAAGTTCTGGTTCAGGTGTTACGCTAAACGAGTCATTCGTTTCGGTGATAGGGGTTGGTTTATAATCATCTTCAGTTGTAGATAAGATTGTTGTGTCATTTTCTACGCCAACTGGTACGGAGTAGCTGTAATTATTCTCGACTGCAAATGATTCCGACCCATTTTTGTCACTGTAAAAAATCCTTAATCATTACTCTGTGTAGTTTTGGGTTAAAAACTCGTTAGATCTAGATTTGTGCAAAACAGTGCATCTCTAAATTAAGGAAGATGTGAAATAAAATTCCTAAAACATAACCCAACCCATTAGGTGGAAGTAAGCCCTAAGTTAACAACTGCCAACAACTTTAAAAATACCTACAGATAGTTTAAAAAACCGGCCAAGAGCGTGTCGGGCCACGCTCAGTCTAGGGTTCCGTAGTTTCCCGTCCGTCACAATAAGTGTTCTCACTTATGAGTTTAAAGGTGGGTATCCATTATGTAAAAATGCTTGCATATACGAATATACTACAAACTTAGTCCAGAAATTATTTTGTACAACTTTTTGTCTTTTTTGTACAAAAACTGTTGTTTCCATCAAGTTCAAAATGATTTTCCTAGAAAGTCCTTATAAAGTTCTACTTTTCAGATTTTTTTCATATTTTCTAAACTTATGGTTCAAAAGTTAGAGGGGGGGGGACACATTGTTTTTTACTTTTGGAGCGATTATTTCCGAAATTATTGACATTATCAAAAAATGATTTTAGGAAACCCCTATTGATTTTTAAATACCTTTCCAACAATATATCACACGTTAGGGTTAAAATTAAAAAAAAAATCACTTCCCACTTTACATATAGGGGGGCTACCCTAATAAAACATTTTTTTCCAATTTTTATTTTACCACTTTGTCGGCGTGATTGATATACATATTGGTACCAAATTTCAGCTTTCTAGTGTTAACGGTCACAGAGATTAAGCGAGGACGGACAGACGGACGGACAGACATGGCGAAACTATAAGGGTTCCTAGTTGACTACGGAACCCTAAAAACACCAAAAACGTGAGTAGAAAAGATAGACATGCTTAAAAGATCCAAAAGTCTTTAGAGTATTTGTTAGATACTTTCTAATAGTATGGGATCCATATAACATCCCATCAATCGGTAGTATAAGCGGTTCCCACATGACACCGCTTGTCCTCAGCACGGTCGCGCGGCCATACAAGTCAATTACGACGTGAGATCCGCTTCACCGCCCGACCGCGCGGACGGGTGGTGCGTCCTGTGAGAATCGCCTCTTTTGCGTTGCAGTGGAATTAGGGTTCAACCTCATCTGGTAGCATCTGGAATCTCACTTTTCCATGCAATCGGCATCTCTCTGTTTCTCGTTTAAACAGTTTGATAAAAAAGTCAATCACGATCACTTACGTGCTGGTATTCGCGATTGGTATATTAAACCGGTTCAAGTAGTCGTCCCAATAGTCGCCTCCATCGTTTTCAACAGGTAAAGTTTCTGTGTTGTACAACTGAAATAAGGAACAACAAACATTGTTATTTGTACCATATGTCCCTCAATGGCAACAAACGTGTTTATGTTTTCGTTTGTCGCCAGTGGCTACAATCGGGTTTTTTTTTGTTTTACGAATGCGGATCATAAAGCACTATAGTCAATAACAACAATGTTTACGACTGTCCCTTTAAACTTATTTTGAAATCATTCTATCACCGGGCAACAAAATTTGTCCAACTTACCAGTTACTCACCAATATTTGAAATTAAAATTAAATAACAATGTAGATATACAACTTAAAAAAGTAAAACAAAGAATTAAGAAAAAATATAATGAAAATGTAAGAAATAAAGATAACTTTAGAATAGGACAAGAAGTATGATTCAAAAAAGAACCAAATAGTAATAAATGGCTTAAAGGAAAAATTGTAAAAGATAATAATTATTATAGATCGTATGATGTCAAACAAATTTGTCTACGTCCCAATTGCCCGGTGATAGAAATCACCGGGCCATTGGGACGTAGACAAATTTTGTTTACGGTCGAACGGCCCACGATAGTTGCCTAGGTTGATCTATGGATGGGTGACTACTAATTACATACCGAGTTTCCTCCGTGCCTCGGAAAGCACGTTAAGCACGGCTGTCATTTGTAGATCTTTGACAGTCGTTACTGCTAGTCAGTGGCAAAACGTCTGACAACCAGTCTTACCAAGGGGTATCGTATTACATAGTATTAACTGGGTTGTGGAGGTCAGACAGGCAGCCGGTCCATGTAAAATACTGGTATTCAGCTATAATACATCCGGTTAGACTGGAAGCCGACGCGAACACAGTTGGGAAAAGGCTAGGCAGATGATGATTTGTACAAGTAACTGTACAACTGTACGGTTTTGGGCATTTGCTACCAGTCTACCTTAGGGTTATACAGAGATAAAACATAGTAGCCGAAGCAATAGATTTTCAAGAAAATGTCTAATAATATAAAAAAGAAAAAACTACTTTGTGGTTTTTTTACCGGCTTGTTAGTATTTTATGCGCTGATATAGCGCTCATCCGATAAAACTTTGCCAATTTATATCTTGCACGAATGTAAATGGAAGCTAGTTTAAATATGTAAGTATTCATTCTTTTATTTTATGTACAAATACAAGAATGAACAAAACATCCTGTTTAAGAGAGATAAATACATGATCGGACTACTACAGCAAATCTGCCAACTTGTACCCGAGCGACGACGGCTTGACGTCTTTATCACATACTTTATTTTATCACTATTTAAAAAAAATATAGCCTATGTTACTTCCTGATAATTTTGCTTTCTATTAATGAAAAAATGTCGGTCCAGAAGTGTCGGAGCTCATTACACAAACAAAGAAACAAAAATCTTTCCTCTTAATCTATATATACATAAAAAATTGCCAGGGTGTTAAAGAATAACCAACAGAACCCATTTCCAGCATTTTTGGAATTTTTGTCTGTTTATCTGTTTGTCTGTTTCAATGATCAAGCATCACGTAAAATATACGAAACCAATATAGATAACTTTTATACATATAAATTGTGCGTATCTTGAGGTATTATTTAGTTTTTGTTTCATCGTAATCGGGTAATTCTATCAGAAGGTATATGAATTTAAAGTGTTCAAGAAAAACTAATCATCAAATGTATGATGCAGTCACATTTATTGTACTAAAATGGTAATAATGACTAAAATGTGCTCACCAGATAACTTTGAAATCGACTGACCGGCTTTATAAAAGTTATTATAGCTTATTAAGGTACTCTAGATTAGTCTACATGACGCTGATTTGAAAATTTACATCATGATTTCTGTGCATTATATTTTAGCAGTTTTGGTTCTTGGTCGATAGATGGCGTTGTTCATTTCACTCCATTTACTGAATCGAATGACCCTCGCCCGTGTCAGTTGCCTGAAGATTGGTTTTTTAACCGACGTTACAAAAAGAAGGAAGTTCTCAATTCGACGCATATATTTTTTATGTAAATGAAAATGAAAATGAAATCTTTATTTGTAGCTACATAGGTTGTACAGGGGTGTTCCAAATAAATATTAATAGCGAGTCCATCGATGCCTTGCGTTGAAGCATACAAATTAAATCCATACTTAAAATCTGTTAGTAGTATCACAACGCATAACTTTTTACAGAGAAGTCCGATTTACATGGTCCTTTTTTTGTGAAAAGCTTAGGTATATCTCAAAGTTGGTCCCATTTATAATTGAAAAATCGTGTTTGGGCTAATTTCCTGAACTTTTGACCTAGCTGGAGTATGACTGTCGTCGAGTGTAAGGCGAGCTGTAGAGGCAATCCCTTATTTGGAAAAACATAAGTAGATTATATCGGAGACATTAAATTGTTACCAACTTGAATCTATACTTATATTATAAAGCTCAAGAGTTTGTTTGTTTGGTTGGTTAAACGCGCTAATTTCAGGAACGAATGATTCGAATTAAAAAAAAACTTTTAGTGTTGAATAGTCTATTTATCGAGGAAGGCTATAGATTATCTAACATCACGCTACTACCAATAGGAGCGAAGCATCAATGATAAATGTTGCAAAAACGGGGTTTTTTTTTTGAGAGCTTCCGTTGCGAGCGCTGCATAAACGGTTGAAGTTACGCAACAATCATGTGTAAGGGAATTGTTCCCCATAAAAATTTCAAAAAAAACCGCGATAGCATAATAATTATGTTTATCTTTTAAGGTTGAGTCACACTCTCTCTAACCCTCTCTTTCTCTCTCATGTCACGCAGACGAAGTTGCGCGGGTTAGCTAGTAATTAATATTATTAAGGGGACTACAGGAGCTAAACGCGAGTTTTATAATGCAAAAAAGCATATGATTCACTGCAATAAACATACCCAGAAAAATATATCATATTCTTCAGGATTATGCTAGTATGATAGTGTTTTGAAAACATAATACAACTAATTTTACTCGATAAAAGAAAAAAATCACGAACTTATCTCCAAAAAACTCTTTTAACGAGTAAAAACCATATTAAAATACATGCGATCATGCTGATTTTTCGGCAAATAATTCTACAAGCAACATAATTATTAGAATGTTAGTGTTTTATTTTTTTAGTCCAATCAATAGACTTTTTGTAAATCGCAAAAAACCACTCATTTCGCACTATTCGGCTTTTTCTTTTTCTTGTTTTTTAACTTTATTCTAACCAGTATTTCAAACAAAGTTTAAACCATCACAAAAACAGTTGCTAATTTAGCGCCTGTAGTCGCCTTAAGAAGAAAGTCATTTGTTTCTTTAAAAAACTGTGTCATAATATAATAAACTATATAAAGCTCGATTACCACTCACTGACTGACTGACTGACATAATTGTTCTCCCAGATGGTGGATGGGGAGGTGGGTATATTTTGACAGATTCGTAAACAAGTAACTCCCGCGAGTATGGGAAAAGTGCCAAACCTTTTCGCCCCCCTTCCTCCCCCTCCCTATCGTATCTCGGAAACAAAGAGACTTGGAACATTTTTTTTTCAGATTCGTATAGAAGAGGCTCGGAAAAGTAAAAACCAGTTTCAAAATTGACCCCTTTTTCCCCCTTCTCCCCCCTTTAGGCGGATCTCGGAAGTTGAGAGACTTGGAACATTTTTTTTTTCAGATTCGTATAAAGGGGCAACGCGTTAGTCAAAATCATTTTTCAAAACTCCCCACTCTCCCCCCCTTCACCCCTCCCCCCCATCGTATCTCGGAAACTAGGACACGTAGCGGCTTTTTGATTTTTACTATAAATTATTTATGAGGAGCGTTTATATTTGTAAACGGAGGGTATCCTCCCCTCCCCATTCACCTCTAAAAATAAAAGGGCTATAACTTCGTAACGGTCAGAGATAGCCATTATGTGTTTGAACAAATATTATAGTAGGCGTCGAAACCTGTCTGGTGGTAGGTAGGTTCTGAGTGGAGCGAATCTGCGAGACCGAGTGGAGCGAAGGGGGGAGGTGGCGAGCGAAGCGAGCCGACGACCTCCGCAGCGTAACGAAGGTTGAGTGGGTGAAGCGTAACTCAGGCCGACGACAAGCAAACTTTAGGGTAGTGTATTTTTTTATGGGACTGAGTTTTTAAATACGGTTTTTTACTTTAATTTTTTTTGGTTTTTATAGGTAATATTTTTTAAATTGGTTTTTAGAATGTTTTAGGGGTTCTTAAGGGTTTTCATACTGATTTAGGGGTAGTTGTAACGGATTTTACAATTATTTTAAGGATTCCTATGGATTCTCAAAATTTTATGATGGTAAGGAATACTTTTCAAGAACACGACAACACGCGAGCTGCGCGCAGCTGGCGCACCCACGCAAATACTAGTATTATCTATAATACTAATGTACAGATATAGATTTTGACACAGTTTTTTTTATTTACCAATAAAATTCATCGCGTGATGCCTCAACACATTGGTCTTACATACTGGACATACTGTTACCTTACAACACCCCACTGCTGCATAGGCCTCTCTCTCCCTATGACTTAAACTTAGACCAGTATAAGTGTTGGTTGGTCTGGCCTAGCTCGTCTTAGGTGCCATCGCATTTTGTCAGGGTTATAGCCCTAGAAAGCACTAGAAATAAAGGAAATAAACCAAAAAAAATATAATGACAAATCACTCACCAATACAGAAAATAATACTAAACGCACGACAAACATTTTGCTTTTTCCACATGCAGTGTGTTGAATAGAGTAATATTCGATACAAAGTTAGCTCAATAAGCTAGCGTGCTTCTTATATAGGTAAGGTTATTGGTAAAAATACCCTAGTTTTCCTGTTTTTAATACCTAATTAGTTTGGTTTTTAACACGTGTGTGTACATTGTAGATAAGAATAATTTCTTATCTTAAAAAAATATTTATTCACACTTTTTTGAGGTTCAGAATAAAAAAAACGACTATTTACGTAACTTGTAAATAATAATATTGAAGTAGATTATATTTTTAAATTAATTCGCTTTGCACATGGAACAACTTAAGTTGAGGCAACTATCAACATTTTAAAAGTTTCCAGTAAAAATTTGATAGTTGCTGTAACGTTCAGTGTGACGATGGATATCGAAGAAGCAGAGAGAGGGGGGTGTGAAATCGCTCGACGCGTTGCGTTGGACGATTTAAAATGCAATTTTAAAAACCGGTATAATATTTAACAGTTGCTAGTTGCGGCAATTAGGAACTAACTGAGTCATCGATTACAGCAACTGAAACTGTTGACGATCACCGGAACTGGAAACTCGAGTTGCTATGTGTGCGCAGTCCAATTGAAATATATGTAAACAGCTAGTTGCCAGTTGCCAGTTGCTGCAATAGTTGCTCCATGTGCAAAGCGCCTCTACGCCATGTCTACGCATGTTTTGTACCTGAATTAGATAATCCTATGTTTCCGGCGATCAGAGGTAAATAGTAATAGTAATATATTAAAGAACTGTGTGTAGTTTATGAAAAAAACTGTAGAAAACAGTTAAGAAAACCTATCGAATATTCCAACAAAATTTATGGGGAATTAGATATATAAATAGGTCCAACTCACTATGAAAATAGACCAGATCTGTAGTTTCTTGTCACCAGGTGTGCCTACCATAACCACTAATAAGAGTATTGTTTAAATATTGCTTCAGCAGAGCTTTTGAACAGGGAAGTGACATTCAAGTCATACTACTAAGTTGTAGTAGGTAGTATGACGTTTTTTTGTAACCATGAGATACATCATACTCATTAGAGGTGTTGGTACGGGCCCTGATGGGTTTACAGAACTATACGGGACCAACGTGGGAGGCAGACTCGAACTTGACTGGTAAACAATAGATTCCATACCCAACAATTGTGCGTTATCGGGGAAATACCTAATTCGCCTAATTAGAGTTTTGTTCTTACTTCCTTAGTGACAGGTCAATCTTGCAACTGAGCCATAAATATAAAGGGTGTAAGGGTGTAGACCCTCAACGATGCATAAAGTGACTTGTTTTCCCCGTCATTGCGATGATCTAACATTAAAAACTTGTATTTAAAAAAAAAACTTGTCAAAAAGTTGGAAGTTTGACCCCCAACAACTCAGTAACTAGAAGATTACCAGGTATGATGTAGAACAAAAAAATGATCGCAATGACGAGGAGAACATATTAGTAAACTTAGCTTTGGGATGCCGACAACCGGACACTGCAAGCGATGACATCGGTTCGACACTCGGTTACACTATCGTGATCGTCATTGAATTGCAAGCAAGCAGTTTAGGAAGTAGGTGCTTACTTATGTTGCACTCACGCACGGACACAAAACACTCTCCAAAGACACTCATAGCACATCACTTTTTGTTTTGTATTTTATTCTCTCGCTCTCATAAATTGGAGCTTTTACAATGTTGTTGTTGTTAATATTGTGTAATATTGTGTCGGTCATAGAGGTCTCGAACCCTGTATAGCCAGCTTTCACCAAGGTTTGAATCTGCCTATAACTTAGATACTATGTTCCAAAATTTTATGTACCTTTTTGAGAGAAATGAATTACCTTATACTATTGCATTTTTCAGTATTCGTAATTTGGTATTTACTGAATTTATCGCTGCATATTCAGTCCAGGAAACTATGAGTTTTACTACAGAATGTTGTAACGGAACGTTGTAGATTAACAATGTAATTAATAAATTATGCATCGGTTCCATTGAGTGAGTGCGTTAGAGGACCTCGTGGTTAAATAATAACAGCCACTCGGGTGGATTTTTTTTAATTAAGCCCTGCTTGCCTAGGTTGGTCTGTGGATGGGTGACCACTCATTACATACCGAGTTTCCTCCGTGCCTCGGAAAGCACATCAAGCCGTTAGTCCCGGCTGTCATTTTTAGATCTTTGACAGTTACAGGTAGTCAAAGGCCCGAAAGTCTCACAACTAGTCTTACAAAGGGGTATCATATTACCCAGTACTCTGGGCTGTGGGGGTCAGATAGGAACATGTAAAATATGGTATTCAGCTGCATCGGTTAGATTGGAAGCCGACCCAAACATAGTTGGGAAAAGGCTAGGCAGATGATGAAGTTCCATTAGGTGAAACCACGATTCTATAGGTCGAGGCAGGCGCATTACTTTGTGTAATTAATTTAATCGCCACTGCTCTCAAAACCGTGAAGAATAAAATTGGGAGGAAAGAACACGTCCTAATAATAATAATAATAAGTTTTTTTATAGTATTTTGTATAGAAATATTTAAAAATGTAAAAGACATGTAATGTACTGAATAAAGGGAATAATAATAATAAATGCTGACCGCAAATCGAATGCATCACCCACGGTCGTCGGTGATGAGACTGTATATCCCACGGAAGTGCGGGGGTCGTGGCTTCTTAAATGCTAAGACCCTACATAACCGTGAGGTGTGCAGTCTCAGGGAATACTTCTTAGAAGCCGACGGGGAGATGCACCGAGATGTGGTCTCAGTGGACAAGGGCCTCACCCCGCTCTCCCTGGCTAACGAGAACTGGCGCAAACCTAAAGTATTAGACACTAATGACCGCAAGGTGGAATGGCAGGGCAAGGAGCTTCATGGACGCTTTTACCGGGCCCTACATGGCCCCGATGTAGACTTTTTACCGTCCGTATCCTGGCTGCGCTTTGGTGACCTCTTCGGGGAAACAGAAGGTTTTATCTGTGCAATAATGGACGAAGTTATGATGACGAATAACTACCGGAAATACATTGTGAAAGATGGCACGGTTGACATATATGTCGGGCATGCCACCGTCCGGGAGAATCGATCCGACACATTATATCTGGGTGTTCTAGTCTGGCTAACGGAGAGTATTTGCATAGACACAACCTTGTTGCCAGGATAATCCACCAGCAACTTGCTTTGAAATACAACCTTGTGGAATCAGAAGTGCCATACTATAAGTATGCGCCCGACCCAGTTCTCGACAATGGTCATATCACGTTGTATTGGGATCGACCTATCACCACTGACAGGACTGTTGTTGCCAATAGGCCTGACATTGTGGTGATAGATCGATTGGAGCGTCGCACAATGATTGTTGATATAATGATCCCGCATGACGAGAACCTCGTGAAAGCAGAGAAAGATAAACAATTCAAATATCTAGATCTGGCTCGCGAGGTTGTCGACATGTGGGACGTGGGTACAGCAGTCATTGTGCCGATAGTCGTGTCGGCCAATGGCTTAATAGCCAAGAGCCTCGACCAACATCTTAGGAGGCTCTCGCTTGGCAGCTGGATCAAGGGCTTGATTCAGAAAGCAGTACTTCTGGACACGGCACGTATCGTTAGGAGGTTCCTCTCTCAAGAGCCCTGACCACCGGCAGCTCGGACCCTGTTCCCAGCGCTGGTGGGCTACTGTTTTTTTATATTTTTAAATGTTTTTTTATGTAGTTTTATTAAGAAATATTTAAAAATGTTAAAAATATGTATTGAAATGAATAAATGGTAATAATCATTTTATTGTCAGGCGACTAAGGCCCATAGATAAAATACACAAAATAATAATTAACAACAATAATATACTAATACATATTTTAAACCGCCGCCGCTAATATCGCCGTGTGTTGTAAAATGTGTTTAACAAAAAAATATTACAAACTGATACTGTAACGCAATTCAGAACTCAAATAGACTTGGGCAGGAAACCTACCAAGCCGCTGTCATGGCAGGTGGACTAAGGCCGTCACCGAATGGCATCTGGTGTCTGGGTCGTCCGGTGGCGTGAGCCCATCTCGCCGCGCCGGACGACCCACATTTCTTTTCACGACCTGGTTGCCATCGGGGGAAAAATCTGGATGAAGCTTTAGCCTCATCCAGGTTTTTGTCAAGAAAAGAAAGGCTTATACCAAGCAGTGGGTTGGTTTATTTTATGTGTATATGTGTATTAGTATCAATATAAGTATATAAATTCTCGTTAACAAGAAGTTAGTTTTTTAGACATTATTTTGTACCATAGCACTATGTTTTCCTATTTAACCCAAAGGTTGACTGGTAGAGAATGCCTTGTGGCATTAAGTCCGCCTATGTACCACTCTTGTAGGTACATGAAGTTTAAATAAATAAATCCAGACTGTGATGTTGAATATGAACCGATACTGCAAATTTAAGGTAACCACAAGCTGATTCACAAATTTTCCTTTACAATACTCGATGATATTTGAATATTTTGCCAGTTATGTTAAGTGCCATGTATTAGGGGGCGAGCCCATTGCCATCAACAGGGCACAATTGTAATTTAATTTTGTAAAACAATTCTAGATAATACCTTTTATTGATGATGAAGACAAAGGACTGACAGATACCTAGACTATCGTGTTCTATCTATTATTTGTATGTACTTGTTATACCTATATCAGTGAATAACAATGTCTTTAACATTAAATGGATCGAATTCTGAGAAATTCAAATGAATTTCAATACTCTGAAATAAGATAGGTTTGCAGTAAGAAAACCCAGTTCTGGATTAAGCTCGCCGTTTTACTTAAGGGCCTATACTACCTCAAATGGCTTAGCATGATCCTCCGTTACGCCTAAAATACTGCAGCATTAATTTTGAAATAAATATATGGTAAAGTTGAGGATTAATGTTAGGCCTTATGTTTGGCGAAAACACCAAACTTTCTTGGGTTGATAGTACTATTGATAGGTATAGGTGAAGAAAAAATTACGTGCATATTCCCTATTTTCAACGTTAGACTGCAAATCCTAGCGTTGAAAATTGAGTTTGAGTTGCACAGCGCTCGCAATCCGCTAGTGTGTTAGGCTCCTAGAAAAGCAGTTAATTTTATTTTAAAAGTCTTTGTTAAAGTCTTGGCGTTGCTTAGGCCTGAATTATTGTCGCGCTGACGGTCGGTCGCGTACGAGTGTACAGAAATTCAGGCCAGGAAAGAATTCAGGCCTTACGCTTATAACGTAAACTTCGTCCACGAATCATACTTTTAAAGTTATTGCTTGAGAATTTTCTTCAATACCCTCCATTGCTTTGGTGCTGGTTGCTATTTTGAAATCAACTTCCAACAAGAGATGTCGAAATGTTGACATTCCACCGGTTAGGGCATCTATCATCTGGTTTAGTATAGGTGTTTACCTACACGATAATTAACGTGAACCTACTCTTACCCCAAGCACATTGATATCCTGTATTGCCAAATATTTACTTCATCATTCTGAAACCAAACAGCTATTCCATACAGTTTTAGCGTCGGTGTTCCTTCCATCCTGTATAGTAGGTACCTAACTCACTTTAAGTTACAGCAATCCTAACGTATTAACGACTAGCTTCTGCCAGCGGCTTCGCCCGCGTGAAGTTTGATAATTGTCCCACGGGATTACCGGGATAAAAAGTATCCTATGTGTTATTCCAGGTTATAAACTATCTGTGTGCAAAATTTCATTCAAATCCGTTCAATAGTTTTTGCGTGAAAGAGTAACAAACACCCGTACATTCATACTCACAAACTTTCGCTTTTCGCAAAAAAAAAAAGTTTAGCCACATTATAAAAGCGACCCATTAGGAACTCGTAAAACAGATGAATAAAATACGTCTTCTATATAAAACCGGATGCTGTCATAAGATATTCAAAGGAATAATGGCGGCTAATGACGTCGAACTTCTTGTTTAGAATGTTTTCGGAAATTGTGAGACTCGCAGCCCACTTAAGTACTTTTTTTTTCGAGTTGGCTTAACATTTTTTCTCTTAAAGACCGCTAAATGCCACTTGAGCTGTGGTGCAGAAGTTAACTCATTAATTTTCCTTTTAAAAGGAAATATACAAAGTGATTCTTTTGAGTGAGATAATATGGGGAAACGCAATACAAATTGTATTAAAAAATGTTTGACCTAACTTCCGCTGTTCCGATTATTTTTCTACAACGAAATGATCCTTACACGAAATAGAGTCGATGGGTATTAAAACAGTTTTTTTTAAACTAGGTATGAACAACTCGCACTTGACCAAATAATAATTATACCAAAATAAAATGGAGCTAAAGTTTCGCGGTATCTCTTATAGATTCGGTTTTCCCTATATTGTCCTACATAAAAAATCATACTTTATACTTACTCAAATATTTGATGATGACAAGGGTAATTAGCTTCAGGTTTATAGGTAATGTTAGATGCATGCAACCAACTGCCATTATATTAACAACGTTTTTTATAGTTTTATGCAGCTAGCAACGAAGGTAAGCTAACAAAACAAAGAGACAAAGGAAACTTATCCTAGGGCTTCTCAAATGTTTCTGTATTTCCTTAATTACGCGAACTATCACAGCTTGTTAGTTCAAAACTGTTGGAAAATTACGGAGAACCGTCACAAACTTGAAAGGAACTTTGCTTACAACGCTATCCGTTTTCACGTCAAAATTGATTCCAATATTTAAAAGGTTGACAATAATGGCGACTTGAATTCTATTCAATGCTATTTTAATATTGCGAGAAAACTCCACGTTATACAAAGATGAATTTTGGAAAATAAATATTTATATAATTGTTGAATATTTTACTGAACTTCAACTTTTACCTACTTATTTTTTCAATGTTTTTTATGCGGACCCTGCTTAAGTCACCCTTATTTCACGAAACGAGATATTATGTGTAAGTATATAACAGTATTTTATATTTAATAGTATTTTGCACTATGGAATATGCATGTGATTTTTTCTTCACTTATATCAATAAAATACAGTACTATAACCCAAGAAAAGTATTAAAAGTTAAGTTCAACTACCTACTGCTTGTCGCTTAAAAATAATATTAAACTCCTGCAATTTTCTATGACAGTTCAAACTTCCGTAGCTGTCGCGGCCATGATGTGACGTCATTTACCACAATCTGCCATGTATACATCAAATTTTTTCCCTTACTAGAATAGTTTTAAGTAAAAATCACAATAAGTAACAATATTATAATAAAATCTTAGTGCACCTTTATGCACTTTTCAAATATAAGTGTTTTTTTGGAGACATAAACTTTAACGTCACTACCGGCGTTATCGAGGACGACGCGTTATGAGAGTGCGTTCCGTTTCACCAAAACATGCAAAAAAACATAAAACGTAAATTGTAAAATGAGTGATATGTTAGCAACTTTAAACAAGAGTACCACAATGTTTTTAAAAGCCAATACAAGGCATTTTTAATAAATAAAAAGAGTTTTGTATTTCATGCATATTCCCTAATCATGGAGAAAGTTGTTCAGTTTGAAGAACTGAACCATACCTGTCTGCGCCATTCGCATTATTTTATCTATACTTATTATTATTAATAATTTTATCTAATTATCTGTTGAAATCAGAAACGCATACTTGTAACACTGTATTACACTTCACCTATTAGCTCATTCGAGAAGGATCTTCCAATCAAAATCGATTCCTTCCTTACTCCCACTCTTTTCCGCTTCCGTTCAATAGAACAACCCCCGCCCTCATACACTCCAAAATCCGCTCGCTTACTGGCGACACGTATGTCTGTGCGCCCGCGCTACCGCCAAAAAACTCAAAAAGTGACAAGTTATTGGTGCTGTGTGGTGAATCCTCAAACTCTCCTCTCGTGACGCTTGGTGGAAATATCGCCTGAACCGGCGTGCTGAAGACTGTTATCGAAAGAACGCATGATTTACATTCTCCTGTAAGTCCCTTTTTCTTCCATGTGTTCTGGTCCTTCTCACCCAATAAAAAACGCATATCTACTACGCATTTACGCTACACTCATCACACACATCATATTTATCGCATTTATCTATTTATTCGCATAAAAACGCTCAATTACGCATCCGCCATTACGTCTACGTGACACACGAGACGCGCCCACGAGGGCACATTTTCCGCTCAATCTCTCATCAACGCTAAGATGTTTTTATATAAACGCATCTTATTTCAATATAAACACCCTATAACTAAAATATTATAACTATATTTTATTCATCTCACGCATATTTTCGCATATTTCTCAAAACATAACGCACACAGACAAGTCCATTTTGTTCACGCAAGCCCGCATACCTACATTCACTCATCTATTTTCATTATCGATTAAAAACTCGAATAGGTATTTCTCAACGCATAAAAATGACTTCCACGCGTAGTAAAAACAAAAACCTCGTCATATTTTAATTTGTATTTAACATTTATCTAACCTGCAGTCTTTGATAAAGTACCTTACCGTTTTTTGTACTGTTTATGTTTTTTACGCTGTGTTTTGTTATATTCTATGTACCTACTGGCTGTTTTATTTTAGTAACTCATATAATAAGATACCACTGTATTGACATCCGTACGTTTTTCAAGGGTGAGCACTGAAAACCAGCGCTGTGCTGTGGGCTCCCCATAGCACAGCATCATGCTGAGTGGTTTCACCTGTTTGTCGCACTCACGACGTGCTAGCTGTCAACTTCTTTGTTCTTTTTTTGCTTGTTTATGTTACGTTCTGTTATATTATTTTATTATGTTAAACGTCTTAAGTATAAGCTTTGTACCGATGTTTTGCATGTCGTGTGCCTGCGGCAAATAAATATTTTTTCTTTCTTTTCTTTCTTTCTTTCTTCTTTCTTGTTACAAGGATATGAGATAACTTTGGGACAACCGGACATTGCAAGCGATGACATCGGTTCGACACTCGGCTACACTATCTTGATCGTCATTGAATTGCAAGCAAGCAGTTTGGGAAGTAGGTGCTTACTTATGTTGCACTCACGCACGGACACAAAACACTCTTGAAAGACACTCATCATAGCACATCACTTTTTGTATTGTATTTTATTGTCTCGCTCACATAACTTGGAGCTTTTACAATGTTGTTGTTGTTAATATTGTGTAATATTGTGTCTGTCATAGAGGTCTCGAACCCAGTATAGCCTCGCTCTCACTAAAGAAGGTTAGAATCTGCCTATAACTTAGATACTATGTTCCGGCGACTAATGTCTGAGGCAGAACACCTTGCGCCTCCGTAGACCAGAGAATGGGCAGCAGCGCTCTCTGTGCTTTTGTAACAACCGACTGCGATCGCCAACCCGCCTGCCAAGCGTGGCGATTATGGCAAAAACCCCCCTTTTGGGGAGGCCCATGTCCAGCAGTGGACGTCTTTCGGCTGAAATGATGATGATGATGATGATGATGTAGGTACCTTTTTGAGAGAAATGAATTACCTATACTATTGCATTTTTCAGTATTCCTAATTTGGTATTTACTGAATTTATCGCTGCATATTCAGTCCAGGAAACTAATAGTTTTACTACAGAATGTTGTAACGGAATGTTGTTGATTATTAATGAATAAATGATGCATAGGTTCAATCAAATTGAGTGAGTGCGTTAGAGGACCTCGTGGTTAAATAATAATAGCCGCTCGGGTCGATTTATTTTGGTTAAGCCCTGCTTGCCTAGGTTGGTCCCTGGATGGGTGACCACTCATTACATACCGAGTTTCCTCCGTGCCTCGGAAAGCACATCAAACCGTTAGTCCTGGCTGTCATTTGTAGATCATTGACAGTTTTTACAGGTAGTCAAGCCAAGGGGTATCATAAATTACCTAGTACTATCTGGGTTGTGGGGGTCAGATAGGAACATGTAACATATGGTATTCAGCTGCATCGGTTAGATTGGAAGCCGACCCAAACATAGTTGGGAAAAGGCTAGGCAGATGATGAAGTTCCATTAAGTGAAACCACGATTCTATAGGTCGAGGCAGGCGCATTACTTTGTGTAATTAATGTAATCGCCACTGCTCTCAAAACAGTGACGAATAAAATTGGGAGGAATGAACATGTCCTAATATCGCTGTGTATTGTAAAAAAAAAATTACAAACTGATACTGTAACGCAATTCAGAACTCAAATAGAGTTGGGCAGGAAACCTACCAAGCCGCTTTTTTTTTTTTTTTTTTTTTTTTTTGGATGGAAATCATCAAATAACCCCTCCCGCTCTGGGCGGAGCAGGAGGAAGTGTCAGACTTTTACTGACTAAAACCCATCCATGTTCCTTCATCGCCCTTTGTGTTCCGGGGCCACGGTATCTCTTTCGAATAGTCCCGCAACCCCGGCAGGCATCGGTCCTTACGGACCCCTCCCTTTTTGCTGACTCTCTTTGAGGCGCGCGTGGAACACGAACGCGCCGTCGACACGGCCTGTCGTCATGAGACGTACGGACGGCGAGCTAGCCCATAGCCCACCGTCCACAGGCCCGCGCCTACGGTGGCCGGGGGCCACGTGGTTGTGGCCCCCGACGCCCGGGGCGTCTTCCGCGGCGGCCGGGACGTTGAGAGGTTCGCTCCCTCTCACGTTCCGCCACCTCCTTCTCTAGCATTACTGCTTCGCAGAAGGAGGTGACGGCGTCCCATTCCATCTCGCTCCGGACCATGGCTTGCACCAGGGCCGGACGCGAGAGGTCGCCGCCGCCGATCGCCGCTTCGAGGACACGGCGGTGCTCCGCCCACGCGGGGCACACCTCCACCGTGTGTTCCACCGTGTCCTCCGGTCGATCCTCACAATGGAAGCACCTGGGCGTTTCCTCCCGCCCGATTCGGTGCAGGAACCTCCCGAACACTCCGTGTCCGGTGAGGACCTGCGTCAGGCGGAAGGTGAGGACGCCGTGGCGTCTCTCAAGCCACTCCTCAAAGAGGGGACTTATCGCCACTATCGTGGCGTGCCCTAACCTACCAAGCCGCTGTCATGGCAGGTGGACTAAGGCCGTCACCGAATGGCGTCTGGTGTCTGGGTCGTCCGGTGGCGTGAGCCCATCTCGCCGCGCCGGACGACCCACATTTCTTTTCACGACCTGATTGCCATCGGGGGAAAAATCTGGATGAAGCTTTAGCCTCATCCAGGTTTTTGTCAAGAAAAGAAAGGCTTATACCAAGCAGTGGGTTGGTTTATTTTATGTGTAGATATATGTGTATTAGTATCAATAAGTATATACATTCTCGTTAACAAGAAGTTAGTTTTTTAGACATTATTTTGTACCCTATCACTATGTTTTCCTATTTAACCCAAAGGTTGACTGGTAGAGAATGCCTTGTGGCATTAAGTCCGCCTATGTACCACTCTTGTACATGAAGTTTAAATAAATAAATAAATAAATCCAGACTGTGATGTTGAATATGAACCGATACTGCAAATTTAAGGTAACCACAAGCTGATTCACAAATTTTCCTTTACAATACTCGATGATATTTGAATATTTTGCCAGTTATGTTAAGTCCCATGTATTAGGGGGCGAGCCCATTGCCATCAACAGGGCACAATTGTAATTTAATTTTGTAAAACAATTCTAGATAATGCCTTTTATTGATGATGAAGACAAAGGACTGACAGATACCTAGACTATCGTGTTCTATCTATTATTTGTAGGTACTTGTTATACCTATATCAGTGAATAACAATGTCTTTAACATTAAATGGATCGAATTCTGAGAAATTCAAATGAATTTCAATACTCTGAAATAAGATAGGTTTGCAGTAAGAAAACCCAATTCTGGATTAAGCTCGCCGTTTTACTTAAGGGCCTATACTACCTCAAATGGCTTAGCATGATCCTCCGTTACGCCTAAAATACTGCAGCATTAATTTTGAAATAAATATATGGTAAAGTTGAGGATTAATGTTAGGCCTTATGTTTGGCGAAAACACCAAACTTTCTTGGGTTGATAGTACTATTGATAGGTATAGGTGAAGAAAAAATTACGCGCATATTCCCTATTGTCAACGTTAGACTGCAAATCCTAGCGTTGAAAATTGAGTTTGAGTTGCACAGCGCTCGCAATCCGCTAGTGTGTTAGGCTCCTAGAAAAGCAGTTAATTTTATTTTAAAAGTCTTTGTTAAAGTCTTGGCGTTGCTTAGGCCTGAATTATTGTCGCGCTGACGGTCGGTCGCGTACGAGTGCACAGAAATTCAGGCCAGGAAAGAATTCAGGCCTTACGCTTATAACGTAAACTTCGTCCACGAATCATACTTTTAAAGTTATTGCTTGAGAATTTTCTTCAATACCCTCCATTGCTTTGGTGCTGGTTGCTATTTTGAAATCAACTTCCAACAAGAGATGTCGAAATGTTGACATTCCACCGGTTAGGGCATCTATCATCTGGTTTAGTATAGGTGTTTACCTACACGATAATTAACGTGAACCTACTCTTACCCCAAGCACATTGATATCCTGTATTGCCAAATATTTACTTCATCATTCTGAAACCAAACAGCTATTCCATACAGTTTTAGCGTCGGTGTTCCTTCCATCCTGTATAGTAGGTACCTAACTCACTTTAAGTTACAGCAATCCTAACGTATTAACGACTAGCTTCTGCCAGCGGCTTCGCCCGCGTGAAGTTTGATAATTGTCCCACGGGATTACCGGGATAAAAAGTATCCTATGTGTTATTCCAGGTTATAAACTATCTGTGTGCAAAATTTCATTCAAATCCGTTCAATAGTTTTTGCGTGAAAGAGTAACAAACACCCATACATTCATACTCACAAACTTTCGCATTTCGCAAAAAAAAAAGTTTAGCCACATTATAAAAGCGACCCATTAGGAACTCGTAAAACAGATGAATAAAATACGTCTTCTTTATAAAACCGGATGCTGTCATAAGATATTCAAAGGAATAATGGCGGCTAATGACGTCGAACTTCTTGTTTAGAATGTGTTCGGAAATTGTGAGACTCGCAGCCCTCTTAAGTACTTTTTTTTTTCGAGTTGGCTTAACATTTTTTCTCTTAAAGACCGCTAAATGCCACTTGAGCTGTGGTGCAGAAGTTAACTCATTAATTTTCCTTTTAAAAGGAAATATACAAAGTGATTCTTTTGAGTGAGATAATATGGGGAAACGCAATACAAATTGTATTAAAAAATGTTTGACCTAACTTCCGCTGTTCCGATTATTTTTCTACAACGAAATGATCCTTATACGAAATAGAGTCGATGGGTATTAAAACATTTTTTTTTTTAAAACTAGGTATGAACAACTCGCACTTGACCAAAAAAAAATAATACCAAATTAAAATGGAGCTAAAGTTTCGCGGTATCTCTTATAGATTCGGTTTTCCCCATATTGTTCTACATAAAAAAATATACTTTATACTTACTCAAATATTTGATGATGACAAGTGTAATTAGCTTCAGGTTTATAGGTAATGTTTGATGCATGCAACCAACTGCCATTATATTAACAAGGTTTTTAGGGTTCCGTACACAAAGGGTAAAAACGGAACCCTATTACTGAGACTTCGCTGTCTGTCTGTCTGTCCGTCTGTCCGTCTGTCTGTCACCAGGCTGTATCTCATGAACCGTGACAGCTAGACAGTTGAAATTTTCACAGATGAAGTATTTCTGTTGCCGCTATAACAACAAATACTAAAAACAGAATAACATTAATATTTAAGGGGGGCTCCCATATAACAAACGTGATTTTTTTGCCGTTTTGTCTAATGTAGGTATAGATAATGGTACGGAACCCTTCGTGCGCGAGTCCGACTCGCACTTGGCCGGTTTTTTTATAGTTTTATGCAGCTAGCAACGAAGGTAAGCTAACAAAACAAAGAGACAAAGGAAACTTATCCTAGGGCTTTTAAAATGTTTCTGTATTTCCTTAATTACGCGAACTATCACAGCTTGTTAGTTCAAAACTGTTGGAAAATTACGGAGAACCGACACAAACTTGAAAGGAACTTTGCTTACAACGCTATCCGTTTTCACGTCAAAATTGATTCCAATATTTAAAAGGTCGACAATAATGGCGACTTGAATTCTATATTCAATGCTATTTTAATATTGCGAGAAAACTCCACGTTATACAAAGATGAATTTTGGAAAATAAATATTTATATAATTGTTGAATATTTTACTGAACTTCAACTTTTACCTACTTATTTTTTCAATGAAGTTTATGCGGAACCTGCTTAAGTCACCCTTATTTCACGAAAAGAAATATGTGTAAGTATATAACAGTATTTTATATTTAATAGTATTTTGCAACAGGGAATATGCATGTGATTTTTTCTTCACTTATATCAATAAAATACAGTACTATCAACCCAAGAAAAGTATTAAAAGTTAAGTTCAACTACTGCTTGTCGCTTAAAAATAATATTAAACTCCTGCACTCTTATTATAAAACGTGGTCTTAAAAAAGTACCGGCTTTAGTACTAGGTTTAAACCATGACCTTGAATAAACGTTATTACAAAACGAAGTTTATCGCTAGTTCTAGAACTAACTATGGTACCAAAGTTAGACCATCGTGACCCCTAGTTTAACTATGGTACTAAATTTTCAACTCGTTTTTTAACATATTTATATTGGTTTTCGTCGACTTATCTTCCAAGTATTTTAGCCGACTCGGCAATAAGTCGACGCAGTATAAATCCTAGAATGAAATTTGTACTAATGTAAGTAATGTGGCATAGGTACATGGTTTAGCTTATTGCATCAAATATTGTATGTAGTTGTGTACGTAATCTAACATGTCAGTTATCACTAACCTTTTCTTCTGAACTCCAATTTTCACCTCTTTTTTTCTTTGGTTGATCCATTTTTTTTAAATTGAATGCACACACGATCTCACCACAAAGAATACTGTGCCCAAAGAACTGTGCCTTTACTTGTATTATTACTCTTGAAGTGAAACCGGACATTTAGTTTATTATAAGGTAAAAACATAAACACGTAAACGTAGGCATAAACATTTCGATAACATTACTCGAATTACGCGCGCCGCCCAGTTCACTCCATTATACGCGCTAGCTCGATAGTTGTTCCAAAACGGAACAATTGGATTGATGCATTCAAAAAAATACATGTCGGAATATATAAATACCTTTAAATAACAAAACTTTATATTTTACCACTACAAATAACAATTTATAAAATATTTTATCTTTAAATTACGTAACAACATTTTGTAAAAAGGAACGGTGCAGAGAACGTTGAACGAATGATTGAATAGTTTTAAATATTTTGTTGCGTATAATCTGTGGATTATGTTTAGACCAGGGACTATCTTTGGTACTAAATAGCATTGCTAAATAGTCCTTTGTTGGTCTACGATTTGTAATACGAATGAAAGAACTAACGTTAGTACCGTAACAAACCTAGACCTTTTAGTCCTGGTTTAAACCTGGTACTATTGGAAGTTTTATAATAAGACGGCTGCAATTTTCTATGACAGTTCAAACGTCCGTAGCTGTCGCGGCCATGATGTGACGTCATTTACCACAATCTGCCTTGTTTACATCAAATTTTTTACCCTTACTAGAATAATTTTAAGTAAAAATCACAATAACAATATTATAATAAAATCTTAGTGCACCTCTGTGCACTTTTAAAATAAAAGTATTTTTTGGACTTTGACGTCACTATCGGCGTTATCGAGGACGACGCGTTTTGAGAGTGCGTTCCGTTTCACCAAAAACATGCTACATAAAACAGTAAATTGTAAAATGACTGATATGTTAGCAACTTACACAAGAGTACCACAATGTTTTAATGGCCAATACAAGGCATTTTTAATAAATAAAAAGAGTTTTGTATTTCATGCATATTCCCTAATCATGGAGAAAGTTGTTCAGTTTGAAGAACTGAACCACACCTTACTGATACCCTTTGTATTACTTCCACCGGACACAATAGCGGCCGACATCCTCAAACTTTCCTCATAACGACCATTAACTCTGCAGTTCGCCCCTAAGTAGGAAATTAAAGTTAAATCTATCACAATATCTTGCCGCGAACCGACCCTGGTGCCTGTACACAATGGAAACTTTACAGCAACTTCGTCTGTTTTTCAGCTCGTGCACAACTTTAAGTGTTTATTATCCGAGGTGGAGAATTTGTAGAAGTTCAAGTTGGAACGATTGCGAGATCAGCACGCACCTTCTCACATTTGGGAGGACGCAGTCTTAATTTTTTATTACCAACCTGTATCATTCCATTGCTGGACAAAGTCACCCTTTCCCAATTCATTGGTCGAGTGGACGCAAGCGCGACTGTTGAGCAGGAGGCTTTGGGTTCGATTAACGGGACGGGCAGTGTTATTGGCTTATACATCAGGAATTTCTTAGGAGCAGCCACGGAGTCTGGATTTAATGTCCAGTTTAAAGCAATAGGTTCGCCCCATACAACAACAACAACAGCCCATAACGTCCACTGCTGGACATAAGCCTCTCCCATGATGGGTGGAATTTGCCGTAATCTCCACGCTTGGCAGGCGGATTGGAGATCGCAGTGATGAAAGACTAACAGAAAACGCTGCTGCCCATTCTCTGGTCTACGGAGGCGCAAGGTGTTCTGCCTCAGACATTAGTCGCCTTATACGACACCCGTGAGTGTAATGGGTTGGTTCTATTCAACTCTGCCGGATACCACACGGCTGGTTCGCCCCATAAACTGACGAAATGAAGACGATTCGCCCAACCTTTCGGGGATTACATGTGTGATGTTTGGACCAATTCTCCCTGTACGCGTCAATCTCGTCCCGCTATTTTCGCCAGTGTGTTGCGACGTCTGACGTTTTCCGGGACCCACATGTGTGCTTAACTTGCGACTGTGACCTGCGACTTGCGACAGTCTTTAGGGCAAGAGAAGTGGTTACCTCTCCCGACATAGGACGTTATCGTAGTGCTAGGTTCAGTTGACCTTCTGCCTTTGCTCGCGTGAAGTTGTAATTGTGATAAATATCGGAGAGCGACCGACTTCTAACAAGATTAAACTGAATTATATTGTCTGCTCCATGTTATTCGATTACTGCTAGGTCTGTTGTGTTTGTTATGTTAATTCAGCTTGCTTGTTTTGTTGTAGGGACCGAAAGAACTTAATATGTTTCTTTATTAGATATTAATTGTGTGGTCGAAATTACCATAACTTCTGGGTTTGATACTTTAGCCTTAAGTATTAAAGATAATGCTATCTGAGTATTCTCAGGCTTCTTAATAAACCATCTGGCATATGGTTAAGTGAGCAGCACAGTGGATATTAAAATTAAATTTAACAGTCTCCACATTAAATTAAATGTCATTTATATCAGTATCATGAGCCAAACCCTCGCTTCGTCACCCTGTAAGCTGTCCTGTATCAAATATGCACATAAATTGGAAGGGACCTGCCCGAATTGTTAATAATAGACGTAATAATCTTAGGCTTACGAGTGGGCACATCTTGAAGACTGACGGCGGTGTGGGGCGGTATTGCTTATCAGTGGACGAATTTTAAAAGGGGCTCCACACCCATCGGTTTCAGTGTACAGTGCCGACCAAAAGTCGATAGGCAATCTCACAAAGCAATAGCTTGACGTTTAGTTTGACTTACGACCTTCTAATTTCAAGAAAATGGACATTGTCATCTACAAGTAAATGTAGTCCAAAATTTCAACATGAAAATTTAAGTCAAGATGGCCTAGTGGTTAGGCGCGTCCACATCTAAGAGTGAATCAGTAAGTCGTGAGTTCAAATCTTACGATGTTACTTTTAGACTTTTCATTTTGTAGATGTAATTAATATATTTAGCTTGAAAAAGATATTTACCGGTTTCTTTAAGTTTTTTATTATTTTTTTTAGGTTTAAATTTTTTTTTATTATAATTTAATTTTTTTTAGTATAAATTAATAGAAACAAACAAATGCTTGTGTTTACTTGATTGGAAGTAATGGGACAGAAAAATATTCTCGCTTTGTTCACACATTTCATAAAGTTAGAAGAAGGTAGATCATAGAAAAATAAGTCAAGAATTTATATTTCTGTGAGGTAAACCTGAGTTTTATGAATATTTTACTTGATCGAAATGAACGTTGTCGTTTGGTTATGTTAAATTTGGTTAGTGACGTGTGGTTTAATAGATAGCGGTATTGTTGTTGGTATTTCTCAAAATGCAGGCAAATATTGATATTGAGGCGAGGGCGACTAATATTATCGTGCTGCATAAAAGTGGTCTTAATAGAACACAAATATCTGAAGAAACCGGACTAATGTGAGTATTATATTTATGAATTATTGTAACAAAGTTTTATTAAAAATTAAAGCCTACTTTGTTATTGTTTATTTATTTGGTGACTTAGGGATTAATAAATTGATTTGAAATCCATCATGAGGCATAAAAGATAAATAATTAGTGTTAATTATTGGATTTATAAACGCAGAGTGAATGATAACTTCAGTATTTTATTATAGCTGCCTAACATATTTTTTTTGTTTTTTGTTTTAGAGGAATACTGTGAAGTGGAAAGCCGTCGCTTATTATCGATGCGAAGCGACGACATAATATATGGTTGGCGAATAAGAAACAAATGGTTTCACACCTCCGAGAGACTTTGTGGAATTATTTGACACCTCATCGCAAACTGTTTGCCGTGCCCTCCACGCTGAAGGCTTGTATCACGAAGACCAGCTAAGAAGCCCTTCTTGACAGAAAGAGTTATAAAGGAACGATTACGTTTCGCACGGGATTATTTAGATTTTTACTAGAATACAACCATGAGAAGACTCAAAAAACTGACTTTTTAAATAAAGTCAAAAGGGTAGGCTTCATTTATGGCGCAAGAATAACAAGATGTGTAACAAAATATTTAGTGAATATTAACTTATCCGTAATTATATTAATGATCTTAAATTGAGGTTTAGTTTCAATCTTCTTTTCTTCGGGAAAATGAACAGTTAAACTATAACCTCAATACTAGTTACATTTATTGTGACGTCACCAAAAAATATATTCATAAAGTCTAAATTATTTATATTAGTTTTCAATAAACTCTGCTGATTACCGATACCTATAATAAGTGGGTATCAACTATATGTTATATTTGTGTGATTAGAATATCCTTTCCTTGTTACTTAAGTATGTTATTATGAATTGAAAGTAAGTGGGTATACCGTATACAATAAAAAATCTTATGATCGGTTACAAGAGAACTTTTTTACATCTAGGTAGGAATGTGACGTTACAATTATCATGAAAGTTTGTTAATTTTATAAATAAATAAAACGAATAAACATTTTTGTTATCATTCACCACGACTTTTTTATTTCCACCTTCCAACACCGAACAGCTAAAATAATAAATAAATAGTTGAATAATAATACTATGCAGTGACGCGTGAGCAGTCAAGGCGCATGCACGTACGCTTAGACCGCATTTTACGATCGCGTTATCTTTATATTACATGACCATGATTAATGTGATAATTAAAAATGGATGAAGTAAATGATGATTTGAATTTACGAGCCTTTAGTGGCGGTGAAATAGTGGGAGAGGATCCAGTAATCGAATGTGAACAACAACTTAACAGCACTTTGGCTAATGAGAGGTGGGGTGAGCAACAACTTGATTCAACTTCAGCTAAGACGAATAAGAAAAACGACGGTGAACAACGACTTGCAGAGAAGAGAGGTAGACAGGATGATGAAGAGATAATAGAAGATGGATTTGTAACAGTAAAAAGGGGACATAAAAAGGCAAATCGTAAAAATTCAAATAGTGATGAAAGACTTGAGAAAAACGATGAGGCCAGTAAGTGTGAGGTCATCGTATCAGTTACAGGAATAGAAATATTACCGAAACAATTTGGGATGGCAAAACTTTTACGTTCACTAAAAGTTGAAAATGTAACAAGAATCTCATATAAAAATGCATTTAGTCTTAATTCATTTCAACAACAAGGAAGATGCGTCGAATTTACTGAAGTGTGAGAAGCTAGCGGGTTTAGGATACAGAGTACAGATGACTGATGAAGCTAACTTATGTTACGGAATTGTTAAACAACTAGATTTAGAGATGGAAGAAAAAGAAATTTTAGAGAACGTCACATGTGATTATGACGTCATATCAGTCAGAAGACTAAGAAGACAATCTGAGAATGGAGAATGGGTAGCTTCTGAAACTATCAGAATTTGCTTCAAAGGCAACATTTTACCACCGTACGTGTATGCATATGGTTGTAGGTTTAAAGTGGAACCTTACACTTTCCCAGTGTCTCAGTGTTCAATATGTTGGAGATTTGGTCATTTGTCAAGGTCGTGTCCAATTAGGAAACAAGTATGTCCCAAATGTGGTAACGATCACCCAAATTGTGACACTGAAAAATACATTTGTGTGAATTGTAAAGGACCACATATGGCCTTGTTCAAAAAATGTCCCGTGTTTTTAAAAGAAAAGGAAATTAGGAACATTATGACAGAAAATAGCTGCAATTATCGGAAAGCTCTCGAAATATATTTGAAACAAAAAACAACACGAAAATTAAATGACGAGTATCACAACTATGTTGAAGAAAACACTCAAGAATCGGTGGTGAACTCGCGAGATGAGTCACCTAAGTCGTACAGAAATGTTCTGGTCACTGAGGTTCTCATTCATAATGATAAGGCCGCGAATCCAAAGGAGGTTGAAGATCGACAACAGAAAAATAGACAAAAAAAGAGGGTAGCTCAAAATAATCAACGGGAAGAAGTGGTTCAAGAGGTAAACACAACTATCCGGCATTCACGCAAACAAGGAAAAAACTCAGAAGAAAGTTGCAATAGTCGACTACAAACGGAAAATTTAGAGGAGAAAAATAATCTAGATCCTGAGGAATCAAAAAAACCTTTTAGTATTTACAGTATTTACAAAAGAATTCGAGAAATATGTTCATCTGACGGTAATTGGTTCGCTAAATTTAAACAATTAGTTATTTTTTTTCTAGATATTTGTGGTAAGTGGATATTTAATATTTTGAGTGGAGATGGTGTGTGGAAAAATCTTGTTTCTTTGTTCAATAATGGCTAGAGAATCTAATGCTGTGATTTCACTCAACATAATACAGTGGAATGCACGAAGCTTGCGACCTAAACGTAATGAATTAGAACTCCTATTACAACAAGATAAAATTCACATTGCATTAATATCCGAAACATGGTTAGAACCGGAATCGCATATAAATATAAGTGGTTATAACATCTTTAGAAGGGACAGGATTGATGGATACGGAGGAATAGCTATAATTTCACATAAATCGATTAAAGTACAACCAAATTCTGTTAATGTTAGTAATTCGGGAATAGAAATAATGTCAATAAAACTTTTAAACTGTAACCAAATTAAAAATATCGTACTAATATATTGCCTATCATCGGTACGTACAAGTAGTTCCGATTGGGAACAACTATTTTCTTTAGTTCCTAGTAAATGTATTGTAGCAGGAGATTTCAACGGTCATCACGCTACTTGGTCGTGTAAGACTGACGCGAGAGGTATACAAATCTATGACTCCTCGTTAGATAACGGCTTCATTTCTCTTAATGACGGTAGCGTAACAAGAATTAGTTCTGTTGACAACATTATTCAACGAAGTTCTCCCGATGTGACGTTTGCGTCTACCGACTTGTCACATTTATTAAATTGGAATGTTATGAATGAGTGTTTACGGAGCGATCATTTGTTTCTTAAGATCTCGTACAAATACAATAGCACGGTACACTTTGTTTATAATACCAAAAAACGGAATTTTAAATTAGCAAAATGGTCAGAGTACACTAAATGTTTAGAAAATTATTTGCTTCAAGCTGTTGAAACTGACACTGTACAATCCATGTATGACCAATTTATTAAACAAGTGGAGAAAGCAGCAGATCAGTTCATACCTTTAATAAAAGTATGTGATAAACCTAAAAACGTATTTATACCTAAACCCTATTGGACCCCAAAGCTTTCTCATCTTGTTGCAAAACGAAGACTGGCCTTAAAAACTTTTAGAAGCAACCCTACTCCCGATAATCTAACCAACCTTGAAAAAATAACAGAATCTGCGAAAATGGCCATACAGCGGTCTAGAACAAATGATTGGCAAACATATTGTAGTAGCATCGATGAACAAACATCCAGCTCCGATATGTGGAGACGTATGGGTTGGGTCAAGGGAATCCACTCCTCACGATCATACGTTTCCAATGAACAAAAACTCGAACTACTTTGCAGTCTTGCTCCCGACCCGATTATACGTGTCGACAGCCCTATCATAGTTTTAAATCAAATAATACACAATTAGATAACAGCTTCACTGTACAAGAAATGACTCATTGCTTTAAGCAGAAAGACACCGCACCTGGCAACGACGGAATAACATATTCACTTATCTTTCATCTTCCACCAGTCGGTAAGCAGTACCTATTAAAATTATATAATACGATCTTTACTACCGGCGATATTCCAAGTCAATGGCGCGACATATTGGTGACGCCTATACCTAAAAATGGCCCTAATAATTGTCTTAAACTACGGCCTATTTCGTTAATATCGTGTGTGTGCAAAATTTTCCACTCAATGTTGACAAAACGACTTGAGTGGTACATAGAAAAAAACGAATTGTTGTCTCCGTTCACGTCCGGATTTAGAAGAGGGCAGTCATGTCAGGATTGTCTGGTTAAATTAGTGAATCAGATTTATGTAGGATTCTCGCATAAGGTTCCAACTATAGCTTGCTTTTTAGATATTTCCAACGCTTATAATAATGTATTAGTAGACGTTTTGATTACAACACTAGATGAAATGGGAGTTGGCCAAAAAATATGTCAATACCTATGGAGCTTTCTAAGAGAAAGGCACCTTATGATGAAAGATGAGACTGATATGCATAATTATTTTATTAGATATACTGATAGAGGCTTGGCACAAGGAGACCCGATTTCCCCTCTTCTTTTTAATGTGGTTACAATGATTTGTTTTCATAAGATTGATCATGTAAGTATGTGTCAATACGCGGATGATTATGTTTTGTATAGTTCTTCTAGGGATCTCAATCAAAGTGAACATGAATTTCAAATTGCACTAAATACATTTTGTAATATTTTGAATGATATGGGTTTAGAATTTTCGGCAACCAAGTCTAACGTGTGTATTTTCACTAGAGGGTTCAGAAAATTAGAAATAGACTTAAATATAAATGGACATAGCTTACAGTTGGTAGATAATTACAAGTATTTAGGAGTATGGTTAGACAGGTCATTGCGGTGGAGTAAACACATTAATATGATAGCTGAAAAAGTACAAAGGAGTCTAAGTTTACTCAAAACCTTGGCTGGCGCTGCATGGGGCCTGCACCCTAAACATTTGAGACATATTTACATAGCCTTGATAAGAAGTCGCATAGACTACAGCAGCTTTTTATATGATGTGAGTGCAAAGTGTCATCTGGACAAACTAAATAAAATTCAAAACCAGGCTCTGAGAATAGTAGGAGGTTTTATCAAAACTACACCTATCCACGTTATGGAAAGCGAGCTTTGTGTAGTGCCACTGGATTTACGGAGAAAATATTTAGGTTATAAGTTCTGTTTAAAGTCTAAATCTATAGAAAATAATGTTACCAATAATCAGTTAGGAGAGCTTCACACTCTTTTACAGAATAGGTTTTGGAGAAATAAAAAGATTCCTCTACTGATTTCCCTATATAATGATGTGAAAGATGACAATATAGCATCGTCAGATCCATTGTTGATGTTTACTCTAAGGACATGGATGAGCAACATTAATATTGAAGAAATTATTAAATGGGACTTAGATGCAGTGAAACTATCTAAACAAAGCTACAATAGTACTATACTAAAACATGAAGTTATAAAAGAGCTGCATTTGAAGTACAATGAATGGTTTAGTATATTTACAGATGGGTCGAAGAGTGTAGAAGGTCGTGGAGCAGCCTTTTATGTGCCTAGTGAACCAAACAATTGTCAAAGTAATTGCTTTAAAATAGATAAGAATGCGTCCATAATGACGTTTGAGCTCATTGCAATCTCTGAAGCACTAACGTTCTGTAACTATAATCAACAAAAAAATATTGTTATTTGTTCAGACAGCAAAAGTTCCTTACAACATTTAGCTCGATGCGCCTCTGGCCACAGAGGTGTATCGCTAGCTTATGTCATTCTATCTAAGATAGATGAATTTTATTAATGCTTAAAGGTGTTACATTGAGATTGCAATGGGTTCCATCGCATATTGGGTTACAGGGTAATGAAAAGGCTGACATGTTGGCAAAATATGCAGCTAAAAATGGAAGGGGAACCAGCATCACTTTGGATTATACCGAAGTTTTACCTAAATTTAAAAACAAGTGTTATGATGATTGGAAGGAATATTTTGACAAACGTTCTTTAGATAAAGGAATCTGGTATAAAACCATGCAGGGTCAGCCTTTTCGTGTGCCATGGTTTGTAAATAGTAATTTAAGCCGAAAATTAGTTGTTACAGCTCATAGACTCAGATCTGGACACATTCCATGCAATAAGTTTGCTTTCATGATGAAAAAAACGAATTCTCCCAACTGTGTGGAATGTGGAGTTGTTGAGGACTTACTCCACTTATTGATGGACTGTGTGCGGTATGAGTCTGAGAGAAATGATTTGTTTAGGGTCTTGAAGTTGAATAGACTTGAAGTAGGCACATTCAATAAAATTTTGGCTCAACCAAATAGTGATGATGCGAAGAGTCTGTTCAGGTTCATGGCCCAGATATGATTAATATGTATTTAGGGTACGATGGGACTGGCATACGCAATGCGGTTAAATGTCCCCAAATAAATAAAGAGAAAAAAAAAAAATACTATGTTTTTTTTTTACTAATATTTAACTTATTCTTATAAAAAATAAATAATGAACCAATAACTAATGTTACCAAGAAACAAAAACCCCACACGTTGTTAACAGGATTTGAACTCGGATCTCTTTGATCGTGAATCCTACTGATTACCCCAACAGCTATCAACACATGGTCAATAGAAGTGAATTTTAGCTATCCAATGGTAAGAACAGGTCGCTACACAAATAAGGTTTGCTGCGTGTATAATAAAAGAAACGGAAATATATTATATTCTTATGTTTCGTGGAGTGTACGCGCGACATGCGATTGGGAGAACTCTGTGGCTGTGGTGTGCGTACTCTATTGAGACCACTTACACATATAGACGCACGGACGCTCGACCGTGCGTTCCCAGCAATATAATCCTTAGCGTACCTCAGCACTTATAAACGCTTACTGTACCTTTGTGCTATACGAAGTTCCTTATAGGCATCTTTTGAAGCTCCTGTTGGGAGCTCTAAAACCAGATTGTTTTTCTTCATCTGCCTAGCTTTTTCTCAACTATATTGGGGTCGGCTTTCTGTTAAACCGGTCGCAGCTTAATACCAGAATTGTCAGACTTAGGGCACTGACTAGGTAGTCAGTGCCCTAACTAGACTAGGACTAGTCTAGTTCAGGGATCTTTGACAGGTGTCAAAGATCTACATTTGACAGCCGGGAGCAACAGCTTAAAGTGCTTTCCGAGGTACGGAGGAAACTCGGTATGTAATGGGTGGACACCCATCCACAGATCAACTCAGGCAAGCGGGTAACCTGAAGACCGACCGGAGCGGCTGTTATTATTTAGCCACGAGCTGTTTGTTTTTGTTCTAGATTAAAGTTCATACAAAGATGGTGTTTTAAATTGTAGAGCGGTGGTGGCTCAGTCGTAAAGGCCCTAACATTGCGAGTTTTAGGTTGTGGGTTCGAACACTTCGAACCCAGTCAGACACGTTTCCTTTTTGTGATTTATTTCATCACCACTGCTCTCAAATCAGAGAGAAAAATGGGTCCGTGTGGTGGATTATTGCCCATTCCCTATATAGAGTGGAGGCCTATGTCCCAACTGTGGGAACATTGTATGATGATTATGAAGTAATGAATTCTTTTGGTTTTAATTCTGGTGAATTGTGGGTGTAGGTATTATGCGTAATCCTTGCCTCTCCCTTATGTGATACAGGCGTTCCGTTATATGTTATACTAGTTGATGCCCGCGGCTTCACCCGCGTACAAATTATATACTAAAACCTTCTTCGTGAACCACTCTATTCATTGGTGAAAACAGCATGAAAATCAGTGAAGTAGTTTTTGAGTTTATCGCGAACAGACAGACAGATAGATAGACGCAGCGGAGGACTTTGTTTTATAATATGTAGTGATGATTACGTTCGTCAAGTGCGAATCGGACTTGAGCGTGAAGAGTTCCGTACTATTGTTGTACGCGAGCCCACATTAATTCTTAATTTATTTTTATTATTTGTTGTTATAGCGGCAACAGAAATACACATTCTGTGAAAATTTCAACTGACTAAGTACCTATTACGTATCATGAGATACACACATCAAAAAAAGTTTGTGATCAATATCATAAGCTGATATAATTATATAAATTGAACTATAACAAGAAATGTGACGTCACTCGATTTTTCGACGCACTGTATCGTCTTAATTTTTTGTTTGCGTGAAAAAAGATGTCTAATGTTTTTGGAAATCTATCTGACGGACTAATAGGATTTTTTGTCAAAAAAAAAACTATCATAAAATTAAACTTTTGTTTCCATTTGTTCCAGGTAATAATTTTCGACGAAATGTGCTACCTACGCTACATGCAAGTTGTAGATAATAAATAAAAAATATATATACATAGGTAATCCTAAATGGGCAATGGGACTTATGAAACTTTACAACATAGGTGCCTGCCTTTTTTAAACTTTCACGATCAGAACACATTATAATATACATGTAAACGGGTATTTATCGCAAATTTTACCTTTAATATAAGTCCGACGTTTCGTCCGGATTGCACCAGCCGTGGTCGCGGGAAGACTGAAGTATTGGAGGTACCGCCACAGCAAAGCGAAGGTGTTTATTCAACTGATGATCTTCATAAATGTAATCCAATCATGTATGTAATTAATGTAATCCGGTCGAAACGTCGGGCTTATAATAAAGGTAAAATTCGCGATAAATACCCGTTTACATGTGTATTATAGCATAGGTGCCGTAGTAAAACCCGGGAATAACCGGTTTTACTGAAACCCGGTTCCGCAAGAACAATTACGATCGATTTGGTGTTGTCCAAAACCTCTGAATCAGAAGACTGATCTGATTCCCGATTCCATAATTTCTCTAAGCTTCTGTAGGATTTTAGGGAGCGATAGATAAATTATAATTTTACCCTAATAAAATTGTTTATGACGCTCATTATAATTTTATTATGTCGTCAAATTGTTCTTATTTTAATATTAATTCGCCGTGCAAGTGTCGGAAATCGCGAGGGGTTTTAAAGAACCTTGGAATAATACATGATCAAGATGCACCAGATGACTTCGTAAAAAAAAAATGTGATAAGATTTTTCGATTGACGACCTGCCCGCTTAGCATGAACGGCGTAGAGACACGAAAGAGACTCGACAAATCTTTTGTTCATTTGTCATTTTGTCGATTCAATGACAGATGAACAAAAGAATTGTCGTTTCTCTTTCGTGTCTACGGCGTTCATGCTAAGTAGGCTGAATAGCGCAGCGGTAGGAGGCCGCCTTACGTTCTTAGGGTCCCGGGTTCGAATTCCGGTGGGAGCAAATGTTTGTGTGATGAGAATGGACGTTTCATCATTATCATCATGAGCCTATTAATGTTCCCACTGCTGGGACACAGGCCTCCTCTCTGTGAGAGGGAATGGGCTATAATCCACCACGCCGGCCCAGTGCGGATTGGTAATGGCATGGACGTTTGTTTCCGAGTAAATGGAGTATGTATTTACAAACAAAAAGTATTTTGGTAGTTTATCAACTATCTGGTGTCCACGACACAAGCCTCGTTGCTTAGTGTGGCACTAGATGGCGCTGTGTGTAATGTCCAGCCATATTTATTTATTTATTTTCACGGTTAAGAATCATTTCGTCAGTCAAGCCACGAATCCAGAACGATTATACCAAGTGACTTTTCTTTCGAGTCGAGTGGTAGAATTTCCTGCCAGCTGGTGTAATAACGTAACTGCTGACTTAATAAGTTAGATGACATATTTATGTGGAGTCGAACTTGGAACACAATAATCAAATATCTAAGAAGCGGCCTTTGTGTGTGTCGTTTTCAGTTTCAGGGCTGCTACAAGATATAGAAAATATCGGAAAGTACGTAGGTAATTAGGTAGGTACTTATGTAATTTACACGACAGGAGAGGTCAAGATCAAGACGGCCAATTCAATGAAAAACGACGTGAGTTCATATGTGCTTGTAATTTCCAAAGGTACCTATACAATTAACGAACCACCAGCACCCGTAAAATGTAACGGCAAAAAAAAACACTTTTGATTGCCAAAATTATTAAATGACCACCAAAATTAATCCCCATTTTTTCGTGAAATTACTACACTACTACAACAGCCCATAACGACCACTGCTGGACATAAGCCTCTCCCATGATGGGAGGAATTTGCCGTAATCTCCATGCTTGGCAGGCGGATTGGAGATCGCAGTGATGAAAGACTAACAGAAAACGCTGCTGCCCATTCTCTGGTCTACGGAGGCGCAAGGTGTTCTGCCTCAGACATTAGTCGCCTTAAATTAATTAAAACCAAAAATTTATTTTTTTAGTTAATGACCACCAGAAATTGAACTGTTATGCTCTTGCATCCGAGTCGAGGGAGACCCGGTCGACGGAGCCCTGCAATGGTTTATAAAAAAATTTGGTGCTCTATTTACTAGGTGATCAATTGATGTTTTAGGTGATAGATGTTAGTGGTCACAAAGTTATTTTTGGTGGTCACTAAATTTTCCCCATTTCCAAAACATGTAAAATTTGGTATTTTCCCGTTTAAAACAAGTATTTAAATAAATAAAAAATTAAACTCATTAAAATAAAGATTTCAGAGTTCAATAATGCGCCAGCACATAAAGCTACAACAATCAAATTTCTTTAATAGATTTTCAACTTTATTGCTGAAACATAAGGTTCAAGGTTGATTGGGAAAATTTGACAGTTTCAGTTAGCTTGATGTGCTTGCGTCTGTACAATTGGCTGCTTTTATACAAGAATTGAGAGCATCTGGCAACCCTACGTAATATACTGAGCATACAGTCGTGTCACGTAAACTGATAGAAATAAAACTAGAAGTGTATGAAAATGTTTCACGAAATCTATTGGATTTGTGACTCCTTCGGGTGGTTCAAACGCTTTTGATTCTTCGTTGACGTTGCTCGTGTTGTTTTCTCGGGGTATGAGGTGAAACTGAACGCATCAAGGTTCTTGACGCTCCTTGTGTCGATATGTTCTAGTGCTTGGCGTCAAGCGGATCAAGACGAAACCGTGTCGGTTAGGGAAACAACCATTCATAATGTTACAATTGATAGGTACTTGCGTCTCTTTCTTATCTAAACAAAGAGAAAAGGAAAGTAATATAACCTAGCTTAACATCACGCATGTAATCCCCGAAGTGAATAGGTAGGCGTGTACGTAATAGTTCAACCACATTTTGTGTTACATTTTGTTTTGGGCGAGCGTATTTCCATCAACCGTTCACAAATCCAAACGCCGTGGATGCTACTGACAAATTCCTGAAGTAAGCCCAATAACACTTTGTCTGACCTGAGTCTGACCTGACCCCTAGCACGAGCGTGCGGTGTAAATGTAACGTAAATCCGTCGATTTTAAAATAAAAAATACTTGTTACATTAAAAATACACGTTACATTAAAAATACTTGTTAAGTACATATAATTTATTCATATCTGTGAATGATACCTACTGATTGTTGCAAACAATTTTACTAAAATGCTATAGGATAATTGTATTATTTTCTACTAGCTGACCCGCGCAATCGCGGTCTGCGTTACATAATATAGCTTATAACATGTTATTTTGTGCATTCAATTACGAATAAAAACCTTTTAAAATCAATATTGCTTACCTCCCATAACATACGGTGTGATAATATGTAGCCTAAAACCTTCCTTGGTTTACAAAGAACATTTTTGCTGAATTTCAATTCAATCTATCCAGTAGTTTTGGCGTGAAGCCGTACCATACACACAGACAAACAGACAAACAGACAAAAATTCTAAAAAGTGACTTTTTGTCATCAGTTACGTTTTTCTAACAAAATCCACTTATATTTTCTCGAAAATTCTCAATGTACAGTTTTTCTTTCGTTACTGTTTTATTATATGTATAGATTATTATACATATAGATAAATAAAATCTACCGGGCCTCTGATCATCGAAATACTCAAAAGGGTAGCAATAATAGCCTAAATTAAGTTCGTTCGAACTAAATCAGCCTTCTCTATTCGGATTAAACCGTTAAGCATGTTTCAACGTACTACATTTAAACGTAGGGGTACGTTGGTTGGGTTATATTCAGTGCCTTGCAATAATGCGACCCTCGTCTACTGAGACAACATGGGTTAGCCACATCACGTCGTCTACCTACCTAATTTAACTAGAATAGGGCTGTGCAAGTGTGCATGCCTAAATTTTCTTCAAGCCTTTTAGTATAGCCTCGAACTCCTCGAAGTAAGCAATTAAAAATAAATCTTTAACTAGTGTTAATGTTTAGCCAGTAAAGTTCTTATACCTACCTACTGCAGATGTAGTTTTCTTCTATACAAACAAATAAAATTGAAGTGTCTATTAATAATTTCAAAATATCAGCATATTGTTAACAGAATCCGGGTCAAACGGGGAAGTAAGAAAGAAAGAAAGAAAAAAAAAATTTTTGCCTCGGGAGGACATGACGTGCATACAATATTCAGAAAAAATAAACATACATACAACGCATGATCGCATGCATGCATGCACATTGCATGCCGCATCGCATGTTTCCTTCCATCATGGGAGAGGCTTATGTCCAGCAGTAGACGTTATGGGCTGTTGTTGTTGTTGTATACAACGCATTTAGACAAACAATACAACAAATATGCAATATCACAATTTTAAAATAAACAATATATTGATATTGTGTGTGTGTAAATAAATAAATAAATAACCCTTCCTTTTTGCTTAGCTGTAGTCGAGTAAAAAGTAATTGACAAAATAAACACACAGCTCTCTAGCAATAATTATTGAATACTGTAACATAGCTGTTGCCGTGACTTTGTCCGCATGAAATTATTGTAAAAATATTGTGATATTGCAATCAATATCCCAATATTACAGCTAAGCAAAAAGGAAGGGTTATTTATTTATTTATTAAAACTTTATGCACAAGTAAAAAAACTGTACAAAAGCGGACTTAATGCCTTGGGCATTTTCTACCAGTCTACCTTAGGGTGATGCAGAGTAGGTGCAATAACAGAAAAAAGACTAGAAAATATTTATAAATTTATAACTAAAACATAAGAATAAATACATACCTACATATAACAAAAAAAAAATGCAATATGTTATTTATTGAAACAACTGCATTAGGTTATTGCTCTGTAAGGAGAAATTTAATTTAAAGAAAACATTTTACAAAATGTGTACTGTTTTCTAAACACAACTTAATTTTACATTAAAGTATAAATCACTGTTACTAATTACTAACCTGTAAGGAGAAACAACATTAAAAGCTATTGCTTCAATAGTATTCCTATAATTTGAAAAATATCTCCAAAACGTGTTCACACAAGAGTTTTTTTTTTCCAATCGTAGAGGTAGAACGAACATAGTGCAAGCCTGCCGTCACCACATATAACGTATGCAGTCCAAGTTAATGCGCGGGAAATTCAAATTAAATGAAGAATAAGAGAGCTTCATTTACATATATATAAAAAGTGAAGAGAGATAAACAGGAAAAAAAAACTATAACAACTTACTTCTGAGACGAATCTGCCAACTTCTTGTGAATATGCTCTCGAGCTTATTATCTCGGTTATTCACTGTTGTCTGTAAAGAAGTCATTAATAATTTATGTGGCCTAACCAAATGTCCTTGCTTTTGTTTTGATCGTCGTCAAGTTGTTATAATATCTCAGACACTAACCTGCATAAAAAAGCGGTCCCTAAAAGGTCATAGTCCTCATATGACTTGACCAAGATTATGTCAGAATTTTAAAAGAGACGTCTGAGTTTATTTCAGCACAGTGTCTCTTCTCAGAATTATTGGGTTATAAAAATGGACCTCATCATGTAGTTTTTTGTTAAAAATAGTGAATAGCGTTTGTAAAAAGTTTTTTTTTTTTGGATTAGCACGTTACGTAAATTTTATACACGTTGCATCTGTGTGGCATTTGGCGTTGATAAACGACCGCAAAACATTGACGTATAAATCATATGGACTTGAAATGTTTGACTATAGAAAATACAGTTATACAAATATGAGGCATATCGACACCGAAATCATAAAAATACTGTTATCTCTTTTTAACTTTTAGAATTGTGCATAGGTGAAAAAGGATAACAGTGTTTTTGACAGTTACTATAATAGCAAACCTTCATTACTAGCGTCATTGAAATACCTATTTGCGGCCGGGTCGCCATTTTATTTTCCCGCTGTTTGGGTATTGCTATCTTTTTCTCTCTAATAAAACGGGAAAGAGACGGACGTAATTTAGAGCTGTCACATTTAATTGAACTAATATTGTCGATATCGACTAAAAACACGATGAAGCCCAAGGCATAAACACATACACTGCTCTTTTAGTAAAAAATGGCGATTCTCTAATTTAAGATTAGTTACTGAACCAGAGAATCGGCAGCAATATCATCCAAATTAAACATGCAAAATGTTAGCCTAATAAAAAACCGGGAAGTGGGTCAAAAATAACTTTTAAGATTTGCTTACACAGTTATTTTGTTAGTTGTAAACAAGTGAAGCTAAGAAAAGTGTGTTAAAAATACTTACCCGTTGATATTGGACCGTGACAACGTGAAAACATTGTCACAATCTTTTATCTAACATCGATTGTAGAGAAATATCGATATGGGCTACCCTATTAGCCGCCATTTTATTTTCTCTCTCTATTGTAGGTATGTCCACGTTTTTCTTGTAGGTATGCCAAGTCCATAGGATTTATACGTCAGTGGTCAGTGCCGCAAAACGACTGGTTGAACGATTTACTGGGATTTATGGTCCGAATGTATGTAGATTCTACACACATAACTTTAGAGAAAGACGTTGTTACTATCGCCACGACTTGCAGGTCTCAGATATGATGCCCGTATGCATGTAGCTAAGAATGCAATGTACAGGGTCGATTCTACCCTTCATACCAAATTTGTCTAGCTCATGCCCGCGGCTTCGCCCGCGTCCTTTTCGATAATTGACCCACGGGATCGTACTTATGAGATAAAAAGTATCCTTTGTGTTAATCTCGGTCTTAATCTAACTGTTTGCCAAATTTCATCCAAACCCGTACAGTAGTTGTTGAGTGAACGAGTAACAAAAACATACGACACATACAAACTTTCGCATTTATATGACGGCGCCTCCGTCAACGTCAGACATCAGGTTGACTTTTAGCTGTCAAAGTCAGCCTAGCCAAGCGTCATTGTCGATGGTTGTGAGGACGGCCATCTTGACACACTGTTGCTCGAGACGGCGCCCGCACACCACGCTTGTGACGAATCGCTTTGCATCCGAGTGATAGTTTAATTAGTGTTTTAATTAAGTTGGTGTCGTGTTGCATAGACTGTACATTGTTCGTTTGACTGTGTATTTCGATTATTAAACCCTGTGCTGATTAAATAACTGTGATTGTAACGAGGACTTGTGATTTTACCGCTCACGCCCACCTGCCTACCTACCTACCCACATACATCACAAGATGAGTTCTGATGAAGGCCCTCCTGCCCCTTCATCAGAAGTGGGATTGGATGGGGCTAGAATTGAGCAAGAAACACCAAAATCGGATGCAGAAAAATTGCTGAATAACATGGAAATGCTTTTATCTCGTGTTCTCGCAGCCCAGCCAACGCCAACTGTGAGTACTAACCATGCAACACATTTGTTACCGTTTAATCCAGACGAACCAGACTGTGACATAGATGGTTGGTGCAATATTACCGAAGCAATCGTTCATAATAAGCGCTTAGAAGGAATAGACTTGCTCATGGCTCTTACTACCTCTTTAAAAGGACGAGCGGCTGCCTGTATCACTAAGCTAAACTTAGATGAAATGTCCTGGAGCGTTGTCAAACAGACACTGTTAGCTAAATTTTCAAAACCAAAGCTCCTTCAGGACTATTTTGACGAAATATTGCGATTCCAAATAGGAGCTAAGGACACAGCTTCAGAAGCTGCTCTTCGTTTATGGAACTTAATTGAAAGAATACCTAAGACTGTGATGCCTGAAGAAGTGGTGACTGGATTTGTTATTTCTGTGCTTTGTCAGAAGGACAGCCTGATAAGACGCGAATTGATTGCGCACAATATCACAACTCGCACTCAATTGTTCCGAATCCTGGGAGGCGTATCTCTTAAGCGGCGTTCAGACGGTGTCGAAGCTAACGAACCTGAGGCGAAGCGTTTTCGTGCTACCGAAAGGTTCACTGGCAGATGTAACTTTTGCGGAATATCGGGACATCGTTTTGCGGAATGCCGAAAACGTCGTGACACGCTGGGATCAGTCGAGCCTCGAGACACTCCGAGTGCTTCCCGTCCGGTGGAGAAGACGACCGATGTAACGTGCTACACTTGTGGCCAAAAGGGCCATGTGACAACTTATTGTCCCGATAAAAGGAACGGTGGTAAAGCTGCGGCCAAGGAAGTCCACCATTGTGAACACCGCCCTTCAAGGGGCATCTTGACAACATCTTCCGGTGAGTCTGTACCTTTTCTATTTGACAGCGGATCGTCCTGTTCTCTTGTGAAAGAAAGTTATCGTGGTAAACTCTTGGGTACTGTGTGTAAAAGTCTCGTCTATTTGAGCGGCATTGGAGGCGATGATATACAGTGTACGACTCAAATTCAGGCCGATGTTAAAATTGGCGATCGCTTGATTAGTTTACTCTTTCACGTGGTTTCCGACAATAATATATCTGAGCCTTTAATTATTGGTAGAGATATCTTTGATCAGGGGTTAAGTGTAGAAATTGATAATGATAATCTTGTTATATACTCTAAACAACAATCTAATCTTTGTGGCGCGATATCAGATCTCTCAGATTTTTCAAATATTGACACGGATTTGCAGGAACGGGATAAAGACATGTTGATTTCCATTTTGAGCAAATATGCGAATAACTTTATCGAGGGTATACCTACCAAGCGTGTGAAGACAGGAGTATGTGAAATTAAATTAGTAGATCCACATAAAGTTGTGCAGCGATGTCCCCATAAAAGAGCCCCTATAGAGAAACAAATAATTAGGGAACAGGTTCAAAAACTATTAGACGCAGGTGTGATTCGAGAAAGTACGTCCCCATTTGCTAGCCCTATCGTTCTTGTGAAAAAGAAGGATAATTCCGATAGACTTTGTGTAGATTTTAGAGAGTTAAATTCAAATACCATACCTGAACATTATCCCTTGCCTCGAATCGAGGAACAAATCGACCAGCTCACGGGTGCTAATTTCTTCTCTTCATTGGATATGGCTTCTGGCTTCCACCAGATCCCTATCCACCCTGAGTCAGTGGAGAAGACAGCCTTCGTGACAAACGAAGGGCAATACGAGTATCTCGCCATGCCTTTTGGTTTGCGAAATGCTCCTTCGGTCTTTCAGAGATGTATCACAACGGCTCTTAGTCATTTACAAGATAAACCACTTATCTATATGGATGACGTGTTATGTCATGCTGCTAACATCCCCGAAGGACTGAAGCGCCTTGACTTTGTTTTAGGTGCGTTATCAGAAGCCGGGTTTACATTCAATACCAAGAAATGTAAATTTATGAAACAACGAATTGACTACCTAGGATATTCTGTACAATCCGGTGAGATTAGGCCCAATTCACGGAAGATTCAAGCATTGGCAGATGCCCCAGAACCAAAATCGGCTACTAATGTTCGCCAATTTCTCGGTCTAGCCTCCTACTTTCGGAAATTTATTCCTGAGTTCACACGAATAGTCGGTCCCCTATACCCTCTCACAAAACTTAAAGGACGAATTACCTGGACTACCGAACATGAAAAGATACGGCGCAAAATTATAGGCATTCTCACGTCGGAACCGGTGCTAACTATATTCGACCCAGAACTTCCGGTGGAGCTACATACCGATGCTAGCTCAGAAGGATATGGAGCAATCCTTCTGCAAAAGAAAAACAAACTTCCGCACGTTGTAGAGTATTATAGCCGCCGTACAGCAGACGCGGAATCTCGTTATCATTCATACGAGTTAGAAACTTTAGCGGTCGTCAGAGCTGTAGAGCATTTTCGCCATTATTTATATGGTAGGCGTTTTGTTGTAGTTACCGACTGCAATTCACTCAAGGCGTCGAAATCGAAGAAAGACCTAACACCCCGCGTTTACCGATAGTGGGCTTATTTACAAGCTTACGATTTCGATATTGTATACCGCGAAGGAAGTAAAATGGAGCATGCTGACTACCTGTCCCGAAATCCACTGTCAGATTCCGCTGTTTCTATCACTCCTGTAAAGCCCAAGCCTAAAACTGTCAATTATGTTGAACTACATCAGGGCTGGCTGTCAGTTGAACAGAAACGTGACGTAGAAATTCAGGATCTTATCGCAAAACATAATAATAATAGCTTTCCCGAAACAGTAGGTCAAACATATGACGTTAGAGATGGCATACTCTACAGGAAGATTACTCGTAATAAAGCGGTTTCATGGCTACCCGTAGTTCCACGGTCTCTTATTTGGACACTAATTAATCATGTCCACAACGAATTGCAACATTTAGGCAGGGACAAAACTCTAGACAAGCTGTATGAAAAGTATTGGTTTCCCGATATGTCTAAATGTGTACGAAAATTTATAGAGTCGTGTATCATTTGTAAGGCATCGAAAGGCCCATCGGGTGCTCAGCCTGTTCAGCTTCATTCGATTCCAAAAGTATCCGTGCCTTGGCATACGATTCACATAGATTTTTCGGGGAAGTTGAGCGGGAAGAGTGACCGAAAGGAGTATTGCTCGGTAATAATCGATGCCTTCACCAAATACGTTTTACTTGAACATACTTTGTCAGTCGATTCCAAGAGTGCAATATATGCCGTACAAAAAGCGGTGTGTCTTTTTGGAGCCCCGAAAAGAATCATCGCAGATCAGGGCCGTTGCTACATTAGCTCAGATTTTAAGAGCTTCTGTCAAGAGCATAAAATAGACCTCCATTTCATCGCGACTGGTACGAGTAGGGCAAACGGCCAAGTTGAAAGAGTGATGCGTACTCTAAAGAGCCTCCTTACTATCATTGAAAACGACCCTAACAAAGCGTGGCGTGACGAATTAGGTAACATCCAACTTGCTCTCAATAGTTCTAAGTCTTCCGTTACCAAATACTCACCGTCAGAACTAATGTTTGGAATTCGTTCTAATTCTTTAGGAATGTCTAAGTTGAACGCCGATAATATAGATCATGAGGTTCGCTTAGATTTAGATTCTATAAGAACTGATGCATCAGCTAACATTTGCAATGCTGCTGAATCTGATACCCTTCGGTTTAATCGTGGTCGGGCCACAATAAGACCTTTCTCTAAAGGAGACTTCGTATTTATTAAAAATTGTGAACGGAATAAAACAAAATTGGATAGGAAGTTTCGAGGTCCATATGTTATAGTAGAAGTACTTGAAAACGATCGCTACGAACTTAAAAGTTTAGGTGGTTCTCAGAGAACTTATAAATACTCTCACGAGAATTTGCGCGCAATACCCCAAGGACATATCGGTTTGATCGAAATAGCTACTAGTCTTTTAAACTGTGAGGAGGCCGAGACGGCGTCGGAAGATGAAGGAACTATAACTGATTCAAATCATGACAATGATAACTCTGACACCTTGACCGTATGCTCAAACACTGTTTCCGCCGATTCGAGGACGCTCACAGCAGGTTCAGACACTCTCAGTACATGCTCAGATCCTGAGACTTGGGAAATATCGCACGAAACTGAAATTCATACAGAACGAGACGATTCATAGTCGTAGGTAAGTGGACCGACCTGTAAGAATTTCTTTCCTGCCAAATAGTCAGACGAAATATGTCGTCCGAGTCAGTATCAGATTGACTTGTCTCTGTGCTTTTGTTCTATGAGACGAAATATGTCGTCCGAGTCAGTATCAGATTGACTTGTCTCTGTGCTTTTGTTCTATGAGACGAAATATGTCTTCCGAGTCAGAGTCATTTAAGTTGACTGACTTGTTCTGGATGTTTTGCAGATTATGGTAAGACGAATATTGTCGTCCGGGTCACATCCACCAAAGGATTGGCTTGTCTAATAGTACCAATTGTGAACAGTTAACCTACATGCTGTTTAGTGACGAGGCTGTGTCATCCGGCTTAATTGTTGCGAGACACTCGCCTTAAGTCTTAAGTATCATAGCGCATTGTGATAATTGTAATTAGTCGTCCGTCAGGATGCCGAACGGGTTATGTACGATTGCAACTCATTGTTTTAGAAAATCGCCCGAGGACGGTCGAGTGTCAGTCCGGCCGTGACGGCGCCTCCGTCAACGTCAGACATCAGGTTGACTTTTAGCTGTCAAAGTCAGCCTAGCGAAGCGTCATTGTCGATGGTTGTGAGGACGGCCATCTTGACACACTGTTGCTCGAGACGGCGCCCGCACACCACGCTTGTGACGAATCGCTTTGCATCCGAGTGATAGTTTAATTAGTGTTTTAATTAAGTTGGTGTCGTGTTGCATAGACTGTACATTGTTCGTTTGACTGTGTATTTCGATTATTAAACCCTGTGCTGATTAAATAACTGTGATTGTAACGAGGACTTGTGATTTTACCGCTCACGCCCACCTGCCTACCTACCTACCCACATACATCACAAGATGAGTTCTGATGAAGGCCCTCCTGCCCCTTCATATAATATTAGTGTGATGGTATGTAGAATAAAATAAAATAAAATAAAAATTGTCGCATGAAGGTTGCAGATGACCAAATCCGCCCTGTATTTATGCAACATGTGACATTTTCATTTAATTATTTATTTGTTGTCGATGACTTGTCTAGAGCTATAATTTTTTTTTTTTTTTTTTAATAGCCTACATAGTGTCCCACTGCTGAGCAAAGGCCTCCCCTTTCTCCTTCCATACCACTCTATCTTGTGCGATCTCCGGCCATGTTAGCCCCGATATTATTATTATTATTGAGCTATAATTTAACCTATAAAAAAGAGAACGAAAAGAGATATACAAATATCACCATCTTCTGTTTCACCTGAAACCTTGCATTTGTTTAATTTCCGTGTCAGTGGTCGCCGGGCGTGGGTTCCTTCCCATGGGGCTCTCGACTCAACCAGATGATTTTAGCCCCAAATTGCGTATTGATCGGTCCAAGTACCTGTTGTTAGAGGCGGCTGAATGTTTATTTGATTTATATTCTGGGTAGGACGTGTTGATAACTTAACTGACTTGTTAAAACATTGTTCAGTAACTTTGATCAGGTATCTATGCGATTTTTGGTTTGGTGGCAAAAGTAAAGGAAAGATAAACATATTTAATTTACCTAATTTTTTACGGTTTATATTATTTTATTAAATTACGGTATTTTACAGACAGGCGGCTGGAGTCCAGTTATGGGAACATTACAGGCTGTTTATAATTGTCAGAAAAGTAAAATACAATTTTAATCAAATTCTCCAATAGGTACATAACTATAATCCATACTTAATAATATTGTAAATGCGAAAGTAACTCTGTTTGTTTGTTACCTTTTCACGACTTTATTATATTTGGCAAGAAGATAGATTATATCTAAGGAAGGACATTGGCAATTTTTTTTCTCACACGTACTACATTATAAACATTTATTATATTATTAACATATAATTACGTAAGTATATCAAATTAAGACATCATTTCAAGTTGGTTAGAACAAATGCGAGCCTAACTTAAAATTAGTTACTTATTTGTTGTTACCATATTTATTATAGTTTATTAGTGTTAACCCTACTATTGGATTCACTCAGAGATCTGAACAGGGGATTCTTTATGCAAAGTAAGCTGGATCTAAATCTCGTGAAGACATTGGTTAGGAAACGTAATCACACCCACAACGCCCCTGCGTCTGAGGAGACAGAGAATTCAATTGTAGGTACAGTCGAGGACTTTAATTGATGAACCACTTGCCACTATTCGTATTTTAGCCGTGTAATGCAAATCGGGTTTAGTCAAGAAAAAAGTGCAAAATTGGAAAGTATTGAAAGTAACTTATCAATTAAAGGCCTCGACTCTACATGTTTTATCCGTTTTTCACTTAAAAAGGAGCCTGCTTGATATTCTCTAAAAATTTTTTGAGTTATGCGAACCACGCGATGTATTGAGTAGTTGATGCTTTCGTGGTTTCCGGTTTGTTCTCATAGTTAAAGTAGTTCGTAATAATGAGAACCATGTCCCTTTACGAAGTTTGTAGTAATTTTTAATACAATTATGAGTAATCGACGTTACCTTCCTGAAAAGAAGTTTGTAAGAGTATTTATCTGTCTACAAACATTCTGATAAGTCATTTCTATGTTGGTACTTGCTTGTAATATAGAAAACCCGGCCATGTGCGAGTCGGAATAGCACACAAAGATTTCGTGGCTTCAAAAAATATAATGACAATATCTATTTAACACTCATTCATAATTATGTCATGTGTATGTATGGTTGTGTAATGTATGTGTAAAGTATTTTATATATCCTTGAAGTTTATCTTAGTACTAGCGGATAGGTATCACGCAGTTTCACCCGCGTAGTTCCCGTTCCCGTGGGAGTACGGGGATATAATATAGCCTATATCACTCAAGGTGAATGTAGCTTTCTAATGGTGAAAGAATTTTTGAAATCGGTTCATTACTTCCGGAGATTACCCCCTACATACAAACTTACAAACAAATGTTACCTCTTTATAATATTAGTATAGATTAATTACAATTATTTTCAGATATACCTACCACTGCCACCCAAAGATTGACTGGTAGAAAGTGCCTATGGCATTAAGTCCACCCCTGTACTTTGTGCTTGAAGTGTTAAATATGACTATAATTTTAACTCAACAGGAAAACTAAATTTGTTGTTCAATATATGTTAATGAAAAAAATTTTTTTTTTTAAATATCGCTGGACATTAACACACAGCGCCATCTAGTGCCACACTAAGCAACGAGGCTTGTGTCGTGGATACCAGATAGTTGATATACTACATAGATACTTTTTGTTTGTAAAAACATACTTATTATACATACAAACATCCATGACTTGGAAACAAATGTCCATGCTCATCACACAAACATTTGCTCCAACCGGGATTCGAACCCGGGACCCTAAGAACGTAAGGCAGCCTCACTACCGCTGCGCTATTCGGGTCGTCAAATTACTGCTGCAGTTTCCCGAAAAGTCCCATATTATCTCAAAAACCAATATCAAAACATCTTATTCAAACCAATTTTCGTTGAAAAGTCTTTGTACCTTCTACAAACCCACATTTTTTTAGGATACAATTTTTAGGGCTTTCGAAGCGAATATCTCGACAACCATAGAACAACAAGTTTAAGAAAAAATGTATTTTATGAACCTCGATATTATTTTTCAATTTCAAAGGCTGTCGATAGAAAACCCACACGCGGATAATTTTTTCAACCCTCACGTGTATGGAGGGCCACCCCTATATTATTTTTTCATAATTTCACATCACTATTGTATAACGGTTCATAGAAGACACCCTACGCTCCAAACAACGGTATGGTGCCATGCCAACAGTCTCAACAGATGTAAGAGTTCAGTTTTTTGCCATTTGGCTACGGAACCCTAAAAATCTCACTAGGTAAAAATACCTCGCAAACCTGAACCGTGTCCGTTAAATGCCTTAATATGAGTCCATTTAGGATGCTGTTGGGATTGCCTCGGTTTTGCAGTGAATCAGGTAGGTGTGTTTGCTAAGGCCGGCTTGTTTTACAGCAATAGTGGACAGCCTTCTGAATTACCCTCGCACAGAGGGTTAAATGTCCTCTTGTGAGGTACCGGGATTCCGTCCACGGATCTGAAGGTGACCTTTTTAATATTTATTTTAACAGGACAATAATAAGTAGGTATTATGTGCTAACAATTCATGGAATGTAAATGAACTATTTTGAAATAAATTGTTTGCATATTTATACCCCTACACTCACGCCTTTTTCCCATGGCCATGGGGGTAAGCAGAATCTACAGGACGCCAACCGCTACGATCCTGACATACTTACTGCTTATATTTGTTTTTTACGTCAGCCTATTCTATCCCACTGCTGGGCAAATGCCTTCCCCATGGCTTTTCAATCCTGTTTACGATTTGCCCTCTCCGTCCTGCCTCGGTTACGACGGCCGTTTTCAGACGAAGGTGGGTCCTTATACATGATTTAATATAGGTAAATAAAACGCAATAATTATGTAGAATGTAATGTTTTTATTAATCACATTGTTCCGGTAGATTCAGTAAGTTAATAAAACTTACTTGTTGACATAAATAAACATGTTCCCGTTACCATTAGCTACAGCTAAATGTGAAACATTTGAATTTGGTGCTATGTTAATAGTACTTGGTAGTACGTTTCCTGCAATTTTCTTAAGCAGATCTATTAATTTTTCGTAGAGTCCTCTTTCATTTGTATTTATTATTGAATGTGAAATGTTTACAGGGCTGCAGGATTTACAGGTGGTGGCTGGTGTTGTGCGGTTAGTTTGATCTGTGGTGTCGGTAGTGTTGTCTGGATTGTATTGATAAGGCTCAGTTGTGCTCGTAGGATACCAGGTATATTCATAAGGAGGTGTTATAATCCTATCGGTATACCAGGTATCTTTATCAGCATCAGTTGTGCTCGTGGGATTCCAGGGATATTCATCAGCAGGTATTGCAGAGGAGGTCATTGTGCTCCTAGGATACCAGGGATATTCATCAGCAGTTGTTGCAGTCGAAGTCGTTGTGCTCCTAGGATACCAGGGATATTCATCAGCAGTTGTTGCAGTCGAAGTCGTTGTGCTCCTAGGATACCAGGGATATTTATCAGTAGTTGTTGCAGTCGAAGTCGTTGTGCTCCTAGGATACCAGGGATATTCATCAGCAGTTGTTGCAGTCGAAGTCGTTGTGCTCCTAGGATACCAGGGATATTCATCAGCAGGTGTTGCAGTCGAGGTCATTGTGCTCGTAAGATACCAGGGATATTCATAATAAGGTGTTGCAGTCGAGGTATATTTACCAGCATCAGTTGTGCTCGTGGGTCGTGTAGCAGCAGTTGTGGTCCAGGGATACCAAGTATCATATTGATGAGCCGAAGTTTTTGATTCTCTCCAGCCCCACCAATTACGCCTGTGGAGTCTGTAGGGACTTAATGTAGTCGTTGTATTACCGTATTTGTATGACCACCAGTCAATTGGTCTTGTGTTGGTGGTAGCAGCTTCTCCAGTTCTGGTTTGTCCGTACGACCCGTAGTACGAGGTGTAATATGGACGTCCTGTAGTCCAATCGTATTTATATGACCACCTGTCAATTGGTCTTGTTGTAGTCGTAGCAGCTCCTACGGTTGTGGTTTCTCCATACGGCATGGTAGGCGTGGAGTACAGGTTGTAATATGGATGTTCTGTAGTTGTAGGAAAACCTACCGTATGTAAACCGTATTTATATGACCACCAGTCAATTGGTCTTGTAGTAGTCGTAGGTCCTGGGGTTGTATTTTCTACTGCGGAAGTTGTCTCGGGGAAGTGAGCTGTTAATATTCCGTTTTCTAAAGTTACAAATCCAGCCCTGCCGCTGTACGAGCCGTGTCGTATTTTTGCAGTTGTAGTATTAGAGTCTTCAGCTGTTCTGTTGTACCAGGAATCCGGTGTTGTTGTTGTATTAGAGTGAGAAAGTTTACCCCAGTACGAGTCGTTGGATATTCTTGTAGTGAATTTTTCAGAGACTTTGTTGTACCAGGTATTCGGTGTTGGTGTTATATGTCTTAAAAGTTCTGGTTCAGGTGTTACGCTAAACGAGTCATTCGTTTCGGTGATAGGGGTTGGTTTATAATCATCTTCAGTTGTAGATAAGATTGTTGTGTCATTTTCTACGCCAACTGGTACGGAGTAGCTGTAATTATTCTCGACTGCAAATGATTCCGACCCATTTTTGTCACTGTAAAAAATCCTTAATCATTACTCTGTGTAGTTTTGGGTTAAAAACTCGTTAGATCTAGATTTGTGCAAAAGAGTGCATCTCTAAATTAAGGAAGATGTGAAATAAAATTCCTAAAACATAACCCAACCCATTAGGTGGAAGTAAGCCCTAAGTTAACAACTGCCAACAACTTTAAAAATACCTACAGATAGTTTAAAAAAACACCAAAAACGTGAGTAGAAAAGATAGACATGCTTAAAAGATTCAAAGGTCTTTAGAGTATTTGTTAGATAGATACTTTAGAGTATTTTTTAGATAGATACTTTCTAATAGTATGGGATCCATATAACATCCCATCAATCGGTGGAATAGGTGGTTCCCACATGACACCGCTTGTCCTCAGCACGGTCGCGCGGCCATACAAGTCAATTACGACGTGAGATCCGATTCACCGCCCGACCGCGCGGACGAGCGGTGTACTGTGAGAATCGCCTCTTTTGCGTTGCAGTGGAATTAGGGTTGAACCTCATCTGGTAGCATCTGGAATCTCACTTTTCCATGCAATCGGCATCTCTCTGTTTCTCGTTTAAACAGTTTGATAAAAAAGTCAATCACGATCACTTACGTGCTGGTATTCGCGACTGGTATATTAAACCGGTTCAAGTAGTCGTCCCAATAGTCGCCTCCATCGTTTTCAGCAGGTAAAGTTTCTGTGTTGTACAACTGAAATAAGGAACAACAAACATTGTTATTTGTACCATATGTCCCTCAATGGCAACAAACGTGTTTATTGTTTCGTTTGTGTGGCTACAATCGGGTTGTTTTTTTTGTTTTACGAATGCGGATCATAAAGCACTATAGTCAATAACAACAATGTTTACGACTGTCCCTTTAAACTTATTTTGAAATCATTCTATCACCGGGCCATTGGGACGTAGACAAATTTTGTTTACGGTCGAACGGCCCACGGTGGTTGCCTAGGTTGGTCTGTGGATGGGTGACCACTAATTACATACCGAGTTTCCTCCGTGCCTCGGAAAGCACGTTAAGCCGTTGGTCCCGGCTGTTATTTATTTGTAGATCTTTGACAGTCGTTACTGCTAGTCAGTGGCAAAAAGTCTGACAACCAGTCTTACCAAGGGGTATATCGTATTACCTAGTATTAACTGGGTTGTGGAGGTCAGACAGGCAGTCGCTCCATGTAAAATACTAATATTCAGCTATAATACATCCGGTTAGACTGGAAGCCGACGCGAACACAGTTGGGAAAAGGCTAGGCAGATGATGACTTGTACAAGTAACTGTACAACTGTACGGTTTTGGGCATTTGCTACCAGTCTACCTTAGGGTAATACAGAGATTAAACATAGTAGCCGAAGCAATAGATTTTCAAGAAAATGTCTAATAATATAAAAAAGAAAAAACTACTTTGTGGTTTTTTTACCGGCTTATTGGTATTTTATGCGCTGATATAGCGCTCATCCGATAAAACTTTGCCAATTTATATCTTGCACGAATGTAAATGTAAATGGAAGCTAGTTTAAATATGTAAGTATTCATTCTTTTATTTTATGTACAAATACAAGAATGAACAAAACATCCTGTTTAGGAGAGATAAATACATGATCGGACTACTACAGCAAATCTGCCCACTTGTACCCGAGCGACGGCTTGACGTCTTTATCACATACTTTATTGTATCACTATTTAAAAAAAATATAGCCTATGTTACTTCCTGATAATTTAGCTTTCTATTGTTGAAAAAATGTCGGTCCAGAAGTGTCGGAGCTCATTCGGTACAAACAAAGAAACAAAAAGCTTTCCTCTTAATAATTAACATTATTAAGGGACTACAGGAGCTAAACGCGAGTTTTATAATGCAAAAAAGCATATGATTCACTGCAATAAACAAAATAAGAAAAATATATGATATTCTTCAAGATTATGCTAGTATGATAGTGTTTTGAAAACATAATACAACTAATTAAACTAAAAGAAAAAAATCACGAACTTATCTCCAAAAATTTCTTGTAACGAGTTTAAACCATAATAAAAAACATGCGATCATTCTGATTTTTTAGCAAATAATTCAACAAGCAACATATTAGCATGATAGTGTTTTATTTATTTACTCCAATCAATAGATTTTTTGTAAATCGCAAAAAACCACTCATTTCGCACTACTCGGCCCGCAGTGACTGACGTAACAACCACTTTGTAGTGCAAGCTGATTAGAACTTTATTCTAACCAGTATTTCAAACAAAATTTAAACCACCACAAAAAGAGTTGCTAATTTAGCGCCTGTAGTCGCCTTAAGAAGAAAGTCATTTGTTTCTTTAAAAAAACTGTGTCATAATATATATATGTAATACTAATGTACAGATATAGATTTTGACATATTTTTTTTCAATTACCAATAAAATTCATCGCGTGATGCCTCAACACATTGATCTTACATACTGGACATACTGCTATCTTACAACACCTCACTGCTGGGAATAGGCCTCTCTCTCCCTATGACTTAAACTTAGACCGGTAAAGTGTTGGTTGGTCTGGCCTAGCTCGTCTTAGGTACCATCACATTTTGTCAGGGTAACCCTAGATAGCACTAGAAATAAAGGAAATAAACCTACGAATAAATATAATGACAAATCACTCACCAATACAGAAAATAATACTAAACGCACGACAAACATTTTGCTTTTTCCACATGCAGTGTGTTGAATAGAGTAACAATTGATACAAAGTTAGCTCAATAAGCTAGCGTGCTTCTTATATAGGTAAGGTTATTGTTAAAAATACCCTAGTTTTCCTGTTTTTAATAATTAGTTTGGTTTTCATGCGTTAATTAACACGTGTGTGTACAATGTAGATAAGGATAATTTCTTATCTTAAAAAATATTTATTCACACATTTTTGAGGTTCAGTATAAAAAAAACGACTATTTACGTAACTTGTAAATAATAATATTGAAGTAGATTATATTTTTAAATTAATTCGCTTTGCACATGAAGCAACTTAAGTTGAGGCAACTATTGATAGTTGCCTCTATTTTAAAAGTTTCCTGTAAAAAGTTGATAGTTGCTGTAACGTTCAGTGTGACGATGGATATCGAAGAAGCAGAGAGAGTTGTGAAATCGCTCGACGCGTTGCGTTGGACGGCTGGAAAAATGCAATTTGAAAAACCGGTATAATATTTAACAGTTGCTAGTTGCAGCAATTAGGAACTAACTGAGTCATCGATTACAGCAACTGAAACTGTTGACGATCACCGGAACTGGAAACTCGAGTTGCTATGTGTGCCCAGTCCAATTGAAATAGGTATATGTAAACAGCTAGTTGCCAGTTGCCAGTTGCTGCAATAGTTGCTCCATGTGCAAAGCGCCTCTACGCCATGTCTACGCATGTTTTGTACCTGAATTAGATAATCCTATGTTTCCGGCGATCAGAGGTATATAGTAATAGTAATATATTAAAGAACTGTGTGTAGTTTATGAAAAAAACAGCAGAAAACTGTTAAGAAAACCTATCGAATATTCCAACAAAATTTATGGGGAATTAGATATATAAATAGGTCCAACTCACTATGAAAATAGACCAGATCTGTAGTTTCTTGTCACCAGGTGTGCCTACCATAACCACTAATAAGAGTGCTTCAGCAGAGCTTTTGAACAGGGAAGTGACATTCAAGTCATACTACTAAGTTGTAGTAGGTAGTATGACGTTTTTTTGTAACCATGAGATACATCATACTCATTAGAGGTGTTGGTACGGGCCCTGATGGGTTTACAGAACTATACGGGACCAATGTGGGAGGCAGACTCGAACTTGACTGGTAATAAACAATAGATTCCATACCCAACAATTGTGCGTTATCGAGGAAATACCTAATTCGCCTAATTAGAGTTTTGTTCTTACTTCCTTAGTGACAGGTCAATCTTGCAACTGAGTCATAATTAATATAAAGGGTGTAAGGGTGTAGACCCTCAACGAAGCATAAAGTGACTTGTTTTCCCCGTCATTGCGATGATTTTTTTGTTCTGCACCATACCTGGGAACCTACTAGATAAAGAGTTATTGGAGGTCTAAGTTCCAACTTCATCAAAAGCTTTTTTCAAATACTAGTTAGGTCTTCTTCTTATCTTCTTCTTCAACAACAATTTTGCGTTATCGGGGAAATACCTATTTCGCCTAATAAGAGTTTTGTTCTTACTTCCCTATTGACAGGTTATTCTTGCAGCTGCGCTGTAGTGTGATCAGGTTGCTAGGTTGTAAGAGTTGAAATTATACGTCTGGTAGGTTTCATGGTCGGGTTTAATGTGTGTTAAAAATACTTACAATTTATTGTAAATCAGTATTGCTGAAGAAGCACTTTAAATAAGGCTGTCTTCATATATGCTAACTATTACTTACACACTACAGTGCCATAAATACGTATAAAGGGTGTAAGGGTGTAGACCCTCAACGTAGCAGAAAGTCATTTGTTTTCCCCGTCATTGCGATGATTTTGTTCTGCACTATACCTGGGAACCTACTAGATAAAGAGATATTGGAGGTCAAAGTGGAACTTTATCAAAAGCTTTTTTTCAAATACTAGTTTTAAAGGTCAAAACTTTATTTTAAATACCTCCGTAACTCGTTGACTATTAAATGCGTTTAAAAGCACAATAGGGTATATGCATGATTTTTTTTATCACTCGAAACAAAGCGTATTAACATCAGAAATAGCCATAGTGAAATTATTTTTTTAATATCTATAAAAAATACTAAGTTTGCATTTGAAAATGCTTATTAGACAGAGAGATCCGATACAGCGAATGATGTCATTCGCTGCATCGACGTACAAAATCCATACTAAATTCCGTTTATCTAGAAAGGGATAGAAACAAAAGTTTAAATTGTTATAACTTTTGTGATGTTTGGCCGATATATGTCTTGTTTCTAAAATTTATGCATATTCCCTATTTTTGAGTGCGTTACAGTCAGTTTTACAGTAAAACGTGATATTTCACCCCAAAAAAAGGTGGTTTCCCAGCAATATTTTTTGGGTAGAGTTACTTAGTTTGATGTACAGAATGATTGGTCGCCGGCTTTTCTCCGAAGGGACCGAGAGAGATGTGTCAGTAACATAGAAAGGAGGCATCTGGACTGGTCATGGTCAGTTTATGATAATCTCACGGTTTCTTCTACAGACAGCGCTCATGTTTGGCACATGTTCTTGATTTCAGTCAATGCTTTGTCCCAGTTTCCGGGATCATAATGCTTACATATTTTCGGCACACGTCGAATATTGCGTGTATGACCATATACAGTATGAATGTGAAAGAAGCGAAATGAGTGTGTAAGGATCCTAGCAGATCCCATTCTGTAGTTTCCTACCCCTACTGGAAAAAGGCGTGAATTTATGTAGGTAAAGATGTATTTATCTGTAGTAATCTATACTAATATTATAAAGAGGTAACATTTGTTTGTAAGTTTGTATGTTTGTAAGTTTGTATATAGGGGGTAGTAATCTCCGGAAGTAATGAACCAATTTTAAAAATTGTTTCACTGGTAGAAAGCTACATTATTCGTGAGTATATATTATTCCCGTACTCCTACGGGAACGGGCACTACGCGGGTGAAACCGCAGGACGTCAACTAGTGTCGTATATAACGAGTGCCTTAAAACTGTTATATAAAACTGAAGCGTCCCCTGTGGGTAGTTTTATCTTATTTAATGCCGCCACGACTCAATCATGAAATTAATTTGGTTTCTCTCAGAGTTCTCTTGCGGAACAATAGCCTCAAATGACTTTTGAATCTTGAGGACTTCAGCTTTGTTCCAATTGTTATAAATGTTGGATAAGTAGACTCTTATTAACTTGATGGACAGGGCTTTTTAAATTTTTTACTGACCATTTTTTTTTGTCCAAGTTTATTTAAAATTTATTATGAGTTTACTGCCCCTAGTGTAGCGTGTTGCTTTATCCACCACTTGTATTAGCGACCGCTGTAATCCACACTGATAGAGACGGAGTAAAAGTTTTTAAGTTTGTATATAGGGGACAATCTCCGAAACTACTCATCTGATTTCAAAAATTCTTTTACCAATATTTAGAATGGATCATATTATTTAGATGGTGTGAAACTTGGCTGTACCTATTGTTTCCGATGAGCTCGTAGGCGAAGCCGTGTGCCGCCGCCGGTGCGTTGCATATATCCGAATGCAACATTGGGCTACTAAAGAAACATGTCTATTTCTGCCCTTGTCATCAATTGTATTATATTACATTAGTTAATTAAAGTAGTGTTTCGAAAATGGCTTTGACTTTTTTTTTTGTTGTTTATCAAATCAATATTTTTAAAATCAACTTTTTTTATTCCGATAAAATCCATGGTACCTACCATGTTAAAAATTGAGTCTGTTTTTCTTTTATTATACCTACTGTCATAATTCTTGGCGTTCATCACAATCATCATAATGGTTCAATTGACTATTCTGAACTAGTTTAAAAATTAACGATGCGCCCTAATCAAATGGGACTGCGACATCGACCACTTCTACATGCACCTTAAGCGATCATTAATTAGCCGTATTGCATACTTTCCGAGAGCCAGTCGCAGTTTTAACGAAGTTTTGATCTATTCTGCACCAATGCAAGCACAGTAAGGAGACTCTTAGCGAAGCCATTTTTTGTACAGGAGGCACCTGCTTAAATTAATAACAATTAAATGAAATAAACCAGCTTTTTATTTTTAAATAGTCAATAATTTGACAGTACTATAGTGTTAGATTTTTGTTTTGTATTGAAAGTTTGTGATTTATTAAACACTGAAAACTAAATTTGTTTTTCAATGTATTTTAATTAAAAATAAAAATACTGCAGCTGTTTCCCGAAAAGTCTCATTTTATCTCAAAAACCAAATATCGAAACATCTTATTCAAACCAATTTTCGTTGAAAAGTCTTTGTATCTTCTACAAACCCAAATCTTTTTTAGGGTACAATTTTTCGGGCTTTAGTAGCGAATATCTCGACAACCATTGAACAAAAAGCGTAGCTCTTAGATACCTGCAATTACAGACACAATTAAAATTGCACAATGCACTGTACCCATTCGGGAACGGCTGGGAACATACGGGGAAAAAAAGTTTTTAATCAATTTCAAGGGCTGTCGATAGAAAGCCCACACGTAGATAATTTTTTCAACCCTCTTGTTGGGGCGTAACTCCCAACAGTGAAAATGTTATGTTGATGTTGTATATAAATGTTATGTTGATTAAGTAGACAACCGATTGGTATAAAAGTTTGATTGCTACTAAAAATAACATGTTATAAAGTAATAATGTACAAGTGGTGTTGGATTAAACAAACTGCAACGTATCACTAAAAGTAGGACAAGTTAGTGGCATGTACAGCGTATAGCTCGTACATATTGCCCACACACAAAGTGGTCCTTCGAGCCTCGAAGAGAGAAGAGAAGAGATCAGCTTCGGGATGAATTGTACATATCATCATCATCATCATCATCATCCTATTAATGTTCCCACTGCTGGGACACAGGCCTCCTCTCTATGAGAGGGAATGGGCTATATAATCCACCACGCTGGCCCAGTGCGGATTGGTAGATGTCACATGTCTTCGAATTTTTTGGTTCTAGGACATGCCGGTTTCCTCACGATGTTTTACTTCACCGTTTTGAGAGCAGTGCTAATGAAATAAATTACACAAAGTAATGCGCCTGTCTGGGTTCGAACCCACGACTTACTGTTCGTAAGTCGGGGCCGCCACCACTGGGCCACCGCGAATTAAACAATGTAAATAATTACTTATATTTTTGCTGTCAACAATGCAAAATAGGTATTATTTGTGGGCATCAAGTTTCAACGCAGCCACTACACAAGGCCGGTGTCATAACACTCAATGAAGATTGCATAATTAGTAGTGGCACTTTTGCTGTTTATCCTCAAAAGCAACAAATGAACAAAATCCAAGCCCAGATCGACACAGGTCCTACAGAAATTTCTTCAATCAACAACATCATAAACCTACCTGTACCGTTTTTAAAACATCTTTACGAGAATGAGTCGGTAACCGAGCAGAGAGCATTACATGAAGAGCTTGGCAAACAAGTAGAGTAAGTAAAAGCCGCAACATCAGAAGACATCCTGTCAGATCATGCAACATACCATGAAGTCCACCAATACGTTGTCATCTACCTATTAGCGGCCGCAGCAACACTCGTGGGCGTAATATATGCTTACAACCACCTACGCAAGCATTGGGCAAGTCGACGGAAGCCAAAAGCTCCATCTGTTCCTAACCCGATGCCCCGAAGAAGGTCGACAGCGACAACTCCTTATTTGACGTCACAGACTACAGTAGCGCAGCACACTTATCGAGTGCACGTGCACTCAATAAAGTAACGTCACCTGTTGCGCGTTGTGAATTACCATAATAACATAACATTGTTTGTATTTAACTTTTACATTTGAACTTTATTTTAAAACAATTTCCGATGTACATTTAAGTTATCTTTGTAAGTGGGCTTGTCCTACTTTTAGTGATACGTTGCAGTTTGTTTAATCCAACATCATTTGTACATTATTTTTATTACTTTATAACATGTTATTTTCAGTAGCAATTAAACCTTTATACCAATCGGTTGTCTACTCAATCAACATAACATTCCTATACAACATCAACATAACATATTTACTGTTGGGAGTTATGCCCCAACACCTCTGTTACGTGTATGGAGGGACAGGCTAAACCTTATAATCCTTATAGACCTTATAAATGATTTAATATAAATAAAACGCAATAATTATGTAGAATGTAATGTTTTTACAAACTTCCTTTATTAATCAAATTGTTCCGGTAGATTCAGTAAGTTAATAAAACTTAATTGTTGACATAAATAAATATGTTCACATTACCATTAGCTACAGCAAAATGTGAAACATTTGAATTTGGTGCTATGTTAATAGTACTTGGTAGTACGTTTCCTGCAATTCTCTTAAGCATAAATATTATCTATTAATTTTTCGTAGAGTCCTCTGTCATTTGTATTGATTATTGAATTTGAAATGTTTACAGGGCTGCAGGTCTTACAGGTGGTGGCTGGTGTTGTGCGGTTATTTTGATCTGTGGTGTCGGTAGTGTTGTCTGGATTGTATTGATAAGGGTCAGTTGTGCTCCTAGGATACCAGGTATAAGGAGGTGTTACAATCGCGGTATAACAGTAGGCCTAGCCAAGTTACAAACGTTTCGTATCCATTCTCTTTCTACAATCGTAAACGCCTCGGCGTAAACGATTGTAGAAAGCGCTAAATTGGTAGCCAAGTTGACACGACTAAGTCGATCGCTCGTTCTCTAATGTCTGTAGAAAAAACCTACACTTTAAAGAGTATAGCGATCAACATTGTAGAAACGATAAAATTCTATTCTATCATTTTGATCGATGTAAACTTGTCTACGAATTTTCTATTCGTTTGTGTTGATCACGTGATTTAACGTTGAGATGATGTCATTCCCATACATTTGATTAGTTTTCTACTAGCGTTAACGATTGTAGATTGTCAACTTGGCTAACCCTGCAGGTATATTTATCAGCATAAGTTGTGCTCGTGGGATACCAGGGATATATTAAATGTTGTCACTGATTAACATAGGCTAAGAAATAAATTATATTGATACCATGCAAGTTAGCCGAGCTATCACAATTTTTGGGGTTATTCCGATCTGTCACCCCGCTTTGTCCCCTTAGGGTGATAGATAGGAAAAAAAAGTTAGATCTGTCCCCCTGTTCGCAATGAGAGGATAGTTCGAACTTTATTCACTCCTTAACGGTTCCCTATGTCCCCATATCAGTGATAACAGGGGGACAGATCTAACTTTTTTTCCTATCTGTCAACATAGGGGGACAAAGCGGGGTGACAGATCGGAATAACCCAATTTTTGGCGGACTAAGTCGCGTACGAAGTGCTAGTATGTGTATAATTTCAACATTAAACACCTTAAATTATTTATAATGTTTATAAAAATAAACATCTAATGTCAAAAACGGGAGTAAAATCGGTGTTCTTCGCGCGTCTCACTCGGTTCGCGCTCACGGAAAACTTTGATAACTTTTGTATTAAATTCCTAAGCATAAGCCTATAATGTAATACATCAAATTAATCTTGTTTAACTAGGCTCTTATACTCGTAATACAATACTTAATAGGCATTATGTCTCTGTCACACGATTTTGTTAGTTTCACGAGCGCACAACAAAACTGCACCTCTCTTCCAAAAGCGTCTGCGTCAGTTAGACGTTCAGACGTTATTCGCTTCTAAACAATAAATATACGAAGTAAGTTATTCTTTGAATATTTTCAGGTAGCCTTGGTCAAGAAACTTTCATGCGTAGATTTTTAAGGATAATGTTTCTATAATATTAAAAATCGATTTTGTTTTTATAATTTTCCAAATCATTTTAAATTAAGGAATAGGTTAGATCTTCGAGATTATTCCCAAGCACTTCGTTTGTTAATTTAGTAAATTAACAAACGGAGTTACGAAAATTTTACATTTTTGTGAATCACAAAAATGAAAATTTTTCGTAACTTTTGTGGCACAACTTTCGTGGTTATTTGGCTACGAAAGTCAGCTAGCGCACCATAACAGCTATAAATCTCCACTAAATAATAACTATAGATTTTTTGTGAGCCACAGATACATTTACTTGATTGTCGTGAAGCTCAAAAGAAATGTGTTATGTGTTTGTATAAGTAGTACATATTTATATACATGTATGTGTTTCAATTTTTTTCTTGTAACGACTCGTAGAATGTGTTTCTGTTTGTATGTTTTCTCGTGTAGTAGCCAATTTTACAGTTTACCCCACCTCAAACTGGGCTGTTATCCCAATTGTATCCATCCCTCTTGCTTAAAAAGTTTAGTAATTTTCGTGGGCACCAAAATTTCAAAATAGAATATCTCTGTACTTTATGCACCGATTTACATATTATAATAAAAATTGTATTTATTGATTTTACAGCGTCTTAAATGTGTGTCCGTTTATTTGAAGATTCCTCTAAAAAAACATAGCCGCCACGAAAGTTACGCGGAGAATACTCTTTGAAGAAGAACCCTGAAAGTCTTGGTATACCAGGTATCTTTGTCAGCATCAGTTGTACTCGTGGGATGCCAGGGAGATGTAGGAGGTGTTATAGTCGTGTTATACCAGGTATGTTTATAATCATCAGTTGTGCTCTCGGGTTGCCAGGTAGGTGTCATAGTCGTGGTATACCAGGTATGTTTATAGTCATCAGTTGTGCTCGTTGGATGCCAGGTATATGTAGGTGCCATAGTCGTGATATACCAGGTATGTTTATAGTCATCAGTTGTGCTCGTGGGATGCCAGGGATATGGAGGTGTTGTAGTCGTGGTATACCAGGTATGTTTATAATCATCAGTTGTGCTCTCGGGTTGCCAGGTAGGTGTCATAGTCGTGGTATACCAGGTATGTTTATAGTCATCAGTTGTGCTCGTTGGATGCCAGGTATATGTAGGTGCCATAGTCGTGATATACCAGGTATGTTTATAGTCATCAGTTGTGCTCGTGGGATGCCAGGGATATGGAGGTGTTGTAGTCGTGGTATACCAGGTATGTTTATAGTCATCAGTTGTGCTCGTGGGATGCCAGGGATATGGAGGTGTTATAGTCGTGGTATACCAGGTATGTTTATAATCATCAGTTGTGCTCTCGGGATACCAGGTAGGTGTCATAGTCGTGGTATACCAGGTATGTTTATAGTCATCAGTTGTGCTCGTGGGATGCCAGGTAGGTGTCATAGTCGTGGTATACCAGGTATGTTTATAATCATCAGTTGTGCTCTCGGGATGCCAGGTAGGTGTCATAGTCGTGGTATACCAGGTATGTTTATAGTCATCAGTTGTGCTCGTGGGATGCCAGGTAGGTGTCATAGTCGTGGTATACCAGGTATGTTTATAGTCATCAGTTGTGCTCGTGGGATGCCAGGGATATGGAGGTGTCATAGTCGTGGTATACCAGGTATGTTTATAATCATCAGTTGTGCTCTCGGGATGCCAGGTAGGTGTCATAGTCGTGGTATACCAGGTATGTTTATAGTCATCAGTTGTGCTCGTTGGATGCCAGGTATATGTAGGTGCCATAGTCGTGATATACCAGGTATGTTTATAGTCATCAGTTGTGCTCGTGGGATGCCAGGGATATGGAGGTGTTGTAGTCGTGGTATACCAGGTATGTTTATAATCATCAGTTGTGCTCGTGGGATGCCAGGGATATGGAGGTGTTGTAGTCGTGGTATACCAGGTATGTTTATAATCATCAGTTGTGCTCGTGGGATACCACGGTGGCATTCGACGCGGAATTAACACCCGTTCCGTAACAGGAGGTGTTAAAGTCGTGGTATACCAGTTATCTTTATCAGCATCATTTGTGCTCGTGGGATGCCAGAGATATATATTCGGAGGTGTTAGTAAGGGATTGTTTGACCACCAGTCAATTGGTTTTGTTGTAGTCGTAGCAGCTTCGGCGGTTGTGGTTTCTCCATACGGCATGATAGGCGTGGAGTGCGGGTTGTAGTTATATGGACGTTCTGTAGTCGTAGTAGAACCGTATTTGTATGACCACCAGTCAATTGGTCTTTTTGGAGTCGCAGCAGGTCCTGCTCTTGTGGTATGTCCGTACGACCCGTAGTACGGGTTATAATATGGACGTTCTGTAGTCGTAGTAGAACCGTATTTGTATGACCACCAGTCAATTGGTCTTGTTGTAGCCGTAGCAGTTCCTGCGGTTGCGGTATGTCCGTACGACCCGTAGTACGGATTGTAATATGGACGTTCTGTAGTCGTAGTAGAACCGTATCTGTATGACCACCAGTCAATTGGTCTTTTTGGAGTCGCAGCAGGTCCTGCTCTTGCGGTATGTCCGTACGACCCGTAGTACGGGTTGTAATATGGACGTTCTGTAGTCGTAGTAGAACCGTATTTGAATAACCACCAGTCAATTGGTCTTGTTGTAGTCGTAGCTGCTTCTGCGGTTGTATTTTCTTTTGCGGAATTTGTCTCGGGGAAATGAGCTGTTAATATTCCGTTTTCTAAACTATTGGAGTCATTCGTTTCTGTGTGATTATAATCTATGGCTGGTTTATAATCATCACCTGTAGGTAAGATTGTTGTGTCATTTTCTACGCCAGGTGGTACGGAGTAGCTGTAATTTTTCTCGACTGCAAATGATTCAGACTCATTTTTGCCTCTGTAAAAAATCCTTAATCATTACTCTGTGTATTTTTGGGTTAAAAACTCATTGTTAGATCTAGATTTGTCAAGTGCAAAAGAGAGCATCTCTAAATTAAGGAAGATGTGAAATAAAATTCCTAAAACATAACCCAACCTATTAGGTCGAGATAAGCCCTAAGTTAACAATTGCCAACAACTTTAAAAATACAGATAGTTTAGAAAACACCAAAAACGTAAGTTGAAAAGATAGACATGCTTAAAAGATCCAAAGGTCTTTAGAGTATTTGTTAGATACTTTCTAATAGTATGGGATCTATCTAACGTCTCATCAATCGGTAGAATAGGCGATTCTCACGCGACACCACTTGTCCTCAGCACGTTCGCGCGGTGTCGTGTGTAGGCAGCAACACATTTCATACAAGCCAATGCGACGTGAGATCCGTTTCACTGCACGACGACGCGGAGGAGTGGTGTCCTGTGAGAATCGCCTCTTTTGCGTTGCAGTGCAATTAAGGTTGAACCTCATCTGGCAGCATCTAGAATCTCATTTTTCCATGCAATCGGCATCGTTTCATCAAAACGTTTGATAATAAAGTCGATCACGATCACTTACATGGTAGTATTCGCGACCGGTGTATTGTACCGGTTCAAGTAGTCGTCCCAATAGTCGCCTCCATCGTTTTCAACAGGTAAAGTTTCTGTGTTGTACAACTGAAATAAGGAACAACAAACATTGTTATTTGTACCATATGTCCCTCAATGACCCTGACGACCCGAATGGCGCAGCGGTAGTGAGGCTGCCTTACGGTCATAGGGTCCCGGGTTCGAATCTCGGTAGGAGCAAATGTTTATGTGATGAACATGGACAATTGTTTCCGAGTCATGGATATTTATAATGTATAATTATTATACATAATCGAGTTCATCGGGTACTCAGAACGAATAGCTGTTCTCAAATTCCGCATTTCACCCAAACATACACTAACTGTCATCCAAGTGTATGCACCTACGTCAGCATATTCAGACGAGGATGTAGAAGACTTCTACGATCTCCTAAACAAAGCCTGCGAAGAAAACCGTGGAACCTGGAATATGATCATTGGTGATTTCAATGCAAAAATCGGACCAAGACAAGAACAAGATGATGAAACCACTATAGGTCTACATGGGTCAGGAATACGCAACGAACGCGGTGTGCGGTTATTGCAATTTGCGTTCGGACAAAGCATTTTTGTTGCCAATGGTCTATTCAGTAAAAAACCCCAGCGCCGGTGGACCTGGATTTCACCCAATAATCTAGTGAAGAATGAAATAGATTATATACTAACTTCCGACAAACAGATCATAAAAGACGTAAGTGTCATTAATAAAATTAAATATAGCTCAGATCACAGACCTTTACGAGCAAAAATCAAATTTAACTTTAAAATTCACCGCGCAGTAACCTTCAAAGCACCTATCAAACAACTTAATAAAGAAACTCTTATTAATAATTATGAATCCTACAACTTGGAACTTTCGAACCACTTTAAAAGTCTAGACATAGAGGTACCAGATATAGAAGAGGAATATAACAGGATAGTTGGTGCAATAAGGAAAAGCAGTAATGGCATAAAAACGAATGGGAAGAAGAACACAAAGCTTTCAACAAACACACGTTGCCTACTTGAACAGAGAAACTTGTATAGTATAGGATCAAAACAGCATAGATTAAAAGATAAACAGGTTAAAAAAGCTATTAAAATAGATCTCAGAAATTTAAATACCCACTTAGTCAAAGTAGCGCTAAAAACAGTAAACACCGTTCGTTAAGAGTAGCAAAACAGGGAATCTCTCGAACCAAACCCTGGATCAATAGCTTAATGGACACACAGGGAATAAAACATCATAACAGACAAAAAATCATAGACATTTGCACAGAATTTTACACCTCTCTTTATTCAGATAATTCAAGTCAATTGGAATCAGAAATTAGATACAGCTGCCCAAAAGATATCCCTCCCATAACGGGATGTGAAGTAGACAGAGTGCTCAAAACAATGCACTATGATAAGAGCCCTGGCGAAGATGGCGTTACCACCGAAGCCTTAAAATTAGGATCTGCCACACTGCTCCCTCACCTAACAAACCTATTTAATAAAATCTTACAGGTAGGTAAACTCCCATCCCAAATGTGCCACTCAAACATTGTTCTTCTTCATAAGAAAGGCGATAAGTGCAATATTAACAACTACAGGCCCATTAGTTTAGTCTCTCATATTTATAAGGCGTTTATCAAGGTCATCCACAATCGCATAGATGCCAAATTAAACTCGCACCAACCACCGGAACAGGCCGGGTTCCGTCCAAGTTTTTTCTACTACAGACCACCTTCACACTTTAAATCAGTTATTAGAAAAATATTCAGAATTTCATAAACCTCTATACCTGGCTTTCGTGGACTACACAAAGGCTTCTGATAGTATAAAACATAGCGCCATATTCTCAGCTCTACGAAGCCAGGGTATAGAGGAAACTTATATAGAACTATTAAAAAATATTTACAACAATAGCACGGCTAACGTTAAATTAGATTCTGTAGGCTCAACTTTTAAAATTGCCAAAGGAGTAAAACAGGGTGACCCGCTCTCTCCTAAACTATTCACCAGCACCCTCGAAGAGATATTCAAAAACCTTGCCGACACATGGACAACGCAAGGCATTCCGATCGGTGATAAAATGCTATCAAACCTTCGTTTTGCAGACGATATTGTGCTTTTTGCGTCTGAAGCAGCTCAACTGCAGAAAATGCTCCAAGACCTGAGCACTGCAAGCCTAGAGGTTGGACTGACGATGAATCAGTCAAAGACTAAAGTCATGACCAATGCCGTTAAATATAGGGTCGAGGTCGATGGGCAGGAAATACACTATGTTGACGAATACATCTACTTGGGCCAGCTAGTTTCCTTCAGCAACAGACAGGACAAAGAGATCGACCGTCGCGTCGAAAATGCCTGGAGAAGCTACTGGTCCATGAAGGCGCTTATGAAGGGCGACCTTCCTATCTCACTCAAGCGTAAGCTCGTCGACATGTGTATCCTGCCTATCTTTACCTGTGGCGCTCAGACTTGGTCTTTGACGGAGGCTCAGAAGTCCAAACTCAAGGTTTGCCAAAGAGCGATGGAGCGTAGCATTTTAAATATCAAAATCACCGATCGAATACGCAACACCATAATACGCTCCAAGACAGGCATCGCCGATATTGGCGATAAGTCTGCGAGGTTAAAATAGGACTGGGCGGGTCACATTTCCAGAATGGGTCAGGACAGATGGGTCAAAATCGTCACACAGTGGGTGCCTGAAGACGGTCGTCGTCACCGAGGCAGGCCCAAGAAACGCTGGCGTGACGATTTGGACTCGTTCCTGACTGATTGGCCGGAGAAGGCAAAACACTGGGAGAGTTGGAAAGAAATGGGGGAGGCCTTTGCCCAGCAGTGGGACAGAATAGGCTAAGTAAAAAAAAAAAAAAATATTTTTTATGGCAACAAACGTGTTTTTTTTCTCGATTTTTGCCACTGGCAGCCGCTACAATCGTTTTTTTATTGTTTTACGTATGCTGATCATAAAGTACTATAATCAACAACAACAATGTACACGTATTATCCCTTTAAACTTATTTTGAAATCATTCTATCACCGGGCCAGACAAATTTTGTTGGGTCCGTGGCTTAGGCCCCCAGTAGTCGAGGCACCCGTGGCCGACGCCCCCGATTCGATAAATTTAATTCAAAGCAATTTTTGATCAAATGTACTGTCAGGCACAAAAATCATCATCATTTAGCTATACGGCCTGCGGTCCATTCGTTTTGGTTCGTTAAGACTAAATACCCATCGTATCGGACCTAGATTTTAAACACTAGTTTACTTTAGTACCTACCTATTTTTTTTTTCTCAATTCACTTGGGCTTGTAACGCTTTTGGGGAGATAGGCTCGTCCCTTGTTACAAACTGGCGAAATTTGGGTATGTCTACCTCAGGTACATCTCTGCCTTACCATACGGTTATCACAGGCGTGATGTAAAATACTGATATTCAGCTACATCCGGTTAGACTGGAAGCCGACCCCAACCTAGTTGGGAAAAGGCTAGGCAGATGATGACTTGCTTAAAGCAGTGTTTTTCAACCTTTTTCATGTCACGACCCCCGTACTATGAAAAAATATTTCCTGACCCTTCGCTTTTTTTTCATGTATTTTATTATGTTACAAATATTCAATCCATTTTTATGCATATATGCAGAATAAGTACATAATTAACACATTTTTTTTTGAAAACGATTTAATGTTCAATGTAGCAAAAACGGATCCGGAGTAATTAGTTAATGAAGGAAGTCGGTTAAAAACAAGCGCAACTTTTGCATTAAGATGGACGAGTACTCATAGGATTTTATTTCGTTATTTTTTATAAATGTACAAATGTTTACATCCTTTAACATTTTCTTATAAAATATTTTTTTTAAACCTTTATTGTTTATTTTTACTGAAGTAGTTTTACGACCCATCTATAGAGGCTTTACGACCCCGACCCCTGGGTCAGGGGTCGGCAACCTTTTGAGTCGGAAGAGTCAAGAATAACAATTTACAAAATTTCAAAGAGCCACAAACATTTTTCAGTGACTTTGACGATGTGTGTCACGGGAAATGAGTGGGGTAAAAAGCGAGTACAACTGGCTGAGAGATAGAAATGGTGTCTAATTCTCGTTAATCGATTCAGAACGATTTTTAAATGTCTTTTTTTTATTTAAAATAATTATGTAATATTTGCGTATGGAACTAAAGAGCCGCAGTTTTACATCCAAAGAGCCGCATGTGGCCAGCGAGCCGCAGGTTGCCAACCTCTGCCCTAGGGGGTCGCAACCCACAGGTTGAGAAACACTGGTGTACAATGACGGTGTTGGGCATTTGCTACCAGTCTACCATATGGCGATGCAGAGATAAAATAGTAAGCGATAGTAAGCGAAACAACAGTTTTACAAGACAACATTTAATAATATTTTAAAATGAAAACTACTTCGCTGTTTTTTTACCGGCTTGTTCGTATTTTATAGCGCTCATCCGATTGCGATTGTTTGCGATAAAACTTTGCCAATTTCTATCTTGCGCGGAGGTAATTATAACAAAAGATTTTCTCATCTCGATATATTTAACACTAAAAAAGTTATATTTAGGAAACAATTAATAACGTCAGTATGTGACGAACTGACAAATACATCCAAACGAAATAAATAAAAAAGTGGGGTTGTTCAGAAGATATACAGACAATCGCCACACACACACACACCGTTATAACATACTCACACAACACACCCACTTTAACTCCTCAGGCACACACACTCTCACACGTTGTATTCTTAGCTATGAAAGAGATGTTAAATTGTAATTCCTTAATTGGCTGTAGGATTAGTTAAAATAGTTTAGGTTAAGATTGTAAAGAGCTGTGGATTTTGTGATAAATAAATAATAGTACATTTTGATACAAGTGGAGAAAGTTTGTTATTGCATTCGAGGCGGAATTATAACACACGAGCCGTAGGCGAGGGTGTTTTTGAGCCGAGAATCGCAATAACAAATGTCCACGTGTATCAAACGACGTTTTTCAATACACTTTTGAAGAAATAAAATAAAATAACGTCAAAAATATTTTTGTCATGAACTAAGAAACAATGTTTTTTTTCTTTTTTTTTCGCGCTATGATTTCGCCAGGTTGCAGGAGAGGCAACGGTATGAAACCGCTAAACAGCCCAATATAAAAAATAGATTTATTTTATATTTTTGAATTCAGAACACAAATAAATGTTCATTTGTGTATAAAAGTAACTATTAGTTTTTAATAATCATGTTTATCTATGATATTCTATTCATAAACACAATTTGAATATTCAAAAAATATTTATGGCGTCAAGACGCGTGGTCCTTTGCCAAAATTAAAAAAAAAAAACATTCACCTCAGACTATAGGCATTGAACCATTTTGGACTAATTGCAGGTATAGTTATCTGTGGCAATTTTCATTCCCGCACGCGTGCGGGAAAATGGAAATAATCGCACGTGTGTAAAATACATTGCATGTTGTACCTAATCGTAGTGCGTTATGGACCAGTTTTCGAGGAAGTGTATTGAAAAAAATAAAATAAACAAAATATCTTGGTTAGGAGACTAAATACATCATCGGACAACTACAGCAAATCTGCCAACTTATAATGCCCGACTGCTCGACGTCTTTATCGCTTAATCTATTTTATCACTATTTTAAAAAAATGGCCTATTGATGAAAAAATAGTTTAAATTGGTCTAGTAGTTTCGGAGCTCATTCGGTCGGTACAAACAAAGAAACAAAAAATCTTATTAGTATAGATATTCATTTTGACACAGTTTTTTTCGTTTACCAATAACATTAATCGCGGGGTGCCTCAACACATTGTTCTTACATACTGGACATACTGTTACCTTACAACACCCACTGCTGGGCATAGGCCTCTTCCTATAACTTCCAGTCGTACCAGTCTAAGGTTAATACGGGCCACTGTTCGTTGGTCTGGCATAGCTCGTCCTGCGATTGCATTGGTCAGGGTTAAGGCCCTAGTTTCGGAACACAGTGCTCAAATTGAAAAAAAAAATTGAACAAACTACCTGAATCGCAATAAAGGAAATAACCTACATATAAATATTATGAAAAATTACTCACCAATACAGAAAATAATAATAAACGCACGACAAACATTTTGCTGATTTTTTCTACATGCGGTATGTTAAATAGAGGTAACAATTATTGACATAAAGTTAGCTCATTCTGCCAGTGTGCTTCTTATATAGGTGAGCTTGTTATAAAAAAAAACCCCTAGATTTCCCGTTTTTAATTACTAGTTTGGTTTTCATGCGTTAATTAACACGTTTGTGTAAAATGTAGATAAGAATAATTTCTTATCTTAAAAAATATTTATTATTTAAATAAATAATACCTACTATTGCATACATTTCTGAGGTTCCGTATAAACAAAAACGACTATTTATGTAAATTGTAAATAATAATATTTAAATACATTATATTTTTAAATATAACAGTACGTACAGTTTTACTTAAATCTACGCCATGTTTACACATATTTTGTATCTGAATTAGATAATCATAAGTTTGCGATCAGAGGTAAATGGTAATAATAATATATAATATGAAAAAACTGTGTGTACTTTATGAAAAAAACTGCAGAACAAAGTTAAGAAAATCTATTGATATACACCAAAAGAAATTATGGGGAATTCGATTTTTAAATAGGTCCAACTCACTATGAAAATAGACCAGATCTGTAGTTTCTTGTCACCAGGTGTGCTACCATAACCACTAAAGCAGAATTGTTTTAATATTGCTTCAGCAGTGGGGGAAAGAAATAGAGCTTTTGAACAGGAGAGTGACATTAAAGTACTAGTACATACTACTAAGTTGTAGTAGGTAGTATGACGTTATTGAGTAATCAAGAGATACATCATACTCATTAGAGGCGGTGGTACGGGCCCACATAGTCTTAAAACACTGTACGGGACTAACGTGGGAGGCAGACTCGAACTTGACTGGTAAACAATAGATTCCATACCCAACAATTGTGCGTTATCGAGGAAATACCTATTTCGTCTAATTAGAGTTATGTTCTAACTTTCCTATTGACAGGTCATTCTTGCAGGTTTGCCATAAATATAAAGGGTGTGAGGGTGTAGACCCTCAACGAAGCCGAAAGTGACTTGTTTTTCCCGTCATTGAGATGATTTTTTTGTTCTGGACCATACCTGTGAACCTACTACAACAACAACAACAGCTCATAACGTCCACTGCTGAACATAAGCCTCTCCCATGATAGGAGGAATTTGCCGTAATCTCGACGCTTGGCAGGCGGATTGGAGATCGCAGTGATGAAAGACTAACAGAAAACGTTGCTGCCCATTCTCAGGTCTACGGAGGCACAAGGTGTTCTGCCTCAGACATTAGTCGCCTTATACGACACCCGTGAGTGTAATGGGTTGTATTCTACTCTGCCGGATACCACACGGCTGGGAACCTACTAGTTACAGAAATATTGGAGGTCAAAGTTCACAACTTTATCAAAAACTTTTTCAAATACTACTTTTAAAGGTCAAAACTTTATTTTAAATACCTCCGTAACCCGTTTACATGCGTCCATAAGCACAATTTTTGAGTGCGTTATAGTCAGTTTTACCGTAAAACGTAATTTTTCACCCCAATAAAAAAGTTGGTTTTCAGCAATATTTTTTGCGTAGAGTTACTTAGTTTGATGTACAGAATGATTAGTTGACGGTTTCATAAAGGGTCTGTTTACACCCTGTATATTCATCACACCTGTATTCCCCGAAGGGACCGACAGAGATGTGTCAGTAACATAGAAAGGAGGCATCTGGACTGGTCATGGTCAGTTTATGATAATCTCACGGTTTCTTCTACAGACAGCGCGCATGCTTGGCGCATGTTCTTGATCTCAGTCAATGCTTAGTCCAAGTTTCCGGGATCATGATGTTTACACATTTTCGGCACACGCCGAATATTGCGTGTATGACCAGCACCCCTAGCCAAGTTGACAATCTATAATCATTAACGCTAGTAGGAAACTATTCAAATGAAAGGGAATGACATCATCTCAACGTTAAATCACGTGGATCAACACAAACGAGTAGAAAATTCGTAGACAAGTTTAATAGAATGTTATCGTTTCTGCAATGTTGATCGCTCACCATACTTATACGAGTAGAGTACGTCTTAACATTGGAAATGTTTTTTCGATCGCTTCAGTATAGGCGCCCATTTTCGCTCAGAGTGTGACATCGCCTTGGTGTCGTGAGTTTTAGGGCTACATGAATGTTTGAAGTCTCAAAAGATGCATATTAATAAAGGCTTTAATACGGTGAAAAAAAAAAACTAAAAAGTCATACACTGTTTTTGAAAATCGCAAAAATATGAAAAATTTGATCAATTTTTAAGGGTCTTTTGGCACAAAATCGACTGTATCTCAAAAACTAAATGTGATATCGAAAAAATGAAGAAAAAAAACCCTCGGGGTATTGAGTTCGGCTATATTTGAAAAAAAAAACCAGATCTCTGTATCACTAATAATCTAGGCAGAAAGGTGCCCTTTGTGTGGCGTAATTTCGGGGAGCGCGCTCGTTAGATGCGTCGCGTGCGATGTCGCTGATTTCTTATGGGACTCGGAGGGTTTGAGATTTGATCTTGAAATGTATTTGTACTTATTTGTAAATACGTATTTTAATTTAATTTTATAAAGACGTTAATTTTTTTTTTTTTAATGTGAGTTACAATAATATACCAAAAGTTTTATTTATTAAAAACGTACAAAATCATTAAATTTATTACATAATGTCAATACAGCTTTTACAGTTCTCAATCAATTAATACATACATGTCATAATTTAAACCGGTTTACAAAAAAAAAAAAACCTTAGGTCATGAGAAGTCCACAGTCCCTATAATTTAATTTAATTCTTTAAAATTATTTTTGTGGGAGAAGGAATGGCAACAAAAGGCAATAGACCGAGAGTGCTGGAAAAACGGTAAGGAGGCCTTTGCCTTGCAGTGGGACAATACAGGCTCCTAATCAATAAACGTAGGTAAACTACCTCCAGAAATGGAGAGATTTCGATACGGTACTAGTTATTTGTGCATCTGTTGATTGATAATTGTATTTTTTTTACTTTTTTATTGTCCAGGTCCAAATAAGAGTCAAAATCATTTTTAAATTTTATTTAATGTGAATTTAACAGAAATTATTTCCTTTTAGAAATCGAAATGTTTAGAATGAACATACCAGATTTTTATATTTCTTTAGAGCATATAATTTTATGGCTTTGGACCATTGATATATAAAAAACCCAAGATGCACAGTTTCGAACAAAAGAATCCTCGAAACTGTCAATAAACACTCACCACTACAACCCACCACTATAAACATATTTTTTTGTGAATTCAACCTTATGCGGATTATTTAGAAATGTTTTTACAAAGCAGTGTACAGAAAACAATTAATTTTACGACCGAAATAAGCCGGTAGGACAAGGCATGGAGCTGAGACGAATATTTAGGACTGTGTTAGTATTTTAAGAGTTTGTTAAATTGTGTAATTCAGACACATAATCAAATTATCACATTATTATATTTTTATCCTAACGTAAATCCCTATTAATCAATCTATACTAATATTATAAAGAGGTAACATTTTGTTTGTAAGTTTGTATGTAGGGGTACTAATCTCCGGAAGTAATGAACCAATTTTAAAAATTGTTTTACTGGTAGAAAGCTACATTATTCGTGAGTGCTATAGGTTATATTTTAAACCGCGGGACGTCAGCTAGTTATAAATATAATTACGATCACTAAAAAAACGACGAATTGACAACCTCTTCTTCTTTTGGAATTCAATTAAAAACTATATTGTAATATAACCTACTTATAAATATTTGTTAAAGACTTAAAACAAAAAAGTTCAAAACTGAATAAACTTATTAATAAAACGAATTAAACACATTAAAAAAATCGACTCCATTGAATAAGAACAGGTAATATTACGCGACTAAAATAAAAGAAAGCTGTAATGCATCGTTCTTACAAAGCACTGACAAAGCGGCCATTGAAATTTGCCGACTTACACTTGGACCGTTAAGTGAAGTTTTCAGACAAATTTAATCAAAATCACATATTGCTTTCTATATGAAGTGATCATCATCTGCCTAGCCTTTTCCCAAGTTTTATTGGGGTCGGCTTCCAGTCTAACCGGATGCAGCTGAATACCAGTATTTTATTTGGAGCGACTGCCTATCTGATCTCCACAACCCAGTTAGTACTGGGTAATTCGATACCCCTTGGTAAGACTGGTTGTCAGACTCCTTGGGCCACTAACTACCTGTAACGACTGTCAAAGATCACAAATAACAGCCGGGACCAACTGCTTAACGTGCTTTCCGAGGCACGGAGGAAACTCGGTATGTAATGGGTGGGTCACCCATCCACAGACCAACCTAGGCAAGCACGGCTTAACCTAAAGATCGACCCGAGTGGCTGTTATTATTTAGCCACGAGCTCCTCTTCTATATGAAGTGATAAAAACAACAAAAACAAATCAATAAACTTTTTTACTTACTGAAAATACGATATCCCATCCTTTTTTAACGTTCTTGACGTAATATTTTGACAATTTCTTATAACACGTTTTAAGGCGCTGTGAACACCAAAATCGCGCACACTGTCTATTTGTATGGGAGTAAATGAGACGTCACTATTACTGGGCGGCCAGGTTTTAGAAGAAAATAATGAATAAATATTGAAATAAACAAAAGTGATAAATAAAAAGAATAAATAAAAACAACAGTTCCCTTTATTATTATATATTACATCACTGTTATTAATATTATCAAGATTTGTTTATAAATAATACAGTTACAATTGCTAAAATTTCAATTTAAATGGTTATTTTATGTTTTTTTTTTATCGAGAAAATTTACCGAAAACGTATTTTGAACACAATGGTCCACCCATAAATATGATCAAGATTAACATATATTTTTTTAGCTGCTCTAAAATGTATACATTTGGCTAAAAAACTGTTTTGTGAAGCCTATTTTGACTAAGTACAGCGCCTTAACTAGCGGGTAGTTTCGCGAGCGACGTGAGACTAATCAAAATAGACGCACAATAAGTAATTGTGCCTGTATTTTATGCGGACGCTTTTGAGACCCTGAATGTGTATCTTGGGTTTTTTTATATATTTTCCTTCAAGTAAATGCATCTGCAATTTATAAAAATAACATTGTGGCTAAAGTGACTATAAAAAAAGGCAAAACAAATTATAAAAGCAATGAAAGTGGTGTAAGACAATAATTGTTGCTCTCTGAATAATAGATCCCGACGCAGTAGAGACTCGAAATTGCATGATAAGTAATTGTTTGGCTCCCGAAAGGATAGTTAGTGGTCATAAACTAAACACAAAAACATCTATTTGAGACAAAACGAACCACACGGTCCTAGTGAAATTGTTAGCCTCTGTTTTTTACGCAAAGTTACCCAGAAAAAAGATCCATTCCATGACAAAAAAGAACTGGGCTAAAAAAAAGGCTAAAAAAAATGGCTACTTTATCAGAACCATAATATGAGTAACGTCAATAATTTAAAATTCTTAATATGGTCTTTATGTTTATGACCATAAATACCTTTTTAAGAATTTTAATTTTTTTTTAAATAATTTTAGATTATGTTTTTTTTTTTGCTAAAAAATATTATTTTTCGTTACGGATTTTTTACATCGTACATTTGAGCTCTATTACTTCAAAGACGATACTAAATCTATTACATCTGATCTATAAGATTAGGCATCGTACAAAATAAAAAGCTGCCTAAGTGCATTTTCAATGTACCCGAAGTTCGTGTAGAGCACGAGATCTGCGAATTTTTTTCGTTACAGGCTGAAAAATATAGACACGACAAAATAAAAAAAAGTTTTCGATAGGCCATGTACTCGTCTAGTATATGGCAATTATATAATTACAGTCACAGCAACAGTTTTCGTATAATTCAGCCTGGAAGATCCTTCAACCAGCCACTGTTGGAAAAATTGTCTGGTTTTTTGGAAATATTTTCCTAATTACATTAAAGATTATTGTGGTTTTCATGTTTGTACATAAATAACTTTATGTAGAAGCCATATCATGTATATAATGTACTTAGATATAAGCACAAAATTGTAATTTTCCGAAAAGATGCATGTATCGATAATCAAAATTTTCCAAAATCAGGATGCGAATCAGGGTTCTCGTTACAGTAAAGTTCCGGAGTACTTTAGTAAACACAACATTTCTAAGAATTGTAGTCATCAGTATGAAGAAAAACAGTGAAAAAGTTGTGCGCGAAAAAACCTGAAGCTTCGAATCGCTACCTGAATAGTCATGAAAGTTTATCAGTGTATTATTTCCCTCCCATGTTAGGTTCTACGCCTGAGATTGCGTAGATTGGCTACAGTTAAATAGGTGTAGGACGTCAGCGCCGTCTGAGAGCGAAGTATAGTGTATGCGTGCGCCCGGTGTAGAGTAAGTAAGGGTATAGGCAGACCGCTAGGTACACGTTATACATCCACGCCTTCAGTGGATCACGCCCGTCCGGCACAATTGTGATACAGAAAACAATCTGCGTGACTGTACTTTCTCATGAAAATTAAGTTTCACTACGTGGACACGCGTAAAAATGTTGGCGTGACCTGATGACGAAGTAATGAGTGATACTAATTGTTAGTTTCATCAACTGGACACACGTGTGTCCAGTCTCTCGTGGCCAGTTGGTGAATAACCCAAATTTTCTGTGTTGTATTCGCTCGCGGCGTTTTTATAACTGAATAAAATAAAAACAAAAATATTTTGTACACGTTTTCAGCTTGATAGCAATAATTGGCAGGATGTAGATTGCAGTTTATTCCGTTCGTTTGGTCATTGTGGTCAGACATTGTATGGAAAATACCTATGTTTTATCAGGTGTAATATTAACCAAGCAGGCCATTGTATTGTCAAAGAAGTTTTTAATTAAGCTCAAAAAAAAAAAAAAATATTATAGGATTTATATTACATGTGGCATATGATCCTATCAAGCTATACATACGCTTTACGCTTTGTATAGAGTAACAGTACAATGAGAGATCTGCATTAACTGGTTTTGTATAGCTTGATTGGTTGCCGAACGTACCTGGAGGTCTATCTACTCTCTAAGCACGAAATCCGTAGTTTCGGCTGAAGATACGGTCGTTTCCTACTGCGTATCACTTACGGACATAAGATTCGTTAGGGGCCCGAACTAAACATTAATGGCAACACGATTGTTTATCTGTCCTAACTCCTAATGTGTTTTCAAACTCATGAATCCGAAAATAATAGGGTTCATTTTAAAGTATAAGTTTCTTTCGGACGGGCCCCGTATCTTCCTTGACGGACTTAGATAGTAGTAGACCTGGAAATAGGTAGCTATAAGGTAAATCCTATTAACATTATTTATTTAGTACAGCATAAACCATTAACACTAAATTAAATAATCCTTTTACTCGGCCTTCTCACAGAACCACAACATTCTAAAATTATTGTTTTCCATTCATCAGCAAATAAGTCCAATCCAGGGTTGGTCTCCAGAGGTGGCGGAACGTGAGAGGGAGAGAACCTCTCAACGTCCCGGCCGCCGCGGGAGACGCCCCGGGCGTCGGGGGCCACCACCACGTGGCCCCCGGCCACCGTAGGCGCGGGCCTGTGGACGGTGGGCTATGGGCTAGCTCGCCGTCCGTCCGTCTCATGACGACAGGTCGTGTCGACCAGCAGGAGTGTTCCACGCGCGCCTCAAAGAGAGTCAGCAAAAAGGAAGGGGTCCGTAAGGACCGATGCCTGCCGGGGTTGCGGGACAGTTCGAAAGAGATACCGCGGCCCCGGAACACAAAGGGCGATGAAGGAACATGGATGGGTTTTAGTCAGTAAAAGTCTGACACTCCCTCCTGCTCCGCCCAGAGCGGGAGGAGTTATATGATGATTTTCCATCCGAAAAAAAAAAAAAAAAAAATGGTTGGTCTCCACGAGCGCGTTGAGCATCGTTAGCTTACGCGGTAAGTATATTATTTGCCACGGTGAAATAAAAAAAATATATATATGTTACTAATTAGTGTTGCAATGTATAATAAATAATAATGTTTGTGATACAGTCCAAGCTTGAGATTTGCATGCCTCAAGGCGTAATATGGTTGAACTATGTATTATCTATTTTTTAACAACTTTTTGTAATTACCCATATTAGCAAATAAATGATTTTGAATTTGAATTTGAATTTAAGTATAGGGGAAGTGCTACATTGCGAGTATAGGACATTAAGGCCCTTCTAACTCTAAAATTAGCAACTCTATTTGTGGTGGTTCAAACTTCGTTTGAAATACTGTTATAATAAAGTTCTAATCAACTTGCACTACAAAGTGGTTGCTGCGGCCGAATAGTGCGAAATGAGTGGTTTTTTGCGATTTACAAAAAATATTGAGATTGGCCTAAAAAATTAAAACACATAAGACCTGCTTTATAGTTAGTTCAGTTAGTATGCAAAGTTTCATGATCTAATTTGAAGTACTTTTTGAATACCAGCGGTTTATTGTTCGATTTGGAGGTAAATTTGGATTTTTTTTCTATAGAGAAAAGTTCCTTTGCTCGCTCTATACCTATAACGCAGTGTGCCTAAGTCGCGTTCTGCCTAAACATCATTTCAAATAATAAAATTATGGAATCGTGTTTTCGTCACACATAAGACTTAGCATTAATCCTCAACTTTACCATATATTTATTTCAAAATTAATGCTGCAGTATTTTAGGCGTAACGGAGGATCATGCTAAGCCATTTGAGGGATATATAGCCCTTAAACAATTTATGATGTTTTCTAGAGCGATTATAATTATTTGGAACAAATAATTGACACAGCCCCGCAAGTGAGTGAACAAGTGAACTACTATCATAGTGAACGGTTTAAAATAATGTCGTAGGTAGTTAGGTACTTAATCGAAGCGATCCCCGTTAAACCTTATTCAAAATTATTCAGAATATTAAAGTATTCAAAAACTCAAATAGAATTAAATCAAATCTCTGGTAAAGTTTCGATCCAGTTATTCGGGACTACTGATATTCTGAAGTTTTATTAAACCTAAAGGCGTATATTCTTCGTGGTGTAACCAACCAATTCAATTCAATTCTTTATTGCATATCACATGTGTTTTACAAGGTCTTATTATTAATATAAAGTTCACATGGACCCACATGGTTCACATGGGTTCACATGGTCGGGCGGGTTTTACTTCCCATGAAAGACAAAATTAAATATTAAAGCTTTGCGCACACTAAGCCGAATCCTGCGCAGGACGAGATCAATGACTAGCAAGTCACGCAACTATTCGCACCAGTTTGAAAACCTTCACACAAGTCCATAAAGGGTGTACCAAGACCCCCGTCGGCGTCGTTGCGATATTTTTTTTTGTTCTAGACCATACCTGAGAACCTTCTAGTTACGGAGATATTGGTAATCAAATTCCAACAGGTAAATCATTATCATCTTCAGGAAAATGATTATGATTTACCCGTTGGAATTTTGATTTCCTTGTTCCGTGTTACATGGGATCGGCGGAACACGTTTTTTCCTTCCATTTTCCTCTGCTAACCGTCACGCAATAATATTTACACCTTTTTCCTTCATATTATTCCCCACACAGTCCATCCATCGTTTCCTTGATCTGCCTCTCCCACTACATCATTCTTTTAGTCACGTGCGATACTAATACTAATACAGGTAAATGAAGGGTCCTATCTCCACAAGATCGGGAGACAGGGGTGTGGAGGTGAGACAGGCAGCCGCTAAAGTAAAATACTGGTATTCAGATGCAATCGGTTAGATTGAAAGCCGATCCCAGCATAGTTGCAAAAAGTCTGGGCAGATCTCCGCAACACCGAACGAAATGGATAAGACTTGTTTTAAAACTGTTTTATTTTTTCTATAGTAAATGTTGATTCTTTCTAAAATATGTAGGTATAAGTTATTGTAGATCTTGTTTATTGTAAAGCCATTTCACATCGTAAAAAATCATCATGATCATTCTCCTCTTCCTTTATCCTGATGTCTTCTTCTTCCATACTTTTCACATAGCCACATTTACTATCAGCGCAACTGCCTTTCATTCATCCGTGTTGAGTTCAATTGTGGCTCAAAATTCTGAGCCATACAAGACAGCAGGTCTAACCATGGATTTATAAATATTCCCCGTAAGTTTAAGGGGAATGCGGGTGTCGCGTACTAATAATTAATAGTTGCATCTTCATACCAAATTTATTTATACACATATAAACTCACACCTTTCTAATACAATCAAATAGTAAAACACAGTAACATGTTTTCATGCTATGTAAAAATAAGCGCTCAATACAATTTTCGATTACGGTCTAAACAAATATTGTTAAAGTTCTTTCAAATCCAGGAGTGTGTCAAACAACCTTCAATTTAAACACAAAATTACTTTATTGAATTAGACATTTGCAAATACTTGTGAACGATGGCGTGCTTACACGCCCGAGGAGCGAAACCGTCTCGTTTCAACTTTTAGGAGGACAAAGTTCTTTAATGATCTTGAGATTTAAGATAAATAGAAGATTTTCAGAACAGATTGTATCGTTACAGCTTTTTAAATTTAGTTTTTTTTTTATTCAGATACTTTTTGATGATCAGTAACACTGACAGACTGTTCAGTAAATTATTAACTGTCATCGTCCGGTGTCCGGAGTGGTAATTTATCCGCACCGTTTTGACAAAACTTCAACGCATTGTCGTGTCGATTGTTATCGGTTCTACTTCAATTGCTTGTCGGCGAGTTCCGCTTCGTCGAAGAAATATACCCTATGACACCCATGGCACACAAAAAGTAAGTTCGGATGTTGGTTGGGTAATCGCCAAAACCAATTATCCAATTTCTAAAATTCTTTCACTGCTGGAATGCGACACCTTATAAAGAGTCAAGCCCGACGCGTCACTGTTCCGATTGGTCACAAAAAACTTTTTCCATACTCTATCTAGTATGGAAAAAGTTTTTGGTTTTGGAAGTTGTTTCCTGAATCGTCACACTAAGAAAACAAATGAATTTTTGACTTTGAATTGAAATACTCAAGATACTGATTACTCTACACTTGTGGGTTGTTAAATAAAGAATATATATGAGCAACATAAAATTGATTCAAAATCATACGCATGTTTTAATATTCTGACATTTTGCCTATCTTCTTAAAATCATCTAAATATCAACCCAATAAAGTCAGTTTGGACATCAGCACTCCCATACAACCAGTCTAATGAAAGCTAGTAATTAAGAGATAGAACGTTGAGAGGTCAGCCGCTCGGACGTGTTCGGCGAATCGCGTCTCGGGGCGCAAGTAGTGGGCGGTGTGCGGAGTGAACTGTTTGCCTCGAAGTTTGCTAATTAAGTACTCTTAGCTGTACAACAACGGTATTGGTCTGGGAGTCGGGTTTTCTGTTTTAAGTCGAACTTTAGAGATTGGAGGCTAGATTGAAGAACCATGCAGGTGGTAATTACGGATGATATGTTTGTTGTTACCTACTTCCATCCGTTTTCAGTTTTATGGTTTTATTATTTGCCATTATTGTAGCATTGATAACTTCTTTTTTTATGAATGAATGAATGAATGAATGATAGGTATTTGCAAGAATATAGGTAGTTAACATAGGTAAGTTCTTAATATCTATTGGTTTCACTATATTCGGCATTTCGGCCATACAAATATTGAGATTTATTGTAGGTGATAAGTAGCAAATTTAGATTTTTATCCCTGATTAATATATTTTTCAGACCGAAGTTCACTCTTAGTAATGAGCATACTCTGTAATTTGTTCATGTTCCTTTTTTTTTGTCAAGTTTTCATTCCTTCCTATCTATGTAATTCATTTCACCGAAACATGACCACACGACGGGGGTCAGGCGAAATCCATTTGTATATCTCGCGGTCGCCATAATTCATTCCTGAAAAAAAAAATCAAAACAGCTTCGTTTGCGGACCTCGGCCGTATAAAACACATTCATGAGAAAAAATATTTACCTACCTTACTATCCTACCTTTTCCCTCGTTTTCCTTCCTCCTCGGAAGAGCGGTGGTTGGACGAGAATTTATTTACGCCGATTCATTTATATGCTAATTTTGAGTGTAAAATATTATGTAGATTATTTATTTTTTAGTGTTATGAAGTGGAGCTGCAAGATAACGTTTGGGAGTTGCTTTTAGATTAAATTTTTAGAATACTCCGTCCCAGTCAGGATTAAGAGAGATTTTATTTATTTTAGGTGTAGTAGTTTATGTCGTATAGTGTAGTAAAAAAACTCACGCACATACTTAATATTACCTAAACAGCTCTGCAAACTAATTTCCACCGAACTAATATTGGTGGCTCACTGTTGGCCAAAGGTATTTTATTTCAACAAACAAACATCAAAGTTGGACGGTTAATATCAGTGCTCTGACGGGAGGGAGTCGGGAGTAGTCGGGAGGAGTCGGGAGAAGTCGGGCCCCGAATATTAAACACGACAGGTAGCGTGGGTAATAGGTATCTTTATAAAGGTTGCAAACTGTTCGAGGTCGCCGTCTGTCCCTGTATACTTGACCTAGCATTTATTTTGTATATATAAGGCCTTTCAAGATCGCTGCAGGAGAGTCGAGAATTTAAAATAAGTACTTTGAAGGGCACTATCGCGACTGTTTTTTCTAATAGTGACAGAGGTCTAAAGCAATAAGCAGCAAGTATTACGCAATTTGTGAAAATGGTAACGTTTTTTTGTCACTAACCCTGTACACAAATACAAACTTCGAATTGCTGAGAAGAATTTCGTGATAAAAAGACCTCAATCATTTATTTCCTGCAAACTATGTATAGTGCAGAGCTCGGGGTACCGAGGATTAAACCCAAGTCCCCACGAGACCACCAGACCACGAGTAAAGAGCCAGGTGTTAAAAAAAAAACAATACCACATAATCGCATCTGCCCGACCTTACCCCAAAATGTGGGTTCGACTTCTAGTCTAACCGGATGCAGCTGAATACCAGTATTTAACATAGAGCGGCTGCCAATCTGACCTCCATATCCCAGTTACTACCAGGTAATACGATACCCCTGGGTAAAGTCTCACCAAGGGGTATCGTACCGACGACTGTCAAAGATTTACAAATGATAGCCGGGACCAACGGTTTAACGTGCTTTCCGAGGCACAGAGGAACCTCGGTATTTAATGGATGGTCACCCATCCACAGACCAACCTAGGCAAGCACGGCTTAAACTAAAGATCGACCCGAGCGGCTGTTATTATTTCGCCACGAGCTCCGAGGCTCACTTACAACTTTCTTATTTTCACTTTGAGGAAGAAAGTAACATGTGGGTAATACCTCCCTGTAGTTCCTCCAAATAAAATACACTAAGCCAACTTACTCATTATTTAATCGTCATTTGTTTAATTAGATTTTGTTCAACCTAAAAAGTCTCCAAAAGAACGTACAAAATAAAACTGATAAAGGCAGAACAGTCATTTGTTAAAATCTAGAGAAATGGAAGTTGTTCAGAAGTTCTGATAAATTCTCTCCCACAAAGCGAAACTTGTCTTTAACAGGTGACAAAGGTTTCCGCAAATTGCGAGCACAATCGTACACAGGAGTGAAAAGAAAAAGTTGGGACTTGTAAAAGGTCAGCTAAATATTATAGGTAGGTACTTATACTCTTTTAACGCTTGGATAAAGTATAGGCACTGAACTTTTTAAACTGGAAATAGAAATAGCTGTTAGTTTTGAATGCACTTTATTGGTATCGATTCTGTTGTGCACAAACTAAACTCAATTTAGGCTATTGCTATCTTTTACTAAAAGGCAGTGCGAGAAAAGGACGGCTATAGCTATGAACTAAGTTAGAGATGTCAAACTAGTTTGTGCCTTGCGCTTCACCGTGTTTTTAGTCGACATGTTTTTACGTGCACTCTTCATTTGTATGGAAATATTAGTTCCAACTAAATTTGACAGCTCTAAATTACGCCCGTCTCTTTCTCATTTCATTAGAGAAAAAAAGATAGCAATAGCCTAAATTAAGTTTAGTAAGTGCACAACAGAATCGACACCTGATTAGATCCTAGAAGCTTTAAGACATTATAACAGGTGTAAGAGAGGTTCTACATGATGCACAACGCATTTTATCTTACTAATATTATAAAGGCGAAAGTTTGTGAGGATGGATACATCATGTATATATACATGGATGGATGTTACTCTGTCACGCGAAAACTGTTTTTGAGCCGAGAATTGCAATAACAAATGTCCACGTGTATCAAACGACGTTTTTCAATACACTTTTGAAGAAATAGAATAAAATAACGAAAAATATTTTTGTCACGAACTAAAAAACTATGATTTTATTTTTCTTTTTTTTTCGCGCTTTGATTTCGCCAGGTTGAAGGGGAGGCAACGGTATGATGCCGTTAAACAGCCTAATATAAAAAATATATTTATTTTTTATTTTTGAATTCAGAACACAAATAAATGTTCATTTGTGTATAAAAGTAACTATTCGTTTTTAATAATCATGTATATCTATGATATTCTATTTATAAACACAATTTGAATATTCAAAAAATATTTATGCCGTCAAGACGCGTAGTACTTTGCCGAAATTAAAAAAAAAACATTCACCTCAGACTATAGGCATTGAACGACTTTGGACTAAGTATAGATATAGTTATCTATGGCAATTTTCATTCCCGCACACGTGCGGGAAAATAGAATAAATCGCACGCGTGTGAAATACATTGCATGTTGTACCTAATCGTAGTGCGATAAGGACCAGTTTTCGAGGAAGTGTATTGAAATAGTACATTTTAATACAAGTGGAGAAAGTTTGTTATTGTATTCGAGGCGGAATTATAACTCCCGAGCCGTAGGCGAGGGTGTTTTAGAGCCGAGAACTGCAATAACAAATGTCCACGTGTATCAAACGACGTTTTTCAATACACTTTTGAAGAAATAAAATAAAATATAACGAAAAATATTTTTGTCACGAACTAAGAAACTATGATTTTAATTTTCTTTTTTTCGCGCTCTGCTTTCGCCAGGTTGAACGAGAGGCAAAGGTATCAAGCCGTTAAACAGCCTAATATAAAAAATAGATTTATTTTATATTTTGAATTCAGAACACAAATAAATGTTAATTTGTGTATAAAAATAACTATTAGTTATTAATAATCATGTTTATCTATGATGTTCTATTTATAAACACAATTTTAATATTCAAAAAATATTTATGCCGTAAAGACCCGTAGTGCTTTGCCGAAATAAAATAAAAAAACATACACCTCAGACTATAGGCATTGAACCAATTTGGACTAAGTATAGGTATAGTTATCTGTGGCAATTTTCATTCCTGCACACGTGCGGGAAAGTGGAAAAAATCGCACGCGTGTGAAATACCATGCATGTTGTACCTAATCGTAGTGCGTTAAGGACCAGTTTTCGAGGAAGTGTATTGAAAAAATATTTCTTTCCAACTGACAGCTCTAAATTACGTCTGTCTCTTTCTCGTTTTATTAGAGAGAAAAAGATAGCAATAGCCTAAATTAAGTTTAGTTTGTGCACAACAGAAGCGACACCATTGTCTATCATTGCGGTTTTAAACCCTATTCATATAGAATGTCCCGGCCAGGCCGATGAAGGGTTTACAATTAAACCTGTATCAGTTTAATGCCTACGAATTGATGCTGATGGTCTCTAAAGTAACTGATCCTCTCGGGGTCGCTCCAATTATCTCGAACCTAGGGATTACAAAGCTTTGATGTGTAGTGTAGTACCTAGAGTCCTACATGCACCATGTAGGTATGTACAACCCTTCGGCTAAGGACCTGACTATATTGCTATATTTTGTACTAGCTAATGCCCATGGCTTCGCCCGCGTGAAGTTGGGTAACTGTGCCATGTGATCATAATAACGGGATAAAAAGTATTCTATGTGTTAATCTTGTTCCATCATAGATCTCATCCATTGCTTTCCATCAGGCGTGATCGAGGTCAAGAGCAGGCCCATATTGTAATAAAAAAAAGAGTTATTTATTAATAATAAATAAATAAATATTGCTGGACATTACACACAGTGCCATCTAGTGCCACACTAAGCAACGAGGCTTGTGTCGTGGACACCAAATAGTTGATATACTACATAGATACTTTTTGTTTGTAAATACATACTTATTATACATACGTATATAAACATCCATGACTCGGAAACAAATGTCCATGCTCATCTCACAAACATTTGCTCCGACCGGGATTCGAACCCGGGACCCTAAGAACGTAAGGCAGCGAAGCAGTAATGCTAGAGAAGGAGGTGGCGGAACGTGAGAGGGAGCGAACCTCTCAACGTCCCGGCCGCCGCGGGAGACGCCCCGGGCGTCGGGGGCCACCACCACGTGGCCCCCGGCCACCGTAGGCGCGGGCCTGTGGACGGTGAGCTATGGGCTAGCTCGCCGTCCCTCCGTCTCATGACGACAGGCCGTGTCGACAGCGCGTTCGTGTTCCACACGCGCCTCAAAGAGAGTCAGCAAAAAGGAAGGGGTCCGTAAGGACCGATGCCTGCCGGGGTTGCGGGACTATTCGAAAGAGATACCGTGGCCCCGGAACACAAAGGGCGATGAAGGAACATGGATGGGTTTTAGTCAGTAAAAGTCTGACACTCCCTCTTGCTCCGCCCAGAGCGGGAGGGGTTATTTGATGATTTGCCATCAGAAAAAAAAAAAAAAAGGCAGCCTCACTACCACTGCGCCAATCGGGTCGTCAAGTTATTATGTACTATCTTTGTGCCAATTTTCATCCAAATTCGTTCATGATTGTACAATACAGAGGCATAATTTGTTGTTCTTGCATTTTGAGATGTGTACCATTTGTCACTAAAACATTGTGACCATGATTCCATTTCCATTCCATTCCATTTTAATTTCATCATTTTTCATTTTCATTTTCCATTTTGACACTGAGGCATTCCAACTGTTGAACATTTTATGAAGTTGACTACCCAGTCCCTGAATGATTTCTTCTCTATTGAATATATCCAATCCATTCTAGTAGCTCCATAGTTTTTAGGGTTCCGTACCCAAAGGGTAAAAACGGAACCCTATTACTAAGACTTCGCTGTCTGTCCGTCTGTCCGTCTGTCTGTCACCAGGCTGTATCTCATGAACCGTGACAGCTAGACAGTTGAAATTTTCACAGATGATGTATTTCTGTTGCTGCTATAACAACAAATACTAAATATAGTCAATGGTACGGAACCCTTCGTGTGCGAGTCCGACTCGCACTTGGGCGGTTTTTTTATTTTTTTTATTTAGCCCATAATGTCTCACTGCTGTGCTAAGGCCTCCCCCATAGCCTCGTACTCTTCTGTACTTGTGGCTTTCTCTGGCCAATTTGTTACAAACGGTTCTAAGTCGTCACGTCAGCGTTTTCTAGGCCTCCCTCGGCGACGACGCCCATCTTCTGGCACCCACATATAGTAATCACAAAAAAAAACGACAAAAAAATGTTGAGACAGCTAATTATTTTTGGCGACTGCGATGTTGATTCCATGAAGAAAGTTATACAGTTTAATTTTCTGTACCACATCAATACATATAACAACACTTTTCCCATTCACACACAGTGTACCTATTAAATGGTATAGTAGGTAATTTTTAGTTAAAGTTTCGCCTGTTTAGTCAAGATTTTTTGCCATATAAGTCCTCAACATAAGTTTAAAACAGATTATGTTGGAAATGTACTTCACGTTCATACAGTAGAGAAATGTACTTCATGTTTGTAGTTCTAGTCTATAACGTAATCGAATACTGTAGATGTTTGTCTTCCGTCTATTAAACTGAATAGTTGAAGAACTTGGAGAGTTCGCTCTGGAAACTTAGTTATAGTAACAACGGCGCTTTGTGCCCGTGTTGTGTGGCGCGGTGAGTAAAGGCTATCTGTTTTCTTTAAAAGAAGAGATAAACGCTGTTTCTTGAGAAATATTTTACTGGTAACAAGCTTCGGAAATAAACTACAGTAAAAAGTCCTCATTAGCCCTCCGTCTGGGTCGGTCGGAGAGGCTTTTGCCCAGCAGTGGGATATCGCACCTAATAGTAAAAGTATTAGGACTTAAAAAAGAAAAGCACCTATCTATTACATACCGGGACCCGTTCCTCGGCTGTCATGTGTAGATCTGACAGCCCGAAAGCCCGAACCAGTCTTACCTGGAGTGTTTGTGTTACCCAGTAACTGGCTTTTGGAGGTCAGTTAGGCAGTCACTCCATGTAACTGGTATTCAACTGTAACCTGTTGGATTAAAAACCGACTAAAATGAAAGGTGGATGATGATTAATAAAATCTATGTACATTTATTAACTGATATTCACTAAGACCTTTTTTAACATTACTTGGCAAATATCCCGTTTTCATTGCTAATGATATTCTACGAACGAATTGAGCCCGCTTTTGACTTGAATCTCGCTTAGTTGAATGCGATGTATAACGTCTGGAACAGGCGTACCAGGATGCCTGTCTATCTATTTATACTTAATTTATAAACTTTACTTAACGATTATGCCCTACATACAAACTTATATACTACCTCTAGTTTATAAGTTTGTATGTAGGGTGTAATCTCTAGAACGAATGATCGAATTCTAAAAATTCTCACACTGGCAGAAAGCTACATTATTCGTGAGTGCTGTAGGCTATATATTATAATTATATCATGCATATAAGCCGAGCTATCACAATTTTTGCGGGTGAAGTCGCGAGCGAAGTGCTAGTATCAAATATTGTCAAGAGACACTGGTATTATTAATGTAGTATAGCGCCATTAAAATGTCCAGGGTCGACAATCACCTCGTCGCCATGTAATTTCACACATAATTGCATTGTGTGCCAAACGTCGCGCTCACGCTTGTCTCGAGGGACTGCGTCCCTTCGACCCTGGCACGTAAATCAACTAACCTTTATCGATGGACGGGCTGCCGGCAGATTACGTTCTAGCCAAGCAAGGGTGGCTCGGGTCTGGTGGCACTTCTAACAGTCAAATCTTTACTTTGCCTGCTTTTGTTCTGATAGTATTTTGATTTGTAGACTATTTATTTAAAAAATGCATGGTTCCTGTGGGACCACCGTTGTACGATGATTGTTAATCTATTACATATTTATGTATGCCAATAATAAAAGTGAAGTATCTGTTTGTAATTTCAAAATAACAGCTTTTTACTGCAAACCCAAGCCGAGGAATAAGCTCGGATGGGACCGCCGGAGCCGTGACAGAAACCATGCTGCATGTTCCATGCTTGCTTGCATGCTGCATGCTGCATGCTGCATGCTTGCTTGCATGCTGCAGGCTTGCTTGCATGCTGCATGCTTGCTTGCATGCTGCATGCTTGCTTGCATGCTGCATGTATGGTGTATGCTATTTTACTGAATGCATAATTATGAAAGTACGTCTTTATTTACAACAAATGTTATTTTTTGTCCTTCTGTCTGTTTGTTCCTGATAATCTCCGGAACTTTACTGACAAATAGCTAATGCTATAAAGAGTAACATTAATAGTAACTACTTTTATTATATAACAATAAGCAGGAATTAAAATAAAAAAAAACCCTTGAAATTGTTACCAACATCCGATTCAAATATGGAAGTAACTAATATTTTTATAATAATTTCACGCGGACGGAGGTTGCAAGGCACAGCTAGTTTAATAATAAAAAATACAAAAAAAAATATTCAAGAAAGACATAGGACTACGCAAATTGTCAAGGACCTCTTTAAATAAATAAGTCTTAGATACATTCACGTGAGCCCGCGATCAGTTGCGCCGAACCCTCCGACTCCTAACGGAAGGTAGATCTCACGTCGCACTCACAATGGACCGTGCCTACTTATCGCGAACATTTCTCGAAACGGACGGCTCTTTCAAATCTCTGAAGATTGTTTCTATTTCAATTTATTTCCAATTGCTTTTCTTAAACGTGATACGAGTATGCGTACTGCAATCAGTAAAAAACATTACCCACCTTCTGTGCTTTGCCGAAGTCGGGTAAAAAGTGCCTAATAAAGGATAAATTTCCGGAATATTTAGCTCACCAAGGTCTATGCTAACTACGTCATCTAGGTCGGCAATTCAATAAATTATACAAATGGCCAATAAGGCTAATGTCCCTTCTTGAATATTTATGAAATTGTAACATACGGCGACTCTCACGGGGCTTACACCAACCCTTTGTCCCGGGATCCCGGGAATTGCCCATCACTAGTGGGACCTGTTGAAAATTCAACAGGGCTTACAACGGGAAAAGATCTCTCAGAAAAAATAGACAATCCTTTACAGGTTAGTTTTTAGGTAGTTGTCTTGTTTTTTGTCTTCTTGCCTTTTCTTCTCGTGAGAATCAAGACACAAGTTGCTGTGTTCAGTTTTACACCTACTTCAAAAAGAAAGTGGGTTTGTATTCGGGGAGTATACATTTTTAAATAAGAATTTGATTTCTTGGTGTTTATAGTGTTCGAGTATGATATCGTAAGAAAGAAAGGGACACCTTTCTTTCTTACGATATCTTCTTCTTCCATACTACTACTTCCTCTTACTTTATTACTTCGCTGTTACTACTCATCTAGTATGTCTACTAGACGAGAGGTAACAGCGAAGTATGGAAGATTTTTAGTGGTCGGGTAAAGAAAAAATGTCGACAAAAATTAGGTAAACATTGTTTCATTTAACTTTGTTTAGAGAATTTAAGTTAAACATTCTGGTTGGGCAGATCCAAATCATTTGATCAACGATTGCAAACAGGTTGTGTGACTTGGTGAAGATATCTAATTAATGCCATGATTCTCTTTCTAATAGGTACCTACCTATCTGTGTCCTATCTATGTACCTAATGTACCTACATTAGGTACATAGTAAGTAAATATTCTATATATGTAAATAGGTAATAAGGTACGATGGGGTTGGCATATCCGTATGGATAAAAACCCCTTTATGTTAATTTACAAAGAGTAATAAAAAAAAAACTTTTTTAATTTTTCGGTCAGAGAAAATTATTGGGCAATTTTCTTGCTACAATCAGTGAGGTTTTGAAATGCAACTGTAATTAAAACTTTGTGGAGGTTGTAGGCATTTAAGATTTTTTATTCTAGATTTTCTTAGTTACCTTAACCATGTAAGGTTTTACGTTGTTTATAACATGCAGTTATCATGCAACGGCAACTAATAAATATTAATTAATATTATAATCAAAGCTCACAGAATAAGTAAGCTGACAATGGGCCGGCCATAGATCCGACTGATCGATGATCGTTGGGGTAGACGTGTTCTTGAGTGGAGAACGCGCATCGGTAAACGTAAGGTGGGACGACCTCAGGGGCCCTACTCTCTAACGTCTGTATATTCGAATCTATGCGTCTCTCTCGCGCACGTCGGCAGATGAGTGCGAGTGAGAGAGATTCCGTCCGTATAATCGGATCTACCCGGATCCGAATATACGGACGAAACGTTAGAGAGTGGGGCTTCAGGCTCGCTTGATCTTCGCAGGGTGACTGGTAGCAACTGGATGAGAGTTGCCGAGAATCAAGTTAAGTGGCGTGCGATTGAAGCGGTATATGTCCAGCATTAGAAATATGTCCAGCAGTAAAATGAAACCTATGAGGCTTCAATTTCCAAAATGTGGCAACCTACACTCCTATTTAGAACTCAGTTAAACAATCTTACTAAATATCGACTAGCTAATAAATAAGCGAAAAGGGCGTTTATCCCTCTGAAAAAACTTACCTATCTAATATACCACGGAGTTCTCAAATAACATTAAGACGCAGACAATTTAAATCGCAATTACATCCGGGTATAAATTCCCTTCGACATTTGACAGACCTCAAGCCGGGGTAAGATTCCTCGGATCCGGTATTACGGCTATAAAGTGAAGAACGCTTGAGGATAACAAGTGTTCCGGGGATCGTCTTAAATATGGATTGCGGTTGCTTTACGCGTTTCGTGTGCTTTCGGATGAGCTCGTGAATGTTCGGAGATCCGGAGTTGTGAGAATCTATCCTAATATTTTAAGGAGGTAATGTTTGGATGTAGGGACTAATCTTCGAAACTACTGATCCAATTTTGAAATTTCGTTTTCTGATGGGAAGCTGCACTCATCATCTGCCTAGCCTTTTCCCAAATTTTATTGGGTCGGCTTCCAGTCTAACCGGATGCAGCTGAATACCAGTATTATAGATGGAGCGACTGCCTATCTGACCTCCACAACCCAGTTAGTACTGGGTAATACGATACGCCTTGGTAAGACTGGTTGTCAGACATTTTGGGCCACTGACTACATGTAACGACTGTCAAAGATCACAAATGACAGCCGGGACCAACTGCATAACGTGCTTTCCGAGGCACGGAGGAAATTCGGTATGTAATGGGTGGTCACCCATCCACAGACCAACCTAGGCAAGCAAGGCTTAACCTAAGGATCGACCCGAGTGGCTGTTATTATTTAGCCACGAGCACCAAGTGGGATAAATTCAGACTATAACGAATCCGTGGGAAAAGGCTAGTTTTTAACCGAGTTTAGTACTGTTTGGGGTGCAAGGTCGTAGGTAGTATTAAAGCACAGTTTGGATTTGGTTGTAAAGAGTTTATTGAAGGCTCTTCAGGTTTAATGTTAAAATGTCTTAAAGTAAAATGTTATGTTAAATGTTTTGAATGCACCCGGTCTGTTTGATGTCGCGTAATGCACTGATGCTAAAGTATTAATAAAATTGTCACTTAGCGACAAGTATGACGATTGTTGTAAATTGCTGCATTAGCAAGTGTTCGGTTGCTTAGACCGAACATATTCCGGGGCGGCAAACATGCAGTTGAGATGAGTTGCAGAAAGTACAATCATGTTAATTAAGATGATAGTAACCTAATGTTAGTAGTGATTCTCAAGATAATAAGAAACAATTGCGTTTAGAGAAGCACTTAGGATAAATCTTAAAGTCTCTAGTTTTTGTTTAAGATTGGCGAACACGATTTATTTTGTTTTTTAACCACGCACACTTGCACTGCACTTTGAACACTAGGCTGACGATCAGCCTTGTTATGTAGTCGCGCACAAGCACTAGCACTCGCGTCGTTAACACTTTGTAGCTCGATGTCTGGGGAGAGGCGCACGCATCGCATGCAGCGACGTCGCCACCGCCACAGGAGCACGGCCGTGCCCGCAGCTGCCACCAGCACGAGGGTGTAGATTACCACGTAGTGATGGATGTCATGTGGTGACAACATCTCATCTAGTTCTACGTCGCTGTTTCTCATCTGCTTGATTTGTTTGTAGAGTTTGAACAAGTCTTCATCTACTTCGTCTTCCTCTGTTTGGTTGTCGTGGACCTTCTGCATCGGTAAGCTCACATTGATAATGTTGTTTAGTTGGTCAATCTTGGGTACGTAAATATTTGACTGAACCGTTATGTTGTTGTCAAATTTTGTGTTTGCATGCAAAGTAAAATCTTGCCCTTTGATAACACAACCTTGTCCGAGGTATATTAATCCTGCTTGGTTGAGTTGTTCGACTGTGACAAGCTCTCCGCAAATTATTTTAATGGAATAGTTGTTGCAGCAGTGATATAAATGCTCAGAAGGATCATTCAGCGGTACCCACATGTTTGAACATAAAGTTTGTTCAACTTTACATTGGTTAGTCTCATGATTGAGATTGCAATAATTGTTGTTGTCACTACCTAGATGGTAAACAGGCTTCTTTAGCAGGCACATGTACGTCTCTTCCTGAGTGAGGCATGTTGAAAGCTCATCGTTGTTTATTGGTATGTATGAGTCCTTTTTTAGATTCACTGCCATGTATTGTGATTTTGGCACGATGCTTGTCATATTCTTACCGAATTGTTTAGGAATCGGTATCACTCTGTATAATTTGTATCGATCTCTACTGATTAATGGGAATGTTATTTGGAATATGAAATATTTTTCAGTGGTCAGTGCCTTTATTTGCAATAGTTGATACAGTTTTCTCACATAAGTTTGATCGACAGGTAGCATTTGATCATCCGTAAGTTGGCCAGCAATGATGTTGAGTTCTTGTTGTAATTGTTTAGGCGTTAATAAATGTATGTTGAACTGACCATGGCGAATGTCCGTCAAAGTGTCTAGTAAAGTATCTTGATTCTTTCTTAATGTTTGAAGCAAAGTAATTGCAGTCAATGTAGTTACGATCTGTCCTTGTACTGCACTCATGTTACTCATTGCTAGTTGTACTCCATTTGTTATTTTGTCCAATGTATCTAAATGTTGATTTATAGTTTTATGTTGCTTATGGATAATCCTTTCAGTTCGTTTCAGAATGTTGTATTCCGACTCTACAACGGATGTTTGATTTTTCCATAGTTTAGCCAAATGATTTTGATTTCGCTTTATAAGTTCTATGTCCTTAGTGTATTGTTCAGCGAAACGCTCATCCAATACGCCGAAGAGATAATTCGCCGCATAACCTATCCCATTGATAAGCCCACGACGCGGCGACGCTGTCTGGAGTGTGTTATGAATTGTTGTGTCAGCAGGAGCGTGTTGTAGTATCTCAGTTCGAGGAACTCGTGCTGTAGTTGCGGCACTATCATGTTACAAACACCGCTGTTTATATTAGTACACGTGTTATCTAAATGAGTTAATAGTTTTTCTAGCGCCGTCGTGCCCTCCCAGTAGGGTGACATATCGTAATAGACGACTAAAGTCCATTTGTCACGGATGAGATTCATTTTGGCCACGGGATCAAAATATAAGGACTGATTATTCCTTAATTTTGTAATGTCATCATGCCATGCGCAGTGTTGATTGCAACTGACATAAATAATGTTAATGCTAGGGCCAAAGAAATGAAGTTGACATGGCCTAGTCTTACCGGCGGTGCCCTCTTTCTTGTTTTGTTCTCTTCTTGACTGACTTCTGTTTGTTTTTCTTCTGTTTTATGTTCTTGTTCATTTGTTTCCGTCGAATTAATAGGTAATAGGGAAAGCTTTATGATAAGTCTCTTCAAGATTCCATTTTTAGTTTTTAATGACACCACCCGTACAAGTCCGTCTCTGCCCGGGTGTACATCTACCACTCTTCCCATTGCCCATTTTCCTGCAGGTATGTTGTTTTCTTGAATAATGACCAAATCACCAATTTTCAAGTTTTGTTGTGGTTTCAACCATTTACTTCTCGCTGTTAGTTGACTTAGATATTCTGACTTCCATCTTTTCCAAATGTCTTCGGATAGCTTCTGGATTAAATGCCAACGTGTCCTGGCATCACTTTCTGTTTCAATAACTGTTAATCCTGTGCCTCCTGTCAAAAATTGTGCCGGTGTTAAAAAGTCGAGGTCTTCTATGTTTTCTGTTATGGAGCACAGAGGTCTAGTGTTCAAGCAAGCCTCAAGTTGAGCAAGAATAGTCGAGTATTCCTCAAATGTGAGTCTCTGTTCACCAATTACACGCTTAAGGTGGAACTTAAGGCTTCTTACAGCTCTCTCCCATAAGCTTCCGGCACTCGGCCATGATGGTTGTTATGCCCTTTTTGTTGGACGTTGTCCTGTTTGCGACGAGCTGACTCCAAACTGATGAATTTGGTCTCCAGGAAATTCAGAAATTCTTGGAGTACGGGTAGCTCCCGCGAATTTTTTAAAGACTCTATGTAATCGGTATACGTGTCAGAGTCTAGTTTTTGGGATAGGATGTGTACCACCATAGGATCCCACGATGTTATATCAATGTCTAAATTGCGGACAGCATTCAGACATTCTAATGTTGTGTCATGCAGTTTTTTGATTTGTTGTACGGACTGCTGTTGCATGTTGGGCAATCCTAGAAGAATGTTCATGTGAGAAGAGAATATAGCCCTTTTGTTATTGTATCTATGATGCAGAATATCCCAGCATACGGAATAGTTATCTGCGCTGATTGGTAAATGTTGGATGAGCCGTTCAGCTTCGCCTTTGACCTTTCCTTTTAAAAACTGCATTTTTTGGGCACTTGAAATCGACGGATTGTTATGTATTGCTTCTTGAAACAAATCTTTGAAGCACGTCCACTGGTTATAATTACCGCTAAAAACGGGTATTTCTAGTGTAGGTGTAGTTTTTTCTCTATGAGCCACAGACCACATTTTAGTATTAATCGGACTTCAGACTGTTGTATTGTTTTTCATGGCTCAAGTATGTTTTTTCATACTCTCCATTTTCTTCGCTTAATTCAGAATCAATTTCCCAATGTAGAGTATCGACTGCTATCCACCTAGATTGCAGTGTTTTGAGGACGTCTTCAAATTCCCATTTGTCGGAAATAAGTTCCAAGTTGATGGTAGAGACCGTTCTACGGAAAGCCTTAAAATTAGCTACCTGCTTGCGAAGCATTTCGTCGAGTTTGCTGTTTGTACCCTGATTTACCATCCAAGCACGACGGGCTTCTTGGCCCAACTCCGAAGGTTGACTATGTTCTCCCGGCTGCTGTTCCTCTGCTGACTCCTGTTCATCACTTTAAGATGGAGCTTCCAGCAGTTGCTGATACATCTGGTTGATCAGCGTTTTTACAGCTTGGTACGACTTACTTGTTTTCTCAAGCTCCTGTTTCGTAAAGTATGCATGCGACACACTTACTTCTGTTGAAAGGCGATCATGGTTAAATTGATACTCTTTCCAGTATTTTTCTAAATTGCTCAAACAGTTTTTCAAGTATTCGAAGGTTCGTCTTTGTACACTGGTCTTCTTCAAATTAACCCCGATCTTTTCGATGTTGATGGCGAGCGCCAGTTGGACGACGTAGAGCTCAGCCATTTCGCCCGTTGTTTAAGAACGTAAAATCTCCCAAGGTGTAGAAAATAATGGAAAGATCTTACTTGTTGTCTGCTGTTATACCACCGTTGATGTTCTCCTTGGATCAGGAGCGTAATCCAGTCACCAAACAGTTCAGAATACCACCTTAGTCCACAACACACCAAATTGTTCTTTACGCAACACTCGCGATTATTTTTCGAAACGCGCGCGAGCCGGCTCGAAGGACCATTATGTTTGGGGTGCAAGGTCGTAGGTAGTATTAAAGCACAGTTTGGATTTGGTTGTAAAGAGTTTATTGAAGGCTGTTCAGGTTTAATGTTAAAATGTCTTAAAGTAAAATGTTATGTTAAATGTTTTGAATGCACCCGGTCTGTTTGATGTCGCGTAATGCACTGATGCTAAAGTATTAATAAAATTGTCACTTAGCGACAAGTATGACGATTGTTGTAAATTGCTGCATTAGCAAGTGTTCGGTTGCTTAGACCGAACAAGTACTATTACAGAATAAAGTTTTAACAATATTATAAGTACAGGCGAATTACATAAACTGACCAGTGATATGCAAACTCATAATTAAGTTTCATTTTTACATGCACAATTGCACATTGCTACATTTATTTTGTAAAATCACGCAGACATTTACGTTAAAAGCATCGTGTAAATCGTATGTCATTAAGAAAATTAATATAAAACTTATTTGAAGACGAGAAACTTAAAACCACAAGTCTCGTTTGAACAAACGATCACATTTTATTCATGGTACAGTATTCAGTTTTAAATATTTGAGCATTGCTTGACGCTAGACTGCCAATCATTCTTAGTGGTGACTGAAACTTAGAAATGAAATACAGAAAATCTGACGATGAGATAATTTTAGAAAAAAAAATCCTAAAAGAATAGAATGCTTTTTAGGGTTCCGTACCCAAAGGGTAAAAACGGAACCCTATTACTATAAGACTTCGCTGTCTGTCCGTCTGTCTGTCACCAGGCTGTATCTCATGAACCGCGACAGCTAGACAGTTGAAATTTTCACAGATGATGTATTTCTGTTGCCGCTATAACAACAAATACTAAAAACAGAATAAAATTAATATTTAAGGGGGGCTCCCATTAAATAAGGAGGACATTAAGGAGTGGCTTGAGAGACGCCACGGCGTCCTCACCTTCCGCCTGACGCAGGTCCTCACCGGACACGGAGTGTTCGGGAGGTTCCTGCACCGAATCGGGCGGGAGGAAACGCCCGGGTGCTTCCATTGTGAGGATCGACCGGAGGACACGGTGGAACACACGGTGGAGGTGTGCCCCGCGTGGGCGGAGCACCGCCGTGTCCTCGAAGCGGCGATCGGCGGCGGCGACCTCTCGCGTCCGGCCCTGGTGCAAGCCATGGTCCGGAGCGAGACGGAATAGGACGCCGTCACCTCCTTCTGCGAAGCAGTAATGCTAGAGAAGGAGGTGGCGGAACGTGAGAGGGAGAGAACCTCTCAACGTCCCGGCCGCCGCGGGAGACGCCCCGGGCGTCGGGGGCCACCACCACGTGGCCCACGGCCACCGTAGGCGCGGGCCTGTGGACTGTGGGCTATGGGCTAGCTCGCCGTCCGTCCGTCTCATGACGACAGGCCGTGTCGACGGCGCGTTCGTGTTCCACGCGCGCCTCAAAGAGAGTCAGCAAAAAGGAAAGGGTCCGTAAGGACCGATGCCTGCCGGGGTTGCGGGACTGTTCGAAAGAGATACCGTGGCCCCGGAACACAAAGGGCGATGAAGGAACATGGATGGGTTTTAGTCAGTAAAAGTCTGACACTCCCTCCTGCTCCGCCCAGAGCGGGAGGAGTTATTTGATGATTTCCCATCCGAAAAAAAAAAAAAAAAAAAAAAGGGGATAATTTTTTTGCCGTTTTGTCTAATGTATAGATAATGGTACGGAACCCTTCGTGCGCGAGTCCGACTCGCACTTGGCCGGTTCTTTTAAATAAAATAAGAAACAAATTCTCGTATATTCACTGCAAACTAGTCAGAAGACGATGAAAAGGAAAAACTACCCTTACAATTCTCGGTGTAAAAGAATTTTCAGGTTAATAAGATGAAGGCGTCCCGGAGTAATGAGCTGTACAATTTACCTTTGACTAACAAGTAGAAAATATATTCATAACTCGTGAAATTCGTGCGAGTTCCCGACTTAATGGGAACCACATTCCTTAAAATATTACCCTGGAGCGAGAACCTCGCGCTTTTCATTTAAATTACACGAATGTGAATTGCAAAAGTTATAGGTGTTATGATAAATAATAATAAAAGCCGTCTGCATTTTGCGGCCTGGTGATAGCAAAAGGCTCGCTCCTGTTACATAAGCGACTTGTATAAATATTCCTTCATGAAATCAGGTGTTTTCAATATTCATAAATGTAACTCTTATTGCCACCTGCCTGATTGCCATGGGATCGGCAATCCCCCTTAATTGTAGGACAATACGTTAGCTGTTGGTAAGACTGGTTGTCAGACTACCTGTAACGACTGTCAAAGATCTGCAAATGACAGCCGTGATAAACGGCTTGACTTGCTTTTCGAGACACGGAGGACGGAGAGAGTCGATGGTACATATCGGCTGGTGTGCCATACACAGACTGTTCTCAGCAAACGTAGCTCTACCTCGATGATCGACCCGTGCCGGCTGTTATTATTAAACCACGAGGCGTTTATGTAATGCTTATTATATGTACTAGCATTATTCTCCTCTCGTGTTGGCACAAGTTTACGTTAACAGCTATGTTTCGTGTTTAAAAGATTACCAATCAAGAAGGTTGGCCGACTGCCCAGGCAGGTTGGATATATGTAGTTTGTAGGTACACTTTTTTTTGTTTGTGTAGTGTAAACAGAAAGAGGGATATACGTTTATTAGATGCTTAGGTAACTGTTTTTATTTTGTTGTTTTGGTATCTCAGGTATCATGGCAAATATTGGTTGACAGGAGAGAATGGATGAAAAAAAACGTGTTGCGACCCCAAGTAACATGATATAAGGGCAGGAAGATGAAGATGACGTATCATAACAAATAATCATAAGCGCTAGGTACTACTGAGCCGTGTGGTATCCGGCAGAGTAGAATAGAACCAACCCATTACACTCACGGGTGTCGTATAAGGCGACTAATGTCTGAGGCAGGACACCTTGCGCCTCCGTAGACCAGATAATGGGCAGCAGCGTTTTCTGTTAGTCTTTCATCACTGCGATCTCCAATCCGCCTGCCAAGCGTTGAGATTACGGCAATTTCCTCCCATTATATAAGGAGAGGCTTATGTCCAGCAGTGGACGGTATGGGCTGTTGTAGTAGTAGTAGCTACTACTGAGTGGGTTCGATTCCCAGTCTGGAAAGATTGTTATTTTATTTTCTAATCAGGAATTTTCATTAATTTGTGCCCAATTAATGACAATAGTCTCACCCCCGATTACTAAGGGACTTATACATATCTAGAGAACTGTGGGTGTAGGTACTTCTGGCTAGCTCTTCACTGAAACAGGCGTCATGTTATGTTTTTAATTATTATGATAACTAGAATACCCAACCCTATCCTTCTAATATTATAAATGTGAAAGTTAGAGTACGGATGTTTGTTACTATTTCAAGCAAAAACTACCGAACGGATTTGGATGAAATTTAGCACACAGATAGTTTATAACCTGGATTAACACATAGAATACTTTTTATCCCGGTAGTAAGATCCCGTGGGACAGTTATCATACTTCACGTGAGCGAAGCCGCTGGCAGAAGCTAGTGCTTTATAAGAATAAATGTTATCTATAAAATATTCTCCCTTTCATAGAGAGTAGGCTTGTGGCTCAGCAATGGGAACGCTATAGGGCCCAATATTAATCTGATGTATAGACATGACATAACATCAAGCCTGTAATCTCTGAAGGGTCAGGCAAAAGTATACTAATAGTTTCGTCTACATTTCGCCAGTTGTTATAGGGGGTGAGGCTCGTCATGTGTCTGCCTAGCCATTTCCCAACTAAGTTGGGGTCGGCTTCCAGTCTGACTGGATGCAGCTGAATACCAGTATTTTACATGGAGCGACTGCCTGTCTGACCTCCACAACCCAGTTAGTACTGGGTAATACAATATCCCTTGATAAAACTGGTTGTCAGTCTTTCAAGCCACTAACTAAGTACCTGTAACGACTGTCAAATATCTGCAAATGACAGCCATTTTAGAGTTAGGTTCTATCTGTTGCCACAGCCACATCAATTACGCAGTGCGCAGCTGGCCAAGCCGCATGTAACGATGTTTTAGTACTCTACTGTTTGTTACTCTGTGGCTCTAGCCATCAGGTATATAGCCTACAGTATATAGCCGGCTTGTATAGTCAACATAACAATGTAGTGTCTGTTCTAAGAGCAATTTTTTTAATGTTTGTAACATTGTGAAACCCGATAACACTTTGCCTGACATGGGAATCGAACCAAAAACCCCCATATTGATTAATATTTGATAATCATCATCAGCCTAGTCTTTTCTCTGAATAACAGTATTTAACAAGAGCGACTACTAGTCTGACTTCCATGATTTAAATTTTGATTTTCCAAAATATTCTTCCAATTATGATGTTGACTGTACCACTTATAGTAACCAGGTGTAACAAGCATTTTGTTCTAACTTCAGCACTATAAAGCTTCATTTCAGGACTCGTTCGTTTATGAGAGACAAGTTGAAAAAGCTTGTAATAAGTTAGGTATTATTAGTGGGCTTTTATAACGCAGTGTTATTTTATAGAAGGAACAAAAAAAAACCTTTAATCACTTTAACTGATGAGGAGCTGTACTCGAGTGAACGGTTCACTCAAGTGATTCTTATTTTTTGTTTAATTTATAAGTAATGTTCCCACTTGTGGGACATGGGTGATCTCTATGAGAGGGAATGGCATGTAATCAACCACACGGGCCCAGTGCGGGTTGGTAGACGTCACATGTCTTCGGTTTCCTCACGATGTTTTCCTTTCCTTTTTTGGAGAGCAGTGGTGATGAAATAAATTTCACAAAGTAATGCGCCTGCCTGGGTATGAATCCACGACTTACTGCTCGTAACTCGGGGCGGCCACCACTGCACTCACAGGCCTACCTGAAATAAATGCTTTGATTTTAATTTTGACAAAAATAAACAGAAAGTGTCCGTTTGCCTTAGAAAATGGTCAAACAAAGGTATTATAAGTAACTTATCTTAAACCCTCGGAACTTACAGTTAAACCAAATACATTTGTGGTGTCAAATAGTGAGTTTCAGTAAATATATCAGGAGTACGGTCCGACCCAGTAAGCCGCGGGATTACCCCAACAGGCATCGGACATAGATGATATAGAATCAGAAGTTCCACTCTTATACAAAAACTGCGCTAAGGAATATGTTGGAATGCCAGCAAAAATGGAAGGGGTCCGATGCCTGCCAGGGCTGCGGGACTGTTTGAAAGAGATACCGTGGCCCCGGAACACAAAGGGCGATGAAGGAACATGGATGGGTTTTAGTCAGTAAAAGTCTGACACTCCCTTCCGCTCTGCCCAGAGCGGGTTTTTTCTTATGGTAAATCATCAAATGACCCCTTCATTTGATGATTTACCATAATAAAAAAAAGGAATATGTTGGAGCATTATGCTGCTCTGTTTCACTGACCAAGTATAAGTAGGTAGTAGTAGGTACTTATACGTTATATTTCTTCTACTATATTTTAGGCGTAACTGTCATTGTCACATAGGTACCTAAATGCGTAGATTTCCTTGCCTTTGATAAAACATTCTCAGAAAGCCAAGCAAATTAATATTCCGTGCGGGAATCGACCTCGCGACCCGTAGCGCAGAAGTTAATTACTGCGCCAATCGTGCTAGTAAAACGTACGTTTATTTTATGTGTAACTGCAAGCAAGCTTCACTCGTGCAGTTTTTACTGTCAGTTTTAACTGTTGTCTCTTGTTACATACACGTTATCTTACTGACAATGTCCCATGTTACTTGGAATCCTCGCAATATGGTTTTAACTTAATTTCTGCCATTCTAAGCCTCTCCCCTGTTAGGCGTCACGCTATCATGATTCATCATCATCATTTTAGCCGAAACACGTCCTCTGCTGGACATAGGCCTCCCCCAAATGTTGCCACATTGACCGGTCCCGTGCGACTCGCATCCAGGGGATTCCCGCAACCTTCACCAGGTCATTGGTCCACCTAGTGGGAGGTCTTCCAACGCAACGTATTCCAGTTCGCGGTCGCCACTCTAGAACTTTTCGGCCCCATCGGCCATCCGATATCCGTATCGGGTCACGCTATCATTTACTCCTTTTTCATTCCTCACTCAATCCATGCAACTTTTCTTTGGTCTTCCTCTCCCTCTCCATCCATCAACATTTATATTCATCTTTCTTTTAAGAAAAACGATTTTTATTTATTGATTACTTAGTTGTATTAACCTTATTACTTAATCGTAATAAGGTTAATACAACTAAGTAATCAATAAATAAAAATCGTTTTTCTTATTATAATATTTTATTATGATTAATTGAATCTGGAAATACCGGAATTATTTTACTTTCCGGAAAAATGGCTTATCCATGTTCATTTTTCTGTGTTTATTTATGATACAAGTACCAAAAATCAATCCACCTACTCCGATCACTGGTTATAACTGACCGAGCCGTCTGAGCAGTCAAATCTTTATTACTTACTTGTTATTAAAATACGCGTTTCACACTTTACTTGTTAAAAGAAAGCGTGGCACAGGTTAGTCGCACTACAACACAAGACGTATAGGAACTGATAGCTTGGAAATAGCAACAAAAAAAAACTTAACTCTTTGTAGCCGGTTTTTGACAGAAGCTGTGCGCTGAACGCAATTTTGGCGTCAAGAAATAAAAAAAACCGGCCAAGTGCGAGTCGGACTCGCGCACGAAGGGTTCCGTACCAATTATTATAAAAAAAACACGTTTGTTGTATGGGAGCCCCCCTTAATTTATTCTGTTTTTAGTATTTGTTGTTATGGCGGCAACAGAAATACATCATCTGTGAAAATTTCAACTGTCTAGCTGTCACGGTTCATGAGATACAGCCTGGTGACAGACAGACGGACAGACGGACAGACGGACAGACAGCGAAGTCTTAGTAATAGGGTTCCGTTTTTACCCTTTGGGTACGGAACCCTAAAAATAGCCAAAAAAAATCTGATGAAGGTAGGCTTGGTTCGGCTCCTATGTTACAGAGGTAACTGGACTTTAGAAATTGATTTCCAATCCCTGAATAATCCCGAATTTAGCAGTACGATACCTTAAAGGTAACATCTGTGACCCACTTTTGCAATATACTTTGTCTGGATCTTTTAAAGTGAGTTTACTACCGTTATATTTTATACCGGTATAAAATTGACACGTCTGTTTTATTATCTTACTACTAAGTTATAAGTTGTCCGACCGAAGTTTTAAAAATAATAATTTGAAACCGATTCTAAAAATAACTTAATTATTTTTAGAATCGGTTTCAAATTATTATTTTTAAAACTCTGTCTAGCATCATAATACTAGCTTCTTTATTCATTAATTTTTACCCGAGACATAGTCTATAAAATTATCAGCTGGGTTGAAAATTTATCTACATGAAAGGTTTAAATAATGTTTGTACCTTATCTCCAAAAGCATTTTGAGGGTTATCCCAGAAAACCAAATGCCAAAATTGAAAAAAATATTTTCACTATAACGAACTCATTTTCACACTGAAGTACATTAGTAAGGCTTGGCACTTTACAAAATACCTTAATCCTATTGATCCTTGCGTCACCCTCCACGATAGGAGGTATCTACTTCACCTACCTACATGTACAGCTTACTGGAAATTATTGAACCCTTCGTGGATTTTTGCGGTTACCCTTATCTAACCTTCGCATTCTGGCTCAGTGAACATTTCTATTGTCAATACGTCGATAGAGTGGTAACCAACATCCCTTTGCTTATTGCTTTACATTTTCTAAGTTTATTATGGTGGATTGAGTTTTGGCTTTGAATTATTTGGCCTGCCTAACCATTTTATTCTTTGAATTATTTGACCTGCCTAACTTCCACCATTTTATTCTTTGAATTATTTAATAAAACACAATAGCTGTAGCGACAAGACTGACCGTTTATTCAGTTTTTTATTTACAAAACCACAGACAAGTCCATAGAGAATCAATCCAAAATATAAGCAGTTATTCTCGTTAACACAATTCTATTTTGATAATATTCTAACACCTCCACTTATCAAAATAATGCCAATATAAAATTAACTAACTAAATAAAACCTCTTTAACATTAACACTTAACTCTTAACAAATTTACTTAACTAAACAATGTTTTTAAGACCTAAATTTTTAACAAAATTATTGTGCTTATTACTAGTTAAACCTTTTGTTAAAAGATCAGCTGGCATTTCAGAAGTTGACAGATATACAATTTTGACAATATTATTGGCAACAGTCTCTCTCACAAAATGATGACGGATGTCAATATGTTTTGTTCTCCTGTGGAACAAAGGATTCTCTGTCAGTTTCTGTGCACCCTGATTGTCATTGTACAGAGTTATAGTATAATTACAGCTAATAATTTCTGACAGCAAATTCTTTAAGTAGATAGCTTCCTTACAGGCCTCCGAAATTGCCATGTACTCACTTTCTGTGCTTGACAATGCTACTGTCTGCTGTTTTTTACACTCATATGATACTACAGTTCCTGACAATATGAAACAGAAACCTGTATAGGATTTCCTATCAATATTATTAGAGCCCCAGTCAGCGTCTACAAAGCCTATCAAATTATTATCATCTTTGGTATACATCAATCCATAAGACTTGGTTTTCTTTAAGTATTTTAATATACGCTTTGCATGTCTCCAATGGACTGCTGTAAAACAATTATTGAATTGGCTTAAATAACTGATACTAAAACTGATATCTGGGCGTGTTAAAACAGATAAATACATCAGGCTTCCCAAGAGCTGCTGATAAGGGTACTGTTTCTCAATATTATCAGCCTTATCTAATTTTAAGTTATATTCTATTGGTGTATCAATACCATTACAATCTAACATGTTGAATTTCTTTAAAATACCATTAACAAACTGTTCCTGATCCAATGATATACTGCCATCAGTATATGTCTTAACCCTCATGCCCAAACAGTTTTTTACTTGCCCTAAATCTTTTATCTTAAAATTTGACATTAAATCTTTCTTTAATTTATCTGTCATAGTACTACTATTTGAGAAAATAAAAAAATCATCAACAAACACTGTGACAAAAATTTGTTCCTTATTTTCCCTTTTACTGTACAAGCATGGTTCTAATTTTGACTTTAAATAACTTAATGCTAGTAAACAATCATTAAGTCTTTGGTTCCAGGCTCTGGCTGATTGCTTTAATCCATATATAGCACGTTTCAATTTAAGAACAGTATTGCTTTTACAATTTAAATTAGGTGGAACCTGCATATAAACATTTTCATTGAGACAACCATTTAGGAACGCAGTTGTTACATCTAGATGGGTAATTTTAAAATTCAATTTTACACTTAATGCAAACAACAATCGCAAAGTAGAGTATCTTAGAACAGGAGAGTATGTTTCATTAAAGTCCACTCCTTCTTTCTGGGTGAAACCCTTTGCCACTAAACGTGCCCTATAACGCACTTTGTTATCACTTTCAAATTTCTTTTTAAAAACCCACTTGCACTGAACCACTCTGTCTGCTTCCTTTTCATCCACTGGTTCCCAAGCCTGGTTTTCTTCAAAAGCCTTGAGCTCCTGCTCCATTGCCTGTATCCACATCTCTTTATCGGGCCCCTTTATAGCCTCCTCATATGTTATTTCATCATCCAAGGACTTCTGCTTGTCAGTAATGCCAAGATTTGAAACTCCATACCTCTCTACTGGTTTTCTTAAGCGTTTGCTTGGAAATTCAGGAACTTCAACTGCCCTTGAATCATCATCTTCTTCACCTAGTGTATGGTATGAGTCTTCTGACGTTGAGCTCGAATTAGATGTGTCGGGAACATAGGTATGGTCGTTTGGGTCTAAAACTGTCCTGTCATCCTGTGGTTCTTCCTCCACTGATTGTGAATCTTCCTGTGCATCAGTCACTTCCTGCACTACTATCTGAGTATTACCTGAGATGTCTTCTTTTTCCAGAATAGTCACATCCCTGCTCATAGTTATTTGCTTTGTATCTAAGTTGTATAATCTGTATCCTTTAATGTTATCTGGATAACCAACTAAGATATATTTGACTGCCTTTTTATCCCACTTTAGTCTTTTTTCCTTGGGAACATGCACCATGACAGAACTTCCAAACACTCTAACTTGGCTTAGGTCAGGCTTTCTGCCTGTCCATTTTTCAAACGGTGTCATATTTCCTAATCCTGAGGCTGGCGACCTATTTCTTAGGTAAGCTGCTGTGTTTACAGCTTCTGCCCAAAACTGTTTGCCTAATTTAGCCTCAAAGAGTAAGCATTTAGCACGTTCAACCAGTGTTCTGTTGAGGCGCTCAGAGAGACCATTTTGTTCCGGGGTGTAGGGATTAGTCTTTTGATGAACTATCCCTTCAGACTTCAGATAATTCTCCATCTCCTTAGAACAAAATTCACCTCCATTATCTGTTCTCAGTACTTTAATTTTGTTTCCAGTTTGATTTTCTACCAACCTTTTATACTCCTTAAAGTACTGCAATGCTTGATTCTTCTCTTTCAAAAAATATACACTTGACATTCGACTGGCATCATCCACGAAAAGAAGAAAATATCTTGCCTGACCAATAGATTTGATCTCCATAGGCCCACACAAATCTGAGTGTACAACCTCTAACAGTGTGTCACTCCTCTGATTACCTGATGGAAAAGGTAAGCGAGTCTGCTTTCCTTCGCAACATACTTCACAGTTGGATTTCTGGATGTTTGCTTTATCTTTATAGGATACACCCTCCACTGCACCATTCTTCATTTTTTCTAAGTCAACACTATTGATATGGCCAAGTCGCCTATGCCACAGTCTTGCATTTGATGTGTGTACTGCCGAAGCTGCGAAACCCTCTGACTTTACTGTGATTAGTTTGTACACTCCATTAGTTAAACTTGCTACTCCAATAACTTTATTCTGTCTATTGTGGATATTGCAACAATTCTTCTCAAATGACACTGTATTTCCATTAGCTATTAGCTGGCTAACAGATAGCAGATTAGTTGTGAGGTTTGGAATGCACAACACATTTCTTACAGGAATGTCAAACTGATGTTTATTTACACATGTAGTTATTCGTGTATCGCCGGCACACATAACTGGCATAGATGTTTTATTCGCCACAACTATTTCATTTATCGTGTGTTTTCGTATTTTCGTTAAACTTTCTTTGTTCGCCGTCATATGAGCACTTGCACCTGAATCAACATACCAATCTTCTGTACTGAATTCTCCGTGAAGAAAGGCCACACTGAAGGCACCTGCTTCCTTAACCTTTAATTCAGGACATTGGTTTTTATAGTGTCCGATTTTTTTGCATCTAAAACATTTTATTTGTTTACTTCCCGATGACATTGACGTATCTTGATTTGATTTTGACGTTTGTCTTTGCTTGGAGCGCACAGTGTTGCTAGCTTTCGGACGACGATTCATCCAAAACGCTGTCTCTGGTCCACTGCTGCCAACATCAGAGGACATATCTAGAAGTTTCGTTTTAATGACGTCTGCGTTTACCGCCAAACCAGAGTGCTCAATCGCCATGATCATTGGCTCGAACTTTTCGGGTAGACCGGCTAAAAGTAATGATGCAATCCATTCTTCACTTATTTCAAAGCCTGTTCCCCTCAATCTCTGCACTGTTTCTACTACTTGAGACACATAACTAGTCATCGATTCACTGGTTTCTAAGCGGATGGTAATTAATGCTCGGAGTAAACTGATTCTCCTCGTAAATCCAGTGTCATCAAAAAGTTGCTTCAATTTTTTCCACAACGCGTCAATCGTTTTCTCAGTCTTGATATGTACGAATAACGAAGGTTCGATGGTCATGACTACCTTGGCTTTGGCTTTTGCTTGCTCACTGTCACTTAAATCCGATGAAATATTGTCCAAATCAATGCCTTCTAGCACCATAAAGTTTTTCACCGCGAACGCCCAATCATCGTAATTTTCTCGCCCTTTCAATTTCGGGACATTAACTATGTATCCAGACGACATTTTTAACGGAAAACACTTGATATATACTTTTGTAATACTTAAAAAAAACGGGACTGGGCCCATAACCTAATAAAACACAATAGCTGTAGCGACAAGACTGACCGTTTATTCAGTTTTTTATTTACAAAACCACAGACAAGTCCATAGAGAATCAATCCAAAATATAAGCAGTTATTCTCGTTAACACAATTCTATTTTGATAATATTCTAACATTATTTGGCCTGCCTAACTTCCACCATTTTATTCTTTGAATTATTTGACCTGCCTAACTTCCACCATTTTATTCTTTGAATTATTTGACCTGCCTAACATCCACCATTTTATTCTTTCAATTATTTGACCTGCCTAACTTCCACCATTTTATTTTACATAACATAACATCACGCTTGTAATCCCCTAGGGGTTAGGCAGAGGTGTAGCTAATAGTATAGCCACATTTCGCTAGTTATGTTTAAGTCCCATGTAATAGAGGTCGAGCCTATTGCTATCAACCGGGCGTAAATTCAGACTGCGTGGCTGCTACTGAGAAATTTCTGATAGTAAAACGCAATAACACTTTGCCCGATTTGGGAATCGAACCAGGACTCTGACCACTGGATCAACGAGGCGGTCATTTTATTTTATTTTCAAAGTAGGGCCACGCATTAAACCTGTATGAGTCAATAGGGTATATGCATGATTTTTTTTTATCACTCTAAACAAAGCGTATTAACATCAGAAATAGCAAAGTGAAATTATTTTTTTAATATCTATAAAAAATACTAAGATAGAAGCATTTGAAACTACTGATTAGACAGAGAGATCCGATACAGCGAATGACGTCATTCGCTGCATCGACGTACAAAATCCATACTAAATTCCGTTTATCTAGAAAGAGATAGAAACAAAAGTTTAAATGGTTATAATTTTTGTGTTGTTTGGCCGATTTACGTCTTGTTTTCGCTTTTTGACATTATTTTTATAGTACTTGAACATTCCGTATCGAAATAAGAAAAAGAAAATTTATGCATATTCCCTATTGCTGGCATAAATACAAATGAGTATTGTATGAGACAAATTCTCCTAAAGCATCACATTTCCGAGATATAAGCCATCAAGGTATCTCATCATCGCCAGACCATCAAATTCGCCTTCAGCACAATCAACATACCAGCTAATGATTTATACAAGTTTTAGGAAGGTATGTACTTTATATAGTACACACCATATTTCGTCAGTTGAAGTCCCATGCAATAGGGAAATATGCAAGAAATTCAAGACTTTTTTATTCCTTAAAAATGCCTTGTTTATGCCCATAAAAACATTGTGATACTCTTGTTTAACTTTCTAATACAACACTTATTTTACAATTTAGTATTTTATGTAACGTGTTTTTGGTGAAACGGAACGCAAATTCAAAACGCTTCGTCGCCGGTAGTGACATCAAACGCCATGTGTAAAAGAAATTTTTATTTGAAAACTACTTAAAGTTGCACAAAGATGTCAATACGATATTGTTATTGCAATGTTTGCTTGAATAAAGCACATACATTTAGTAAAATTAGTATATTAAGGGTAAAAAATTAGATGTAAACCAGGCAGATAGAGGGAAATGACGTCAACCGCTATGACGTTTGAACTGTCGTAGAAAATTGTAGAAGTTTTAATATATTTTTTGAGCGACAAGTAGTCGTTGAAGTTAACCTTTAGTCAATCACTTGGGTTGATAGTACTATAGTGATTTAAGTAAAGAAAAAAATACATGCTTAATCCCTATTGGGCAGCTTAGAAACAAAATTCAGTAACATTGTGCCCGACCTAAGAATAGAACCCCACGTTCAGCAGTCGCGCATGGTGACCATTAAACAACGAGGCAGTCAATTTGTATAGAGTAAAATAATAAAAAGTGTTTATAACACATTTGCTCCAAAAGGGTCTCTTATTTCACCAATTTCAATATCCTATTGTATCTCATTACGAACTTGTGCGTTATTGTAATGTAAAACGCGCGGTTTATCAAAATGCTCCGTCTAAAACGAACGGTACTTTTTTAAATCTCAGCAAAGAGTTTTTAAGTCAGAAAAGTGGTCAACATTTTATGATTAAAGTTAACTTTGGGAGATCAAATATAATAATAATAACTTGACGACATTTAAAATGCAAAACGTAATAATCAATTTTACAAATTGTTCAAATTTCTATAACTGCTTTAACAAGTGATTAAAGGTTTATTCGTTTAAGAAAGTCCGATTTTTATTTATTTCCTCGCAAATATGTTATAAATTATCTATACTAATATTATAAAGAGGTTACATTTGTTAGTAAGTTTGTATGTAGAGGGTAATCTCCGGAAGTAATGAACCGATTTCAAAAATTATTTCACCATTAGAAAGCTACATTCACCCTGAGTAACATAGGCTATATTTTATCCCCGTACTCCCGCGGGAACGGGAACTACGCGGGTCAAACCGCGTGACGGCCGCTAGTATGTTATAAAATGTCGTATGACATACGTGCGCTTTGAAAATTACAGCCTCTGCTTTCCTCTTCCTCTTTTAGCAATATCGCCTCGGCTGTAATTTTCAACTTACATCACAAAACATCATAATAATGTACTATTATTATATAGTCTATCTCTGTCACTCCTTTCTTATATCTACACATGTGTATATAATACACTGTTTTAGACTTTCACGGTTTTTCACTACACTTAAAGTACTTACGGGATAATATCCGTGATTTTCTTTATTAATGAGGTCCCGATATTTCGACGCTGCTGTTGCAAGCATCATGATCGCGGGAATACTGTAGTACTCTAGTATTCCCGCGATCATGATGCTTGCAACAGCGTCTAAATATCGGGACCTCATTAATAAAGAAAATCACGGATATTATCCCGTAAGTACTTTATGTGTATGTGTTTAATAGTCTCTCTTTGAAACTAGGTGTCAAATGCCCAGGTTCTTGTTCATGTTTTGTTTTTCCTCGTGTGGTATAGTAACAAAACATTATTGCGCTGACCTTTCCAGTTTGCACAAAACGATCTGTTCATACTAAGGTTGTCTGGCAGCAATTGCTCTGAGCGATAAGACCAGCTATGTAAGTACCTACATTTCTGTTTTTAAGTTTAATCCTGTTTTTATTTTATCGAGTAGGTACATTAAATGTTGTACTGTACTTGTGTAAGTAGGACTGAAAAGCTTTTATTACAATATATTGCGTTATTTTTCTTACATTGTAAATATTTAAATAGGTACCTATTGCAATTAAAAACCTCGGGTTTGCGACCAGTTGATGGCAATAGGCTTACATATTACATGTAAGTGAGTTTAAATGTTTGTAAACGCACCCACGATTCAGCAAAAATTGCTAGTGGGGGCAAAAAAAATTGAATAATCAATCTTACTGCCGCCCTTAACCTGCCGTAAATAAATTACGCCTAAAATAGAATTGCCCCGAAAAATCAGCGCTTAGGTAATTGAAAAGGCGGTAGTTAATTATACCATATCTATAAAAGAATATATATTTTTAAATTTAATTAACTTAAAGTCCACAGCAATCAAGACAATTCGACGAACCAATCAATGTTGAGACCTTTTTCAATTGGAAAAACCGGTCGGTGTTATTAAGGCTGATGCTCCAGGGTAGCCCGCGAAATTCAAATTTTCTTACGTTTTTGGCAAATTGCAGGCCAGTGCTAGGTTGTATGTGGATTAAAATATTGGACGCGATTGTAAGACGTATGTAGTTACAGAATTATAATCATCAAAACCATCAATACAACCCTCCAAGTTCATAAAGGTCGAGAAACGATTTTTTCAAGGTCAAAGTCATTGCTAGACCTTTATGAACTTGGAGGGTTGTATTGATGGTTTTGATGATTATAATTCTGTAACTACATACGTTTTACAATCGCGTCCAATATTTTAATCAACATACAACCTTGCACTGGCTTGCAATTTGCCAAAAACGTAAGAAAATTTGAATTTCGCGGGCTGGTCGAAGCATTCACCTTAATGTACGTTTGTACAGTATTAAAAAGCTCTAAATCAATTTGTGAAACAAACCGTAATAATTGCGTTAAGAAAACGAAGGGATATTTACGGAATGGTTTTTCCACAATCATTTTATATACGGTGTAAGTAGTTATTTTTACGGGTGTTGTGTAACTCTCAACCTCATAGCGAGTGAGACGGACTTTCTGTTGTGTTCTGGGTGAATTCACAAAGAATGCATTGTTTGTTGATAGATAATAGTATTAATTAAGTTAGTAATTATCGCATTGGGTTATCATGTAATTGTAGATGTAAGTAGAAAAATAATAATAAAACTTTTTTCTTAGTCCATAAATAAGTAGGTACATTTTACTTTCCGAAACATCTTATATATCAGACAAGGTGGATGACATACATACCTCACTGATTTATGTAACCTTTTCATTACATAATTTATCATAATGATCCGAGCCCGGTAATATTTATTTATGTTATATCTACAAAACAATAAACAGTCTCATATTTCTACATTATTATGCCAGCTAGATTTTTAATCTGAAATATGTCAGCAGCAATCATTTCGTGAAATTATTGTTCAACATTAATTTAAATTGTGACGACCTTCAAATAGGGTTGAAAATTAAGACATATATAGATCATAATTATATACGTAAAATGAAGGCGAGTAGTTCGGTGTACTGTTAGCGTGCATTGACTTCCTGTGTACATGTTGTCATTTAATAATAGCAAATGTTCTAACAAACACTATTTTGACTTCCTGTTATCATAACGTTTTAAATATTATCTGTGATAAATATTGAACTGCTGACTTCCGGTTGTCAAAATCACACCTAATTGTCAGAATTTGCCGCAGGAGCGCACCAGAGCGCACTATCAGCTGACCGTCGACTCGTGAGTTCAATGATTACTATTGTGTACGTGTACAAGTGTAAAATGTTAACTGAAGTTGATTATTAAATTCATCTCCCCTAAGGTGTCAAATTAAGGCATTTTCGGCGCGTATATGCTCGTTTTTTAAAGCGCGTGACGTGCGTATACACGCGCTTTTTGCCACAGGCGCCACTCTTACGAGCGTTTATAAGCTCGTACAAGCGCAAGCCGCGAGAAGCGCCTCCCGACGCACCGCGATCACGCCAGAATAAACTCTTGTACGTGCGTTCGGCTCTTTGAAGAGTAAAATACAGCGCGAGTGTAAGTGTGTAAGCTACGCGTAAGAGCTTAAACGCGCAAAAAAATACGCTACTTAGTCTAACTGAAACCGCTCTTGAAGTACCTAGATTGAATATACTCTACTGTCTACCAAAATTACTTTACAGCTGTTTTACAATACTTCTGATCATATGGGTGTAAGTATGACACCTAGCGGTTCCTACACATAATTCAAGACGTATGTGACAACTTAGGGACCCTCTACCGTGTGCCCTATATCCACACTCTCTGCTCAAATGTAACATACGTCGAGACTATAAAAGTAAAATATTTACTTCGATACTTCTATATTTTATCGCTTATTCGTGTCTTTGACAACTTCTCGTTTTAGGGTCCTGTCTAAGACAGAATTGACATATATAATATAGATCAACATTCTTTCAAGACTACTCGCAATGTCGGTTGTTCAAAGCAATGTGTCTTTAGATTAACAAATCGTTCGTACAATTTAAACGAATTCTGTAGCTGATATAGAGCATGAAATAAGCTATTTAAAAAAATATGTACGGCCACATACATAAGATTTGATTCTTAGATGCTTCATGTAAGTTTATGTGAAATATTTTGAATTGAATTGAATACTTCAACTCAAGTCTTTTTCACAAGGCGTTTTACAGGCTCTCATATATTATCCCACAGTTTTGCCATCTTCCAAAATATATGTAATCGTGTGATAAGGCACAAGTGTCATGTACCCTCCCAATTCGTGTCTCCATTTATCGATCTAGAATTAAATGAAAACATGGTGCACTTTCCTCAAGTTTATTGAGCCAACAAAGGAAGAGTCCTCCATCGTTCGCGTGTGAAGTGTTAACGTCGTATTATTAGTTTGTAATCTTGGTTCAAAGTAGTAACCTGACATTAAGCCGGTATTTCTCGAATGGATAAGCAGAAGTGTATTACACATCCATATTTTGCCGGTTATATTTAGGTACCATGCAGGTTATAAAGACGAGCTTATCGCTATTAACTATAGTCCATGAGAGCAGCGGTGGCCCAGTGGTGGCGGCCCGACTTACGAACAGTAAGTCGTGGGTTCGAACCCAGGCAGGCGCATTACTTTGTGTAATTTATTTCATCACCGCTGCTCTCAAAACGGTGAAGGAAAACATCGTGAGGAAACCGGCATGTCCTAGAACCAAAATTCGAAGACATGTGACATCTACCAACCCGCACTGGGCCCGCGTGGTGGATTATAGCCCGTTCCCTCTCATAGAGAGGAGGCCTGTGTCCCAGCAGTGGTAACATTAATAGGCTGATGATGATGATGAGTCCATGAGAAAAGGCTAGACAGATGATGATAATAAATCCCAAACGGACTGCTACAGAGATATACATAAGGATAAAATATAAAGTACACAAGGTGTATAAATAACAGACCTTTCACGAACCCCTCTACCAAGCATTCTGTACATCAAACTAAGTAAATCTATGCAAAAATAATGTCAAAACATTGATGCATTGAATAGTACAAGGTTATTGGAGGTATTTAAAGTTATCAAAATGTTGGAACTTTGATCTTCTGTGGTGTCGATTCTGTTGTGCACAAACTAAACTTAATTTAGGCTATTGCTATATTTTTCTCTCTAATAAAACGAGAAAGAGACCGACGTAATTTAGAGCTGTCAAATTTAATCCGAACTAATATTTCCATACAATTAAAGGGTGCACGTAAAAACATGTCGACTAACGACACGGTGAAACGCAAGGCATAAACTAGTTTGACATCTCTAACTTAGTTCATAGCTATAGCCGTCCTTTTCTCGCATTGCCTTTTAGTAAAAGATAGCAATAGCCTAAATGAAGTTTAGTTTGTGCACCACAGAATCAACACCAATATCTCCGTAACGAAACGGTTTCAAGGTATGGTCCGTATCAAAAAAAAATGCGACGATCGTTGCCATACATATCAGATATACTCTCTCGGACTCCGGAACACCATATATATGAAATCCCTTATAGCATCCGCCATATTGTATTTATGACGGTAGGAAATTCGAAATAAATCTTTTAGACCCTCAATAAAATATCCTGAGGATGTATAAAACGATGTGCAGTGACCTTTTTACGGTCAATCTGGCTCGGACGTCTGGTTTGAACGTAGCTAAATAAAATAATAGTTTTTTTTTATAGAGTACTAGCTGATGCCCGCGGCTCCGCCCGCGTGAAGTTCGGTACCTGTCCCACTGAAAAATACTAAAGGGATAAATAGTGTCCTACGTGTTAATCACGTTAATCCAGGTTATAAACTATCTATGTGCAAAATTTCACAATCATCACAATTTATTATTATCATCACAATCACAATCATTATCACTGTCACCATCACTACCACAATCACTATCACAATCACAATCACCATCACCATCACAATCACAATCATTATCATCTTAATCACAATCATCATTATCACAATCCTCATCACAATCACAATCATTATCACAATCACCAACACAATCACCATCACCATCACTATTACAGTCACCATCATTATCACAATCACCATCACAATCACTATCACGACCACTATCCTTATCACAATCATTATCACAATCACTATCACAATCACTATCACAATCACTATCCTCGTTATCACAATCCTATTCATCGTAATCACAATCATCTTCATCATTATCACAATCACCATCATTATTTATTATTATTATTATTTATTATTAATCACCATCACTATCGCTATCACCATCACAATCACCTTTACTATCACAATCACTATAACAATCACCATCACAATCACAAACACTATCAAAATCACTATCACAATCTCCATCATCGTTATTACAATCATTATCATCTTAATCGCAATCATCATCATCACAATCACTATCACAATCATTATCACAATCACCATCACTATCACAATCATAATCACAATCACCATCACATTCACCATCACAATCACCATCACTATTATCATTATCACAATCATCGTTATTACAACCATTATCATCGTAATCACAATCATCATCATCACAATCTTCATCCTTGTTATCACAACCATCGCTATCACCATCACAATCACCGTCACTATCACAATCACCATCACTGTCACAATCACCATCACAATCAGAATCACTATCACAATCACCATCATCGTTATCACACTCATTATCATCGTAATCACAATCATTATCATCGTTATCTCAATTATCATTATCACAATCATCATTATCACAATCATCATCATCGTAATCACAATCATTATCATCGTAATCAAAATCATCATTATCACAATCATTATCATCATTATCACAATCATCATCATCGTTATCACTATCATCACAATAAATCAACAATAACCCTGTACAGAAGTCGAATCCGCCATCTTCTGGATCTCAAAATAAATGCCATTTTCGTAATCAGCACCCCTGATAATCTCGGTATCGACACCCATATTGATTTTTAGACATTTCAACCCATTCGCACCCCATGACCCCAACAGGGAATAATGGTATTTCAGGTCCGCCACATTAAATCTTAAAATCGTTGTTTTTGTAATACACCTGACCCAATTCACCACACAAACAATACCTATGTTGAATTTCAGGCTTTGTTACCCCATTTCCCCCTTTAGGGGTTGAATTCTGAAAAAACCTGAAACACAAATGTTAACTCATTTAGCGATAGGAGTACTCCTGTTAAGTTTCGAATAGTCTAACCAATCTTATTTCCCATGTAATCTTTGGACCCCCGTTTCCACCCCTTAGGGGGTAAATTTTGAAAAATCCTTTCTTAATGCACCGTTAAACCTCATATAGAACCTATGCGCCAAATTTGGAATCTCTAGACTCAGCGGTTTGGGCTGTGCATTGATTTTTAGACATTGTCACCCCATTTCCCCCTCTTAGGGGTTGAATTCTGAAAAAACCTAAAACTCGTTTCTACTCATTTCTCAATAGGAGTACTCCTGTGAAGTTTTAAATAAAATAGTCTAACTAATCTTGTTTCCCCATTCAAACTTTAGAGCCCCGTTTCACCTCCTTAGGGGGTGAGTTTTGAAAAATCCATTCTTAGTGCACCCCAAGACCACATAAGGAACCTACTTGCCAAATTTGGAATCTGTAGACCCAGCGTTTTGGGCTGTGCGTTGATAGATGAGTCAGTCAGTCAGTGTCTTCTTTTATATATTTAGAAGATTATAGGCAGGATAAATAGGTAGAACTAGTTTCAGAATGTATTTTGTAGATTATAAGCGTGATGACTTTAAAGCTAGACCATCAGGTACGGTTATCACACTTATCACTTATAATGTCGTCACTTCAAAGGTGTGCTTTGAACTTACACTTTTTCAACTATAAAGTAAAAATAAATAAATAATACAAAAATTACATATCCAATGTTATTTTTTGTATTATTTATTTATTTATTGAATGAAAGTTTACAAAAGTCTTTATAGGATAATGCTCACAAAACCGTTTTCACGGTTTGTCTGTGGGAACGGAACGCGATAATGGAACGGAATAACTACTATAACTACAGTAAATATACTTATATCAATTATAATAACTTAACTACTTAACTACTTTTTTGCTTTTTTCTACAATCTGTAAACCACTTTCCTTAGATGATGGTTTACAGACTCTTAAAAAGAACTGCTTAAAGAATTTGGCGAATTTGCTTTTTATTTTCTGAGTTCTTATGTCAGCAGGCAATCGGTTGAGAAGCTAAGGTACTCTTTTATCAAGCGTTCGGTCTCCAAAATAATTTCTTATTCTAGGTACGTCAAATTTACCTGATGATACTCAGTGGCGTGCAGTGGTCGTACACGGTGGGTAGGCCACGAAATAATGATAACAAAAAACAAATTTCATCAGCGCCATCTTGGATTTTCATTTTGACCTCATTTTCATTATTAACTACCCCAAAAACCTCGAAAACGACACCCATGAAGAAAAAACTGAAAATTGTCATCGGCGCCATCTTGAATTTTCATTTTGACCTCATTTTCATTATTAACTACCCCAAAAACCTCGAAAACGACACCCATGAAGAAAAACCTGAAAATTTTCATGATTTTTTGATTAATTTTTATCTGAAAAATATAATAACAATAATATTATTAATTATTATAATAATAATACGCGCTAATAACGCCCGGTAATCATTATTTTAATCAACATACAACCTAAACCTAGCACTGGCCTGCCAATTGCAAAAAACGTAAGCAATTTCGAAATTTGAGTTTCGCGGGCTAAAGAACATCCACCTTGAATCCTGGCCTTGTGTTGAGCAGCCAATCACAGCCCAGCTACACTCGCAGGAGTTACCGCCCTAAAATGACCGCAATCTATACATGTGTGCGGTTCATACACACAAAAATATGCACTAATGTGCCGCTGTGTGCGTAAAATTATCAATGGATTTTAGGCTAGACGACTGTTTGCCTGTCCGGCGGAGCTCCAAGCTTCGTAGTAACTTCCAGTATAGTGTGAGTTACGTGACACGGGAGCGACAAATTGCTATAAGTATTTTAACAGGAGATTGAACTTTTTTTTATATTTTGTACATAATGTGTTATTTTATTACATAGTTAATTAGTTATAAGTTATGTTATAACTTATAACAAATGCCCAGTTGGTAGGGTAGGCTTGATCTAATTGCCTATTAAGGGCGCACGCCCATGATCTGAACATCCATGACTCGGAAACAAATGCTCGGAAACAAATGTCCATGCTCATCACACAAATATTTGCTCCGACCGGGATTCGAACCCGGGACCCTAAGTCTGAGATTCATAGACCGCACTTACGAAATAAAACTTGATATAAAAATATGTTCTCCAAAACATTTATGCGTTTAACGTAACAGCCACACGTCTTTCCCTATACTTTACTTTGAAGCCTTACTTTTCTAAGGAAAGTCAAGCAACTGTCTCTGAAATTAAATAAGCTGAAAGTAAACTTCGGTACTACAAAGCTTACTTTATGAAGACTCCTTTGCTGTAAAGTAAAGTGCGGTCTGTGAATCTCAGCCTAAGAACGTAAGGCAGCCTTACTACCACTGCGCCATTCGGGTCGTCAACAGTGCAGCAGTGACAACATTATAATTTTTTTAGGTTATGACTAGGTATACAGTTACATTTTCTCAACTAAATCATAAGATAGCTCATGAGCCACTTTAACAACTAATTACGGAAACTGCTGCACTTTAAGAACTAAGTGCGGAAATGGTCCACTTTAAGGACTAAGTGCTGAAACCAAAACCCTAACGTAGAACATAGTTCATGAGCACTCCTTGAATCCTGAATTGTATCTCAGATATTTTTTCATTTCATCTTAACGCTAGTCCTTCACAATACAAATACTTCACCAAGACCTCATTTCGACGATTCTAAATGCGCGCTAAGAATTTATTCGATATTAAAATGTCTAATTAAATCCTTTGAATATTTTCATGTTCACGTAGATTGGAATACTCGGGATAGTATTGGATGCCTGCAAGTTCAGATCGAAGGATTAATAGATGTGTTGATCGCATTTTTAGTATTCTTTCTGCAATGTCTAGTTTCAGCAGAACCAGAGCTCCAGGTTCAGACCCACACGATAAGTAATTTATCATATGTTTACCATATCGATTTTGTACGTCTAGTCGTTTGTTGATGTGGAAAATCGAATATAACGACAAAACGAGCTATTAAAAATAATTGCCACAACTTTCCCGTTATTGTTTCATGGAAATTCATATATTATTATGTTTAGGTACATGTTTTCGTGTCTGTCTGTATATCCGCGTTGTTTTTCATAAGAGTCTTCTTACATTTCAACGTTACCTATGCTAATTTTACAATTGACCCAAAATGGGATATATTATGACGAAAATGTATTCTATCCCTCCGTGAGTTTTTGTCTAAACATGCATCGGGAGAATGATTATTAATAAATAAATAAAAAGGTATCTTAAATTCGCTTCATATTATTGTATTATTGAAATTGTTTTTAAGCAACGAACGAAAAACGTACAATTTCAACAAGGTAACCTTCTAAATTACCTCGTTGAAATTGTACGAAACGGATTTTGTTACTCCGGAAGATAGGTGTGAATTATAAACCAATGTTAAACTAGCATACACTTAGTAAAGAAATCTCGATATTTTGTCAATGCTAACATATACACAGTAAATAAAACTCGGTGTTTTATCCATACGGGACACTCATACAAAGCAAGGTTGCTAATACAACTTATAATTTGTCCTTAATAATAAAAAACCTAAGAATGATGAAGTCAGCTCATTTTTAAGGTTATTTATTATCCTTTTACAAAGTTTGATCAATCACCTTAAGTAGGTACTTAGACTCAGGAATACTTTCAGACTGTGGCGTAAGGTATAATAAAGAGCTACCTACGTATATAATAATTCGTTTTGAAGTCAATTCGTGAGCCCAGCCCACCACCCCCTCCTTTCTAGCGATATCATCGTTCACACAAAACTTTCTGTTCGTTTCTTTGGCTTTCCCATCCACGTCCATACTCAAAATTAGTAATTGAAGTATAATGTTATGTAAACTGATACCTCTCTAAGTACACTATATCGATTCATATTTCTTTACATACAAAGTCGCTCGCGCTATTTGTATGGTTAGATCTTTTAGACTACACAACGGATTTTAATGCAGTTTTCAGCAATAAATAGAGTGATTTAAGAGAAAGGTTTATATGCATATGTTTCATCCGTGCAAAGCCGGGGCAGATCGCTAGTAATATTATACATGCGAAAGTAACCTTTGTCTGACCCAACGGCTGATCGGATTATAATGAAATTTGGCAAAGATTTAGATTATATCCTGAAAGACAGGCTACTTATTTGTCCTACATACACATAAAAATTTCCACACGAACTAAATCGCGGGTAACAGCTAGTTTAGGTAATATAATAGGAGCGCTTCTATACATTGTATCAATAGCGATCGACGTTCACAAAGAGGACAATATCACGCTTAATGTGTACACACACGCTATACCTATTGTAGTAGTATTCATGTGTATTGAATATATTAATGGGCAGCGTAACATACAATTTAAACTGGCCTTGTTCTCTAATATAACCTTAACCTCAACTAAATACTGTATCAATCAATTATACTTACTACACTAGCCTCCATTACTTAGTACTAAGCAATGTTGTAAATGTAGTAAACTCTGTCTGCCCGTCTGTCTGTAACGTTTTACCGTAATAACGGCTGAACTTATTCTGATGATATTGGCACGCAGGTAAACCATGACTGGATTAGGACACAGGACTATATCATTCCGGTAGTGCGTTACGATGAGATAATTTCTTACAAAAGCGAGCGAAACTGTAGGTAAACAGCAGTCAAATTTATTTTTGCGATTTTTTTATATTGTTAAATATAATTCCCTTTTGTGTAAGAACATATTGAAACGAACACAATTTGCTTTATTAAATAAAGTGTACATTTTATAAACAGAATGAAGTCTCATAAAACATAGCTTCAGTTCAGAGCATCGGCCCACTTTCAGAACATCCTGTGATAAAACACATGCTGTATATAATCCGTTGAGTGATTTACTTTGAGTCGCTTTGAAACGGAACCAACAAAAATGTATCCATCCAGGTGGCATGAAAGGCTTCCAATGACAAAATATTTTATGGGTAGAATGTAGTGTTGCCCAAAATCGGTCTTGGTCTTGCAGTCTTGGTCTTGTTATCATCAAGACCAAGACTGAACCCTTCAAGACTTGAGCAAGAACAAGACTAAGCCTGCAAGACTCTTGCGTCTCGCAATTAAGTCAAACTGAGATTTTTATAGTAGGTATTTACTACCTACTTGTAAAATAACCATCATTTATCATTCATTTATCATTTGGTTTCAATCCCGATTTGATATTTTAATGTAGGTATCAAAAAAATAATTCATGTTTTAGATGTTTGTGCTGGTAATTAAAAGTCTAACTGACGACAAATTTTATTAGTTAGATGTATCAAGTCCAGATGAAGATGAAAAGTATAAAATAAATTATGCCTTCAAAGCAAGAGTTAACAGGCATCTTCTGGGCACTCTCGTTCCATCATAGATCTCATCCATCGCTTTCCATCAGGCGTGATCGAGGTCAAGAGCAGGCCCATATTGTAATAAAAAAATTAAAAATGTGATAATTATTTTAACCGCTAGCTGTGTGTGAAGAGTTTAGGATAGCCAGTATACGTACAGAAAATCATTAAAGGTACCTACATAGAGTTAGTAATTACGCTTAGGTACTAAATTGCGTATTTTTTTTTAATTATTGGCAAGTTTTTAATTTTATTAATTTGGTGGTTCACTATGCCTATGTCAATTTAATCTCAACATGTACCTACTCTGTTACGTTGTTCTAGGATCTAAACTAACGTGTTTATTATATAGCAATAGGCTAATAGGTATTTGAAAGTAGTCTAGTCTAAGCTTGCTGCAAGACCAAGACCAAGACTGAGAGCGCAATACCTAGACCAAGACCAAGACCAGGTGTATTGACGCAAGACCAAGACCAAGACTGGCTAAGGTCTCGTCTTGGTCTTGCATTTGGGCAACACTAGTAGAATGAAGTAGTTTTTTGGAAATATCCTTTTTTATGTAACAACTCCTGAGAAGTGGATTGATGATCGTATTAAAAAATAAACAAACAAAAATACACGCACCCACGCTCTATATTAATTAGCATTATGTTTTACTTAATGTGGACGTATACGTATATTATGGCGTAGAACACTTGTAACACGGTCAAAGTTTATCACGGTTCATGATCAAAATCACTTATTGTAAGGAAATTATCATCTGTCTAGCGTTTTCCCAACTGTGTTAGTGTCGGCTTTCATTCTAACCGGATGCAGCTGAATACCAGTATTTTTATATGGACCACCTGCCTATCTAACCTCCATAACCCAGTTAGTATTAGGTCATACAAAACCCCTTGGTAAGACTGGTTGTCAGACTTTTGAGCCGCTGACTACCTTTAATGACTCTCAAAAATCTGCAAATGACAGCAGGAACCTATGGTTTAACGTGCTTTACAAGGCACGGATGAAGCTATGTGATGTATTTTCACCCATCTACGGACCAACCTTGCCAAGCGCGGCTCAACCTAAAGATCGACCCCAGCAGCTGGTATTACTTAGCCACGAGCTCCTATGATCGGAAGGAAATGTAGATGATTTATCGAAAATATTGACACAAACGTCACGAATGAATGACAGAGCCGTTCTTCTGTTCAGACAAGACAGCTGCTATTTAGTATGAAAACAAACCAAGTCCATGATTGTGAATAATTAGTACAACGTTTTAATATTTATGTGTTCAGCGTCTTTGAATATCATTAGCATATTTTCCGCATTTTTTAACATAATGTGTTGTAATTTACTTTGTAGAACTAAGCGGGGAGGCATTCAGGATGTATCGGAAACGGCAAATAAGGGTGTTGTAAATGTAGACAGTAAATGTTTTGCTTTTATGGTAAAACGCCGATCACAAATGCTTCTGCTAAATGATTTTCTTCTTTATTTTATTAATTTTTTGTTCATTATGATATTTATTTTTGAAAGAATCGTGTTTTGTTTGGCCACCGAGGCAGGCCCAAAAAACGCTGGCTTGACGATTTGGACTAGTTTCTGACTGATTGGCCAGAAAGAGGAAACCCCGAGAGAGTTGGAAAGGAATTGTGGAGGCCCAGTAGTGCAACAGAATAGGCTAAAAAAATGTGAGGATAAAATATTTAAAAAAAATTACGGTCTGGTAGACAGGGTCAAATATTCTAACTCTGTTGGCATACGGATAGGCCACGATCTGGGTTAGTACGTAGGATGATAAGAGTTACTTTTATCACTGTAGGACGTTGCCGTGGGATAATCCCGACCCGACCCCGACCACTTGCGAGTGAAGCCGCGGCGGGTTAAAGCTTGTCTAATACTATCCTACGTTTTACTAAATTATCTTTATTTTATTATCTTACTTAATTTAATAAACGCGATTTATTAGGATCATCATCATCATAATCAGCCTATTAACGTTCCCACTGCTGGGACACAGGCCTCCTCTCTGTGAGAGGGAATGGGCTATAATCCACCACGCGGGCCCAGTGCGGATTGGTTGATGTCACATGTCTTCGAATTTTTTGGTTTTAGGACATGCCGGTTTCCTCACGATGTTTTCCTTCACCGTTTTGAGAGCAGTGGTGATGAAATAAATTACACAAAGTAATGCGCCTGTCTGGGTTCGAACCCACGATATACTGTTCGTAAGTCGGGGCCGCCACCACTGGGCCACCCCTGCAAGGATGGATGGATACAATTGACATATTAGTTACTCTTTCGAAAACAATGAGAGGTTTTCTTTTTGAGGTATTAAAAAAAAAACTTAGTTTCCAAGAACTCTATAGATGGTGTTGAACTGACTACGATAGTTGGTGCCAAAGCCAAAACGCTTCGTAAAAAAAACATTGTGTCACGTCACATACGCTCGTTGACTGACACTTTCATTTGCTTAACCTTCCGAATATAACCTAGTTTTCTCGCGCTTTGTTAAAATCATATTTTTATTAACGTACTAAGTTCAGCGCCATCTATCCAGCGACTAGGGAAAAGCTAAAAAGAAAATCCCTCATTGAACAGATTTTAATAAAACTTTACAGCAATATAGCTTATACATTAGAAAACCATATTGGCTAGAATTTAAAAAGACATAAAAGAATAATTTACGCGAGCGAAGCTACAGTCAAAAACTAGTCATATACAAACTAAAACGAACAGAACTTACTTCAACGTTACAAGTTATAGTCTAACATAACGAGCACGTATGTAACGGGATAACATAGCATCCCTATACCCTTATCTCAACCCCGCCCACACACCCAATTACAGAGAAACTATATCAGTAGAAATATTGCGTATTTAGGGACCTCCTATAGCTGTATTATTTTAATCATATTTCGGAATGGGCAAGAGATAGAGCTGTAGTCTCCGCTAGATAAGTAAGAATTAAAGGTCATTAACCCGCTTACATTTATTCAAATACATAATTCCAAAAAACAGAAATAATGGTATAAACTTGTCCCGAAACGACCTTTATCGTGATCCTTGACTTTTTCTAGTAATAAAAAACGATTCATAATGTATTGTCGGGGTACCTACGCAGAGAAGTTAAGAAAAGAGCAATGACCTTTAATTCTTACTTATCTGGCGGAGACTATTGATGTTTTATACATCATCATCATTGTTTTGCCCATATTCCAATTTATGTGGCTTATACGCATCATGTCTTTCCTTCCATACTTCTCAATTACGTTTTGACACCATATCAGAAAGATGTGCTAAACCACTTTTTCCATGGGACCAACTTTCTCCATCATTTTATTTTTTATTGGAAGTTGCAAACCTAGTTATATTGAACTTGTAACTAGTTTAACAAAATAGCAATTTGGTTATAAGTAATGTAATTCACAACGTTGTCCACGAGAAGACACAGAATCCAACACATTTCAAACAGGTATTAAAGTTTTTATGAGACAGCTGATGATTAGGGTTCCGTACCCGTAGGGTAACCAACGGGACCCTATTACTAAGCCTCCGCTGTCCGTCCGGCTGTCCGTCAGCGGACTGTATCTCATGATGCGTAATAGGTAGACAGTTAAAATTTTCACAGAATGTGTATTTCTGTTGCTGCTAGAACAACAAATAAATAAAAGGGCTCCCCTACTACGTATAGTACCGAACCCTTTATGCGCGAGTCCAACTCGCACTTGGCGGGTTTTTTAAACAGTTTCGTGATTTGAATTATTACACTCTTACATATAGGATGTAAAACACCTCTAGCGAAGCCGAAAGGCACTTGTTTTCCCCGTCATTACGATATTTTTTTGTTTTATACCGTACCTGGGAACCTTTTAATTACAAATTGGGGGTCAAAGTTCTAATCGTTCGACAAGTTTTTTTTTTATACAATTTTTATTGAAACATTTTTACTTTAAACACCTCCACGACCCCCGTACTATTCCAATAACAATACCCAATCCATCTATCAGCACAATGTTTTGAGTGCGTTACATTGAGTTCTACCAAAAAACATGATTTTTCACCCCAAAAAAAGTCGTTTTCCAGCAATAATTTGTAAAATGTTACTTAGTTTGATGTACAGAATGCGTGGTTGACGGCTTTGTGATGATGTTGTTTACACCCTGTATGACCACACCGTTTTGATACAGGATGTATAGCTCCATAATTTCCTGGTACGATGTTACATGAGGATGTATTACGGGCCCAGGTAGCAAGACCTTCGTATATCGAGGTTCTAGGAACAGAGGTGAAGGTCAGACCTCGCACGTGTTACCATGTTTCAATTCGTAAAATCTCCAAGACATTATTTATAGTATTCAAATACAGTATCACTACTAGGAACAAAATGGCCGAAGTTGGTTCACACACACATGCGAAGCGATTACACGGATTCAAGTAACAAGTTACTAGTTGTTTAATGTTAATAGCGTTAGCATAATCAGACTATAATGTTCCCACTACTGGGACACAAAGCTCCTCCCTATGAGGAGTTGCGTTGTCATCCAGCACACCACGCGGGCCATGCGATGTCTTCCAATTTTTGGTTCTGAAACAAGCCGGTTTCCTCAAGATTTTGTGGTAATTAAATACAGTTACACGGAGTAATGCGCCTGCGTGGGTTTGAACCCACGAGCTACACCCCGTACGTCACCACTGGCCCACCAGCGCTCACTGGCTTGAATGTGTGTAGTCATCATCATCATCATATCAGCCGAAAGACGTCCACTGCTGGACATAGGCCTCCCCCAAGGAGGGGTTTTGCCATAATCGCCACGCTTGGCAGGCGGGGACAACAAATACTTTAATTGATTACCCTTATACAACCTTTCTGACAATTCGCTAATCTGTCATTTTGCGTTTCTGACGTTCTGCGCCCAAACCGTACCAGCATTTCACCAAAAATGCCTAGTTGGTTTTCTGGTTATCATTATCCTGTGGTTCTGGTTATATTTAGGATTCGTTATAATTAATTATATATTACATCAAGGTTTTGATTGGATTTTAATATTTTATGTTTATTCCTCCGTCCTTGGCTTAATTGGTGTCATTGTGCCTGTATTTGTAGGTGTAAGCAGAGTTGTATGGCACCTAGATTTTTTCACCGTTAATGTTGAGGTCCCATTTGAAAGGTCAAATCGGCTGCGGACACTGACAGATACTTTAGTATATTATATATCAGTGTGTGAACCTCAATAGGGGCTGTCTCGCCGAGACACTCCGAAGTAGGGGCGAGAGTGTATTTAGTAGCGCTCGTCTAGCCTCGTTGTTCCTCGCTTGCGTTCCGTACTGTGACGCTCTTTTGTGAGACAACTCGGGAGAGCTCTCGGCAGAGCTCTCGGCAGAGATTGTACAGCCACAATTAAAGATATGGTAAAACCGAGCGGAACGAATCGCGGCCACCAGACTTAGATCATTAGTGTACTGATAACATGACTTTTGTTCTTCAATGGCACATTGAATTCTATTTGCAGGTCATGCTGACGTTATTTAGATGAATAATTAAAACATATATGTTTTGTTTCAGGTAAGTTACCGATGCGGGCGTATGAAGAAACATCACATTGGAATTATGGTCGGTAGGTATTGTGTATGAATGATTGAATTACAATTAATTTATCGGTGTAAGTTACTTTACTACAAAATACACTCACTCTTTGTAGCACTATTTTCTCGTAGCATACTTGCTACGGCGTAGCCCGTAGTCGTAGCGTCTGTCGTAGCACGTTATTGCCGTAGTCAACGACGCGGTAAGTTCTCTGTAGCACGTTGGAGTGTTTTATAGTAGTGTAGTACTCTAAATTCATAACATATCATAACATTAAATTAGACAACATTTTAGGTAAATAGAATCCTCTTTATTATTAACACCATCAAAATTAAATAAATGTATTACAAAAAGTACACATTTTATGTAAGGTGACACAATGGGCGGTCTTATCGCTAAAATGTTGTGTAGTGTTTATTATTAATCACCACGCAACGGTTAATATTACAATGGTAATGCATGTCATTAATTACGTTATCACGGTCGAGTTCAAGGTCACTTGGCATAACAATCTGTAGGTCAGGGCCATGACATATGACCTAGATATTACCCTTTTTCTAGTTGTTAACCTGTTATCTACGATATCTGATAAGGCACTGCTGTATGACTAAAACAGTAGACGTCTCATATTGACGATGAATCTTTCATTTTTATTTCGTAGCATCAACGTGTTACCTCGTAAGCATGTCGTGAAGGTTCAGTGTAACCGACCGGACAGGACTCCGGACTGGCTGCGGATACCAGATTTCACTACATTATCTGTCAAAATCTGGAGGAGCTCGTGGCTAAATAATAACAGCCGCTCGGGTCAATCTTTAGGTTAAGCCGTGCTTGCCTAGGTTGGTCTGTGGATGGGTGACCATCCATTACATACCGAGTTTCCTCCGTGCCTCGGAAAGCACGTTAAGCAGTTGGTCCCGGCTGTCATTTGTGATCTTTGACAGTCGTTACAGGTAGTCAGTGGCCCAAAAAGTCAACCAGTCTTACCAAGGGGTATCGTATTACCCAGTACTAACTGGGTTGTGGAGGTCAGAGAGGCAGTCGCTCCATGTAAAATACTGGTATTCAGCTGCATCCGGTTAGACTGGAAGCCGACCCCAACACAGTTGGGAAAAGGCTAGGCAGATGATGATCTGTCAAAATCTGGAATCTCGGAGTATATCCGTATGGATTTTATCGTACCTTAAGACTCTCATACTGACTACATCGTAGGCACATAGCTGGTCTCACGTAGCGTCAGCGTTGTACTTAGACTCTCTAAGAGGCTACGTCTTAAGCATGTAGCTGGTCTCTCGTACCGGCTACGTCATAGGCATGTAGCTGGTCCCTCATAGCGGCTACGTCGTAGGCATGTGGCTGGTCTCTCGTAGCGGCTACGTCGAAGGCATGTAGCTGGTCCCTCGTATCGGCTACGTCGTAGGCATGTGGCTGGTCTCTCGTAGCAGCTACGTCGTAGGCATGTAGCTGGTCCCTCGTAGCGGCTACGTCGTAGGCATGTGGCTGGTCTCTCGTACCGGCTACGTCGTAGGCATGTAGAAGAAGAAAAAACATGTTTTGATTAATCATGTTTTTATAAAATATTCCAGTGCAAAACGAATAAGGAAGTAACATGCCGCTTATTTAATGATAGCAATTACGTGTGAAAGCTGTTGGCTCGCACAATTAGCTGGCGCAGCGCCTCAAAGAGATTCTCTAATCATTGTGTTACATGAACACCGCTAAATTACTGTAATTAAGGCAACATGTAATGTACAGTTAGAATCCTTGTAACTTAATACATTAATGTATCCTAAGACCTTACAAAAATCGAATACCGACCGCATCTATTGGAGGTTGTCAAAGTGATCTCGAAATTATAGGTAGTAAAAACCTCTTCAAAATCAATTAAATTAATGACCGATTGATAAAAGAATACTGAGTTTCATACACCATCATTTAAACTCTAATCTTCTGCCTTGCTTAAGCTTCGGCCAAAGCATTACGGACACATTCCGTACCACCTGCACACTCCGGACACTGACACGTACTTCGGTTCTATAACCGAAACACGTCCGCAATTTTCCGTACCGGTTTTTCCTATCACAGCAGCACTGAGTGGAGTTAGCAATTCATCATGATCAGCCTATAATTTTTCCTCTGCTGGGACACAGACCTCGTCTCTATGAAAAGGAATGGGCTTTCATCCACCACTTGGGCCCAGTGTGGGTTGGTAGATGTCACATGTCTTCGTTTTTTTCGGTTCTAGGACATGCATGACATTTGGTTTCCTCACGATGTTTTCCTTCACCGTTTTGAGAACAGGAGTACTATTCTCAAAAAGGTGATGGTGAAGTGGTGGTGATGAAATAAATTACACAAAGTAATGCAGTTAGCACTTCGATACCTGTTAAACTAAATCAGCTGACTGCGACCATCATAAGGGTCTGTCTTGTAATGTGATCGTTCTTTCACATTTCCTAAAGTAAATTTTCATCATCATCCTAGCCTTTTCCCAAATGTGTTGGGGTCGGGTTCCACTCTAACCGTATGTAACCGAATACCAGTATAAGTTTGGATGTAGGGGTACTCTATGAAAAATATTTCACTAATGGGAAGCTATGTTATTCCTGAGTGTATATTTATTCATTCCCCTTCTATAATTTCCGACTTAAAGGCGAGCGAAGCCGCGTGCAAAAGCTAGTGAGTAATAAAACCTAGGTTTTTAAGATCAATCCGGCTAAAATTGCAGTCAATCAATGAAATAACCTAAAGCAAAAAGATAAAGAGTACAGACGAAGAATATAAGAATACAAACGAAGAAACATCGAGCGAAAATAAGGTGATTGAGTTATTTTCGCCACAACCCCGAACGAGCGAGTTTGTGTCACGAGCCGTGATAATGACATTATCATTATGTGTGCCTTTTAGTATCATACATTATATAACATCACGCTTGTGATCTCCGACGGTTCTAATCAGAGGTGTACTATCGGGGTCTTTTCCGCCTGACCAGTTAATTTTTTTTCCCTTAATTCATGCGGAGGCGCCGAGCCACGCCGCGCCCCCTTAAAGTTTGGGCCTATTAGGAAAGCGTCAACTTTGGCGCGCAAAATAACAATATCTCTCGTTGGGCGTGCGTCGTCAGTGCGCTCGGCCGATTCGGCATCTTTTCATTCATTATTTCTATACAAAGTCAACGGGGCGGGGCTAGAGAGCGTTTCTATGTTGCGAGTGCAAGCAAAAATGAGCTTAGTGGTAGTCAGGCGGGAGTGTCCTCGATAGTACCTTCCTAAGACTACACCCACATTTCGCAAGTTATGTTTTAGTCACATATAATAGGGGGCGAGCCTAATGCCATCAACCGGGCACCCATCCAGACTCCGTGGCTGCCACTGAGAAATTCCGTTGGAAAAACTCAATAACAATTTGTCCGACCCTGGAACCGAACGTAGGATCCTTATGCTGAGCAGACGCACTTGTGACCACTAGACTAACGAGGCATCAACATCTTAACAGAGAGCTCATGATATCCCAGCGATAACGGCGCAGACTGGACAGACAGGTTTCGTTCCTATAGTCAAGCACTTTGCTTTGTGTAATTTATTTCATCACCACTGCTCTCTATGCGGTGAAAAAACCAGTATGTCTTAGAACTCAAAATTCGAAGCCGTGTCATACATAAATCGGCAGAGCACCCGCGTTATATAGGATCGATTTCATGATTTGCATTGTTTGAAAATCCTCAACTACGTTATATATTGTTTATGGCGTCCGCTAAAACTGGCGCGGGCGCTGGCACGGCCCGGGATTAAATATCCTAAGAAAATCAGTCACCAGCGCCCATTAGTGCTGTTCATACTATTTTTCAATACAGAAACGCGAGCGTGCGCTCCTTTAAATTCAATAAGTATATAACAACTGTAGAAAGAAGTCTCTAAAGAGCGTCTTTAAGTTAAGTGTTGTTTGAAATTCCAATGTGAGAATTGTATTCTGGAAACAAATACCAAACACCCACATATCTCTAAGTTGGGTAAAAATAGCCGTTATTTTGACGAGCACAAGGCTAAGAGGCAATCAAGGGATGACGTCAGGAGATTGAGTGATTACTTGTTACTTTGGCATTCTTTTGGGAATAAGGACGAGCCTAATTTTGGGGAAGAACAAATTGACTTTTTGACGTCGTTTTGCGCTTCGAGATCGTGTTGTTAAATAACGCTTTGTGATTATTTTATGGAAGATTGTTAAAATCTTTTGGTTGTTTGGCAATATTATTTGAAGAAGGCTTTAGAGTATTTTCAAAGTGTTTAAAGAATTTTTCTAAGCCATTCAAAAATATTCGTTTGAGTCGAAAATGCCACAGTGCAAAGATTTTTGCTTATTTTTTATTAGGTATACTAGCTGACCTGAAAGACAATGTCCTTTACTTTTCTGAGTGTCAACAACAGTTCCACTAACCAAGTATAATTAAAAGATAATCAGGTGACTCCATAAATACAAAATAAAATCATCAATATCGGTCAAACACACTTTCGGCAGAATTTCATAAATAAAGATTTGGTATTAGGAGCACGAAAGTAAACGAATTCTTATCATGAGTCCTTCTACTTAAATTGAATTGTTCCATTGACGTCGACTGGCTTGTGCTAAATGAGTACCTGCTTTACTAACATAGTTTGAAAGTTGGAGTCAGTCTCATATACATCCAAAACGTATGTTCAGAACGTATGCACATTATAATCGGTACAATTAGTGCGGAAATTGTGAGAAATTTTGGTGAACGTTTTGTAGTACTATGCTCGCTTAGGTAATCGCTTAGTAACTACTTCACTAACATAAATCTGTCATTTCTAACTTTAAAGACCATTTATGGGGCTATTTATTTGGGGGTGTATGTGCTACGGGGCACTTTACTACACAGACCTTGTAGAAACTAGAACAAATTTCCGTGCGTTCAAGCGTTTTTGCCATACCTACGTATATTATTGGAATCAAATATAACAGCTCTGGTGCTAGACAACTGTGCCTATCCCAGTTGTAAACGTCCCTTTGTGCCTATTGGCCTTGTTTCGTTCTGTCTCCTGCTGATATGGAGGGAAGTGGAAATTACGGTATTTTCCTACTCCTCTGCTATACTTTTCTGATTAATTTCGTTGCGGGATCCAAGACAGTTAAATTCATTATCTGGGACTTCGTCGCGCTTCATTGTCTCGGCGCTTTTCTGGTGGTCGCTACTGTTGATTCTGGCTTTCAGGAGTTACAGTGGTTTGGGAATAGTGTGGCGGGCTAGTCCCATAAAAAAAAAAAAAAAACATAAATCTGTATGTCGGTGTGTAGCCTCTTATTTGTAAATTCTTTAAAGAAGTAAAGCTACGCTTTGCTTCATTGTCAGGTTACAAAATAAGCAATGTGTAACCGACAGATGTATTAAACGGCCTTTATTGCTTATCTTTTCCACGGATAGCTAAAAAGAAAGACGTTTTCTACCCATTATCTTTAACACTGGAATCTTTTATAAAAGATTGATTCAACTCGATCGTATTACCTTTGACGGCGCATGAAGGGTGGCACGTGCGAAAAAGATCGTATTCCTCGCCATCCCCCGGCGCTCAATTGAATTGTTGTTATTTAATTCTGATCGCGTGCGCTAGCAGGCGCGCGGTGAGCAACCGTATCATTCTTTGGACAGACTAGCTTCAGCCCACGGCTTCGTCGTTACGTTTGAATTTTTGGCTCGTCTGCTCGTCCGCCATTTTTATTTCAGTACAACTTTGGTAGCTTATATCTCGGAAATTTGACGCTTTACAAGATTTTGTCTCAGATAATACTTATTTGTATTGAGACCAGCTATTGATCCATACTAGTTGTAGATACCAAAGTTTTGTGAGGATGGATGGATCAATGGAAGTTTGTTACTCTGTCACGTAAAAACTACTGACCCGATTTGGATGAAATTGAATAAATTTAATATCGCTGGACATTACACACAGCGCCCCCTAGTGCCACACTAAGCAACGAGGCTTGTATCGTGGACACCAGATAGTTGATATACTACATATATATACTTTTTGTTTGGCACACTGTTAGCTTATAACCTGGATTAAGATATAGGATTTAATATTTTATTTAGGATTTTTAATCCCAGTAGTACGATCCCGTGGGACAAATACCGAACTTCACGCAGGCGAAGCCACGGGCTTAAGCAAGTAGCTTATAGCCTAAAATAAAAAGGCGGAAAGTTAAGCAAGCTCAAATATTCATCCCTTTAATTTATTTAAACTTTTCAAAGACAAAAAGGTACTCATGCGAACTTGTTGTCTTAGGCATATCCTATATCCTACCAGTCGACCGAGGAAATTGTTCCACGGGAACGTACCAGAGGGATAAAAGTATTCGAAGTCGAAGTGGTAAGACAATAGAAAGACTGCTTCGTATTTATTGGTGTGGATGAATTATTTTTTCCGTTTCGATGATTTATGTGGCGCATAGTTTAAATGTGGCTTTCAAACTTAAGTGGCAGTGGGCAGGGCACATTGCTCGTAGAACGGATGGCCGATGGGGCCGAAAAGTTCTGGAGTGGCGACCGAGAACTAGAAGACGTTGCGTTGGAAGGCCTCCCACTAGGTGGACCGATGACCTGGTGAAGGTTGCGGAAATCCGCTGGATGCGAGTCGCACGGGACCGGTCAATGTGGCGACACTTGGGGGAGGCCTATGTTCAGCAGTGGACGTCTTTCCACTGAAATTATGATGATGATGATGATGATAGTTTAAATGAAAATGTCATAAGTTGTTAGCCGAGTAATCCCCTTTCGCAACAAAATTTGTACTCTATTTAAGAAAACAGTCAACATGATATTCACTGTAATAACATCCGCACTAAACAAGCTCTACATAGACACGACTAATACGAGTATAACTGTCCTCGATGTGACTACACTGGGGCAGGTGCGCGAGCTAACGAGCTCTCGAGATAGTCTCTACATAGAGCTGTAAAGCTGTAGCACCATAGAGCCGTAGAGCCATAGAGTGGCACTGTAGATGTTTGTGTTTCAACCACTTTATGCTTAAGCGTCGGTTTTTGTAACTGAACGTCGTATTTTTTACTACCCCGTTTGTCTAGTGGTCGGAAGCGCAACTGATGAGTAAGAGTTCCTGGTTTCGATTCCCAGGTCGGGCGAAGCGTTGTTGGGTTTTTCCTTCAGGAATTTCTCAGTAGCAGCCATGGAGTTTGGATTTGTGCCCATCATCATCATCATCAGTCTATTAATGTTCCCACTGCTGGGACACAGGACTCCTCTCTATGAGAGGGAATGGGCTATAATCCACCACGCAGGCCCAGTGCGGACTGGTAGATGTCACATGTCTTCGAATTTTTTGGTTCTAGGACATGCCACTTGCGTCACGATGTTTTCCTTCACCGTTTTGAGAGCAGCAGTGATGAAATAAATTACACAAGGTAATGCGCCTGTCTGGGTTCGAACCGACGACTTACTGTTCGTAAATCGGGGCCGCCACCACTTGGCCACCGCTGCTCCAGATTTGTGCCCAGTTGATAGCAATAAACTCGCTCCTTATCATGAGACTTAACACTTAACTAGCGAAAGATGGGTGGGGTACGTACACCTCTGCCTAATCCTTCGGGAATTACAAGCATGATGTTAGGTCATATTTTCCTGCTTGTTTAATACTGTTAAGTATTGGGTGATTTAGCAGCAGAATTCAAACAAAATTAAAAGACTTTAAAACTTGTCAAAAAGAAAAGAAAAGAAAAGAGAAAAAAAAAGAAAAGAGAAAAAAAAAGAAAAGAGAAAAGAAAAGAAAAGAAAAGAAAAGAAAAGAAAAGAAAAGAAAAGAAAAGAAAAGAAAAGAAAAGAAAAGAAAAGAAAAGAAAAGAAAAGAAAAGAAAAGAAAAGAAAAGAAAAGAAAAGAAAAGAAAAGAAAAGAAAAGAAAAGAAAAGAAAATCAAAATCAAAATCAAAGCATTTATTTCAAGTAAGCCAGTTAGTTACAGGCACTTTTGAATTGTCGAAACAAAGATGAAAATTAAATGTAGCTACAGTCCCAGTCACAAGACATAAAAACTGTGAAAGTACTGTAGTTGCCCATTCCCTAGCGTAGATCTCTATGGAGAAGAATGGGCAAGAAACTCCATGGACACTCTTTTAAATCAGAATATTGTTACAAAATCTTGGTTACATCATTCACGTTGAGATGGTATATTATGTGAGAACAATGTAGCAAGATGTAATTCATTCAAATAAGCCATGGCAACCAAGAGATGACCAGTCACAACTGACAGCGCCCGTTCACGGACATGACGCATGGATCAGCACCATTCAACTCAACCATTTTGAAGGGAACTAAATGATCCGACACATGCGCCACCATCAGCGAGACAATAGAGTGAGCATGACATACTCCAAACCGCCAGGGCACATTCAAGTCAAAAAAAGACGTAGGTTTCCAGTGAATGATAGCTTTCTAGTACATAGTACTCACACAATATGGGCTATGCATTTATATAATACTAAAGAGATTGATTCTATACAATGCAAAGATAGTTGTACAATCTTCAGCAGCTCCAACAATACAATTTAATGCTATCAATTTATGCGCCCCTGTCCATGTGGAGCAGGACCAGCATTGAGCCAAGCATTTTTATCATCGATATAATCGTTCAACTTGTAATATGCTTGCTTACATAGTGTGCGTTTAATGCATGTTTTAAATTTCGTCTCATTCAGTTCAAGAATACTTTGTGGAATTTTATTATAGCATCTCAAACAGTACCCCATGAAAGATGAGTCTACTTTAGCGAGTCTGAAACCTGGCTGAACTAGTTGGTCCCTATTTCTAGTACTGTAATTATGTCTGTCACCCCTTTTACCAAAAAGGTGCAGATTTTTTCTGACGTACATTATGTTTTCGTAGATGTATTGACAATGTACCGTCATGATGCCAATATCCTTAAACAGTTCCCTTAGAGAATCGCGCCTACGAAGATTATATATGGCTCTGATGGCTCTTTTCTGCAGAATAAATATAGACTCAATATCAGCAGCCCGTCCCCACAGCAGAATGCCATAAGACATTATACTATGAAAGTAACTAAAATAAACCAGTCTAGCGGTATCTACATCAGTATACTGACAGATTTTTCTAATGGCAAAGGCTGCTGAACTTAGCCGCCCCGCAAGAGATGTCAAATGAGAACCCCATTGTAGCCTTGAATCAAGTGTAATCCCCAGGAAAACCGTTTTATCTACGAATTCAAGTTTCTCTTTATTCAATATTATATCACAATCACTACTTTTAACATTCGGTAAAGCAAATCTTATGCATTTGGTTTTTTTTTCATTTAATACCAAATTGTTTGCTGTGAACCAATTTTGGACCTGAAGTAGGGCATTATTCACGTCATCTAGATTTTGGGCCCGCCTATTTATCTTAAAAATTAGGGAAGTGTCATCAGCAAATAACACCATATTTTGAGGTTGGTTTTTCAGTAAATAGGGTAGATCATTTATATATACTAGAAAGAGGAAAGGACCCAATATTGAGCCTTGTGGAACCCCCATTTTTACTTTTAACCCCTGTGAATTAACACCATTTATTTGAACATGTTGTTGTCTATCATTCAAATAAGATTTTACCAAACTAAGTGCAAGTTTACCCAGTCCGTAATGCTCAAGTTTCAAAAGTAATGTGTCGTGATTTACGCAATCAAACGCTTTGGAGAGGTCACAAAAATTCCTATGGCGTCTTGAGACTCTTCCCACGCAGTAAATATGTGCTTTAATAAGGTTACACCGGCGTCAGTTGTACAACGCCCCTTCCGAAAAGAAAAGAAATCCTGGAGACAAGGTTCATAGTAAACGGGCATTAGGCAACTAGTGATTACAATCATTTCAGTGAAACTCAAAGATTGTATCTTTCGGTTTTCGTTATATCTTTCAGTTAGAGATTTCTTATCCGCACCTTTGAGTTTTCGGATTCATGTGCGTATTGTATAATTATCACTTGCTTCGGTAAAGGAGAACATCGTGAGGAAATCAACATGCTTGAGAGATATTTCTGGGGCGGCATAAAAACTCTGACACCAAGTTAAGGGCCTTACATGCCTCAAATGGCTTAGCATGGTCCTCCGTTACGCCTAAAATACTGCAGCAATAATTTTGAAATAAATATATGGTAAAGTTGAAGGATCAATGTTAAGTCCTATATTTGGCGAAAACACGATTCCATAAACTTTTATCGATAGAAAAAACATCCAAAGTTACCTCCAAATCGAACAATAAACCACTGCTATACAAAAAGTACTTCAAATTAGATCATGAAACTTTGCATACTAACTGAACTAACTATAAAGCAGGTCTAATGTGTTTTTTTTTTTAGTCCAATCAATAGATTTTATATAAATCGCAAAAAAACACTCATTTCGCACTATTCGGCCGCAGTGACTGACGTAACAACCGTTTTGTAGTGCAAGCTGATTAGAACTTTATTCTAACAGTATTTTAAACGAACTTTGAACCACCACAAATAGAGTTGCTAATTTTAGGGTTAGAAGGACCATAAGCACTAAGCACACGATAAAGAAGAATAATGAGAGTGAAGAGTCTTAGGTCAGCTAAGTACGTAGGTACCTACTACAACAGCCCATAACGTCCACTGCTGGACATAAGCCTCTCCCATGATGGGAGGAATTTGCCGTAATCTCCACGCTTGGCAGGCGGATTGGAGATCGCAGTGATGAAAGACTAACAGAAAACGCTGCTGCCCATTCTCTGGTCTACGGAGGCGCAAGGTGTTCTACCTCCGACATTAGTTGCCTTATACGACACCCGTAAGTGTAATGGGTTGGTTCTATTGTACTTTGCCGGCTACCATGCGGTCCAGTAGGCCCGGTAGGTACCTATATCTTTTAAAATTACCTTCAGTATATCAATAGATACTTTTACGTCAGCATATCCATAAATATGCGTACCTATCTACTTATTTATTTTTATTTTACGTGAAATTCTATTTCAGAAAAGGCAAGCAACGAAACACCTATTTATAAAAACGAATAGACTGAATGTAAAAAAAAAACACTATTTTTGTGACATGTCAATATGGCATTGTAATGTGCCGCGACAACAAAGCAATACAACAAATAAACAATTTATAATAATGTCGCATTCAAAATACATACCCTATTACCTATCAATACATATCCCACCTTATCACTACATTGTAAGGTCTAATTCAGAATGTCACGCCATCCAGATTGTATGAAGCAATTTTTTGTATAGGCTTTAACTGGCCATATTCTTTGTCATTTTGATGAAAAAAGTATTTTATTTTCTCGATCCTGTTACGTTCCGCCAGCTAGAATTTGAACTCAATTATGTAACAAAATAAAGCCTGTTTTTGCATGTTGTGAGTGTCGGAATTAATTTTTTCAGCAAATTGACGTAGACGAGGAAGGGCCATTTGAAAAATCGCTTTTCCTTTGCAGTGTGAAATTATCTGTAAGTACATTACATTATCCTTCATTATGTTTCAATTTCATTCGTAAATCATTATTTTTATGTAGGCAACATTCTTTGTTGCAATCTTTTATTCCCTTCATTTTACTGTTCCTCAAAGTATGTACTTTGTTGAGACTCTTTTCACATCTGTACTCTGAAGTGTTTGTTGCTTACATTAATAGAAAGAAACAAAATAAGACGTCCTTGAAAACATAGTGTTCTGAAATAATCATCCGACAAAATTGTAGGTAAAGCAAAAGTTACTGAAACTTTTGATTCCGGTCAACGTGATAATAAATCTGCACACTATTTTCTACTTCTCAAAAATAGTTATATAAGTTTCCGATTCTCCGGAGTTGCCACTATTATTTCAGATTCTCAGCACGATGTGGAATCCCTCAATGTATTTGTAGTAAAATATTTACGAACCACATTTGCTCACATGCATATAAAATAGCTCTCGCCCGCGGTTCCACTCGCATCTAATGCTCCGCACATAACCTCAGACGATGCTTCACGCGACACGTGCGAGTCACTGGTTCCCTTCGTGTGAGTACTGTACTGTGTGAACTCGTGGAATGTTCCATACGACATTATTTCATCTGTTTTGTCGCACACGTATGTTGCTTGATTATGTACCTCGTGACCGGACGATCATCTGCCTAGCCTTTTCCAAACCATGTTGGGGTCGGCATCCAGTCTAACCGGATGCAGCTGAATACCAGTATTTTACATGGGGCGACTGCCTATCTGACCCCCACAACCCAGTAATTATTGGTTAATACGATACCCCTTGGTAATACTGGTTGTCAGATTTTTGGCCTACTGACTACCTGTAACGGCTGTCAAAGATTTACAAATGACAGCCGGGACCAACTGCTTAACGTACTTTCTGAGACAAGGAGGAAACTTGGTATGTAATGGGTAGTCTCCCATCCACAGACCACCCAAGCAAGCATGGGTTAACATAAAGATCAACCCGAGCAGCTGTTATTATTTAGCCACGAGGTCCTATGGTCCATGGTGGTCCTTTGGTATGGTCCATTAAGACCAAAGACATTCAAATATACCTACAAATAATCGCTCAAAGGTAGAAGCGCCAGGTTAGCCCACGAAACGCCTGACACTGATCTGCGAATTGCAAAAACCGTAAGGAAATATACCTTACCATGCCTTTAGTTGGGTCGGGGGGCTTTCGGGACCAGGACCGCGGTCCCGGATTCCCCTTAAATACACACATCAACACAGTCTAGGGATATTTCATACTCAATTAAATAACTCGAAAAGTACTGGCCGCATTGGAATCTTTTATACACCGATTTGTTTGTAATTTATCTCAGACTAATTCCAAATTCAAATTTTTAAAATTCTTTTGTTTCGGTGGCATAAAAATGTCTTGATGTATAGGAGAGGGAATTTTCATTTGTGCGAAATTTAGAAAACAATACGAATTACGTTTAGTTACAGTTTTTTTTTCATTTTTAAACGAAAGATAAAGTTAAAATTGAGGTATTGTAGCCATGCAACGCCGACATTTGACGAGGGCGGAGATGTTACGAGCTGTGGGAATGCTGGAAGCTGGATCTGTTCAGCGTAATGTTGCTGAGGCCATAGGGACCCATCAAAATGTAATTTCAAGATTGTGGACACGCTATCGTGCCACAGGTGAAGTAGCGGAGAGGCACCGGGGGCCAAGTCGCATCACTACCTCCAGACAAGACCGATTTTTGCAAATTACTGCGCGAGCACAACCAAATGCAACGGCGACTCAATTGGTCCAAAGGCTGCGAGTGGAACACCAAGTGCTTGTGAGTGACCAAACTGTAAGAAGGCGACTGCATGAAAGCAATCTACGCTCTCGTAGACCACTCCGGGTCCCACCTTTACGGAGAGGCAATCGTGGACGACGATTAGAATGGGTTCGGAACCACGTGAACTGGGGCCGTGACCAATGGTCCCATGTGCTGTTCACGGATGAATCCAGGTTCGGTTTCCATCCAGATTCACGAAGGACGCGTGTTTGGCGAGTTCCTGGACGATGGAGCCGTCTCCAGAACCCTCAGGAAGTTCACCCATACCAAGGAGGAACAATTATGGTTTGGGCAGGAATTCGTCTTGGAGGACGGACGGATCTCGTTTGGGTGCGGGGCAATATGACGGCAGAACGATACGTCCAACAGGTGCTGGGGCCCGTAATCTTGCCTCACTGAACACAAATGGGGCAAGATTTCCTGCTCATGCACGACAATGCCCGGGCATAGCAGCTTGGTTACATACACATAATGTTAGGGCCTTAGACTGGCCTGCTCAATCGCCAGATCTAAATCCCATTGAGCATGCGTGGGATATGCTGCAAAGAAGAGCTCTGAAGGAAGTTCCTGAAAATCTGGCTACAGAAGATCAACTTTTTGCGCACCTCAGAAGGACATGGGACAATATTCCGCAGCAAGACATTGACAACCTTGTTCTGAGCATGCTGAATCGTTGCCGATGTGTTATGAACATCATGGGCGCTTTCTCAGACTACTAACTTCAAGTTTATAAACACAAATTAAATGATTTTTCTATTTTTTTAAGTTTTTACTCACAAATTAAAAGTTCATTCATATACGGTTTCCGTCTATGCTTCTTTTTTTTTCCATAAAATCCTGAAATTTTAATCTATACCTTAACCATTATTAAAAAATGGTAGAATATTAAATAACGTATCTTTTAAATATATACATGTCATATAAATAATTAACACATTGATAGTAATTCGCTTTTTTTAAAATATCCCTAGACCGTGTTGATGTGTGTATTTACACCAATCGGACGTAGAACTTCTCAGTCATTTGTTTTCGCTCATCATCAAAGAGTGAGAGCATTTAAAAATGGCTCCGGCCCATCTCGTTGACGTCACTTGCATTGGCCCTGGTTTCCAGGAAATCTGTCATGAAATTTTCAGTCCACCACTATAATTGGTTAATATACATACAGATCAATTAATCATACCAGCTGTAATGAGAACGCGGCCTGCTACTATACGCTAATGATTTGGCAATGATTCAAGCCTCAGGCGAGAGGTAAATAATCCATGAAGCAATTAATTAAACGCTGTTGTTGCATCACATAATACCCAGCCAATTATAATGTATGGGTCACTGCGGGCATTCTGTTGTGCGAGCTTTAATGAGTAAACATTGGGAAATTCATCTGTACACATAGTCCATAAAATGCATACACATAGTACATCAACTCATTTCTTTAGCCCCTGGTGGAAGGCAGTAGCTACTGGAAGCAACCTGCTACGATCCTTCAGTGCTCCTCTTGTTTCGTTCACGTCCATACAACCGGTAATTTCTACTTCAAAAATGTGTACGACTAAGCAAAAAGGAGAGTTATGATTTTGACCGGTATGTGTGTGTTTTAAGTTCCAAAATTTCCTTTGTCACGTTAACGACAAATAATCTGATTCTGAAGAAATGCCATTCCTAGCTTTCAGTTTTAATAAATAGATAGATAAAAAATACTTTTTAAAATACGTTAAAAATTTTCAAAGTTCTTTTTCAATACTGTATGGTATAGTTTTATATTGTGTTTCGTTTGATGTACATGTGTACTTCTAACAAAAACTATAGGTATCTGCTTGAAACTATTTTTTTTTGACAAAATGGTATCTATGCTCTAATACATAAAGTTATAATTTCCTTAACGGAAGCAGGATGAAGGCACTATGTGCCATTAGCGGAGTAGTCGGCGAGCATCAATCAAAGTGTTTGCTTCTAACTTGTTCAAACATCCACAAACTTCAAACTTGCCTATCTCTCCGAACCAGCATTAATTCTTATTTTTGTTATTAGATGACGTTGACTGAAGTTTTTAAGATCAGACTAATAATATTGTTGAAGAGTGTCCATGGAGTTTCTTGCCCGTTCTTCTCCATAGAGATCTACGCTAGGGAATGGGCAACTACAGTACTTTTTCAAGTTATTATGACTTGTGACTGGGACTTTAGCTTTGTTTTTTTTTTGGATTTTTGACATTCAAAAGTAAGTCTAATTGAAATAAATCCTTTGAGTTTTTTAGAAATTATTCCATATTATGGAACAATTTTGATAAATATGACGGTAGTTTATGCGAAACACGAATGTAGACTAGTATTTTTATTGTTCACTAGCTTATGCCTGTGGATTCATCCGCGTGGACTTCGATAATGTCCCACGGGATCGTACTATCGGGATAAAAAGTATTTTACGTGTTAATCCAGGTTATAAACTATATATGTGCCAAATTTCATCCATATCTGGTCAGTAGTTAGCGTGCTCGGCCAGAGTGGAAACGCGGGTGCGGTGCGGGCGCGATGCGACGAGCTCAAACATATGAACTTCATTGGAGTGTCCATAGTGGGCACGCGGGTGCGGGCTGCGGCGCGTGCTAGTTGGCGCGGGCCGCACGCGAATCGCGTGCGGGCAGCTCAAACCATAGCTCGTTCATACAAGTGGCCGCAGTGAGGGCGCGGGTGGCAAGTGCGGGCGCTAGGGTTACCAACTCCCAAAAATATTTACCCCTCAAGCTAAGTCAAAATTCCCACAATTACTTGAAAATCCTTTTTTTTTAATATATATTTTAATTCACAACAATAAAATATTTAGCCATAGCAACAATTTTTTTTTTAAAGATAGCGCTGTTTTCAATTAAAAACGTGAATTTTTGTTTTACTCCTAGTTGCCAAAGCACGGCTCGAACTATGTAGTTTGAGAACCCCGGTGGCGGTGGCGCGGTTGTCGCTTGCCGCCCACGTACTTACTGCGGCCACTTGTATGAACGAGCTATATAGCTATGGCGTCTTTGCGTGTTCAAGTTCATATGTTTGAGTATGCCGCCCCGCGCCCGCTCCGTACCCGCGTTTTCAGTCTAGCCCAGCACTAAAAGTACTCCTAAAAATAGAACGCCCATAAAAAAATCACATCCCTCTTATTTACCCCTAAATTTGGGGGGAAAACCCTTATGTTGGTAACCCTGGCGGGAGCGGGGATCTCCGAACCCGCGCCGCTCGCCGCACCGCGCGGCCAGTCTGGCCAGGCAAACCGCGCGCGTTGCCGCACCCGCACCGCACCACGCACCGCGCTCCCACTCTGGCCGAAAGAGTAACAAACATCCATCTACCCATTCGTCCTGAGAAACTTTCGCATTTATAAAATTACTAGGAAAATAAGAATTAGTAGGATGTTTACATTAACTATCATTAACAAACACAATTTGCTCAAGGTTTAAATAAAATGTCTTGAATCTTTGTCTGATCCATTGAAAGTTTAAAACCTCATTATACTCGTAGTAGTTCATAATAAACAGTCGTACAAGTGTGGGCGACCTGTTTTTGGGAAAATTCTTCACTAGAGCGAGGAGATGTTCCAAACAAAAGTAATCATCATCTGCCTCACCTTTTCCTAACTATGTTGGGGTCGTCTTCCAGTCTAACCGGGTGCAGCTGAATATCAATATTTTACATGGAGCGACTGCCTATCAGACCTCCAAAATCCAGTTGTATGGGTAATACAATACCCCTTGGTAAGACTGGTTGTCAGACATTTTGGGTCACTAACTACCTGTAATGACTGTCTAACTTAACATGCTTTCCGAGGCACGGAGGAAACTTGGCATGTAACGGTGGTCAACCATCCACAGACCTACCTAGGCAAATCAACCTGAGCGGCTGTTATTATTTAGCCACGAGCTCCTCGAAAGTAGTACGCTAGCTAATTACAAAAGTCATTTTGAAAGAAAGAGACTAACTTAATTACGTTACGCTGCCAAAACAATTCAGAAACTTCAATAAACAAACTAATGATATTAGGTATACCAAAACTTATAATAAGTTTTAAGACAAACATCATCCAATACCAAATAAACATAAGTTTCAATACAAAAGAGCGCCATTGTTTCACAATATTCCACATAATCAAATAAGAGCTGTCTGGGAAGTTAGTACAATCAAACAAACAGATATGTCTCCAACTAGCTAACTAGCAACTACAAGGTGTAAACGAACTCTTCACGAAGCCGTCAACCAAGCATTTTGTACATCAAACTAAGTAACTCTACGCAAAAATTAGGAAAACGTTATAGGTAACAACTTTTTTTTGGGGTGAAAAATTGCGTTTTACGGTAAGACTCAATGTAACGCACTGAAAACATTGATATGCTGATAGATGCATTGTATGGTTCGGGGGTCGCCGGTGGAGGTATTTATATAGTAAAGGTACGAGTATAACATTAAAAACTTCTATTTAAAAAAAAATACTTATGAAAAAGTTGAAACTTTAACCCCCAATATCTTCATAACTGAAGGGTCACAGGTATAGTAGACAACAAAAAAATGGCCACATGACGGGGAGAACAAGTGCCTTTCGGTTTCGTTAGGGGTATTGATACACCCATTATTTAACGAAGTTTTATACCTAATAAAACAAACATAAGATCGCGACAGTGGCACCTAGACAAATTGATAAAAAGTTTGTTAAAAACACTGCCTTAAATTACGTAGAGGTTAAGTGGTTCAGGCCGTACTTCTCATGCATTTCATTTTCATGTTTGGTTGAAGTTTATTTCAGACATCACTGACCTCAATGAAGGAACACATCAAGAGGAAACCTGGACTTATAGCCACTTTGCAGCGTCGATAGCGCCAAAAGCGTATATTTTTCGCAACGAACCGCTCCCACCGCGCTAACGATTTGCGATTTTTTCGCAAAAATTCGCAATTCTATAAAAACACTTGTCGATCGCAAACTACAAGAGATATAGCTATATAAACTCTACATTGAATAGCTGAATAGATATGGAACCTATTTAACCAAAAATAAAGATAAATAATTATAATTTGATACCCTAAAAATTATGTAGAACTTGATTCACACCGATAAAAACGGACATTTCGCTAATAAATTATTAATTTGTGGTTAAACTATTAACTTTTTTACTATTTTTTAATATTTAAAAATAAACTAGATTATATTACCTTTCCAATAAGACCTTAATCTAATTAATAGCTTATTAGCATCATATCAAAATAATTATATGAAACTAGGTACTCACTGTTTGTTCACATCTGGAACTAAAGTTGTCAGTCGCTGTTTGGACGGAAAAACATACAAAACTACTTGTTTTTTGGTGTAGATAGTTGAGCAATCTAATCACCTCACTAATTAAACACTAGTTTTCCCATTTCACACACGTTTTAATCACTAAATCACGTATTTCTTCACACTAAACAATCACTGTAGGTACATATAACTACTGCATTTTCACAGGCGAAATACTGCAATTTTGCGATTCGGAACCTAATTTGTGTTATCATAATACGATAGCACAACTTCTCACGAACATTTTAAGGTATAACACTGTTTTCCAATAACAAACACATAACTCGTAATTACTTGAAGTGTGACACTAACGCTAAAACGATGACGTAAAAAATGGCGCGCTCCGTTGACGTAAGTTTGTTACTTTCATTGTGACACTTGTTGACGGATGATAGCTATGGTTTTTGGTATAGAGTTGAGGAATATTGTAGAGATGGGAAGTAAAGCAGCCTATTCACGAATAAAGCCCGTTTTTTCGATTATTAAATGATTAATTGACGGGGTATTTTATAAATGTTAATGGGGAATTAAGGTACCCGGACGCGGTTGGGGGTACACACCTCCTGGGTATGTAGGGTACCCGGACGCTGTTCAATGGAAAGGCTGAAATCGCCCACCTGCGTTGAGCTAGCGTGGTGATCAAACTTATGCTTCCAAAAAATAAACGCTGCCCACATTTCTCTTATAACTTACGAAGGCCTCTAATCGCAAATAATATGATATTTTTGCCACTAGATCTAACTATTCTGTTGGCTGTACATTAAGAGGTCTTGACTGGCGAAACTAAACACTCTTGCGAAAGGGAACACGTTGCAAACATGAGGCTTCGTTCAAGTGCGGGTAGTCGGTGTAGCTGTATGTATTGTATTCCAGCGGATGGAAAGCAATATTTTTGGAGGAAACGAATATTTGGGAAATATCGATATTTTAGATAGAAAATTGGGAATAGGTTTTCAGAGTACCTTTGATAATAATCGTTATCGTATCTTGGTTTCTCTCCTCCTTTTGCGTGATAGAGAAATTAAAAAACCGGCCAAGTGCGAGTCGGACTCGCGCACGAAGGGTTCCGTACCATTATCTATACATTAGACAAAACGGCAAAAAAATCACGTTTGTTGTATGGGAGCCCCCCTTAAATATTAATGTTATTCTGTTTTTAGTATTTGTTGTTATAGCGGCAACAGAAATACATCATCTGTGAAAATTTCAACTGTCTAGCTGTCACGGTTCATGAGATACAGCCTGGTGACAGACAGACGGACAGACGGACAGACGGACAGACGGACAGATGGACAGACGGACAGACGGACAGACAGCGACGTCTTAGTAATAGGGTTCCGTTTTTACCCTTTGGGTACGGAACCCTAAAAATGAGCCAGGAAACACGCTTCGCAATCATCTTTGGAAATACGCAGATTACCGAAGACTTACTTATGTTAGTCTTCGGCGTGATGATGTTATGTTATCATAACATCATCACGCCTTTAATCCCTAAAGGGTTTGGCAAAAGTGTTTCCTATTAGCACACTCACATGTCACCAGTTATGTTTAAGTCCCATGTAATAGGGGGCGAGCCTATTGCCAGCAACACGGCACAAATCCAGACTCCGTGGCTGTTACTGAGAAATTCTTGATGGAATATATAAAACTTTTCCCCAACCTGAAATCGAACTCAAAACCTCATATTAGCAGTCGCGCTTGCGACCAACGAGGAAGGCAGCTTTTCTGTTTTACTGTACATATTTAATTATTATTATTTATTTCAGGCATTAACCCATTTATCTCAGTACATACTTATTACATAAATTACACTATGACTAATTCACATGACATTACATTATTAAACTTAAAATTGCCAATTATAATCAAAGTTAAAATTCACATTTAAATCAACATCCTTAAAATCTAAAATTAAAATTAAAATCATAATAAAATCAGAATTAAAATCAAAATCATAATCTAAATTAAAACCGTAATTGACATTAAAATCAAAGTCACTAATTAATCAGTAATTTTAAGATTATTTTTTTTAAGATTTGATTTTGGTTTTGTGTTATGTTTAATATTGGTTTTGTGTTATGTTTAATAGCGCCGAAAGTATAATACATGATTATTGTGATATTCAAATAGGGAGTCGAAACTGTCTCTCCTAAATACAGATTGTTCAGCATTCTAGCTAGGAGAGCAGTGATTCGCTCAGCAATTGGTAGCACTTTGTAAATCCCTCATGTACTACAAAACTTTTATGAACCTTAATAAATTGAATTTAATTAAGTTTTAACAAAAAAAAATCCATTTTTATTATAATTCTTACCATACATTTATACTACCTATCTCATACGGCACGACACATAGAAAAATAGAAAATCTGTTTAACTGCACACAAAAAACCTCATAAAACCACGTGAAAAATTCTGCAACAAACACCGCATATAGCAACATTGCCAGAAGATGCCAAAGAACGTTACAAAAACTAAAAGCCCTAACAAGGGCGGTATTCATAATTCAGTATCACCGGGCGGCAGCTGCGACTCGGAGAAAGAAAATCGAGTAAAACACTCTGAACGTACCTACGTAACGTAACATGCAAAGTCGGGGCTTCAAGGATGGCGCAGGCGGTCTGAAACTTTAAGTCGGGCATGACATGCTTCTTCAATTCACAAATATTTCTGCTATTGTTGTTAGATTTGTCGTTTTTAAGGATTGGACTTCAGACACTGGATTTCGACAGACCATCATTGCAGGGAGTGGTCTTGCCGGGGTTGCGGGACTGTTCGAAAGAGATACCGTGGCCCCGGAACACAAAGGGCGATGAAGGAACATGGATGGATTTTAGTCAGTATAATTCTGGCACTCCCTCCTGCTCCGCCCAGAGCGGAAGAAGTCATTTGATGATTTCCCATCCGAAAAAAAAGGGAGTGGTCTTCCTTAGGTAGGAGATGATAGTCTTAATAAGTCAAAGACATGTTGACGGTTTGATGGCGATTTATTGAATGTTCTCAAAAATACAATTATTTGCTTACAAGAAAAATGCTTATTTGCCCATACGTTACGATTGCGCGGGTGAATGACGTAGATATGAAGTGATTTGCTGAGTAAGGGTTTTACATACTTCATCATCAGCCTAGCATTTTTCTTCTAAGAGTGTTGATGACAATCTAAATTGAGAACCGACCTTCAGTAGCGTCCTTCAGTTTCTGTTATTAACATACAACAGGACACGCAGGATAAAATATTAGGTGCTACATTGTTTATGGAACACCTCCACAGTTACACTCCAGGGCAGACTCATTAACTATTTCTTTTCCCAATTTTATTACGGTCAGCTTCCAGTCTTACCGGATGTAGCTGATTACTAGTATTTTACATGGAGCGATTGCCTGTATGACCTCCACAGCCCAGTTAGTACTGGGTAATACGATACCCCTTGGTAATGACTGTCTAAGATCTTCAAATGATAGCCGGGACGAACAGCTTAATGTGCTTTCCGAGGCACGGAGGAAAGTCCTAATGGATGATCACTGATACATAGACCGACGTTGGCAAACGCAGCTTATCCTCGAAGATCGTCCTTTGCGGCTCTGATTATTTAGCCACGTGCTACTTTGGCAGCTGAACTTCTACAGATAGTGTACTGAAATCTCTGCCCGCAGCCAATCCGGAGTTCGGTTCGATCGGTCTGAGCGCATCATTACAGAACCAGAATTCCTAGACCAGTGTCAACCGTTTCGTATTTCTATCACGAGTTTCAACAGGATTGACAAAACGATTTTCCATACATAAAACATACAAAAGGCGTGAGCCTTTTTCCCATGGGGGTAAACAGAAACCACATAATGCCACCTGCTACGATCCCTACATACTCCTTTTGCCTGGTTCACGTTTATACATTTAATTGGTCACACTGCACGCACGCCCGTTGCGAGTACTACGCACCTGTGGCCTTTTCCGTAGTTTATGACAATTCTATACATTTTGGAGCTTTCCATCGTTATCGCTCCTATCCCTTTTAGGGTATAAAAAAAGGGCCAAATTATGACGATTGACAAAAACAAGACAGGACGTGGCCGTTTTTCAGCGCGTATAAAATACGTGCTGGAATTGAATCACTGGGCTCCGAGTGTGTTTGTTTTTCATAACTCGTTATTTATTTATGGGCGTCCAATTCTGAATTTATTAGTGTATTTTTGTAGCAGGTGACTCAAGAAACGCGAAATTGCAACGTTTCTGCGTTTCAAAATTTTACGTTTCGATTTGGCTTCGAATTGAAATTGATTTTACATTGAATTTGTTATCTGCATAGGTACCTTTTTAAGATGGAACTCAAGTCTCTAAGGGTTTTTCGATTCTTGATTGAATCAAGACGTCATATTTTTCTGTCGGTCGACAATACTGCGTTGGTGTGAGCAGAGGACTGTGATAGGCCGGGTAGATCATTTTCTTTTTAAAATGAGAAAATATCGAACCATGTACTGAAAGCACTGACAACGAAAACATTTCAGTAATTTTAGAGAACAGGGAAATATATACGTAGATCTTTTATATAATTGATTACACAAAAGATCTACGTATATATTTCCCTGTTCTCTAAAATCAAGCTAGGTTTTTATTCGAGAGGCTTTTCATATTGATATGAAAAGCCTCTCCAATAAAAACCTAGCTTGAATTACTATCAGTTTTCATGACTTAACTAGAAAACAGCTCTAATATAAGAGAGAGGTCAACCTATTCAAAAATTAAAAAGTTATGAATCATGGCCGAGCTGCATGCAGAGATAGATTAACTAACGTTTAATAGGTATGTTTATATCTAACTTTAAACAAATACTGCCTTTGTGCCTACAAAGGCAGTCACAATCACACACACACATGTTCACATTTCTAGTGGCAAGATAGCCTTTTTTTATTTTTTCGTTTGGGAAATCATCAAATGACTTCTCCCGCTCTGGGCGGAGCAGGAGGGAGTGTCAGACTTTTACTGACTAAAACCCATCCATGTTTCTACATCGCCCTTTGTGTTCCGGGGCCACGGTAACTCTTTCGAACAGTCCCGCAACCCCGGGTGGCAAGCTAGCCTTCACTTAACTTAACACACACACACATCCTAACTAACTTAACACACACTTTTTTTTTTGTTAACTTTCACATTTCTAGTGGCAGGATAAGGCTGTGGCAATATAGCCTTATCCTGCCACTAGAAATGTGAAAGTTTATGAGATTGGGATGAAATTTAGTTTATAGATAGTTTATAACCTGGATTAACACCTAAGATACTTTGAAACTCGGTAGTAGGATCCCGTGGAACAATAAAAATCTCGACGCGGGCGTAGCCGCGGACACAAGCTAGTTTTAAATATGAACATGATGTTAATTGCTCGGACTGATACTGCTAATGCCTTATGTTAATTGTAGCGAGTTGGCAACCCTACACGACACCCTCGTCTGACTAGGGGTGTCACATTATTTTAAGTCTATCGGTAACTAGGTTTTGCCCTCGGCTTCACTCTATCCCACGGGCGCGATACAAATAAAGGGTGTAAAAAGACTCTTAACGAAGTCAAAAGGCTGCACTTGTTTTCCCCGTCTGTGTGATCATTTTTAGGGTTCCGTACCCAAAGGGTAAAAACGGAACCCTATTACTAAGACTTCGCTGTCTGTCCGTCTGTCTGTCCGTCTGTCCGTCTGTCCGTCTGTCCGTCTGTCCGTCTGTCCGTCTGTCCGTCTGTCTGTCACCAGGCTGTATCTCATGAACCGTGACAGCTAGACAGTTGAAATTTTCACAGATGATGTATTTCTGTTGCCGCTATAACAAAAAATACTAAAAACAGATTAAATTAATATTTAAGGGGGGCTCCCATACAACAAACGTGATTTTTTTGCCGTTTTGTCTAATGTATAGATAATGGTACGGAACCCTTCGTGCGCGAGTCCGACTCGCACTTGGCCGGTTTTTTTGTTCTAGACCATACCTGGAAACCTTCTAGTTACGAGATATTGGGGGTCAAAGTTCCAACTTTTCCATAAGTTTTTTTTAAGTAGGTACATGTTTTTAATGTAATATTTTTACTTTAAACACCTCTACGCTCCCCTCTTACTATTGAATCCATCCTCCAGCACAATTTTTTGAATGCGGTACCTTGAGTTTTACCGTAAAACTGATTTTTCACCCAAAGAAAAGAAGTCGTTTCCCAGCAATAACTTTTGCGTGAAGTTACTTAGTTACTCGTGATGAGTCTGTTTACATCCTGTATAGCTTATGACACTCGGAGATAAAGTAGCTTTCTATTATGTAAAGATTTTTTGGAATCGGATCAGTAATGCCAAAGATTACACCATTCATACACAAACTTACAAACATACAAATATTAGCTCTTCATAATATTAGTATTTATTTGAGTGGCTCATCTTTTACTTAGACCAACGATAACCAACGTAGTTAGGTATACATACCCATTTCTAAAAACTCTTTGAAATATATTCAATCTACCATTATATTCTTAGAACTCGCAAAATGATATCACGCACAAATAAACACAGTCACGGACCTGAAAGACACTTAGGGAAATGGTTCAAAGAAAATTCTGTCGGAATAGTTTTATTCAATGTAAGCAGATTTCATCTCCAATACTATTTCAGCTGCCTGGGTCCTTTCACGAAACATGTTCAACATGCTTGAATTTCAAAAGGAGAACTAGAGAATTTTCTGTCTCGATTTTGTGTCAGCCCTATTAAAACCGCATCCACATTTTGCTGCAGCGGGCCTCGCCAAATGCACTCAGTTATGTAAGCCGTAGTAAGTGGCTTTCCCCGATATCCTACAGCGCTGCAAAGCGCTTTATGTTGGATTTATTATAGACCACGTTGTTCTTACACGTTGGTGTTTGGGTAGCAAGAATTGTAAAGGTAAGAGAGAATTAACTTTAACTGAACTAAGATTATAGAAAGTTTGATTTCGAAATCTTTGATGTTCTGTTTTGATAGCTTTGATGTTGTATTAAAGTTCAACCTTGTAATGTAGTCAATAACAGCCTTTGAGCCTTTGTTGTTGGTTAATACTTAAATTTTAACCGCTGTTGTAAAGGGTAATTTAGTCATTCAATATTATTATTATGGCACAAACTTACTGATAATATTGTAAGCATAATCCTACTAATATTATGAATGCGTAAGTTTGTGAGTATGGATGTATGGATGTTTGTTACTCTTTCACGCAAAAACTTCTGAACAGATTTGGATGAAATTTAGCACACAGATAGTTTATAACCTGGATTAACACATAGGATACTTTTTATCCCGGTGATAAGTGTAGTGTCTGTGAGTGAAAGAGAGGGAAGCATTGTGTTGTCTCTGGGCGCGAGCAGTTAGTTAGCTTTGAGCTTTGGTAGTGAACGGACGTGTGCGCGTCTGAGAGCCGATAATATAGAGAGAAATACCACAGTAACAACCCATGGGACAATTATCAAAATTCACGCGGGCGAAGCCGCTGGCAGAAGCAGTCAGCCTATAAAGTTCTCACTGCTGAGACACAGGCCTCCTCTCTATGAGAAGGATGGGCTGTAAACTACCACGCGGGCCCAGTGCGGTTGATTATAACGGTTAGGGCAAACAAACATCGTGAGGAAAGGGCCTCTCCTTGAACCAAAAAATCAAAGACATGTGACATCTACCAACCCACACTGGGCCAAAGAGGTAGTTTAAATTTAGGGTGTAATCTGCGGTATTACTGATCCGATTCTAAAAATTTTACACTTCAGGTAAGCTACACTATCCCCAAGTGGCAAATGCTATATTTAAAACGGTTCCTTGAGACCATTTCGGAAACAAGTGCAGCCGCGGAAAAATGCGAGTAATAATGGAACACGAAGCAATAATAATAGATATTATAGGTTAAGCGCGGAAATAGACGACCGTCGAGACGCATCTGTGAAAGAGGCACGTTTAGACGATCTTGTTTATGTTACAAGTTGCGAACGTGCTGAGTCGAGACTAACCAACCGAACTTCTCGAAAGTTCTACTCATTATAACAACTCTTAATTCTTGATGAGTTTGTAAGTTAACTATTACTTAGAATTTGCTAACGGCATGCATGTTACACGATTCACATATTGTGAAATGAAATAAAAGTGCATCATATAATGCAAGCCATACTATTTCTGACTCAGAATAAATTACGGTGTTGCCATAAAATAATAATTTCATCAATTCAAACTACAGTGCTGCAAAATAATTACTGCGCATCGGCAAACACTTCGAAAAATCGTATAGTATTACAGTATAGTGGTACATTAGAAAAATGATTGACAAAGTAATTTGGTTCTGATAACATTAGGAACTTCAACTTTATCTCAAACAAACAAATAAATGTCAATATCATTTTCTAATAATATGTGTCTGTGTTATGTTGCCCTTTCTAGGTAAGCTGGACTATTAGATTTTTTTACGTTCCCAGACTTCTATATTTTCTAGTAAAAATGTAAATGTGTCTGGAACAAACTATTCAGGTTTCTGAATTGAATTGCATCTTAATGTTCCCTCTCGTTTCTTATTTGGTGCAGTAAATTCTTCGTGTATTTTCTTGAGATCACTGAAAAATATGAATTTACTAATTATATATTATGTAGTCTGAGTCATTAAAAACAATTTGTAGCACATTTTATAGATATCTTAAGTTTTTATTCCAATGTCGAAGTATCTTACATTTATTTTATATCAGGCAGTTACAAGAAAAATCATCTATTATCTATATTATTATTACATATAATAAAACAGTAGAAAAACTGTGTCTGTACATTGAATATATTAAAAAATAAATAATTGAGGGGGGTTTAGAAACAGTAATAGAGCACGAATCCAAAAAAAAAGTCTGTCTGTTTGTCTGTTTGTCTGTTTGTTTGTACACGCTAATCTTCGGAACTGCTGGACGGATTTGAATGATTTTTTTGTTGTTGTATAGGTATTAAGTCTGGGCAAGATATAGGCTATAATTTATCTTGGAAACTTGAACACCTGATGCAGAACCACAACAGACCAGCTGAACTATAAGAGATACAAAAATGGTACCATAGCAAAAATTGTTCCACGTGATGGGCATTTTCTGCTGAGAGAATAAATTTGAAGATCTGGAACACCTGATGTGGAACTCCAAGAGCCCAGCTACACTAACATATATATAGAAAATGACGTTTTAGCAAAAGTTGTTCAATCTGATGAGCACTCTCTGTTGAGTTATAAAAATCGAAGATCTGGAACACCTGTTGTGGAACTCCGAGAGCCCAGCTACACCATAACACATATAGGAATGACGTCTTAGCAAAAGTTGTTCGGTCTGATGGGCATTTCGTGTTGACTTATAAAAATTGAAGATCTGATGTGGAAATCAAAGCTATCACTAATTTCAATGTATAATTATAAAATATTCACGCGGTCAAGGGGGTAACAGTTTAGGACTGATTTTCGATGATAATGGTGTATCATTGAAAATTTAAGTCTACTGGCCAAAACTGTCTTCCGGCTTATGTTATTTTAGTGTTTAATTTCCTTTTCCATTTATCTACGTGGCACGGTAGCCTACCCGGTAACGCAGCGGAGCAGTCACTTAGATTTTAATAAAACTATAACCATGCCTAGAAAGAGGTCAAATCTTTCCCAGTGTTCCAAAGGAGCTAAAAGATTGAGGATCATAAGATCCCAAGAATCTACCGAAGAGCGTCAGGAGAGACTTAATGCTGTTCGAGAACATCAGGCTTCAACTTGCTCCGTGAAAACCTCTTCGGATCGCGAAGCACACCTGCGTTCTCAGCGTATTTACGCATCTACATCCAGGTGTCTAGAGACCAGTGAAGAAAATGATGCGCGACTGACCGCTGATCGTGAACGTCTGCATTGTCTCGCGAGTTGGAGACGTTCACGGATAGAGAATTGCGCTTCGACATCAGACGTATCAGATCTTCGATTTTGACGACCCCGTTGTCGCTGGCATAAGCTGTTGCTTATATAATAATAACTAGCTTCTGCCCGCGACTTCGTACGCGGAACCTGTTGGTTCCGCGTACGAAGTCGCGGGCAGAAGCTAGTTATTATTATATATATATATATATATATACATATAATAAAACAGTAGAAAAACTGTGTCTGTACATTGAATATATTAAAAAATAAATAATTGAGGGGGGTTTAGAAACAGTAATAGAGCACGAATCCAAAAAAAAAAGTCTGTCTGTTTGTCTGTTTGTCTGTTTGTTTGTACACGCTAATCTTCGGAACTGCTGGACGGATTTGAATGATTTTTTTGTTGTTTTATAGGTATTAAGTCTGGGCAAGATATAGGCTATAATTTATCTTGGAAACTTGAACACCTGATGCAGAACCACAACAGACCAGCTGAACTATAAGAGATACAAAAATGGTACCATAGCAAAAATTGTTCCACGTGATGGGCATTTTCTGCTGAGAGAATAAATTTGAAGATCTGGAACACCTGATGTGGAACTCCAAGAGCCCAGCTACACTTACATATATGTAGGAATGACGTTTTATCAAAAGTTGTTCAATCTGATGAGCACTCTCTGTTGACTTATACAAATCGAAGATCTGGAACACCTGTTGTGGAACTCCGAGAGCCCAGCTCCACCATAACACATATAGGAATGACGTATTAGCAAAAGTTGTTCGGTCTGATGGGCATTTCCTGTTGACTTTTATCTTGGAAACAAACACCTGATGCAGAACCGCAACAGACCAGCTGAACTATAAGAGATACAAAAATGGTACCATAGCAAAAATTGTTCCACGTGATGAGCATTTTCTGTTGAAGATCTGGAACACCTGATGTGGAACTCCAAGAGCCCAGCTACACTTTAACATATGTATAGGAATGAAGTTTTAGCAAAAGTTCTTCAATCTGATGAGCACTCTCTGTTGACTTATAAAAATCGAAGATCTGGAACACCTGTTGTGGAACTCCAAGAGCCCAGCTACACCATAACACATAGGAACGACGTCTCAGCAAGTGTTGTTTGGTCTGATGGGCATTTCCTCTTGACTTATAAACATGTTTAGTCTGATGGGCATTTCCTGTTGACTTGAAAGATCTGGAACGTCTCGAATCGTCTCGCGCATCCCGTTGTATTCCCGTCCCCGGGCTCTTAAAATTCCACATCAGACGTTTTGAGGTCTTCGATTTTGACGACCCCGTTGTCGCTGGCATAAGCAACAGGATCCGCGTACGAAGTCGCGGGCAGAAGCTAGTACTAAAATATAATGAGAACTAATAAAGAAAATTTATAAATTGAATCGTTTAGCTTTAGGGCTCCAATTTAACGCCTTTTTCGTTTTGTACCCACTTATCCTTTTTACTTTGCTTACGAGATCATCATTTTCAGCCGAAAGACGTCCACTGCTGGACATAGGTCTCCCCCAAAGGGGGGCTTTTGCCGTAATCGCCACGCTTCGCAGATCGATTGCTTACGAGATCGATAGCTAATATTTCTTGTTTATGATCCTGGCTTCAAAAATTAATAATTTACATCTAGGGAAGGTGTTATTAGCACCCAAATGAAAGTCGGAGTCAAAAGCAGGTGTTATTGGCGCCCAAATGGGACTCGGAGGTGGTGGTAGACGTTATTGGCGCCCAGTTGGGACTCAGGGTTCAATAAATAGTAAAAATAAAAACTGTTTAATATTTTAACATTTAAGCTAACTACTAGTAAACTACTAGTGATTGGAGCTTCTTGCTCTTACTAATATTATATAAGGAGTTTGTGAGCATATTTGTTATTATTACACGCAAAAACTACTCAACGGATTTGGCTGAGAATTGATAAGTAGTTTATAAACTGAATTAACATAATTATAGGATATTTTTTATCCTGGTATTACGATCAGTTAGTTCAATTACCGAACACCACGCGGGCGAAGCTGCGGTCATTAACTAGTTATTTATAAATGTAGGAAATAAGGAAAATATATTATGAACAGAAAAATAAAAAAGAGAATTTTTATAGTGAAGTATTTACTAACTACACATGAATGTATTCGACAACTTCGTACGTTAAAAGTGGTTTCTCAAGTAAAAGTATTAAAATAAAACCAAATACTGTTAGACAGTCAGCCAAGAAGATTAACATCGTCAAATCTAAATGATTTACGCACACTCACATAATTAACAAAACAGTAAAATAACCACATCATTTTCTAGGTCGTTTTGTACGTCATGCCTACAAAACGATTTATTTAATTCCCATATTAACGTGGCTTTAAAGCGCTTTAAGCTAGCTATTCAACTTTGTGGCCACGTCACAGCATGTCAAGCTGTCTAGGTCGCTACGCTTTATAGTGTCAGAGAGATATTCTATTGTTTACCTGGGTGGGACAGACTCCTAATTTATAAGGTTTATGGTCCAGTTTTTACCCCGTTGGTATAGTGGTCGCTAGCACAACTGCTGAGCATGATAATAATATAATACACATGTAAACGGGTATTTATCGCGAATTTTACCTTTCATATAAGCCCGACGTTTCGACCGGGTTGCACCAGCCGCGATCGCGGGAAGACTAAGTATTGGAGGTACCGCGACAGCGAAGCGAAGGTGTTTATAAACACCATCGCTTTGCTGTGGCGGTATTATAATGTGTTCTGATCGTGAAAGTCCTTCAAAGTGTTTTTGGATTTAGGTATCAGGATTTTATTAGTGACAGGTTCGGATTCGTGCCCGGTTAAGGGTGTCATACTTTCTAGCGGTGACATGACATCGTATGTAGTTCTGTGTAATTTCAAAAAAATGTACGAGAAATGTACAGAATTGTACGCTAAATAAAAAAAGAGTATTATATTGACTTCGTAGAAAACACTAGTCAACGTTTCACCGCCAGGAAGTATTCTTTCTGGCGGGGGCTATGTATTTCATATTAGTAGTTTTCCACTTTTAGACTTTTTTAAGGGCGAAGAAAAATGTACGGAAATTGTACGTTCAATTCCTATAATAGTTTGGGTATATCTACGGTCGTAAGTATATTAATCGGGTAGTGAAAGTGGACGAGGCAAAAGGAGTATGTGAGGATCGTAGCAGGTGGCGTGTTGTGGTTTCTGCCTACCCCCGTGGGAAAAAGTCGTGAGTTTATGTCTGTATGTATGTGAAACATACTAATATTTAGGGCAAGTAGGCTCGCTCTGCACCTTTTTATGTCTGTATGTATGTGAAAAACATACTAATATTTAGGGCAAGTAGGCTCGCTGTGCACGTTTTTATGTCTGTATGTATGTGAAAAACATTCTAATATTTAGGGCAAGTAGGCTCGCTGTGCACGTTTTTATGTCTGTATGTATGTGAAAAACATTCTAATATTTAGGGCAAGTAGGCTCGCTGTGCACGTTTTTCGACGTTTTATAAGTGCCCATCTACGCCTATATGAAATAAAATATTTTGATTTTGACATAGGACTTTAACATAACTGGCGAAATGTGGATGTACTATTAGGTACACCTCTGCCTAAACCTTCCGGGATTACAAGCGTGATGTCTGTTATGGTTTAGTTCTACGGTTTAGTTACATTTCCAGACGACACGATCTAGAGAAAAAGAATCACTATTTTTTAAAGTAATTTCTCTTCTACTTACAAAACCTTATTAAACAGAAAGTTATCTAATTTGAGTTATTCTAAGCCCTCCTCTGCATAAAGATGTCCATGATAAGTAAGTTTAAAGCGAACGACAAAATGGCGGCCAGACAGATAACCCGCTAGATTAATTCCACCTTTGTGCTTATCGTGAAAAGACCCCTTCCAAACCAAATAGAAAATGTTCTCAAACATTTTTAGGCAGAGCTTTAAAACAGTTAATAACGGTCAGCTAGTTCTCGATTCTCATATTCATTGCGTGTTAACATTTTCAGACTACTAAAACTAGATTTCTTCACAATGTTTTCCTTAGCCGGCCTTCTTCTTCGTCGTTCCCTTAATTTATAAAAAAAAAATCTTTATTTCAGGTTCATAACGCATATACATGTTACACTTACATCATACACACAATACAACATCAACAAACATGATACAAATAAGTTAGACAACAATAATACCAATTCAAAATCATAAACATAATCAATTAATTACAGTAGTCTCTTACGTGCGACACTATATTGTGACGGAAAGGGTGTCCGTGGGGATAAATAAAGAAAACCACGGACCCAGGTCAACATAAAAATATATTAATATTAAAATATGGGTGTGGGTAGGTTTGTAGGTATAGTATGGATAAATCCTACCTTGTCGTCGTCGATACTTCCTTACAGGTGTGAACTGGGGCGATGAAATGAAACTCTTCAGGTAAGTATTGCAGTCAGCTTATAATGTCTTCCCAAGCACAGGTACACCAATATTTAAAGCACAAGAAGTATGAAGGAGTAAATAGCACAGATCGGCAGAGAGATAAAAGCAGTCTATAAAGTTCACAAGCATAGAAGTGGGTTTAGATAGCACAGTAAGTTCCGACCACACTTCGGCGGAATATAAAATCACTATTGCGCATTAACGGTAAGAGGGTATAAGCAGAACAGTAAGCAGTTAAAGCGGCGTGCGCTCCGCGTCGAGAACAGATCAGGACTTGTGAGGGAGGAGCGCGGTGCGCGCGCGCCGGGCGGTCGGCGAGCGTCGAAACAGGTTTTAAGAAAGTACGTTTCCACTGAGCCCGACCGGTGAAGTTCCGACACATATTAGAAATGTGACGATTTATTTAATTTAGTGTAATTGTGAGATATCTATGTAAATATGTATGTGTATGTATATGTATGTGTATGTATGTGTATGTATATGTTTATGTGTATGTATGAATGTGTATATAATGATAAAATATGTTTGTGCCGCTACATCACTCCCCCCTAGAGACCTGGTTAGGGGCGATAATAATCCGGAAATTTTACCACGCGTCCGGAACGAGTTGTCCTGGTGGTATCACGTGACTCGTGATTGGAATTACTTGGAGTAGACAGTACGGGGCCGTTTGGTTCACTTTCTTTTTCGGCAAGTATATATGCTGGTTTGAGGCGATCGATGGAAACTGTTACATCTTTGCCTTTTACTATCAGTTTGAAAACTTTGTCGCCTCGTTCTGTAATTTTATGTGGGCCTGTGTATGCTGGGGTTAAGGAACTGTGTGATGCGTCTTCTCTAAGAAATGCGTAGTCGCATGTACTTAGGTCTTGATATACGAAGACTTTCTGTTTCCCATGGCGCGACGTCGGCACTGGCTGCAGTTTTTGAGCTATACTACGAAGCCGCGCTGTGAAGTCTGTCATGTCACTGGTGCCACTCGTTGTTTGCTCTAAAAATTCACCAGGCGGCCTCAATGGCTCGCCATAGACTAATTCAGCCGAAGACGTTTGCAAGTCTTCCTTGAAAGCGCTGCGAATGCCAAGCAAAACCAAGGGCAGAGCCTCAACCCAGTTTTCGTTTGCGTGGCATACAATAGACGCTTTCAAGTGTCGATGAAAACGTTCTATGAGCCCATTGCTTGCTGGATGGTAAGCTGTGGTTCGGCGATGGTGGAATCCCACTATTTTACCCAGGTATTGGAACAGGGTGGACTCGAATTGGCGTCCACGGTCTGTTACAATATCTGTTGGGCTGCCGAACCTAGATATCCAGCCATGCAGTAACCAACAACAACCAACAGCCAACAGACAACAGCCAACAGCCAACAGCGGCCAACAGTCTCGGCCGTAATGTCAGTAATCGGCATTACCTCTGGCCATCGAGTGAACCGGTCGATGGCTGTTAAGCAGTATCGATAACCTTGCGAAATGGGTAGGGGGCCGATTAAATCGATATGTATATGTCTAAACCTAGTGCGTGGCAATGTGTAGGTACTTAATGGTGCTGATACATGTCGACTAACCTTGGCTCGTTGGCATGAGATGCAAGATCTGGACCACTCCCGGCAGTCTTTTCTGACCCCTGGCCAAACAAACCGTTCCGCGACTAGTTTTGCGGTTGCGTTTGCGCCAGGATGGCTTAATGAATGTAGACTGTCATACACTTGTTTACGTAAGGCTCGCGGTATGAAAGGCCTGGCAGTTGACGTACTGACATCACAGTACACGCTTACGTCACTGCCTGGTACTTTAATTTTTTTAAGCCTCAGTGATGACGTTGAATTGAGGAATCCCGACAGCTCCATGTCTGACTCTTGAGCCTTAGCAAGGGTTTCATGAGCTACTGGTTCCTGCAGTTCATCTATCCGCGACAAGCTATCTGCAACCACATTATCCTTTCCGGAAATGTGGCGGATATCGGTCGTGAACTGCGATATGAAGTCCAGATATCTATACTGACGTGGCGAGCAATTATTTTTCCTTTCATGAAAAGCAAAACTGATTGGTTTGTGGTCAGTATAGATGGTAAAATTTCTTGCTTCGAGCATATGTCGGAAATGTCTCACTGCTTCATAGATTGCCAACAATTCTCTATCATATGGAGAGTATTTTTGTTGAGCATTGTTTAATTTACGGGAGAAAAATGCGAGTGGCTGCCAGTGACCGCGTTTGTATTGTTGCAACACGGCACCCATGGCTGAATCCGATGCGTCGGTCACTAGTCCCATTTTGGCCTGGCAATCTGGATGGGCTAGTAGGGTTGCTTTTGACAGGCTTTCTTTGCAGCGTTCTAGAGCTTTAAGAGTGTCTCCTGCTAAGTTAACTGGGGTTGATCCTTTTACTGCTCCTGATAGCAAAGTGTTAAGTGGGGCTTGTATTCGGGCGGCTTCGGGCACGAAACGTCTATAAAAGTTTATCATGCCCAAAAACCTTCTAAGCTCCCGTATATTTTTTGGCGCTGGGTAATCTCGAATGACTTGTACTTTTTCTGGTAAGGGCTTTGTTCCTTTCTCTGATATGGTGTATCCCAAGAAATTTACTTCTCGTGCTCCAAAAACGCATTTTGCGTTATTAATCACCATACCATACGCTTTCATTCTGGTGAATAACTGTCTTAGATGTTCCTTGTGGAGGGTTTCATCCTTACTGTACACTAAGAAGTCGTCGAGATACGTATAGCAAAAATCAAGGCCGCGCGTCATTTCGTCTACAAACCGCTGGAATGTTTGACCTGCGTTTCTTAGACCAAACGTCATGTACGGAAATTCAAACATCCCAAACGGTGTAGTGATTGCGGTCTTAGGTATATCATCCGGGTTGACGGGAATCTGGTTATAGGCTTTGACTAGGTCTATTTTCGAGAAAATAGTACATCCTGAAATGCTGTGTGCAAAGTCCTGTATATGTCTGATGGGATAACAATCAGGTATAGTGCGGGCGTTGAGTCTTCTATAGTCGCCACAGGGCCGCCAGCCATTATCTTTTTTTGGGGCTAAGTGTAACGGGGACGCCCAAGGACTTTCCGAAGGTCGGGCCGTCCCATTGGCTAACATTGCCTCGAATTCTTGCTTGGCGGTTCTTAGCTTATCTGGGGCTAGACGACGGGGGGTGCATGACAGCGGAGGGCCGGGTGTGGTGCGTATATGATGGACTGTGTTATGAGCGATGTCACGATGTGTACCGGGTGGCTTAGTGATCTCTGGGAATTCCTCGAGCAATTTATGATACGCGGTTTCGCCAGTCATGACCTTTACAGAGTGTATACTATCTAGTGTATGATCTAGTGAAACTGTCGTTGAACAAGTTGTAATATTGTCTACTAAACGCTGATTACGGCAATCGACTACAAGATTATAAAACGAGAGAAAATCTACTCCGATTATCGGTTTAGTTACATCGGCTACAACAAAATTCCACCCGAAGTCCCTTCGAAGTCCTAAGTTTAAATTAAAATGCTGATAACCGTAAGTTGGGATAGATGTCCCGTTGGCCGCGAAGAGTTGGTAGTTGGTGCTGGCACGTCGCACGCGTAGCATGGTCCGAGGAAATACGCAGAGGTCGCTACCGGTATCAACCAGGAACCGTACTTTAGTTCTCCTGTCGGTAACGAAAAGGCGACCGGAGCCGGGGCAGTCGTCAGTCGCCATTAGCGACGGCCCGTCGAGTTTTCCGCCTTATAATCGCAAGGGAGGATGCATGTCTTCGCTTTGCTACCGAACTTGAAATGGTACCAGCATACCGGGAATTTCTTATAGTTCGAGTCTGAACGTTTGGATGATGAACGGGTGTGTCTTGGTCCTCGCTCCCTGGAGCGTGATTGTCGGTTCCCGATGGTAAGTGCGTTTACTTCTTTCCGAAGCTCCACCAGTTCTTTTGCTAACACTTCTAGGACTTGAGGGTTTGCACTGGTTGAAGCAACGCAGGCTGAGGGAGTCGTTATGTCCTTGATTCTGTCTGCTATGTCCGCTAAAGCTTCCAGAGATAGAGAAGTCTGTGCTGCCATGACTGTCTGTATATTTTCTGGCAGCCGATTAGTCCAAATGGATTTGATGAAGTTCTCTGGGACGTTGGATCCGGCTAGACTCTGAAGGTGCCTTAGAAATTGCGAGGGCTTGCGGTCGCCAAGCTCCTCGTGGATCAACAGCTGGTTTACCTTCTTTTCGTGGGATGAACTGAGTCGCTTTATGAGTTCGCCCTTAAGCTTCTGGTACTTGTCCGTCGCCGGTGGATTCACAATTATGTCTTTCACCTCCTTTGCATACTGCGGTTCCAATTGTCCAATGACGTAATGAAACTTCGTCGTGTCCGAAGTTATATTCGCAATTGAAAATTGACCCTCTACTTGTGCAAACCATATTTCTGGTTCATCAGGCCAGAAGGGTGGTATGCGAACAGCTACCCGACAAATTTCTGTCGACACATCCGATGAGTCAGTGGAAACGCGCATTTCGGTGCGTTCGGTAGATGACTTGCGACTTGCTGGCTGTTTACCGTCCGCCATGTTTGTAATAAATTCAACTTATTTGCGATCTGCGGTATTATATGCTGTTCTTATTCGGGGTCACCAATGTAGGTATAGTATGGATAAATCCTACCTTGTCGTCGTCGATACTTCCTTACAGGTGTGAACTGGGGCGATGAAATGAAACTCTTCAGGTAAGTATTGCAGTCAGCTTATAATGTCTTCCCAAGCACAGGTACACCAATATTTAAAGCACAAGAAGTATGAAGGAGTAAATAGCACAGATCGGCAGAGAGATAAAAGCAGTCTATAAAGTTCACAAGCATAGAAGTGGGTTTAGATAGCACAGTAAGTTCCGACCACACTTCGGCGGAATATAAAATCACTATTGCGCATTAACGGTAAGAGGGTATAAGCAGAACAGTAAGCAGTTAAAGCGGCGTGCGCTCCGCGTCGAGAACAGATCAGGACTTGTGAGGGAGGAGCGCGGTGCGCGCGCGCCGGGCGGCCGGCGAGCGTCGAAACAGGTTTTAAGAAAGTACGTTTCCACTGAGCCCGACCGGTGAAGTTCCGACACATATTAGAAATGTGACGATTTATTTAATTTAGTGTAATTGTGAGATATCTATGTAAATATGTATGTGTATGTATATGTATGTGTATGTATGTGTATGTATGTGTATGTATATGTTTATGTGTATGTATGAATGTGTATATAATGATAAAATATGTTTGTGCCGCTACAGGTTTATGGTCTCAAGTTTCTCCAAGCCCGCCCGGGGGTTTGCATGATACTCTCCTGGCTCAGCCCGGCGTGACGATGTCCGTAGCGGTGTGCCACGCTGCAGACGCCAGGTAGGGAGACGGACCGTTTATTCCCGTTGTCCCCGTACCCCATGTCCACGGTCCTACGGGGACAGCGGTACTTCAATTAAATATTTAAAAATACTTCCCGTTGTCCCCGTACACTGTCCCCGTTAATATATTTGAATAAAATAAGTAAAAATTATTGCCCACAGTCCCCGTCCCCGATGTGTGAGTCGGATCTTTTGCCCAACAAACAAAGTGTATGGAATATTGGTAGATTAGTCCCGTTAGCCGAATGTACGTTATGGGGACAACGGGAAATAAATTTAATCACATCTTGCTGTCCCCGTGACGGGGATATGGCATACGGGGACAACGGGAATAAACGAGACGGACGGCAGATGATCGCGCCGACCCGTAGACTCGTCGCGGCCACGCAGGTAAAAGGTACCCGCTGCGGAGCCCACGGTTAACTGGGTGCCGGTAATATGGTTGTCAGCCGATAACTTGGACGTTAGCCGGAATCTTGAACGTCAGCCGGAATCTTGAACGTCAGCCGGAATCTTGAACCCCAGTATGGGGTTACGCCGACACAATACGAAAAGAGTTTGATTACTATTAAAAATTAAAGCTGCCTGCTTCAAGCCCGAATATTCTAGAACACGAATACTACTATCTCGAGATTTAATTTCTGATGAAAAAAACGCGTCTAATCTTTGGGAGCAGAATATTTCCAAAAAGGACTCGTCATCGCGAGTCCGTGATATTTATACTGGCGTGTTTACGCATAGACAAGTCTTCACTCATTCGATCAGATACACGTAACGCGCGCACAGCACTGGTAAAACAGCTAATTTTAGTCGTTTAGTAACTGAACGGCCTAATAAGTATGTATACTCTGTGGCGTTTGTTTTGACATTTAACTTAATTAAAGTGTTGAATAGGTTATGTTTACAAAGTAACGGTAGAAACTATTCTGAGTTTCTTCAACGTTACAATATGTAACTCCACTAGGCTATCACTGCTCACAAACCGTCGACCGTCGGACTGCCAAGTCATAGGTCTCGAGTTCGAACCCAAGGCACGCACCTCTGATTTTTCGGATTCATGTGCGTATTGTATAATTATCACTTGCTTCGGTGAAGGAAAACATCGTGAGGAAACCAGCATGCCTGAGAGATATTTCTCGACGGCATGTTAAGCCAAGTCAGAGGCCCATGGGCGGCTTAAAAACTCTGACACCAGGTTAGGCACTAACCACACGATAAAGAAAAAAAATATGTAACTTCTCTGTAACAGTCCAACCTGTCTGCTATCATTCTCAGAACGGTATTAGAGCTGGCCCGCACTCTATTAATGCTGAGGGTCGCGACCAGATACGACAAGTACCCAAACCATGCGGTCTTCAGTGGTGTAGACCACTCGGTACAGCCTACAGGCTGTGTCTAACAGCTTCTTGATCAAGACGATCACGTCTGACCGTCTTACCCGTTACCCACGTGTGTTACTGTTATTTTGAAACAAAAAAAAAAATTTTTTTAGCTGTTTTACCGCTATTGATTTCCCCGAAAACGTTATACCTAAGTGCATCGATGCATAAAGTCAATAAATATAATGGCTGAACGGTTACCTCTATGGCACAGTGGTATACATCCATTCGATCGTATAGTCTATGCCATCGAACGCCCCACTGAAACTGTAACACCACGAATAAACTCGCAACATTGCGCGTTTGTGCGAAAATCGATTTGTCGAGAGCGTTGCGACTTTATCGATGCAAACGAGTTTAACTGAGGAAAGGTTTTACGGTTTTACCTATTTAATCGATCCTTTAATGCCATCTGCGGAGAATTGTTTCGCGACTTCTATCTATGCAAATGTTCTTAGGTGGCATGATAGGGTTCTACGAAATAAAAAATGGTACAAGAGCAGAATTTAACGATCGGTTTGACACTGTGGTAGTTTTTGCACCGTTCATTGCTCACGATCAGGGCTCGTGGCTAAATACATAATAACAGCCGCGAAGGTCGATCGTCAAGGCTAAGCAGTCCTTACCAGGGTCGGTCCGTAGATGGGTGATCTTATATTAGGTATATCCTTACTTCCCATCGTACCTACAGGGCACATTTGCCTTGCACAATTGCCTTGGCTTTAATGTCATTTGCAGATTGCTCACGTTCAGCGCTTATGCGACCTACGTCATCATAACAAAATTTTCAGTCTTAAAGAAATTATAAACAGTGACTTAAAATACTTAAAAATACAACCTCTACTTTAAAACAAATAGCTGCTTAATAAACTGACCTAAACAAGGTTCCGACCTACAAGTTTTAAGTTTCAATCCTTTTGAAATCTGAAGAAGAGATTAACTGCTATAAGTTTACAATATTAGTCAGTCACTGTAACTTGTAGTAACAGGCTTGTGAAAACGCCCGGTGAATGAACTTTCTTGTTTAGAAGGTCAAAGAAGTGCCGATTTAGGACGGCTCAAATAATTTTCAGGTTAATGTCGAGCTTGTTTATTGTAAGAGGTTCGGCAGAAGTTTGGGCAATGTTGGCTCTAAATTGTTCGTCTATACTAATATTATAAAGAGGTAAAATTTGTTTGGAAGTTTGTGTGTAAGGGGGTACTTAATCTTCGGAACTAATGATCCAATTCTCAAAATGTTTTTACTGGCAGAAAGCTGCATTATTCGTGACTGCTTTACGTTATAAGTTATATTTATATCATGTATATTGGCCGAGCTATCATCGTCATCTTCATACCCTTGTTCCGTGTTACTTGGGGTCGGTGCAACACGTTCCTTTCTTCCGTTCTCCTCTGTCCGTCCGTCCGACCGTCATGCTGTCGTTTACTCCTTTTTCTTGCATATCATTCCTTAGACAAGGTTTACCTTTACGTGTAATAATGTTTAAAAGCTAAGCTTAAGTTTTAAAATTGGTGTTCAACAATCGAAATAAAACGATCCTATGATAATAGGCATGACGGCAGTATCAAAAAATTGCAAATCTATTTAGTCCATCAGTTAGAGAATTGGAAAATAACGGACACACATTTTTTGTTTTTGTAAATCAATGAATATCGACAAAGATAAAACGCATCAAAACTCGGGAGTGGGGGCTCGTGACGTCAGAACTAGCAAAACATCATACCAAGGCGTGACGTATTGATAATTTTAAAAGCGTGATATCTTCGTCAATTTTGATTTATGTAACGAAAAAAAAAAAGTGTCCAATATTTTTTGGAAATCTGTCTGACGGACTAATTAGATTTTTTTGTCGTCTCGCCTATTATTCAGCCAGTTAGGTCCTCCGAGTCCTAGTTAGGTCCTCCGACCTAACTAGTGCTCTTAGTACATTGACAATATAATATCCCTACTTCTTTTGATTTACTTTTACTGGTAATTTGCTTGGCAAAGGTCCCTATCTCTGAATGCCTTTTCTTATCAACCTGTCATGAACACATGACGCCAGCATATCCAAGACCCGTCTTTCAGCATCGACTATGCAACGATGAACCTTACGTAGCAAAACATAAGGTTCAGAGAGAGCCTTCTAAAAATATAAGCGCCCAATTCCACATCAGCATAATAAACTCTCGTTACCCGCATCGACTTTTCCAGTCGAGTTTAAACTAATTAAAATACAATTAAAATAAAACAACATCAAAACGAACACGTATAACTTCATGGCAACGTTAGACAGTTATAAGCACGTTAAAAGAGATTCTATTATGCCTCGTCACGTCGCTCGAAACGATTATACGTAGACACGCTTACGGCTTGCGTGTCACGCTAATGCAAGCTCATCACGTTTCCTTGAGACGTAATCTTTCACGCGAAATTGTAATTCTAATTTATAATCGCCTTTTGAAGAGTTAATCTTAAGTTTGTGACCTATTTACGAAATTTGGTAATCTGGATTCAAGGGCAATCGATGATTTAGGGTACTGGAATGAAACGGTAGCTGTCATGTGCATACATATTAGATAGGTTTTGTTGTGAAACTTACGGGTGGCTTCAGTTTGAAACTGGACTACCGATACACTCTGAATGAATTAGAAGGGACTTCTAAACTAAACAATAGGTAGGTACCTTAAATATTCTAAGCGATGTGAAATCAGTAGAACATTTATCGAGCCAGCCAATTTACATTTCAAAATCAACAACACGATTTATTTTATTGGGACCCAAAGTTTAGATAGACACTCAATACTACTTTATTATAAGTGGACCAGCGACACATATTTACTCCTTTGGGAACAAACATATCTATGACTTAACTTAAAATACGGCTGTCTCTATAACCCGGTGGGGTTTCTAAGTTATAAACATTACTTAACTAATCAAATGCCTATCGCCCTAGGGAGCTCTTGTGTCGTTAAGTTTAAATCTAAATCGTACAACGTTACGTCTCTAAGACGTATTTGTAAGTAGTTACGTCTCAGAAACGTACGAAGTCGCCAAGGGATCGAACTAATGTTAATTAAGTTATAACTCTTGTGTCACATGATTAACCTTTAACTCTGTTAAATAACATTAAGGCCGTGCGCACACTAGACATCAAACGTGGAAAAGACCCAATAAAGCTCTGTCGACTCAAAAACATAGCGTTTAGTTAAGAATCGGATATGGCTCTAACAGAGAATCTGTGACTGTGGAATTTGTGGAGGTTCTGTTTTTCCAGCTTATGTACGAACACTTGATGAGAGAATGCGTGCCAATTCTTTTCAAACAAATAGTCTGTTTAAGGGCCTATCTACCTACCTCAAATGGCTTAGCATGATCCTCCGTTGCGCCTAAAATACTGCAGCATTCATTTTGAAATAAATATATGGTAAAGTTGAGGATTAATGTTAGGTCTTATGTTTGGCGAAAACACGATATCATAAATTTTCTCGATAGAAAAAAATCTCAAAGTTACCTCCAAATCGAACAATAAACCGCTGGTATTCAAACATTACTTCAAATTAGATCATGAAACTTTGCATACTAACTGAACTAACTATAAAACAGGTCTTATGTTTTTTACTTTTTCCAAAAGACGAAAAATTGATTTTATAAAGAATAAAAACCACTAATTTCGCACTATTCGGCTGCAGTGACTGACGTAACAACCGCTTTGTGGTGCAAGCTGATTAGAACTTTATTCTAACAGTATTACAAACGAAGTTTGAACCACCACAAATAGAGTTGCTAATCTGAGGTCGTATAGGCTCTTAATATACAAGGTGATAGCAGTGCATTCACGAAGCCGTCAACCAAACATTCTGTACATTAAACTAAGTAACTCTACGCAAATGTTATTGCTGAGAAACAATTTTCAGGTGAATTTGAGTTTACGGTACTTGGTGGGACGCAATGTAACGCACTCAAAACACTGTGCTGTTGGATGCTTTGAAAAACACAGGGCTCATGGACGTATTTTAAGTTACGTTAAAACATAAAAAAAAATATAAAAAAACTTAACCTCCAATAATTCCGTAACTAGACGGTTTCCAGGTATGGTCTAGAACAAACAAAAATCGCAATGACGGGGAGAACAAGTACCTACCTTTCGGTTGAGTCCCTACACCCATTAAGATAAGTCTCAGTCTGCGCGCAACCTCATTTAATTAGTTAAATGATCTGCAACTAAACTTATTTTTAAAGTAAAGAAAGATTTTTATTTAATTAAAAGTTGGTTGTCAAATTAAAATATTAATGCCAATAATTCAATTTAAAGTATTACTTGAAACGTACTAGCTTAAGGCATTAATTAATTATCAAGTAGCTGCGAACTTGGGGTTTAAATAATGGAATTAGGAGAGGTACCATAATCGGCGATTAGTGGAGAGTAGTCAAAAACGGTGTTTACCCGGTGTCTTTAAAAATTATCTCACGGGATTGACGACAAGTAATTTGACAAGAGAGACGATAGAAGAAAAATAACCATTCTTGCGAACCAGATAACGCACCCCATCAAAATATGCGTCATTCTATGTCCTTGCTACAAAAATAAAATAAGCTGTAACCGTGTGTGTGTGTGTGTGTGTGCTATGTGTAAAAGTTTCAATCCACCTTGAAAACCTCAACGGTATAATAGAGCTATTTCAATAACCCGACTGTTCGCTATCTGTATTCAAGTTTAGCAATATACTCGCAGACGAAGGGTACGTTTCTGTCGGTGCCTGGCTCGCCGTGGCACTGCTTGGAGGTCGGTTACGTAGTCTAGGTAAGCAGAGTGCTATAGAATATATGAGGAATAATATGTTTATGATGGGTTTGTTTTTTGTTGATGTTGTCTATTTTTTAGGCAATTTTTTTTTTAAACATGATATATAGTTTGCGCCTGTAATCAGCGTAGGGTCAGGCTATTTCGAGGATACTATCATCAACTGGGAGCAAATCTAGACTTCGTGGGTACTACTGAGAAATTCAACACGGAAAAACCCAATAACACTTTGCCCAACCTGGGAATCGAACCCAGGACCTCATACTCAACAGTCGCATTTGCTTTTCTCTAAAACAACGAGCCGCCTTGCGATACAAATGCGGAAATGACCCCAGCAGGGTCATGTCCACCCTATAAATGTGTAAAAAAATTTAACGCGTATTTTGGGGTGAATCTCAAGCAAACGGGCATACTAAAAGGTTTTGTTATGTATTTAAAATCGGTCTCTCAATTCATTTCTTTAACAAAGACGTTCTACAAGCAAGTTGGTACTAATATACTGCTGCTTAATTCGACACCCTCTTTTATTAAAGTCATCTTACCCGCTATCCGCTTTCTCTTCGACCAGAGTCGCACTCACTAAGAAGGTCTAATGACCAAAGTTTCTCAGCCCAACGGCTCGACAGAGAAATCTTAAATCAAAATCTAATTGGCACTGAATCACTCAATTAATTTATAAATGAATGGGGTGCATGCTTGATCTAAACTTTGTGTGCCCCATCATAAAGTCGTCAACGAAGCATTTGTACATTACATTAAGCAACACTGCGCCAAAAATGATTACTGGGAAACTACTTTTTTTTTGGTGAGAAAAACAAGTATTCCGGTAGTAGTTCATTCAAAATATGGTGATGGATGCATTGAAGAGTACAGGAGTCATGAAGGTATTTAAAGTAAGCTTATAATATTAGAAACCACAACAATAGCAATGCAATGGTAATGTAATGCAATGGCAATGGAGAGGGTTAAGCTCGGAGTTTAGCAAGTCTAGCAAGAGAACCAAGGTTATCGACATAGCCCGATGAATTGCCAAACTTAAGTGGCAGTGGGCAGGGCACATTGCTCGCAGAACGGATGGCCGATAGGGCCGACAAGCTCTGGAGTGGCGACCGCGAATCGGAAGACGTTGTGTTTGAAGGCCTCCCACTTGGTGAGCCGATGACCTGATGAAGGTTGCGGGAATTCGCTGGATGTGAGTCGTATGGGACTGGTCAATGTGGCGACACTTGGGGGAGGCCTATGTCTAGCAGTGGACGTCTTTCGGCTGAAATGATGATGATGATTTAAAACCAGTATTATTATTTTAAAAAATCGTTGGAACTTTGACCTTGTATATCTCTAACTAGAAGGTTCCCAGATAAGGTCCAGTGACGGGAAGAACAAGGGTCTTTCGGCTTCATTAAGGATGTTTACATCCGTTATTGGTCTACTTTAAAATTATTAAGAGGTAAAGTTTAGATAAAGGAGGTAATCTCCGAAGCTTTATCATCCGATTGTGTGTTCCGTTCTGACCCGGCCACGATGCCAAACAAGGTCATGGTTATGGCAGGAGACTGTACAGATATGTAACTTTTGGTACTATAAAGAGAAATAAGAGTACCACATTATTTCATGACTTATACACCATTTTCAGTGGCCGGGCTACACCGTATCCGTCCTAGCACGGCCACGCTTAGATCGGCTGTAATCCACAACTTTAATGGATGATTCGTATCTGAGATCAGTGTACGTGTGATGTACTATAAAATACACCTACTTATATTTAAAAAAAAAACCATTCAAATCTATTTAATAGTCACTTCAATTTATCAGGTAGAAAACGCCTGAGCTTGAATAGTTATTGTAAGTTGTCACTGAAAATGGTGTATAAGTTATGAAATAATGTGTTACTCTTATTTCTCTTTATAGTACCAAAAGGTACATATCCGTACAGTCTCCTGCCATAACCATGACCTTGTTTGGCATCGTGGCCGGGCCAGAACGGAACACACCATCCGATTTGGTTTATTTCTGATAATAACCTAAACTACTGCCGAGTGTCATGGGATGTTTTATGGTAGATATAATTAAACTCCACGCGAATAAAACGTAAGCAGGGGCTTGTACTTTATATTATGGCAGTATTTTGGTGGAGTATCACTTCGTCGCGCTGGGCCCCAAGGCGCCGCGACGCGAAACTTGTCGCCTCGGGCCGTATTCGAATTCTCGCTTTGAAATGTGTATATTTTTGCGTAGAAAAAAGTTTTATATTGTATCGATATCTTAAAATATGTCACGTCGCGTCTCGAAGGCATAGCATTAGTTGATTGATAGACATCCAACAGACCCGTCTTACTTTCAAATATATCGCTCAAAGAAGTTAATGTTTGCAGTACTAACATTAATTATTTCCAACTTGTTCCCATAATAATATGACAAGACACGGGCGTCACTTCAATCGATGATCATGAATAATAACGTTGTTGACGCGCTCGCGTCTCGCATCATGCATCAAGTGGCGAGTTAAACCAATTAGGGGCATGTGACAACATGTATGTTTAGTCTGACTGGGTAGCACTGAATAAAGGTGAACGCAGACCTAGTCGCACCGCAGTCACCGCAGTCGCCGCAGTCGCCGCATTCTAATATTTCTATGCAATCTCGCACACAGACATAGACACAGATTACACACAGACACAGATTAGATAGAACTTTATACGAAGAATTGGAATGCGGCGACTGCGGTGTGGCTAAGTCTGCGTTCACCTTAAGAATGTATGGAAGTGAAAATCATAACATAACACCTGTTAATCATTGAAGGGTCGGCCGGAGGTGTGTAATAGTAGACTCACATTTCGCCAGTTATGTTGAAGTAGGGAACAAGCCTATTGCCATCAACCGCAGATCCAGACTTTATTTTATTGCTCGGTTTTATTGCTCGCTCTGGGAATCACGCTCAAGACTTTATCAGCAGCTTTTGCAACCACTACACCGAAGAGGCACTCAAGGCAGTATTTTTTTTTTCAATACACTGCCTCGAAAACTGGTCCTTAACGCACTACGATTAGGTACAACATGCAATGTATTTCACACGCGTGCGATTTTTTCCACTTTCCCGCACGTGTGCGGGAATGAAAATTGCCACAGATAACTATACCTATACTTAGTCCAAATTGGTTCAATGTCTATAGTCTGAGACGAATGTTTTTTTTTTTTTAATTTTTGCAAAGCACTATGCGTCTTTACGGCATAAATATTTTTTGAATATTCAAATTGTGTTTATAAATAGAATATCATAGATAAACATGATTATTTAATACTAGTAGTTACTTTTATACACAAATTAACATTTATTTGTGTTCTGAATTAAAAAATATAAAATAAATCTATTTTTTATATTAGGCTGTTTAACGGCTTCATACCATTGCCTTTCTTTCAACCAGCCCGCGTAGTATGGCGACGTAGAAACGGGGAAAGACTCGACAAATCTTTTGTTCATCTGTCATTTTGTCGATATTAAATATCGACAAAATGACAGATGAACAAAAGATTTGTCGAGTCTTTCCCCGTTTCTACGTCGCCATGCTACGCGGGCTGGCGAGACACAAGCGCGAAAAAAAAGAAAATTTGAATCATAGTTTCATAGTTCGTGACAAAAATATTATTCGTTATTTTATTTTATTTCTTCAAAAGTGTATTGAAAAACGTCGTTTGATACACGTGGACATTTTGTTATTGCAATTCTCGGCTCAAAAACACCCTCGCCTACGACTCGGGTGTTATAATTCCGCCTCGAATACAATAACAAACTTTCTCCACTTGTATCAAAATGTACTATTATTTAAGCACAGAGTTCAAATGCGGACTTACTGCCGTAGGCATTTTCTACCAGTAATATTGTATGAGGTTCTTTTCTACACGTGTTATTACTCTGTGGTAGTAGTGAGAGCAGGCCACTTGAGAGTTGCTCACGTCACTCGACGCCCGCTGATGACGCTTTGGCCGAAAATCCTTGTCCACACTACGGCTTCGGTCGTAATAGGGTGGCGTGGGTCAGACAGACTAATGACTACAGACAATGCTAAACAAAGACTTCTTTTAATATAGAGAAGAAACTAACAATGAAGAATCACACGTGTGTCTTGGTAATGTCACACTTTTTTTAGTAAAGTCCTAATTTCTTCACAATATTCTCGATCTTTTTCGTGGGAGAATCACGTAGCTAGAATGCACCAGGAGAGGTGGGCAAAGATCGTTTGTCGGTTCCGATAAGCGCCGGAAGATCGGCGCCGGTAGCCAGCTTTCTACGTGAATATATACGCCCTTATGGACACTGGACGCCTAATGGGGGAAATTGTAGTCGAGGTAGGCCCAGGCGCCAGTGGTGTGACGGCAAACATGGCTAGATATCGCACAAGACAAAGAGGCTTAGAAGGAGAAAGGCCAAAAAAATACTTAATAAAGGTAGTTGTACACTCTCGCCGAGACACCGTGTCAAGACAAGTGCGAGAGTGTACATAGGAGCGCTCGTCTAGCCTCGGTGCTCTCATTAGGCTTTGCACTATTAGCACTCGCCCTACCTCAGAGTTTATCGACGAGAATGTACAGCCACATTTACACAGAATATTTCATTATTGCTTTTTCTAAGAAAACTGAAAATTGTGCCGGACGGGCGTGATCGCTGGACGCAAGGATATATAGGTACGTGTACCTAGCTGACTGGGTGCCTAAGCCTATACTACACTGAGCGCACGTATATACGTACGTACACTATACCTCGCTCCAAGACGGCGCTGACGCCCTACACCTACGGGTTCAATACTATCTCAAGCATCGTAACAAAGGGAAAGGGTTACTGGGAATAATAACACTGATAGACTTTCATAACTGTTTCAGGAAGCGATTCGGAACTTCAGGACTTATATCGCACTACTTTTCACTGTTTATTTACTTGTTAATAGTATATATTTCCCGTACTGATGACTACGATTCTACGAATTTCTGTGATTACTATCGTACTCCGGAACTATACCGTAACGAGAGCCCTGAATCGCTTCCTGATTTTGAAATTTTTTAATGAAAATTTTGACTATAATTTTTTATAACTTTTTGCAAAAACAATTATGTGCTTATATCTAAGTACATTCCACACATCACAAGGCTCTTACATAAAGTTATCTATGTATAAACATGAAAATCATAATAATCTTTATTGTCATTACAGAAATATTACAAAAAAACTAGACAACTTTTCAAATATTGACTGGTTAAAGGATATTTCAAGCTCAATTACACAAAAACTGTCACTGTAACTGTAAGTATATAATTGTGACGTAATAATGACCTATTGGCTACTATTCACTATTGACTATTATCTACTATTTATATTTACGTGTCTATGTTTTTTAGCCTGTTACGATCCTTCAACTGTCAGTCTGTACGACAAAATTTACACGTTATTGACAAAGATAGCTGCGCCAGGCTGTCATACCCTCTACAAAGTGGTTTTTCTGAAGGGCTTTGTTATTCAAAAAGACTATATCCAGGCCTGGGTTGCAACCTAGGCTACCTGGATTTCACTAAAATTACTAAATTAAGACTATAAACTCCACTTGTGAGTTTATATGAGTCTAGCGCTTATGTAAATGACTGTTTTACTCATTCTAATCACTGATGCACTTATTTATTCGTCACTGTTATTGCCCATATCACTGATTTTACACTGTTTACGATAAAAACATTATTTACACTGTTTGGTGACGTTCGTCGCGAACAAAAATTGAAGCTGTTTTACGGCTGGGCATTAACTGGGTTAATGTGCGGAATCTCCCTATATTCTTACAAATTGTATGTGCATATTAAAAGTTGTGTGCATTACATAATGTGTGTAGCGTGAGTGTCGGTCGGAGATAAGCCGGTAATCCCGCTGAAGAATTGCCGGGAAATGAGCCGCGGGATCGTGGATAGCTTACGGATATTGGTAGGCACTTACTTTACTTTTAATAGCACTTGCTTTTAAATGTGTTGTATGCTCAAGATATATGATCCAAAAGACTCAAGTACAGACGCCAGCCAGCATTTCAATTTACGACAATCTGTCAAATTTCTGTAATAGATTTTTCAACTTTATCGCTAAAGCTTAAGGTTCCAGGTATAGTATTATGCTATACTTACGCCTCATATTCACCATTCATAATACTATTTATCATGCATTTTATTTGTTTATATATCTACACTCAGAAAATCGATTTAAATACGATTCTTTAACTTGGAAATAGCTGAAATAAAATATTATTATAATTTTCATGTTGTGATATTTACGTCAAGCGTCAAATTGTCAAACTGTCAGTTAGTTTTTTTAATTCTCTTTCTGCTCAGTCTATGGTCTAGCTCTATGATTTCTCTTTTTGGTTTGTATAATTTAAATTATTTTTATCAATATGCTTAGCCAATGTATTTTATAAATTATTACGATTGTTTAATAACTTAATATTAAATGATTATATTTATAAAGTTCTTAACGCACTCATGGATATGTCCTGGCCGACTACACTTGTCAGATGAGATGATAGCAACACTAAGAAAACTAAGATTTGAAAAAGGAAGACTACTTTGGAGAAACGAGCTGACGGACGGCTAAAAAAAAAAAGGTGGACGATTGGATCTGATTTGATGAGTACCAGAGAGCAGCTTGGTTTTTGCGGTGAGATTCTAAAACTGCCCAGGGGATCCAGCTAAAGATTCCCCTGGGACTTCTACTCCCGATGTTCGGAGGCTTACTACGTGCCTGTCTACTGGTCTCGCAGGGCTGTCCTACGTCTGGCCCTGAGTTCTGCACTGCCTTGCTGCTGAGCTGTCCTGGTGAACTCTGAGATCTGCGCTGCCGCCGTTTCTACTGCTTCAGAGCTGAACTTCAAGGTTGCTCCGGTATCGACCTGCTACCCTGACGCCTGCTCCCGTGATTTCTAACTGTGAACTATAAAACTATAGAGTACGTGGTAGGTAGTTTTTTTATATAACTAGCTGTATTTTTTTCCCTAAATTAAATTTAATTGAACAAGTCTGCTTATCCTTTTAGACTATAGGAGCAAGTAGATTTGTTACACAGGTTGATTGGGAATATTGACGATTTCGAGTAGCTTGATGTGCTGGCCTCTGTACCATCAAGGAATGTCAAGGGGTTTCAAGTTGTTCATCCTAGACTATTAAATAAGCAATGTTTGTAATCACGTTCTCAAAAACGGCTCTAACAATTTCGAAGAAAATTGTAATATAATCGTTTACAGGAACGAAAAATCGATCTAGATCTGGAAAAAATCGTTTTCTTCATTTTCACCCGAGCGCAGCTCGGCCACTCAGGTACTTACTGATTAAAAGTGATTACTCATAAAATTACTAGAAGAAAAATGTTGCTTTTAATTTAATTATTCATACGAGTGGCGTGTACAATCATCAATCATGCATACGTAACTTTCAACATAATTATTTTTCCTGTATTTTTACATGATATATTCTGAAGTACTCGTACATTGTTTAATGAACGAGTATATTGTATTCTGCAGTTTCTCGTTAGCGAGATGGCTCTTGAACATGGTATCGAGGCATTTTTAACAAGATTGTTATGCCTACACAGACTCTACATACCTACTTGATATTGCATTTATTTTATTATTTTTACAAGCCGCAGAATAAAAGTAAAAAAAAACATGTTTTTTGTTTTAATTCTACGATTCTACTCAATAAGTTCAGACATTCAATTTTGTTTCCGGTTTTAGTAAGGTATTCCATTTTAAAATTACAGTTCTTATATTTTTGTGATGATTGAAATAAAGTTGACTGCCTCGCTGGTCTAGTGGGCGCAAGCGCAACTGCTGAGCATGACATGGTTCGTTTTTTTATTTTTTATTAATTGATTTGTAATTTTAATTGTAATTATGATAAGATGCCGCGGCTGAATCAGCCGCTCTCAAAAAGCGGGTCAAATATGCAACCTTGGAGCCGATTCGAGGTATTATTTTGTCCCACTGGCTGTGGAAACCACTGGTTGCTGGGGGTCCGACGCTATCAAATTTGTGGCCGAGATCGGCCGGCGACTTAGAGATAGGGTCGGTGACCCACGCTCTGGTTCTTTCCTGGTGCAGAGGCTAGCCCTGGCAATTCAGCGCGGAAACGCTGCAAGTGTCATGGGCTCCTTTGCGCCGGGAACGTTTAGGGACTGTGGACTTCTCATGACTTAAGGTTTTTTATAAACCGGCTTAAATTATTGGACATGATTTGTGTTTTAATTTGATTTAATTTTGTAATAAGTTACGTCCAAATACCTACTATTAAATCAACTAAATATAAAAAAAAATATGATAAGTATTTATATGTAATTGCTAATTACTAAATGTGTACTGCATGCTATTAGTATACCAAGATGTAAAATCTCAATATTTGTATGGCCGGAATGCCGAATATAGTGAAACCAATAGATATTAAGAACTTACCTATGTTAACTACCTATATTCTCGCAAATAAATGTATCAGTCATTCCCCGGTCGGGCAAAGTGTTATTGGGTTTTACGAACAGGATTTTTTTAGTAGCACAGTAGTCTGGATTTGCGCCCGGTTGATGGCAATAGGCTCGCCCCCTTTCACATGGGACTTAAATATAAGTAGCGAGATGAGTGTACTATTAGGTACACCTCTGCCCAACCCTTCGGGGCTTGCAGGCGTGATGTTATATAACGAAATAAAGTTTATTTGACGCACGAGCGAGTCACGCGTTGATCTAAGATAATAGATTATTCTAAGTACAAGTACTCTCGTTCATACCTACTCTCATTATTTGTATAGGTAATACATACATGTCTAATAGATCATGTTAGTATAATTATTTTAGTTTCGAATGTTAATCAATGCTGGTAGCTTCGCCTCAAGCCATGACAAGTATCTAACTATTATAATATCAAGAGGGTACTATCGATCGATAAGGTTCTATTAGAATATCTACTTATACGTTTATCATCTGAGAAAATGATGCGTGACAGAGGAGAATACTACATCAGCCCATAACGCCCACTGCTGGACATAAGCCTCTCCCATGATGGGAGGAATTTGCCGTAATCTCCACGCTTGGCAGGCGGATTGGAGATCGCAGTGATGGAAGACTAACAGAAAACGCTGTTGCCCATTCTCAGGTCTACGGAGGCGCAAGGTGTTCTGCCTCAGACATTAGTCACCTTATACGACACCCGTGAGTGTAATGGGTTGGTTCTATTCTACTCTGCCGGATACCACACGGCTATACAGAGGAGAATGGAAGAAGAAAACGTATTGCGCCGACCACAAGTAGAATGGGTCGACAAGGGCCGGAAGATGACGATGTTATCATCTCTCTGCGGGGAAGCTATCGGGCGCTAACATCCAAGGCATCGATACTGTGGATAGTTCCGGTAGTTCCGGCGGTTCTGGGGTCTAATATAAGTAATGAAGGTAGCTGCGTCCCAGAAATAAAACGGCAGATAGCCATGGCTAAAGATGCTATGACACGCCTCCAGAACATCTGGAAAAATCGTGGTATAAGTTTTAAAACGAAAGACCGTCTGGTCAGAGTACTAGTTTTCCCGATTTTCCTCTATGGAGTTGAGACTTGGACAATCCAAACAAGAGAAAGACATGGCAGAGGATAAACGCATTCGAAATGTGGTGCTGGAGGCGGATGCTCCGAATTCCATGGACAACCAAACGCAAAAATGTGTCTATCCTTTCCCAACTTGATATCAAGAGCCGATTGTCTACAGTTTACCTTCAGCGTATTTTGACCTAGTTCGGCCACATAATGCGAAGAGGAAATAGCAGCCTTGAAAACCTGGTCATTGTTCGTTATACCGAAGGCAAGAGAGCGTGAGGCCGGTCGCCAACACGATGGTCCGACCAAGTGAAAGAGGCTATGTCCTCAAGAAAATTTCAGCAGGTGGTGATGGCAACTTTGGACCGGAGTAGATCGAGGCAGATTGTCCGTTTAAAGGGTTCCAGTGACCACAATCCTCAGTAATGAGGGACCGTATGAAGAAAAAGATCATCTGCCTAGATCTCCGCCTCCGCCGGGATTAGCTTTAATCTGGCCATCAATAGCTCGGCTGGTTTTTCAAAAAGTATTGTCATGGAGCGCTTTCTAATGGTGCATTCACACCGCAGTTACTTTTTGCAGAGCAACGTTTCCAAGTGTTATTTATAGTGATGCCGTGTTAGTATATTATTATGTTAAGTACTGTTTGCCTTTTGAAAATAGTCAACACGTGGTAACAATATAGAATATGCGTAAATTTTCTTTTCTTTAAATTCGATACGGAATGTTAAACTACCAAAAAATAATGACAAAAAGCGAAAACAAGACATAAATTGGCCAAACAACGCAAAAGTTATAACCATTTAACCGAATTTGGTATGGATTTTGTACGTCGATACAGCGAATGACGTTATTCGCTATATCGGATCTCTCTGTCTAATCAGCAGTTTCAAATGCTTATAACTTAGTATTTTTTATATTTATATTAAAAAAATAATTTCAATTTTCTATTTTTGATACGCTTTATTTAGAGTGATAAAAAAATCATGCATATACCCAATTGATAAAATTGTTAGAGAATGTTACCTCAACATGCGGTGTGGATGCATCATATAACATACTATATCTAACTTGTCTTCTTATCGAATCAGTGTATCTTCTTTTCCTACAAATTTCTATAGCCGTTATGATGTTCATCATGTTTCTAGCCACATTAACACTATCTCTCAGAACTGTGCTCAGATTTCGTTTGAATACCAAAGGTTTCGTCGTAATACGAGTCAATAATTTAGAGCATTTCTACTTGGGAAGTCCTTACCTCGCTCTAAATAGCTTACAGATACTTGGGTATGTAATACTCTTGTGTCTCACTCATCTGTGGCTTCACATAACATAACATCACGTCTGCAATCCCCGAGGGGTAAAGCAGAGGTGAACCTACCACATTTGCCTTTTTTCAACATTTTGCTCGACCTGGGAATCGAACCCAAAGTAATAATCTGAAGTAAATAAAGATGTACGTTATCATAACGTAATTGATGGACTTTAAAATTAATTTCCGGAACTTATGTCGTTGTTAAAACACAATAACCAAGGGTGGTGATCAAAGTGCATCACCTTTGTTTTGCTTAGTGATAATATTATGCAGATCATAATTATATCATTGACTTTGTGAAGAAACCTGAACTTCGAAATCACAAACCCGCCTTGACCAAGCAAGGTGATGACAATGTGCATACTTTCTCAGTGAGAAAAGGTCTTTGCCCTCCAGGGAGACAGTAATAGGCTGGTATTTTATTACGCAGTTTATGTTACACCTTAAGGTCTGTCACTGGAGTAACCCAATAACAATTCCTTTGATACCTAATAACCACGTCGATATCTAAACCCAGAGTTATCCCTCACACATACTCGTGCATACCATACATGTAAGTACACCCCAAACCATCTAACACTAGAATTATTTATTGGTGTCAGTATGAAATATGCGAGAGGTGTCGTGTGTGGCCTCACATGGCGTATCGCGACCTTTCCTAAGCTTATTACGTTTTTATTACCAACATTTCACCCGCTTTTCTGGGAGGAATTGTTGCAAGAAACGGGAATGCCGTCTTCCCTTCAAATATAAAACGTTTCATTATATTTTTCGCAGAATACTTTCGCTTGGAAAGACTAGAATGTTTTCCAGGACCGTGGAGTAATGGGGTTTAATATAGCTTTCGTGAGGAATTTTCTTTGGTTTTGTAGTGAAGAACTTTTCCAGCAGATAAATCTTTCAATTTGTTATTTTGTAAACATCGATTCTCCTGTTAAGCCGTAAAGTACTGTAGTAAAAGATGAGCAGAGAATAATGCTCGTGTTATACAAACGTACTAAAAATATTATTGCACTGTTGGATATTCGACTCTCGTGCCCTGAATCGAATGTTAGAAATTACAAATGCGCTTTTATTTAGACATCTTTTAGGTGTCACTTAGTGTTTAATGACTTAGTGACATTAGGTGTGCCACTTACACCAAGGGAGTTCAACATGACTGGTGAACTAGCTGTAAGAGCACTATACACTTTTGCTTAATCGTTCCGGGGATACCTATGCCTTATTATGTCGTATGCCAGCATTATGTCATACATCATCATCACCATTTCAGCATGGAATCACCCACGGCTGGGTATAAGCCTTATCTTTCTTCAACCATACTTACGTAAAAGACGTGTAGGTGTTTTTTAAAAGCAAATTACAGAAATAAATGTGATATCAAGATTTACGTTACACATCAAATTAATCAAATCGTGCCCAGGTATCTGGACATTTTCAACAAAACTTCGATCATATCTGAAAACAAATCCGATCAAGCTTAGAATTAATTGAGCCAAAATGGATCGGTCTTTATCATCCACAGCTGTAAAGGGGCGTCCATTAATTGCGTGAGGCTACATTGGTGCTTTTTCCCCTCCCCGCTTGGTGAGGTATCGGGAGATTTGACTTGACCCCCACATCCCCTACCTAATCTAACGTGAGATTTAGCAAAACGCGTAGTTTAGTATAAACACGGTAATCTGTGCTTGATTGTTTAATATTTTCAGTGAATATTTATTATTAAATATTATTGTGTACGATTTGGTGATATTTTAGTAGAAACACATGTTTACTTAATTAAACCCACTTTTCTCGATTTTACACTGTTTTTTGCAGGGAAAAAAAAATACGTGATATTTGCAGAGACCCCCTCTCTCCCTCGTGAGATTGGGTGAGATTCGGCTCGAAGCCCTCCACCCCCCCCCTAAACGCCTCACGTAATGAATGGACGCCCCCTAATCCAACCACTACAGGACAAAGATCTCCGAATCCGAGACAGACATCTACAATTTGTTACCGGATTTCCAGTTTGAACTCATCAAGGATACCGTTTAATTCTCTCTGAAGTAAGCATCTCGCTTTTGAAAGAGGCCTTTTAATTTCCGCCTTTGGAACTGTGATTTTATTAGCTAAGTAGGTATTTTATTCATTCTGTTTCATTGCTAATTGAAAGGTATTTGTAAATTGTAGTTGGCCAACCCGCATTGAATCCAGACGGACTTTTCCATCTGACAGTGTACGGTCTCATCAACCGTACATTTACTTTGCGAACGCAACAACCTACTTGGTTGTCGTGCGTCACAAATATTACGCTATAATTGTAACTTTTCACGCAAGGCAGAGCGAGTCAGACAACAACTGTGGAACTAGCCACTTGTCAAGAGAAAGAATCACTACCACTTTTAACTACTGTAACTTTTACTCTCCAATATAACTTTAAATACAACTTGTGGTTCTTTCTGTGTACTCCTCAACTTAACCAACACAACTAAGTGATAGTGTACGGTGCCTACAACCATTGGCCCCTACAGACAGAGATGGGGCTTAAGTCCCAGCTGTGGGATCGTTATATACAGGGTGTAAACGGGCTCTTCGCGAAACCGTCAACCAACTTTTTATTGGTGGGAAAAGATTTTTTTTGGTGAAAAGTCACGGTTTACGGTAGGACTCAATGTCACGAACTCAAAACATTGTGCTGATGGATGCATTTAATAGTGCAGGGATCATGAAGGTATTTAAAGTAAATGTAGGTATATAACATTATAAACTAGGACTAAAAATAAGTTGGAACTTTGTCCTTCAAGATCTCCGTAAATACCTAAAAGATCCCCAGGTATGGTCCGCAACAAAAAAAAACATCGCCATGATGGAGAGAACACCTTTGGTGCCTTTCGGCATCGTGAAGGCTATTTTTATATTATGGCTTATTATAAAATTCTATCAATTCTGATAACTCAATTAAGAGTGCCTCAATTAAAATACTTATGTACAGTATTGTCAATTGATTATGTAACGGTATGGTATTGTTACGTCGTAGCCATACCTATAATATAAGTAGCTTCTAATAGTAGGTACCTACAACTAAGTAAGTGGGTAGGTAGTAGTAGGTATGTATCGAATGATGTAGGTACAAATACGCAAACTACCTATAAAATACATCAGGTAGTTGTCATTGTAATTTCGACCGTACGCCCAGGGCATAAAGTACCTATTTCTTTCCTTTGTACAAAAGTTGTGGAAGTTTCTCGTAGGACAATGACCTAGTATGAATTGTCTAGAAGATTCTGGATCTTTCTCAAACGTTCGGTCGTCATATAAATAGTCGACGTGTTTGCGGGAGCAGGCAGTATTATTTTGGCTACAGTACGGAGCGAATCAAAGTGATCTAGTAAGTGCGATATCTAAGTGAATAGTGATCAGTGGTGTACTTGTGATTGAGTTTGAAGTGTTTTGTGATTATTAAAGTTATTCAGTTGTTTCATCGGTAGTAATTAATTTATCCCATACCCAGCTCGTAACAATTTGGTGCCAGAAGTGAGGGATAAATTATGCCAGTTCTACCAAAGGACAACACGGACGGTATCCGTACCAGGAGTCAGCGACAGCAGGACATGGACCAAAGGCGGTTTGGAGACTCTCCGACACAGACACCGGGTGGAGTCCAGCCTACGTCAGTGCCAGTCGCTGGTCCATCCGGAGTTTCTCCAGCATCAGTAGCGCCAGACTTGTCAGCTTTAATGGCGCTGCTGCAGGAGCAGGCTCGCCGTCAAGAGGAGCAGGCTCGCCGTCAAGAGGAGCAGTCTCGCCAGTTACAGGAGCAGTTGCAACGAGACAAGGAGGAGCAGGCTCGCCGCCAAGAGGAGCAGGCTCGCCAGTTACAGGAGCAGTTGCAACGAGATAAGGAGGAGCAGGCTCGCCGTCAAGAGGAGCAGGCTCGCCGTCAAGAGGACCAGGCTCGCCAGTTACAGGAGCAGTTGCAACGAGATAAAGAGGAGCAGGCTCGCTGTCAAGAGGAGCAGGCTCGCCGTCAAGAGGACCAGGCTCGCCGTCAAGAGGACCAGGCTCGCCAGTTACAAGAGCAGTTGCAACGAGATAAAGAGGAGCAGGCTCGCCGTCAAGAAGAACAGATGATCCTCATAAAGGATCTTCATGCAACTTTCGGCAAAGAGCTCAAGATTATGAAGGACCAGGTACACCAGCACGAGAATCGCATCTCAGAGGCCGAAGTTCAGATCGCTGGAGTGAAGAAGGCTTTGGGAGAACTGAAGTCTGGAGACGTGACTGTGGCTTCAGTAGTTGCTGCACCTTCAGCGCGGGGCTTTAAGGTGCCTCCATTCGACGGAACATCTTCGTGGTCGGCTTATAAAATTCAATTTGAGGCCGTTATGAAGGCGAATGGATGGACAAAATCGCAAGCCATGACCGCGCTCACCTTGGGCCTCCGAGACCAGGCCCTAAACATTCTTGAGGCGCTCGGTAAGGATGTAACCTACGAGCAGCTGCTGGAGGCGTTAGAGTCCAGATACGGCGACGCGCACCTGGAGCACGTATTTCGTGCTAAGTTGAAGGATCGTGTTCAACGTAGTGCCGAGAACCTACAGCAGTGGGCCCTGGAAGTTGAAAAGCTGGTTCGGAAAGCATACCAGTCTGCCCCTGCACTGATCGATGGGAATCTGGTACAAGCGTTCGTTGATGGAATACGTGACTTAGAAGTTAGAGCCGCCGTGAGACTTGGGCATCATGAAACATTGAAGGACGCCTTAGCCCATGCTTTAGAAGTAGAGGCAGTGAGGCAAGACCACCGAACGCACCGCGTTAGGGAGGTTGTAGCATCACCGGTACGCGAGCGCCCGCAAGGGTACAGTCCTAGGTGTTACACTTGTGGAGAAAGGGGTCACCTTCGGTCAAGCTGTCCAAAGCGCAACACCCCGCGAGAAGATCAGCAAGGAAGGGTGGCTGAAGTGACTGCCCAGCCACAGCAGGGAAACGAGTAAATGCCAGGACTGGGGGGCGGGTGCTGGCTGGTATTGAAAGAGCCCTGAGAATCTTGATCTCGCAAGCACATGACGGGAACAGCCTGACCATCAGAGGCGAAGTCAACGGAACACCATGCAAACTGACGTTGGATACTGGAGCTTCTTACACGGTCGTTAACTCTCACCTAGCAAGTCGGTTTCTTGGGGACTACTTTGATAACCACGACCGTATACGATTACTAACAGCTACCGGTCAGCACATAACCGTCCGAGGCAAGAAGGAGGTGGAGTTAAAATTGGGTGACAGATTTTACAAGCACAATGTCATCGTGGCCGACATAGTGGACGATTGCATCTTGGGCTTGGATTTCATGCGGAAATATCGTTGTGAGATCGACGTTGATCAAGGAGTATTGAAATGTGGTTCAGAGGAAGTCTTCATGGAAGGTGCACCATCAGGGAAAGTGTACTGCTTGAAGGAGATTGTTCTTCCTCGCAGATCAGAAACGATTGTTCCAATTAGTTTACCACGGAATTCTGGACAAAAAGATCGAAGTGTTCTGATAGAAAGGGTGAACAATGACTTTCCATGGAAGATGGCACGTACTCTGGTCAAGGCCAAAAACGTCTCGGCAGTACGCATACTGAATTCAAGTGACAAGGAGCAAGTGATTAAGAAGGGCACCTTAATCGGCACTTGCGAGGAAGTAGCTTGGATGCGTCAATTGCAAAATCTGCCTACCGGAAATAAAAATCGTAGTACAAAGTTTGACGTGTCAACACTTTTGGAAAACTGCGATTTATCTAAAGAAGAAATGGACAAGGCTAAGAAGATGTTACTTCAGTACGCCGACATTTTCTCTTCAAATGATGCTGACATAGGGAGAACTGGACTAGTTCAGCATAAGATTAATACGGGTAACGAGTTACCAATCCGTCAGCGACCAAGAAGACTGCCAGTTGCACGTGAAAAAGAGGTGGAAACCATGATGGAGGGAATGATGAAGGACGGTGTTATAGAGCCTTCATCGAGTCCATGGTGTTCTCCTGTGGTCCTGGTAAAGAAAAAGGACGGCAGTATGCGCTTCTGTGTGGACTATCGACGACTGAACGATGTCACGAAAAAGGACAGCTATCCGCTGCCTAGGATCAACGATGTCACCTACCGAATACAGAAGGGTCCACGAGGTGCGCCTAAGATTGTCCATGTAGACCGATTGGCGCGATACTACGGGCCTAATGATGCTCGGGACGAGCATGTCTAAGGAGGGGGCAGTGTTACGTCGTAGCCATACCTATAATATAAGTAGCTTCTAATAGTAGGTACCTACAACTAAGTAAGTGGGTAGGTAGTAGTAGGTATGTATCGAATGATGTAGGTACAAATACGCAAACTACCTATAAAATACATCAGGTAGTTGTCATTGTAATTTCGACCGTACGCCCAGGGCATAAAGTACCTATTTCTTTCCTTTGTACAAAAGTTGTGGAAGTTTCTCGTAGGACAATGACCTAGTATGAATTGTCTAGAAGATTCTGGATCTTTCTCAAACGTTCGGTCGTCATATAAATAGTCGACGTGTTTGCGGGAGCAGGCAGTATTATTTTGGCTACAGTACGGAGCGAATCAAAGTGATCTAGTAAGTGCGATATCTAAGTGAATAGTGATCAGTGGTGTACTTGTGATTGAGTTTGAAGTGTTTTGTGATTATTAAAGTTATTCAGTTGTTTCATCGGTAGTAATTAATTTATCCCATACCCAGCTCGTAACAGTATGATTATATTTTCTTTTTTTTTCATAGGGTCGAGTAGAGTATTAATTTTCTAATAGGATGATGATGCTAAGGATGTGTGAATTTAATAAGCGCTCATTATTTTCGTACAAGAGGTAACTTTAAACCGAACATGATTTTCACTTCATCTTTTACACTGTGAACTGTTATGGGTGGACTGTATTTATTTATTTATTCCCTTCTTCGATAGCTCAGTGTGGCTAAGGGATTTACTTTCAATCAAAACTCTTCGATGATTTAACACTGTTTAATTACTTGTTACAATAGAGCGGGCACATTTACTTTAACACAAACTGATTTATCACAAGAACACAATAATCACAAGAACTTATTAACACAAATATACATAGGGCACGTGGGACTCACAATAAACACTTAAAACTAAACACTTGTAAATAGGAAGAACTGTAAAAACTGTATAACTGTCTCAAACAGATTTGGTCGCCTGTTCTTATACGAAAACATCATATCGCAAGTAGTGGCGGGGCCTCGCTGTACCCGGGACCCTCTGGCCCATCGTTGCCCTTATAATGGACTTTCCCAGTATTTCGCAGGTCGGTCAAGTTTCGACTTGTCGGAGGTTCCGCCCACAACACGCGATGTGATGCTTCGTTACCTTATATGGTAACGTTTTTGACTTAACATGAAACTTTCATTTTCGCTACCATATAAGGCAATGATATGTCACAATATGTTGTCTCAATAAAGTTTATACCTTTTCCGCCTTGTGCGAGCCTATTCTTTTCTTTATTAAACCTTATTATAGCTAATTATCATTTAGTAATACAATGGAGCTCGGCGTCTGTTACAGTGAACAATGTTTCTAATTTTTAGGAATTTTCAGTTTCTTTATTTGATATACCTACCATCTGTCAACGTCCACTCCTAATAATATTCTTGACTCAAAGGAGAATTTATAATAACTATAGTTTTGCTAGCTTTATTTTCGCCTTCGGCCTCGTGGGGATAGAAAAGTACCCTACGTCCATCTCTTTGCAAAACTTTTTAAATCCGTTCAGCATTAGGGCATAAAAGGGTCACACTAAAAAAGATTTTTAATTTCTCCTGTATCGTGGATGCGTTTAAAAACATTTAAATTCACATACACAAACAGCACATTGCTCGAAGAACGGATGGCCGATGGGGCTGAAAAGTTCTGGAGTGGCGACCGCGAACCGGAAGACGTTGCGTTAGAAGGCCTCCCACTAGGTGGACCGATGACCTGGTGAAGGTTGCGGGAATCCGCTGGATGCGAGTCGCACGGGACCGATCAATGTGGCAACACTTCAGGGAGGCCTACGTCCAGCAGTGGACGTCTTTCGGCTGAAATGATGATGACACAAACAACCAGATTCGGAACAATTACCTGTGGGCCATACAAATGTTCCGTGCGGGAATGAACCAGCGACACGCAGCTCAGCAGTCAATCGCTCAGCCATTGCGCCAACCGTACCGTCAACAATGTTACTTCCTCATTTATGATATTAATTTATCGATTGAGTTGATCGCCATGTTTCTCATTCCAGCCGATAATAACCATAATTTATTATTATGTTCACAGGCACCTACAGTCAATTCTCTTGACGTAATCTACGTTGATAGCTATTTATTTGGTTCAGTTCGACAGTAATAGACTGATAAAAACAACACAATTCTATTGAATAAACTTGGTGAATTAGTAACATCAATCACTTTGATAGCAGCTCATGCGTATCGGCGAGAAATGAATGCTTATTACAAGTATCTCCAGTCGTTTTATACTAACGCATTGTATCAAAAATAAATTGTGCAGTGAACGGTGTCAAATGACATTTTGGAGGGCAACCTGGGCTGTGGCAGAACAATGTTAATTCGGAATTTTTTCGAACTAGTTGATGCCCGCAACTTCGCCCGCCCGCAAAATATGTACTAAAAACCTTTCTCTTGAATCACTCTATCTAATAAAAAAACCCGCATCAAAATCCGTTGGGTACTTTTAAAGATCTAAGCGCCTAAGTATTGTTAGAAAGCAGTTGTTCAAGATGACGCTTAGATGGAAGCCAATAGTGTGTGCAGGCTACAGGGCAGATGATTAAAACGTTTTCGAGTAACTTCAACCTAATTATTTATTGAAATAACTGTTAAGTTAGAATTAAAACAATTAAGTACTATAAAGTACAAAATTAATTAAATACATGACATGAGCGACGACACAGCAAAAAAGGGCAGGAAGGATGAGAGAAAAAAAAAAGAATGTTGCCACAGTAAAGCTTACAATACAACAGATTATAAAACTTTTACAAGAATAGGCGACTTTGTGTTATAATAATATGTAGTATATTATAAAATTGTTACATTATTATATAGTATACAGGGTGTAAAAGACCTCATCACGAAACCGTCAACCAAGCATGCTGTACCTCAAACGTAACATCAAACTAAGTAACTTTACGCAAAAATTATTGCTGGGAAACGACTTTTTTTTTCGCTCAAAACATTGTACTGATGGATGGATGGAATAGTACGGGGGTCGTGGAGGTGTTTAAAGTAAAAATCTTACATTAAAAACTTGTATTTAAAAAAAAAAAACTTGTCAAAAAGTTGGAACTTTGACCCCCAATATCTCCGTAACTAGAAGGTTCCCAGGTATGGTGTAGAACAAAAAAAATATCGCAATGATGAGGAAAACAAGTGACTTTCGGCTTCGTTAAGAGGTGTTTTACACCCTATATTTTACACCCTATATTTAACAATTTTGAAATATTTTCCGCGTATAATTCATGTTTACTCCGCGCGTTTCGTTTACTAGGTCCACAGGTAATAAAAGATTAATATCTATGCTTGATATTATAAAGAAAAGAAAAAAGTAAAAGTTGGATATAGGGGGCATTCTTCGGCTGTACTATTAGGCACACTTCTGCCTAATCACAATTACAATTTAAGTTCTAAATTCGACAGAAACACTAAACTGTTACCAAAATATTGCTAGATATTCCTGCTACAGTAACCGTATATGGGAGAGAATGTACAGTAACAGGCAAGCCGGATGGGGGTAAATAGCGACCGGTAGTGGTCTTATCCGGTCGCTTGAAGCGCACCGGATAACACGGCCGTACTCGCTCACCGTGACCGTGTAAATAGACACTGGGGCGCCGGATACGAGCCGTATAATGTCAACATTTATTTAATTGAGCCAGTAAGCTACGGAAAGGGTAATATAGGCGGTGTGTGTGTGTGCGCTGTTTACTCACTGACTTGTGACACACTTAATCATACAGTATGTCACAGCATTATGCTGAAACTGAACGATGGCCATTTTGCGTGGTTCTGACGCATCTTTTCCCCTAATAGTTTTTTTGTGTGTGTTTATTATTTACATCTACACTAATATTATAAAGAGGAAAGATTTGTATTTTTGTGTGTGTGTATGTTTGTAATGAATAAACTCAAAACTACTGCGCCGATTTCAAAAATTCTTTCACCATTAGAAAGCTACATTCACCCTGAGTAACATAAACTATATTTTATCCCCGTACTTCCACGGGAACGGGAACTACGCGGGCGAAACTTCGTGACGTCCGCTAGTTTTACAATAAATGAGTTTTTTTTAGAGTGACTTTTACACACCTAGAAAACGCCATTGAAAGAGAATCCTATAAAGTATCCTTAATTACGATCTAACAAAAACTCATTAATTAAGTAAGTAACCATGGAACATGAATTGAGCAATATGCCGGGACCGAGTGTCCCTACTCAACGCTGCTCATATGTCAACAGCCGTCAAGGGTTGAAAGCCGAGCTCTCAATTAAAACATACACAAAAGAATCAGGCACTCAGTACAGTAGGTAACGCATTAATAGAATTTTTAATGAAGCTGGCACACGAAATGTGGTCCTACATATCAGTATATATGCAGCTGCATGGTCTTCATATGGTCTGATCAAGACTATGTCTAGAATCAGAGACTGTTGCCTCTTTCGGTGTTTCTTCTCAGAGTATGAAACACCACCCTAAAATTCATCATCATAACTTCAGCCGAAAGACCGTCCACTGCTGGACATAGGCCTCAACCAAGTGTCGCCACATTGACCGGTCCCGTGCGTCTCGCAGCAACACAAAAGATTCAGGCACTCAGTGTACTAATCCTTGTGTCCATAGTATGTAACAATCCTTGATTCCAATTGACGTTATTTCTACATAAAGAAAATCAACTTTATATCAGTACTACTGAGAAAGGGATTAATATGTGAAATTGTATCACAAACTGAACTTTATTTATGTCAGCTCATCATGCCTCATCGGCCTTGCCTTTTTCAGGCAGGTCGCTTCCTAACTATTTGAGTTCGATATTTTCGTTACTTGCAACTGTTTTATTATGTTGTAGTTATAGTTTACTTTTAAGCACAAATTATACAATTCTTTAAGAAATAACACTATTGCACCTAAAAAAAAAGGAAAAAGTACACTTCGTAGTAAGAATAAGAATAATCTTATTATTATTCTTACTCTTATTCTTACTCTTATTCTTACTCTTATCCTTACTCTTATTCTTACTCTTATTCTTACTCTTATTCTTATTCTAACTACGTTGGGGTCGGCTTCCAGTCTTCCTGTTTATTTATGGCAGCAATAAACACATTTTTGCCTATTTATATGAAAATTAAAAGGATAGATAAAACCTTAAGCCATACGTCTGTACCTTTATTAACAGAAATTAATTTTCTTAATTATTTTTTCTTCGTTTTTGAAATGTAATTTATGAAGCTAAAAGAAGGACTTCAAACTACTTGTTTCAGCTTTTCTTTATTTATAGCTCACTGGAGCGTTAAATTAGAAGATTTCAAACACAAAAAATATTTTTTATACTAAGAACTCAAAGTTGTTTTCTTTGGTACCTACTTATCCTTTTTAGTAATTTAGTTCATCATTCTGAAACCCGATACAGAAATGTTTCTTTGGTAATTAACAAAAATGCTATTTCCTGCAAAAGTGCAAACTGCCTATCCGGACCTACACAGTCGAAATGTATGGAACAGTTGATTTTTTTAAATTACCGATGAAAAATTTACTAAAACAACAACAATAACAAACAACACAAAAACACAACAGTAACAATGTACCTCAATATGTGCTAACCATTGTGCGTTGTTGTGCCTTTACCCTTTATAATGTGACGCTGCCCTCTTCTCTAGACCTTTTATTCCACAGTATTTGCATAGCCTTTGTAATATGAATTGAAATATAATTCAAGAAAATTTTAAAACATTATTGAGTTGTCTTGAAACAATTATTTTATTCAAAGAAAAACATTCCATTTTCTGCATAGAAATGGTTGTTAAACAAAGCAATGCAACGCAATCAAAGGTTTAGAGTTTCGCGATGAAAACAGACGTATATAAGCTACTTCTTGTTTTCATAAATAGAAATATAAAAGTTAAACTATTATGCATCGTATTAAATTATTGTTATTGTTCGTAATAAACACCAACGAGTATGCGTCGTATCTTGGTACCAATAGTCAAATAGTCACTACCCAAATTATTCGAAAATTAAAAGAACTTACTTTAGCATAAGCATAACATTATCAGTTTGTAATGTTCCCACTGCTGGGATACAGTCCTTCTTTCGAATGTTCATGAAAAATCATATTTAAACGTAGAACATAAGATGACATCAAGCATTAAAACTCCAGAGTAGCCTGCGAAATCATAATTTTTTAACGTTTTTTTTGCAATTTGCAGGATAGTGTCGGGTTGTATGTTGATTAAAATATGATTTGCGGCCGTATAGTATCCATTAGGCTATCTATACAATCCTCTAAGTTCATTTAATCCCATCGAATGCCATTTTCATGAAATGGTCATCAAATGAGATTTCGCGGGCTACCCCTTTACGCAAAGATATTATCAAATCCCCGCGTTCTTTTATTTTAAACAAGCAAAGAAATTCCTGGCATGTGGCGCAAAGGTATTTCTTCACTCCGCCACCCACCGCAGGGACTTCCTCCGATAGCCAACTAATGAAATCAATCTACGACCGACGATACAGCGTGATTGCTTTTTATACGCATTTTCCCCGCATCGAGCCACGTTCAGAAATTCCCTGGGTATTTCGTCGCTACTCGTGTGTAATTTGTGATCTACGGTTATTGCTTTAGACTGGATTTTTTCTTTGATGTTTGTGCGTCGAGCGGTTTTTTCCAGTATTTTTTGGTGCTTGAAGTTGATTACCAAATTAATCTGTTTTACAAATAAACGAATGAAAAATACGTATAGCTTTTAACGCGCGTCCAAAATTAAAGGTCACAGTTATATTTTACAACGTATTGGTGTCGATTCTGTTGTGCACTAACTAAACTTAATTTAGGTTATTCCTATCTTTTTCTTTCTAATAAAACAAGAAAGAGACGGACGTAATTGAGAGCTGTTAAGTAATTAAGGGTGCACGTAAAAACATGTCGACTGAACGGTGAAGCGCAAGGCATAAACTAGTTTGACATCTCTAATTTAGTTCATAGATATAGGCGTACTTTTCTCGCACTGCCTTTTAGTCAAAGATAGCAATAACCTAAATTAAGTTTAGTTTGTACCCAACAGAATCGACACCATTGTTAAGTTATACCCTGTGAATAATATCTAAAAAGAGTACACGGTTTGAACGTAGACGAGGCGAAAGGAGTATGTGAGGATTGTAGCAGGTGGCGTTCTGTGGTTTCTGCCTACACCCATGGGAAAAAGTTTATGTAAGTATGTACTGTAAGACTATCTACATAGAGTCGACATCAGATGAAGTAAAAAAGTGGAAATTTAAAACAGAGCTTTCTTTTTGTACTGAGATTACCCCAAAACCTTTGCCAAATCACGGGATTATGGTAAATACCGTCTATCGCTTCTATCGATCACCGAAGTAGTGCCACGGCGACAGGCTTATGAATATTACGAAGATTTACATTTTCGCCGTCGTCCTTCGATTTTGTTGACCCAATCGTGTTAAAATTAAAAGACAGCTTCGAATAATTTCCAATAAAAAATTATAATCTTTTTATTGCCGATCACGTTCTTATCGGATGAAATTATTCCAAAATCCAATTTAATATAATAAAGCTTGGTAGAGGTTGTTGTAATTTATTATTTTGGTGATCGGCTATTTTGCAAATCTATAATAAATAAACTAAGAATATTTTTTCTAACTGTTAAAGGCGAGTTTATAGGATTGTGAGCTAATAATGCACAGGTGAGCGGCGGTGGCCCAGTGGTGGCACCCACGAACGCACAGTAAGTCGTGGGTTAGAACCCAGGCAGGCGCAATACATTGTTTAATTTAATTACCACCTCTACTCTCAAAACGGTGAAGGAAAACATCGTGGGGAACCAGCATGTCCTAGAACCAAAAAATCGAAGACATGTGACATCTACTAATCCGCACTGGGCCCGCGTGGTGGATTATAGCCCATTCCCTCTCACAGAGAGGAAGCTTGTGTCCCAACAGTGGGAACATTGAAGGCTGATTATGCTGAACGAATGCACAATAAAGCCTTCAACCATTACACGTTAGTGTTGTTGCAGTATGTTTTGTCATTTGATTTACTTTAGGTGGTAGCCATGACACTTCTTATTTTTCAGACTTATTTCTGAGTGTCACAATATCCTGCAGATTTGTTGAAGAGATGATTATTCCTCGTGAAGGATAAGCTTAAGTAAAACATTGTAACGTCCTAGCGTCGACCGAATTAAGGGCAGAGCTCGAGCAGAATTACGAGCAAGATTAGGACAAGATCGGGGTTTGTGTCTGCCCTTGAAAATACAAGTAAACAATGAAGATTTCTGTGTTACTAGACTGCTGACGCGGGGTCCCGGGTTTTTGTAAGAAAACTAGCTGACCAGCTCCGCCCGGTGACTGATTTTCTCCCACACAACGTTGAATCTTTTGTGATCTCTTCTCAGCTAATGAGAGCAGTGGTGGTCCAGTGGTGGCGGCCCCAGCTTACGCACAGTAAGTCTTGATTTCGAACGCAGGCAGGCACATTACTGTAATTTATTTTATCACCACTGCTCTCCAAACGGTGAAGGAAAACATCGTGAGAAAACCGGCATGTCCTATAACCAAAAATTCGAAGACATGCGACATCTACCAATCCGCACTGGGTCCGCGTGGTGGTTTATAGCCCATTCCGTCTCATAGAGAGGAGGCCGTGTATCTGAGCAGTGGGAACTGCTTGTCTGCTGCGGTGTCTTCTGAGCAGATGCTTACGTCATATAGCTATCTGTATGCAAAATTTTAGTATGATTCGTTCTGCTGTTTGAGCTGTGGGTTGATGTCAGTCAGCACAAACGATTTTAAAAGAATTGGTAGGTTTTCAGTGGCAGCTCAAAGTCCAGATCAATAATATGGCCGTTATAATATGTCAGTAATAACCCAGCTATACCCCTTCGGGAAATTCATGTTAAGTAATGTAATAAAATAACAATAATAGTGCTGTTTGACGCATTAGTGGCGTAGATAAACGAGTCGCCTGTAATTCCTGAAGAGAGGCGGACGCCCACGTCCGTTGATTTGATCCCACGAGATAAGGGCCGGTCTTATCGGCATTCATTGGGCGCAATTAGGTACCCAACGAAATAACGGAATTACAGTTTTGTCTAAGTGAATACTGATTGTTAGACTGTGTAAACTCTGGACCAGGACCTTTTTGAAGCTTTTCATAGCAATAAAACCGGAAAAATCGTTCCGAAGCACTGTCCCTGCATAGGTATACCATGTCAGATTTCAGACCAGAAACACTTACAAAGGCTAGGGAGTAGTAGGGAGTGACTCCGCTACTGAATATCCTGGACAACCACGACTGAAAATTAGAAAATAAGTTGAGCTAACATTTATTTGAAAATACATTAGTCGTTCCCTAAAATCTAAATCATGTAAATCATATTACTGAACCATAACAGGGTTACCGCCCGCCGGTCGTGAAGCCCTTGAAAACGGTAAATAATTGGAGTTTATGCTTTATTCCCGATTTAAATGGTCCCCTTTGTGCCAAATACACAAATTTGAGCTTTGTGGGGCACAAAGCGTTCTGTTATAGTGTGGCGCCTTTGTCGATAACATTCGTTTTGTATACGCTGTTGCCGTGACTATAGTCAAAGACATATTAGTATTGACATTCTGTCTGTCTTTCTCCAACTATGTATGGGTCGTCTTTCCGCTTAAGCAGATGCAGCTGAATAGGTACAAGTATTTTACATGAAGCGACTGCCTATCTGACCTCCACAATCCAGTGGCTGGATAATACGATATCCCTTGAGTATTAACATGCGTACAGTATTTCAACTACCTATATATTATGAGCTAGACTCTTTCGCAAAGGATTGGCCTACAATCACACTAGATCGCGAAATGTGGAAGGAGGGAAGGGAGGCCTTTGCCCTGCAGTGTTACAATACAGGCTTATAATAATAGGAACAAATTATCGGAATTGGCCCACACACATGCAAAACGTTTATACGAATTCTAAACAAGCTTCAAGTAATAAGTTACTAGTGTTTTGTGTGTAGTGCAACAAAAGAAAAAGTTGAATTGACTACACTGTTGATGTCGCAAAAATCCAGTCAAGTGCGTGACGGGCCACGCGCAATATAGGGTTCTGTAGTAGCCTGTTATCATAATATAGAACGTTTTATTCTAAGGATTTTGTATTTGGTACAAAATTATCCAACGCCTATGTTCAATGACTATTACTGCTAAACTAATAGTTATCTTAACTGTTCACAAAATGCACACACATGCAAAAAATCTGGAAAAATTCATGATGATAATCATGAATTTTTCCAGATTTTTCAAGCCAGAAGTTTAGCTTTTATTTACTTTAAAGTTTCATATTTCGTAAATAGAGCATTATATCGAAAAAAGTAATTTTAAAAGACCTATTCAACAACAACATTCAACATTAATTTATTTATTTCCAGGCAACTTAGGCCCACAGATTTGGCCCATATACTATCGAGGACACTCCCGCCTGACCACCACTAAGCTTATTTTTGCTTGCACTCGCAACATAGAAACGCTCTCTAGCCCCGCCCCGTTGACTTTGTATAGAAATAATGAATGAAAAGATACCGAATCGCCGAGCGCACTGACGACGCACGCCAACGAGAGTTATTGTTATTTTGCACGCCAAAGTTGAGGCTTTCCTAATACGAGTAGGCCGAAACTTTAAGGGGGCGTGGCTCAGCGCCTCCGCATGTTTTAAGCGAAAAAAATTAAAAATGGTCAGGCGGAAACGTAGACCCCGACTGTACCTTACAGACTAACAACGATACCCCACACGATGGGTTAGACAACGAAAAAAAATTCATCCCTACTTCACATGTAGGGGAGCTACCCTGAAAAAATTATATTATATTTTACTACTTTGACGGCGTAGTTGATATACACACTCCTTAAAATTACAGCATTCTAGTACAAACGGTCTCTTCGCAAAACCTAGGACAGACGGACATGACGAAACTATAAGGGTTCCTTGTCAGGACCACGGAACCCTAAAAAGGCTTTTTAACTGGTAACCTTATACTGTACTACTGACGGACTACCAAGTTGAAGGTCTCGAGTTCGAACCCAAGGCTTCGTGTGTCGACCTCTGATTTTTCGGAGTGATGTGCGTATTATATAATTGTTACATGCTTTGGTGAAGGAAAACATCGTGAGGAAACCAGCATGCCTGAGAGATATTTGTTGAAGGTATGTAAAGCCATGCCAGCCCGCGTAGCATGACTGCCGTAGAGACGGAAGAGAATCGACAAATCCTTTGTTTATCTGTCATTTTGTCGATTCAATGACAGATGAACAAAAGATTTGTCGATTCTCTTTCGTGTCTACGGTGGTCATGCTACGCGGGCAGTACCCCTAGCCAAGTTGACAATCTACAATCGTTAACGCTAGTAGAAAACTATTCAAATGAATGGGAATGACATCATCTCAACGTTAAATCACGTGATCAACACAAACGAATAGAAAATTCGTAGACAAGTTTACATCGTTCAAAATGATAGAATAGAATGTTATCGTTTCTACAATGTTGATTGCTAAACTCTTTGGTAGCAACGCTCACCATAGACTAAAGTGTAGGTTTTTTCAACAGACATTAAAGAACGAGCGATTGACTCAGTCGTGTCAACTTGGCTACCAATTTAGCGCTTTCTACAACCGCTTACGCCGAGGCGTTTACGATAGTAGAAAGAGAATCGATACGAAACCTTTGTAACTTGGCTAGGGGTGCAGGTCAGGCATTAACCTTACGATAAAGAAAGAAGACGGCTACAGTTTTCACACCTATGTATATATATGAAGCGTTCCCTATATACGCGTATTCTTTGTGTAAAAGGATCCCAGCGGATTATTTACGTTACGCAAAATAAAAAAGATTGTGTGTGCGTTGTACGTCTACAATTTTGTGCTCTACGCGTGAGATATAAAATGTAAGTGAATATCCTGAGGACGACGATATTGTGTCCCTGTTCACACATATTTGTGGTTATTTATTTTCTTACTGAATTGTTTTATTCTGTGATGTGTTTTTTATTTGATGCCGCTGTTATGGACCTAGTTATTCCTGGACTTAGTCTTGAAGCTATACCTCTAGCTTCATTTGTGACACATAAATAAATTATCGATTAGCTGGTGCAGGTCTTTGCAAACCTCCATGGGGCAAAGGCTGTATGGTTTCTTTTTCGTTTCTCCTTTTGCAGGTCTTCTGACAGAAATTTCTTAAGAAATAAGCAGTAACTTTATGTACTCCAATATTATCATGTTATTTTCCTGTGTTGTCACTGTGTGTACAAAAGTAGTCAAATAAATAAATAAAAGTCATAAGTCTAGGCATGTATGTACCTAAATAAACTTGAGATCGTGAGCGTCAAACTTACATATTGCCTTAACCATCACTTAAAACATAACACATCACGCTTGTAATCCTTCAAGGGTTAGGCAGAGCTGTATCTATAGACCCACATTTCGCAATCAGTTAAAACAGCATTTAGTATTAAAAATCCAGTCCTTTCACAGTTTATTTAAAGCTTGATTATTAAGTTCGTTGGTCACTTAAAGAAATCATGAAGGCCAAAGACCTTAGTATTGGTACAAAACGGAAAGTCTACAACACCTGCATTCTACCTTGCATCACATGATATGGCTGCGAAACATAGTCTCTTTCAAAACACCACCAAGATGAGCTGCAATGCTGTCAAAGAGCGATGGAGAGAAGCATGATAGGCATCAAGAAACAAGACAGGAAACGAAACACCTTTATAAGAGCCAAGACAAGAGTTATGGATGTACTTACGAAGATAGACCAACTGAAATGGAGATGGACAGGCCACATGTTGTGACACAAAATTGTGACAGACTGGTATCCCAGAGATCTCAAAAGGAAACGGGAATGACAACTTAAGAGATGGGAAGATGAGTTGAAGCTTACAGCGGGCTCTTACTGGAGAAGGGTTGCCAGAGATAGAGCACAATGGAAAATGTTAGAGGAGGCCTTTGACAAAAGGCACACTGAACTTAGAGATATCCTCTAAATGAGAGAGAAACAAACAACTCAAAACAGACGGAAGTTCAGGATAGAGGGCTTATTGATTGATTGATATTAAATTCGTTAACCTGAAGTTTGAAGAATGATACCCGTTTAAGAAAGAAATAAAGAAAGAAAATGTATTGATTTGTCTTGCATAAGACAAAACAAAATGATTAAAATAAAAACATAAAAATAACAATAAAACTAATTTAAAGGTATAAAAGTAAACACAAGAAAAAAATAAACATGGTAAATAGTAGCAAACATCATGTTAGCCAACTCAAAAGGAAGAAATGGCAGTAGGTCATGTCACACTGAGTGCCAAAATCAAAGCATTTATTTCAAGTAGAAGTAGGCCAATTACAGGCACTTGTCACAAGACATACAAACTGTGAAAGTACTGTAGTTGGCATTCCCTAGCGTAGATTTATATGGAGATGAACAAGTGTACACAAGAGCACCGTGTGTACGCACTGAAGTGCTATGAATCTTTCGACTCGTCATTTAATTAAATATATAGAAAAAAATATGGCGACGTCGAACAAATCATTGTACAACTTTAGGCACCTATAATATTCCAGGACAACTGACTCGGTAACGATTGTTATACAACTTTAAGCACCTATAGTATTCCATGACAACTGACACGGTAACGATTGTACAAGTTTAAGCACCTATAATATTCCATGACAACTGACACGGTAACGATTGTACAACTTTAAGCACCTATAATATTCCATGACAACTGACACGGTAACGATTGTTATACAACTTTAAGCACCTATAGTATTCCATGACAACTGACACGGTAACGATTGTACAAGTTTAAGCACCTATAATATTCCATGACAACTGACACGGTAACGATTGTACAACTTTAAGCACCTATAATATTCCATGACAACTGACACGGTAACGATTGTACAAGTTTAAGCACCTATAATATTCCATGACAACTGACACGGTAACGATTGTACAAGTTTAAGCACCTATAATATTCCATGACAACTGACACGGTAACGATTGGCGTCTATCGTAACCCTTTCATTTTTCCGGTTCTCGCCTCATTTCTCCCGCGCCTCGCTCGTGACGAGGCACTTATTCTGTGCTTACCACGTAGCCTCGTAATGTCGAGCTATCACGGTATTTAGATAATGTGAGCACGCTTTGAATATGTAATATCATTGAGGAAAACTTGGATGGCGGAAGGTGAAAACGGTTGGTTCTGCCAAAACGATCCATTAGTTAAGTTTATTACCTGAATGTAATCAATTAAACTAAATGTGGTATGTTTTAACTCAGTAAAAACAATCTAATCACATCCAAAACGTGAACACACGCTTAGAACACATTTAAATTGAATTATCTACGTTAACAAATTAATATAAAAACATTAAGTACAATACAAAAATTATTGCAAATTTAAAGTGGATTACGCTTATTAATACACATATGGCACAACGACAATATACTCGTAGTAGGTATTCCAAACTACCCTACTAACTCAAACATTAATTTTGTCCCACTGCTTTATAACGTGGTTGAGCCGTGGCTTGTACTTATTCTCTTACTCATAAACTAAAGCCAGCATTATAAATCATCGCTCGTGCGTTCAAGAAATAACTTTTCAAAAGGTTAGGCACACTTCAGCCTCAGGGTTCTTTCTCGGCCAAGATTAACGGAGAGCATTAATTAAATATATACTAATATTATAAAGAGGTAACATTTGTTTGTAAGTTTGTATGTAGGGGGTAATCTCCGGAAGTAATGAACCAATTTTAAAAATTGTTTCACTGGTAAAAAGCTACATTATTCGTGAGTGCTAATTTTATTATATATATTTTATATATTTTATGGCTATATTTTATTCCTATATTTTATGGCTATATTTTATTCCCGTACTCCCACGGGAACGGGAACTACGCGGGTGAAACCGCGGGACGTCAGCTAGTAGACCACGCACCTGACTTTCATGAAGTCCTTCATGAAAGTCAGGTCACTCACCAACATGGTCAGTGTATGTTCTTCTGGGGCGTCCTCTCCTGACATTTCCACTCACATTCCTGACATCTTCAGCACTTACTGTGTAAATATACTTATGATAATCTGAACTGGTTTGCAGTTTTCCACTACAAACGTGAATACGGTTCCATAATCGACTACATAAACCAACTAAGGTAGCCATCTACATACATTTCACATCACTTCATCAACAAACTTACAAAGTTCAAGAGCAATTACATAAAACCTCAAAAGCGCGATAAGAAGTCGTTCCGACGAAGTTACTCCTGATCCTGGCTTGCAATGTCGTACAATCAACCGCACTTCAGGTAACACTAGAATTGCAAATTCGGCCCTTACTGCTACGGCATAGAAACGCTATGAAGGTCAAACTGGTAGCATTGTCGTTCGGTTGACGGTACGTTTTGGTAAGAGCTGCGCTATAACATCGGAAGGCGGCATATTAGATATCGCAGATCGGCAATCGTCGGAGATTGGACCGAGTGATACCCGAACAGAGCCGGAACCGCGCGGAAGGTGAACGTTTTACTCTTGTTTATGGCATGCGACCCCTGCGATGCGAGACGCGATAGATGCCAGTCGTCATTCTTTGAGGTACCTAGCCCATCATCATAAGGGCCTGCGCAAACAAGGGACTTTATTGACGACGCCGTATAGAAATGACAGTTCCTGTTCATTGGTTGTTGTGTTGTTTTTTCATCTATTGGTTGACATCCATTGGTTGTTGCAAATAGTTCGTGGATGAATTTTCCCTCGTTTGAAACGAATTCTGCTGGCTATATATTTGACGGAAAAATATGTGAAATACAATCGCGCAATGTATTATTTATTTTTATGCAAAGTAGACTTTTATCTACAATCACTGTTTTTTAACTAAAAACATCGACGCAAAAGCAACTTTATAAGAGAGAAGGATCCGTTTCCCTTAAGAAAATGGTTAAATTACCTACACATTAAGACACCAGAATCTTCCATCCGAAGCACACAGTAAGTAATCAGCTTTCCAACTTACTTACCGAATTCCGCTCGTAAGACCGCAGAGCCGCAAAGTTGCCAGCCGACCCGGCGCGGTCGTGGAGTGTAAACCGCAGGTACTTCGCCGAGGCACCTGTCCCGCCGCCAACGAGGAAACGACTAGCTGTCGGCGATTTTCTCGTTTAAGAAACGGACCAAAGACTTATAGGTCCTGAGTCAGTAAAAGCTATGCATCTTTAATATAAATTCCGATGTGTGTGTGTTCGTAAATATGGATAGAGAGGGAGAGGAAGATCAAAGAGAAGATGGATAGATTGTGTTATAGAAAAACGAGTAGATGATTCCGTGACGGTTGACGGGGTAGAATGGAACGACCCCAAATAACATGGAACAAGGACTGAATGATGATGTTGATACGATTATGTCTGTGTTCGTAATTCTCCTCCTAAACAGCTTGATAAGTTTTTGATGATTGGGTCACCTGAATGGTCGGTAGTACACAAGAGCTAGTTGAACCCGATAGGTGGCGCTATTGTCGAGATATGTTACAGGATAAATTCAGCCATACCTTGTCCGCTAGTGTAAATATTTGATCTCTGACTGATCAGTGATCACACCACAGCACAGGCGAAAACTCAGTCAAACAAACGTCTCGTTTCCAGGTGCTACCTCTACCCGCTTTACTCGCTTATCGCGGACTGTGTGGCGGGTGACTGAGACTCACTGCCATCAAATACATTTTGATACCTGCCATAACTTTACCGGAATGATACTGATATTGCCGCCACGGGTAATGAACGCTGGATATTTTGAAAATTGAGGTTTTAGGGTGTTTTGTTCAAATAGAAGTAGCTTATTAGGAAGGGGTAATCTGAAGAAGTACCAACGTAGTTATTTCTACCGTCAAGCAGAGTTATGTGATTCAGTTTGTGTCAATGTTATTACTGGCACATGAGACATTCCAGGATCGTCTTTAGGATGGCATCGCACCTGCAATGCCGTAGGTGACTACATACCATCAAATAAGTGAACTACTGGTTGTAAACCTAAAAACTCATGGTCTGGCTAAAAAAAGTAACCACTTGGCCTCGAGCTACACACGTACTCGAGTAACATGCGTGTTGCGACATCGACAGCCAAATGAAACAAAAATTGTTTAGAACATGCCACGAGCCAATGCGACGCGACGATACTCACAGGTAGGAAACAAGTCGAATAACACGAGGTCGTGAACGAGGCGTAATCAATAAAGTGTACGAAGATAGATCGTGCTAACTGATTGATGGCGGTAAAAATCGTCGCCGCAGTGAGATTGAAATTGAATCCAATGTTTTTTGAACCCCTGTATGCGCATACCTATGAGAGGGCAAAAAAGGTGAGATTGATTGATTAACAAGGCGTCGCCTAAATTAAAAAGCTTCTAGTAGTACCTCACAAGTGACGAACCTTGAATACTGTCTCTCTGTGATCAAGCAATTACCACTACCGCCGAACAAGTGCATATCGAAGAAGGGTTCCGTCGAAGTAGTGTTTTTCGAAGGTGTGTCGTTGTCGAAGTATGTTCTGTCGGACTAATACTAGTCGAATATATGTTCTGTCGAAGCAATGAGTAGTCGAACTATTGTTTTTTTCGAAATTGGGACCGTGTCGAAATAATTACAGGATGACACTCAACAAACGAGTGATGCAACAATCAGCATCAAAGTAATCAGGAAATCCGCGTAACCTTTCTTGTGTCGACTCGAGATAAGTAGGAAGTATATCAAGCCGATACCACAGATACTGATAACATCTGGCACGGAGGTAGTAGGTAGTCACGAGCACCCTAACCTAAATCCAAAAGCGATTAACTCGAGCTAAAACAATTGCAACTTAATATACAGCAGGACAAAATCACTTTTAGATTGCTAAGTGTATTGATGCTCGAACCTCTTTCTTGCCATTTCGATTTCTATGTTAAAATCTTTCCCCTTATTATGAAACACCGAGATTTATGCTGAACTTCATTTCCGAAAAATATATGGGCGGGGAAGGTCGGGATTTATTTCATTAGATTCGGACATCATGTGGGCTGAAGATCGGTTTCGTGTCAATTAAAACACACAGGTACACTGCTTTTATTAAACTGAAAAATTACTTGAAAGAACAACTTAACAATTGTGTTAAATTTTAAATTGCAATTAAGTTGTTGTGTACTGTTATTGAACACTGTGCACAATTATGGGGGGTTCCAGGACGTCTTAACTCCGCTGCGATCAGACACTGAATGTCGTCCTTGGTGCGAGCTCAAAACATCACGACTCTGTAGAAGCTGTAGGTACAGATAGACTGGTAGTCGCGTGAAGGTACCAATGGCGATACCAATTAATTTTATGTCCGTACTAATAACAGGATCCGACATACAGATAATAAGGGCGTGTTTATAAACGATAGCCCTAAGCACATGCAGTAAAAACTAACCAAAAAAAGTAAAAATCTAGCTCAACTCAAACTCAAAGCATTTATTTCAATTAGACCATTACGGCACTTTTGAAAGTCAAAAATACAAAAAAAGAAAATCAAAGCTACAGTCCCAGTCACAAGGCATAATAACTTGAGAAAGTACTGTAGTTGCCCATTCCCTAGCGTAAATCTCTATGGAGAAGAACGGGCAAGAAACTCCATGGACACTCTTTTAAAATCAAAATATTGTTACAAAATCTTGGTTACATCATTAATTTTGAGATTATACATATAAGTGAGAACGATGTAAAAAGACGTCCACACTAAGAGCATCCAGAGTAAAAAAATTGATCAAAAATTGATGAATAAAGTAAGTAATTAAAATGAACCTTGGCAGCTAAGAGATGACCAGTCCCAACTGACAGCACCCGTTCACAGACATGACGCATGTACCGGCGCCATTCAACTCAACCATATTGAAGGGAACTAAATGACCCGACACACCCGCCACCATCAGCGAGACATTTAAGTGAGCATGACATTCTCTCAGCCACCAAGGCATATTCAAGTCAATGAAAGATAAATAAATATAAATGGTGGCTGAACAGTACAAAGTACTCACACATGTGCTAGCAACATTACAACTATGTACACATAGTTATATATAGTTATATTTTATCCTAGCTACGACGATATTTCCAACCTTTTGTTGCCCTACCCTCGAAAATTAATTACAGGGACGTGATTGGGCAACAAAAAGAAACACTAGCTATCATAGGGGTGCGAAATAGCCCACGTTCCAACATAAGCTATACATTAGCGGGCAATATAAGCTACATATTGGTGGAGCATCTTTATTGTCATGGTTAAGGCTTTCCTTATGATTTATACCACGAACCTTGAAGTCGTTTCTTTGTACGTAGTTAGTGTGTGTTCGAAAAAAGATGGATGCCTGAAATACTAAGCCTGTTGGGCAGCAAACGTTCTTAATATTTTCGAGTCGATTTGGATTCATTTTTTAAAATAGCGGAGTGGAGTGGTATACTGATGGGTACTTTGAGATATTTATTTGCATATTTATAGAGTATCTAGATACCGTACTATCCATAACAAAATAATATAATAAAAACTGGCCAAGTGCGTGCCGGGCCACGTGCAGTGTAGGGTTCCGTAGTAGCCCGTTATATTCAAGTAACTACTTCATTTTATGGGTTTAACAAATAAAAAATATTTTCCTAAATTTTATTTTACCACTTTGTTGGCGTTGTTGATATTCCTACCTCTACAAAATTACAGCTTTCCCGTACTAACGTTCTCTTAGCAAACCCTCGGACAGACAGACAGACAAGCAGACGGACATGACGAAACTATAAGGGTTCCTTGTCAGGACTATGGAACCCTAAAAATGCAGGTCGTAATTAGCAGTTTTTTTTATCGTGAACAATAATGTGATTGATCAAAATGTAACTTGGGTTGAAAAAGTATATCATTTTAACTTACACAAATTAAAATAAAGTGTTGTTTGTTGGGGTTCTGTCATGAGTATTCAGGCTATAACCCATGTAGAAAAGTATAACACTTTAACTTGAAGTTAATACTTACTTAAAAGTTTGCTCTTTGGGCGTTCGTAATACAATAAATCTGATTTATACTTTTTAGTGATAATTGCATCTTGCGCATGTGAACATTTCGTTTTGACTTTCAAAACTTCAGAAAATGTGAATACCTGTGGGACCAAAACGCTAACATTTACCAACAAAATAAAATAAAATCTGAGAACATGCCCAAAAAGTTAGGCAGGTCTATGAAACATAATGTAGTAAAAACCGGCCAAGTGCGAGTCGGACTCGCACACGAAGGGTTCCGTACCATTGACTATATTTAGTATTTGTTGTTATAGCGGCAACAGAAATACATCATCTGTGAAAATTTCAACTGTCTAGCTGTCACGGTTCATGAGATACAGCATGGTGACAGACAGACGGACAGACGGACAGACAGACGGACAGACAGCGAAGTCTTAGTAATAGGGTTCCGTTTTTACCCTTTGGGTACGGAACCCTAAAAACAACGTTTATCGGTAAAAGAGATTCTTAAAAACTTTGTCTTTCCATAATGAATATAAACAGTAATATCAAGTACTTCAAGTTAATATAACAAGATAAAACTTTTAATTACACGAAGAAAAATACTGCCCATTAAAACTCAAGTGGTCTGTGTAAAAACTCCTTGTATGCCTACCCACTTCTTGAAGTAAGTAAGAAAGAGAAATATTTTAGTTTCTAGTCTGAATATATAATGGTAGGCACTTAAGTTAAAGATGAAAGGATATTTTTCAAGGTAAAAATCGTAATTACTTTTGAGGAGAAACGTGAATTGGATTTAGTAAGTCAAAATAAATCTACAAAATTACTAATAGGCCATTTACTTTGCTTACAAATATTATTTTCGTGGAAATTCCTTTATCTTATACAATAATTTGTTTGTAAGCCTGCTTTGAACTCTTCCAAGTTTGTGTGATTGACCTACCTGGTTTTTTAACTAAGTACACATAACTTTAATTCTATTCCAAACCTGTGAGGACGGCGAGGATCAACCACAAAAAGGTAGGATTTACCGAAATTACTCCCACTACTCCATTTTTTCATTACTTACCGAGTTTCCTCCTTGCCTCGGAAAACACGTTAAGCCGTTGGGTCCCGGGTGTCATTTGTAGATCTTTGACAGTCGTTACAGATAGCAGTGGCCCGAAAGACTGACAACCACTCTTACCAAGTGGTATCGTATTACCCAGTACTAACTGGGTTGTGGAGGTCAGATTGGCTCGCTCCATATAAAATACTGGTATTCAGTTGTATCCGGTTAGACCAGAAACCACCCCAACACAGTTGGGAAAAGGCAGTCAGATGATGACTCTCACTACTCCATTTTAAGTAGGTCAAAAGACGGCAATCGTTTTCTTATAATAAGCCCAGAAGATTTAGGAATGCACTGGACTTTAACAGATTGCTCTGCAATTGCATTACATTGAAAAAGTGGAAAGGGGCAAGGGATGCCTTTATCCCTGCAATTTGACAATATAAAGGCTAATACAATATTCATAAGAGCCATAATCAGTTATAATGGCTCTCAAAATTCTCTGTTGACCTCAACATAATAAATGTCCAACGCACATATCCACCAACCAACTGACATGCCCCCGGCACAAAGGCCTAATAAAAGCCGCCATTGCAATATTTTGACATGGAGTTTAATTAAAACGTCGCTCGTTTCCGGTCCGCACCGGTTACAGGCAGTTTCAATTGGTTCAAACCAGTTTTAACCGGTATCGCTGTAGATATTTGTTGGTGACGACAATATCTCTGCTGTAACTTTAATTAAATGGGCATGATTGGGAGGGGAGGTAAATAGTGTGGCAAAAGGGTGATATACACATACAACGTAGAGGGTGTAAATAGACCCTTAAGGAAGCCGAAAGGCACTTGTTCTCCCGGTCAATGCGATATTTTTTTTGTTCTGGACCATACTTGGGAACCTACGAGTTACGGAGATATTGGAGGTCAAAGTTTCAACTTTTCCCAATTTTTTTTCAAATACTAGTTTTTAAGATCATAACTTTACTTTAAGTACCTCCATAACCTGTTTACTATTAAATGCGTCCATCAGCACAATGTTTTGAGAGCGTTACGTTTTGAATTTTACCGTAAAACGTGATTTTTCAGCCCAACAAAAATAGTCGTTTCCCAGCGATAACTTTTGCGTAGAGTTACTTAGCCTGATGTACAGAATGCTTGGTTGACTGCTTCATGATGGGTCCGATTAAACCCTGTATACTCACGCCTTTTCTGGGAGAGAGACACAACAGAAAGCCACCTGCTACCACTCCTCCTTCACACACTCCTTTTCCCTTGTACACGTTCATACACCTGGTCATACACACACGCCGGTTGCGAGTACTACGCACCTAACATTCTTCAGTAAGGTCTTTGGAGAACCACCGCACGCCACTGGCTGATAATAAAAATGAGTTCAAAATGAAAATCCAAGATAGCGCCGATAGTTATAATAATATTTTTTTGTTTTTTTGCTATTATTATTTTGTTCCCTACCCTCCATGGAAAACCACTGCACGCCACTGGAACTTCACCTATAATGTCCAATAAGTGTTTTATTTACGTATAAAAGATTAGTAATCAACGTAAGTAAGATCTCAGTTTAAATAACTTATCTGAAGCGCAGATCTTGCTTATAAGTTTGCATAAGAACTCAAAGCACGAACGCTATTTAGCAGATTTAAAACAACAATATCTTGATCTCCCAAACTTCACGCTCATCGCTACCCTGTGTCGAGGAGGGGGTGGGACGTAAGACACCCCCTCCCCCTTGGAAGCCTGCAATTCTCACGTTTCAAGTCATATCGCGATCGTCGACCTCTTTTCTCGAAAACTTGGTTATTTAAAGAGCCTCACAATCTTTGCACCGTAATCATTAATTTATGTCATGGTTCCTTTTAACGTTAGTTGGTAGTAATTAATGGTGTGTGTCAAATATCGAGACTTTAATCGGATTTAAAAAAATCGGATTTTTTGCTTAGTTAATAAGAGCACCCCAGTGAAGGTTCAGACTAGCAGGACCGGACATGTTGTGGACACTGGCAGATACTTCTGTCGGTGTCCGGTGTCTAGAATCATGTCCGCAATTTATCCGAATCGTTTAAGAGCCTATACTACCACAGATTAGCAACTCTATTTGAGGTGGTTCAAACTTCGTTTGTAATACTGTAAGAATAACGTTCTAATCAGCTCGCACTACAAAGCGGTTGTTACGTCAGTCACTGCGGCCGAATAGTGCGAAATGAGTGGTTTTTATTCTTTATAAAATCAAATTTTCGTCTTTTGGAAAAAATAAAAAACACTAGACCTGCTTTAAAGTTAGTTCAGTTAGTATGCAAAGTTTCATGATCTACTTTGAAGTACTTTTTGAATACCAGCGGTTTATTGTTCGATTTGGAGGTAACTTTGGGATTTTTTTCTATCGATAAAATTTTATGAAATCGTGTTTTCGCCAAACATAAGACCTAACATTAATCCTCAACTTTACCATATATTTATTTCAAAATTAATGCTGCAGTATTTTAGGCGTAACGGCGGATCATGCTAAGCCATTTGAGGTAGTATAGGCCCTTAACCATTGCTTGAAAATGGTGATGGAAAAGAAATTAACATACAGTTGATAGTAATAGTGGATCGGTAAAGATACACGGACACCGAAAAGCCATCGAATTCTTCTGAAAGCCGGTAAATAACTCTTTGGTACTCTGTGTTTTTTTTTCTCCAAATTATTTGATCATAAAATTGTAAATTCAATATCTGAAGGCCAATTCCTGTATTAAAAATCATTCAAAATTAACACAATATCTCAACGACTTTATGATATTTATTTATCTGAAAATAAATGCTTTAAAAATATTGTTGGACAAGAGGTTATTTATACACACTACATCACAAGAATTGCCCCTCTGATATATAAGTACCTAAAGGGTATAATCAATAGGTACTGATATTATGAATTCAAAGGTTTGGATGGATGGATGAACGGTTATTCAATCATGCGAGGCCGTCTGACCGGATCTGGATGAAATTTGGCTCAGAGATAGATAATAATCTAGAATTGCACATAGGATACTTTTACATTTAAAACAAAATGTCCACGCGAACGAAGACTTAAGCAACAGCTATAGCAGGTATTATGTGAGAGAGGTAGAGGAGCTCGTGGCTAAATAATAACAGCCACTCGGGTCGATTAACGATCGACCCGAGTGGGTTTGGTTAAGCTGTGCTTGCCTAGGTTGGTCTGTGGATGGGTGACCACCCATTACATGCCGAGTTTCCTCCGTGCCTCGGAAAGCACGTTAAGCCGTTGGTCCCGGCTAGCGGCTGTCATTTGTAGATCTTTGACAGTCGTTAGGTAGACAGAGGCCCAAAAAGTCTGACAACCAGTCTTACCAAGGGGTATCGTATTACCCGGTACTAACTGGGTTGTGGAGGTCAGATAGGCAGTCGCTCCATGTAAAATACTGGTATTCAGCTGCATCCGGTTAGACTGGATGCCGACCCAAACATAGTTGGGAAAAGGCTAGGCAGATGATATAGCAGGTATTATGTATGTATATTTATATGGTGTTGAAACGACGCAGTCTACTCTTACCTTGTCGAACGCGATTCAATTTCACCAGCGGATATATCTATTTCCTCATTAATTGCTTCAGCTCAATATCTTGTGACGGTATTTCTAATCAGTCTCTGTATGACTCATTTACGTCTACATTCCTAAACATTAACATTTGTGGAAACTTGCAAATAATAAATGCTTACTAATAGTGGTTTCTAAACTGAAGTATAATACCTGTTATCTATAAAAAGTTACAGTGATTACATGAGTAAAAGTAATTACTTAAGATACGATTTTTATTCTGAGTTGGAACTGACAAAAGTTAGAATTCTTAGCTTTGCGTTAGACTTGTAAAACCATACTTCAAATTTAAACTCCCAATTTCAAGTGCTATTACATTTAAGCAATCGCGTTCAATAGAGTATAACTAGTACAATGTACACGATTCAATTCGGAAATTAATCAGTGATAACGAGTTTCCTACTGACATGGAATGCCATAAGTAAACGACTCAATATTTTAGTACGTAAATTGTTGTTTAGCTATAAACAATATTCTCAACAAAAACCATCACCATAAAATGTGGGGAGAACAAGTAAATATTTTTATTGAATTTATTCGCAGCTGCCATGATGGTTTTATTAAAAACGTTCGCGAGGTGTGGTTTCGTAATGTGGGTTTCAGAAATGAACTCGCGGCTCCAGTTACTGTATTAAATTATGGCGCTGACAGCCATTATGGGATTAAAAAGTCTTTAAAATATTATGTAAATGTGAGGCTTACACCTACGTAACGATGGTTTCCTGGGAATTAACTTAATTTTATATTAAGTACCTACTGTTGCCCGTGGTCTGACTCGCATCCTAGGTGAACCGACGAGCCGGAGAAACAACTACTAACTGACAGGCTGGCAGACACACAGAATATATAAACTAATATGTGGTGACACAGTTATACCTATGCGAACATTTTGAACAACAGATTTTTTTTCGCGATATAGGGTTTGGTCCCATAGTAAACGTTGTTCTTAATGATGACTACAACGATGAGAGATTTTCGTGTATGAATAGATACAGACTATGAGTAACAGAGTAGAAGCGAGCAGCAGAGCTTTGCCTAATACTGGACATGCCATATTTGTGGATGAAAACTGCACCTAAGTGCTATAAATACAAGACATACATAATTTATCTGTAAAACAAACTTTTTTATTTGCCGTTTACACGTGTTTAGAGGGTGTTTACACCACATATCACTTTAAGTCAATCTCGTGGAGTTTAGTAAAAGATGAAACTTAATTTTAGCATTTAATTTCTTTGGTATTTGCGCAGTCGGGCCTAAGAAGAAACAACCAAACTTCATAATGCTTTAAAAGAAGTTTAAAAACATAATTTTTCGTTTTTTATGTTCAAAACCTTTTTGCGATCTTTCACGCTTTACACATAAAAGGATACTTTTCTTTAAAGATGTTAAATTTTTAGGCGAGTAGGACCGCAGATAAAATATAGTTCTTTATTAAAATTCTAAATGAGACGTTTTTAAAACATCGTTAGTCTGCGTCTAGCTATTCAACAGTCTCGCCCGACTTATCAAGAATAGTAAAGTTTCTTAAAAACATTAAAAAAATCTTTTAAGATTTTGTAAAGAAACTTCTGAAACATTCTTTCTTTTCTTTTTATTTGAAGATACAAAGTGCGTTCAGATGTTTATACAAATTAAAGTAAATTATAAAACTTATTTAAAATTAAACGTTGAAATACCAAAAATTATAAAAAATAACTCCTTGTGTTTTTCTTTTTCAGGTACGTATCAGTACACTGCAGGATCCATCAAACTTCCGGCAAAACGTCCGGATACAGCTCGGACTAGCTATGGATACCGGACTTTGTCAGATACTTCAGTAGTATTTGTAGATGTCCGTGTCCCAAATTGCGTCCGCAATTTATACGATGTTACTGACGACGAAGAAAACAGTAAGTATGTAGTCAGAAGGTTTGATTTAATTCCATGCTCATGCCGTGCCTTGATAAAGTTAAAGAAGCAGTATAATGTGTTGTAACTGTCAGGTTCCATTCAAAACTCTTCTCCTTATCTAACAAAAAAACTTTATATTATAAAACACTTTACTACACATCTACAAGATTCAAGATCGCAACTTCAAACTTAACCTGCCCCATCGCTCCGCTATTGGCAGTTTCTCGACAAAACTCGTCAAAGATTAAGCCGTAGAAGCGTCAATACATTAAGTCCGCACCGTTACTCCCCAAACGCTTGAGCAACCGTCTGATTGGTCTCTAAGGGCGGCAGAATGTCATTATATCAAAACTTTCCCGGAGGAAACTTTGACGTGTTCAATCCGGGGTTACCTCCAAGGGTATGTGCTATGAAAATGTATGTTACAGAAGGCTAAAACCTTTATTTAAGTAACATAGTTGTTAAGGGAGTAAAACATGCTGTGACATTCTGGCTATACTCATTGGTCATTTGAATTAGTGGCTGGTTACTTTTGAGTAGCTTTGTCGACTGAGCTCGGGTCGTCCTCTATCGTTAAAGTGGAGTTCATAATTCATTAACTACCACCATCATCCAAAGCCCGACTGCACCCACTGCTGGGCATATCATACTTCATATAATAAATCCTACTATCCTACTTATATTATAAATGCGAAAGTTTGTGAGTATGGATGTATGAGTGTTTGTTCTTCTTTTACGCAAAAACTACTGAATGGATTTGGAAGAAATTTTGCACACAGATAGTTTATAACCTGGATTAACACATAGTATACTTTTAGACAATTATTGAACTCCATGCGGGCGAAGCCGCGAGCAAAAGATGGTAGCCTCGATTTATTTGTGCCAACTTGGATGAACGGGAACAATGCCATCTACCCATCTTACCACCGGACGACCAACGCTTCTCTTTCCAGTCCTCTGACGTAGTAGAATACCCCAAAATAGTCAGGAAATTAAGACGACACCGATTTGTTTGTGTACCTTCTGTATATAACCTTTGTATACTCCCTCAGGGAGTCACGCCTGTTGGAATGTTCATTCCGTTGTCCAATTTACGACTAAACTCAATTTGATAGTTGCGATGCAACTTCCAATGAGTTTCACAGAACTTTGTGCTGTGTTAATACGTGTTTAAGTACTAATTGTTCGTAAATTTAGTTTGAGTTCAAGTCTTAGATGTCTGGGTTTGGTAATTAATAGTGTTATTGAGATGTGTCCGCAAATTTGACTCAGGCGCGGATACAGGGGGGGGGCAACGGGTGCAATTGCCCCCCCCTGAACCGGACCAAATACATCATTAGCCAAGCTTGAACTAATTTAACGAAATTGAAACCTAGTTGTATATCTTGTCATGGGCGTTGCCAGGAGGAGGCAGCTGCCCCTAGAGGCTTAGGTTTTTTAAAAGTCATAGCTTTAGCCTGCCAGATGCCGTAGAATGGTATTATACGTAATAAATTGTAGCGTAAAATGGAATCACTTAAATTAAGATATTGTTTTACCCTGCGAAAAAACATTTATCAAAAAGGCTCCTTTTTTCTACCTCTGGATTGGCACTCCTATTGGATTTTTGCATGATCGATCAAAAGACAGAGCCTGAAATAAATTAGGAGCCCCTTGCCCCGAGGCCATATATAATATATATGCAATTATAGCATAATTATCTGAGGCAATGTTGTAAAAAAATTCGACAGAAATTACAGACTTCTTGCTCTTGAATTTATCTACAATTCGACCAAGTAACTCCTATAGGTATGAACGTTCGAAACCATTCTAACCTGTCCAAGGCAAGGTGTCGTAAGAATATCTCGCTGGGCTCCCCCCCCCCCCGGCCCAAAAGCTGGCGGCCCCCTTGTATCTTGCATATCATGGATTTCTGTAAAGTAACGCCCATTTATTATCAAAAGTTTATCATTTTTTTTTTTATGAAATTTCCAAAACTTGCCCCCCCTTAAAGGAAATCCTGTATCCCCGCCTGAATTTGACTGCGGAGCATGGTGTTAATTGTTGATGGATTCTTCTAATAGGAATTTCTCTTATTTCTCGGTACTTAGCTACCTGGACTCTAGATTAATGATTCGTGGTAAGCCACTCCTTTTACTTAAGACTAAAACAAATAGAAACGTGGGATGAGTTGCGGAATGAAAATATTATTTATTTTGATTTTCATCAACTCGTCCCAAATGGACCGTGGGTATGTGGGACGAGTTGATGAATTACTCCCTGATGATATATGGGCTGCCTACCAAATGCCAGCTGAAATATTATGTGTAAATAGACACTAACCTTTTATATTATGACAAATAATATCATGTAGGCCACGGTTCATAAGCCGGTCCAAACTGCCACGCTCGATCCCCCGGCCACTCTCATCCATCAAAATAACATCAAAAACGTTTAAAATTGTTATTTCGTCATTAACGCCTTGTTGGCAATTTGATTGTGTATTCAAAGCAATTACAAAAGTAAATATTGTTACTGCTTATCTAATTTAGTCTTTATAGTATCGAGGGACCCGTTTTATTTTTAATGGCTAGCAAACAGCCAAAGTAAACAGATTCGATTTTAACATAAAGGTGTTTTTACGTTACCTTAATTTAAGCGGGGGAAGATTTGTTGGCTTTGAAATTTCCAAAATATTATCCTTATTTTCCCCTGCGTCTAGTCTCGTTGCCACAGGCGAATTGCTCGTTTTTAAAGGTAAAAGTTTCGTAAGTAGGGTAAAGTCAAATCTCTGTCCTTATTAGATACCGCCGTAAGTCATCTCTAGCAAGCCTACATACATAATAACGTTCTGTATAAACTCGATTATTATTTAATATGTACAACTAGTATTTTGTTACTCTTTATTTTAATAAAATTCAGGTAGCTCTCGCTGCCTCATACACTGTGCACTGTATTCGTTCACCACGCTTTTACTAAGTGAATCCCCAATTCACTCTATTAAAAACTTTGTAAGCCCGTACTAGTACCTATAGTAGTTTTAAAAATTAGTCTTGCGTGAAAACGCATGCAGTAAACGAAACATACATTCAAATGATTTTAAAATTGAAAATACATATTTCGCACATAGGTAATATTTATATATAAATAGTTTTGAGACTTTATTCATATCTATAATACCACCATATTGATGCTCCACTGCTGGCATCATCTCATACGGTGAAGGCATTGATCACAGGGTTGGCGATTTCAGACTCTTATTAATTATAAGTCCAGGTTCCCTGTGATATTCTCATTCACCGATGACAGTAATGGCAAAGATAAACTTAGAAAGAACTCATTTCTACGGGTGATTTAATTTGTGCTTGTCTCAAAATCTGCTAAAGGAAATTTGCGGTTCAAAAATCATTCGAATTCACGCTACGTTTACGTCGCGCATTTCAGCAGGGCTTCAGGTTTAAAACAAAATGAAGAGTATCGGGGTTATATAGCAGCATAGTTTTTCACTCAACCCCGTCGCGCGCCGCCGGGCACCGAACAAAAGCACTAGCTAATAGAATTCTCGACACAATCAATTGTTTACGAAATATCGAGTCAACGAGAACCCCTATTGTTTCTCTACTGATATTTTAATACAAGTTGCAAAGATAAAGATCTGGCAGAAGTTTGTTTAAATTATGCTTTTTGTTTTCTTCATGTAATTGTACTTTTTCAAAGTGTTTTATATTTTGTCAGTACCTGCAGCGGCTTTACACGCGTGAGGTTTGAAAATGATCATACGAGTCGGATTTCAATAAAATTTCGCACTCGGATAGACCATGACCTAGGTTAGGACATGGAATACTTGAATACCGGCACTACATTCCCTTGTAATAATTTCCACCCTACACGCAAGCGAAGCAGCCTGCAAAAGCTATATAATAAGTAATAAAATACTCACTCAATACAGTAGATCCCTCTCGAGTCTTGACAGTAGTTTGTAGTGGAATCACCTCAATATTTAATAACTATTCACATATAAATAAGGAGCTACAATACAGTGGCAATAAATTCAAATAACTAAAGAAGGTAAGTCTATGTAATAGATATAATATTGGATACTCAAAACGTACTTGAGTAGTAAGCTTCAAGTTGTTACCATGTTGAGAACGGCCGGGCGCCAATATCGAACATAGTCATAGTCATTTATTGATTAACAAGTAACTTGTATCTGAATTTAAACACAAAAATTATAAATTACAGTAGTCACAATAGATAAATTACATTTTACAACAACAATTTAACATAAAAATTTAAAAAATAATCAGTTCACAATTCATCAAATGTCAAATGTAAATGAAAACAATATAGCCAAAAGCTTTGAATTTAAAAATAATAACAATAAAAATAATTAGCAATAGATAGAATTGATACATTGATATAATTAATTAAAAATAATAACATCAATAAATCCAATGAAATGTTTTTTTCAATAAAAATAAAAATTGCAGTTAAATAAAATTAAATTATATGACGTAATTATAAGACGTAAGGTCATCATCATTGTGATCACCTTCTCGTCCTTCTCCCATGTTACTTGGGGTCGAACATGTTTCTTTCTCCCATTCTCTCCTACGATACATTAACTCCTTTTTATTTCATACAAGCTGATGCCCGCGGCTTCTCGTGGATATCGGTTATCCCAGACGGCTTATTTTTTTCCGACACCTCCAGCAAATATCATTTTAGCCAATGTATACAAAAATTTGACAAATTATATACTAAAACCTTACTCGGGAACCACTCTATCCATTGGTGAACAGCATGAAAATCGGTGCCGTAGTTTTTGAGTTTATCGCGAACAGACAGGCAGACGCGGCGGAGGACTTTGTTTTATAATATGTAGTGATAGTGACTCACTGAATGCTTCGTTTCTTCAAAATCAAACGTGTGAAACGTTCCAAAAAACGGCCACTCGGTTTATGCCCACCTTAATAACATGGTTCAATAATTATGGTAGGTGCCGAAAAGCCGAAAAACGCCGCACGAGCCAAATGAAAGCCGAATAAGTACAGTAATTGCAGCGGGTCAACTTTGTTGTTCAATGAATACTGCCGAATTAAATATCGACTCCGCTAACGGACATACATGACAACAAATAACATCACCATAGTTGGGAAGGCATCTGCCTATGCCTATGTTGGAGTCGGCTTCCAGTTTAACCGGATGCAGCTAAAAACGGTATTTTACTTGGAAAGGCTGATATGACCTCCAAAACCCAGTTAATACTGGATAATACAATACTTGTTGGTAAAACTGGTTCATGACAACTTTAAAGAAAATTGGTAAACGATCACAAATAAACGTTTTGTAACAAAAGTTTTGTTTAAATTGCCATTTTATATGCAACTCGTCAAATGAAATGTAAATGTTGTCATGATTTTAACATCACCGTTGGAATGCGCTGCGTAAATAATTAACTGAAAATAACTTTCATATGGATTGGCCAGTGAGTCTTGTGTAAACGTTACGTAAATTCGAACATTATTAAATAGGAAAATAGGGACTTGCTTCGCGCAAAATATTTGGAAACTTAGTTTCAGGACTTTACTTACATGTATCTCTTTTCTTCTACTTCTTTCTCAGTTATGATTTCTGGTGATACCTTTGTTTGGAAATGATAGATCTCTCAGGAACCTGGGAAATCATCTTCATTCAACCGATGAACTTCTACTGCAGGATCATCATTCTCTTACCCAAGCGCGGATACAGTGGGGGTGCAATGGGTGCAATTGCCCCCCCCCCCCCTGATCCGGACCAAATATGTCATTAGCCAAGCTTCGAACTAATTTGACGGAATTGAAACTAAATATTGTAGTTGTACCGTTGTACCTATATCTTGTCATGGGCGTCGCCAGGATGAGGCAGCTGCCTCTAGATCTCAGGATTTTTAAAAGTTATAACATTTCCTGCCTCATGCCATAGAATGGTATTATAGCATAATTATCTAAGGCAATGTTGTAAAAAATTTCGAGCTCGTTACGCTCGCTCTTGAAGCCTAGTTTGTCATGAGTCTTAACTTTGTCTATAAGAGGCCCAGGTAACTCCAGTAGGTCGGTAAGAAAAGTGTTAAAATTTTCGAGCTCGCTGCGCTCGCTCTACAAACTACTTTCCCTTGAATATATCTAAAATTCGACCAGGTTACTCCTTTAAGAACGTTCGAAACCATTCTAACCTGTCCGAGGCAAGGTGTCGTAAGAATTTCTCGCTAAGCTCCCCCCCCCCCCCGGGCCTACAAGCATGCGGCCCCCTTGTATCTTTTTTTTTTTTTTTTTTTTTAATTGGGACAAGCCCGCCACACTGTTCCCAAACCACTGTAACTCCTGAAAGCCAGAATCAACAGTGGCGACCACCAGAAAAGCGCCGAGACAATGAAGCTCGACGAAGTCCCAGAGAATGAATTTAACTGTCTTGGATCCCGCAACGAAATTAATCAGAAAAGTATAGCGGAGGAGTAGGAAAATCCGTAATTTCCCCTTGTATCTTGCATATCATGGATTCCTGTAAAGTAACACCCATTTATTATCAAAAGAATGTAATTCTTTTTTAAATTAATTTTCCAAAAATTGCCTCCCCTTAAAGGAAATCCTGTATCCGCGCCTGCTCCTACCCTTATACCGATTTATTTTGGGGGCGCAGCATGTCTTCCATTTCCATTTTCTATAACTCGTCATCTCATCAGACACCTCCTATCTTACCATATCATCCTTCACACAGTCCATCCATCGTTTCTTTGATCTTCCTCTACTCTTATAGCCTCTATATTAGACATGGGTAGCTCGCGAATGAGACATAAAATTGAACTAGCTCTTTAATTACAATCTAGCTCTCAGTCGCTCAGTCGTTCACGGAATAGCTCACTAGTTCATTTAGCTCAACGGCTCATTGACTCTATACTCTGTGGCTTTGCGAGTTACGGCTCAATACGTCATAGTAAAATAACTCTTAACGTCGTTGTTTTAAAAGAAAAAATGCTTTAGCACTTTTACAAAAGTTAGAAAATCCTTAGGGAATAATAGTTTGTAATTTTGTATACAAAACAAACCAATGAATCTAATTTTATCTAATCTATAGCTCGCAACTAAGTTAAATGAATTAAAGAACTTCAAAGATTATAAAGAGCCACTGAGCTAGTTGTCTCGTTTGACTTGCTTAGAGTAGCGCGCTGCGTGGCTCAATTTGATCTGTAGCTCGCAAGTAAATCAATTGAGCTCAAGAGTTAAAAGAGTTATTCGGTGAGCTAAAGAGCTAAAAGAGTGATACAGCTCTTTTGATCGAAAGAGCTGTATCACTCTTTTTCTTTCTCTTTTCTTTTCAGTGAGCTACATTTCGCATGCCTACTCTATATCCACATTCATACTCAAAGTAATCATTCAAAACAATATTACCAATTGTCGTGATGGCCCAGAGGTTATGGCCTCGCCTCTCATGCATGAGGTTGTGGGTTCAAATCCGGGTAAGTACCAATGTGATTTTTCAATTCATATGTACTTTTTAAGTTTAGCTAGATGTAATGTGTTTTTTTATTTTTTTTATTATTTACAAACAAAAAGTATCTATGTAGTAGGTATATCAACTATCTGGTGTCCACGACACAAGCCTCGTTGCTTAGTGTGGCACTAGATGGCGCTGTGTATAATGTCCAGCGATATTAATATATCTTGAAAATCATAGACATCGCTGAAGGAAAACATCGTGAGGAAACCTGGATTTATAATTAATATAAGTCTGAAATCGCCAACCCGTCTTGAGCAAGCGTGGTGATCAATGCTCGTGCCTTCTCTGTTGAGAAGACGCCTTAGCCCAGCAGTGGGACAGTAATAGGCTGGTATTATAGTTTAAATCCATTCCGGTGACATCAATACAACAATTATCCATATTTGCATCAATATTGACCGAGTCAACAGCCAGTGGGGATCTGTATTCATGTAATACATCTCTTTTATCTATTTCAACTGACAGTCTGTAATTAGCAACGCACTGCGCCATCTAGCGGACCTGTTTGTATTCATTTATTGAGTTTTATTACTTTACATCAGTGTTTTTCAACCTGCCGGTCGCGAACCCCGGGGGGGTCGTGGAGTCTTTGTAGGGGGCTCGCAAGAGGTCGCGAAAACTACCTCAATAAACAAAACAATGAAGCTTAGAAAAATAGATTGAATAAGAAAACGTTAAATAGGATTTAAACATTTGTATCATACAAATTAACAAAATAAAATCTATTACCTAGTACTCATCCATCTTATTGAGGTTTATCTCGTTTGTCATTACCTAATTTATCCCATCGTGGATCCGTTTTTGCTACATTGAGAATTAAATCGAATTTCAAATAAAAATAAAAAATCCGAATCATGCGAATGCATACTTATAAAAAAATTGTATGGGTTTAATATTTGTAACATAATAAAATATTAAATACATATTTTATGACCGTCGCCAATATGTTTTCATACTATGGGGGGTCGTGTCATGAAAAAGGTTGAAAAACACTGCTTTACATAACATCACGCATGTAATCCCTAAAGGGTTAAGCAGAGGAGAATATACCCACATTTCGCCAGGTATGTTTTAAGACCCAAGTAATAGAAGTATAATAACACTTAGCCCGACCTGAGAATTGAACCCAGGACCTCACGCTCACCAGCCGCGCTTGCGACTAGCTCTAGAAGTATAGGTAAAGTTTCTGTGGCTTTACTGTAAGATTTGATTGCTTCCAATTAATTTTATTAGTGTACGAGCAATTTAGTACGCTCTATTTTTTTATTGCTGATTGACATCAGCTAAGTGTATTGTATTGGTACCATAAACTAAATTGTATTGTGTGTGTGTGTGTGCGTGTGAGGAGCTCGTGGCTAAATAATAACAGCCGCTCGGGTCGATCTTTAGGTTAAGTCGTGCTTGCCTAGGTTGGTCTGTGGATGGGTGACCACCAATTACATACGAAGTTTCCTCGTTAAGCTGTTGGTCCCAGCTGTCATATGTAGATCTTTGACAGTCGTTAGGTAGCCAGAGGCCCAAAAAAGTCTGACAACCAGTCTAACCAAGGGGTATCGTGTTACCCGGTACTAACTGGGTTGTGGAGGTCAGATAGGCAGTCGCTCCATGTAAAATACTGGTATTCAGCAGCATCCGATAAAACTGAAAGCCAACCCCAACATAGTTGGGAAAAGGCTAAGAAGATGATGTGTGTGTGTGTGTGTGTGTGTAGGTTTGTTGAACTACTACGTTGTGAGAATAACTAAGCGATCTAATTAGGCTAATTTTCTATACATACTCTATGAAGACACCATACTGAGAAACGATCTTCTTTCGAGGGCACAACTAGTCTCACAGAAATCGAGACAAAACCCAAATAAAAACTAAAGGTTTAAAAAAAGAGCGACATTGGATTCCAATTAAAACCAAAAACAAGTCTTTGAAGTGCTTTTTCAGAACCTCGCCATCACAAAAACAGGACATTTTAATGAATGTTGTAACGACCCGAAACCAGTGTCGAGCAAGACAGACATCTACTAATAACCTGTCAGTCCCGTACTGTCCCGTTTAATAACATAATATATAATATTAATATGCAAATACTCAAGTGTCGGTATGTCGGGGTGTCGGCACAATGCCATTCTCTCGCATCGTGTCAACAAATAATCTTTTTTGTATAGAAAATGTCCCTAAATCGGGGCTTATGTAGCTACGGGGATCGCCTTTTCAACTTTCCGAGGTCGAATTTTCCAACCCAGTTATTAAATGTCTCCGTTCGTGCTCCTTTCCCGAATAACGGACAGCTTTGAGGGTTTGACAGCATTATTCGAAGTAACATGCTGTGAGGTGATGAGTTTAAAGATCGTTTTGTGAAACTCCAATGTGGCTGGATTTCTAAAAAGAACATCTGTATTTTTGTATCAAAGCACTTTTATTTCTTTCGTGGTTGTGTATTCAAATATAAATTTAATATAGCGGATTTGCCCGGTTGACTACTTATTTTGTATGATGCATAATCACTACAAAGTCCCCCGCCGCGTCTGTCCTACGCAACGGATTTTGATGCGGGTTTTTTTAATAGATAGAGTGATTCAAGAGGAAGGTTTTAGTACCTATATAATTTGCAAGCGGGCGAAGCCGCGGGCATTTGCTAATATTTAATAATATCTTTACAAACAATATTAAAACCTTGAGTAAAAAGTAAAAGTATAAAACCTCTCATTTATTTTATTGCATTAGAATTGCTTTTCCGTAACTTAGAGATCAGGCAAGTTTAGCTAAGAAGAATATAAGAACAAACTAGAATGAATATTGATCAGTTCAGAAACAGGTTTCTTCCGGGAAGTTTATGAATCAATCCTTATGAATCAAACAATCCTGGGTTGATTCGATGATTGACTTCCAATCAGCCGGCCTCAAGCTGTGAACCAGGAGTCACGCCGGCTTTGAGGCACAAGTGTGTGTCGCTAGTTAGAGTCTCATTGAGAAAAACAATGTGCAGTGCTACACCGATCTTTTGACACCATCTTTTGACTACACCTATGTTATAGGAAAAAACAACAATTACAACGTTAGTGTGACTGACATATTTTATTTTACTTAAAAAGAAAACAACAATTATACTCCTAAGCAGACACTTTTTTCCTAATGGTGCATCAACACCGCAGTTACTTTTTGTAGAGCAACGTTTCCGAGTGTTATTTATTGTTAGTATATGTTGCCGTGTTAGTATATGTTAAGTAATATTGCCTATTGAAAACAGTCAACACGTGGTAACAATTGATACCATTGTTAAAGAATGTTACCTACCTCAACATGCGGTGTGGATGCACCATTAGGAGCACAAACGTCAAAATGCCTGACACCATCTGCTAGGGTCCTTAAATACTTCGAAACGTACTGTTAATGAATTTTGCAGGGTCTACAAAGTTTCAAGCTTTATAAATTAAATATCGAATCCAAAATTGATTTACATTAAACGTCTCAGAAAATAATGTAATAAAATTCCTAGCTACTTATAACCGCAGGTTAATGCCCTGCCAACCACAGACCTGTTCGACATTGACAGGTGCCTGTCACTTTAATTCGCAATTTTGGGCTCAATATATTAGCAGAGATAGGCGCTAAATAATAGTCAAGTCTCGTTGGCATGTTTGTTATCTTCAACTAATTAAACTGGCCTGGTTTCAATGCTACCAATTCGTCAGTGAATTATAGAGTTGTTGAAGTATTAGGCCATTGTTATTACTTAGTAACCCATACAGAGTGAAAGGGACCCCGAAGTAAAACGCGTACCACGGCGTACTCATTACACCCTCCACAACCCAGTTAGTACTAGGTAAAACGATACCCCTTGATAAGACTGGTTGTCGCAGGCTGTCGGCTGCACAGACTACCTGTAATGACTGTCAAAGATCTTACAAATGACGGATAAAATTCCTTAACATGCTTTCTGAGGCATAGAGGAAAAGCGGTATGTAAAAGATGGTCACCCATCCACGGACTGACCCTGGCAAGCGCTGCTTAACTTTGAAGAACCGTGCAGCTGATATTATTTGGCCACGAGCTCCTCAACTCTTAAACCCTTTAGAAACTATACAATAACTTGCAAATGTAATCCGTCATTCCTCGTTTAAACGGTAGTTTTACTTCAAACGTTGATTGCTTTGAACGTACACACAACTTGGGGCAAACAATTACGTTCCGGTGTACTCGTTTACAAGTTTTGAGCGTTCGCTTTTGTTCCATACTAATAGTTTTGGGTGTATTACACCGAAACTTTTTATGCAAACTACTGTTTATGAGCGAGTTTTTGAGTTATTATGTTTTGGTTTTTATTAAAATGGTCGTTCTGTTGCAGACGCACACATATCGTTATAATGTGTCATACATGTAGTTTTTTCTTTTTACCGATTACGGAGGAGTCCAAACGAAAGTCCATGTTTTTTTTCAATACACTTCCTCGAAAACTGGTCCATAACGCACTACGATTAGGTACAACATGCAATGTATTTCACACGCGTGTGATTTTCTCCACTTTCCCGCACGTGTGCGGGAATGAAAATTGCCACAGATAACTATACCTATACTAAGTCCAAATTGGTTCAATGCCTATAGTCTGAGGTGAATGTTTTTTTTTAATTTCGGCAAAGCACTACGCGTCTTTATGGCATAAATATTTTTTGAATATTCAAATTGTGTTTATAAATAGAATATCATAGATAAACATGATTATTAAAAACTAATAGTTACTTTTATACACAAATTAACATTTATTTATGTTCTTAATTCAAAAATATAAAATAAATCTATTTTTATATTAGGCTGTTTAACGGCTTCATACCTTTGCCTCTCCTTCAAACTGCCGAAACCAAAGCGCGAAAAAAAAAAGAAAATGAAAATCATAGTTCGTGACAAAAATATTTTTCGTTATTTTATTTTATTTCTTCAAAAGTGTATTGAAAAACGTCGTTTGATACACGTGGACATTTGTTATTGCAATTCTCGGCTCAAAAACACCCTCGCCTACGGCTCGTGTGTTATAATTCCGCCTCGAATGCAATAACAAACTTTCTCCACTTGTATCAAAATGTACTATTATAAAATTGTGTACCACTATGGAAGTTGCAGCTGGATTGTACTTTTCGCGTCACTATAGTGTAATACGTTATTTATATTTCAATGCGAAAAGAATGTCGGACATTAAATTGGCATTTTGTAACCTCCATCGCAATTTAGAAAATAAGATACATGAACTGCATACACTTATTCGGGTCGGCACATCAATTCAGGTCGCATTGCTTGAAAAACTTAAGTTTGGCAATTCTTATTCTTTTGGCAATGGACAGGGCACAATGGTTCGCAAAACGGATGGGCGATGGGCCGAAAAGTTCTGGAGTGGTGACCGTGAACCGATGACCTGATGAAGGTTGCTGGGATCCGCTAGATGTGAGACGCACGGAACCGGTCATAGTTGCGACACTTGGGGGAGGCCTATGTCCAGCAGTGGCAGTCTGTCGGCTGAAATGATGATGATGATGATGACTTGAAAAACAAAGCCCGAAGAAAATTACGACACATATTCGGCTATACCGTTCGGTTTACCCCGTTCGGCATTCACCATCGCTTAATTAATTTGGCCTTGGCTCGGCAAAACCCGAATTATGCCTAGAAGCTTTTTCCTGAACCTACTTCTACATTATATTCTATTTTAAGAGATTTATACCATAATTTGTTGACACACGGGCCCTTTTTCCCAATTTAAAAATAATGTTTAAGCTTCGTTAGTTAATAATTATCACCCGCCGATATTTTTAGCACAAAACGTAATATTTTGGGCATTGGTTACATAAAAGAAAGTGGTTTTAAGAGTGCGCAGGCAAATTACTACATTGTACCTAAATGCCTAACTAATAAATTGTTTTTTGTTCGAATATCATTGTTATATTATGAGGTTGTTGTCCCAAAAGTCTGACAACCATGCTTTCCAAGGGATATCGAGTGACTCAGGCTGTGGAAATTACATAGGCAGTCGCTTCATGTAAAATAGTGGGTTTCAGCTACAGACTAAAAGCCGACCCAAACATAGATTGGAACTACGCAAATTATGATGTCGTGAGTCAATTTCTAAATTAAGTATTTGAATAGGGAACTTAATCAAACTGTACCTAAGGTGTTTCCTTAATGTAATGAAGCACTAAACGTAATTAAGTTAGTCTTTAACTTCAATTACTTAATTCAGAAACCATTTATAAGATGTCCCGTTTCGCTTAGTTATTGCCAACACGTCACATATTCTGGAAGGAAAACGTCGAAAAGTCACCTTGTATATTTATTATCTGACTTACATTTATAAGATAAACACACACCGCTTAGAATCATGAGTTCAATAAACTTACAAATGTCTATCTCATTTCAATTCGTTTTTCCAGTTTATTTATTTACTCGCTTTCCTTTATCTAGGCGAGTTTGTTTGTTTGTAAAACGTTTCTCATAACGGCACTGAGGTAAATACAATCTGGATCGCCGAAAAGGGTCGTCTGGATCGTCTGGAGCCGTAATAGTTTTTTTAAAGTGTGTCCCGCTCACTCGCTATAATGTTCTAAGGAAAAACCCAAGTTGTGGCGAGACAGTGTTTCGCAATCCAAAACATTTGTCCCAACTTCTGAAGGTCTTTCACCAGGACTTAAATTGCCATTACTGATCGGGAAGTTTTTATATAGACTCCGGACCCGGGTTGGCCGAAGCAAGGAAAACCTGTTCAAGTGGAGATTCGTAGGTGACTCTGCCTAAGAGCGTAAATGCAGTGTTGTTCCAAAACGATGGTACACTTAATATAGTGTCCTACCTATCCTGTTCTTTGCATATTACATGAGCTAGCGCCCATCGGCGCTACTGAAGGTGCTAATTCTAATTCTAATTCAAATATTTTATTTCAGAATTACATCCATATATTGTTAGTAGTAGTATAGCTTAGCCTAATGTTAGTTTTAAATTAAATTTACAATTAAACAACTAGAATGACAAGTTTATTTGGATAAGTGTGTCTGAACAATTACCCACCTTCGTAGGAGAGGAGAGCCCCACCGGTCTGAAAACACATTCAGGATGTCGTTGGAGGAGGAGCGCAAGCGCGCCAACATGGAAGCACATCTCTTCCGCATGATTGCGGCGAACCCGTCGACGCACGCTTCCGCGAACATCCGTGACGCACTACATCGCCACGGCAACCCCAAAAGCACCCTGAATGCGTTATTGTACTGTACGCGCAGGTCGCTGTATGCTAAACTCATTGCCAAATTTGGGCCGATTCACAAATAGGGACATATCTCACCAACAACACATGCAACTCCCCAAACCACAGTAATTACTGAGCCGATGTTAGTTAGCGCAGTACAAAGACGTGCGGAGACGTGTGCAGCGTGTGCAAACACGTCAGAACACGTCTAAACACGTCGGAACACTTGCAAGCCGATACGCTTGATTGGGGACACTGATTACTTGATACGGCGTAATCTGATTGTTTGTAGGCACGAGGCGGAGATGTTGATTGCTATGACCTGTGATAGGTTCTTGGTTGATTAATTTATACGGAGAATAGTAGCGTGCTTTGGTGTTTAGTTTATATTTAACTATCTGATGCCCGCGGCTTCGCCCGCGTGGATGTCGGTTATCGCTACCAAAAGTAATCATGAAATTTTGATCCCGTTCCCGCAACCCGTGGGAACTTATTCCAGGGATAAAAAGTAGCCCATGTCTTATTCCAGGCTACAAATTACCGCGTTATAATTGCCCATTTTTTAAAGTATTAAAATGGATATAGTATGTTATCCTTAAGAGATAGACATATGCCATCGCGGAATTTTCTGTACATCTTTATAAGATATATACAATTCCACCATTACCATTTAATATATCATTTTGGTAAATCTCAAAGAGTTCCAGGGAGCTTCCAGACGGCTTTTTTGTCCGATACTTCCAACAAATATCATTAGATTTTAGCCAATGTATACAAAGACTTGACAAATTATATATTAAAAACTTCCTCTTGAATTACTCTATCTATTAAAATACATCAAACATCGTCGCATCAAAATCCGTTGCGTAGTTTTAAAGATCTAAGCGTACATAGGGACAGACAGACGCGGCGGGGGACTTTGTTTTATATTAGATAGTGATAGTGACACAAGCCTTTTAAATAGTAACAAGTACAAAGCTAGTGTATCTTAAAAGGTTCTTCTGGTTTAACCTATAAAAATACAGAAGTTTTCACGGCCCCAAGTTCTTTATAGAAACTAAACCTAAATCCATGTTTCTCAAATTAAATTAAAAAAAAAACTTTTCAAGTTAACGTTTTAACTTACAAACCGTTTATTAATTCCCGTATTACAATTTCATGAAACCTTGAATAATTGCGCCATAACAAAATAAAATCAATCATAGAAAAACACTTTAAAGCACGAAGCGTAATCAGTGTTCACGTGCCACCGATCACTGCAGACGATTCCATTGACACAAGCACAGCCAAAGCGGGCACAAAGAAAATATACCGCGTGTGTACCAGCTCGGAAAATCTAACGACTTCACACAGAGCACGGAATACCGCGCGACTGGGTCTAAATACGGCAGTTCAGTCACGAGCACCTTATAAAAAAAGATGAAAGATGGGTTTGAAAATAAACTTAACCTAGCTTAACTTAGCTAGCATAAACGCACGCACGTGGCCTCCACGCCAAGCCACAATTTCACCGCAAATACCTACAGAAAGAATAGGACTTCGAAAACTATTTAATTGTTTATTTCGTGTTATAGCGCACCGCATTTTCTGTCACATAATTGTGTCGTTGGCGTACACGCGCTTGTTTGTCACGTATATGTGACACTGGCATTCAAAAGGTTAAGGTTTGGCCAGAACACCTTGGATAAAATTATGCTGTTCACAGTGCCTTGAAAATACGATTCTTTATGGCGATATGATATACCTAACTTGGATGTAGCACTCGCTGGCCGCGGCAGTAACCTCGTTTTGACGTGAATAACTATCTTTGTGATTTTGACAGACTTGTAAACAAACCAATAGCAGCTTTATTTTAACTAGAATTAAGCTCACTATGACTTTGATTTTAACGACAAATTATCCTTTATTAATTCCTCTAAAATAATCGAGGAAGGACTATAAACGGCTATGCTTGATTTGTATGACAAGAATTAACAATGTCCGTCTAGCAGCGGCATCTCCGTGCTCTGTGCTTCCTCACAAGGGCGGGCAATATACGTGCCACTGTTCCAACAAAATACAGACTGGCAAACTTTAAAATGGAAGAGAAATATTAAAAAAAAATTGCAGATGGAGAATGAGGTATCCTACGTCAAGAAACGAATATGTAGTCTTTGTACGGCGATTAAGGTTGGTTTTCATTTGATCCACAAGTGTCTGCAAGTACACACGGATCGGCTAATTACTGTCTTTTGTATAATTTTTCCGAGTCAGTTGCGCGAGCGAATCTGCTACGACGTAGCAGTTGTCGTAGCAGGCTACTACGCCGTAGCAAGAATATCGTAGGCACTACGAAAACATTTTTGTCTTGTAATAGGTATAGCCTTTCAAGGGCTACGTTTCATGTAATGTTGTTTGACTCTTAGAGTATCTAATGCGTCTAAGGAAATTAAAAAAACCCTTTTATGTAATTAAAAACCGGCCAAGAGCGTGTCGGGCCACGCTCAGTGTAGTTGTTCCGTAGTTTCCCGTCCGTCACAATAAGTGTTCCCACTTATGAGTTTAAAGGTGGGTATCCATTATGTAAAAGGGCTTGCATATACGAATATACTACAAACTTAGTCCAGAAATTATTTTGTACAACTTTTTGTCTTTTTTGTACAAAAACTGTTGTTTCCATCAAGTTCAAAATGATTTTCCTAGAAAGTCCTTATAAAGTTCTACTTTTCAGATTTTTTTCATATTTTCTAAACTTATGGTTCAAAAGTTAGTGGGGGCCCCGACACATTGTTTTTTACTTTTGGAGCGATTATTTCCGAAATTATTGACATTATCAAAAAATGATTTTAGGAAACCCCTATTCATTTAAATACCTTTCCAACAATATATCACACGTTAGGGTTGAAAATAAAAAAAATCACTTCCCACTTTACATGTAAGGGGGCTACCCTAATAAAACATTTTATTTCCGATTTTTATTTTATCACTTTGTCGGCGTGATTGATATACATATTGGTACCATTAATTTCAGCTTTCTAGTGCTAACGGTCAGAAATTAATCGAGGACGGACAGACGGACGGACGGACGGACAGACATGGCGAAACTATAAGGGTTCCTAGTTGACTACGGACCCCTAAAAATCTCGTATTAGGTACTACGTCCACACTAACATAACATGTTTTTATAGAGAGATTAGTAGTTTTGTATCCGCACCTTTTATTTACCCACCTGTTACTAACAAATTCTTCTAATCTATCCCACACCTACAATCAGGCTTTCAGCACTAAATAAACACCTCCTCAGAGGCTGAGAACACCTTTTATTTCTCGTTGGTTTTCCCGTTATTTACATGAGGAGGGCAAACGTCTCGGGCTAATCGCTGCGTGATCGGCTGATTGCTGATTACGCTTCGTCCGTCTTTCGACGTGATTAGTAGATTATATTGAAAGGTTTCTTTTTAATCTTGTTATAGAAAACAACAAGATTATATGATATTTCTGTAACTGTTGAAAATATTATTCTCCCTTGATATCTCTTTTTCTTTATCTATAATTATTGTCAGGAAACGACTTTTATTTTTTACCCGACTGCGCGACGCAAAGGAGGGTAATGTGTTTATCAGTCTATGTATGTATGTTTGTTTCTATGTGGCGTTCTAGAGACCAAATTCGTAGGCCTATTTTGATAATTCTTACGTCAATCGATTCGTTTTAACCTTGCGAGTGTCACTAAAGACATAACAGTAATCAAAATTCACCACAGCGACAACCAGACGCCATATTGTCAAAATGAAAAAAAAAGTTGACGAACTATGTCAAGTGGGGTGTCGTTGAATAGGTATTTTAAAATCATCTTTAGGTTCCTTATATCATTTTTCATTATAAATAATAGTTTAGGATATATAACGATTTAAAGTTGTTTAACAAAGCAATCATTCTCGCTAATTCTTACTTATTGATTTATCGGTTTAGGATCACGAGTTATGTAACGAAGAAATCTGAATGTTACCCATGGTCTTGTTAACGGAGCAATGGGTGTTATAAGGACAATTGAGTGGCCAGCTCTTCGGAGGGACCAATTGGAACCCGGAGAATTGCCAATGGCTGTTTATATAGAATTTGACGACAAAGCAATTAAAAACAATGTTCCTGGAGTAGGAGCCAGAATCGAACCATCGACGACAGAATTCGATGCACTTCGTGGACAGGGTAAAATAGAGCGAAGAATGTTGCCATTGATATTGTGCTGGGGTGTAACTGTACACAAGCTCCAAGGAACTACTTTGGACCGAGCTGTGGTTGATTTAAGTTCACGCATTTTTGCTAAAGGTCAAGCATATGTAGCTTTGAGCCGAGTTAGGTCTCTAGAGGGACTAATCATCAGTAGTTTAGACCACCGCAAGTTACTTAATAATCCCCACGATATTAACTCCCTCAATGATATGACTAGATTGCGAAATTTACCATCTTATAACGAAGTCAATGAATCGTAACTAAAAGTATAAAATAAAAAATAATAATTGAAAGAAAAACAAAAAACCCGACTGCGTAAAAACTAATTTTAAAAAATACGTGAAAAAATTAACTTAAATAAAAACTAAAAAGAAAGAAACAAGCCCAGTAGTTTTGAATTCTGTTAAGTAATACTAAATAACTACACACACAGTCACAGTCGGGGCCCATTTAAATTTTACCAATGAAATCTTCCCAAGGGGCCCCGTCTGTGAGTCGTTCTGTTCTGCATTAGAATTTATGATTTGTTTTGTGTGTATCGATTATAAAACTATTTCAATTGTGTAGTTATTTAGTATTACTTAACAGAATTCTAAACTACTGGGCTTGTTTCTCTCTTTTTAGTTTTTATTTAAGTTAATTCTTTCACGTATTTTTTAAAATTAGTTTTTACGCAGTCGGATTTTTTGTTTTTCCTTCAATTTTTTTTTTTTTTGTTTTGATGTGCTTTTTACTGCAGCACACAATGTGACGGTCGCAAAACATTGTACTTATCCATGCAACAGTACAGAGGTGTTCAGTCATAGCATTTAAAACTTGAATTCGTAATAATTCGTAAAAAGAGGTGCAACTTTGACCTTCAATATCTCTGTAACCAAAAGATTCCCAAGTAATTTCCAGTACCAATAAAAACCTGTAAAAATTATGGCAATGACGAGTACAATAAATGGCTGTCTTCGTTAATGGTGTTTTTGCATCTGTTATAAAACAGTTAAGAACGCACGCAATACCCTCAAATACTGAACTGACGATAAAAACATCGCATTTCCAAGAAAAGTCGTTTCTTCGAAGTTTTTGAGAGCATCCCTATAGATACTCAGTCTCGAAAACTCGATCTAGAGCGGGTCGAGTGGGGAGTTGGAGTTTGCATGCAAATTAGGTCACAGGCAACACCTAGTCCAAATGCATAGATACTATTGGTAACAAAATGATCTTTAACTATTGGCTTGTCTTTATTAACGTATTTTATTAAGTAGGGACAAGAAACAATACATACAATAATATAGTTTTCACTACTAACGATTTATACTACGTACTAAACTTAATGATTAAAGTCTATACTTAATTATACATAAACGAAAGGACACTTACTTAGGCTGGCAGCACTGAAATATGGAATGTCAATGCTAATTTTTTTACATTATATTTTTAGCGTGATTTCGTAACATGTCTGAAATTCATCAGTTATTTTATAACGGGCGCCTTTAACAGATCTCCAGTCCTTATACCAGTTTATTTGTGGTCGGTACAGCATATTTTCTTCTTTATTCACACTTCTCTAGTTCCCTAATCATCGTCATCTCAGTAGACACCGCCTTTATAGCCATTTCAACATTTTCTTTAAATTACAACCCAATTTTTCAACATACCTTATTCAAACGAGTCCTTAGGATATTATCATGCAGGGAACTAAGAAGCAAATTGAAACTTGTCGTTGCAGCTGCTCCACAGCCCCCACACCCCTAGTCCTTGGGGTAAGTCCTCACAAGCGGAGCATTCGATTACAATCCTACTTTCTGGAATGGAGAACGTGGATAGCATAGTGTGTTTGTAGCTGTAAACCGAATGCATGTGTAGTTGATTTGTTTCGGTATCAGATTGACGCGAACTGGATTGGACTTTTTATGTTATGAAATTGTTAACGACTCGCCAGTCTAACATAATCCTAAGAATGTAATTCTTTCATTCACATTAGCATTATTTAAGACTAGCTGACTTCCCGCGGTTTCACCCGCGTAGTTCCCGTTCCCGTGGGAGTACGGGGATAAAATATAGCCTATGTTACTCGTGGATAATGTAGCTTTCGAATGGTGAAAGAATTTTTTAAATCGGTCCAGTAGTTTTTGAGCCTATTCATTACAAACAAACAAACAAACAAAGTTTTCCTCTTTATAATATTAGTATAGATATCTGAATATGCTTTCTAAATCACAGTATAGTCAGATCGATGCAATAAGTCGAGCAGGTTTTTTTTTTCTGTTAGTTGTCTGATTTTCTGTATATATGAGTCCCAAAAAACAATTGTTTTTTTGTTTGTATAACCAACAAGCTAACAGAATTCCATCTTAAACTTAGAAAAGACGTCACTATCATCTTCAATGTCGTTATTTATTTACACGACAAAGGCGGTTCCCAAAGCTGCTGCAAAACAGGTATTAAGGAATGCCTAACTTCTTAAGTGGCAATTTAGGCGATGTTCAAGTTTTAGTGCAAGAGAAAATTATCGCAGTTTGCTAAACTTGCCTCAAAATTAGCACAAGTTTGTTGTACTTACAAACTTGTCCACAATGTGCAAGATGCTTGGTTGTGAAACGGTTTATAGCCGTCATTATATGGTAATGTGAGATATTGTCATCTTTTACACATATTTTGTCACACAATCACTGAACTGTGCTGGAATTAGATAAAGGCGCGAACATTCCTCATTGTCTGCCTAGCCTTTTCCCAATCATGCTGGTGTCGGCTTCCAGTCTAACCAGATATAGCAGACCAGTATGTTACATGGAGCGACTGCCTATCTGACCACCACATACATTACTGAAATGCCAAAAAAAAAAATCCTTCATATTTACTTTGCCAAACTCATTTATAATAATTATATTTCACCTAACTCGAAACATCCCCTAAACAGCTCACTTACCAGTACCGCTGTCAAAACATTGAAAGTAAAACCACCTTCTAAAAACTTTGTAATACACGTGTCATCAATTAAGCCAACCCAAATACCAGCAGTCCTAATGCCAGAACTCAGATTTTTGATTATTAGGCAATCAACTTAAAGTATGCTTCATTAACTCACTTGATTCTAGTTGAGTTAAACTTGATAATTACGAACCGGCTGGCTGATATTTAATTATAAGACCACTTTTGACACAAAAGCAATTTTACAAGCTTTGAATTTTTCATTTTAATCATATTTTAAAGTAATTTTTACCCTTTTAATAAAATGTTTCTGGTTGAAATGTTGAGAATTTTTGGGCATGAATGAGCATACTTCAGTGAGAGGACCCTTTTAGTTTCTTGTTTCCGGCCCATTTGTTACGGAAATATGTTTCAAGTATTTGATAAATAATTATTCCTACAGCTATACCGTACAATATCGTCAATGGTGTTCTGACATGTCCGTTTTGTGCTCGGAGTTTTTCGGCCAAAGTTGCTGAATATGCCACTTGAGAGCACATGAAAGGGCAGCACACCAAAGCTCTCGACGAATGCAGTCGCTGCGGCTGAAAGCGGTTAGATGGTGATGATGCCATCTAGCCAATTTTATCATCATCAATTACTTCTGAATAATGATAAAGGGTTATCAGTCTTCGTGGGTGACAGGTATATTCCGTTACAAACTGCGATCGGAAAGTATAGGTGTACATTTTTGATACCCACACCACAAGTCCAAAAGTTCAAGCTCAAGGTTTGCCAACGTGCAATGGAGCGCAGCATTCTAGCCGTCAAACTTACCGACCATGTACGCAACACCACACTGCGCTCCGAAACACAAATCGCTGATGTTGCTCAAAAAGCCGCTAAGCTAAAGTGGGACTGGGCTGGCCATGTCTGCCGTATGCCCGATGAGCTGTGGGCCAAAATAACCACGATGTGGAGCCCTGATACAGCCAGAAGGCGTCGCGGTAGACCTCGCAGGAGATGGTGGGACGAGCTGGACAAAACCAACGACCAGTGGCCCACATTAGCCCTTTTTTTTTTTTATGATCGAAGAATTTGGAAGTCATTGGGAGAGGCATTTGCCCAGCAGTGGGATGACACAGGCTAACAGTAACAGTACAAGTATTGGCTACCTGCGAATATTGTCAATCCACCACAACAAGTTTTCCAAAACGTCCAACTGGTTTTACATAAACACAACACCACGGCTATACTCCGCGAAATATTAGACAGAGGTGTGCCTATAATGCTCCCACATTTCACCATGCTGTTATGTTCAAGTCCGAGGTAACAAAGGCACGAGCCTATTGCCATCAACCGGACACAATATCTAAATCCCGGCTACTACTGAGAAATTCCTGAATAGGAAAACTCAATATCACTTTGCCAACCTTTGAATCCAACCCAGAACCTCATGATGAACTGATATTATTCTCTTGATATCAATTGTGAGCAGTTATCGCAATAATATTATCCAATTAATATCTCCAAATTACTAATTAAGATTAATTAGTATCTGTTTTATAGCTACACTGAATGTTGCGTATCCATCATAGGAGATAATTGAATTACTAATTTAGGCTCAGTTGATTGAATTCAGGTAATGTGGTTTCACTGTGACTGGTTGTGTCATGCACTCGCGGTTGGTAGGTAGATATACTAATGTATGCGCTATTTAAATAATTTGTATATTGTACTTACTTTAAACGTACTACTTTTAAACCAGTTTTATTCAACTCTATTATTATAATTATAATTTTAGTCAACCAAGGATTCTGTAAAATAAATTCAGTAACTCTACGCAAAAATTATTACTGGGAAACGATTTTTTTTTTTTGGAGTGAAAAATCACGTTTTACGGTACGGACTTAAGAGTACGCAGGATGCTCGGTCGAACTCAACGGTAGGCGTGGCCTAAACGTTTGCTATTTCATCAAGCGGCGCGCGAGAAAGGGATAGCGCCAGCGATGAAGAGTACGAAACTATTGCGCACACACAGAAACGATCGCGTCTCTATACCGTATCCGTCGTGCCGCACACTTGCGCAAGCTCATTGACCGACGGCCTGTTGGTCTAGTGGTTAGTGACCCTGACTGCTATGCCGGAGGTCGTGGGTTCGATTCCCACCCAGGACAAATGTTTGTGTGATGAGCACGATCATTTTGTTCTGTGTCTGGGTGTAATTTATCTATAATATGTATGTATTTAGAAATATATAAGTATGTTTATCAGTTGTCTAGTACCCATAACACAGGCTCTGCTTAGCTTGGGACTAGATGGCGTTGTGTGATAGTTGTGGAATATTATTATTATCCATTGGTAACCATAACGAAGTTGATAACGCGCAAGTAAATCATGTATTTTTAATTATGGTACCTATAAGGTGTAGTGTAGCCAAATGAAATGACGGCTCGGTCCAACCCAGTCAACAGTAAAAAAAACAATAACGAAATAATAACAACAAAAACTTTACAGAATGATACCTAACAAACTATAATATGCTCGACTGTCCGATCAGGATCACACGCGTTTGTGTTCTGTACAGACAGACGTTTCTAACACAGTGAATTCATTGAGCTGCGGGTGAAAGACTGAGCGCACGGAGCACTCTATCTCTTACACCTCGTCTGCCGCTTCGCCATCGATCGTCGATACCTAAAAATGTGTTTCTTCGCACCTAGATCACATATTACCCTAGATACCTATACGGCGCGGTGCAATTCCGAGCCACCAATTCATTTGGCTATACCTATGCTTATATACATAAACTCACGACTTTTCCCCGTAGGAGTAGGCAGAAAGTAAGATCGCCACCTACTACGATTACATAATAATTGTTTTGCCTCGTCCACGTTCATACCTACATCAAGTCTTGAAGAACGCCGCGCGTCGCAGCGCGCCGCGCCGCCGCGCCGGCGCCGCCCGGTTGCGTTTATTACGATAGGTACCTTCTAGTGATGTTGCGAATGTCTGATTTTTGACATTTGCGAATGCGGATGCGAATACTTATTCAATTTCAATATTCGCGAATGAGAATGCGAATATTGACTTTCAAATAAAACGTACGCAAAATGATAGATAGGTTTGACATAATTATCATGTCAGACATATTTAAAAAGAACATAATACCGAATATTCACACCGACTATACTTACGGAGACATAATGCCGCTGCAATAACTTTTGCCCGTCGCGAGTCTGATAAAAGTAATAAAATGCTAGGTTTGGTAAGAAGGGACTGTATTATGGTTCCTAGCTTTGTCACTGACATATGACGGGGCCCCCCTGTAGGGGGCCGAAGCCTGCCGGGGTCGCGGGACTTATCTCATTACCGTGACCCCGGAACGTAAAGGGCTATTGAAGGACACCGTGAATTTTAGTCAGTACAAGTCTGACAGTCCCTCCGGCCCTGCCCGGGATAGGAGGACTCATTTGATGATTATTTTTACCACGAAAAAAAAAAAAAAAAAAGTGTGTGTGTGCGTAAAATAATACAATTTATCTCTCGTTTAGAATCCTACGAAAGTTTATAAACTGACTAGGAAATTTATAAACGCGCGGATCTTATTATATTCTGGTGACATATACACACGGATCCACATCAAGCTATTCAAAACCAGTTTATCATGGTCTCGCTTAGTATGATCTTTCCGCACATTCAACGGTCAGTTTATACTGGTTATACATAGCTTATTGTGTAGCCGTGTGTAAACAAAGTTGGAAGAAGAAGCCAGGACGGGTCGCTAGTATTGTATAATTATCGTTGTAAAAAAACTTTTTGTAAAAACGGGAACCGACTTCAAAAACAGACACAAAAAGAAATCGGTGGCTGTGTTTTTTATTTTCTCGACTTTTGCCACCGACATCCGAAAGAAAAGTTGTTTTACGTTTTTTGTGTCTGTTTTTGAAGTCGGCTCCCTTTTTAAACGACTTAAAAAAAAGTAGGTTCTCAATTCGACGATTATCTCGCGTTTGGCTGAACCGATTTTGATGCGGTTTAGTTCAGAATAGTGTTTGTCACATTCCGGAGAAGGTTTTAGTATATAACAATAATGTATATCCCATGACGTTGCTCGCAGGGATCCGTTTTTACCCATTGGTAGTGCTAAAGTCAATGAACTCAACACAGTATGCACTGCAAGTATTAAATAATAAAAACACTTCACTGACGTCAACTCAAGGTCAACTGTAAAACGCGAAGTAAATCGTTCAATTTAATCCAATACCTACAGAGTCCAAAATTCAATGCCAGGGGTCAATAAGATAAGGCGAAACCAAAACAATACACGCGCGAATACTTATGATAATGCGATAACAATAATAAGATGCAAAAGATAAAATTTGCACAGGTAACGGAAGTCGACATACACGGCACGCACAACCTCATTACGCAATTGCAGTTGACAACTACAACTGGCGAAAGCGAAATATTAAGAAAAAAATACCCCCCGCGCGTTTGCGTCGCTCCGCCCGCGCGCCCACTTCTCGCGGCCCCCGCGGGGGATGTGTGTTGAAGTGAAATGCACAATCATTGTTGTTAGAAACGGGCGCGTAAAAATTTATGAGTAGGCTTCTAGAATATGTGTTCTTGTGACAAAATAACTGAATTTTTTGATTCGAGGTAAAATTATATAAATTCTTGAATAAATAAACTACGCCTGTACCAATTTGGTTTTAGAGATTTCATACTCCTTCTGTTATTTAATTACGTCCAAAGTTGCGTTAAATTACGGGTTAAAATATGGAACTTTTGAGGCTGATAACTTTAAAATGACTAAATATTTTTAAATTCTGTTTTGGTACATGCATAGATCTTATCAAGACAAAACAGTATTATGCTCGTCTTGGAACAAAAAATGTCAAACAATGGAGTAATCATGCTAAAAAAATTGTATGGAGAAATGCGTGGGTTGTGTAGCCTTAATGTAATGCACTCAAAACGTTGTGCTGATGAATGCATTGAATAGTACGGGGGTTACGAAGGTATTTAAAGTGAAGTTTTAACACTAAAAACTTGAAACTTTGTTTTTTTTTTCAAAATCCTTCTGAATTGTGATTCTAAGTTCGTTTGCAAAACATTGAAGTTCCGATTAACCTACAAGTATTGGAGGCATGTAGGTAACTTGAGTGGAGTTCGATCGCAGTACATTGCATCGCAGCTTTTCTTGGAAATACTTCCTTTATAATCCTAGTGGTTATTGAGGGGCCCATGTTTATTTAGGGTTCCTTCTATCTGGCAGAATCTTGATGCTCTGAAATTTATTTGGCATAACACACTTGGCATAATCTTCTTTAAACGAATAAGGCATAAAAATGATCTAATATAGTTATTGTTTGGCCGAATGTTTGTATTTCCGAATTTACAATGGCATACTTTTAAGATGGCAGAATTTTATTTCGCATAATTACCTTTGGCAATGTTCAAATTTCGCACAATTTCACTTCGCATATTACGAAGATGGCAGAATTTCATTTGGCATTATTGCCATTTCTATGAAATTGCATTTTAACCAAACATTTAAATATTGTCTTAAAAAGTCAATATGATGGGCTACAAAACTTAGTGACAGAAACGAATCGCTCCAAAACCAACTTTACGTAGTCTTGTCTGCCCTACCCCTAGAGTGTAATTTAAAATCGCGTAGGCGCGGAGGGGCGAGGCGGCCCGCGAGTTGAGAAGCAGGTTATTGTAACACTCGCCGCCGCTGCTGAGGCTGGCCGGCCAAGCCGGCCAGCAAGCCGAAGCTGCGGTGGTGAGCGTTAAACACATCTGCGACGATAAGCTCGCGTGGGACCGTCGGAGCCCCGCAGCGCCGGAGCCGTGACAGAAACCATGCCTGCTGCATGTTGCATGCTTGCTTGCATGCTGCATGCTTGCTTGCATGCTGCATGCTTGCTTGCATGCTGCATGCTTGCTTGCATGCTGCATGCTTGCTTGCATGCTGCATGCTTGCTTGCATGCTACATGCTTGCTGCATGAATGGTGTATGCTGGTTTGCATGTTTGCATATTGTATGCTGGTTTGCATGTTTGCATATTGTATGCTGGTTTGCATGTTTGCATACTGCATGCTTGTTTGCATACTGCATGCTTCCTGCATGCAAGATGTATGCTTGTTTGCATGTTTGCCTCCTGCTTACAGGAAAATAAAAACCACATGTTCACAATCAACTGTTTTAATGAATTTTCTGTGATGTGGATGTGATAGATGAGTATTTCCATTGTTATGCATAAGAAATGTATGCCAAAAGATTATTCTAACTGTAAACTTTCTGAGATATGATAGTTCTGCTTTTAGTGACTATCGATATAAAATTTATGCCAAAAGATGATTCTGGCTGTGAACTTTCTGCGCTTAGATGGTTCTACTTTAAATTTTTATGCACATGAAATTTATGCCTAAAGATGATTCCGACTTACAAAATTATGAGTTTTGAATGTATGATAAATGAGTGCCTGCCAAACAATTTTCTGCGAAATGAAGTTTATGCTATCCGCTGTTATGCAAAGTAATATTATGACATAAAAAGTTCTGCTATAAAGGGTGGACCCGTTTATTTATGGACCAATATAATGAAACAAACAACTAATACCTTTTTTTTTTCGGATGGGAATTCATCACATGACTCCTCCCGCTCTGGGCGGAGCAGGAGGGAGTGTCAGACTTTTACTGACTAAAACCCATCCATGTTCCTTCATCGCCCTTTGTGGGCCACGGTATCTCTTTCGAATAGTCCCACAACCCCCGGCAGGCATCGGCCCTTGCGGACCCCTTCTTATTGCTGACTCTCTTTGAGGCGCGCGTGGAACACGAACGCGCCGTCGACACGGCCTGTCGTCATGAGACGGACGGACGGCGAGCTAGCCCATAGCCCACCGTCCACAGGCCCGCGCCTACGGTGGCCGGAGGCCACGTGGTGGCCCCCGACGCCCTGGGCGTCTCCCGCGGCGGCCGGGACGCTGAGAGATTCTCTCCCTCTCTCGTTCTGCCACCTCCTTCTCTAGCATTACTGCTTCGCAGAAGGAGGTGACGGCGTCCCATTCCGTTTCGCTCCGGACCATGGCTTGCACCAGGGCCGGACGCGAGAGGTTGACCCGGGCGTTTCCTCCCGCCCGATTCGGTGCAGGAACCTCCCGAAACAACCGTGTCCGGTGAGGACCTGCGTCAGGTGGAAGGTGAGGACGCCGTGGCGTCTCTCAAGCCACTCCTCAAAGAGGGGACTTATCGCCACTATTGTGGCGTGCCCTGCACGGGGTTGCGACAGTCGCTCTCTCCATGTCGCCATAAGATCCCGCCGGAAGTCTGTCCGCTGAGCGACAATTTGCCGCGGCAGCGGAGTTTCCCCCCAGCGTAGCGCCTCCACGCGCCATTAATAAAGGCGCGCGAGGACTATCGCCTCCAGATCCCATGGCGGCAATCCGGCAAGGAGGCTCGCCGCCTCGCGGGCGATCGTGCGGTACCCACGGGCCAGCCTTACGGCTACCACCTTTTGGGGCGCGTTCAGATAATGGGCTGCACGCAGCCTCAAGGAACGCGCCCACACCGGGGCCCCGTAAAGGGCCATGGACCGCACGACTCCCACGTAGAGCCTTCGGCAGGAGGCGTTTGGCCCCCCCAGGTTGGACAGGAGCCGCCTGAAGGCAGCCTCGGTCCGTTCCAGTTTGGGGGCCAAACGTTGGAAATGTACCACGAAGTTCCACCGGCTGTCGAGGACAAGTCCCAGGTACTTCAGCGTCGACTCGACGCCGATGGATACCCCTCCTACCGTCAGTGAGGATCCTGGAGGTGGCGCATTCCGAGGCCCATGAAAGCACATGGCCTCGGACTTGTGCAATGCCACCTCGAGACCTAATTGCCGGATCCTCTCAACGACTATCGCAACCCCGCGTCTCAAAATTTCGGCCGCCACCTCGTGCGACCCCCCCTGTGCCAGCACCAGTGTGTCGTCTGCATAGCAAACCACGCTGACGCCGCTAGGGAGGTCGGCGCGCAGCACCCAGTCGTAACCGATGTTCCACAAGGACGGCCCTAGGACCGATCCCTGCGGAACACCGCATGACATCTCTCGCCGGTTCCATTCTCCGCTGCGACCGGGGTAGATGACGGCTTTATCCGTCAGATAGTCCCCGACCACACGACGAAGGTAGGTCGGCACCCGGTGATACCGGAGTGCCTCCCTTATGCAGCTCCAGGGCATGGAGTTGAAGGCGTTGGCGATGTCGAGAGACACCGCCAAGACAACCCCACCCCTGGACACCGCATCCCCCGTCGTGAGGGCTCTCACGCGCAAGATGGCGTCCACCGTAGAGCGCCCCAACAACTAATACCTTAATGACACACACAACAATAAAACCGACCTAACAAATCTATAAAATAAATTCCCCATGACAGTTTACTATCACAAATTATTACCAGACACTATCGGTGTTACAGCCCGCCAGGGATCACTAAAATGTTCGTTCTAATTTATTAGGACACACGGTAGAGGCACCGCCAAGTACACGCAAAAAATACGGCCCCACCGACCCAAGTTTAGTTTCCCGAGCCGTCGTATCTTTGCGCGATCCCATATCTTTTCGTAACTTAACTATTACGCACATTGTTCGTATGTTAGTTTATGTAAGGGATAAGTAGGCGATGAAAAGAGAAAGGTATTATATGTTATGTTTAGTACGTTTGAATAATATTATGTTGAAAACATAAGAACGGTATTGAAAAAAGTCTTTCACCTACAGTTTTATCCTTGGACCTAAGTTCAAGCTTTAATAAATATTGATACACGATGAAATGAACTTTAATCTATTTTCTTACTTGCTGTGTTTTTATTACAGCTTTAATGAAATTCCACCTTGATTCTCGAAGGAGGTGAGTACAAGCATCGTTCGATTTGCCTGTAATATTAAAGTTATATACCATTTACGCTAAACAAGTCCAGACTCCAGAGAGGAGTGACTTATCATTTTCTGCCCTTTTCCCACATAACAACACCCACAACAACAGCCCATTACGTCCACAGCTAGACATAAGCCTCTCCCATGATGGCCTCCCATCATGGGAGAGGCTCCACGTACGGCATTTGCCGTAATCTTCACGCTTGGCAGGCGGATTGGAGATCGCAGTGATGAAAGACTAACATAAAAAGCTGTTGCCCATTCTCAGGTCTACGGAGGCGCAAGGTATTCTGCCTCAGACATTAGTCGCCTTATACGACACCCGTGAGTGTAATGGGTTGGTTCTATTCTACTCTGCCGGATACCACACGGCTAGCATATCTATTTCATAGCTATTTCCACTTTAACTTGAGGTTAACTTGAGGTTAATTATAGGTTACCTCGCAACACTTCCTTAAATTCTCCCCTGTCAGCCATCACGCTACCGTTTACTCCCTTTAATCCATCCATATTGCCTTAGACTGGTTCTATTCTTTCTTTATCGTGTGGTTATAGTACCTAACCTGGTGTCAAAGTTTCATGCCGCCTATTATGGGCCTCCGACTTGGCTTTACATACCGTCTAAAAATATCTCTCAGGCATGCTGGTTTCCTCACGATGTTTTCCTTCACCGAAGCAACTGATAATTATACAATACGCACATTAATCCGAAAAATCCAAGGTGCAGTGTCTTGGGTTCAAACTTGAGACCTATGACTTATTCAATTATAACTTACTTAAATGAATGGAATCTTTCTCAATTAACTACTAACGACCCGCAAATTCACTCGTTATGGCTAATAAATAGATATCAGGACGAAACGTTTAGCATTGTAATTGGATTCTAAATGTCATCATAAATTCATGAAAACGAGAAAACCAGAATAGGGAAAATGTATTATGAAATATAATCAAAATTAATTCTCAATCATTTTCCGAATAATCGTTGTTCGTTTTATTTTTCTGGAAACACAATCAGGTTACATCACGTCACGGTGAATTAGGTTCAATTTTCTAAAACAATGCTAGGTATTTGAAGAAGTTCATTTTGGTACAAATAAATATCGCTGGACATTACACACTGCGCCATCTAGTAAGCAACGCTACAGCTAACACACACTAAGCAACGAGGCTTGTGTCGTGGACACCATATAGTTGATATACTACATAAATACTTTTTTCGTTTGTAAATACATCAATACATTCTTTAAATGAATATAGCATTAGTGCTATAAATGTTTACAAACATTGTACTGAGGAGGATCCATGTGTCACCGTGGAGAATTCTCAATTAGGGTCTATTAGTGATAGGGTCTTGTTGTCTGAGGATGGCACGGGAGTCTCCGGCCTCACTCCAAATATTAATTTAAACTAGAATGTGAGACAACAGAAGGTACCATTAACAATATTGTTAATCCTACCAACGTATCTTCTTGCACTCAATTAGTTAGTAAAAAAGGGCCTCAGCAGAACACTTTAAAATTATTCCACCAAAATATCCAAGGCATTTCTTCCAAATTATTAGAAATTGAATTGTTTTTAGAAAATAGTAAGTTTGACATTATTTGTTTTACTGAACATTGGCTAAAGGATTACCAAATGCTTATCAATTATGAGAACAATATGGTGGGTAGCTGCTTTAATCGTAAAACTATGCTTCGTGGAGGTTCCCTAATATTAATAAAAAAATGTTTTAAATATAAGCAACGTAATGATATAGTAGGTCTCTCGGTTGAACATTGCGTCGAACTGTCCTGTGTTGAGCTAGATAAGCATGTAATTGTGTGTGTGTATAGACCCCCAAACTATCAAAACTTTCCCTTATTTGAATCAATAATGGAAGATGTACTAGCAAAATTGGAAGCCAGGAATAAATCTACAATTATTTGTGGTGATTTCAATATCAATATTTTAGAAGAAAATTCAAATAGCAGTCGGTTATTAAATCTTTTTAAGTCATTTGACTTGACCAACACTTTTATAGAACCTACTAGAGTCACCCCATCTTCAGCTACTTGTATAGATAATGTTTTCTGCGATTGTGATTACATAGATAAAGCCATAGTAAATTGTCTACCGTCTGACCATAGCGGACAAACTGTAACTTTTAGATGTAATACACCATTGCAAAAAGTTCAGATAAAATATAGACCTATAACTTCTAGCAAATTAAATAGGTATAATATTTCCCTACAGAACAAGTTAGGTGTTATGAGCCATGACGATATTAATATAAATCAATTGTATGATCGTTTCTTTTCAATAGTTCACACGGAATTCAACAAAACTTTTGAAAAGAAGACAAAAAGTATTAGCCCTAAATTCATATTCAGTGATTGGGCAACTAGAGGTATCAGAAAAAGTAGGGAAAGACTATTTGAGCTTTATGGCCTTAAGCCTTTTATAAACACTGAAACTTTTAACAAGTATGTTGCTAAGTATTCAAAAATTTTTAGAAATACGTGCAAGGTTGCTAAAGCCCTGCACATTAGCAACAAGATCAAAACAGCAGAAAACAAAATAAAGACAGTTTGGAAGGTCATAAATAATGAGACTAACAGGAATAAAATACGTAACACTAGCTACACATTAGATTCAGCATGTGGTCCTAAAAGCTCTAATCTGGAAGTAGCTCAAGAATTTGTAAATTTCTTTACCGATATACCATTAAAAACTACAGAGGCTCTTAATTCCTCACCTGAAGTCTCAATTGGTTTATTAAAGGCGAATGTATCTGGCTGCACGGTTGAATTTCAATTTAAACACATAAACCCTATGATAGTTATTAAAGCTTTCCGGCAAATAAAAATAAAACTGACCGAAGATCTATGGGGAATGTCTATCAAAGTTTGTACATCCATACTTGAGACTATAGCCCCATACTTAGCTTTAATTTTTAATTTGTGTGTAGACCAAGGAGTTTTCCCTGATCTAATGAAATACAGTAAAGTGATACCTCTTTTCAAATCCGGGGACAGTAAAGATACTAATAATTATAGACCTGTATCCGTGTTGCCGGTTTTTAGCAAGGTGTTTGAAAAGGTAATGCTGAATCAAATGCTCAATCATTTTAACACCAACAAAATTTTAACCGATCAACAGTATGGTTTCACCAAGGGACGTTGTACGGCTGACGCCGGTGTAACCTTATTAAAGCACATATTTACTGCGTGGGAAGAGTCTCAAGATGCCATAGGAATATTTTGTGACCTTTCCAAAGCATTTGATTGCGTAAATCACGACACATTACTTTTGAAACTTGAGCATTACGGATTAGGTCAACTTGCACTTAGTTTGGTAAAATCATATTTGAGTGATAGACAACAACATGTTCAAATAAATGGTGTTAACTCACAGGGTTTAAAAGTAGTAATGGGGGTTCCGCAAGGCTCAATATTGGGTCCTTTCCTCTTTCTCGTGTATATAAATGATCTACCCTATTTATTGAAAAACCAACCTCAAAATATGGTGTTGTTTGCTGATGACACTTCCCTAATTTTTAAGATAAATAGACGGGCCCAAAATCTAGATGACGTGAATAACGCCCTACTTCAGGTCCATAATTGGTTCACAGCAAACAATTTAGTATTAAATGAAAAAAAAACTAAATGCATAAGATTTGCTTTACCCAATGTTAGAAGTAGTGATTGTGAAATAATATTGAATAAAGAGAAACTTGAATTCGTAGATAAAACGGTTTTCCTGGGGATTACGCTTGATTCAAGGCTACAATGGGGTTCTCATTTAACATCCCTTGCGGCGCGGCTAAGTTCAGCGGCATATGCTATTAGAAAAATTCGTCAATTTACTGATGTAGATACCGCTAGACTGGTCTATTTTAGTTACTTTCATAGTATAATGTCTTATGGCATTATGCTATGGGGACGGGCTGCAGATATTGAGTCTATATTTATTCTGCAAAAAAGAGCCATCAGAGCCATATATAATCTTCGTAGGCGCGATTCTCTAAGGGAACTGTTTAAGGATATTGGCATCATGACGGTACATTGTCAGTACATCTACGAAAACATAATGTACGTCAGAAAAAATCTGCACCTTTTTGGTAAAAGAGGTGATAGACATAATTACAGTACTAGAAATAGGGACCAACTCGTTCAGCCAGGCTTCAGACTCGCTAAAGTAGACTCATCTTTCATGGGGTACTGTTTGAGATGCTATAATAAAATTCCACAAAGTATTCTTGAACTGAATGAGACGAAATTTAAAACATGTATCAAACGCACACTATGTAAGCAAGCTTATTACAAGTTGGGCGATTATATCGCTGATAAAAATGCGTGGCTCAATGCTGGTCCTGCTCCACATGGACAGGGGCGCATAAATTGATAGCATTACATAGAATTGTTGGAGCTGCTGAAGATTGTACAACTATCTTTGAATTGTATAGAATCAATCTCTAGTATTATATAATCGCATAGCCCATATTGTGTGAGTACTATGTACTAGAAAGCTATCATTCACTGAAATCCTACGTTTTTATTTTTATTTCTTGACTTGAATGTGCCCTGGCGGTTGAGAGTATGTCATGCTCACTCTAATGTCTCGCTGATGGTGGCGCGTGTGTTGGATCATTTAGTTCCCTTCGAAATGGTTGAGCTGAATGGTGCTGATCCATGCGTCATGTTCGTGAACGGGCGCTGTCAGTTGCGACTGGTCATCTCTTAGTTGCCATGGCTTATTTGAATGTTTATTTATTAATTGTATTTTTTGTTTTTACTATGGACACTTTTAACGTGCACATCTTGCTACATTGTTCTCGCATAATATACCATCTTAACATGAATGATGTAACCAAGATTTTGTAACAACATTTTGATTTAAAAGAGTGTCCATGGAGTTTCTTGCCCGTTCTTCTCCATAGAGATCTACGCTAGGGAATGGGCAACTACAGTACTTTCACAGTTTTTATGTCTTGTGACTGTGACTGTAGCTACATTTAATTTTCATTTTTGTTTCGACAATTCAAAAGTGCCTGGAACTGGCCTACTTGAAATAAATGCTTTGATTTTGATTTTGATTTTGATACTTATTATACATATAAACATCCATGACTCGGAAACAAATGTCCATGCTCATCACACAAACATTTGCTCCGTCCGGGATTCGAACCCGGGACCCTAAGAACGTAAGGCAGCCTCACTACCGCTGCGCCATTCGGGTCGTCAAACAAATGGTTTAATTATTAGGTTACTGACACTATAAAGAGTTCGCCTGTTTTTTGTACTATAATATCTCCCGAGCCGATGGCTAACCTCTACCGCGGTTGGCCGCCATGACTGAATTCGGTCGGTTTACCATGATCTGATGAAATCACTATTACATTTTTAAATCTAAAGCAGTAATGTTTTAATATTACTCCACTTTCACCTTCTCCATCCTTTCCCCACACTAAAGAAGAATTAAAACAGTGCTAGTGTAAGACGCCACGTTAGGCCCCTGGCCAGGTACACACATACAAGTATTAAGTAGCAAACGCCACCTTTTCCCTTTTCACGACCGAAAAAGATAAAGCTTGTCACAACGTAAGCTCAGCATGTCTCGCCACCGGTTGCCTGTAATTAGAAGTATGTTCGGAACGATTTGAGACGGAAAGTCGAAAGTATGGGAATATTAATTTCACGTTCTGCGGGCTTCATAAAAAACTCTCAATATAAACCAAATTGATATTAAACTTTATCTCATCCACATCAAAGAAGGATATATTTTTCAATTAAGATTTTGGTAAATCTCAAATACTTATTAATTTATTCCATTCGAGAAATTACCGTATTCAAGGCTGCTTTCGACAACTTTTTGAATTGGATAATTAATTGTACCTAAAAGAAAGCATGTTTATAAGTAAGGAATTATACCTATTTATTTTTATAAGCACATTTCTTATTATAATAATTACATTTCGAAGGTCGGTAGAAACAACAATGTATTTAAAAATACTTATTATTAAGTTCATTCGAAACAAAAAGATAATATACAAATATAAATATAGATAGCTCTAAAGATTAACCAATTATCTCTATATTGTGTTTTTTTTTTCAAAGAAATTAAATTACTTTCTGTTTAGAGCAGTGATGGCCCAGTGGTGGCGGCCCCGACTTACGAGCAGTAAGTCGTGGGTTCGAACCCAGGCAGGCGCATTACTTTGTGTAATTTATTTCATAACCACTGCTCTCAAAACGGTGAAGGAAAACATCGTGAGGAAACCAGCATGTCCTAGAACCAAAAACTTCGAAGACATGTGACATCTACCAATCCGCACTGGGCCCGCGTGGTGGATTATAGCCCACTCCCTCTCTTAAAGAGGAGGCCTGTGTCCTAGCAGTGGGAACATCAATAGGCTGATGATGATGACTTTCTGTTTTAAATTATACCTAGTATTAGTTTCTAATTTTGCTATATTCTACTAATGAAACAAAAATGTTATTCTTCTAGTTCTTTATTTGTGATCAGTTCAAAATCGATGGCTTGTTTGCCATTCATCATCTACCTAGCATTTTCCCAACTATGTAAAGATCAGCTTCCAGTCTAACCGGATGCAGCTGAATACCAGTATTTTACATGGAGCCACTGCCTCCACAACCCAGGTACTGGATAAGACTAGGAGCCCGTAACGACTTTTAAATATCTACAACTGGCAGCCGGGAAGAATTACGATCTTCTTATTAGGGAGATAATAACTTACTTAGACTTGAGTGTAATTTTCTGACCGACTGATTGACACGTCCGTGACTACGTCCAGCACAGGACGCTACCGAAAGCGCCAAACTAGTCGCTCAGTTCTGGGCCGATACAATTTAGATTGCCATCGACACGCTAAGAAGAAGGACTGTTTTAGTCTTTCACGGTTTTTCACTACACTTAAAAGTACTTACGGGATAATATCCGTGATTTTCTTTTGTTTTGATTTTGATGAGTTCCCGATATTTCGAGGCTGAGAAAAAAAAAACAAAAGAAAATCACGGATATTATCCCGTAAGTACTTTAAGAAGAAGGAGGTTTTCAGCTGATATGCTGATGATAATGAATTTTCTAGTGGACAGTGCCTATGACCAGAAACCTTGACACGTTCTCTTCCTACCTTCAAATAAACTACGCTACATAACTATAAGTTACGCTCAGGAGCATACAAATTACAGATAACCTATACCGATACAATCATACTTACTACTTAATTAAACGAGCGGTCGTTTTGTTAATCGAAAATCGATGTAGTTTCTACATAAAACTAAAAACAAAGTAGTTTTATGTAACAACAACATCGGTGTTAGCGCAACAACATCATTGTTTGATGCCAGAATATTGTTTTTTTTTTATGGTTCCGTACCCAAAAGGTGCCAACAGAAACCTCAGGTTCCGCTGCCTGTCCGTCCGTCTACCACAGAGCCAGAGCTGTATATAACCATAATAGGTGGACATTATAAACATAACATTTTCACAGCGTGTCTATTACTATGGCCGTTTTAATAGATATTACATGAAATTTAAAAATTACCGGGGGCTTCGTACAAGAAAGAAGTCTTTTTCGACGTTTAGCTAGATCTTAATGGAAAAAATATAGTTTCTAAATATTGTATAGTGGTACGGCACCTTTCGTATGCGAGTCCGACTTGGCTGGTTGTTTTTTTTTTTTAGGCAGCCACGTTATGCATAAAATACTTAAGCAGGGCGTGAGAAGTAGCCTGCCGGGGCTGCGGGACTGTTCGAAAGAGATACCGTGGCCCCGGAACACAAAGGGCGATGAAGGAACATGGATGGGTTTTAGTCAGTAAAAGTCTGACACTCCCTCCTGCTCCGCCCAGAGCGGGAGGGGTTATTTGATGATTTCCCATCCGAAAAAAAAGGGGGGCGTGAGAAGTAGGTGCTCTTGCGTTATCTAGGTATATGTGTGAGTACTATGTACTAGAAAGCTATCATTCACTGGAAACCTACGTCTTTTCTTGACTTGAATGTGCCCTGGCGGTTTGGAGTATGTCATGCTCACTCTATTGTCTCGCTGATGGTGGCGCATGTGTCGGATCATTTAGTTCCCTTCAAAATGGTTGAGCTGGATGGTGCTGATCCATGCGTCATGTCCGTGAACGGGCGCTGTCAGTAGCGGATCGGGATCGGGAACGGGATCTCTTGGTTGCCATGGCTTATTTGAATGAATTATTTTGAATTGTATTTTTTTTTTGTTTGTGTGTTTTTGCTGTGGACACTTTTACCGTGCACGTCTTGCTACATTGTTCTCACATAATATACCATCTCAACGTGAATGATGTAACCAAGATTTTGTAACAATATTCTGATTTAAAAGAGTGTCCATGGAGTTTCTTGCCCATTCTTCTCCATAGAGATCTACGCTAGGGAATGGGCAACTACAGTACTTTCACAGTTTTTATGTCTTGTGACCAGTCACAAGACATAAAAACTGTGAAAGTACTGTAGTTGCCCACAAACTGCAAACACAACTGTTGCTGTAGTTGAAACAAAGATGAAAATTAAATGTAGCTACAGTCCCAGGACTGTAGCTACATTTAATTTTCATCTTTGTTTCGACAATTCAAAAGTGCCTGTAACTGGCTTACTTGAAATAAATGCTTTGATTTTGATTGATTTTGATTTTGTGGATCTAACTGTTTACAAACTGAAAGTTCTATTCACAATCAAGTTCGAATGCACAGTCAAGTACAGATGTGGCGCCCATCAAGCTCTACACTCTGCCTTTCTTTAATTGACTTTCAAGTTTAACGCTAAAGCATTAGGTTCAAGGTTGATTGGGAAAATTTGACAGTTTCGAGTAGCTTGATGTGCTGGCGTCTATACATAATCATTACCTTCACTTTTATTAAAACGCAAGAAAATTTATATAAAAATGCACAATCAACAAACACATGTCGGATTCTGTTAGATAAAGATAAAGATATACATATTTATTGCGTAACTGTGTACATCAAGCTCTTAATATTAAACATTACATTTCCAGTCTCAACAGTCCACCCAAGTCGGGTATGCAATAGTATTTTAAGCAATTAAGTTCCCAAAAACATTATTTCTTATCAAAAGACTCATGCAGATTATAAAATACATTATTAATTAACATTTTTTTCAATTTATTTTTAAACATAATTCCATTCAATTGCCTAATTGCCGGCGGTAAATGATTGTATACACGAATAGCAGTTACATAGGTACTTTTATAATACATCATATTGTTAATAACTGGTAAATTAATGTCATATTTATATTGTTTCCGAATGTTTCTCTTAGAATTTGATTTGAGATTAAAATATTGCATATTGTTTTTAACAAATAAACATAATTCGAGTATGTAAATACCAGTCAGTGTCAGGAAACCCTCCGTTTTGAAGACATTTCTTAATGATTCGGTACTATGCATGTTATATATTGTCTTAAGACATTTCTTTTGGAGAATGAATGTGGATTGTACGTTTTTCGAGTTCCCCCAATATATAACACCGTAAGTTAACAGTGGGTACACATTTCCAAAATACGCATTTCTTGTAACACTTGGATTTGTAGTTTCTGCCAGAACTGACAATGCGTAGCAAGCACTGGATATTCTTTTATTAATCTTTTCAATATGTGCCTTCCAGTTTAAATGTTGATCTATAGTAACTCCTAAGAAATTTGTGTCTTTTACTTCTTCAACCGCTGTATCAGACATATTTACATTCAATTTGGTAGGTTTACTTTTATAATTTCTAAATTGAATCAATTTGGTTTTTGAGACATTGACTTTTAAGTTTATTGACTGCAACCAATCAGTCACAGTTGTTAATGTTCTATTTATTTCAGTTTCATAAATGAGGTCATTGGAATATTCATTTGAAATAAATATAGTTGCGTCATCAGCGTACATTACGCAAAGATGGTCAATTATATTTGGAAGCTCGTTGATATATAATAAGAACAAGGGAGGTCCCAATATACTGCCTTGCGGTACGCCTAGTATTACGGACTCGAATTTAGATGTCACTACCTCCACCATTTTTGTACGGTCATTATATGTCTCAATGACAGTGCCTTGCATTCTGTTATTTAAATAATTCTCAATTAACTTAAGTGCTATACCTCTTATTCCTATACCTTCCAATTTTTCAAGCAAAATGTCATACTTTACAGAGTCAAATGCTTTTGACATATCAATGAAAAGAGCAGCACATTGCTTTTTATCATTGATTTTATCCCAAATGGAATTGAATAATTTGTATATTGCTAAAGATGTAGTTTTATTTTTTTGGAATCCAAATTGGTTAACATTTAAAATATTATTTACATTTAAGAAGTTTGTGATTCTAGCATAGATGACCTTTTCAAAAATCTTCGAGAAAGGAGAATGCCCATTTTTCTACTGACCGCCGTTGCGCATCAAAACTTTTTGTATGATAGCATAAATTGAATATAAAAGAGGGGTGATGTCGTACTTTCTAAGGAAAGAAAAAAAATCCATTTATTTTGTGGGGGTGTTAGTTGTTCTTTGATTTTCTGTTCAGTTTTGAGGTTAGTTTTGTAACGAACCTTCCACTAAAAGCAGCAGCCCATTACAACAGTATGACTTGAATTGACATAAGACACGAACAGTACGCAATGATAAGTTATTTATAAGCACAACAAACTCAACAACTATCGATGCACAAGTGAAAACAAAAGTTCGGTGTTGTTTTGTTTGTTTGACAAATTGACAGAGACCGTTCATATATCACATTGTGATAGTGTTACCAACAGTCAATATAAATCACTCTGACTGTCAACTAAAGAAAGATTTTTAATTAGCAAAGTAATATTATATAGGATGTGAACTAAGAAAATATGTTATTTCAATTGTGCTAATTAAAAATATAAATAACGAGGATAAAGTCATAGTTGAATTTATTTTTAAAACTGAGTGACGGATTATGTCCCAGGTTTTAATAAAATGGCAACATTGATTTTACCGTAATACGCCATTTTAAAAAGTAAGCAATAAAATCCAATACTGTAGCTAATAAAATACAAAATAGTAACCCCACATACGATTTCGTTCAAGTGAATTAAGAGAAGTTAAAAAAATATTTTATAATTTATGAGCTTATTTTTATGGCCATACTCTTTTACTATAAAGCGACTCTGATTGTGGTCAATGTCCTTTGGCAACAATGCAACTGGTCTGTAGTTATTTATATCGTGCCGTGATCCTTTCTTATATATCGGCTTTATGAGAGCTATCTTTAGGGTATCGGGAAAATTACCCGTTTCTAACATAAGATTTAGAATATGTACCAGTGGATCAACAATAAATGGGATGCTTTCCTTGATAACTCTAATGGGAATATTGTCGTGACCGCAACTAGTTTTATTTTTTAATTTTAGAACTATATTTATTATTTCGTTTCTGTCCACTGGGTAAAAAAAAACACTGCTTGAATTAGAAATTGTTTGTGATTTGTAATTGTTATTGACCGCTGTCGTAGTATTGACTTTTTGGTTAATGTAGAAGTTGTTAAGAATACTAGCCAATTTTACAGGAGATTTTATTACATTGTTATTGTGCAGGATGTAGTCTATTGTGGGCTGAAGAACATTTGCAGTTTGGGTTTGTCGTTTAATTAATGCCCATGTGGCCTTAGTTTTATTGGTACTGCATGAGATGAATTTCGCATTAGAATTTATTCTTGATTGTTTTATTACACGCTTTAAGATTTTACAACAGCGAACATATTTTATTTTATGTTCTTGAGACGAACTACTTTTTGTTTGTAAGTACATTTTTCGTTCATTTTTACTAGAAATTACGATGCCTTTAGTTTTCCGGGTTGTATCTTTTTATAGTGCATTTTAAGTTTCTCAACTGGTATACAGATATCGAATATTAATTTAAATAAGCTAATAAATTCTTCGTAGGCTGTGTTTACATCCAAATGATGATACACCTCTTGAAATTTTATTTGAGAAATGTATCTTAAAAATATGTCTATGTAATAATTTATGTTACGTCGCATTACGTTAAATCGAACTGAACCAGTAACTCTCGGAGTCTAAAACATAACTCCATATGAGCGTCCTATATTTAGAAAACGGAGAACCCCAACGGCTAGACATTTTACCGTCAAGTTCGTTATTCGAAATTCGGATCCGATGTGCATGACCCTTGCACGAACGCAAGACGTAACGCTATGTGAATTCAAACGAATTTGGGACCTAGTTTGCCTAACTTTCCGCCATTTTATTTCATTTCTAAATATTAGCTACGCATAAAACTGTAATAATTTATGCATGCCAACTATTGTGGCATGTATAAAAACAAGTAGGTATTGTAAGGGACAAAATCTTCTTATGTGATACATTCCCCAATTAAAGGCTATAAAACTTGTATTTAGCATCATTTTATACCTATACGGCGCCATCAGTGAACAGAATAAAACAAAATAAATTGAGTACAATCAATAAATGGTTTTGATACAAGCATATAAATATGATACATACATATATATATATAAATAAATTTGAAAGCTACATAAATTGAAAACGAAACTAGTTTTTTTATCATTTATGTAACGTTTACTACGACGCTTGAGCGCTCGTGCCAGACCCACACAGGCTACGTCTCTGGAACGTACGTACGTGACGCCTGTCGGACGTATTCTGTTAGCTGCGCCCGTTCGTAGAATCTTGAGAACAGATTTTTAAATAAAATGATTATACATGCATCTATTTACCCCGAAGAGCTAGGCAAATGTTTAGATATAGGAGTGTCAGTTGTTTATTATATTATCATAAAGGTGAAGAGTTTGTCGGAACAGCCGGATTTGCATTTGATAGCCCAATTCTTGAGAAGGTTCATATAAAATAACGCTACGACCATAAGTAGCCAGATCAAAAAGAGAAACGGGGTTTGAAACTCGGGGGCAAGCTAGTCTCTACTTAAACTCTGACTCCAGCCCGCTTAGCATGAACGCCGTAGACACGAAAAAGAATCGCAAATCTTTTGTTCATCTGTCATTTTGTCGATTCAATGACAGATGAACAAAAGATTTGTCGTTTCTCTTTCGTGTCTACGGCGTTCATGCTAAGCGGGCTGGTTACACTAACCACTGCACGATAAATAAAAACCGGCCAAGAGCGTGTCGGGCCACGCTCAGTGTAGGGTTCCGTAGTTTCCCGTCCGTCACAATAAGTGTTCCCACTTATGAGTTTAAAGGTGGGTATCCATTATGTAAAAATGCTTGCATATACGAATATACTACAAACTTAGTCCAGAAATTATTTTGTACAACTTTTTGTCTTTTTTGTACAAAAACTGTTGTTTCCATCAAGTTCAAAATGATTTTCCTAGAAAGTCCTTATAAAGTTCTACTTTTCAGATTTTTTTCATATTTTCTAAACTTATGGTTCAAAAGTTAGAGGGGGACACACATTGTTTTTTACTTTTGGAGCGATTATTTCCGAAATTATTGACATTATCAAAAAATGATTTTAGAAAACCCCTATTTATTTTTAAATACCTTTCCAACAATATATCACACGTTAGGGTTTAAATTAAAAAAAAAAAACACTTCCCACTTTACATATAGGGGAGCTACCCTAATAAAACATTTTTTTCCAATTTTTATTTTACCACTTTGTCGGCGTGATTGATATGCATATTGGTACCAAATTTCAGCTTTCTAGTGCTAACGGTCACAGAGATTAAGCGAGGACGGACGGACAGACATGGCGAAACTATAAGGGTTCCTAGTTGACTACGGAACCCTAAAAAGAAGAAGCGATATTTTGACTTATATTTACAGATTTAGTTTACAAGCCAACTGGATGATTTAATTGGCTCAAGCCCAGTTTATAAAACTAGTCTAGAAACGGACTACATAACACCCTCGTTTAGAAAACGCCACAATGTTTAATGACGTTTCAAACTTTTTAACTACAGAAGTTTTGTTTCAAAGCAAAGTGATTTAAAAGAGCTATTGTTTTATCTCGAACGATTTTAGACACAAATGCTATCTGACCAACGGGCTTATAACAATAGACAGACTGACTTGATAGTAAGTAGCACGTAGAAGATTATGATTGGGATATTGATTTTGCATGGGACACACTACGTTGTTGGTTTTATGGAAAAAGTAAATTTAATTTGATGGTCTAACTAACTAAATCACACTCTATATGACCTCAACTTTCGGATACACGTTGTATAGCGCGAATATTTTTTTTTACGAAAACTATAGGCACATTAACTAATCCTTACAAAGCTAGAAATAATTATGTAACCTATTGTAGTACTAGAATTCTATTTTATTAAATGTTGATGCTGCAAAGCCGCTCACAGCACTATGTTTGAATATTTACAGTTTCGCTGTACAGTTCAAACTCCGAAACTATTGTTGAACGTGTTTCAATATTTGTTCATTTGCTCTGGCAATTCGCAAAACCAGCTAATTGAATTCTGACTCGGTTGCCACAGTTTGAAAACCCCGGGTTCGAAAATATGGAAAACAAATTGAGCTACACAAACAATTACGTAAACTGTACTCAAGCATAAAATAAAGAGAAAATACAATTATTTGATGTTTGTGAACTTTAGCCTGAGAGGTTTTTATCTATTCTATATATATCTGTCTGTCTGTATCCCCATTCAAAATTCACCAGACAGTGTACAAGTTTCATCACAGGTGGGACAAACAGAACGCAGTTCTCCCTCTCGTTGTAGTACACATTGTGACTGCTCCATCATGTATTCAGATGGTATTGGAATAGGTTTAGGCAAATTAATTAGTAACAATCTGAGTCATTCTTGTCAAAATTATTGTACACCTCAGGCTTCATACAACCACATAATGTCATCCATAACTCGGAAGGAATTAGATCCTCATGCCATTGTAACTGTATTTGTAGGTAACAGTTCGAACGTTAAAATTGACGATATCACTGACAATGTCACTCAACTGTTAAAACTAAAATGTAAGAAAATTATTCTATGCGCATTCCCGTACTTTAAGAAATTGTCTAGCAAGCAAAACCATCAAATTCATGCCTTAAATAATCATATGCATTTTCTAGTTAGTCATTATAGTGACAGGTTGACATTTTTCGACACTAACAGTTTCGTTCAGAAATTGAAGTCAACCAGGAACATAGAGATAGAAAGAAATATGGAGGGGCCCCGATATTCTATACCTACATTTGCATAGACAAATGTGAGTGAAATACGAAACATAATGTGAAATATCGTTTTGCTTCATTCTATCTAATGTGGTAATCGTATTTGATAAAAGAGACAACAATATTTCAGCTGTTGCTCATAATGACAACATTTTGTTGTGACGTAGTAAAAGTTGTAGGTAAGTGCCGTATCCGCCATATTATGCGACGAGTTTTGTGGTAGTTCTGCTGTCAAATGAGTGTTTACTTTTGCATTTATTGAGATTTGTGAGAAAATTACGAAGAGTTTATCTTAAAAATTGCACGTATATGGTGGAAAACAGCTATTCAACATGCCTGCGTGTTGCGTTATGAAGTGTGGTGCAAGAAAGAAGGAAAATCAACCTCAGTTGTCTTTGCACAGGTTAGTAGCCGGTTTTCATGAATTATTACACATAGTAATATACTTTTGAGGAAAAAAATGCTAAGGGATCGTGAATTTATGGCTGTAGTGTTCATATTTGGGCTTATTTTCGTCCAACAGACCTTTTTTTAATTTCATAATTTCATTCGTTTGTTTACAATAATATGTCATGGTGGAATAGTGTAGTACCGTTGCTGTAATATTTTCCAATACTAGTTCCTTCGCTGTGCTGGTACGATATCGGTAGTACATACGTGTGCTAATCGATTCGAAAAATTATGATTATTATTGTTCGCACGCAAATTAGGTACGCGTTTTGACTGACGAATTTGACGTGGAGTTACGGACACCAGCCCGTTACACAATACAAAACAAATATTGCATAACGAAATTCCTATTTTTTTCAGGCATCCATCAAAAAACAACATCAAGAGCCATGTTTTCTGTGAGACGAGCAACGTTAAAACTTACACATTTTTTTGTAACAACAGACTGTAAGAATCTATGCTATAATAATATAGAGGAAAGATTTGATTTTTTGTTTATGTTTGTTATGATTTAACTCAAGAACTACTGTTAAAAATTCTTTTAAGTACCATTATAAAGCTACATTTTTACCGAGTAACATAGGATATAAATTATATTGATGCCATGCAAATTAGCCGAGCTATCACAATTTTCGCGGGCGAAGTGCTTAGTAAATTATAAATATGATTCAAAATAGACTCGTAAAACTATTATGTAGTATTAGTATCGATACTTGTTATAGTAACACTATATTCCCTAATTGGTACATCCTTATCATTGGCAGCCATTTTATGAGAAATTTTGTGGCACCTTTTTTTTGTAGGTATTTCCAGTCCATCTACTTCTCAAGTCAATGACCAGGAACCATGCGTACTTGCCTAGTAGTTTTAGACGTCAAATAGCTCGGCTATTAGCTTTTAATATAAACTCAGACATATGTGGTATGTCGCAGTTTTTTGTAAATAGGTCTACGGAAATTAGTAATTATACTAATTGTAATTATACAAATAGTATTAGCTTAGATTTAAACTAGTCAATAAGACAATAGAAGGTACGAGTGACAATTTGGTTAATCTCGTCAACTTCGAGGTATCTTCTAGCTCTCAATCAAATAACTGTAAAAAAGGGGCTGAGCAGAAATCCTTAAAATTGTTTCACCAGAATATTCAGGGACTTTCTTCCAAAGAACTAGAAATAGAACTATTTTTAGAAAAAACTAAGTTTGATATTATCTGTTTTACTGAACATTGGATGAAAGATTATGAAGTAATGCAAATAAATTATGAGAATTACAATGTGAGCAGTTGCTTTAACCGAAAATCTAAGATGCGTGGGGGTTCATTAATCCTAGTAAAAAATTGTATTAAATCTAAGTCTCGTAATGATATAGTCGATCTATCGGTTGAACATAGCATTGAATTGTCTTGTGTTGAGCTAGATAAGCATGTAATAGTGTGCGTTTACAGACCCCCTAATTACCTGAACTATTCTATCTTTGAGTCAGTAATGGAAGATACTTTGGCAAAACTTGTAACTGGTAATAAACCAATAATTATCTGTGGTGACTTTAATGTTAATATCATAGAGAATAATGTGAATAGCAGTAGATTCTTAAGTCTCTTTAAATCATTTAACTTGTCAAATGTGTTTTCAGAACCAACTCGAATTACTACAAATACTGCTACATGTATCGATAATGTTTTTTGTTGCTGCGATTACATAAATAAATCCATCGTAAATTACCTGCCTTCAGATCATAGTGGTCAGACGGTTACTTTCGCGTACAATAGACAATTACAAAGAATTCAAATACAAACTAGACTAATAACACCCAGCAATCTAGACAAATTTAATAATAATTTAATTAGCAAGTTAAGTATACCGGGTCATATTAGAAACAATGCAAATGTATTTTATGAAGAATTATTTTCGGTAGTGCACACTGAATTTAATAATACTTTAAAAAAGAAATCTAAAACTATTGGCCCAAAGTTTACTTTCAGTGACTGGGCAACACAGGGTATTCGGAAAAGTAGGGAACGATTGTTTGAGCTGTACGGCCTTAAGCCTTACATCAACACTGAAGCTTTTAATAAATATGTTGCTACTTACTCGAAAATTTTTAAAAACACTTGCAAGGTAGCCAAATCCTTATTCATTAGCAACAAGATTAAATCAGCCGACAACAAAATAAAGACGGTTTGGAAAATTATCAACAGTGAAACAAATAGAAATAAAAAACAAGGTAATGACTTCACACTAGAGACACCGCGTGGCCTTGTGAGCTCAAACAATGAAGTTGCTCAAGAATTTGTAAATTTCTTTACCAGTATCCCACTTAAAACTACTGAAACCTTAAATTCCTCTCCCTTGCTCTCTATTGATTTATTGAAAGCGAACGTTTCAGCCTGTCCAAATGAATTTAAATTTCAACATATAAACCCCTTAACAGTCATAAAAGGTTTTAAGCAAATCAAGGTCAAATTAACGGAAGATCTATGGGGTATGTCTATCAAAGCTTGTACCTCAATTATTGAGACTGTAGCGCCGTATTTAGCCTCAATATTTAATTTGTGCGTGGATCAAGGGGTCTTCCCGGATCTGATGAAATTCATTAAGGTAATACCGCTTTTTAAATCCGGGGACAGTAAAGACACCAATAACTATAGGCCCGTATCCGTGTTGCCGGTTTTCAGCAAGGTGTTTGAAAAGATAATGCTCAATCAAATGCTTAACCATTTTAACACTAATAAAATATTACACGAGCAACAGTATGGTTTCACCAAAGGACGTTGTACAACTGACGCCGGTGTCACTTTATTAAAACACATATTTACTGCGTGGGAAGAGGCACAAGATGCCATAGGAATCTTCTGTGACCTTCCGAAGGCATTTGATTGCGTAAATCACGAAACCCTGATCTTGAAACTTCATCATTACGGTTTAGGTAAACTTGCGCTCAGTTTAATAAAATCGTACTTGCATGATAGACAGCAGCAGGTACAAATAAATGGAGTCAACTCAATGGGTTTAAAAGTAAAAATGGGTGTACCACAGGGTTCGATATTGGGTCCCTTCCTCTTTTTAGTATATATTAATGACCTACCCCATCTATTTAACAACCATCCGCATATGGTGTTGTTTGCTGACGATACTTCTTTAATATTTAAAATAAACAGACGTGCCACTAATCTTGATGACGTAAATAACGCCCTACTGCAGGTCCACAATTGGTTTACCGCTAATAATTTAGTACTAAATGGGAAAAAAACTAAATGCATTAGATTGGCTCTACCAAATGTCAAAAGTAGTGATTGTGACATAATATTGAATCAAGAGAAACTAGAATTTGTCGATAAAACGGTTTTCTTGGGAATCACGCTCGATTCAAGGTTACAATGGGGTCCTCATCTAACATCTCTTGCAGGACGGCTAAGCTCAGCAGCATATGCTGTTAGAAAAATCCGTCAATTTACTGATGTTGATACCGCGAGGCTGGTCTATTTTAGTTATTTTCATAGTATTATGTCATACGGTATTTTACTATGGGGACGGGCTGCAGACATCGAGTCTATATTTATTCTGCAGAAAAGAGCCATCAGAGCCATTTATGAATTACGAAGACGCGATTCTCTAAGAGAACTGTTTAAGGAAATTAATATCATGACAGTACCTTGTCAATACATCTATGAAAACATCATGTACGTTAGAAAAAATCGGCATTTATTCAGTAAGAGAGGGGACAGACACCACTATAACACTAGAAATAGGGACCAACTAGTTCAGCCAGGTTTCAGGCTTGCTAAAGTGGATTCATCTTTCATGGGGTACTGTTTGAAATGTTACAATAAAATACCTCCCCACATTCTTCAACTGAATGAGACGAAATTTAAATCTTGTATAAAACGCACACTATGTAGGCAAGCATATTATAAGTTGGGGGATTACATTGATGATAAAAATGCTTGGCTAAATGCTGGTCCTGCTCCACAACCATAGGTGGGGGGGCAAACTAATTGTTTGTACTGGTCGGGCATTATTTGAGTCCATCGACACGTAAAGAAGAAGATGAAGAATTGATTCCCATGTTAATGTATTGTGGAAGCTGCAGAAGATTGTAAAAATATACTTGCATTGTATAGATTCCAGTTCTTAGTATTATATAATTGCATAGCACATGTGTGAGTACTTTGTACTGTTCAGCCACCATTTACATTTATTTATCTTTCATTGACTTGAATATGCCTTGGTAGCTGAGAGAATGTCATGCTCACTTAGATGTCTCGCTGATGGTGGCGGGTGTGTCGGGTCACTTAGTTCCCTTCAATATGGTTGAGTTGAATGGCGCCGGTACATGCGTCATGTCTGTGAACGGGCGCTGTCAGTTGGGACTGGTCATCTCTTAGCTGCCAAGGTTCATTTTAATTACTTTATTCATAAATTTTTGATCTAATCTTTTACTCTGGATGCTCTTAGTGTGCACGTCTTTCTACATCGTTCTCACATATATGTATAATCTCAAAATTAATGATGTAACCAAGATTTTGTAACAATATTTTGATTTTAAAAGAGTGTCCATGGAGTTTCTTGCCCGTTCTTCTCCATAGAGATCTACGCTAGGGAATGGGCAACTACAGTACTTTCTCAAGTTATTATGCCTTGTGACTGGGACTGTAGCTTTGATTTTCTTTTTTGTATTTTTGACTTTCAAAAGTGCCGTAATGGTCTAATTGAAATAAATGCTTTGAGTTTGAGTTTGAGTTTTGAGAATCTATATACATATATGTCGCCGCAAGAGGCTCTATCTGCTAAGATTTAATCTAATTAATAGCACTCATAATTCTATTCCATGATAAAACTGGTGAACCTGCCATCTCTGCTTGGCAGTACAATTATTACATAGAACTTAATTAATTGACAGATGAATTAAGCGCCATCTATTGGCTTACCTAGTACTTAGATAGTTCGTGGTTTCAAATAGTAATTTATTAAACAAAAGTCTACCTAAAGACTCTCAGTAAGTCTTTAGCTAGTTAAAATTATGATAAGCAAGTATTTTATGACATTGGATTTGTAATGAGAGGTTTTCCTTTTGAGGTTTTAAAAAAAAACTTAGTTTCCAAGAACTCTATAGATGGCGTTGAACTTACTATGCCAAAGCCAAAACGCTTGAAAAAAAAAACATTGTGTCCCGTCACATACTCTCGTTGATTGACACTTTCATTTGCTTAACCTTCCGAATATAACCAACATTTCTCGCGCTTTGTTAAAATCAGTTTTTTTAGGTTCCGTTCCTTGCATTATCATACTTACTCCTAGCGCCATCTATCCAGCAACTAGGGAAGAGCTAAAAAGAAAATCCCTCATTATTATTGTTCATTTTGACACAAGATTGTTTACGAGGCAACACTACAGGCCGAATATGATTTGATCAATAAATTAATTAATAATTTGAAACTACAACTAAATCAGATTATCTAACTAAATAACAAACTAAAAAGTAACAAGATTATTTTACAGAACAATTTATTAGTGAAAGACTTCGTAGGTGTTCTTTGTACTAAATACTTTGATTTGCCGGAAATGGTTTTAAAACAAGATTGAATATTGTTGTAAAAAGTATTGAAGCGACTAATTAGCTTTAACTTTATAAAACCTTTGCATTTGTGAATATTGGTATTGTTTAATTATTAAAATGATTAATTATGAATTACTCTAGTATTGTTTGTAAGTTTTAATGAACTTATTCAAGTGTTGTGCGTGCAAAGTGTTCTCATCAACACTTCTAAAACGCATAACACAAGACATTGATAACGCACAACCAATAGAACAAGCAGGTTTCCACTCTGGCTTCAGCACACTAGACCATATACAGGCACTGGAACAAGTTATCGAAAAGTATGAAGAATTTAATAAGCCTCTATATCTTGGTTTTATCGATTATAGTAAGGCGTTCGACAGCATTAGCCATAGCTCTATTTGGGAGTCACTTAACACCCTAAACATCAACCCAAAGTATATAAACATCATAAAATATATATATAACAACAGTACCAGTAATGTCAGACTAGAATCAAGAGGTGAAGCAATAAATATTGAAAGAGGAGTCAGACAAGGTGACCCCTTGTCACCTAAACTATTTATTGCCGTTCTAGAAAACATATTTAAGAAAATAGACTGGAAAACAAAAGGCATAAAAATAAACAATCTCTATCTAAACCATCTAAGATTCGCTGATGACATAGTCATAATGTCAGAGACATCAAAAGATCTACAAGAAATGCTATGTTCACTTGACCAAGTCAGCTCGAAAGTAGGACTACAAATGAATGCTACTAAAACCAAAATAATGACAAACAGCAACAAAGAGCCCATTAAGGTAAAAGAAAACACAATAGAATATGTCGACAGCTACATCTACCTAGGCAAACAAGTATCATTCAATAAAAGAAACAACGAAGAGGAAGTTGTAAGAAGAGCAAATATAACATGGAAGAAGTTTTGGTCACTCAAGGAGATCTTAAAAGGTGACTACTCGATAGACATGAAGAAAATTATAATAGATACCTGCATACTGCCCTGCCTGCTGTACGGTTGCCAATCTTGGGTATACACGACAAGAGCCAAACAAAAGATTGAAACAACACAAAGAGCCATGGAGAGAAGTATATTGAACATAAGGAAAATACACAAAATCAGAAGTGAAGTTATCAGACTAAAAACCAAAGTAACTGATGCCCTTAACCAAGCCCTGAAACTGAAATGGCAATGGGCTGGCCACGTATCACGATACAAAGACGGTAGGTGGACAGCTAAAACTACAGAGTGGAAAGGGCCAGATGGGAAAAGAAGAATAGGCAGACCAAAGAGAAGGTGGGCTGACGATTTAATAGATACAGCAGGAAACGATTGGCAGAATATTGCAAAGGACAGGGACAAATGGAAGAAACTGGAGGAGGCCTTCACCCGAGGAGGGGCCCATATCCCGGAGAACATACTAACATAGATTATAAGAAAAATCAAACTACTAACAAAGAAATAAAATATTGTATACATTTTTATCGTAATTTTAAGGGGAAAATGGGAAATAAAGGCTTTTTTATTTTATTTTATTTTATAATGAACTTATTATGTAATGAGTTACCTGTACTGTGTGGAGGACTTCCGCCCAATCAGAATGGACGCGTGAGCAACGAGCAGTCACGTTATCCTACGATTAGCAAAAACAATTGAAATACTATGTAATTATAAGTGTTTAATGAAGTGAACGTTAAAAGTTAACAGTTTCTGTACCTAAATGGTTTCATAGAAATAAACGTTTGGAATTTGAGTCAAGTGCTGTGTGTGATTTCAAATACCCACCTACTATCTACCAACAATGAATAATTGTAGGTGTCGCACGGCGATGTGATGGCTAGAGAAGTAGAGACTGAAAGACAAAGGCGGATTGGCGGCGGATGGCGCCAATATATGGGCAGAGTGTTCCTCTAAGCTTTCCCTGCCGTGATATATTATATATATATATATATTATATATATCTATACATATATATAATAAAACAGTAGAAAAACTGTGTCTGTACATTGAATATATTAAAAAAGAAATAATTGAGGGGGGGTTAGAAACAGTAATAGAGCACGAATCCAAAAACAAAAATCTGTCTGTTTGTCTGTGTGTCTGTTTGTCTGTGGGTCTGTTTGTTTGTACACGCTAATCTTCGGAACTACTGGATGGATTTAAATGTTTTTTTTTTTGTTGTATAGGTATTAAGTCTGGGCAACATATAGTTGAACACCTGATGCAAAACCGAAACAGACCAGCTAAACTATAAGAGATACAAAAATGGTACCATGGCAAAAATTGTTCCACGTGATGGGCATTTTCTGCTGAGAGAATAAATTTGAAGATCTGGAACACCTGATGTGGAACTCCAAGAGCCCAGCTACACTATAACGTATATATAGGAATGACGTTTTAGCAAAAGTTGTTCAATCTGATGAGCACTATCTGTTGACTTATAAAAATCGAAGATCTGGAACACCTGTTGTGGAACTCCAAGAGCCCAGCTATACCATAACACATATAGGAATTACGTCTTAGCAAAAGTTGTTCGATCTGATGGGCATTTCCTGTTGAGATTTATCTTGGAAAAAACATAAACACCTGATGTAGAACCGCAACAGGCCAGCTAAACTATAAGAGATACAAAAATGGTACCATAGCAAAAATTGATCCACGTGATGGGCATTTTCTGCTAAGAGAATAAATTTGAAGATCTGGAACACCTGATGTGGAACTCCGAGAGCCCAGCTACACCATAACACATATAGGAATGACGTCTTAGCAAGTATTGTTTGGTCTGATGGGCATTTCCTGTTGACTTATAAAAATGTTTAGTCTGATGGGCATTTCCTGTTGACTTACAAAAATAAAAGATCTGGAACGTCTCGAATCGTCTCGCGCATCCCGTTGTATTCCCGTCCCCGGGCTCTTCAAATTCGACATCAGACGTTTCAGATCTTCGATTTTGACGACCCCGTTGTCGCTGGCATAAGCAACAGAAGCTAGTTCAGATAATAAGAGAAAATAATATGCACCAAAACTTTTAGTTTTTTTTGTTATTCTGAACCGTTCTACTGCTGGGACCTTCAATTCCTTCCACTTCTCTGTGAAATGCTTTAATAAAAATGCAAAAATAATTTATGGTCTAAATATCTGAACTTTTGCAATGGTGTGTGCAGGGTGCAGTAATAGCCTAGTGGTTTGACCGCTGCACTGCTAAGTCATAGGTTTCGAGTTCGAACCCAAAACAAGCACCTCTTGTTTTTCGGATTCATGTGCGTATTTTATAATTATCAATTGCTTCGATGAACGAAAACATCGTGAGGGAAACCACCATGCCTGAGAGATATTTCTTGACAGCTTGAGAGCCAAGTCAGCGGCCCATGGGCGGCATGAAAACTTTGACGCTAACTTAGACACTAACCACACGACAAAGAAGAATGGTGTGTTACACTTAAAGGTTACAGTTTGTGCGCTATGGTCAGACGGCAGACATGAGATCTCCTATAAAACTTTGACGCTAGCTTAGACACTAACCACACGACAAAGAAGAATGGTGTGTTACACTTAAAGGTTACAGTTTGTGCGCTATGGTCAGACGGCAGACATGAGATCTCCTATAAAACTTTGACGCTAGCTTAGACACTAGCCACACGACAAAGAAGAATGGTGTGTTACACTTAAAGGTTACAGTTTGTGCGCTATGGTCAGACGGCAGACATGAGATCTCCTATAAAACTTTGACGCTAGCTTAGACACTAACCACACGATAAACAAGAATGGTGTGTTACACTTAAAGGTTACAGTTTGTGCGCTATGGTCAGACGGCAGACATGAGATCTCCTATAAAACTTTGACGCTAGCTTAGACACTAACCACACGACAAAGAAGAATGGTGTGTTACACTTAAAGGTTACAGTTTGTGCGCTATGGTCAGACGGCAGACATGGGATCTCCTATAAAACTTTGACGCTAGCTTAGACACTAACCACACGACAAAGAAGAATGGTGTGTTACACTTAAAGGTTACAGTTTGTGCGCTATGGTCAGACGGCAGACATGAGATCTCCTATAAAACTTTGACGCTAGCTTAGACACTAACCACACGATAAAGAAGAATGGTGTGTTACACTTAAAAGTTACAGTTTGTGCGCTATAATCAGACGGCAGACATGAGATCTCCTATAAAACTTTGACGCTAGCTTAGACACTAACCACACGATAAAGAAGAATGGTGTGTTACACTTAAAGGTTACAGTTTGTGCGCTATAATCAGACGGCAGACATGAGATCTCCTATAAAACTTTGACGCTAGCTTAGACACTAACCACACGATAAAGAAGAATGGTGTGTTACACTTAAAGGTTACAGTTTGTGCGCTATGGTCAGACGGCAGACATGAGATCTCCTATAAAACTTTGACGCTAGCTTAGACACTAACCACACGATAAAGAAGAATGGTGTGTTACACTTAAAGGTTACAGTTTGTGCGCTATAATCAGACGGTAGACATGAGAACTCCTATATAACTTTGACGCTAGCTTAGACACTAACCGCACGATAAAGAAGAATGGTGTGTTACACTTAAAGGTTACAGTTTGTGCGCTATAATCAGACGGTAGACATGAGAACTCCTATATAACTTTGACGCTAGCTTAGACACTAACCGCACGATAAAGAAGAATGGTGTGTTACACTTAAAAGTTACAGTTTGTGCGCTATGATCAGACGGCAGACATGAGATCTCCTATAAAACAGGCCCATACATGGGCCTGTCTTTAAAGCACCAACCCACACTGAGCAAGGTTTTCGTTATGCCATTGGTCAATGGTGTCGGATGCAGTGTTGGTGGTGTTAGCATTAACAACATCAGCTATGCGGACGATATGGTGCTGTTGGGTCCGTCTGCGGGGGCGGTAGGGAAATTACTGAAGACTTGTGAAGCCTACGCTGCCGCGCATGGTTTAACTTATAATGTGAAAAAATGTGAGTACATGGTCTTTAAGGTCGGCGGCAAATGCCGGGAAGAGGGACCCGAGCTGCTTATAAATGGGTCAGTAATTCGTAAAGTATCTTCTTTTAAATACTTGGGTCATTTTCTGTCCGACGACCTTAAAGACGATGTAGATATAGAAAGGGAGCGCAGGGCACTTGCCGTCCGGTGCAATATGTTGATCCGTAGATTTGCTCGGTGTACGGACCTAGTTAAAATCACCCTTTTCAAGGCTTACTGTCAGAGTCTGTACACGGGTAATCTATGGATCAATTACACCAAAAGGTCGCTAGATGCCCTGCGAGTCCAGTATAATAATGCCTTCAGGATGTTGTTGAGACTACCTCGCTTCTGCAGTGCGTCGGGGATGTTCGCGCAAGCTCGTACCGACGGGTTTCACGCGATGGTCCGTAAAAAAAGTGCCTCGCTACTCAGGAGAGTGAGAGATAGTCGCAACAGCATCCTGAGAACTGTAGCGGAGAGCTACAGCTCTCCAATTGTAATTTTTCTTGTGCAGAGGGTAATTGGTACTAACACTAGATAATAAGTTATTCACTCTATGGATCTTTTTGTGTCCGAAATAAAATAAATTATTATTATTATTTATTTATTATAACGAAAACCTACTGACACAAAGTTTTTTTCATTCAGAAAACATTTTAAAACATCAAAAGTGAAACACACGAGTGAACACTTAAAAGCAATCTCGTAATGTACCTGCAAGGGCGTCGTAAATCATCCCCTACATGTTATATGTTATATACCCTTTAGTATATGGTATGGGTTAGTGTTTAGCGCTAAATCAATTTAGTTTAGCGGCTAATAGGTTAGTGACGTTTATGTTTCGGGAATTTAATAGTGGAAAGAGTTTTTATTTCTATGTATCGTAATCGTACCTGATTCGCAGTTAGTAGTATACAAAGTGTGTGACTAAAGGAGTGATGGACATGAATGTTGATGGATGGAGAGGAAGAGGAAGGCCAAAGAAAAGATAGATGGATTGTTTGAAGAATCATATGAAAGGGAAAGGAGTAAATAATACCGTGACGTCTATTAGGAAAGAATGGAAGATGAAAACGACACCAAATAGCAAAAAACCGGCCAAGAGCGTGTCGGGCCACGCTCAGTGTAGGGTTCCGTAGTTTCCCGTCCGTCACAATAAGTGTTCCCACTTATGAGTTTAAAGGTGGGTATCCATTATGTAAAAATGCTTGCATATACGAATATACTACAAACTTAGTCCAGAAATTATTTTGTACAACTTTTTGTCTTTTTTGTACAAAAACTGTTGTTTCCATCAAGTTCAAAATGATTTTCCTAGAAAGTCCTTATAAAGTTCTACTTTTCAGATTTTTTTCATGTTTTCTAAACTTATGGTTCAAAAGTTAGAGGGGGGGGACACATTGTTTTTTACTTTTGGAGCGATTATTTCCGAAATTATTGACATTATCAAAAAATGATTTTAGAAAACCACTATTAATTTTTAAATACCTTTCCAACAATATATCACACGTTAGGGTTGAAATTAAAAAAAAAATCACTTCCCACTTTACATATAGGGGGGCTACCCTAACAAAACATTTTTTTCCAATTTTTATTTTACCACTTTGTCGGCGTGATTGATATACATATTGGTACCAAATTTCAGCTTTCTAGTGCTAACGGTCACAGAGATTAAGCGAGGACGGACAGACGGACGGACGGACGGACAGACATGGCGAAACTATAAGGGTTCCTAGTTGACTACGGAACCCTAAAAAAGAGTAAAAACATAACAAAAACATTTAAAAGAATACCGAGGTGAAGTTACTTGCCCATTCGGCGCTGTCAGTTGTGACTGGTCATCTCATAATGGCCATGGCTTATTTGAATGAATTATTTTAAATTGTATTTTTTTTGTGTTTTTACTGTGGACACTTTTAACGTACACATCTTGCTACATTGTTCTCACATAATATACCATCTCAACATGAAAGCTGTAACCAAGATTTTGTTACAATATTCTGATTTAAAAGAGTGTCCATGGAGTTTCTTGCCCGTTCTTCTCCATAGAGATCTACGCTAGGGAATGGGCAACTACAGTACTTTCACAGTTTTTATGTCTTGTGACTGGGACTGTAGCTACATTTAATTTTCATCTTTGTTTCGAAAATTCAAAAGTGCCTGTAACTGGCTTACTTGAAATAAATGCTTTGATTTTGATTTGATTTTGATTTTATTCTTCTTTCTACCTTAACGAATAGATAATCTTTCTTTATTTATCGTGTGGTTAGTGCCTAACCTGGTGTCAGAGTTTTTAAACTGCCAATGGGCCTCTGACTTCGCTTTAACATGCCGTCGATCGAAATATCTCTCAGGTATGCTGGTTTCCTCACGATGTTTTCTTCACCGAGGCAAGTGATAATTATACAATACGCACATAAATCTCAAAAACTCAGAGGTGCGTGACTTGGGTTCGAACTCGAGACCTATGACCCGGCAGTCCGTCGGTCACACCACTAGGCTATCACTGCTTTTTTTATTTGATAATGAGGTTCAGGGGGTAGCCGTGTGGTACCCACCAGAGTAGAATAGAACCAACCCATCACACTCACGGGTGTCGTATAAGGCGACTAATGTCTGAGGCAGAACACCTTGAGCCTCCGTAGACCAGACAATGGGCAGCAGCGTTTTCTGTTAGTCTGTCATCACTGCGATCTCCAATCCGCCTGCCAAGCGTGGAGATTACGGCAAATTCCTCCCATCATGGGAGAGGCTTATGTCCAGCAGTGGACGTTATGGGCTGATGTAGAGGTTCAGGGAACCTAAAATGGCCGCTCAAGCAGAATCATAATAGAAGACACAGTTGATGCGGTCAATTGACGCCCCCGGTTCTATTTCCTTTTTTAGTTTGACAATCAACCGCGCCTTTTAATAGCCGAATTGAAATGAAATAAATGATTGAAATTTTTAAATTGACTTTGAGTTAAAAATATATTTTACTGTGCCAAAAATTACATCATAACCTTTAACCTCTAGTCAGTTTATGTAATAACATCAATATATTGTAGGTACCTAATAACAAAATGATTAATTTCACCCTCAACCCTTGGCATATGCAAATCACCCCGCTTGTCACAGCAAAGGTAATTAAAGGCACATGCATATTCTAACATTTGTCAAAGGGAGTCAATTTTTCGAACTTTTCAAAGAAGATTGGTTGCGGGTCAATCACTCACATGTTTTGTTTATTCTGTTTAACCCTGTTGATATTCATTCATTAAAATTCCCAGAGACAACAAACCATGAATGAAAATGTAATAAAAGGCTTTCAGAATCGTTTTTCATAGTAGTGTATCTAAAACTTGAAGCTGTTGTACGAAGTAAATTAGTAAAAAATCCGGAACAATATCTAGGTCGACGCAAAATTGCTTTATCTACTACGTTAGTCTACGTATATTTATGTCACTAAGACCTGTAATTCTAACGTGTTAGCAAACTAATTAATACCACCACAAATCTGTAACAAGCCCTCACACCAGAAAAACATTCAACACAATTATATCATAAAGCGAGCACCCCTATAAACACTAATTCCTTTCCTGATTACCTCACTAACGTCCACCCTAACCAGAACTGATTGGACAATAAAAACCAACCTTAACGTCTCCACTTAAAGCACAATATAACGTCGAGAGGAACCTTGTTAAAATGGTCTTCAGCACGCAGCTGTAATGAAGTCTTCCACTATTAAGTGATCGGTGCCAAACAATTTTCATCCTTTTGTCTCTGAAGTTATGATCCAAATTGTAATGGCTGCGGTTAGATAGGATTAATTAGAGCAAAACAGCTCCTACCGCGTCCTGTCGTCCTGGTACTTACCTAGTGGAGACGTGACCAACTTATTGGAAATAGAAAAGGTTCTTGATTAAAATTTAAATAAGCGGTTGTTGATATGAAGTCACCATTAATTTTCTTGTTTTTACAAATGGCGTGAATAAACAACAAACCTTGACTGCCATTTTCTATCAAATTCTGTCAAGACAAAAATGATCGATTACGACGCTCATTCTATTTATTCCACGCTCCTAAACAAAGCCCACTTCGTAAAGCTTCAATAACCTGTAATCTCGTCAAATAATATTCCCAGCGATATATCCATCAAATAAACTTAGGCGAGCTTCAAACAAAAGGTGAAATAACTAAGATTGACATACCCATGGCAGGGAAGATTACTGCTCATTATATACTCCATCAATCATTATTGTTTACCCTGTAAGATACCGCAAGATTATATACATTTACACGTGTTCAAGAAATACCTTTTCACGTAATATTATGTATCCCTTGCTTATCGTAATGTATTAGATAATAATCTCGAGAGAGATCCGTGGGGATTCTCGTGAATTTTGGTTAAGTAAATAAACATGTTTCCGAAAACATAATTCCCTCGGCATTTGAGATTAAAGGAAAGGAAAGCTACTCGTATTAAAACTGTTTTATGTTGTCAAGCAATTTTCTCTAATAGGCTGTTTCGGGAAGACTTATCATCTGCGTGCGTTCAAGAGGATTGTGTCATGGGTAAAGAACGGAATAGGTAGAGTTTATTTGCCTAAACTTTAAGGAATTAGGTCATCAGACTGGACCGGTCTCGTACAAGGTAGACGTTGGACATGGAGTCGGTTGGCGTAGACATGTCGGTCAAATAATGCCTATAAATAACAAGAACCGACATTCATTATCTCGAACGAGCATAATTTCCGAGAGTAAAGATTTATCCCCAGAGAGGGAGGTTCCCTCGGTCCGTGAGGAGGTTGAGGGTACATTTGAAGACGCGTCTGACGGCATTGGTGAGAAGTCACAGACCATTTGTTCTGTGCCGGAGGCACCACCACCACCGTCTGGTGCGTCTGCCCGTGCTCTGCGAGCTTATAACCGGGCTCGATCTGGATCAACGAAATAATATTATGTAATAAGTATAATTAGTATAGTATCATTATTTGCATTTTCCCAACTATGTTGGGGTCGACTTCCAGTCTAACCAGGTGAATACCAGTATTTTGAATGGAGGAGGAGTACAGGGTAATCCGATACCCCTGAGTAAGACTGGTTGTCAGACTTTAGGGCCACTGACTACTTGTAACGAATGTCAAAGATCTTCAAGGGACCAACAACGGCATAACGTGATTTCCGAGGCACGGAGGAAACTAACACTATCATTAACACCAAAAACCATCACGATCTAGGATAAACTGACGCTTGCAACAGCGCCGAAATATTGGGAACTCACAATAAATAGTAAAAATGGTAAATATTCCGTTATTTATGTACTTACTTATTACATAAAATATTTTTATTTGGTTGTGATAAAAACACTACTTATGCAATTTGCGATGAATAACATTAAAATACAACAACCTAAAAAGAACTCAGAAGACAATATTACTTTCTAAAAGAGTTTTGGAACTACGCGTCGATATTGGAAAAGTTACGAGTTTCAGTATTAACCAATAACCGGCAGTAATATACGTCATTAGAAAAAGGTAAAACCTTCAAAGTAGAAGAGCTGTTTATTTACGAATACGTAGAGCTGTGAGTACATGGCACCTCTCTCTCCGACAGCGGTTAGCGAGTAGTGGAGCGAGCAACTAAACACGAACAGTGAGTGTGCAACGGTGACGCGACGGGCGAGTACTCGATAGTATGCGTATAGCCCGTAATACACATGTCTACTATTTGCACATAAGTATGTGTGTAGCTTGCATGCTATTAAGACAAATTTCTGATCGGCGGATGTTAAAATGGTATACCTGCAAGTTACTGGCATGTTTATTTGAGGGTAAAGTAGTAAGGATGAGACTCTCGGCGATCGTTTAGCCCGACAAACGAGCATTGCTGAGCGGGTACTCTCTTTAATAGCTCTTGTCGCTGCCATCAAACTATTACTCGTCAGCTGTGTAAACAAACAGCGATCAACGATTTATGCTAGTATAAGCTCTTTTAGTGGCTTAGGCGCGGGACAAATACAAGAGGCGTCGGGCGTAGGCTCTGAAATTTCATACAAAATGTATAGAAGAGGTGACGCGCGAGACATACTGAGACGGTGCAGCGCGGGTGCGGCGCGGGCGAGGCGCGGGCACCACTTCCTCGCGTTCGGTTAGCACCTGCAGTTAGCAGTGGCACGCCGATAACACTACACAGGGGTGATATGACGGCGAAAATGCGTGACGATATAGAATTTTAAACACTAGAATTCTCCAAATGCATCCCTGTGCTCGCCAGCGCCTCACCTTTTCGACACCGTTAGTGCGCCTGCTCTGCGCTGCACCAGCGCCCCCGCGCCCCTTGTATTTGTCCCGCGTCTTACGGTGCTCGGCGGTGCCCTTTTTCATTTTATCAAAACTGCTCGCCAACGATGGGACCTAGCCTAACAGTCCCGTGTTGATTACACGGTACTTTTCCCCTGGTTAAAAAACTCCACGTTAATCTGCTTTTTGCGCACTAAAAATGGCGAATGTCGATGAACGAGCAATTAACCCAACACTTAATGGATTAATAAAAGCTCTAGTGAATGTACGATGCGGTAGATATATCGTCTGCTCGGTACATTGGGGAACATTTTTCGTTTAGTGTCGAAGCCATATACGAGGTATGATGTTTTTAAACGGCCCGGTGAAATATGCGGATGAAGAAAGAAAAAATATTTATTTGTTACGGAGACATTTAGTTTGCCGTATGCATTTCTACAGTTTAGCAGTTTAGTTTCAGCAAGATTGCGATTATCGTGGTCAAGAGACAATGGCTGCATGTTCCAGCGACAAAATACAAAAGAAATGAAGGAACTAGCGTATGCTAAGGTCGGACAAAAAGTTATTGAGTTTTTCCATTCGGAGTCTGGATTTGCGCCCGGTTGATGGCAATAAGCTCGCCCCTAATGCGACTAAAATATAACTAGCGAAATGTGGGTGTACTATTAGGTACACTTCTGTCTCATCCTTCGGGGAATCGAGGCGTGATGTTTAAATGTAAAATCCAATATTAAAATTACACACTGTATGCACAAATCGAAATATAATAAATAGGTATGATGATGGTTACTACCACATTTTCTCTGTCGCTTCGTGCACAGATTGTGGCTCCATTTTATAGCTATCATAAAACTGTCTCCTGTCTTCCTAATTACTACTAAATGAAAGCTTTACATCTGCCAAGCGGTGATTATGGTAATTTTGATGTTTATTACCAGTAATAACCTGTTACTCAATGTTATTTATTTCTTATGGACAATAATCGTGAAAGGAAGAAGGATTAATTTAAGTTTCTTTTCATTTATTATCTTTTAATGCTTAAATATAAAAAATATACTTCTAAAATACACACATAAACTCAAGACTTTTTATGAAGGAAGAAACTACAAAATGCCACCTGCCGGTGCATTGTTTTTTTTTTTGTTCGATCCATTCTCCATTCGTCCACGTTTATTCATACACTAATTGCAGGAATTCATGTCAGCAAAGAGACCCTTATTCCCAGCAGTGGGTGAAGTGGGGCTGTGGATGATGATGATGATGATGATGATGAATGAGCATTGTTTTTTTCTCAAATATACTAGGTAAGACTGACAAGTTCTCCAGTTTGGTACGGTACGGGGCGCCATACATTCGCATAAATTACCGTTTTATTAACATTTCAAGTTCAATAAATATCGCTTCCTTTGTTCTGCCTTCCTTTGTACTTGAAAGTCAGACTGTAGGCTGAATATTCACCTTTGCAGGCCTTGCTCGAAAAAAGATAAAATATAATTTCAATCGGTTTTGTTAAAACTTTAAATGACGTCGAAACTAAAATAATAATAAATAACCATGTATTAAGAATTATAATGTTATTTCTTGAGAATTTATAAATGCTTCCTCTCTCCTAAACTCACTTATCTTGCTGTGCCCGACAGGGTCCATGTGATCTAATTATAAGTTTTTACCACTTATGTACCTACATGTGGAATGCAATAAAGTATTGTATATAGTATATATAGTATTGAGTATTGAACATAATTTCAAGGGTAAGGTAGAACTAAGTTCCGGGGTTGCGGGACTATTCGAAAGAGATACCGTGGCCCCGGAACACAAAGGGCGATGAAGGAACATGGATGGGTTTTAGTCAGTAAAAGTCTGACACTCCCTCCTGCTCCGCCCAGAGCGGGAGGGGTTATTTGATGATTTCCCATCCGAAAAAAAAAAAAAAAAAAGGTAGAACTAAGTTATGATTAAAGTGAGTACGTTCACGGTTGCGTCGCATATTCCTTGACTTAGGTAATAGTTCTTTTATAGTTCTCCGTTTATAACGCGTTTAAGTTTCACTGTTCTATCTACAGTTTAGTTTTATTTCTTAGAACGAAATCAGTTACGAGAATTCGCCTTCTCTTTTGAATTTTTCATTAGAGTACTAATTTATGTTTAGTTTTTATGTAACTGCGAATATAAAGTATGGTCAGAGGGTTTAGTAGAACAATAGGCATGTCATGCGGAGGAATATGGAAAATGTCGGGGGGAAGTTTTGAGAATGTGGTTGGCTAATAAAGAAAACGACGAAAAAACAGTCAAATTGAAAAACAAACTGCCTGAAAGAGGATATGGCTTGCAAGAAAGCAACACATGAGATGACTAGTAATACATGCTTACGGAAGAAAAACCTACCTTGGGATAAAGTTACCTTCGAAAGAAAATTTAAGTAAACATTAAATTTGTATTTAAATGTCTTCTAATCCGACACTGAACTATTTTACTTGAAATGTATGTAGAAGACAACAAACGGCTTCTCTCACACAATAGGTGAGAACCACTTAACATCTCTAATGGCTGTATCACAAGCAGATTAGCATTTTACTGCTCGTTACCTACTCGTCTCCCCTTAAGTTTTCGTATAAAACCAGCAATGGTTGTGGTTTTTACCGTTAACTTTGATAGTCGTCACACGACACACATAGAAGAGACCATAAACGTGAAGTGGCGGTTAGAGAGTAATTAATTAATTAAGAAAGCTTCTTTTTTTTTGGTTGATATTGTCACTGTATGTGTTCTTGGCATACCATTTTTCATTTACACATAATTAATTTTAACCTTTTTAGACTTTGTTTGCTTGAAGTAAATGATAAAAATAATGACGTCGTTAATATATTTAACATTTTCAGTACATCGTGCCTGCTAACCCCGAAGAGTTAATGGGCCAAATGAGTTTCCAACCCGTTGTGAAACGTTCTGTGTAGGTACGTGTCATTACAGCTACCAAATTCCCAACTTGTAAGCACACCATTTCAAGTTCACCTTAACAAAAACGAAAAACTTCAAAAATTCGACGGAAAAAGCCCCACTTCTATTACTTCATAAAACAACAACTTTTTCTATTTGATATACGAGAAGCTTTGAAAAACTGAAGGCAAGTTTAATCAGCGCAAAGTACTCCCAACGGAGCGTTTGCAATCCGCACCGGGGCGAAACTTAGGAAGGAAACTCAACCCGTCCGCTGCCAATGGAACTCGCAAAAAGGTTTGTTTAATAACTTGTTTGTGGAATCCTTTTTTGGAGGGTTATTCGAAACGGAATTGGATGTTTGAGGGTTAGATTAAAACAGCGGTCGTTTTTGCCGGGTTAAAATTTGAATGCGAAGGTTTTATATTTCTTTTTAAGTTTCAGGATATTATCTGTTTTGGTTTCGCAGTTCTTTTGCTAGGAGTTTGTACAAAAGCGGCGCGTGTATCCGGTGTAGTCAAAATACGGCTTCCGCTTCTTAAGTTGAAGATTCTCTTCGCTTTTTATTAATTTTGTACCGGATTTGAAGACGAGTAAATTCATTACAAGCGACCAGTGTTGCTTTGTTGGTTGGTGGCTACGTGAAATTCTGGAACACATTATTTCTTATAGCTGTTGGTATAATAAAAAAATCCTATTCAATCCACATTTTTTTAGGATTGTCATCCTCTTATTTTTTAAATTTGAGAGATTTTTTTACGACCTTTGAAGCAACTATCGAGATGTAGAGCGGTCGATAGACACCCCGCACTGTTACTCAAGTACGTATATTTTTTTTCAACCTTCAGTAACATGTCCATAAAGGTAACTAAGGCTAAAAAATGGGCCCCTATTTGTTTCATAACTTCTCCTTTCTTTTGTGGCGGTTCATAGATGACACCTACCCTCCAAATTTTAACTGTTTGGTTCCAACAGTCTCGCAGTACAAAGACTGAGACATACGGACGGACAGACAGACAGACACGACGAATCTATAAGGGTTCCGTTTTTTTTCCCATTTGGCTACGGCACCCTAAAAATATGATTGAAATAAACAAAGAAGCAAGTACATTATTTTATTCGATCTTCCCAACATATTATTCTTTATTATATCTTAAAATAAACACAGAGAAGACAAAGCACAGTTCTCAGATTTCTAATTAATTTTGTTGTGGCTTCCAAGACAGTTCGATCAATTCTCCGGAGCCTTTGTCTCGCGCTCTGATTAGTACCTATTGTAGATGGTCTCGGTTGTATTGTAAATGCTCCGTTGGTTTCGTGTGCGCAAAGGCGACTGCTGAGCTTATGATCTCGGGTTTCATTCCTCGGTCGGTCAAAGTGATATTGGGTTTATCAATTAAGGAATTTCTCTGTAGCAGCCCGAGGTGTGGTAGATGGCACATGGATAGAAGTAATTAACGAAGCTGTTGGTGTGCGCCTGATCTCCCAAAGGTCGTATCGTATTCCTGTCCTACTGCGCTATAGAAGTGAAGAGTATTAGGTACTAGTGTGTTCCTAGCCGTGTGGTATCCGGCAGAGTAGATTAGAACCAACCCATTACACTCACGGGTGTCGTATAAGGCGACTAATGTCTGAGGCAGAACACCTTGCGCCTCCGTAGACCAGAGAATGGGCAGCAGCGTTTTCTGTTAGTCTTCCATCACTGCGATCTCCAATCCGCCTGCCAAACGTGGAGATTACGGCAAATTCCTCCCATCACGGGAGAGGCTTATGTCCAGCAGTGGGCGTTATGGGCTATTGTTGTTGTTGTTGTGTTCCACGCTTGTGTGCTGTAATATTTCCTGGTCAATTGTCTTTGCCAAGAGCTTTAAGACCTTAGCTAAGCGCATACAAAACTAACTCATCGGAGTTGGGTAGGTATTGACCTACCGCCACAATATTTGTTTATATAACTTGGCCACACTTTAATAACTTGGAAACTAAAGCTCAAAGCAATAGTTTGTTCGGGGCCCGGGGTGGCCGGGTGCCCCGGACCTTCCCTCCGAGTAATGAGTTTTCCCTTATATTTTTACAGGAAAATCAGTCGTTGGAAACAAAGGTCGCAACTAGAAAAATATTACGAGGACGGAGCATAAAGCTCGTTTGTGGGGTCAATTTTATTGTACCACAATGTTATAAGAATAAACATGGGGTATATGTTCCCCAGCTGTTTTTTGTTGCTTGTGTTTGGGCAGGTCCTGGAATCTACGAACGAACGTTTCGGTAACATTTACACACACACAATTATTTAGTACAACTCTAATGTTTGCTTTCAGTAAATAGACATAAGAACTTGGAAAAATACAAGCGAAGATTATGAGAAAAGTATAACAATAACATGAAAATTATGTTAATTTTTTGTATCTATGTGCCAATTATCTTTTCTTTTTAATAGAGCAGACGATGGCACAAAAAACACAAACGCACGTTCAATTCAAACTCGCTTAAAAAGAAAACCATGTTGTGCAAAAGAGAATATTTACATTTTCTCTTTGAACAGCATAAAATAAATCAAAACCAACATTAAAAAGCTACGTACCTAATAAGAACTTAAACATACTTTACTGTTAAAATGTAAATGTTGTATCTCTAAGCTTAATGTAAGATTATTCCCAAAGGTCAGGAATTCATTTACGCTGTAATAACAGAGCAAAGAGGAGAAATAACGAGAATTTTATAATACTGTGATTATGTATATTGGGGTTCCGTACGTTGCAATGAAAAACGCAATTTTTTTCTGAGATTCTGAACAGACCAGAAGACGTAAACACGTTCACAAGCAAACTGGCACATTATGATGAGAATACATTATTAAAATAACGTAAAATTCATGAACTAAAAAAAAATAGTGCAAAAATACTAAATTTGTATTGTAATGATATGTTTGAATTGGCTTTCCGATTACTAAAGGTTAAGTACGGAACCGTCGGCAAAATAAACCTACTCACACTTAAATGACTTTTTAAGCTGATTGTGGCTTAACAAAATTGTAGGTTGTTTGGTAATTGTTGGTACCTAATTGTTTTTTTCATAAATAAGGTAAAGTTATTTTTTTTATTAAAGAAATAAATTATTTCTCAACGCTGAATGTCGGCCTTCTAAAATATTAGGTACAGTTTTAAAAGAAAGGTAATTGAGTAGGTATATTTGTTCGAATTCTTCTTCGTGTCGCTAGCACGACATGATGTCAAATTTTATTGGCCTGAAACTTTACCACTTTCACGGCGTTATTGTTGGCGGCGCAAAGCACTGGCTGGATATATAAAGGGGGCACAGATAGCAGTATGTTGGCCTTAGCGTGTAGTCGCTTACTAGGCCTGACACTCAAGGCACCCACAGGATAGTCCGGTTAAGCAGACTATAACCTGCTTGGTTGACCTGCGAAATGCCTTTCACAAAAAAAAAAAAATAGGAGGTGGAACACACCTACTTTGCGACCACAACAACAACAACAACAGCCCATAACGTCCACTGCTGGACATAAGCCTTTCCCATGATGGGAGGAATTTGCCGTAATCTCCACGCTTGGCAGGCGGATTGGAGATCGCAGTGATGAAAGACTAACAGAAAACGCTGCTGCCCATTCTCAGGTCTACGGAGGCGCAAGGTGTTCTGCCTCAGACATTAGTCGCCTTATACGACACCCGTGAGTGTAATGGGTTGGTTCTATTCTACTCTGCCGGATACCACACGGCTAACGGCGGTCGGCTTTGCGACCACACACACCCACAACCCGCAACCACGCCGTTTCGTTAAATTTGTTGGAAACAACATAAAATATTTTTAATATAAAAATTAATTTGCATCATTAAAATACCATCGTGTTAGCTAAAATGGCAACATTGTTTTATATCCGTTTTCCGCTTTGTCTTTGCTCCTGTTCCTTGTACGCGGTGGTCACGAAATATAAGAATATTTATTAAATTAACAGCAATTGTCAGTAATCAAGTACAATAATTGTGACTGTTTAGAATTAAACAAACTTGTTTGATAAAACTACTTATATTCAGGACTTTTACAGCTTTTTGAAATTGTACGATGCTTAAAATACACACATCAAAAGTATCTAGGGATCAACATATATTTTTGCAATAACTTTTCTCCTGATTGATATTAATTAAAATTTTCTTTAAGGATTCATCAAATAAAGTGTTTTCGTTTGTCACAGTAACGATAAACCAAGTCACCTTTGCATTAATAAAGAAATTTGCCATTTTCCTAATAAAGGGATTTTTGACATTTGAACCACTAACATTAAAGTTCGAAAAAATGACTGAAAACACAGTTTTCTTTAAAATTTTATTGGGTAACTTAAACAATTAATAATCCGTGTTTCTACCGCGAACACTAACAACACAAGAACATCGGTTTGGCATACTCAAAATGAGCTCATCCAAATCACGCTGTGGAATGGCCGCCCATGTTCGTTGCAACAACAAAAAAAGGTCTTCTTGCGACTGGATACCCTCCATATTCGGCAGAGCTCTTCTCTGTAGCATATCCCATGCATGCTCAATCGGGTTCAAGTCTGGCGACTGAGCAGGCCAGGGCAGGACATTGATGTTAGCTGCGGCGAGAGTCTGTCTTACAACTCTTGCGGTGTGCGGTAGTGCATTATCATGCATTAACTGAAATAAGGGACCGATTTGCACTTGTAGAGGAACGATGACGTCTGATACAATCGTCTCAGCATAAATTTGAGCGTTGAGGTTGCCTCTGATCCAAATCAACTCAGTTCTTCCGCCGATCCAAATACCCGCCCATACCATGATGGTTCCACCACTATAAGGATGGACTTCCTGGCAGGATTTTAATCGCTGTTGGCGTCCAGGGGTTCTCCAGTGTCGTATACGTCTTGTATCCGGTCTCATACCAAAACGAGACTCATCAGAAAAGCACACGAAACGCCATTGTTCTTCTGCCCAATTTCTGTGTTCAAGAGCCCATTGATATCGAATCCTACGATTGTGCATTGCTATAGGTGGTACCCGTAGCGGTCTTCGGGAATGAAGGTTCACTTCATGCAAGCGGTTTCTGACTGTTTGGTCGCTAATTAAGTTCCCTGAAGAGTGATGAAGCCTCACGGCTAACATCATGGCGGTTATTGTTGGAGCTCTTCGAGTTAAGATTTGAATGTATCGGTCTTGTCTCCGTGTGGTGCAGCGGTACCGTCCTCCATGGCGCTCAGCCACGGTACCAGTGCTTCGGTAACGTGTCCAAAGTCGACTGATAACACTCTGACTTGTATTCAGAGCTAAAGCTACAGTACGTTGCCGGGAACCAGCTTCTATCATTCCCACGGCTCTGAGCATTTCTTCCCTGCTTAAATGACGTCGCCGCTCCATAATAACGTTGGTTTTAATCAGTAGTAGGGAAACAGTAGCACTAATAATGTCTTCAATGCGTTGTATGTTTTTATAGGGAAAATATTGACAGCTTATTTTCATCTTTTACTCGAATTTGATTGAGAGTTCCTGATTCAAATTATGAAATGCACCAAAAAGGATCCATATAAATTTATAAAATCATAAATTTATTACAAAGCCACATCTCAATCTCAAGGAATCCGCATAAAAATGCTTGATCCCTAGACACTTTTGATGTGTGTATAATTTGACGTGTTAACAATGCGGTCGTTGTTGCGGAGTGTCGCGGCGCGGCCGCGCGCCGCGCGGGCCGCGCAGCGGTGTTGCCAACCGTACGCTCTCGCTCCTTGCCCCTCGCCGCCGTCTCGTTCGTCCTAGTGATGCGCGCATAGTCTAGTGCTGCGCGCGTACAGTGACAGTGGTATCTCCAATAAAGTGTGAAGTAGAAGCCAAATTTTAATCACGAGTAATCGATCCAGCGAAAAATTTGGTGATGCGGAGTTGGAGTATACACGCGCTCCCGCCAAAATTAGACCCAATTTACAAGGTTTTAATTGTGTAATGTTTGGAATAATCTTCCCACTTGGGTTCGGAGACGGTATTTGAGGTAATTAGAAACAACTAAAATTAGTTCTAAACATCATCATCTGCCTAGCCTTTTCCCATCTATGTAGCGTAACCAACCAACCAACGTTAGCTGAACCAACACTTAACATGGAGTGACTGCCTATTAATTGTTACCAGTTGAAAAAAATGATTTAATAGTAGATACTAAACCGTTATTAATGTATACGGAACCACAGCTAGCCCTGCATAGAGATACATAGTTCGCCCTCATCTTCAAGTTCCGATTACTTAGTTTCTTTTTCTCTGTCGGAAATTGTAGTAGATCATTAATGGTCTTCACTACGCCATCGATTGCAATGAGCTGTAAGACATTGGAAAAGACTTCTTTATTTACTTAAAAGCGAAATAAAGTAGCTATAAGTGAAGCGCATATAGATGTATTGTTGAACACTTTTTGGTGAAGGAAAAACATTGAACTTATCGTCACTTAACGTAACGTGCGTTCACGCTTCGTAGCACTCGTAGGTGATCCGCTACGGCGTAGCACCACATAGGCATGCGCGGGGCATAACCAGTGCTACGACTGCGGAGGAGCCTGTGTACTTTTTGTTTTCACTTCTATCGGCAGTCCCATAAGACAGCCCCGATTGTTTTTTCATTTATGTCACAATTATACATGGCCCATTGTTTAATATGGTAGAGGCTCGCGTAGACCATGGAAGTATAATGATTATTGTATATTAGACCTTAGGGTAGCGCTAGCGGCACTACTGCCGAAAATATGATAGTGATGGTTTTTAACAAACAATCATTCTTCGATGGTAATCCATGGTTACCAGTTTTTAAACGACGAATAAAAAAAACGGAGGAGGTTATCAAGTCGACGCGTATATTTTTTTTTTACGCATAACTTTTTACAGAGTAGTCCGATTTTAATCATTCTTTTTTTATTGGAAAGGGAGTACAATCTTCGGAGGTATCGAACGGAACTCTTTAATATAGACAGCAAATCTGTCGTGATTGCTGCAATCGCTTGGATGTTTATTGTTTACACAACATTACGCCTGTATGCTGTAACGTTACATTTTCCTGGATAGGATCCACAAAACTGTAAGGTCACTCTGAGGGGTCCACCCTTTATAGCAGAACTTTTTATGTCATAATATTACTTTGCATAACAGCGGATAGCATAAACTTCATTTCGCAGAAAATCGTTTGGCAGACACTCATTTATCATACATTCAAAACTCATAATTTTGTAAGGCAGAATCATCTTTAGGCATAAATTTCATATGCATAAGAATTAAAAGTAGAACCATCTTAGCGCAGAAAGTTCACAGCCAGAATCATCTTTTGGCATACATTTTATATCGATAGTCACTAAAAGCAGAACTATCATATCTCAGAAAGTTTACATTTAGAATCATCTTTTAGCATAGGTACATTTCTTATGCACAACAATGAAAAGACTCATCTATCACATCCACATCACAGAAAATTCATTTTTCTGTGATGTGGATGTGATAGATGAGTCTCTAAAACAGTTGATTTGAACATGTGGTTTTTATTTTCCTGTAAGCACTAGGCAAACATGCAAACAAGCATACATCTTGCATGCAGCAAGCATGCAGTATGCAAACAAGCATGCAGTATGCAAACAAGCATGCAGTATGCAAACAAGCATGCAGTATGCAAACCAGCATACAATATGCAAACATGCACACCAGCATACACCATTCATGCAGCAAGCATGCAGCATGCAAGCGAGCATGCAGCATGCAAACGAGCAAGCAACATGCAGCAGGCATGGTTTCTGTCACGGCTTCGGCGCTGCGGGGCTCCGGCGGTGCCACGCGAGCTTATCGTCGCAGATGTGTTTAACGCTCACCACCGCAGCTTCGGCTTGCTGGCCGGCTTCGCCGGCCAGCCTCAGCAGCGGCGGCGAGTGTTACAACAACCTGCTCCTCAACTCGCGGGCCGCCTCGCCCCTCCGCGCCTACGCGATTTTAAATTACACTCTAGGGGTAGGGCAGACAAGACTACGTAAAGTCGGTTTTGGAGCGATTCGTTTCTGTCACTAACTTTTGTAGCCCATCATATTAGGTACTTTTTAAGGCAATATTTAAATGTTTGGTTAAAAATAATATTTTATAGAAATGGCAATAATGCCAAATACAATTATTCCAAATGAAATTCTGCCATCTTCGTAATATGCCAAGTGAAATTGTGCGAAATTTGAACATTACTAAAGGTAATTATGCCAAATAAAATTCTGCCATCTTAAAAGTATGCCATTGTAAATTCGGAAATACAAACATTCGGCCAAACAATAACTATATTAAATATTTTTTATGCCTTAAAAATATTCGTTTAAAGAAGATTATGCTAAGTGTGTTATGCCAAATAAATTTCGGAGTATCAAGATTCTGCCAGATAGAAGGAACCCCACTCTGAGCACTCACCTACCTAACTTTCAGTCTGGAGGGGAGCACTGGTTCTCTATTGTATTACCTAACTTTTTTGTTCATAATTTAAAGTGCCATAACTTTTTTTGTCCTAATCATCATTTGTCCGAATGATAACTTACCCGAACTTAATATCACATAATATCACATGCCATAAAATTGAAATCCCTAAACACAAAATGCTCTAAACCCGTTTGACATAAATATTACAATCAATAATATACAAAACACTTAAAATCGTTTTCAATAATAGTTCTAAATCCTAAATTAACAAAAAAAAAAGTTTAGATCTTAATAATATTTTTAAAACAAATCGGTATGTTCCCAGACGTTCCCAAAAGGGAACAGAACATTGTTATTTTAATTGTGTCTGTAATTACGGGTACCTACAGTAAAGTCAGTAGGTATAACTTAGCTTTTGCTATGCTATGAACTTCTCTCAACACAACACATTTTTATACAATATTGCTCTTATGACATTTGTAAGAATTAAAAAGTAGAACCATCATATCGCAGAAAGTTCACAGTTAGAATCTTCTTTTGTTTTGGCATATATTTCATATAGGTAGTCATTAAAAGGCAGAAAATCAATCAATCAAACCTGTTAATCATTATAAAACAGTTGAGTGTGAACATAATTATGTGGATTTTATTTTTCCCTGTAATAAGTATGCAAAAAAACATGCAGCAAGTATGCAGCAAGCATGCAGCAAGCAGGCAGCAAGCATGCAGCAAGCATTTAGCAAGCATGCAACAAGCTTGCAGCAACCATGCAAGCACGCATACAGTATGCAAGCAAGCATGCAGCATGCCGCCTCGCCCCTCCGCGCCTACGCGATTTTAAATTACACTCTAGGGGTAGGGCAGACAAGACTGCGTGGGGTCGGATTTACAGCGATTCGTTTCTGTCACTAAAACCTAATTTTTAGCAAATGTTTTAGGACCAAAAATTTTATTATACTATATGAACATTAGGAATAATACACATTATATAATAAAACACTTAGGATAATTGACTTTATGGCATATAAAATTAGAAGATTCAATTATTATAGTATTCGATATTATGAAAGAACAGTTTTAGAAATAAAGATAATTATGTAAAACAAAATTTCGGGATTTTGAACATTATGGTAACTAAAGTTTATAGCAAACGTTTTATGGATAATGATTTTCGGACAAAAATTTTTAGGAGATATAAGGGAGTACCGGGGAGCACTATTAAAAGAAATAAAGGGGACGAGTTATAAGAATTTATTAACAAAGATAATCTAAAGGCTGGAGCTACTTAATTACTAATGCCAGTGAAGCTGGCGGAAAGTACTGAAGATGAAACGCAGAATGGAATAAATAACTGAAAAACGTCCGTCTTCAGACTGTGGAGGAGGACCGAGGAATCATCAACTCTCAGGCCGTAGAGAAGGGCCGAGGGCATCTGTCTTCAGACGGTGGTGGACGGCCGAGGACCGTCAATCCTCAGGCCGTAGGAGGAGGGCCGAGGGCATCCGTCTTCAGACGGTGGTGGACGGCCGAGGACCGTCAATCCTCAGGCCGTAGGAGGAGGGCCGAGGGCATCCACCACCGTCTGAAGACAGATGCCCTCGGCCCTTCTCTACGGCCTGAGAGTTGATGGTTCCTCGGTCCTCCTCCACAGTCTGAAGACGGACGTTTTTCAGTTATTTATTCCATTCTGCGTTTCATCTTCAGTACTTTCCGCCAGCTTCACTGGCATTAGTAATTAAGTAGCTCCAGCCTTTAGATTATCTTTGTTAATAAATTCTTATAACTCGTCCCCTTTATTTCTTTTAATAGTGCTCCCCTCCAGACTGAAAGTTAGGTAGGTGAGTGCTCAGAGTGACCTTACAGTTTTGTGGATCCTATCCAGGAAAATGTAACGTTACAATGCTCTGAGCGGGTACGCAGATGTGTACAGTACTCCTACATTTCGACAGTTGGGTACCTATTATTAGTATTATTTATTATTATCATGACATGTATAACAATAAATGCATAGCAAATACTTGTACAACAGAAAAAGGAAAAAAAAAACATTTTTTTGCAAAAAGTCGGTGTCTTTTGTTTGTTTGATTCAGTTTTTTTGTCACCGACTTCTGAAGCTAAAGTTATTTTTAACTTTTTTGTGCTTAATTTGAAGTCGGTTTAATATTTTGCAAAAAAAATAATTGTGATGGTTCATTCAAATTGATAAGAATCAGTCAGGTCATATATTAAACTTCGTCGACCTCTAAACTGTCTTTGAAGAGGTGTTTGGCTGCGTAGTGTTAGGTTTCCGGATTTTACTAGTCAATTTCCTGTTTTCAGAAAGAATTTTGTTTAAAATGTAAAATATTAAATGCTTTATATTTTATTATGTAAACTGGTAACATTGATTCCATAAGAATGGCAATATTTCCATCATTTGATTTGTAAAATGTTTGGCGCGAGAGTGAAGCGGTTTTCTGATTGGATCACGAGACTGACGTGGCGTAAAGTCGTGAGCCAATCAGGGCGCTGGATTTTCCCTCCAACGGCAGGAATCTTGGTCAGGAGCCCGAGCCGGCAAGTAGGGCATTCTGGTGCTGAACGTCGAAGACAATTGACAATTATTAAGATAGTCTGTTGCCAATTTGTTATTGCTGTGCAAGTGTGTAATGTAACAAAATTGTTAATGTGTCAAAGTGTAATGTCAAGTAATTTGTTACACTCAGCGTATCTGTTTCAAAAGAGTAACCATGGAGTTTCTTGCCGGTTCTTCTCCATGGAAACTACCATGCCGAACCGTACAATGTGAAATAAAATAGTGTATCGCATCCAGTGTGTTTTCATAGCACGAAACCAGTCTTCTGCCCACATAAGCTCGAGCCTAGTGAAATAAACCCTGACGACTATAGTAGTAGTATTTGTCAAAGCATTCATTTATATTTAAACTGGCTTTTTTCATACGATTTAGCCCGCATGAAGGTCGGAAATTGTCCCACAGAAACGTACTACAGTGATAAAACCCAGACTACCATCTACCTTTGTGCTAAACCTTGAAACCTGTACACCCGTTAGGGCGTAAAAACTGTCAGAAAGAGATACTTGCACATTTATAATATTAAAACGATTAAGAATTAATAAAGGAACTTTGCTAAGATAATAATTATCACGTGGCACTCCGGTGACGGGCTAAGAATGTGTCTATTTGTCTCCCACAGTTCTCGACTTGAGACACGTTATCTCGACACGTGATCACAAACAAACGAACCTGTAATCGATAATGAGAAACTATTCTCTTTCCAACTAAAAGAGAATCTGATACTAACACTCGAGTTGGTTCGGTTAAGGGTATAGGATTACGAATTGATTAATGGCTTTTTCAGGACTGAACTAGTAATCTATTTCGCAAACGCCTTTTTTTCATACGAAACTTGCTAGATATTTTTGTTGAACGAAAATCGCTGGGAATGATTTCAGGGTTCGCTGGAGAGTTTATAACGCCATTTTTACACCCAAGCTAACACACTATAAAAATCGGCCAAGTGCGAATCGGACTCGCGCACGAAGGGATCCGTACCATTATCTCAAAAAAATCACGTTTGTTGTATGGGAATCCCACTCAAATTTTTATTTAATTGTTTTTAGTTATTTGTTGTTAAAGCGGCAACAGAAATACATCATCTGTGAAAATTTCAACTGTCTAGCTATTACGGTTCATGAGATACAGCCTGGTGACAGATAGACGGACGGGCAGTAGAGTCTTAGTAATAGGTTTTTAGTTTTTGCCCTTTGGGTACGGAACCCTAAAAAAGAATACGAGCGAAGAAATGGTGGACCTCGTCACCAGGATGTAGGCAATACAAGGAAGCTATGCGATCCCTGGATACGAAGCTGACCAAGCGCCTTCTGCACCTGGACAGAGATAGCCTGCGTCTGGTGGCGGGGACCATCACCGGACATTGTTCACAGAATAAACACTTCCACACCCTAGGTATCACTGGCAGTCCCCTGTGCAGAGCGTGCATGGAGGTGGAGGAAACGGTGGTGCGTGTGCTCCTTGAGTGCACAAGCGTTACCCAGATTCTCGAGGAGACTCTTGGAACACCAAGATCTCTTGCGGATGCCCTGAGAAGACCAGGAAGTTTGATCTGCTTCTAGAGGGAGGTGGGCTGGCTGATGTAACGGCCACCATGGCTCACGCACAATGGTCCACCCTAGGGACTAAGTGCGGAAACCAAAACCCCATAACTAGAAATAACTAGAAGACACTATAAACTGGTAAATGTGGCAAAAGTGGGACTCTCCTCTTGCCACTTCTTAGTGTGTTATGTAATTCTGACGTTTAAAAAGTGCTGATGCTCATCCTAATTTGAATAAATAACTTTTGATTTGACTTAATTTCCTATGGAGCAGAAGCGACAAGAAGCTCCACGCATTGGAAAAATCCATTGTAAAATGGTAAAAGGTAGTAACTGGCACAACGACATTTTCCTAGAAATCCAGTAGATGGATAATTATAATCCATTCAGTAAGATACACTGCGTGATATGTGTAGCATTCAATATCTTGTGTCGTGTCAGTTTACCGGCCCGTACGTCGACACATGGTTTATGACGTCGCTATCGAGGCCTATAGCAAATTGACAGGGACGCACTGGCAAAAGTATATCAGCTTATATTGTTCCCACTGCTGGGACACAGGCCTCATCTCTGTGAAAGGAATAAAGTCAAAAACCACGATGTTGACCCAATGCGATTTAGTCATATTTTCTTTTCTTTTTTTTTGGTTCTAGAATATCAGTTTGATCACTATATTTTGCATCGTTTTGAGAGCAGTGGTGATAAAATAAATTACACCAAAGTACCAAACCCAGGGTAGCCGGGGTTTTTAGGTTTTTGGTTTAAAGGGGTTGTATTGATGATTGTAATGATTATAATTCTGCAAATACATGCGTATTACGGCCGCAAATCATATTTTGTTTAACATACAGCCTGACACTTAAAGGAAAATTGCAAAAAACGTAAGAAAATTTGAATTTCGCGGACTACCCTGACGCCTCCCCCTTAATATTGTATAGATGTACTGTCGATACGAACAGATGAAGAAGACTCGTGCCCTCCGTTATTAATACGTCTCTTTGTAACGTGGCATGTCAATCCATCCCTGTGCTATGCAAATACATTGTTTCGCTACCAGCATGAAGCGACACCTTGTCAGAATTACAAATTTCGATCTCCTCTCAAATATTAATACCGACCCGCTTGCTATGGAACATTTTAGAGATATTGTTGGAGATTATTAAGCTTCTAACTCCTTGGCCACGACCTACTCGCTCAAACTACACGGTGTATGACGGTGCAGTGGCTGTTGAGGAAACAAATGAAAGAGTTGTTTAAATGCTTCAAATCAGCAAAACTCGGCTTGGAGCGACGAGACTCATGCGAAGGAACCAAGCGAAGTGCACGCACTTGGCGCACTTCGCGATGACAGTTACAGCGCCTGAGGTTGTGAGCATGCCTATTACCTATTAATAAACAAGCTTTGATACTCTGGGACAAAATGAAGTTAAAACATGTACCTACCTAGTTTTTTCATAGTAACTACATCATACTTAAATTGATTCTCTGAACAAACTATAACCAACAATACAAAAACTCTTTTGCAAAAAAACAACCAAGTTAAAGATAAAGATAAAGATAATGATACTTTATTTGTCAAAAACATGCGTTTACACACAAAGAGCATGCAAGATCTTAGTAAAATAGGGTAGGTCCGTACATGTTTTACCTGGTGAGGTGTACAAATTTGTGTTTTTTTTTTACAATTATGCGGATTCCAATATTTGTAGTTTAGGCATTTCTCTGGTACACTCATAATAACTAATAATTTTCTTTGAATTACATAATAAAAAATATAAACAAAAAATACACATTGTCCCATTTTCATAAACGTAAAACTGAAATAATGATGTGTAAAGGTAAAATATGTCAAAAGTACAAAATAATAATAAAATAATATCAGATGGTAATCTATGTCAAAAAGTAAAAATGTAGGTATCATAGGTAAAATATGTCAATAGATAAAATATGTCAAAAGGTATCCGATAAGAAGTCATTTATATTATAGTAACTTTTGTCTGTTAATAAATTCCGAATCTTTTTTTTAAATAAATTTGTGGTCAGAGATTTATAAGCCTGAGGTATTTTGTTGTAAATCTTAGGGGCCATACAAAAAAAGCTTTTCGACATTAAAGCGGTTTTTGATGAGTGTAAGCAAAGTTGGCTATTGTCGCGTCTGTTGCGTGGAAACGCGTCTGATAGTCGAGGAAATAGTTGTGGGTTACTTTTTACAAAACATGCTACTTCAAAAATGTATAAAGACGGTAAGGTTAATAATTTGTATTTAGTGAAGAACGGTTTGCAGCTTTCTGTCGATTTTAAGTTAAACATAGCTCGTATACATCTCTTTTGCGCTTTGAACGCAATTTCTTTATTTGTTGAGTTTCCCCAAAAAATTATACCATAGCGCAGCACTGATGCTACCAATCCATGATAAGCCGTTATTAAGGCGTCTGGGTTAAGTTCTGGGGCCAGTTTGAAAAGCGCATACGCGCATGAGCTCAGCTTTTTACTCACGAGTTCGATGTGGGCTTTCCAGTTCAAATTCGTGTCAATTATTACACCGAGAAATTTAGCATTGTCAACTTTCATTAGTACTGAGCCATTGTGCTGGGCTTCAATAGCATTATCAGTCTGAGTCCGTTGAGTGAAATGCATAATATTAGTCTTATCTAAATTAATTTTAAGATTATTCCGATTTAGCCATGATATTATCGCTGTCAGAGATTCATTAATGTCAATTTCGTACATGTCCTTGTTTTTACACGTTATAGTCATTGTACTGTCATCTGCAAATAGGGTCATGGGGTGTTTAATAGCACTAGGCAGGTCACTAATGTATACTATAAAAAATAGAGATCCCAGTACGCCGCCTTGCGGGACTCCGTATCCTGGCGTTCGTTTATTCGATACAAAGATTTCCTCTTTCTTTGTCTTAATATTAATTTTGGCTATTTCCGTGTACTGTTTTCTGTCAGTTAGGTAAGACTGTATAAGACTGAATATATTTCCCCTAATACCACATGCCTCTAGCTTCTTTAAAAGAACCTTATGGTCTACGTAATCAAACGCTTGCGTCATATCGCAATAAATAGCGCACACCGGAATTCTCTTATCCATACTACCTATTACTTTATGCAAGAAGTCATAAATGGCCATATTGGTTGACCGGTTTTTTCTAAATCCTTTCTGCTCATCTACTAATATGTGTTTCTTTTCAAAATACGAATACAGTTCTTTATAAATATATTTTTCAAAAATTTTAGATATGATCGGAATGAGGGCAATTGGTCTGTAGTTAGCCATCTGTTCATTATCGTTCTTTTTAAATAATGGCTTTACTATAGATACTTTAAGGGCATCTGGATATACACCCGCACAGATACTTAGATTTATAAGATAGCTTAGGTGGGTACAGATAACGTCAGATACATATTTGATTACCTTTGTAGAAATTCCGTCATATCCTGTGCTGTTTGTTGACTTTAGTGACTTTATAATGTTTTTTATGTCTCCAGGTATGCTGGGGGAAACATAAATTGAATCTTGACACGGTATAATCTTTGATGTCGCATTAATTCCTGAGTCTTGATTGGGTTGAATTTTGTCTACGAAAAAATTATTAAATGCATTAGCTATTTCTTGGGGATCTTTTATTATTTTACTCTCTACGTTAATCTGTGCGACTGATTCTTTAGGGAAACACGATTTTGATTTGTTTATTATATTCCACGTTGTTTTAGATTTGTTTGTTGAAGTTTTTATAGAATAATTGTTTTGAGCTCTTCTAGTTAGGCTTATAATTTTTTTAAACCTTTTATTATAATTTTGGAAATTTGATTTGTTTGTTATGTTTGGTTTAAGTCTGTAACGCCATAGTAGTTTTCGTTTATTTTTGCTGCATAGTTTTATCCCGTGTGATATCCATTTAGTTTTTTTTATTACATTTATTTTTATCCATTTCTAAGGAAAACAGAGGTCATAAAAAAGTTTAAAAGTGTCAATGAAAATGTCAAACGCGTTATTGGGATTATCCGTTTTATACATTTCTGAGAAAGTAAGTTGCTCTAAACATTCTTTAAATTTCAAAAGGTTCTCTGCACTATAATCTCGCCTTTTTATACGCCAGTATTTTAAAATATTGTTTTTCTTTACCGGGCACTTAATTATTTGCGCTGTGTGATCTGACAGTGCAAATTCGATAACTTCCGTTTTACATTTTGCTTTAAAGTTATGTGCGATATTGTCTATGCAAGTTTTGCTGTGCAGTCTGGTTGGCTGCTTGAATGCTAATGTGAGATTGAAATTTAGTAACAGACATTCAAATTCTAATACAATATTATTTCTTTTAATTATATCTATGTTAAAGTCTCCTGCCATTATAATATGCTCATATTTCTTTTTACATAAGTTTTGTAATATTTTTCCTATTACTTCAAAAAATATGTTTATATTATTTAGTTTCGGCACCCTGTAAACACACAAAATAATAGTTTTATATTGTATGAGCTCTACACCACAACACTCAACTATCCCAGTTATTGATGACTTTGCTATTTGGGGCACATCTTTCCATTGATGCCCGTTTCTAATTAGGATACAAGTTCCAACATTTTTTGTTTTTTTATTTATATTTTTAGTTGACATTTTACATTGTATCTAGAAGATAATAAGAGATGATCGACATAGGCGGAAGAGAAAAATACCTATAGAAACGAACTCAACATTTAAATGGGACCAACGCACGGGCCTTTTCTAGCAAATATATAAAACGATTTATGTCAATCGGACCAGTATAATCACAGAGTAATCAGTGTATGTATACAAGAAAAAAGGTCCTCTTTTTTTAGAAGTCGGTTAAAAAAATTGATTGTTATCAGAAGCCAAAAATGGTGCTGTGATATAGAAAAAAAATCGTATTTATTCAAGCTGAAACTCAAACCTTTCTCTATAACACAATAAACAGCAAACACCTCACGTATATTTTCTCAAAAACTTTTATATTCGCGTTTGAAAATCATCAAAGAACAAAACAGGTTTCATATTAACTCAAGTAACTTTCTAAAATAAAACAAGATGATATTGCATGATGAAGAAATTCCCTCTCAACAGTTTGAATGAAGACTCCACATGTCAAGCAATAACGATGTCTGTGAGTTTATTATAATTAAAATGTTGTGTTTATTCTCCTCGAGAAATTGTGAAAAATTGCAGACTTTAACAAAGCGGTTTTCACTCAAATGTTAATCAAAATAGATCTGCAGTTGAAATCATTTTGGTACCAGACGGTTAAAAAACATTAAAATTATGATGCAAGAATATTTTGGTGTTCAAATGATATTACCAGGGGGAATTAAATGTATTGAAAACAAAATGGCGTCGTTCAGATTTTAGCCAATAAATAGTTTATTTCCCAAATATGTTATTGTTTCATCCCGATTAATCCTTATAAGGACAATAAATAGATCTTGAAAAAACCGGGGGATAAATAATTAATATAGTTAATTAGTTCCATAAAAAGAAACAAGCAACATCGTAGCCAGACACATTATTTGGCACTTACAAACACAATGACATTTACAATACGGTCTACGTCAGGGAGCACTGTCACCCCATAGACAAATGAGTTCGTTGCCGATACAGAGGTATTGTGTCGCGACGACAATATACACAATACACGAGATAGTGGGTAGCTGCCTTATGATGCGTGTTCTATTGTTGTGAAGAAACTACGTGTCATTCGACGAAAAAGTTATTTTAGATGAAGCTACTTGGCTAAAAATAAAAATAAAGATCATGCTAGTCTTTTTGGAACCACTTTTTAAGCACTATTCTTGCATGTAGCGATGTGACTATATCTTCCTAACCTATGACTTTACACTATAACATGCATTTATGTTCGTTAACTCAACAAAATGTGGGAGCAGCTGATTTTTTTATAAGAGTCGTTCATATTCATAAGTACTACACTATGTCCCTCGTTTAGCCAGTCAGTGTTTCCAAGGCGTATCAAATAGGTAAAACACAGGCAAGTTTTCGATGGCACAAGATCCCTGCGTCAATCAAATAAGGCAGTCAATCACTCAACGAGCGCCATCTTTGCAACAGTCGCCGGATGATTGGAGCTCGTCAATCATGCTATAGTAGGTCTAACACATACGTATATATATGTAGGTTAGTAGACATACACCCCCACTTATTAGTATCGTATAAGTAGATACACACGATGAGAGAGAAGTATGGAAGAAGAAGACTTGGTGCGTCAACCCCAAATAAATTGGGATATAACATAACGAGTTGTCAAAATCGGTCGTGATCGTGATTCGAGAATACGTGTGCTACGCGATCGTAGCCGTAGCAGGTGCTACAAAAAAGTGTGCTACGCGGTCGTAGCCGTAGCCGGTGCTACGAATACGAGTGCTACGCGATCGTAGCCGTCGTAGCACAATGTTTAATACTTGTAGCCATTTATGTAGAGATGACGTATTCAATATCAAAATCTTTCCTTCATTCTTCTCGCAAAACAATATTGTCTTATTATTTTATCCTAAAATAACAAGCCATGCTTCATTACCTACGTACTCGTATACACGACTTTTACATTATATGTATTTCGTTTAACATGATATTATTACATGAGTTAGGTACATGCTATATTTGTTTGTACATTTCCGTACATCGTTTTTAATCCTAGCATTGTATGTACAGTCAACAACAGTGCGCAGTAGTCAGTAATTAATTTCGATTGACTGATATTATTGTCTACATATGTATGTAAAAGGCTCTAGTCGGCATAAGTAGGTATATGTTACCTACTTATGCCAACCAGAGCCTTTAGCAATATAACTATAATATCGAGAGCTATACAGAACGTCTAGCTCCATCTCTTTCACTCACAGAAGTAAAACTAAACAATACTGCTGTATGAGGTCGTGGTACGCCACTGGAAGACAGCGCTCACCTATCTGTTTTATTGATTGTACAACAAACAAACACATACATTTCCTCGTGTCATCGTTTTATTTCTAAGAATAGATGTCACTTGCAGTGGCAGGGCAGTGTGTGTCGTGAAACACAAAGTCATTGAATCGGCGTCGCACTGAGATTACTGCTCCACAGTGGACAGGGGATTACTATGTCGTATAGGTGTATTGGTTCTACAATGACGGATGTAGGGGAAAAGTTCATATTGGACACGTGTTAAACGCATATACACACCACACACACGTTACAGCACCATGCTGAGATATGAGCCTTTTGGCCTCGCACAGGACCAATTTCATTTCATTTTTTTTTTCTCTGTCTGTTTACTTTTTATTAGTTATAAATTATATTTTAACCATTTTATTTTTGTGTGTTTTGGTCCTGGGCGGGCTAATATATGTTTTTTCTTTCTTTCATATCTGGGGCGAAATATACAGGTTTACTTTTAAAGCATAGGCATAGTTTTGTTGGAACCAATTTGTTTTTGTCATTTATTTAATTAGGATATAAAGCATGTTACGTTCCCAATGTTGGGACACTGGCCACCTCTCATTGAGTGAGTCGGCCACTGTCCACTATTTTGGCCCAGGACATGTTTGGCTGTTTCCTCGTGATGTTTTCCTTAACCGTCACATTTCTCGTCTAGTTTATTATTTACCATCGTCCACTAGCAATTATTATAAAAGTATTTCTTCCCTATTTAAATCGAATTTGTTTAAAAACAATTGGGTTTAATTTTTTTTTGCATAGAACCCTTATACTCTTTCTAAAGTTAAAGTAGCCTAAGTTACTCCTTATAACATTAGCTATCTGCCAGTAAAAGTCCTGTCAACGGTCTAAATCGGTTCCGCCACCAGTCGTTTCGGTAATCTCCGAAACGACTGGTGGAACGAAACAGACAGAGATAGACACAAAAATCTTTTTTTTTTTAGATAAATACCGTTACTTTCATAGTATTTAGTAAAAAGCTAGCTAGCTGTTATTTTAAAATTACAAACAGATCCTTCAATTGTATTTATTTATTTGTATGGATTTATCTTCTGATATTAATAAATAAATTGTAAAGCGGATCGTTCATGCTCATTCCTCTTCTGAGAATATCGTATAAAGCGACCACATTGTGTCAATATCAGGTAAAATGGTCAAACGCAAGATCCAATATAAGAACAACAAATCCCTTCACTAAGCTTGTCAATAAATATCCTTCAAGACGATCAAAGAGGGTCTATATTTAATATCAGACATTTTCGGTACAACAAAACATACTAACTTATATTAAATTCGTTTGTGATTCCACCTTGTCCTGACAAGAATTCGGATTATCCTGACAATCTCAATATAAGCGGCGTTTGAGTGACGCCTTTGAGAGCGACCTCTTGAATAATTTATCAAGGCTTGGTCTGACGTGACACTGGCAGGTTGTGCTTCTCTTGTCTATGGTAGATATGGATGGCCATCAATGATGGCCATGGACTTATAGTACAGGCGTAGGAATGAATCATATACATCTAATTTTCATCACTGTCAAAATCACTGCTTTCTTCCTGTATAAGAAAGAAAGAGAAAAAAAATATTTATATACCGCAGGGACATGACGTGCATACAAAATTAGAAAAAATAAACAATAAATAAACATACAACACATAACAAACATTTAGATTACAACAAAACGCAGCACAGCGCTGGTTTTCATTGGTCACCCGTGAGCATAAATATTAGATAATAAGCCAGTGGAGTTGCTATTGTGATGTAAAATGAATTTGCACTTAAAGCTGTGGCCAACGTTGTTTAATAATAAACTTATTAAACCATTATAATACACATGTAAACGGGTATTTATCGCGAATTTTACCTTTACTATAAGCCCGACGTTTCGACCGGATTGCACCAGCCGTGATCGCGGGAAGACAAAAAGAAAAAGGTAAAATTCGCGATAAATACCCGTTTACATGTGTATTATAATGTGTTCTGATCGTAAAAGTTTAAAAAAGACAATTATTAAACCATCTTCTAAATCTAGTCTAGGCAAGAATGATTACAACATAATTTAATTTGGATTTAAAACTTTAAACAAACTCAGATATAACAACCCCAGAATGTAAATTCGAATTGCGAATTTGAACGAGCAAATTGTCTGTTGATCTTGGGCCCCAAGCTAACGCTGCAAATGGTAAAATTTAATAGATATTATCGCCATTACGGTCCCCTTAAAATTCTCTTCGCATAATAAAAAAAGCGGGTATTAACTTGAAAAGAGAGGCCTCTTTGATGCCGACAAATAACTGAATTAAGGCAATTTTCCTCATGAAGTTATTATAAGAGAATGTCCTTGGCGCAGGTGTGAGTCGGGGTTAATTTAATAGAACCCCCATGTTTGCCCTCGGCGTGCCTTTTATAAGAATGATTTGTCTTCAAGTTTATTTTTTCTGTTATCTCATAGCGCAGGCAGGCTTCTTTGTTAACAAGAGAATAATAGGCATTTGTTTTGAACATAATAACTGTTTTTACACGTTTCTTTATAGCTCCATTTGTGGGGTCGGGAGCCTTCTGGGACCGCAGTCCCGGATTCCCCCTAAATATTGTTGAGTGGTATTGGCTTTGTAAAATACTTTACAAATCTTCTTTTATCTATTTATTTTGTTTAATTGTAACATGTTCGATCTTTAACTTTAAAAAACATGCTGCAAGCCAGTAAAAATACATAATCTTTATGTCTAAAGGATCATGGTGATGATCATTAAATGTTGATGATGAATAATTATAGTTTCTGGGTTTGTCCATTACGTTACATTAACGTTACGCCATTGGCTCGAGATACGTTTGCCTTGTTTCCAATTAATCGAGACAGCACCCCTAGCCAAGTTACAAACGTTTCGTATCGATTCTCTTTCTACTATCGTAAACGCCTCGGCGCAAGCGATTGCAGAAAGCGCTAAATTGATAGCCAAGTTGACACGACTGAGTCGATCGCTCGTTCTCTAATGTCTGTAGAAAAAACCTACACTTTAGTCTATGGTGAGCGTTCCTACCAAAGAGTTTAGCGATCAACATTGTAGAAACGATAACATTCTATTCTATCATTTTAAACGATGTAAACTTGTCTACGAATGTTCTGTTCGTTTGTGTTGATCACGTGATTTAACGTTGAGATGATGTCATTCCCGTTCATTTGAATAGTTTTCTACTAGCGTTAACGATAGTAGATTGTCAACTTGGCTAGGGGTGCAGGAATGACATTGAGTAGTAGATTAATTCTAGGAATGAGGACTGCATAAATAGATTTACTGCTAACCCGTCTAACTAACTTAATAGTACCTAACTAACTACAGTTAGTACAACAATAGTTACAATATTAACATTTCCTCGCAGACCTACAGGTCTGCGAGGAAATGTTAATATTGCAACGGGTGGGCAACTTTCAATCTTGCCAGTCTAACTAAAGTCTTGTACCTACAAAACTTTGAGGACCATAAGGGATATAACACAAACTAATAATCACAAGCCTCCTTTTCCCACAACGTAAATAATCTTAATGAAACACAACACACACAGACACAGTACACACAAACACTCATACATGTCGCGATCACATTAATGGAATCAGCGAGGTTTAATCTAACCTAAGTAAGCCAACACGCGGTCGGTGTTTGCGCCGCGTGTTTGTCCGCCTCCGGTCCCGTCCGTAATTATATTTAGCGAGAATGTGCCCAACATTTTGCTTTACAACCCTCTGATATTTCAATCTGGGGTTTTGATATTTGCACGAATATACTAGCCTATTCAAATCCGAAAGAGGATTGGTGGAAATTGAAAACGGATTACGGACTCATAATCAACATCGGTTTTTTTTTTATGTTAAACATATAACATTTTTTTTCGATATCGTTTGCAAAACAAGCGGAATTGCGATATTTGTTAGCGGAAGGCGCAAAAGGAGTAGTAAGAGAACTCTGTGTATCGTCTGTCTGGGGCCAAGTCTACCCAGATTTGCATAAGTAGGTAATTATCTCTGTTTAATAATTAATCCAACTATGCTTACGTCATAGTTTTTGGATGACTTGACAGTACTAAACACTTTGATGAACTTGAAAAATATAACGCTTATTTATTGTTCGTATAGTATCGTTACATTTTTTATCGTGTCGAGTCTTTTAGTGGTAATATGATATCAAAGAAAAAGGATTAAATGATAGCGTGGTGGTCGACAGGGAGGAATGGAAGAAAAACACCATGTTGCGTCGACCGTAACATAGGACTAGAGCAGGACGATCACAACCTTCTTGGTCAAAAAGTCATTTCAATTATTTCACTCCACTCAACTATGTCAGGATGGATTCTAGCATTTATCGAATATTTCTCTCTAAATCGAATTCTAAATACAACTCGTACCTATTAATTGATGTTCGTCGAACTAAAGCTAACGTAATAAGCCTTTGTGTAGATCTAAACAATACAAACTATGATCGAGTACCAACTAACTACTTAAACGACTTATTACAAGTAGGTACTTATTACCCTTTGTAGGCGTAGATTGGATTTGAAGTTGAGATTGGTACCTACCTATTTCTATGATTTAAACGATATTTAGATGTCTATAATACATAATATTATGGCATTTCTTTTGTATGAAAGGGTAGTGCCTGGGGCCCAATACAGGTCGGTGAAATGAAGATTTATTGCGGCTAGACTAGGTAAGTAGCCGTATCGGGGTTGACATAAAATAACTCAAACCTTTGAAGGCTAACATTTACTACCTACACATTTTGTACAAATCATAACTATATTTGGTGCCAGTTAAGATTAGAATAGCGGTCATTGCCCTTTCCCTAATATCTCTTCGTACGAACCAAAACAAATAAACCATGTATCGTTTTTCATTACAAAAAATGGTGAAGATCACCATAGATGACGATTCCAGACTTGAACAGACTTATTTTTGGTTTTCAAAGTTAAGAATTTTAATAAATGTAGGTGGGTCAATGACCGCTATTCTCATCTTAACTGGCACCAATTATAGTTAACATTCTCACTGAACATCTATATATTCAGTAATTTTTGTTGCAGCACGTTAAGAGCTCGTGGCTAAATAATAACAGCCGCTCGGGTTAACCTTCAGGTTAAGCCGCGCTTGCCGAGGTTGGTTGCTGGGTGACCACCCACTACATGCCGAGTTTCCTCCGAGACTCGGAAAGCACGTTAAGCCGTTGGTCCCGGCAGTCAGACGACACGCTTGGCGCAGTGGCTGAGCGATTGGCTGCTGCGCTGCGTGTCGCGGGTTCGATCCTCGCACGGAACAAATATTTGTATGGCCTACAGATAGTTATTCTAGGTCTGGCTGTTTGTGTATGTGAGTTTAAATGTTTGTAAACGCACCCACGATACAGGAGAAATTCCTAGTGTGGGGCAACGTTCTTAAAAAGAAAAAAAAAGTCATTTGTAGTTCTATGTCGACAGTCGTTACAGGTAGTCAGTGGCCTGACGGTTTGACAACTAGTTTTACCAAGGCATATCCTATTATTACCTAGTACTAACTGGTTTGTGGAGGTCAGATAGACAGTCGCTCTATGTAAAATATTGGTATCCAGCTGCATCCTGTTAGACTGGAAGCCGACCCCAACATAGCTGGGAAAAGGCTAGGCATATGATGATGATGATTTGCTGTAGCACGTAAAGCATCTGTTGTTTCTGACCACTAGGAATTCATGTTATGTTTTTTTCATGAATTAATTCAATCTGATTGCGATGTCATAGTTGCTACGAAGAGCTACGCCGTAGACTTCGTAGCAATAGTGCCAGCTTGTCGTAGCAGACCAGGTACACACTTTCTTTGTACAAGAATTTAATTCATCTGTTTTTTTAAAAGCATTTCATGTTGAATTATAATAACAGACTAATTACTTACTTTGTGTGTAATTACGTCAACTAGTACTCAGAAAAAGCCTCAAATGGCTAACAAAAAGCATTATTAATAAAATACATCCAATTTCCCGCAGTCGTAATGTATGGTTGACCTTATTAACGGTCGTAAGTCTTAATTAGAAAGGTCACAGGATAATTAATGGAGCTAATGAATAACAGCTTCTGGTTTCGCAGACAACAAATGTTGTGCCGGCTGTCGCCGCCAGAGGCCGCCTTATAGTTAATTTATTACAGAACAAAGACAAATATTGCGTCGTTGGTCGCAAGCTTTTCTTCTGAACATATGGTCCTAAGGTTGCTGAGGTTGCTTTGGTGCGGAGGTTCCCAGGTCGGGTAAAGTGTTATTGTGTTTTTCCAACATGAATTTCTCAGTAGCAGGTACGGAGTCTGGAGTCGTGCCCAGTTGATGGCAATAGGCTCGTCCCCTATTACATGGTATGTAAACATAACTGGCGGTATGTGCATGTACTACTAGGTAGTCTAGGTACTGTAGAGGTTCAATGGTAATACATCATCCTGGCCACTAATGAATACTGGCAGCTTAGATTATAAAATGTCCAGATTCCGTGTTCGAAACAAAACGGAACGTTTTAAGTGAAGCCACTTTTTTATAAATGTGTGAGTGAGCGCCGCGCTCGGGAGTGTATTACGTATCGGATTTGCGTTTGTGTGCAATGTGCGTGTAATACCAGTGGCGGAGACTTACCCATAAATGTGGGAGATTTTCAGTATTTTACGTTCAGCGTAAAATATATCATCAACAGTAATGACATGTTTTTTTAAGGGCAGGTAGTCCCAATTTTCCCAATTTTACATAACTTTGATTCAATAGTAATCAAAGAAATAGTGATTTTTTAAAGCCAAAAAAAATAGATATTATAGTTGACTATATTTACTAAGATAATTTGTGGTTCAAAACATGATATCAAAAACTTCACTCGATGAAAAAAAAATCCGAACAGGAGCCTAATTCGAATATTTTTTTTATGTTTTTCTTATTTTACTTGGAGAATATGAAAGTTTTACTTCCAAAAAAAATATCTAAGCAAAGTTAATAACATATAGAACAATTATTTGTGGTTAATTTTTTCAAAACAATTTAATCCTTTTAATAATAAATTATTATATAAGAAAACGGCTTGCGCACGTGGATTCAGTCGCCCGCCAGGCCTTGACGAGGTAGGACCTATGTCCCTTTTGCTGGCGCACGGCTGTCCCGTTGATTTATCGAACGATTTATTTAAAGAACGTAGTGTAATTATAACAGTACAGTCTTTTTTAACCGACTTAAAAAAAGGTGGAGGTTTCACAATTTGACCATAGGATAACTTCGTCGTTTATGAACCGATTTAGATAATTCTTTTTTTGTTGGAAAGAAGATATTCCAAGAGTAGTACCATGACCATGAAACTGGGATCTGATGATGGCATCTTAGAGAAATCGAGGGGAACCTTTGAACATCGTAGTGCGACTAGTGCGTTTGTTTTTTTGTTCATTGAGTATTTTAGAGCACTACTATTTAAAGAAAGTCTGGACTCGATCTGATGATGGAACCCGAAGACAGTCGAGGGCACTCCTCAACGATTCACAATAATTACCTGGTGTTTGGGCTTGATTAATTTGTATTGATAAGAACTTTACACCTAAATGGGTTGTGGTCATCTTTAGGGGTCTGATGATAAAGACGAAGGACAGTCAAAGGAACTCCTCAACCTTTTACAGTAGCTACCTTGTGTTTGGATTTAATTCATTTCTATTGATGAGAACTTTGCACCCATATGGGTTGTAAGTGCCATTGGTCTGATGATGGAGACCATAGACAGTCGAGGGAATTCCTCAACGAACGAGTTTACAATCTCACGAGATAGATTATAATCTAACGGTATTTACAATTTTACGGTGACACATACAACAAATAAAGCATGTCTCTTCGTGAGATAAAAACAATGTAAGAAACCTAGTCAAATTGTTCGCGACAAGTGTCTCAAACAGTGTTTTTATATAGTCTATAGAAAGAACGTTCGAGAAAGTACGCTATTGCCGTGTTTGTGATTCTTTGTCGAGTACTTTCTGTTATTATTAGTTTTAAAAGTAAGTAGGTACAAATTCCCTCGAGAAGTCTCGTCACAGGTGCGCGTACGCAAACTACTTATAAAAAACATCGAGAAATGTTAATTTAATTTCGACCGTACGCCGAGAGCGTAAAGTACCTACTTCCTTCTTCCGTTCAAGTTATTTATTATCCTTTTGCTTATAGTTTCCTTTGTATTTTTTTTTGTTAATGTTTTTTGTTCATGCTTTTTGTATGAATTAAAAGATTGTCTAGCGAACAAATACTACACACCGCTAGAGGATTCGCGAATATTTTTTGTGTGTCTGCTAATAGTATGAAAGCACAGCGCAGGCAGGCACCGCATAGTAAGTTTTGTTTTCGACATTGGAACAGTCAGTTTTGTTTACGATATTCAAGCAGTCAGTTTCGTTTCGATATCCGAATAGTCAACAGTTCTTTCCGATTATAGTTTCAGCTCAGTTTTTCCAGTATTGTCTGCTTGTAGTGTCTTACCATAGTCAAATAGTGTTTCATTTCTTCTCCATCTACAATAATAGTGCAGTATTTTCCAAACCCACCTCTCCGTTCCACGAAGCTAACGTTTACACCCGGAACTTTCGGTACAGGGCGGTTAGTGGCTCAGATTTGGTTCCGTTATAGTTTTTGAATTTCCAAACACGAGTCCACCCGTCTGGTACACAAATAATTGAATAAATTACGACTTGCAGCAATTTGCATTTACAATATCTATTCAAATTAATTTATTACATTTAAATGTTAGGTTTTCGCAATTACTACCTATTAAGTATAATAAATCAAGCTGACAATTTAATAAAATAAGTTGACCTACTGCCTACACGACACGCTTACCTATACTGTGACACTTCGCTCAGCTTTGGGTTCAAGTCGGCAACGCGTGTGCACGACTCGTTTCGCGTAAAGGGTGGTAGCGTTAAATACCTACTTTGCTTGGCGTAGACGGCCTTAAATTACGGTTGGTGATTTTCAACGTTATTTCTTTAATTTGTGTAATTTGTCATGTGCGACTTTATCAGAAATTATTATGTTACGACTTTTTTTGATATTTGCTTGTAAGTCTGACTGAATCTCACCAAGTCCGAACGTGTCTGACCGAGTCTGACCGATTCTGACTGAGTCTGACAGAGTCTGACCCAGTTCGACCGAATTAGACTGAGTCTGAACCTTAGACCGAATCTGACCAAGCCTGAACGTGTCTGACCGAGTCCAAATGAATCTGACTGAGTCTAAACGTGTCTGACCGAGTCCGACTGATTCTGAACGTGTCTGATCGAGTCTGACCGAGTCCGACCGTTAAGCCGGGTCCAGACTAGCGTAATGTAACGCGAATCCACCGTGTAATGTAACGCGAATTCTAGGTGTGTAAATTAAACGTAATCGTTACATTCGCGTTACACCAGTCTGGACCGCATTAGTTAGTTTGACTCTTAATCTGACTCTAAATGAGACTTTGAGGCAATGGACAAAGCGTTTCGAATTCAGTAATTGAGCCAAAGCTTTTACATTTATAAAAAAAAACATCGTTTAGGTAAATAAAACTCTTTTGTAATTTCTCGTTCTTAAAAGATTTTTAAAAGTTACAAATAATGGGAAAAAAAATTATGCCCCTGGCAACACTCAACAAATATGGCGTGACAGTAATGTCAAATTATACTTTTTGTTTACATAAGTTTAAAATGCGGTAACAAAGAAATACAAAGTGAAATTGAATACTTACTTGTGAAATGATATATAGTGGCACATTCCTTTTTTTTTAGTGTGATTTCTACACCATTTCACAACACAAACCTTCATTTTAAAATATCAGAACACGGACTCGTGACGTAGTTTACGCGGGGAACGTTCCTAGGCGACTGACGTATGGATCGTACGACGCGGGATATATGTCCCGCGTGTTTTTGGCTTCAATTCTCAGTGGCCTACTATCAATCTGGACATTTTTTAATCTAAGACTGGCAGCTTGATAAATTTAAATATTTAAATTGTGTAATAAAGAAAAGGGGGTGGCAACTGTGGAACTAATGGCGCTAGCATAGTTTGTTTCAAGCATCGTCATTGGTAGAAAATCTGGTCATTTTATATGTATTTCAAAATGGCTTGACCTCATTGGTCAGATTGGGAACAAACTATGCTAGCGCCATCTGCTGTCAGCTTTCACCGGCCAACCCCATTGACTTGAGATCCGTTACAAAAGAACATGTATTACTTATTGAAAATTATAAAAAATGTATACTTATTATCCTAAAAAGGATTGTTATTTACCAGTGTATGACGTCCCGCACACTACAGTACACCTCTGCCTTACCCTTCTGGTATAGCAAGCGTGATACAATATTCAAAGAGAAAAAATCATTAAGTAGTAGGTACAATGCTCAAACTAGATTTCCCGAAAAGAGTTTTTAACTCGTAAATCTTGTAACCTGTTATAGGCTGAATGAGTTACGACCTTTGCGTAATATCATCTTCGCTTTATGGCACGTAGTTTTTTAAAGTAGCTCCTCGAGAAGATTGAGGTGCTTTTCTTTTATTGCTGTTACGTAAGAGCTAGGTATCGTGTCATAAATTATTTTTAAGCAGCGGTGCTTCCTTTTTGTACTTTACGTTATTTAAACTTTCATTCAATTGTAATGTAACATTCAACCCGGCTTTTTTTAACGGCTGGGAAATCATCAAATGACCCCTCCCGCTCTGGGCGGAGCGGAAGAGGGTGAGACTTTTACTAACTAAAACCCATCCATGTTCCTTCATTGTCCTTTGTGTTCCAGGGCCGCGGTATCTCTTTCGAACAGTCCCGCAGCCCCGGCAGGCAACGGCCCTTGCCAGTCCCTTCCTTTTTGCTGACTCTCTTTGAGGCGCGCGTGGAACACGAACGCGCCGTCGACACGGCCTGTCGTCATAATGACGGACGGACGGCGAGCTAGCCCAGCTCACTGTCCACAGGCCCGACATTCAACCCGCCTTTAGTTCTATGACATGCCAGTTTCCCAACGATATGTTTTCCCTTCACCGTTTTAAGAGCAGAAGTGATGAAATAAATTACACACAAAGCTATGCGACTCCCTTGCAGCATTCTGGCGATGTTTAGTAACAGACTGGACAGTCGGTAACATAAGCTCTGGAACAATTTTCATTTAAGTTTCTAACGCAGATCAATAAGTTCCGTATTTTTTTGAACGTGAAAAAATATGAATGTAGATATATGGATCTTGTGATATATGAATTAAATGAATTTATTTGTTTATTTATTTAATGCGCCTGGCTGGGTTCGAGCCCACTACCAACCCCTCATAGGTTGGTCTCGTGATCACTTGGACCACCACTGCTCTCCATTAGAAGCAATAAATTTTCATTTTTTGACATCAGACGGCACTCGCTCAAGACATTACAAAGTCAAGGCACAAAATTAATAATTAATTCTTTCGCTAAGTGTCTTACCTTGAATAGAGCTACTTAACTCATTGACATTACGTATTCTACAAGTTAAGCGTGAATAGTTAATTGCTCCGCCACCCATTGCTCCGGCGCGCGATAATCTACACCTGTAGGTAGGTACCTATGTAAGAGGAATTAGTGAGCGCGGCGCGGTACTCGTGTAATGCCTAGGTCTTAGAATATTACCTACTTTAACAGAGTATTAAGTTTTAGAAGCATAAACACTAAGGTACTCGAGTTAACTCGGCTGTCGGTGTTACTAGGAATGCAATGAATGTGCTGCCAATAAAAATTTCTCGATTCCCCGACTCAGTGTTGCCAATTCCCCGAAATTCCCCGCTTCTTTTTGATTAATTTGCTACATAATCCACAAAATGATATTTTTGGAAAAAAAAATACTGTTTCACACAAAATGAGTTTCTTATACTACTAAAACTTTAATAAAATACTATACTTTATAACAAAATTAACTCTTTCATCTATAGACTTCATATACTATTCAAAACAAAGTGCAATACAGGTACAAAAAAAGTTTTTATTTAAATCTATATTGACCCCTTTGACCCTTATTTTATTTGGAATAGTATATTGTATTAATACAAAATCGTGTTCGAATGACAGTCTTTTAGTTGTTAGTTACTCGACATAAAATAGTTTTAGCCCACGGAAAAAAAATGGCCTGGATTCCACGAAATTACCCGATTTTTGTCATTCCCCGCGCTCTCCCCGCGCTAACCCTCAATTCTCCGCAAATCGGGGATTTTCCCCGCGATTGGCAGCACTGTTTGCGTCCCAGGGCCCCAAGTCTGCTATTTTTATAAAATACGTCATTCCTACACGACGCCATTGTCATTTTGGTAAAAGTTCATAGTCTGCTAAGTTCATAATGATAGATCACTGGTCGGTCAATGGTCTCGTAATAGAATTGTGTTGGAATGATATTGTTGTATTGCCATTTTTAAAACCCGGTGGTAGAAATGATTTTCGAAAAACTACTATTAAAATTGAACATTTATTCATGCCAGATTTCATTTTATATATTTTTACATATTATTTATTAGTGTTTTAAGCCATCTGAATTAATAAGAAGTTCGTAAATAGGAAAAAACATTAAAATGTTCAACGCGGATTAATGTAAAACTTAATATTTTATCTGTATAAATGTCAAAGTCAAATGTGACATTATAGTTTACTCTCGTGTATCTGTTTTTGTTTCTAGCGGCCGGTGTTTTGTTATTGTATTTATTTTCATTTGAGTGTTCTAGTTAGATTTTTGTTTGTATATTTTAACCCTTATGTGGAGGAGCTCGTGGCTAAGTAATAACAGCCGCTCGGGTCAATCTTTAGGTTAAGCCGTGCTTGCCTAAGTTGGTCTGTGGATGGGTGACCACCCTTACACACCGAGTTTCCTCCGTGCCTCGGAAAGCACGTTAAGCTGTTGGTCCCAGCTGTCATTTGTAGATCTTTGACAGTCGTTACAGGTAGGTAGTCAGTGGCCCATATAGTCTGACAACCAGTCTTACCAAGGGGTATCGTATTTCCCAGTACTAACTGGGTTGTGGAGGTCAGTTCAGCAGTCGCTCCTTGTAAAATACTGGTATTCAGCTGAATCCGGTTAGACTGGAAGCCGACCCCAACATAGTTGGGAAAAGGCTAGGCAGGCAGATGATGATTTTAACCCATAGGTAACATGCATTTACAATCTTGCCTGCAGTTGTTGAACTCTAAAGGCTGCTTTACGCCGGGGCAACGCTATGCGATATTGCAGCATGCCACTTGGCCGCATGCTACAATATTTTAAAATGTTGCACATTGTGGCAAGAATCGTGGGGCTTGGCAACACCTTGCGTCATGCTGCTAAAGTTACTTCATCAGCCATAATCTACGGTGTATTGTCCCCTCGATCAATCAAGTTGGTAGACCAAAACACTCCAATAAAATATATACAGCATGATACTTTGAAAAGGGCACGATGTTGCCTCGGCGTAAAATACACTGCCGCATACCGCGTATCGTTATTTGTAGCACACCATAATACGACGCACGCCACAACATGTAGCATGCTGCAATGCCGCACAGTGTTGCCCCCAATGATATTCTAAAGGTAGCTTTACGCCGGGGGCATCACTGTGCGGCATTGCAGCGAGCTACATATTGTGGCGTGCGTCATCTTTTGGTATGATGCAATTAACCACGGTGAGCGGCAATTGCGGTATGTCGCAGACTATATTACACCGAGGCAACATCGTGCCCAGATAATTTTCAAAGCATCCCAAACATAACCTATAAACTGTATGACGCACCAAGATTGTGGCATGGAATCCATAGTGTTTGGATAGAAGCTGTGACAGTCTGATACATGACGCAAGTTGTTGCAATGCCGCACAATGTGCAACATTTTAAATTATTGAAGCATGCGCCTTTGTGGCATGCTGCAATGCCGCACAGTGTTGCCCCGGTGTAAAGTATAAACTAGCCATATTATACAGATATGTTATTACACCTACAAAACCACGGAAAAAAGTGTGCCGCGGGGCAGAGCCAGCTCACATACACGCAGTAACGCAGAATAAAGGCAAAACAGGCCAATTGGCACGTTTTTGACTCTTCACGCTTGCGCGCTCACAACATATCTGTTTAATAGAATATCGTTGGTTGCCCCGGTGTAAAGCAGCCCTATGTAAAGCATGTGTGCTGCAAACACCTGCAAAAAATCAATTTACTTTTTTACCTAGCTGCATTTGGCATTTGGCTGCATTGGGACGACCCGATTGGCGCAGTGGTAGTCAGGCTGCCTTACGTTCTTAGGGTTCCGGGTTCGAATCCCGGTCGGAGCAAATGTTTGTGTGATGAGCATGGACATTTGTTTCCGAGTCATGGATGTTTATATGTATAATAAGTATGTATTTACAAACAAAAAGTATCTATGTAGTATATTAACTATCTGGTGTCCACGATACAAGCCTCGTTGCTTAGTGTGGAACTAGATGGCGCTGTGTGTAATGTCGAGCAATATTTAATATTTATTTATTTATTTAGGAAAACGTAGATTAACTTATATTTAATTACTATTCTTGACATAAACAAGAAATAGAGCATCTAAATTTATAAAGTAAGAAATTAATTATATTTTCTATTTTTTATTCTAATAATCACTCATCATGAGTATTTAGAACAATTGCTTAGAATAATGCTCTTTATATAACGCTCTTCGTCAGTCCAACACGATCCTATTGTCATTTTGGTAAAAGTTCGTAGTCTGCTAAATTCATAGTGATCGATCATTGTCCGGACAATGGTCTCGTGTTGTAATGACTTTGTTGTATTGCCATTAATATAAGACCCGTTAGTAGAAATGATTTTCGAAAAACTACTATTACATTTGAACATTTATTCATGCCAGATTTCATTTATTTATTTATTTACATATTATTTATTAGTGTTTTAAGCCATCTGAATTAATAAAAAGTTCGTAAATAGGAAAAAACATTAAAATTTTCAACGCGGATTAATGTAAATTTAATATTTTATCTGTTTATATGTCAAAGTCAAATGTGGCATTACTGTTTACTGACGTTTATTTGTTTTTGTATCTAGCGGCCGGTGTTTTGTTATTGTATTTATTTTCATTTGATTGTCTAGTTAGATTTTTGTTTGTATATTTTTACCCCTAAGACGACCCACTGACCGAGAAGCCTATATTTATTGATTTTATACAAAATGGTGATAATTGAGCAAATTTCGGCTCCACTTGATTATTTGGAAAACCACCAATGAAGGGCGAAGTTTATCGAAGGTAAAGATCTTGCAATTATTTGTTTTGACCATTAACGCCCCACTTTATGGGCAAAGTATGTCGCCCGATGTTACAAAATATATATTTTTTTATAGAAACAGACCATGTACCCTCTCGAAGTTGCTCAATCAAGGCTGGATGCTATTGAAGCCAGGAACGAGGCGACTTTAAAACATGCTCGGGCAGGCCATCAACAACTCAGCTGCTGCATTGATGGACAGCTCCACCACAGAAAAAATGGTGAACCATAGAGGCCACTGTGTGCCAAAAAAGGTAATTACTAATTACTGTTGATTTATAGGTAAGTCATTCACCTTTAGGTAATGGTTTCACCCAAAATCGGAACTTCTACTCATTGCGTGTGCTACCAACATACCAACAATAAGTATTATGGAGCATTGAAAATAAAACAATAAAAATTATAATAATTAATATGACCCCTCCATCTAAGCTTATAAGCTTGTGTTAGGTTTAGGCTCAATCAGTAGTAGTACATTGGCCAGAATCTGACATCTTGATTGTAACTCTGATACTAAGCGCTAGGTTACACAACATGCTATAAAAGAAGTTGCAACTTTTGTATTAAACTTAATTTTGTTTTCACACAAACTCTGCAGAATTATAATGTCATGACAAAATGATTAAATGAAACAGTGTTTATAAAAAGAGTATTAATTTATTTTAACCTATAAGTATACCCGTAATTACAGGAATAACAATGTTCTGTTCCCGGGCTTGAAACGTTAAATCATATTTTGTCAATACTGTGGTCACTGTGGATCTGTAACAAAGAGTTAAATCATTTTATTCATACTTAGAGCATTTTCGTACTTCATTAGAACATTAAGGTAGGTTTACAGTACATACCTGCTAATTTAATTTATGCATTTCTCCACAGTCTGTCAAGAAGAGCCTGCTGCAGTGCCCGACCTTCAAGATCCCGATTCACCCTTTGATGGTTTTGATAATTAGGTGCTGCATTATTATTTTCCTCCTAAATTAAAAGACAGATAGATTAGTGATTAATGAAATAATGACATGACTGTTATTATTTTTATTAAAAGGTAATATTTGTGATTTGTTATTCAAATGATGATTAAAATTAAAATATTGAAGATCTTTTTGATTTGTATGAAGACTGATTTTGATTTGTTATTATTATTACATTAGATATTGTAACTTGTCTTTTGTTTTATGTAGTACTTATATTTACATTTCTGGTTTTTCAATTGACTTGAAATTCAAGTTTAAAATGTTAAATAAATATTTAGTTTATGAGAAATAAAGATTATTTTAAATGTTGATTTTTAACATAGCAGTATTATTTTAAATTCCATCTTCATTCTAAGTGAAATGTGGAATGTAAATCACCTATTGCAAGCCAAGTACTTCTAGATAAACTTCATCAGGTGGCAACGGTGCTCTTGCCATGTATGGAATGTTGTGCAATATGTAACATGCATTCACAATCTTGCCTGCAGTTGTTCGACTATAATGTAAAGCATGAACTGCAACCTGAAAAAATCAATTTACTTTTTTATGTACAACCGCAGGTAACTTAACTTTTATTTAATTAATACTGTTCTTGACATAAACTATTGCATCTAATCATTGTTATTGAGTATCTAAAACAATAAATTGCTTATAATAATGGGTCTTTACCTGAAACATGCTTCTAATACGCTGCAATGGGGAATGAGTTCTTCAATTTATTAACCTCCATATGAGTTCTTTCCAAGGCGAAACGACTTTACAAATTCCGCCTCGGGAATATCTTAAAAGGGTTCAAATAATCCCTTTAGGCTCAAAACGTCTACTCTCCCAAAACATCCACTCTCCCAAAACGTCCATCATTCGCGTCAAGCGAAGGGCACGACGACGTCTTCTGCATTCCGCCCATCTTCTTTCTCTAGCATCCACTGCGTTGGCTAGCTCGAGAACATTTTGTTCGTAGTGAATTCATTGTCTCCATTCAATATTCCACAAACACGATCGAAATAAAAGCAATGATTGCACAATGACGTTCCACTGATAGGTTAGTGATCAAAAGAACTGTCAAAACTTTAGCAGATTACCGCTCTATGTTAGTCATTGTGTACGAGATTACCATTCTAAAACAGTGGTTGTTCATTGGAAAGCCATAATGACGCCATTATATTAGTAGATTACCAAACTTGTCAAAATCAACAAATAGAAGATCAACGATAGATCATTCTGACACTATTGTAATAGCAGACTTGATTTGCGTTGGCTGGCTCGAGAATATTTTGTTCGTAGTGAATTCATTGTCTCCATTCATTAATCCACAACCACGATTGAATTAAAAACCATGACCGCACAATGACGTTTCAATGATAAGTCAATGATCCAAAGGAACTGTCAAAATTTTAGCAGATTACCGCTCCTCTCCGACGCTAAACGCGCGGAATTGCACACCCGAAAAGCTAACATGCAAAAATTTTTGCAAGTTTTCAAAACATTTTCTGCCTGATCCGATAAAAACACCTGTAGCTCAAAAACTACAAGTCCTAGAGCAATTTCAAAAATACTGTTGTCAAGCTGATTAGATAAGGAATCTACTTATCTAGAAATCAAAATGAAATACTTTAATTATATACTCCAAGTCATAATGTATAGCAAAAAATAGTTACAAAAACTGATATTTCGCTAGAAATATCAGTTTTCTCTTAGTTTTTTATCCATTTTAACATTAAAGAAATAAACTAGACTACATTTCCTTTCCAACAAGACCACAATCTCATTTATAGCTCAATAGCATCATATCTAAATATACTTATGAAACTAGATACTCACTGTTTGTTTACATCTGGGAACTAATTTTTGCCAGCCGGTGTTGGATGAAAAAACACACAAACCCACATGTTTTTTGGTGTTGATAGTTGAACAATCTAATCACCTCACTAATTAAGCACTGTTTTTCCCATTTCACACACGTTTTAGTCACTAAATCACGTATTTCTTCACACAACACAATCACTATAGGTACATATAATAACTACCTTTTCACGGGCGAAATATTGCATCTTCGAGATTCCAAAACGAATTTACGTTGACAAAATAATAAAGCACGGTTCACAAGGATAATTTTGATATATAATAGTATCAGCTACCCTTAAAAATACCAGAGTTATCACGACATTTGCTGCGAAGGGAAATTCGAGTGTTCACCGTCTGTCAAATGAAAGTTTTTTTTTTTTTTCGGCAAATTGTCTATGGAGTAGTGTTGCGATGTTCGATTTTATTATTGAGGAATTTAGTAACGAATTGAACACAGAGGTATAAGCTCTAGAGGAGACAGTTTTAGACGGTTTTTAATGCAGTTTTTTGGGAGGCGGGTGCGCGTAGTACAAGTGTGACAGATAGCGCTTATGTATGTAAACAAGCGATAAACAATGTGTGACAGATAGCGCGGAAGTGGTGTCAGTCATTCATTTGTCATTGTGTACGAGATTACCATTCTATGCCATTTCTTTCAATGGAGTGTCAGTGGTTGTTCATTGGAAAGCCATAATGACGCCACTAAATTAGTAGATTACCAAACTTGTCAAAATCGACAATTATGAGATCAATGAACGACTATTCTGACACTATTGTAATAGCAGACTTGAGGCCCAGGAAAAGTACTTAGAAGTATGAACGCGTCGTTCGCGTTTTCACGTGGGCAATTGCTTTGGGTGTGTGATAAGTGATATTATGGCATAATAACAGATAGTATAGTCTCACTTGAAACAACGTTCACATGATATAATTATCATATGCTATAAAAACAAATAACCTAATTTCATGTGATATAATGTTACATTTCACAAAAACTTCTTTTCTAATAACATTTAGTATAACGTTCATTTCATATAATTTTCAATTTGTATAATGCTCTTTTTACCCGACTGCGGCGAAGCCCGAAAGGAGGGTTATGTGTTTGCCCTGTATGTATGTTTGTATGTATGTATGTATGTATGTCCGTTTCTTTGTTCCCTCGTAACTCCTCGACGGATGGAGGGATTTGGATAGTTTATATGTCGTTAGATTCCTCTTGATGGCGCGAGTGTCACTGGCTACATTAAAATCAATAAACAAAGAAAATTGCGGATTTGGGGAGCCAGATTGTGGAGGTCGAATTTTTTTTTTTTTTCTTCTAATACCATCGAGCTGGGTATCAAAATGAAGGGTTTTTAAAGGCGATTACAAAAATATATGCAACTTATATGTTTGAATGTAATTCGAAATGACAAATAGTATAAAAGTAAATAAAATTCTAATTTTTGGCACGTTCTGCAGCCTGAACGGCTAGATGGATTTTAGCTTGAGAGGTGCCATTAGATTTGTATTTACTGTGAGAGTGACTGTAGTTATAGAAAAATAATAAAAAACAAAATGGCGGATTTTTAGCGCCAAATTCAAATGTTTGGAATGCTCTGCAGCCTGAACGGTTCAATAAAGGGGGTGCGTACCATTTGATATAATAACAAAAGCTCTAACGATCACATGACCTAATATTTAGTTGGTATAATATAAAAAATCTATAGTAACGTTTAATATAATTTTGAAACGTCAACTTTTAAATCATTCAACTCTTAAATCTCGTGTAAACAGCTTTAAGTTCAGGACTTAGGGCACCCCGATGTTAGGTTAGTTAGGTTCCTTCAAACCCTGCAAGACAAAAATAGGAGCTCCGCACAGCGGGGCTCCGTCGCCTACGCTTTTTAAGCGAATAGAAAGTGGTTCGGGACTTGGGGCACCCCGATTTAGGTTCCTTTAAACCCTGCAAGACAGAAATAGGAGCCCCGCATAGCGGGGCTCCGTCGACTACACTTTCTGGCCAATATAAAGTGTTTTGAGGTTAGGGCACCCCGAGTTAGATGAACGGCTAATTAAACTAGTTGGCTGCGACATATACTTTTTCTCAAAAATGGTACGTAATGTTGCCATAATATCTCTAAAAAGTATCCAGAAAGTGAACTCTACCGGAGACTTATTCACAACTGTCCAGTAAGAAACGAGATTTTAAATTTGGAATCTCCAACTGTCCAGTAAGTAAGTATGTAATTTACTTACTGGACAGTAGGGCATCCTCTTTGGATCTGCTTAGAAAAGGCTCCAAATATATATCTATCTCTCTTTTTGGTATGACATTTTATGAGATACATATAATATTACAGCCATTTTATAGTCTGTGACACTTTGACGCGACGCAGAAAAAGTATGCGTTGCGTTTTGTACTTAGTAATGTGTTAGAAGTTTGTGGGATTTTATGTTTGTATTTAGTAATGTCAGTTTATAAATCATGTTGGATTAAAACTTTCCATTCTAAAATTAACATGGAGTTTCAAAAACAATAATTTATATTTTTTTACTAAAACATTCATGTAACGTAAAAATAGAACATTTTTCAAAACTAAAAGCAAACTTTGTATTAAAAAAAAACAACAACTGGCGGGATTTCACATTCAATTGCGACAATTGTGTTTAAACGAATTTGTTGTTAAACTTTCTTTCATTTTTGAGAAAAGCATTATACAAACCTCAACCAGTAAGAAAGCCATCCTGGCCTCGTATATAACCGGACCTCACCTGCGGTTCGGTCCGGTTAACTCATACTTGGCCAGGAATGCTTACTTACTGGCTTCTGCAGTAATGTACTAATACAAAAACTGATTCGATTATACGCCTGAGATTTTCGTGCTCCCCCCCGATCCCCTCTATTGTTGGTGAATCATTTGGGTTAAAGATGAAGTTATAACAGTATGAAGTTTCCTGATATTTACTTATTCATTACAGAATTTAGGCTGAAAATTAATCAAATGAAAATAGGTCAACTAAATGTTATATAATAAAAAGAGCAAAACACAAATTGAAAATTATATGAAATGAATGTTAAACTAAATGTAATTAGAGCAACAGAAGTTTAAATGAAATATAACATTACATGTCATGAAATTTGGTTATTTGTTTTTATAGCATATGAAAATTGTAACATAATGAATGTTATTTCAAGTGATAATGTACTATTTGTTATTATACCATAATATTACACACCCCAATAAAGGGCTCATCATGAGGATTTTAAAAGGTTATAATATCCAAGTAACTAAAAAGTGTAAAATAAAAAAATAATTAAAAAACCCGACTGTGTAGAAAAAACTGAAAAGAATAAAACAAGTTCAGGAGACAGGACATATTGACTGCAACAGTCGGGACCCATTAAATAATCTAGACTAAAATCATAACATCCAATATGGGTCCCGACTGTTGCAGTCAATATGTCCTGTCTCCTGAACTTGTTTTATTCTTTTCAGTTTTTTCTACACAGTCGGGTTTTTTAATTTTTTTAATTATTTTTTTATATAACGTTCAGTTGACCTAATTTTCACATTTATTAATTTTCAGCCAAAATTCTGTACCTAATGAAAAAGTAAATATCAGAAAACTTTACACTGTTATCTAGGGAATCCAATCCCGCAAACGCGGGATCCCGCAAATGCGGGATCCCGCACCTTTTTTGCGGGTTCAGAAATGCGGGATTATACCCGCGGGATCCCGCAGAAATGCGGGATTGAAAAAGAAATATATTTAAGAAAAATGGGCTCAGGCGACTAACTTGTTATTTATAAGACACCTCAGCACAGCTTATTAATAAGTGATTTAACAACTTTCCCATAGAACTCGTGACTTTTATGTAGAATTTGTATGGAAAATAATTTTGATTCAGTTCTTAACTTACAGCTAAATAAGTTTTGAATTTCTATTCTGTGTCGCATGATCGGAAGTCGGAACGGAACGTAATCAATGTCAGTTCAGTTCAAATACTCTATGACTAGAGATTTCCCTACGGTGCACGGGGATTTACCTTCGCGCGCGGTCAAGTGTCAAAGAAAGTTATTGCGTCATAGCGTCTTACTTGCAGTGTTGAATGTAATTGCATGTTTGTAGTATTTCTTTGAAATTGTAATTATAAATATATTATAAATTAAACATTAGTATTTTATAAGTATGTAAATACCACCACTAGCTTCTTGTGCCCCTCCCAGAACAAAATCCTTAGTCTGCTCCTTGTAAAATCTATTTTAGCGACTTTCTGGTGACTTTTGATATTGAGTCTAGCTACTTGAAGTTATAGGAGTTGACAACACTGCTTACTTGTGATGTGAAAAGGTTACATAACGTACGCGAGACAAATCTTTTTTTTATCAAATTGTTAAGAGCACGTTTCGAGTGAAAAATACAGTTTAATATTAAAAATGAGTGTCAATTTAGTTTATAAAGAGTATAAAAGCTCGAGTGAAGTGTGGAAACATTTTTTAAGAGCAGAAAATGGATGTCTTTCATTTCACTACACAAAACAAAAATAATAGTAAATAAAAGCAATGCCGCAAATCCCGCGGGATCCGCGGGATTGATGACCTTGATCCCGCATGCTTGCGGGATCGAGATTTTGATGCGGGATTGGATTCCCTAGTTATAACCTAACCTAACCCAGATCATTCACCATCTGATCTGAATTTGATCTGTTTACATTCTATGTTGCCAGCAGCACTACACAATGTTGCTATCCTTAATTTCCCAATAAAAACAGGGCATGCAGTTTGGCACTGTAATTTGCTCAGTTTATCATCGGGGTTAAAGTTTTTTAATTTGTTTGTTTTATTACAATCTAGCCTTATAAGGGTAAAAAGCAATTTTAATTTAACTTAATTTGCTAAAAGTAAAATTATATCTAAGAGCACGTCCATTGCGTTTATTTAGAGTACAGACTCTAAACACACTCTAAACACAAGAACAAAGTGACTTTGCCATAACAGTATGGCAAAGTCACTTTGTTCTTGTGTCCATTTAAATAGCTAGGCTATAAAGGGGATCTCGCTAATGGTCACTATTCTAACCTAACCTAACCCAGATGATACACCAACAATAAAGGGGGTCGGGGGGAGCAAAAACTGGGAGGCGTTTATGATCCAATCAGTTTTTGCAAAAATATACAAAACAAAGTAGGTAGATTCAAAATAGTAAGTAAAGTAATTTCAAAATAATTATACTATAGATTTTTAATATTATACTCACTGAATATAAGTTCAAATATGCATTATAGAAAATGTTATTAAAACCATATTAAATTAGGTCAACTGAAATTATATCAATTTCATTAAATCATATCATCGTTTTACTAAAAAAAAAAAAAAATAAATGAAATTCGGTCATGTGATCGTTATAACTTTTGTTATAGGTATATCAAATGGTACGGTTTTTTTTTTTTCAAAATGATAGCCGTAGTATTGTTTTCTTTTTTTTTTTGTTAATTTGAAACGCAAGTCTGGTTCCTACGGGTGCTGTCATCTATTGGAGAGATGGAGCATTAAACTTGGTTATTATCAAACTTTCAATGAAATGAAATGTTATCACAACAACAACAACACACGTTCCAGAGAGGCCACATTACCACACGTCAGAAAAATAACACTGTTTTAATTACAAGTCTGTTGTCAGTGCGTCTAGTCTGGTAAATGAATGATTGTGGTTGGAAAAGTTGAAAGCAGAAAATCTGACTTATGAACTTTGTTTGGACTAGTTAGAAGATAAACATATTAAAAGTCCTGACCCCTCCGAGGTGAGCCCGAGGGGGGGGGGGGGGCAAAGAAGGTCCCGTTTTTTGGTTTTTTGCTTATATCTCGAAAACGATGCGTTGTATAAAATTTTGTTGTACTACATAATAAAACCTCATAAAATTTTCTTCAACTTTGTTGTACAAATTTTTTATCTATGTCTTATCGTTGAATTGGTATGAGCTCCGAAAAACGAACAATTTTTAAAAATTTGTCCAATTCTCTGTCCCGTTCGTTGTTTTTGGTTTGCATCTCGAAAACGGTGTGTTGCACGAATATTTTGTTGTACTACACAATGAAATCTGATAAAATTCTCTACAACTTTGCTAATTTTTTTTTAATATATATTTTTTTATTTTTTTATTGTTGGAGATAGATAAAAAGTGTGACAAACAAAGTTATAGAGAATTTTATGAGGTTTTATTATGTAGTACAACAAAATTTTATACGACGCATCGTTTTCGAGATATAAGCAAAAAACCAAAAAACTGGATCTTCTTTGCCCCCCCCCCCCCTCTCGGGCTCACCTCGGAGGGGTCAGGACTTTTAATATGTTTATCTTCTAACTAGTCCAAACGAAGTTCATAAGTCAGATTTTCTGCTTTCGACTTTTCCAACCACATACCCCTTTTGAGCACTCATTTACCAGACTAGTCACACAAAATGAAGTGAGTGGTAGCGTCAAAGCGATCGAGAAAATGTCATTAATATGAGATAATAGCAGCCTCTTCTGTTGTGCCTACCTGTAGTACCTAAATAAACTAATACAAGTGTCTTATAGATATACCCACTTAGTGGAGTTTTCGTCGCCACGATCGCGCGATCGGGTGAGACCTGTCTTTGCCAGCCGTAGTAATGGCTTAGGTGGAGGTCCTTCTGAAACACTGCAACTGTCGGTGAAGCAACTGACTCGTCTCAAACTCAGCCTGTGTCATTTTAAAAGCAAGCCTTTGACTTTGAAAACCAAGACAACTTTAGAATTATCTTAGTTTTGATTAATACGAAATAGATCAGCCCTCGACGCCGATCGCGCCTAATGGGAAGCGATGGATGGAACAAGTTTGTACTCGTGGCGGGTGGCGGTGGTCCACCAGCCCGCTTAGCATGACCACGGAAGAAAAGAAAGAGAATCGACAAATCTTTTGTTCTTCTGTCATTTTGTCGATTCAATGACAGCAAAATGAGAGATGAACAAAAGATTTGTCGATTTTCTTTCGTTGCTTCGGTGGTCATGCTAAGCGGGCAGGAGTTGCCTGTTAGTGTTAACTCTTGCTTTGGAAAACACAGATGGCTACACACCGTTTGGGGTTGAAAGTACTTACAATGACATTACAGAAAACTCAGATGACTAGAGGAAACTCCAGAAAACTGGCCAAGACATGAAGTCCACCCTTGTACGCTTATTTTTACTTGTGGATTAAGTTTTAATAATAAATAAAACAACCACAAAGTTTGTGCAGACAAACTTGCGCTCATCCTCGGCAAAATAGCAGTTTAATAATTGGAAAATAAATCAGAGTAGCACCAACGAACAAGTGGCGTAAATTAGCTAATAAAATAAGTTATGAAGTTGTCGACGCTCGCGAGAACGCGGCCGTAATAGCGACGGCACGAGGAGGCTGTAACTGCGATAATTACAACGATGAAACATCATACATAGCTACACGTTTTTATTACACCTTGTTTATTTTTAACCGACTTCAAAAAGGAGGAGCTTCTCAATTCGATTGCTTTTTTTTTTAAATGTATTACACCGACTAGACTGAGATTATCCAATATGATTAATCTTAATTTTGTTGTGATTCTTCTTTAATTTGATGCGGAATAGTTGCCATTTGGTCTCATAATTATAATTATACAAAAATAAATCAAATGATTCAAATATTCCTTTTCCCATGTTTTCAGAGACAAGACCACCGCGGAAAAATTACAATCAACTGTCATCAAACGAAAAGCTTGATAACAGGCAGACTGATGATATTCACATCGAGGAAGCGGAAGTGGAATCGGATGCTAGCAGCACCGACTTGGATGAACGCGATACAGGTGGAGTCTGCCCGCCTTGTGCGCATGACCGATATAACAACAATGTCCGTCGACATGCACATGACGACTTCAGCGATGATACAGATTACGGTGAGTTTAAATACCCTCTAAAAGGTTCTGTCCCGATTATGCACCAAAAATACAGGTAAAATTTATTTTCCGTTGAAATGTTATCGATATAATAGAATCGATACCAAGTTGGAGCATGCGCGTCACTAACGAAAACCGACATCACGAAAAACTAAAAATATTGTCTCTGGTTTGGTTTTGTCTGCCACCAAGTTGTCAGTCACATTCTGATTCATGATGGATTCATGTCACATTAGTCTATGGTCAGTCACAGTCAGTGTTGTGTTGTCATATGATTTGACGTTTGTTGCTCATCAGGAAGTGGGCAGTGTTATTCATTTTGTGAATACTTTTCCGAAATTGCAATAAACTATTATTGTACGAGCTAAAACCAACAAAACGGGACCAAAGTGAGTTAACTAAAAATGGCGAACCTGAAGACAGACTTGGATCAATATTTGCTGAAAAATGAAAGTCGTCGGAGCTACAATTTTAGTTTACCATCATTTTCTACCCCGAGTTTTATGACGCGGAGTACAGACGAGACCCCTACGAGTACTAGTAGTACTGCTACTTGGTTTGAAAATGTACAAAAGGAGTACTTCACCTTGGTAAGTCGAGATTAATTAATTTATTTGTGTATGATTCATTGGTCACTGCTATAGAATAGCGTTGCTATCAATTACATCACTCTAAAACTGGTCTACGTAAAACTAATTCTCCATGTAATTGGGGTCAGCACTGAACACTATCTACCTGTTTGCTGTGTAGTTCAAACAACAGACTTGTACTACAAAAGACTTGCACCACATATTGTTTGTTTGTTTGTTTGTTTATTTATTTATTTCTAGGAAGGCTTACAGACAAATAACAAAGTAAGCCCTGACAAGTCATAAAAACTGTGCAAAGCAAGGGTGGGAGTGGTTAGTTATTTGAAAACCTTACCCATCAAAATACTGAGCCTGAAAATACAAACATACTTACTGTCTACTTTGAGGCTCACTGGCAACAGCACCATCTATGTAAACTAGTTTTTGGTAATATATTTTTAAGCCACAAGAATTATAATCTATTGTGCATAACCAGTGTACCTGCTTGTGTATTACCTGTATTATTAACAATTTTTACATTTCTATCTTATCCAAATAATGTTCTATATTTCAGAGCAGAACGCAACGGTTTATGGGCTTCGGAATATGTTTGTTCTTCGGATTCCTTTGTTTCATCCTGTCATTCCTGTACATACCTGTATTGCTGCTGCAAGCTAGGAAGTTTGCCCTACTTTTCACTCTAGGGAGCATGTTCTTCATTATCAGGTAAGAAATGTATTCTATGTTTACAATGTTGTCATATATTTCTAGATAATATTAAACCCAGTCAAGCAATCACCTTAACCAGATGGTTAAGGTGAACCGCTAAGCTCTTATGACAAGATTGTCATAAGAGCTTAGCGGTTTTCATCATAATAATTATAATTGTTTCAAGTGAATTTTTTCTTTTGTACCATTGTCAGTCCATATGATGAAATTTGGATTAAATATTGAGTGGACGTTGTCAGGATGGGAGTCGTAATGTTACAGATAAACATGCAGACAGTGTGTAAACAATGTACAGATGCCAGCACATCAAGCTACTACAATCTGTCAAATTTCTTTAATAGATTTTCAACTTTATTGCTAAAGCTTTAGGTTCAAGGTTGATTGGCAAAATTTGGCAGTTTTGTGTAGCTTGATGTTCTGGCATCTGTATTTAAAATATTATTTATACTTAATGCATGTTTATCTTACAACACAACACCCATCCTGACAAATATTTTAAACAACAATATTGCTATTTATTACACAGTTGAAGTATTTAATAACTGTTTTAAGCCAGAGACTAGCAAGTAGAGCTCTCAGGTACTAGCAAAATAAACACAAATGTTGAATAGCTTCTTAGAACAGCTATGCAAGACTGTAATAACTAATAACACTAGCATACATTCATGTTTTTCATGGTCACATACTATTTTTATAAGAATGTAACAAAAAACATACTTAGATAGAATAAATAGATAGGACCGTTACAATAATATTAATACAGGAGCAATTCTTAAGATTTTTAACTTAGGATTATACACAAAAAATTAAAGAGTCTAGTCTAACCATATTTGAAAACAGTTTCAGTTTCCTGTATGGCCCATGGAATCACCTGAAGTCAATGTTTAGCACTGAGAGGGCTCTTACAACCTCCCTATACATGCTGACCCTCATAGCTACCCTATACTGTGCACTACACCTACAGAGTACCCCGTGGACAATAGTGTGTGCTGTCCTGCAGGTGGTCGCCCTGCTCTGGATGATGATGGGCTCCATCCCAGGAGGCTCCACAGGAATGAGGTTCTTCGGCAACATGTTCAAGTCATCCGTATCTAATACTTTACCAATATAACAGTATAATGTGTATGGACTGGAAAGGTTTACTATTCTTATATTATAAATACACTTTGATGTAAGTTTTGATATGAATAATTAAGATTGTTATTTTTATATTAGGAGATAAAATGGTGAATGAAGTTTGAATGCTTTATTATAAAATTGTCTAACCTAGCATAGAGTGGATCTGGATATTACGCAATAATGGATTGCTTCCGGCTTCAAACAATTGAAAAAAAACGAACTGAACTTATGAATTAATGGAAATTATGAATTTCTAGTCTAGCAGTTCATTAGGTCAATGTACTTACGGCATTGCCCTATTTGCAAAGACTTGTTAGTGAAATTAGCAGGACCATTAGCAGCTGTATGAGAATTCCCATTTACTACAATTTCTCAATATTGTACTATCTATTTCATTAGCAGCTGTATGAGAATTCCCATTTCCTACAATTTCTCAATATTTATCTATTTATTTCGATTGCACCTAAGTATTTTCTGTATTTCGTTCCTACTAAAGAATTAATTGATTTCGTAAGAATTCTCGATAGTTTATGTTTAGTGTGATTTTTAATTTTAAACTATTCTAAGGTGTTAGGTTATCTTGCCCTACGAGTTTTTGTTCTTTTTTTTACAATTGTCTAACTTATTTTAATTTGTATTGCATTTATTTATCTAACTAAAACACATATCATATTGATACAGAGTAGGCAGTACGTACCCACGAAGAAAATTATTGATAAAAAACTATAAAGCTGAACAAGTTTTAAATCATGTCTTGTAGGACCTAATTATTCATCATTCACTAAATCCTTGTGAAGTCATTTAATATTTAGTGTAGATAATGGTAAATAAATTGAATATTTTCCCTACTGCCTTGAACGAAAAGCTTTTATCAATAAAGTATATATGCTCAAACTTATTGAAACATAGTTACAATAAAGTATTTTTTGTAAAAAGATTTATTCAATTAAACTTGAGACTTTTTTTATTCTTGTATGATTTTATAACCTGACTATAGATCCTATGTCCTAATGTATGGGTTTCCAATGTTAGTACCTACCCTGCATAACAGAATCCAAATTTAATATGCATAATCAGCCTAAAATGTGACACATGCCTCCTCTCCGAGAGGGGATGGCTATTCTCCACCACGCGGGCCCAGGGCGGGTTGGTAGATGTCACACGCACGTCTTCGAATTTTTGGTTCTAAGACATGCCGGTTACCTCATGATGTTTTTCTTCACCGTTTTGAGATCAGTGGTGATGAAATAAATTACAAAAGTAATGCGCCTGCCTGTGTTCGAACCCACCATAGGTACTCGAGGCCGCCGCCACTGCTCTCAATTTAATATACCTACTTAAAAGTCACAAATATCAGCTAAGTAAGTAGCAATTACGTTTTCATTCATATTTTGAAGAATGCATATTAAGTAGGTACCTCTAGTTTACCTTATGTTTAAGGTGGATGCTCAAGGGTAGCCCGCGAAATTCAAATTTTCTTACGTTTTTTGCAATTTGCAGGCAAGTGCTAGGTTGTATGTTGATTAAAATATTGTTTGCGACTGTAAGACGTATGTAGTAACACAATTATAATCATCAAAATCATCAATACAACCCTCCAAGTTCATAATGGTGCAAGAATGATTTTGACCTTGGAAAAGTAATTTTGACACCAATATGAACTTTGAGGGTTGTATTGATGAGTTTGATGAATATAATTCTGTAACTACATACGTCTTACAGTCGCAAACAAAATTTTAATCAACATACAACCTAGCACTGGCCTGCAAATTGCAAAAAACGTAAGAAAATTTGAATTTCGCGGGCTACGCTTGAGCATCCACCTTAAGTTTGACGATCCAAACGGCTCAGCAGTAGTGAGGTTGCCTTAAGTTCTTAGGGTCCCGGGTTCGAATCCCGGTAAAATCAAATTTTTGTGTGATGCGAGCATGGACATTGGTTTCCGAGTCATGGATGTTTATATGTACATTATGTAAGTAGGTATACATACCTACTAACATAATGTACATAATATGTGTATATAGTACCTACATATATATACTTTTTTGTTTTTAAATACATTTAAAAACAAAAAAGTATATTACCTATGTACTATATCAACTACTTGGTGTCCACGACACAAGCTTCGTTGCTTAGTCCACACCAAGCAACGAGGCTTGTGTACCTTTTATTAGATAGCGCTGTGTGTACTGTCCAGCGATATTTATGTATTAATATTGACCTTGCCAAAAACTAGTTTTACCTATCAGTTAAAGATCGCCATGCAACACTACAATGATCAGATAACTCAAAAACCTAAGTGAAGTAGGTACAGTATTATGTACGGTTTATAGTGAAAAATCCAAGAAATATGTAGTAGGTGCCTACCTACCTACTGTAACTTAGTAGTAGGTTTAATAGATAATTTATCTCTCTCGGACATTTTTATGGACTTTAGACCGATAAAACTAGAAGTAGGTATATTACACACATTAATAGAAATATTTTTTCTTGGCAATTTTCCGTGAACTCTTCGACCTAGCTCTTGGACTATTCCTTAATAATTGAACTCGTTATATCTTCTGAACTAGGACCCGATTAAATCTGTAACTTGGCGACTAATAGCGAGTAAATATGGGAGAAAACAGATCTTCGCTAGGTGCCCTAGTTTTTGAGATATAAATGTGGCCCTGCTGGGGTAAGCTCTCTCCAGCAGGGCCACCTATAAACCCTTATATCTTTTGAACCAGTGACCGACCAATTCTGATATTTGGCGACTAATTTCGACTAATTAGCGAGTAAATATGGGAGAAAACAGATCTTCGCTAGGTGCCCTAGTTTTTGAGAAATTAATGTGGCTCTGCTGGGGTAGGCTCTCTCCAGCAGGGCCACCTATAAACCCTTATATCTTTTGAACCAGTGACCGACCAAATCTGATATTTGGCGACTAATTTCGACTAATTAGCGATTAAATTTTTGTGTTATCAAAATTAAAATCCATGATGGAGCCACGCCCCCTTAAAGTTTGGGCCTAATAAGAAAGCGTCAAATTTGGCGCGCAAAATAACAACTCTCGTTTAGTGCGCGTCGTCAATGCGCTCGGCCGATTCGGTATCTTTTCATTCATTTTTTCTACACAAAGTCAACGGGGCGGGGCTAGAGAGCGTTATTATGTTGCGAGCGCAAGCAAAAATGAGCTTAGTGGTGGTCAGGCGGGAGTGTCCTCGATAGTACCTACAACTGTAGGTACCTAGGACCTACCTAATCGAAGCACTAAATGAAAATCAAGAAAGAAACTCATACCTAGCTTATCCTCTCCTCCCCACATTGTTATTGTTGAGTCCGTTACCCCAGCCAGATGTTGTCAAAAATGGTCATTTGAATCTTATAGATAATTAGTTATGCGGCTTCTGTAATTGTTGCGCACATTTTTGAATTTGTTGCGCTTATAGTTTTTTAATTATTTCACAAAAACATTTCCTGCTGGGGTAACGTTACCCCAGCCAGACCTTTTTATTTCTAATGGGAATATTTAAATAATTACTAGCTATAAAATTAGTTGTCTAGATGAAGTAAATGTTGTGCCTTATTTTGTATTTGTTCTTTCTTCGGTTGCGAAGTTATTCGAGATTTTGCTGGGGTAACGTTTTTGGTTTTGCTAGATCTTTGAAATGGTTAAGCGGATTCTTACCATATTTTGTACATGACTTCTTACGAATTAGTTTAAATTAGTTCTGCAATAAAAAAACCAAAATAATGCATAGCTTAAAGGTTATTTCATTAAATAGAAAAACACTTCAATTGGTCCCAGCACTCTCAATAAGAGGTCTAAAGACTTACTTTCAACATTATTTTGAAGCTTGTAACGGCCTTCAAATGTATGTGAAGTTTCATTAGTATTCTGTAAGTATTTAACAAGTTATGATGATATTCAGTTCTTCACGAGCACGGTCTTGATGCGCGCGGTGTTATTTGGCCACTGGATTGGATATATGAACTGAATGTTATGTCAATTATTAGTTGTTTAGTTCAGTTGTATATCAGTAAAATTTCAGCTCAGTACATTGGATAATTAATGAGCTAGTACGATTAAAGTCATTAGGAAGTGAATGACCGTGGTAACCCGACCAAATTTAGGTGGTTACGAAAAAGCGAAAACGCAGAACATTATGGTACCTTCTAAAATATGTAGGATAGTGTTACAAATTTAGTACAGACATGTACACAAGTTTTAAAAAAACTACATGATTATTAAAGAATTTTTATTGACAGGTAAAATAATCATTTCAATTGAACGTTTAAAGTTTTAATAAACTTATACTTAAAAACAATCACAGATTAAAATTACAGATATTAATTTTGCTAAAAATAGAAAATAATAAGCAAGATCTTAAATTCAAATATTTAAGCCTTAAAAAAATACAGTTTTAGATAAGTACCTAACAACATGTACATATTAATAATAATTTTGCTACTATTTCTGTAGTTACATTATGCAAGCTTACCTTGTTCGTGAATTCATCAAGCAACCCGCACCATAATTATGATCATCAATAGAAGCACTCCACATTAGCAGTAATTCGCCACACTTATTATTATATAATAGCTCTCACGCACTCGATAAATATTTGCAAAAACAGGAAACGGAACTGCCGAAGCGCACGCGCACTCTACAAGATGAATTATGTGATTATGGAGCATGTTTAGTGCGTTATGCAAACAATGTATTACCCCTTCACCCCACCCCTCCCGCGTCCCACCGAACGACATGTTATATCGGTGATTTTTGATAAGTTTGTGCAACTGGAAGATAATAATAATGTTTTCATAGTACAAATATTATTATATTATTATGTATTTAACAGTGTACGCGTCTGTACCGAAATTGTAAGGTGTATTATACTAAACATTTCAAAAGATAGTATAATGTTCTGCGTTTTCGCTTTTTCGTAACCACCTAAACTTGGTCGGGTTACCACGGTCATTCACTTCCTAATGACTTTAATCGTATTATCTCATTAATTATCCAATGTACTACGCTGAAATTTTACTGATATACAACTGAACTAAACAACTAATAATTGACATAACATTCAGTTCATATATCCAATCCAGTGGCCAAATAACACCGCGCGCATCAAGACCGTGCTCGTGAAGAACTGAATATCATCATAACTTGTTAAATACTTACAGGATACTAATGAAACTTCACATACATTTGAAGGCCGTTACAAGCTTCAAAATAATGTTTAAAATAAGTCTTTAGACCTCTTATTGAGAGTGCTGGGACCAATTGAAGTGTTTTTCTATTTAATGAAATAACCTTTAAGCTATGCATTATTTTGGTTTTTTTATTGCAGAACTAATTTAAACTAATTCGTAAGAAGTCATGTACAAAATATGGTAAGAATCTGCTTAACCATTTCAAAGATCTAGCAAAACCAAAAACGTTACCCCAGCAAAATCTCGAATAACTTCGCAACCGAAGAAAGAACAAATACAAAATAAGGCACAACATTTACTTCATCTAGACAACTAATTTTATAGCTAGTAATTATTTAAATATTCCCATTAGAAAGAAAAAGGTCTGGCTGGGGTAACGTTACCCCAGCAGGAAATGTTTTTGTGAAATAATTAAAAAACTATAAGCGCAACAAATTTAAAAATGTGCGCAACAATTACAGAAGCCGCATAACTAATTATCTATAAGATTGAAATGACCATTTTCGACAACATCTGGCTGGGGTAACGGACTCGTTATTGTTTACCTTCTCTATAGGTAGGTAGGTACCTACTCATTTTACGGGCTACGCTGATCCAGTCTTCGTAAGTGCAAATACTGGGTCCATACGTTCAGTCCTACCTACCTGCCCAGAAATCCCAGGATTACCTAGACACTCCGGAATATATATGTATGTATACCTATAGGTATGGAATTTCTCAAAAAATAACAGTCTGGTCAGGAACTTAGCCCGGTTGATGACTCGCCCTTATGGAACTTAAACCTAACGTGTGTACCTATATTCAGTATTCACCTCTGGTTATCTGTGCCTCTGGCCCAACCTTATGGGAAGACAGTGTGATAATTTCTTCTATCTGATCTCTATTCTGATGTTTAATAAGTTAATTATGTTCCTCACCTATGTTCATTACCTATTTGCAAAAATAATAAAAGATCATTTTATTTACATTACAGATGAAGCTCTAACTTGCAACGTGTGCGATCGCTCGTTTACGACACGTCGCCAACTCGGCGATCATCAACAGAAGAAACGACATTTCGGGTAAGTACCTACCATCAAAAATAGCTTTGAAAATAGCTCGTGTAATACATTCTCAAGTCGATTCAATTTTACTTCAAGATGACCTGAATAGACTTATCAAATGGTGCGAGGATAACAAAATGCATTTAAATATTAAAAAGTGCTCTCAAATAACGTTTACCCGGAAGCCAATTTTCTTTGATTACAGTTACACTATGTATGGTACGTGCCTAAGCAAATTTGATGTGATCAGAGACCTGGGGGTCTTCCTTGACCGTAAACTAACATTTATTCCCCACATGGACACTATTATAAAAAAAGCTTCGAAGACACTTGGTTTTGTACTTCGGAATGCAAAATGTTTTCGCAAGCCTCAAACTAAAATGTATCTATACAATTACCTCGTTCGTACCGTATTGGAGTACTGCTCGGTTTTGTGGCGTCCCCACTATGCAACACATAGTCTTAGGTTGGAGCGCATTCAAAAAAGATTTTTAAACCATCTTGCTTACTCGGGGGAATAGCCAAAAAAGTTCCAAGCTATGTAAAACGTCTAGAAAAATTTAATATGACTTCACTCGAAAAACGCAGAGATAAAAACGACCTAATTTTCTTGTATAAAATTCTTCACAGCAAAATAGATTGCCCCCAGCTCTTGACTAAGTTTAGTTTTAACCTGCCACATAGCTACCCGCGTCACGCTATCAAACTATTACGTCCGGAAGGGGTTCCGCAAAACTGCTTCAGGGTCTAACTCCCCAATCCCAAGACTTTCCAGGATTCTCAATCATTGTGATGATATTGTAGATATTTTTTGCACATCGGTACAGAAGTTCAAGCGCCAAGTCCACCAAAAATAAATAATCAACACAACTAACTATGTTACTTTCAACCTATATATTTTTTGTTACCAGTCTAGACACTCGTATTTAACTGTACAACTACTGTAATTAATTTTTAGTTATTCATGCATGCTGTGTCTATCGCATCATATTGTACACTTGGTGTGTATTTTAGATTGTTTTATTAGATTAAAAAGTGTAACAATTGTAGATAGACCAATAAATAAATAAATAAATAAATCAATGAATATTACGTCCGAGGCATGTCCGAAGTGACAAAACCAGCCCCCACTGATTAACTAGGTATTTGTTGCAATATAAAAAATTAAATCAAAATCAAAGCATTGATTTCAAGTAGGCCAAAGGTCGAAACAAAGATGAAATAAATGTAGCTGACATGACCTGCAAGTCACAAGACATACAAACTGTGAAAGTACTGTAGTTGCCCATTCCCTAGCGAAGATCTCTATGGAGAAGATCGGACAACCACATGGACACTCTATTTAAATCAAAATATTGTTACAAAATCTTGGTTATATAATTCATGTTGAGAATCTTGGTTATATAATTCATGTTGAGATGGTACGATAAGTGAGAACGATGACGATACAATGGGGAGACAGAAAAAGATAATCCAAAATGGCGCCACCATAGCTTGGTCTCAATCTGACCAATGAGGTGAAACTATTTTGAAATATAAAATTACATTGGTGCCGATTCCCTTGTTTACAAACTAAACCAAATTTAAGTTCAGTGGTTCAGTGCATCTTTTTCTTTCTATTTCATTAAGAAAAGGACAGAAGATCAATAATTAGTTAGTGTCAAATTAATCAGCGCCATACAAGTTTTAGACGCGATTAAAAAGTTGACTAGGTATCGGTAGGTACTAAAATTACATCAAATTACGTCAGGTGCTGACTAATTTGACAGGATTAAACTAATATTTATCTTCTGTCCTTTTCATAATGACATAGTAAGAAAAAGATGCATTCAACTTAAATTTAGTTTAGTTTGTGAACAAGGGAATCGGCATCATTACCATATTTTCCACCAATGACGATGCTTGGAACCAGCTATGCTAGCGCCATTAGTTCCATCCCCATTGTCTTGCTTCATACTTACATACGAACTGACTATAACTATCCATCCTTCTACAGGTGCAGCGCGTGTGACAGCCTGTTCCCGTCGCTGATGGCTCTGGAGCACCACAAGGAGGAGTTCCAGCACTGGAGCGACTCGTCTTACTGCTCGCACTCTGACTCCGATGACAGCGACCTCGAGACGTGCCACGAGGACAAGCATCGACTACTCTAATGCCACCACCTCATTATTGCCGGGGAAAAACCCACTAAACTGGGCACTTTTGTGTGAAAAGCTCTGTACAATTCTTCTGGAATAGGCAAGCGTGTAGCTAGTTTTATTGTAAGGTCGTCAGTTTAAACCTTTTTTAGTTACCCATTACAAGGTATATTTAGAAACCACAAACCCAGTTAGTGCTGCCTAGTTCTTTGGGCGCGTGGCATTAATCGGAACTAAGGTCGCCATCTTGTTTTTTTAAATCCACTGACTATTTCATAAACATCGCCCTCCTGACTGTCATTCAAGTGCCAAAAGAACCACTCCGCACTATACTATAGCAATATTTTTGGGCCTAAATTTTTACCATCTTTCTCTAGGGATGGTTTTATTGCACTGTCATACTAGGAATGTCTATTAAAACAAAACCTAACTAGGTAGGTACCCAAAATGTCGACATTGGTGTCGATTCTGTTGTGCACATACTAAACTTAATTTAGGCTTTTTCAATTTACCATACTTATATAGCTTATAGTTATTAGTAAATAACACAATAAGCAAAACCCTCAAGTATTATAATAACAAAGCGAGGTAATAAACTGCTTATTAAAACTGAATATAAACGAAACTTCTCACGATTTAGCACATGAAGCATTATCTTTTCAATACACTTCCTATAAAACTTGTTCTTATCGCACTACGATTAGGTTCAACATGCAATGTATTTCACACGCGTGCGTTTTATTAATTTATCAACACGAGTGCGGAAATAAAAATTTCCACAGATTAACCTATACCTTTAATTAGTCCAAATTGGTTCAATGCCTATTAATAGTCGGCGGTGATTGTTTTTTTTTTTTAATATCGGCAATGAGATACGCTTTTTTACATATTTTTTTATAAATAGAATATCATAGTTAAACATGATTATTTAGACTACTATTTACATTTTTGAAAAGAAAACGTTTATCTAAGCTCTAAATTCAAATTGTTTTCTTTGCTTCTCCTTCAACCTGGCGAAAGCAAAACACGGAAAAAGGCAAATTAAAATTAAATCATAGTTTTCTATGACTTCATGACAAAAATACTATTCGTTCTATTATTTTATTTCATCGAAAGTGTATTGAAAAACGTCGTTTGTTTCGCGTGGGGATTTGTTACTGCGGTTCTCGGCTCAGTAACACCCTCGCCTGCAGCTCGGGTGTGTATTCCGCCTAGAATGCAATAACAAAGTTTCCCCACTTATATCGAAATGTACTAAATCGCGTCTTTAAACTCAGGCCCTTAATTTCCAGTTATTTCGGTTAGTGTTTTAATTATTTATTTACTAGCTGCACGCTTGTCTCGACTGTAACTATTCTGTATGATGTCTAAAAATGGTCTAACGATTCCCAAATAAAATGTAAGTTATCAGACATCCTACATCAACTTCATCTGATAGGCTGTTTTGTAAAGGTATTAAAACTCAAACAGATCAGTAAAAAACGCATATATTTTTATGCCATGAATCAAAATTATATCTGGGTCTTAAAGACTTCAGTGTTTACTTAAAAAGTATACAATGTTAATGAATTTACAAAAACAATGATTTTTCTCATATTAGTCACCATTGTGACTTTTCAAAAAGAATGTTTATAATAGGAAAAAATATAACAGTATTCCTAAGTATATAATATTATATATACTGAAGCCTAATTATTGTACAGTGTAGACACATATCATTTTGTACAAGCATACGTACCTACTATGTAAAGGAGGCGAACGATGTGAAGTGAATAGAAATTAGTAAATTACCAATTAATAAATCCTGGGTGATTTCCATGAATTGTCTAAGAATAACTACATACATGCTTATTATTAAGTCTAAGTACTTAAAAACAAAGACAACCATTTTGTAGAAGACTTGGCTTTTTAATTTTATATTTTTTCACATGTCAATTATGTTTATTTTTATCAAAAACGCAACTTTCTAAATATGGCTTTTCTACACTGTTATTTTATTACAATCATAGGTACAATATGGGTGAAATAATATCAGCAGAACTGGACAAGAACAATATTTTTGCTCTAGTTTTTGTATTCGTCAATTTCGTTAACATTGACTACGAAATTCTACGTAATCATTTCATTTAAGTCATTAGGAATTCCGTGCATTTTTTTTTAATTTTCTTTTTTTTTGCAATAAATTGATCGGTAAACATAGCATAAACAACATTATATTACTAGCTCGAAAATGAAAAAAAATAAACATTTTTGGCGGGCAACGTAGCAGTGTACGAACGATAGTTATGTTACGATTCCTTGATTTCACATAAGTTCTTATAGCTGAATCGACACAATTCTTCTAGATGTCTTATAGTATTCTTGGAAGTTCCTCGTGTTAAAGTTAAAAATAGTAACAAGAGTAGGTAAGTTAAGATATAATGTACTTTTAATGAAACTAGAAAGCTTGTTCACAAAACTAGTTAATTAACAATTGTAAAAGTAGTAATTAAAAGTAATATGTCCTCAAATTTTAATAGCTTTTGTCTCCTTTTCGTATATCTTCTACTTTTGTGAACACGCCATTTCTTTTCGCTTCACGTGAGTTACGTACTCCCGCCTCTCTTACCTGACGTCATATCTTTGTAAATACTTCCTAGTGATATCCCGGCAATAATGCATATCACGGTACTGTTATATGACTGATATTTTAGTCTGTAAATATTTGTTAAATATAGGTCTGTGTCATCAGAATCACATTTAGAATTTTAAATTCTTAGTGTCACACCCAACTAAATGTATGTATCCCGCCCCCTTCCCTACGAGGTACCTTTCGTGTTTATAGTATTACTAATTTAGGTATTAATGTAACATTCCAACTAGTCATACTATTTTTTTATAAAGTATTAATTGTATTTCAACATCATAATGTGTATATTGTAAAATTTGTAAGGTCGCTACGCTCTGTAATTTAGACAGGGAGGAGACGACGGAACGAACTATTCGTACAAATAAAAATACGATTGAAAATATGTACAGAAATGTTTATTTTATAGGAAATCACATAACCACAGAGTACAGGCTACGAACACGTATGTACTGCGCTATGTCCGATCTCCCATAAAGGTACCGAAAGGCCGCGATCGGCGCGTATCGTCCGGGGAGCGACGTACACATCTTTAATTTTTCATATTATCGAGTAATCAGGAATACAAATCACGAATCTCTTACAAAAGCATAATACGAGTAAGTCTAGTGACGGCGGGCCCCCGGCGGCGGCGGGGGCCTCGCCATACATGTTACGTTACGTTAGGATAATAATATGCGCCGCGCAAGGGCGCAGCTGGCGTCTCGTCAGGGCAGGCCGGGGCGGGCCGGAGCGGGCCGGGGGCCCGGGCCGGGAGCCCAGGCCGGGGGCCCGGGGGCGGGGCGTGCGGGCCGGCTCTACGCGGTGCCGTTGAGCAGCGGCTCAGCCTTCGCCTTGGCCAGCGGCGAGCGGCGCTTGGCGGCCGCGCCCCCCGCCCCCCCCGCGCGCGGGCCCTCGCCCGCCGCGCCCGCGCCGCCCGGCGCCGCCAGAGGGCCGCTCGCGCCGCCCGCTCCGCTCGCTCCGCCCGCAACTCCCGCTACGCCCGCGCCGCCCCCGGAGCTCAGCCCGTTCTTCCACCCGCCTCCTGCAACACCCACGTGTCATATCGCATCCGCCCTGAGCACCCACACACGGTCCGACTTCTAACACGACACGACCCAACGCAACTACAACGCGATACCACACTACACTACAGTTTGATCATCACAAATACATTAAAAATGAATGAAGATTTTAAAGAGCGTTGTATTGGTTTCTCTCATCAATCTAAATGAACATCGTACTTTATGCAATTTAATTGTTTGATATTGCATAGCATCGCATGACGTTGTTGTGTTGGTCGTTAATGTAGGACGATGTGTAAGATGCTAATCACAACGGAGGTAGCGAAGCGGTCGCGGCTTTCGCTCGCGAACGCTTCGAGACTCGACCGAGACATAAATCTGAAAATCTTACGTCATGTGGGCGAGCGGTTCTAAGACATGCGACCGTTACGTCTCTAGCGCGTCTACATTTTAAGATATAATGACAAAGCCGTAAACTAGAAGGAGACTAGAAACTTTTAGTGCGAAAAACACAAATTAAAATCAAACCATGCATTTACTCACTATTCGGTTATATTGTTGTGCACCCGTGAAGTACGTTTGTGTCAAAAACAGACAGGTGTTTTTATTATGAGGCACGATGGGTGCGTAAATTATCATATTAGGTCACTGGACCAAATCCAAGGCGTCACTTTATGGACGATATTTTCCCAAGTATTGGTCAGTATTTGGAAAGAGTATGTAATCCAAGTTAATCCAGATCGACGGTGCAACAGTGGGTGTGAATCGTAGGGTGTAGTTCGTGAATAGCGAGTTATTAGTCGCCAGAAATATGTTTGGGGGTCGAACGCCGCCCGCGAATACAATAATCTAGACTAGGTATGTATGTGTGTGCGTGTGGTACCTGTCCTCCTGCGGCGCCGGCGCCTGGTGGCGGCCGCGTCCCCCGCGCCGCGCCCCTCCTCGGACGTCGCCGACTCTGAACAACATGCCAAGTACCTACATTGCCCCCGCCGCCTAGCCCGACACACTCGGCGGCCGGGCGAAGCGAGCGTAGCCCGCCGCCGAGTCAGGAAGAATGGAACGTCTCGATATTACTCGTTAAACTAAAATGCAATATCCATACAGCACGTGCGAACGGTATATTTAACTTCTAAGTACATTCTATACGATGACCACATTAACAGCTAACAGAACTAAAACACAGAAACTAAGAATGGTAATACAAATCATAGACGCTGTGTTCGAGTAGCCCTCACCGAAGTATTAGTAAACGTACTAGACCAAACCGTGGCACAAAGCGAGAATAAGAAACACATCGTCCATATAGCCAACAACTTTTCACCCCGCGCGTCTTACTGATAGGAATATATAACTAAAACTTCCCATTCATCCTTCTACAGTTTATGTACTAATTAAAATGTAAAACGGGGTGCACAGAAAAAAATAAACATAAACATTATAAAGCATATAAATACACTTATGTGATATAAAACACTACAACTACATTTTAACTAGCACATTCAGTAATATTTTCAGATTTTTCGTGATAGCATAAGCTTTTCGATTGCATAAGCAAACTTGATTTTAAATATAATAGGAAAAAATTGCTCATTATCCGTAATAGGCGGTCGACAAACTTCGGGGGTATTGCAGAATCTATATTATTTAATGAGTATACTCAAAACTACTTATAATTGACAGGTAAAAAATTAATTGTAACCGTATGGTAACACAAATTCACTGTCTGTTGGTTTTTATTAATGCTCGTTTGTTCTGCTATGCTTCTTAGCGTGTCGATGGCAATCTACAACGAGTCGGCCCAGATATATTCTGCTATTGTCTTCTTATCAATCTTTACCGACAAGCAGTTTGTTCAATGTGCCTAAAAACATATTGTCTAATTAAAGTTATTAAGTAACTAATGTCAAGTATATTCAATGCGAGCTTACTATTGATTGTCACGTAAACAAACAAATTTTTATTCTCGAATCTACATGTAAAATTATTAAAATTCAAACGCAAATAGTCCGATAATATTTTTATTTCAACATTTAAAGACTACCCATCTTTCAACTCATTTATTTCTAAGAACAACAGTACGAACAAGCGCGGGGAGCGCTTTCAAGACTTCGTTTCCGAATGAGACGAAATCTTTAGAATATACATAGCAAATACTCCCCTCTACTTAATGTATCACCAACCCAGAGAACAGCCAGCAAGTGAGGATGCAAGAACCACAATCCACACCTCTATGTCAGTATATAATGTTACAAGTTAAACGTTTTTACGTTTTTTACTTAAAACGCGTTTTCCCTAGGTAAAACTAGTTTTTACTAACTGCCTTAGTGAATACTAGTTTTAACTAGGGAAATGCGTTTTGTCGAAATGATTCAGTTAAAACTGTTTCATTTAATTTTATGTATGTATCATATTAAGCTGTTTTTTACCTTTCTTTATTTGATTAGTTTAAATTTTAATTACTTGAAATGAATATTGTAGCCTTGTCGCACTTAAAACTAATAACAGAGAAACTTGTTGGGAAATTTAAATATTTTTATTTAAATATTTATTCATAATTCTAGGTAAATGGGTAAATGTTAAACAAAAATAATACATTGATAACCCACCAAAAAGTACTAGGCTAGCATAAGTTCAAGGAGTTATATATTTTTATATTCCGGATGTCTGAGTAGGTGTAGTACTTACCTATTTAATATTGTCACATAGTAAACTGTTGCACGAATTGCAGCAGATGCTGGATGGCCTAGTTGATTATTCAATATGCATTGGTCTCAGGGTGAACTTGGACAAAACCCAGGTTACGTTCAACGAACATGTCACTCCAGGATCTATTGTTATCAATGGCGGTCCTTTTGGAGTTGGTCGAGAATAATTATTATGTTTACCTTGGTCAAACTCTGCAGTTTAGTAGGAACAACTTTGCAAGCTGGACTGGGCAGCATTTGGAAAACTTCGTCGGGTTTTCTCGTCACTTATTCCACAGAGCTTAAAGACTAAGGTCTTCAACCAGTGCGTCCCGCCTGTTATGACTTACGGGGCCGAAACGTGAACACTTACGGTACGGCTGGTCCATAAATTCAAGGTCCCTCAGCAAGCTATGGAACGGGCTATACTTGGAGTCTCTCTAAACGATCGCATCCGGAACGAGGTGATCCGTCAGAGAACCAGAAATGTCGACAATGGGCTGGCCTTATAACCGTAAAGCGGCCCCCCTACTGGCTCAGTGGAGCGGCTCAGCTAAGTCCAGCAGTGGACTACTACTACAACTACACTACTACAACAGCCCATAACGTCCACTGCTGGACAAAAGCCTCTTGTTAAAAGGCTTTTGTCCAGCAGTGGACTACTGTAAGCTGAAAATGTAGTACTTTTGTTAGGGTACAGAACTTAAGCATAACGTGTCGCAAACAGAAAACAACTTTCTTTAATATATCCCCTTCACGAAGCCCTCAACCAAGTATTCTGTAAATCAAACTAAATAAGTCTACGTAAAAAATATTGCTGGGGAACGACTTTTTTTTTAGGTGAATAGACACGTTTTACGGTAATAGTAGATTGTATGACAAGGGAGCAAAATAGTATCTTACGGCGAGGGCGCTATTTAGATTCCAGAGCGAAGCGAAGGATTCTAGAATAGAATCCCGAGCATAGCGAGGGATTCTAAAATAGAATCCTGAGCGTAGCGAGGGATTCAAAGTACATCGCCTGAGGGAAAAATATGTTTGCTCTCGAGTCATATACTCTACTTTTCATCTCGTTCTATGAGAAAATAAATAAGAGACACTTTTAAGTAATTAATGAATACCTAAGTTTAATTAAAAAAATGACATGTAAAAAAGGTCAATTACAAATTTATATTTATATGTAATACACTGGCGACATTTCGAAAATTTATTGTCACTGTGTGTGTTTTGTTTGGGATTGATATAGTTGTGGATTTATTTATACAGAATGAATTTTTATCACAATTCAAAATAAAATGGGTATAATAGGTGAACGGAGTAGAAGCAAATGCCACACTTAGTTTTTTTTTTTTAATTCGAAATTAAAAAAAAAAAACTTTTTTCGTTTGATGTGAAATTCGATATTTTACATTTTTTGTTTTTTATTTTCTCTTTCTTTGTTCTAATTGAAAAGTTTACTTGAAATTTGTAGCGTTTTTTGATGATGGATCAATTCTTTTTTAAACTGTGGAAAAAAGAAAAACAAAACTAGGTAAGCCCTAAGCTTCTACTCCATTCACCGAATATACCCATTTTTTTTGGAAAGTGATAAAAAAGTCATCCAGTATTTTGAGTGTTTGTAATCTCAGTGTCTGGCTGGTGCTCAGGAAAAGGTTCCTTTGATGTAGAAGAGCGCGGTGAGAACGGCATGGGCGAACTATCTGCAACTCTTCATTTGATATTTCTACAATGCGGGTGCTGACCCCCGCACCGTACAACAAACACTTTCAGCCAGTAATTTATACAATTTTCGTTCGATTTCAATGAACGATTCATGTTCCAAATTCAAATCTCATTACTGCCCGCTAAAAAGTCTAGTGGAGAAAAGAGCTACTTTGCTCCCGCTAAAAGGGGAACAAAACGACACTTTTCGAATAGAAGGAATGAAATAGTAGATTGTATCATAAGGGAGCAAAATAATATTTTTACGGCGAGGGCGCTTTTTTGAATCCAGAGCGAAGTGAGGGATTCTAGAGTAGAATCCCGAGCGTAGCGAGGGATTCTTTAATAGAATCCTGAACGTAGCGAGGGATTCAAAGTACGTCGCCCGAGCCAAAAATATATTTGCGCCCGAGTGATACACTCTACTTTTCATCACCCACTATGAGAAAATAAAAGGCGCCTCATAATTTTAACCGACTTCAAAAAGGAGAAGGATCTCAATTCTACTGTTTTTTTTAAATGTATTTACACCGATTACGCTGATATTAATGAGCCGATTGACGTGATTATTCTTTAGTTTGATGCGGAATAGTTGCCATTTGGTCCTATAAAAATTTAACATAGTTTGGCCCAGTAGTTTTCATTTTATGAACATTTTTACTTCAGTCGTGTGGTCTAATTTCAACATGTAAAATAAATGCATATCTAATATTTGGATAGGATATTACAACTAAAAATGAAAAAATAAAAAAAAACTTTTTTGCAATAATATATAAAACCGACTTCACAAAACACAAAAACGTTAAAAATAACTTTAGCTTCAGAAGTCGGTGACAAAAAAAAAACTAAATGAATCAAACAAAGGTGACCGACTTCTGAAGATCTAAAGTTATTTTTCACTTTATTGTGTTTTTTATTCACTGTCACTTGAAGAACTAATTTTTCAAAACAAAACCATGAATTTCTCACAATTCATGAAAATTGACGAAAACGCGGTCTGTAGTTCGCGCGTTTTTTTTTTAATCAGCCAGCGCGGCGGCGCGCGGCGGGCGCGACTATGGGCCGCGTCGTACCAGCCAGTCTTTATTCAAACAATATTTGCGTTCGATTTCTTTCGGCGCTGAACGCTAAGATGTTCCAAATTCAAAAAGTGCGCCGCAAAGATAATTGCGGCGCACTTATAAAGAGGAATAAAACCTCATTACTGCCCGCTAAAAGTTTATTATAGAAAACACCACCTTTGGGTGCACTTAAAGGCGAACCAAGTCGTCCTTTTCGAATAGGTGGGATGAAAAATTAAATGTAACATACCTACTCAAAACATTGTGCTGATGAAAACATAATATTGAATACTTTTAATTTTGAACTAGGCGGTGATTTAACAAGCAATACTTTCATTATGGCGTTAAAGAGGTTCATCTCACGTAGAGGAAAGCCGAGAAATATCTACTCGGATAATGGCACCTCATTTGTTGGTGCATCTAATGACCTTTCTAGGTTTCTTAAGGCGAATCGCGATTCGCTGTCCGAGGAGATGGCTCAGGAAGGAATTACCTTTCATTTTATTCCCGCATACTCTCCTCATTTCGCTGGCCTTGCGGAAGCTGGTGTTAAATCAACCAACCATCACTTAGTCAGAGTGCTGGGCCTTTGTAACCTCACCTACGAAGAGCTATACACCATGATGGTTCAGGTTGAAGCCATTTTAAACTCCAGACCACTGACACCGTTATCATCAAACCCCGAGGATCTGACGCCGCTCACACCCGGACACTTTTTGATTGGACGTCCTATGACATCGCTGCCGTCACCTGATTACCGAGACCAGTCCATCAATTCTCTGACTCGATTTGAGCGTATTGAGCTTCTCCGACAGCATTTTTTGAGCAGATGGAGTAAAGAGTACATCTCGGAGCTCCAACTTCGCATGAAATGGCGAGCATGTAAGGGCTCCTTGAAGCTGAATTCTTTGGTCCTGTTAAAGGAAGACAACCTCCCCCCACTCAAGTGGAAAATGGGTCGGATCGTTGCTACGTATCCAGGGACAGAAAGCATAGTCAGAGTTGCAGACATCAAGACTTCTAATGGTCTGTTACGCAGATCATTTAGTAAGATTTGTCCGTTGCCTATACATTCGGAGTCTGAAGATTCTTAGTGGTTGAAAGGCAGGCTTTCAACGCCCGGGGGTATGTTCCCGCAAGCGCCTAGAGAAACATTCATAGCTACAGTTGAGGCTGCGTGGATTATTGCTCATCATTTTATTTTTTAATATTTGTCGACCGGCTACCTACATTATGTAATTATCACTCATTAAACTTGCACGTACACATCAAGCAACGTATTTTTCATTATTCCCGAAATTATACCTGGATCAATCCCGCACAAATAGTATGGGGTTGTGGACATATTTAAAGAAGTAAATTAAATAAATAAATAGTATCTGAAGTAAATTAATTTATACTACACTTACTTAGTAAGTGTACCCAATACTACCCCACTAAAAGGCTTGTAAGCTGTTCATTAAACCTTCTCAAAAATCTAGGCAGTTATATTGTATGGAATTTCATTACTGCCCTGAAAATCAGGGTAGTAATGCATTACTAACGCGTTTTGTTTTTTTTTTAAGTCTTGATGACGCATTCATCATCATCTTCCTGCCCTTATCCCATGTGACTTGTGGTCGGCGCAACACGTTTTTTTCTAATCAAACGATTTAATTTTATCATAAAAAGTACTGGCCACTAGCACTTACTTAAGCAGGTAGCATAAATTCCCATATGGCCGGTAAACTTCAAACCTCTATGCGGTAGAGCGAGAGATTTATAACACTCTCTCGCTTTAACACCTACGAAACGGGGCGTTTTTACCTTCTCTAACGTCTTTTGGCGCGAAAACTCTTTCTTTTTAATTAAATGCGTTTTTGCTATTTTGTCTTTTACTTATTTGTGCAAGTGTAGTATAAAGCAGTATACGTATATATCACTCGAGGGTAAGTACAGATCTTGCCGCCATGGGATCTGGAGGCGATAGTCCTCGCGCGCCTACACGAATGGCGCGCGGAGGCGCTACGCTGGGGGGAAACTCCGCTGCCGCGACAAATTGTCGCTCAGCGGACAGACTTCCGGCGGGATCTCATGGCGACATGGAGAGAGCGACTGTCGCAACCCCGTGCAGGGCACGCCACGATAGTGGCGATAAGTCCCCTCTTTGAGGAGTGGCTTGAGAGACGCCACGGCGTCCTCACCTTCCACCTGACGCAGGTCCTCACCGGACACGGAGTGTTCGGGAGGTTCCTGCACCGAATCGGGCGGGAGGAAACGCCCGGGTGCTTCCATTGTGAGGATCGACCGGAGGACACGGTGGAGCACACGGTGGAGGTGTGCCCCGCGTGGGCGGAGCACCGCCGTGTCCTCGAAGCGGCGATCGGCGGCGGCGACCTCTCGCGTCCGGCCCTGGTGCAAGCCATGGTCCGGAGCGAGACGGAATGGGAAGCCGTCACCTCCTTCTGCGAAGCAGTAATGCTAGAGAAGGAGGTGGCGGAACGTGAGAGGGAGAGAACCTCTCAACGTCCCGGCCGCCGCGGGAGACGCCCCGGGCGTCGGGGGCCTCCACCACGTGGCCCCCGGCCACCGTAGGCGCGGGCCTGTGGACGGTGGGCTATGGGCTAGCTCGCCGTCCATCCGTCTCATGACGACAGGCCGTGTCGACAAGCAGGAGTGTTCCACGCGCGCCTCAAAGAGAGTCAGCAAAAGGGAAGGGGTCCGTAGGGACCGATGCCTGCCGGGGTTGCGGGACTGTTCGAAAGAGTTACCGTGGCCCCGGAACACAAAGGGCGATGAAGGAACATGGATGGGTTTTAGTCAGTAAAAGTCTGACACTCCCTCCTGCTCCGCCCAGAGCGGGAGGAGTTATATGATTTCCCATCCGAAAAAAAAAAAAAAAGGTAAGTACAGATTACTAAACTCGTGTGGTTCACTCAAATGCACACTCGATTAGTAATCTGTGCCTTACTCCCCTTGGTGAATAAATAGCTATTGCAAATAAAAGCGTTTCACTTTTTGTTTTATGTGTACTTTTCCAAGCTCGTGGTCAAGCGTAAATTTTTTAAAACAGATGTCATTTGTTTCACGAGTCGACATAAACGGAATCGACGTAGAGGGAATGATTCGTCGAGATGGGCAACTATCGTTACTGGTAGACCGCGGCGAAGGTGGTGTGACGAGCTGATCTTATGTGCGGGCCGAACATGGCCAGGGATTGCACAGGACAGAGAGGAAGGAGGGAGGAGAGGCCTTTGCCCAGCAGCGAGAAACACTGCAGGATAAAGGCCTCCCTTCCCTCCTACCACATTTCGCGATCTAATGCAATGAGAGGTTTTCTTTCTGAGGTATTAAAAAAAAATCTTAGTTTCCAAGAACTCTATAGATGGCGTTGCACTTACTATGATAGTTGGTGCCAAAGCCAAAACGCTTGAAAAAAAAAACATTGTGTCACGTCACATACTCTCGTTGACTGACACTTTCGTTTGCTTAACCTTCCGAATATAACCTAGTTTTCTCGCGCTTTGTTAAAGTCAGTTTTTTTAGGTTCCGTTCCTTGCATTATCATACTTACTCCTAGCGCCATCTATCCAGCGACTAGGGAAGAGCTAAAAAGAAAATCCCTCATTGTAGGCCAGTCCTTTGAGAAAGAGTCTAGCTCATCCCGCCATCTCCTAGGCCTGCCGCGTTGTCGTTTCCTGATATTTGGTATCCACTGAGTAGTCATTTTGCTATTATTTATCCTTCTAACCCTAAAATTAGCAACTCTATTTGTGGTGGTTCAAACTTCGTTTGAAATACTGTTAGAATAAAGTTCTAATCAGCTTGCACTACAAAGCGGTTGTTACATCAGTCACAGCGGGCCGAATAGTGCGAAATGAGTGGTTTTTTGCGATTTACAAAAAATCTATTGATTGGACTAAAAAAATAAAACACATAAGACCTGCTTTATAGTTATAAAGTCTGTTTTTTAATCTCGTAGACTAAATTGACACATGCAAATGTCAAATTTACAAATAATGTTGCCAGCTCTTTTGTGCAGTGTTGTACCTACGATACCGGTTTGTTGAATCGTAACTTTTTATCTATAATAGACGAATTTATTTTCATTCAAAGTTTTATATTTAAAATTCACGTACATACACACGGCTGCACGACGTGCTACAAACTGCATGACTTCTGATATATACGAAAACTGGTTAAAAAATATTTTTCCGAAATTAAAAGAAAACGCAGTACTTGTAATAGATAATGCTCCGTATCACACCAGGAAACTGGAATCGTTACCTACTTCTAGTTGGCGAAAAGGGCAAATCCAAGATTGGCTAAAATCAAAAAATATTTCATATGACGAGACAATGTTAAAGCCCGAATTAAATGAAATTGCCCAAAAGCACAAAAAAGCCCATGAAAGGTATGTCGTCGACGAGATGGCTGCTGAACGGGGTGTCAAAATTTTGCGACTGCCCCCTTACCACTGCGAGCTAAACCCGATTGAGTTGGTCTGGGCTCAAGTAAAGGGGCATGTCGCTAAAAATAATAAAACATTCAAAATGAATGAAGTACGAAGCCTTTTTGAAGAAGGGCTTCGTCAAGTGACCCCGCAGCGGTGGAAAGACTGTGTAGTAGTCCATGTAATTAAAATTGAAGATGAAATGTGTCATCTGGGCCATATAACCGACGACATTACTGTTACGTTTATCATAGAAGTAGGTGGCGATTCTGATGATTCAGAATATTCCTCAGACATGAGTCATTATCTGAATCAGATTAACGCGAATACCTGTAATTAAGTTATGTAATTAAAAATATATGTTTTACATTAGTAATTTTGTATTATTACGTTTTAAATAAGTACCTTCACATTATTTCAGGATAAACACATTATTTCAGGATAACTTATTGTAAAAAAACGATACTTGATTTTATTAACGCTAAGTTTCGGTTGTGCCACATCACTATTTAAGAATTGCAATAAACTGACAACACTCGTAATGTCAGTTTAGTCTACGAGATTAAAAAACAGACTTTAGTATATTCACGGAGACGAGTTAGTAGAGCGCTATCTCACTCACACAATTTTTTAACTGCGATTGGTCAGTGTTCAACGCTAAGGCGGTGTACACAGTACAAGTACTTTTTAGTCTACCCATACTTTCCGTACTGTGCAGACGTCCTCTTACTTGTGACTGTATGCTCAACTCGTGAACTGGTTTGTGTATTGGATTATGTGATTGATTGCTTTTATGAGAACTTGGCGGCTTCTAAAACGGAGTTTTCAGAGAGTGATGATATGCTATAAACTTGTATATTACAACATAATAAAGTAACTTTTATAATTAACTCTCAATTTTATTGCTTTCCTTCATATCTATCAGTTATATTAAAAAAATACCTATAAAAAATAAATCCTACCAAATAAATGGCTCTCAACTATGACAGATGAAGCCGCAGGTATAAACTAAGCGAACTTTTAAGAAGCGCAGTGTGAACGCGCTTTTACATTTCCAAGGTATTGTTAACGCCCACTGGCCCTAAAAAGGTTTTCTTTGTCTTTGTCATTTGTATGAAAATGTGTGATAGAGAAGGCGCTATACTAACTCGTCTGCGTGAATACGGTATAGTTCAGTTAGTATGCAAAGTTTCATGATCTAATTTGAAGTACTTTTTGAATACCAGCAGTTTATTGTTCGATTTGGAAGTAACTTTGGACTTTTTATCTATCGAGAAAAGTTTACGGAATCGTGTTTTCGTCATACATAAGACTTAGCATTAATCCTCAACTTTACCATATATTTATTTCAAAATTAATGCTGTAGTATTTTAGGCGTAACAGAGGATCATGCTAAGCCATTGGAGGGGGTATAGGCCCTTAAATGTTTCATCGACCTCTTTTCTTGTGCTCTGCTCTTCCAGGCATTCTCGGTGCGCCGAGCTACTTCTTTTTCTTGTCTTGCCTGGTACAAGATTATCTGACCGAGGTATAGTCATGGACACAATATTCAATCACCCCCCCCTCCCAATTTCTATGTTACACTCTGTGCCGTTCGTCATCAGTTTTGTCTTGGTCATATTCATTAAAAGCCCGACTTAGACACTGGCGCGGCTCAGTTGATCAAGCATTAGGCCTGGCGCAGCTGCTGAGGAAGAATCATCTTCATCATCATCATCTGCCTAGCCTTTTCCCAACTATGTTAGCGTCAGCCGCCAGTCTATCCGGATGCAGCTGAATACCAGTATTTTACATGGAGTGACTGCCTATCTGACTTCCACAAACGACTACGTAACGACTGTCAATGATTTACAAATGACAGCCAGGACCAACAGCTTAACGCAGAATCATCTTACTTGTAGAAACATTTTTAAGGAACATCAACGTATAACAATAATGCCATGGCAACAATATTATATTTCAAGTAATTAAAATAATAAAATTAAGAAAACACAAAAAAAAAGCTTTATAATAAACGCACATAAAATTAAATGAAACAGTTTTAACGGAATCATTTCGACAAAACACGTTTTCCCTAGTTTACACTAAGGCAGTTAGTAAAAACTAGTTTTAACTATGGAAAACGCGTTTTAACTGTAACATATACAGTCAATCGCACGTTTAACATCGACAGCGACTTTACGGTTCTTGTTCACGGTCGGTACTTGCTCGGCCCGGCCGTAACACGAGACACGACAACGGTTTAACTTCGCACCGCACCCGGTTTAGTCAACCGTGGCTAGGCCCAGCGCGCGGTATAATATGGCAATCTATGAGCGCTTGTTAACGAACCCGGACGTACGCACAATGCATGCAAACAAAATCATGTCTTTCCGGCAAAAAATTGGGTATGGTTTAACCCGGAGTCAACGTGGCTAAAAACCGGTTTAGAACAAGAGTCCTTGCGCCTAAGCCGGTTTTAGTATGTCAAGTGTTACTGGTAACGTGCGTTTGACTGTGTACCATCAAGCTAGCTGTCCGCGCGAGTTTGTCGAGCGCCCACGTACAGAAAGTAACAAACACTAAGTATAAAGCGCGGTCTATGTCGTACCTCTGTCCGCACTGGACACATCCTGGCTGTCTAGCACACTGCTCTCGTCATCAGTTTGCCTTCGTCTGTCCTCGCGCCGTCTGCCACTCTGTAAGGATATAATCTTTCATTTAGATATATTTTATACGCAAAAGTATTATAAGGCAACTCTTTGACAAATGGAGTGTAGAAAAGGGTGTGTGAGACTTCAAAATATCGAAGAAACATGCCTTCGTAAATTGATCGGAAGTGGGAGAATCAAGGTCAATGACCTCAAGATCAATGACCTCAGGGTGAATGACCTTATGATAAAGGTCAAATAAGGGGAATGCCCTTACAATCGAGGGACCATAAAGGTATTTCCTTCCTATCATAGAGTTCTAATACCACAAGCATTGCAGATAAATTGCAATTTTGCAGTCTAACAGAGTTCAGCCAGGTTTCAGGCTTGCTAAGGTAGATTCATCTTTCATGGGGTACCGTTTAAAATGTTACAATCAAATACCTCCCCACATTCTACAACTAAATGAGACGAAATTTAAATCTTGTATAAAACGCACACTATGTAGTCAAGCATATTATAAGTTAGGGGATTACATTAATGATAAAACTGCTTGGCTCAATGCTGGTCCTGCTCCACAACCATAGGGGAAAACTAATTGGGCAAATTATTGTGGTAGCTGCAGAAGATTGTAAAAATATCCTTGCTTTGTATAGACTCCATCTCTTAGTCTTGTATAATTGCATAGCTCATGTGTGAGTACCATGTACTGTAAAGCATTTGCATTTAGTTATCTTTCATTGACTTGAATATGCTTTGGTGGCCGAGAGAATGTCATGCTCACTCAAATGTCTCGCTGATGGTGGCGGGTGTGTCGGGTCATTTAGTTCCCTTCAATCTGGTTGAGTTAAATGGCGCCGATACATGCGTCATGTTCGTGTACGGGCGCTGTCAGTTGGGACTGGTCATCTCTTAGCTGCCATGGTTCATTTTAATTACCTACTTTATTTATACATTTTTGATTTAATATTTTGCTCTGGACGTTAAGAACGTGCACGTCTTTCTACATCGTTCTCACATATATGTATAATCTCAACATGAATGATGTAACCAAGATTTTGTAACAATATTTTGATTTAAAAGAGTGTCCATGGAGTTTCTTGCCCGTTCTTCTCCATCGAGATCTACGCTAGGGAATGGGCAACTACAGTACTTTCTCAAGTTATTATGTCTTGTGACTGGGACTGTAGCTTTGTTTTTTTTTTTGTATTTTTGACATTCAAAAGTGCCGTAATTGTCTAATTGAAATAAATGCTTTGAGTTTGAGTTTGAACATTACACAAGAACCTATGCCCTTAAAACCGGACAATGACATTCGATGTTAGAAATATGAATGGTGTTATACAGTAATATCAGTGCCTCTATGGAGGGCACATTACACTGGCACTAGTTATCAAACGAATATATATCCGAGTCGTCACGTGCAGATTCCAAAATGCCTATTAGTTCCTGGGATGTGGTCCTTCATAAAGAAATTTTATAGGTACTAACTATAATAATATGCTGCCAGTTAAGATCGCAATAGAGGTCATTGACTGACATACATTTATTCAAGTTCAACTTTGAAATAAAAAAATAAACCTGTTCAAGTCTTGAATCGAAACGAAAACAGACGTATAAGCACAGAATGTCCAGCGGTCGAAAATGTCCAATTTGCAGAATGTTTAATTCGCAAAATGTCCAATATTCATTATAACGTTGTCACCCCACCCCTGTGAGTCATTATGACACATAATTATGTTCCCCAAAAAGTACCAGGCTGGCATAAGCCTCACGGGGGGGTGACAACGTTATGAATAATTGGACATTTTGCGATTTTTTGTTGATTGTCATAATGACTCTCATTATATATATTATGACACAAATGTTCCCCAAAATGTACCAGGCTAGCATGAGCTCAAGGTGGTATGTATTTTAGTCAAACTTGAAATAGTTAATATTTTTTTTCTTAAATTTGTAATTCAATTCAATTCATTTATTTAGTCAGACAAAAATATCCATAAAGTCGTGCACAAATTCGCCAAATATAAAATAATAATAATTAAATAACATATTTTATTCAAAATCAGCAATCTACAATAATATTTAAAAATAACAAATTGAGGAATTTAATTAATGCATAATTACAGAGTTGTACTTTGTAAATAACGTACATAAAACTGATAACTTGTAAAATAATAGAATAATTAATAAAAATAATCAAAATAATTAATTGAATTTAAAATAATAATATATAATACCAAAGTCAATAAGAATTATAAATTATAAATAATTATTATATATGTAATAATATATATATATAAATAATTAATTAATAGATTAATAATTGTCAATAACATAATAAATAATATTTAATAACCTTTATAGAGAAACTCTACTTATTTCCCCCAAGTCCTAAAAAAGGGCGCATGCATGTAAGGCCAACCAATGCCGCATAAATGGCCCGTCAAACCTGTCGGCGACGACGGTGAGGAGACTGTTGCCGCTGGCCCTCACCCTGCCCGCTATCGAGGCTGCCCTCTTGCGCATAGTGGCATAAAAACAGTCTACGCGCACATTGGCGAACATCCCCGACGCGCTGCAGAAGCGAGGCAGCCGCAGCAATGCCCTCAGCGCATTATCATATTGAACTCTGAGGGCTCCGTAGGCTTTCTGCGAGTATGACACCCACAGGCTGCTCGTATAAAATGCAGTGCAGTAGGCTCGAAACAAGGTGACTGACTTCCTTGGAGCTACGAGCAAACCTGCGAGCTATCATGTTCGCCCTCACCGACAGCGCCCTCCGTTCCCGTTCAATATCGGCGTCATCCTTCAAGTCAGGCGTCACAATATGGCCTAAGTACTTAAATGATTGCACGCGCTCCAAGGGCACGCCGAACAACCTGACTGGAGGAACCTCCGTCAGACCTTTGGTCTCAGCTTGGAAGATCATAAGCACACTCTTCGCGACGTTATATTTGAGGCCATGTGAATGTGCGTACGCCTCGCATATGCTCATGAGCTCCCTGAGACCACCCACCGACGCACTCAGCAGCACCATGTCGTCCGCATAGCTGATGTTATTAAAACAAATATCATCGATATGGCATCCAACATGGCGGCTGCTAAGCGCGACAATAAGCTCATTCATGTACAGATTGAAGAGCGTAGGTGAGCTCAGGCCACCCTGCCTCACCCCGCACTCCAACCTGTACGAGTCCGACAGAGCTCCCGCCCATTTCACGTAGTTGACCTGGTTGCCGTACCAGTGCTGGAAGGTGGTAACTATTTCTGGTGCAATTTTATGGTCGCGTAACTTTTGCCACAGCACATCGTAGGAAACCAGGTCAAAAGCCCTGGACAAAATAATCAAGGAAGCTCGCGTATACAGCGGTATTGCGGTCCGTGTAATACTTGACAGCATGCTTTAAGCTCATTATTGCACTCTCAGTGGACAGTTTGGGCCTGAACCCAAACTGGTTGTCGTGCAACGTTACGACCTTGTTTAAGTCAGCGTTAAGCATGCTGTCAAATACTTTCGCGATGACTGTAGCTAATGAGATCGGCCTGTAGTTATTTTTATCAGAGATGTCACCCGTTTTGTTCTTGACTATCGGTACTACGATCGTCCTCATCAGCTCCTCTGGCAAATAAGAATGCCTTAGGCAGAAATTGAACAACATCGCAAGTAATACATTCTCTAAGAAAACAATCAATCATGGGCAGTAGTAACCTCACGAAAAGTACTAGGCTAGCATGAATCCAAGATGGTATTTAAATTATTGTATTGTATTCATTCCAGTACACCGATTTTTAAAATACACAGCACCTTGAACTCAAGCCACACCGATTTTTTAAATACATACCACCTTGAACTCAAGCCAGCCAAGTACTCTTTGGGTACACAGACTGATTTATAAATACATACCACCTTGAGCTCATGCCAGCCTGGTATTTTTTGGGGAACATATGCGTCATAATATGCCTTACACGGGGGGTGACAACGTTGTGATTGATATTGGACATTTTGCGAATTGGACATTATTCGACCGCTGGATATTTTGCGAATTGGACTTTTTGTGAATTTTACATTCTTCACTGGGTCGTGGCTGGCGCGGTGCGGCGGGATGCGCTCGGCCGTTCTCCAGCGGCACGCGCCGCTCTGCGCGAGTGTCGCACATAGGGTACAGCGGGCACAGTATACTCACAGGTCGCTGGGTCGTGGCTGGCACGGTGCGGCGGGATGCGCTCGGCCGTTCTCCAGCGGCACGCGCCGCTCTGTGCGAGTGTCGCACATAGGGTACAGCGGGCACAGTATACTCACAGGTCGCTGGGTCGTGGCTGGCACGGTGCGGCGGGATGCGCTCGGCCGTTCTCCAGCGGCACGCGCCGCTCTGTGCAAGTGTCGCTGTACAGCGGGCACAGTATAGTCACAGGTCGCTGGGTCGTGGCTGGCACGGTGCGGCGGGATGCGCTCGGCCGTTCTCCAGCGGCACGCGCCGCTCTGTGCGAGTGTCGCACATAGGGTACAGCGGGCACAGTATACTCACAGGTCGCTGGGTCGTGGCTGGCACGGTGCGGCGGGATGCGCTCGGCCGTTCTCCAGCGGCACGCGCCGCTGTGTGCAAGTGTCGCTGTACAGCGGGCACAGTATACTCACAGGTCGCTGGGTCGTGGCTGGCACGGTGCGGCGGGATGCGCTCGGCCGTTCTCCAGCGGCACGCGCCGCTCTGTGCGAGTGTCGCACATAGGGTACAGCGGGCACAGTATACTCACAGGTCGCTGGGTCGTGGCTGGCGCGGAGCGGCGGGATGCGCTCGGCCGTTCTCCAGCGGCACGCGCCGCTCTGCGCGAGTGTCGCACATAGGGTACAGCGGGCACAGTATACTCACAGGTCGCTGGGTCGTGGCTGGCACGGTGCGGCGGGATGCGCTCGGCCGTTCTCCAGCGGCACGCGCCGCTCTGCGCGAGTGTCGCACATAGGGTACAGCGGGCACAGTATACTCACAGGTCGCTGGGTCGTGGCTGGCACGGTGCGGCGGGATGCGCTCGGCCGTTCTCCAGCGGCACGCGCCGCTCTGCGCGAGTGTCGCACATAGGGTACAGCGGGCACAGTATACTCACAGGTCGCTGGGTCGTGGCTGGCACGGTGCGGCGGGATGCGCTCGGCCGTTCTCCAGCGGCACGCGCCGCTCTGCGCGAGTGTCGCACATAGGGTACAGCGGGCACAGTATACTCACAGGTCGCTGGGTAGTGGCTGGCACGGTGCGGCGGGATGCGCTCGGCCGTTCTCCAGCGGCACGCGCCGCTCTGTGCGAGTGTCGCACATAGGGTACAGCGGGCACAGTATACTCACAGGTCGCTGGGTCGTGGCTGGCGCGGTGCGGCGGGATGCGCTCGGCCGTTCTCCAGCGGCACGCGCCGCTCTGCGCGAGTGTCGCACATAGGGTACAGCGGGCACAGTATACTCACAGGTCGCTGGGTCGTGGCTGGCACGGTGCGGCGGGATGCGCTCGGCCGTTCTCCAGCGGCACGCGCCGCTCTGCGCGAGTGTCGCACATAGGGTACAGCGGGCACAGTATACTCACAGGTCGCTGGGTCGTGGCTGGCACGGTGCGGCGGGATGCGCTCGGCCGTTCTCCAGCGGCACGCGCCGCTCTGCGCGAGTGTCGCACATAGGGTACAGCGGGCACAGTATACTCACAGGTCGCTGGGTCGTGGCTGGCGCGGTGCGGCGGGATGCGCTCGGCCGTTCTCCAGCGGCACGCGCCGCTCTGCGCGAGTGTCGCACATAGGGTACAGCGGGCACAGTATACTCACAGGTCGCTGGGTCGTGGCTGGCGCGGTGCGGCGGGATGCGCTCGGCCGTTCTCCAGCGGCACGCGCCGCTCTGCGCGAGTGTCGCACATAGGGTACAGCGGGCACAGTATACTCACAGGCGCGCGCGCGTCGCTGGGTCGTGGCTGGCGCGGAGCGGCGGGATGCGCTCGGCCGTTCTCCAGCGGCACGCGCCGCTCTGCGCGAGTGTCGCACATAGGGTACAGCGGGCACAGTATATTCACAGGTCGCTGGGTCGTGGCTGGCACGGTGCGGCGGGATGCGCTCGGCCGTTCTCCAGCGGCACGCGCCGCTCTGCGCGAGTGTCGCACATAGGGTACAGCGGGCACAGTATACTCACAGGTCGCTGGGTCGTGGCTGGCGCGGTGCGGCGGGATGCGCTCGGCCGTTCTCCAGCGGCACGCGCCGCTCTGCGCGAGTGTCGCACATAGGGTACAGCGGGCACAGTATACTCACAGGCGCGCGCGCGTCGCTGGGTCGTGGCTGGCGCGGAGCGGCGGGATGCGCTCGGCCGTTCTCCAGCGGCACACGTCGCTCTGCGCGCTCCTCGCCGCCGCGCCGATCTCCGCGCTCGCTGCGCTCTCCGCGCTCGCTGGATCTGTGCGTACATCACACATTACTAACGACCTAGCCACACTTGATAATACATACAGAAATCCAACCAAAAGGCACATCGCGTTTTAGAGAAAAGGACAGGATAGTCCATATCACACGGGTATGAATGAGAGACGACCCTCTAAAAATAGTAGATTTACAAGTGAAAAAATGGGAATTTAATTCGAGAGACTAAGTTGGATCCCGAAAGCAGCGAAGGATTCTAGAGTAGAATCCCGAGCGTAGCAAGGGCTTCTAGAGTAGAATCCCGAGCGTAGCAATGGCTTCTAGAGTAGAATCCCGAGCGTAGCAAGGGCTGAATCCTGAGCGGAACGAGGGATACAAAAACCGAGATGATATTTTTTCACGAGTTGTGTATTGTAATGTGTGTCTTTTATTTACATGTTTTTTTACTTACATTTTTGGATATTATTAACCTGAAAATTTAAGCATTCGTCCTCCCTAGGTAGCTTCATGGTCATTTCTTGGAGGCTTAGCAACGGCTTTGGCCTTTTTACCTTGTAATTCAAGTTATTTAAGTTTTAATCTCTATTAAATCTTTGTTTACTTTTGTGATGTCAGTGGCAACCCTAGTTTTATTTTTAATTTATTGCTGGAGCTATTTGTAGGTTGTATAGGTAAATCACATCGACCTCATTCGATTTTCTTTTTAATAATTTTCTAATTTTAAAATGTAAAATATCTGGAGTTGACAGGAGCCTGGTGGTGGAATGGGCAGTCTACGTTCAGAGCTGAGAGCAGTAACACCTCTGAGAAGCTCCATAAAAGTTTATTTAAAAGGGCAGTTTCCCTTATTCTTCGGTTTTAAGTCGGCCTCTCTCCGTGCCGCACCCTCACCAAGAACACCTAGAAACCTTGATGCTTGAGCTACACAAGCCTGATGAAGATTTGATGCTCCTCGGCCCTCCTCCTACGGCCTGAGGATTGACGGTCCTCGGCCGTCCACCACCGTCTGAAGACGGATGCCCTCGGCCCTCCTCCTACGGCCTGAGGATTGACGGTCCTCGGCCGTCCACCACCGTCTGAAGACAGATGCCCTAGGCCCTTCTCTACGGCCTGAGAGTTGATGGTTCCTCGGTCCTCCTCCACAGTCTGAAGACGGACGTTCTTCAGTTATTTATTTCATTCTGCGTTTCATCTTCAGTACTTTCCGCCAGCTTCACTGGCATTAGTAATTAAGTAGCTCCAGCCTTTAGATTATCTTTGTTAATAAATTCTTATAACTCGTCCCCTTTATTTCTTTTAATAGTGCTCCCCTCCAGACTGAAAGTTAGGTAGGTGAGTGCTCAGAGTGACCTTACAGTTTTGTGGATCCTATCCAGGAAAATGTAACGTTACAGACTGGCGCCCAAATATTTACTAACCCACCCCTCTTAAATTATTTCTAGGCCTTCTGCACTTCTCAAAATTCGAAAATAACACTTCCCCAAGTGAGTATATTTGGTAAGCATTTTATTATTTTCATCTTTTCACTCATCTCAACTCTTACTCAACTCTTTTACAACTAAACATCATCTAGGTATTCTTCATCTCACACACATTCCATTATCGAAAGATAATTGGCACCCTTTCGGCCTCTTGGTTGTGTTAACCCACTTGTGGGCATTGCCAAGGTTGGAGATTGGTTACTCTACGACGGTTATTGGACAATATCCCGTAATCGTTCATCTCATATTATATGTACTTACTCTCTACCAAAACATCGCTATACTGCATCCCACAGACTTGCACACCACTACGTTTACCCTCTGGTATTCGTACCCAATGGTCGCTTGATGTGTTAATCCATTCGTGGACACTCCCAAGTGGGTCGTTGGGACACTTCACGACTGAAACAGGAGAATATCCTGTGGATGTTTATACAACCCTAAAATACTACGTTACACCCACTACAAATACTTTACTAATATATTCTAAACTACTAACACTTTAAACACGCTTCATTTTTGATTTGATAACACGGCTAGTGCAATCTATAAATTTTCACTGAAAAAATACTTGATCCTAGACTATAAATTTGCCATACGCGAATTTTGCGTAAAATTGAATCCTTGGGCTATAATAAAATAACTAAATCTAGATTTTTCTAAGAAATTCTAACGAATTAAATCTAGACGGAGCTATGATAATTTTGGGTGATATTCTTATTCAATAACACCAAAATCTTATAAACATACTCGTTAAAAAATCCTTCATTTTTTGATAAAAAACGGACTTACATACATACAGATAATATACATAACCCCAATGATGTTATATATAATACTGAGGTAGATACGTTTTAGCGACGTCAGCGTGGCAATGCAAACACAAGCTGACCAGCTTGTGTGACTTCAGTCTGTCCTGCGCACGTCCTGCGTCTGGTCGCGACGCGAACTGACGTTTAACGGGAGTTTGCTATAGGAAATTAAACAAATAAGGCAGTTGTGTGTTCAGAAAGTGCAATACTTATACTGGGCCGGCTGTAAAAATCAAGAAGGATGTGTCTTTTCATTTGTAAGTACTGTTTATTCTATTTAAAATGAAAAATCATAAATTTAATTTTACTCAAAAATGACTGCCGCGCTGTTGCCGCTTTGTCACCTACACGAAAGAGACAAGTAGCGTGTTGCATTTATGAGTGATAGAGAAAACGAGATAATGGCGCGCGGTGTTGTCAGTTCGAACGACGCTAGAGGATGTTGGGGTGATATGGCCATATGGGGCCTGGCCTAATATATTATTCGAATATCACATATATTATTTTTCACCACTGGTGTCCAATATTATCCATAGTAGACAATGATATTCTAATAAACAGATATGTTATACACCTACAAAACCACCGAAAAAAGTGTTTCGCGCAGCAGCGGCATCACACCTTTTTATCCATTCTACATTTCACTTCAAGTCAAAACACAAAAGGGATAGCTGGATAAAACCAATAAGAAAAAAAGAGACAGAAAGTGTTGTTCTATGTCTGGACTCTAGAGTTCACGCGTCGTTGTCGTATTTACGACAAAAATGCATTTCCCATTTCTTTCTTTTTTATCCTCCAAATATCAGAGTATTAAGAAAAAAAAAAAAAAAAAAAATCGAAGTATATTGCGTAGTTACATGTGGTATGAGATCCCTTGTGTTTTATTTACTTTGGTATCTTTTATTTACTTTGGTATCATAATTGGTAGACTTTCTGAATACGCACGATGGCATTTTTACAATTTTTATCTAAATTCGTAGCAGCGTATCGCTCGTCGCCATGCGTGTTGCAGACTAAAGACTATACGGCCCAATTGGGCCGTTTTCGAGTCTTCAAGATTGTGCGCTCACAACATAACTGTTTACTAGAATATCATTGTTATTAGATAAATATAACATTTGCCTTTCATCATTAACTTCTATTTTGTTTTAGATTTCATAAAGACGGATTAATTAAAGAAAAATGGGTACAAGTAGTTAGAACCCAAAGACGAGAAGATGAATGGATGCCAACAACATACTCAACTATTTGTTCTCAACTTTAGTGATAGTGAAGTGATAGTGAAACAAAAAAAACAAACATAATATTATTATTTGTAAATAAACATTTTTATATTGAATATTTACTGTTTATTTTCTTCATGCTGCCTGATAGGTACCCATTTTTCCCCATTTCACTCTATCTAGCTGCTGTCATAGACTGACATTGGCCGTCACCCAGCTAGCCGCTCATGTAAAATATCGCCATGTTTTTATTTCTTTATAATCAGTATGACGTCTCTATTGGTAAAATCTCATTGCATAACCCCTTTTGAGTTTCGCCCTAGTCGGGTAAAATTGCATAAAATTATTTTGGGTTGACTTGTTATTTGTCACGCGTTGCTAGGTAACAAGCCCATAGAGATTTAATTCTTTTGCAGCAGCAAAAAGTTTATATCAAACTTTGCGGTGGCAAAAATAGGTACTAAAGTTTAGCAAACTTTTTATGCATTAGTTCCAAATTTTACCACCATACAGTTTTTATTGGTTTACGATATTTTTTAATCAAACCTCTTTGCACCCTCTGTGTCGTACTGTTAATATTATTTTTTAATCGAACCTCTTTGGACCCTCTGTGTCTTATAAATTTTTAAACATTCTTGGGCCCTCTCAAGTACTCTAATGTTTTATTCGGAGCTTACCCGACTACTGTATTACGGGAGCTGTCCTGACGTTTACTCAGTTTACTGAATACGGTGTTACGGTCCTGACCTGATCCCTCTTTCCCTTCTTCTCCTCTTAAACACGAGTCCACACTCTTAAGGGCTAGTCCTCCACACTCTTAAGGGCTAGTCCTCCACACTCTTAAGGGCTAGTCCTCCACACTCTTAAGGGCTAGTCCTCCACACTCTTAAGGGCGAGTCTTAAACACTCTCTTAAGGGCTAGTCCTCACTCTCAAGTGCGGGTCCTAATCACGGGTCCACACTCTCAAGGGCGAGTCCTAAACACTCTTAATCTTGAGTGCTCTCTTAGACTTGAGTGCCCTCTCATACGCTTTCGTGGACTTGAGTTCCCTCTCAAACGCTCTCTTGGACTTGAGTTCCCTCTCAAACGCTCTCTTGGACTTGAGTTCCCTCTCAAACGCTCTCTTGGACTTGAGTTCCCTCTCAAACGCTCTCTTGGACTTGAGTTCCCTCTCAAACGCTCTCTTGGACTTGAGTTTCCTCTCAAACGCTCTCTTGGACTTGAGTTCCCTCTCAAACGCTCTCTTGGACTTGAGTTTCCTCTCAAACGCTCTCTTGGACTTGAGTCCTAACTCAAACACTCTCGGCCTCCGTAGACTTTTTAAATTTCTTTTATCACTTTCATAATATTTTATTTATTTATATTTTTTTTCGATACCTTTTACTTTTGAATTTGCTATCGCCTTGTTTTCTGTCTGGAGTTTCTTTACGGTTTTTATTATTTTATAACTTCAATGCCTAGCCTCTTTAACTCATTCCTTGTAAAAACCATTTACATTTTAAGTTTTGTAAATACTCCACAAGGTCTACCTTCCCTAAAACGTTTGGCTTATTTAGATTCCCCTTTTTATTTTGTAGAGCGGTGCACAACTCTTTAAATAAGCCATTGTGTTGAGCGGTGCACAACTCATTAAATAAGCCGTTGTGTCGAGCGGTCGCATTAACTCGTTAAATAAGCCTTAGTGTACTTTTTTAAACTTAGATAATAATTTTTTATCCTTGACCCTCCTTGACCCTTGACTTAAAGCTTAAAGGCTTCTCTTAAGCGCTTTATGCTCTTAAACCTTGGCTGCTTTTCTAAAGCAGAAAAATTTAGTAAATATATTCTTTTAATTTTAACGGGTTTTAGAACAGGTGCGGATTACGACACCTAAATTAAATAAATAAGCCTTCGTAAACCTTAAAAATAATTCCTTGTGGAGTATGCGTCATTGAATGTGAACCATATCCCCTAAGTATGCTGGTGATGTATGATTGAGGAAGTGTGTAGGGTAGGTTGATGAAAGGTGTATGAAAGAGCAAGGTCTTATTTACAACCTCGAAATTTTTTCTAGTTAGTAATTTTCTGGGGTTATGGGGAATCTTAGTTTTAATTGTTTTTAAACTTACTTTATCACTGTATATACTCATTTAGCTTAATTTTTTTTGTTGATTAACGCTCTCTTAATGCTAAATAAGAAAATTTTTTCATTGTATTCAAAAAATTTCCGGGGTTTTCGGGGTAATGTAATGTGTGTCTTTTATTTACATGTTTTTTTACTTACATTTTTGGATATTATTAACCTGAAAATTTAAGCATTCGTCCTCCCTAGGTAGCTTCATGGTCATTTCTTGGAGGCTTAGCAACGGCTTTGGCCTTTTTACCTTGTAATTCAAGTTATTTAAGTTTTAATCTCTATTAAATCTTTGTTTACTTTTGTGATGTCAGTGGCAACCTTAGTTTTATTTTTAATTTATTGCTGGAGCTATTTGTAGGTTGTATAGTTAAATCACATCGACCTCATTCGATTTTCTTTTTAATAATTTTCTAATTTTAAAATGTAAAATATCTGGAGTTGACAGGAGCCTGGTGGTGGAATGGGCAGTCTACGTTCAGAGCTGAGAGCAGTAACACCTCTGAGAAGCTCCATAAAAGTTTATTTAAAAGGGCAGTTTCCCTTATTCTTCGGTTTTAAGTCGGCCTCTCTCCGTGCCGCACCCTCACCAAGAACACCTAGAAACCTTGATGCTTGAGCTACACAAGCCTGATGAAGATTTGATGCTCCTCGGCCCTCCTCCTACGGCCTGAGGATTGACGGTCCTCGGCCGTCCACCACCGTCTGAAGACGGATGCCCTCGGCCCTCCTCCTACGGCCTGAGGATTGACGGTCCTCGGCCGTCCACCACCGTCTGAAGACAGATGCCCTAGGCCCTTCTCTACGGCCTGAGAGTTGATGGTTCCTCGGTCCTCCTCCACAGTCTGAAGACGGACGTTCTTCAGTTATTTATTTCATTCTGCGTTTCATCTTCAGTACTTTCCGCCAGCTTCACTGGCATTAGTAATTAAGTAGCTCCAGCCTTTAGATTATCTTTGTTAATAAATTCTTATAACTCGTCCCCTTTATTTCTTTTAATAGTGCTCCCCTCCAGACTGAAAGTTAGGTAGGTGAGTGCTCAGAGTGACCTTACAGTTTTGTGGATCCTATCCAGGAAAATGTAACGTTACAGTATTCTACTTTTTACTCGTAATCTCCGTAAAGGGACTTACAGTCCAACTGAACGGTCCCGTTGCTCTGGCTGGCAAATGTTCCGATTCCCGACACAGTTGAGTTGTGGTTGCGTCGCGGGAGGCCAAGTCGTTGCACAGCAGATTCTGTTATAAGGTTCAGTTGGGAACCTTGATCTAGGAGACATCTGAGTACGGTGTAAGTTCCATCTGCGGCCTTTACTTTAAGCTGTACTGTAGCTAGTAGAACTTCGTTGAAATTTCCTGACACGTGATTAGCTTTTCGCTGCGAGTTGTTGTTAATCACGTTGTCGGTCAGTTGACTTGACGACAGTGTCGCTGACGTAGAATCACGAGCTAGGTCATGTAGCGTAGTGTGGTGTGCGCCGTTGCACACTTTGCACCTTTTTTGCGAGTTGCATTTCTTTCCATTGTGCGGATACATGCAGGTTTTGCAAATATTCAATTGCTCAATTGTCCTAATTTTTATGTCTGGCGACATCTCTTGAAACGCTTTGCAGTAGAGCAAGATGTGGCTTGTTTTGCAAACAGGACAATTTCTGTCTGAGCTTGTATGGTTTGCCTTGGGATAGCGTCTGTATCTGTTGTACGCATCCCTTTGTACTGTTGACGTCGAGCTCCCTTTGTTTGGGGACGCGTCGGCATCTGTTTGTTTGTTTGGTTTGTTTGTTTTCTTCACCACTGATTCCAGCGCCGTGAACTTCCCTTCGATGAACTGGATGAATTCTTTGAAATCGGGAAGCCCTCTTGGACTCTTCCTTGCCTCCATGTAATCAGAATAGGTCTGTGTGTCCAGTTTTCCCGTCAGGATATGCACCAAAATCGGGTCCCATGTTGTCGTGTCGATGCCCAAGTTACGCAACGCGTGCACGGTTTCGAGACTGGTGTCGTGTAGGCGCTTCAACTCGTAGGCGTTTTGATGTTGAATCGTATGTTGACTCATCAAAACTTGCATTTGTTTGGTGAAGAGCAGCTGCAAGTTATTGTACCTATGGTGGAGAATTTCCCAGCAGGAGTCGTAGTTGCTTTCGGAAACAGGTAAATGTTGCACCAGGCGCTCAGCCTCCCCTTTTAGCTTCCCTTTCAGGTGTTGCATCTTCTGCCCCTTCGAGAGGGAGGGGTTGTTGTGGATGGCCGCAATGTATAGGTCAAGAAATGTTGGCCATTGTGTGTAATTACCAGAGAATATCGGTATTTCGATCCTCGGCGCGCTGTCCCGTTGTTGGACAGCGAGACTGAGCTTGTGGTTAAGGTCTCGCTTTGTGCACTCGTACGTTTCTTCATACTGCGAGAACTCAAGCTCGTAGTTAACGTCGCTACCGACGAGAATGTTGTCAAGCTGCCAGTGTACTTCATCAATCACCCTCCATCGAGATTCGAGGGTCCTGAGCTTGTCTTCTATCTCCCATTTCTCGCTAATGTCAGCAGTACGAAGGTTGTTGGTGAAACGGGAGAAGGCTCTGAAGTTAGTTGCTTGTTGCGTTTTGAGCTCGTCTGATTTTGAAAGGACTCCAGTGTGCTTGTTCTCTTCAACTTGGTGACCCGCGGGTTCCGCAGTGTAGGTAGCCCATGTTTGCAGCTTATGTTGTATGCTTGAGTATTCCGCCTTGACCTTGTCATACACTTTTGTAGTATAGTATATGTCGGTCCGGTCCGTGGCGCCTTGTAGTACGCCATGGTTCATCTCAAACTCGTTCCAGTGCGCCTGGAGAGTATCCAGTCTACCCCGGATGTATGTTGCGGTTTTGCGGTCAGGGCCATCCTTTCCGAAGTTGACACCAATTTTCCGGATGCCCTCTGCGATGATTCCCTGCCGCTTGAGAAGTTCTTGTTGTCTAGCGTCCATAATTGTTATACGAGTATGTATACGTATTGTTGATGGACGTTAGCCCTGTTGACTTCACTGTTGAATTGTTAGGATGTAGTTCCCGAACCACCAAATGTTGATGTTTCCTGTGGCGATCACAGGGTCCGAAGGAATCTCTCCGTACGATATTGTGCGCCTTCTCAATCTGACTGGGGCGATCCGCTTGTGGAAGACCAGTCAAACCGATTCGCTATCGTAAGTAGAAACACTTCGTTCCTATGCGGCTTGTAGCACTGTTTGCTCCCGGAGTGGCGATCCGGCTCGAAGGACCAAAAATGTACGGGCAGCAGCTCCGCACACTGAGATGTTGTATGTAGATGGACGAATCACACGGGATGTGTACAGGGAATAAAATCACTGTTATGTGTCCGTAAATGATTGACAGTTTATTATGTAAAACATTAAAATATATAATACAAAAAGTAGGTGACTTGTGGCGGGCGTAATAGCCAAGTCAGCGAATGTAAATAAATCTGTGAATTTAGCAACTGCTAGTTCAGGTAAAAACTAAAACAATAAATATCATGTGGCGATGCTCGTACACATTGACTGCGAGAAAAACAATAGAAATATAACAAATACTATAGTATTTATATTTCTCGTGGGTTAATGATAACAGCCAATCGGGTCGATCTCCAAGGTTAAGCCACGCTTCCCAAGGTCGGTCTGTGGATGGGTGACCACTAATTAATTACATGTATACCGAGTTTTCTTCGTGCGTCAGAAAGCCCTTGATCAATCTCTCAAAGCAATTTTCGAAATTCAGTGTTGTTTTATTGTTCCAAATTCAAAATTTATTCACTCGGTGAGTAAAAGAGGGTTTTATTTACTGTTATCGACAGGGAGTAAAAGAGAGTTTTATTCACTGTTATCGATGAATAAAATGCCCTTTTTCGAGTGGCAATGGCAAAAACAATATTTTTCTGAAATCGGATGTCTCATTTTTACGGCTGTACTCTACACCTACTGGTAGAAATTATGATCAAAAGTACCACTGAAATATAAACGCTATCAAATCGAACTTGTGAGAACGGTGTGTGTGTGTACCTGTTGGTCCTGGGCGCCCTGCCGCCGCGGCCGCGGTAGCCGGTGCTGTCACTGCGCTCGTCGCCCAGCTCCGGCGTCATGCGCCGCCCGCCCGCTGAAACAGAACATAATTTACATTATTACACCACGGTCACGTCACTAAACAACTGATTGATTCATCGAGGGAGAGGAAGAATATATGAGGCATGATATTAAAATTGAAAGAATTAGGAGTATAAGATAGCGTGAAGGCTGCCAGGGGAGATAGAAAGAAATAATCGTGCTGCGGCTGACTTTAAGTAATATGGAAAGAGGGCAGGGAGATGATGACACCAGTCTACCTAAATCGTATCATTATTTCTAAGCTTACGATATGTAAGGAAAAAATGTCAAAATAAATATTTATAGAAACTGACACATAAAACATTCCCGTGCCTCGGTGCACACGTGTCGCCGTTGATCCTGCAGGCACCTAATACAAAGTCCTTGAGTGTCGGATTGCAGGGGCAAGGGAATAGAGAGGCTGGTGACTGGTCTTTCTTTCTTTCTTTCATTAGGTGAGCGAATGGTACCGGTGGTACGGCGGAGGGTAGGACATGGTGCCGCCGCCCATCTGTAGCTAGGTACGTACCGGTGGGGTAGCGGTGGTGCGGCGGAGGGTAGGACATGGTGCCGCCGCCCATCTGTAGCTAGGTACATACCGGTGGGGTAGCGGTGGTGCGGCGGAGGGTAGGACATGGTGCCGCCGCCCATCTGTAGCTAGGTACGTACCGGTGGGGTACCGGTGGTGCGGCGGAGGGTAGGACATGGTGCCGCCGCCCATCTGTAGCTAGGTACATACCGGTGGGGTAGCGGTGGTGCGGCGGAGGGTAGGACATGGTGCCGCCGCCCATCTGTAGCTAGGTACGTACCGGTGGGGTAGCGGTGGTGCGGCGGAGGGTAGGACATGGTGCCGCCGCCCATCTGTAGCTAGGTACATACCGGTGGGGTAGCGGTGGTGCGGCGGAGGGTAGGACATGGTGCCGCCGCCCATCTGTAGCTAGGTACGTACCGGTGGGGTACCGGTGGTGCGGCGGAGGGTAGGACATGGTGCCGCCGCCCATCTGTAGCTAGGTACATACCGGTGGGGTAGCGGTGGTGCGGCGGAGGGTAGGACATGGTGCCGCCGCCCATCTGTAGCTAGGTACGTACCGGTGGGGTACCGGTGGTGCGGCGGAGGGTAGGACATGGTGCCGCCGCCCATCTGTAGCTAGGTACGTACCGGTGGGGTACCGGTGGTGCGGCGGAGGGTAGGACATGGTGCCGCCGCCCATCTGTAGCTAGGTACGTACCGGTGGGGTAGCGGTGGTGCGGCGGAGGGTAGGACATGGTGCCGCCGCCCATCTGTAGCTAGGTACGTACCGGTGGGGTACCGGTGGTGCGGCGGAGGGTAGGACATGGTGCCGCCGCCCATCTGTAGCTAGGTACGTACCGGTGGGGTAGCGGTGGTGCGGCGGGCGCGTGCGGCGCGCGCGGGATGCGGGCTGTCCGCGCGGCGGAGGGTAGGACATGGTGCCGCCGCCCATCTGTAGCTAGGTACGTACCGGTGGGGTACCGGTGGTGCGGCGGAGGGTAGGACATGGTGCCGCCGCCCATCTGTAGCTAGGTACGTACCGGTGGGGTACCGGTGGTGCGGCGGAGGGTAGGACATGGTGCCGCCGCCCATCTGTAGCTAGGTACGTACCGGTGGGGTACCGGTGGTGCGGCGGAGGGTAGGACATGGTGCCGCCGCCCATCTGTAGCTAGGTACGTACCGGTGGGGTACCGGTGGTGCGGCGGAGGGTAGGACATGGTGCCGCCGCCCATCTGTAGCTAGGTACGTACCGGTGGGGTACCGGTGGTGCGGCGGAGGGTAGGACATGGTGCCGCCGCCCATCTGTAGCTAGGTACGTACCGGTGGGGTACCGGTGGTGCGGCGGAGGGTAGGACATGGTGCCGCCGCCCATCTGTAGCTAGGTACGTACCGGTGGGGTACCGGTGGTGCGGCGGAGGGTAGGACATGGTGCCGCCGCCCATCTGTAGCTAGGTACGTACCGGTGGGGTACCGGTGGTGCGGCGGAGGGTAGGACATGGTGCCGCCGCCCATCTGTAGCTAGGTACGTACCGGTGGGGTACCGGTGGTGCGGCGGAGGGTAGGACATGGTGCCGCCGCCCATCTGTAGCTAGGTACGTACCGGTGGGGTACCGGTGGTGCGGCGGAGGGTAGGACATGGTGCCGCCGCCCATCTGTAGCTAGGTACGTACCGGTGGGGTACCGGTGGTGCGGCGGAGGGTAGGACATGGTGCCGCCGCCCATCTGTAGCTAGGTACGTACCGGTGGGGTAGCGGTGGTGCGGCGGGCGCGTGCGGCGCGCGCGGGATGCGGGCTGTCCGCGCGGCGGAGGGTAGGACATGGTGCCGCCGCCCATCACTACGCGCAGTTGCTGGTCGATCTCCAACTTCTCCGCGCGCAGCTGTTCTACCTCCTGCGGGAGAAGTACACAAGTCAGACACGACCGCCGCTAAGACACTACCGTGTCATTAACCTAGCGGCGTCGTTACATTTCCTCAGACGCTTTATTTATGAGAATACAAAAAATGCGTGTAAAGACGCTTACTCGGCGACGGAGAGTTTACCTTACGAGCAGCTAGGTTGCTACCTTTCGTCCGTTTTGATTTCCTACACACCTGCTCTATAGAGCATGTAATGTGCTCACAGTGCGGCAATTATTTATTCTTCACATCATACTACAGCAGCACTCTACAATGACCCAGTCCGTTTTTTTTTTTTTTTTTTTTTTTTTCGGGTGGGAAATCATCAAATAACTCCTCCCACTCTGGGCGGAGCAGGAGGGAGTGTCAGACTTTTACTGACTAAAACTCATCCATGTTCCTTCATCGCCCTTTGTGTTCCGGGGCCACGGTATCTCTTTCGAACAGTCCCGCAACATGACCCAGTCCCTGACGATAGGAGAAGGAAGGACCTGGTTTGCACAAAGCCATGCTTTTGTTAATCGATTTTCTGTGTTTTTAGGACCTTTTCTGTATAATAGACTCAACAAGAATCTTCTACAGTCTTAGTTATAGGAAATGTAGTTTTGTAATATCGGATTATTTAGCGATACTTAATTACACGGACACAGAAAAACTGCTAGAAGTCCTGGTTTGATTATGTCATTCCCTGGTATCTAATAGTACATAGGTATTTTACTTAATTTAGTTTTAATGTTTATTGATTTTTCTACCACTTAAATTATTCTTATAGTTGTTAATAGATTTCTTATATTTTATAACATTTACTGTCCTACTTAATTTTGTGCTATGTAAAGTGATGGCCTGAAAAACAGGTTTAAATAAACCTAGATCGGGCAGGTCGCTAGTAAATATTTGTGAATTCCACATTATCGTTTCTTGCAACTGTTAAATATATTTTTAGTTATAGTTTACTATTATGCACTAATTATACCATAGTTTTAGAAATAACACTGCACATAAATGTACATTTTTGTAATACTTTTATAAATAAATGATTGTTATTGTTATTCTATTGTTATAGCTAAGCCTCTATATCTATTGTACCTTGAGATGCGCGACGTGGTACTCGACCAGCACCTTGGCGTTGGCGATGTTCTCCCTCGTGCCCACGAACACGAAGGGCACCATGCCCTCCTCGCGCGGCGCCGACGGCTGCGGCTCGTTGTCGCCCTCCACCTTCACCTGCGCCGCAACCAACTGGGTACACTACACTTAACTACTGCGGCAACTACTAACTAACGGGACACGCAACATTGTCACACACAACTATGCGAACGGTGTTTGAAAGCCTGTTCCACTCTGTTCAGCCGGTTAAAAAGCTTGTGCGATAAAGGACGAGGTATAATGAGCATAATTTTGCGAAATGTGAGTCCAATCCAATTTCGGATTCTGGATTCAGTTGGCACGACCCAGACTTTGATTGTAGCATAAATTAAGCGGCTCACAACTCACATAATTACGCTCGTTCGGCCTCACCCGTCTTGCCCTTGCATGTCTCGCGTAGTAACGGGACATAACTAAGTGTAAACATATTCATGTCCCGTTACGACGGGAGTTGATGCAAGGACACGACAATTTCGCGCTGCGCATGTTAACTTGGCTGATATCAAACCGCATGTCATGTCAACATAACTGTTTGATAAAATAAGCATGAAACTTGAGAGAAAATTAGTTTATCTATAAACGAGTACAACAGGCTTACAGACACCGAGAATAATAAGCACAATCTGAACTTAGCAGCTTAGCTGTGTAAAACACTTCACACATAAAAAGCTAATCAAAGATATTCGTTATAAGAGTTAACAATGCACGGCATTAAAGTTTGGGTATTCGTTATTAATAACGATGAGTGGAATGTTTCGTGATGCACAAATTTTAATTTGTAGTAAAAACAACTAAATATTTTGGCTAGTGCTCAGAGTGGCTTAAAAATTCAAAATCAGATTAATAAATCAGGTAAATACTTTGAGGCAAATAAATGATTTAAAGGTTGGTCTTGGCATCTTGTGATACCATGGAAATAAAAACTATGGGACCCGAAACACATACGTTCTTACCACAAACTCAGTACGAGTACTTGCCTGAGTGTAGTCAACACTTAGTATTAAGGCGATTACAACAGCTAAATTATCTCTATTTGTGGTGGTCCAAACTTCGTCTGAAATACTGTTAGAATAAGTTTCTAATCAGCTTGCACTACAAAGTGGTTGTTACGTCAGTCACTGCGGCCGAATAGTGCGAAATGAGTGGTTCTTTGCGATTTACAAAAAATCTATTGATTGGACAAAAAAAGTAAAACACTATGATGCTAAAATGTTGCTTGTAGAATTATTTGCCAAAAAATCAGAATGATCGCATGTATTTTAGTATGGTTTTTACTCGTTAAAAGAAATTTTTAGAGATAAGTTCGTGATTTTTTTCTATCGAATAAAATTAGTTGTAAGTATTATGTTTTCAAAACACTATCGTACTAGCTTAGACCCTGAAGAATAAAATAAAATTTTCTGGTTTTGTTTATTGCAGTGAGTCATATGCTTTTTTGCATTATAAAACTCGCGTTTAGCTCATGTAATCGCCTTAAAGGTAATGCGTCCTGTAGTTGTATTATGTCCATGGCTATATCACAAGAACAAAATATTGCTTGAGCTGGGGGACTTAATCTGAGCTTAAAATATGAGTAAAAAGTAGTTTCAATGGTCAGGGGCCGTATAGGGCAGCATAAAAGTCAATTTCGTTTATTCCAATACAAGAAAGGGATGGAGCTATTTATTTCTAAAATATCTCTTTCTTTCTTTGGCGCGGGACATTCTTGTTTTTTTAAGTTCCTCATCATTCATAGTAAAAAGGAGGGTACTCCGACCAGACGGGTGTTGTGTTTGGTGGGCTACTGCCCGACAGTTGCTTTCGGGTAGTTGTTATACGCTAATATAGCGGATAACTTAGCTTGCGCGATTTAAGGCTGATGATGCTCCAGGGTCACCCGCGAAATTCAAATTTTCTTACGTTTTTTGCAATTTGCAGGCCAGTGCTAGGTTGTATGTTGATTAAAATATTGTTTGCGACTGTAAGACGTATGTAGTTACAGAATTATAATCATCAAAATCATCAATACAACCCTCCAAGTTCATAAAGAATGATTTTGACCTTGGAAAAGTAATTTTTCCACCTTTATGAACTTTGAGGGTTGTATTGATGATTTTGATGAATATAATTCTGTTACTACATACGTCTTACAACCGCGAATAATATTTTAATGAACATACAACCTAGCACTGGCCTGCCAATTTAAAAAAACGTAAGAAAATTTGAATTTCGCGGGCTACCCTGAAGCATTCACCTTAATTTGTATGTCGCTACACCTTGTTGACTTGAATGCTGTCTTATAGGGCCCCTGTGCTCTAAGTTGCCAGTCAGTCCAGTCCAGTATTTCAGCCGGCTAGCAAGTTAGAGCGAGTAGCGATAGCAGTCAACTCACGCGCACAACGCCGCTCTTGTCCACGATCTCCTGTATGACCTTCCCGTTTTTGCCGATGACCTTCCCGACGAGCGCGCGCGGCACCTTGATGGACTCTTCCGCGTACTCCAGTAGTGACCGCGCCGCACGTACTGCGTCCATGGACTGATGGACAAAGAGAAAAAATGTTTTTAATTTTTGTGTTGTTTTTGTTTAGTGGTGAAAAACGGAGCGGTTGTATCTAAACTAAAGAATGAGAAAAGTTACACAATTGTGTCGATCTTTTTCTCTCTAATAAAACGAGAAAGAGACGGACGTAATTTAGAGCTGTCAAATTTAGTTGGAACTAATATTTGCATACAAATGAAGGGTGCACGTAAAAACATGTCGACTAAAAACACGGTGAAGTGCAAGGCATAAATTAGTTTGACATTCCTAAGTTAGTTCATAAATAAATGCATCTTTATCTTTCATAGCTATAGCCGTCCTTTTCTCGCACTGCCTTTTAGTAAAAGATAGCAATAGCCTAAATTAAGTTTAGTTTGTGCCCAACAGAATCGACACCATTATCTATAACTGGTACATCTACACAGTGATCCAGCAGAATATCACCGTCAGGTGCATGCCTGACACATGAAAATTTGTAAATTTCTTTACCAATATACCATTAAAAACTACGGAGGCTCTTAATTCCTCACCTGAAGTCTCAATTGGTTTATTAAAGGCGAATGTATCTGGCTGCACGGTTGAATTTAAATTTAAACACATAAACCCTATGATAGTAATAGTAGTAGTAGTAATAGTGATAGTAAACCATAGGATTGCAGCTACGTGTCAAGAAAATCGACACGACTGGTCCAGAACGAAAATTAAGAAACATACTATATTATCACATGCCTTACACTCCACTAGGGGTTGTACCACCACATAAAAATGGTAATATTATTAAAGCTTTCCGGCAAATAAAAATCAAACTGACCGAAGATCTATGGGGAATGTCTATCAAAGTATGTACATCCATACTTGAGACTATAGCCCCATACTTTTTTTTTTTTTTTTTTCGGATGGGAAATCATCAAATAACCCCCTCCCGCTCTGGGCGGAGCAGGAGGGAGTGTCAGACTTTTACTGACTAAAACCCATCCATGTTCCTTCATCGCCCTTTGTGTTCCGGGGCCGCGGTATCTCTTTCGAACTGTCCCGCAACCCCGGCAGGCATCGGGCCTTACGGACCCCTTCCTTTTTGCTGACTCTCTTTGAGGCGCGCGTGGAACACTCCTGCTTGTCGACACGGCCTGTCGTCATGAGACGAATGGACGGCGAGCTAGCCCATAGCCCACCGTCCACAGGCCCGCGCCTACGGTGGCCGGGGGTTACGTGGTGGTGGCCCCCGACGTCCGGGGCGTCTCCCGCGGCGGCCGGGACGTTGAGAGGTTCTCTCCCTCTCACGTTCCGCCACCTCCTTCTCTAGCATTACTACTTCGCAGAAGGAGGTGACGGCGTCCCATTCCGTCTCGCTCCGTACCATGGCTTGCACCAGGGCCGGACGCGAGAGGTCGCCGCCGCCGATCGCCGCTTCGAGGACACGGCGGTGCTCCGCCCACGCGGGGCACACCTCCACCGTGTGTTCCACCGTGTCCTCCGGTCGATCCTCACAATGGAAGCACCCGGGCGTTTCCTCCCGCCCGATTCGGTGCAGGAACCTCCCTAACACTCCGTGTCCGGTAAGGACCTGCGTCAGGCGGAAGGTGAGGACGCCGTGGCGTCTCTCAAGCCACTCCTCAAAGAGGGGACTTATCGCCACTATCGTGGCGTGCCCTGATAGCCCCATACTTAGCTTTAATTTTTAATTTGTGTGTAGACCAAGAAGTTTTCCCTGATCTAATGAAATACAGTAAAGTCATACCTTTTTACAAATCCGGGGACAGTAAAGATGCTAATAATTATAGACCTGTATCTGTGTTGCCAGTTTTTAGCAAGGTGTTTGAAAAAGTAATGCTGAATCAAATGCTCAATCATTTTAACACCAACAAAATTTTACACGATCAACAGTATGGTTTCACCAAGGGACGTTGTACGGCTGACGCCGGTGTAACCTTATTAAAGCACATATTTACTGCGTGGGAAGAGTCTCAAGACGCCATAGGAATATTTTGTGACCTTTCCAAAGCGTTTGATTGCGTAAATCACGACACATTACTTTTGAAACTTGAGCATTACGGATTAGGTCAACTTGCACTTAGTTTGGTAAAATCATATTTGAGTGATAGACAACAACATGTTCAAATAAGTGGTGTTAATTCACAGGGTTTAAAAGTAAAAATGGGGGTTCCGCAAGGCTCAATATTGGGTCCTTTCCTCTTTCTCGTGTATATAAATGATCTACCCTATTTATTGAAAAACCAACCTCAAAATATGGTGTTGTTTGCTGATGACACTTCCCTAATTTTTAAGATAAAGAGACGGGCCCAAAATCTAGATGACGTGAATAATGCCCTACTTCAGGTCCATAATTGGTTCACAGCAAACAATTTAGTATTAAATGAAAAAAAAAACTAAATGCATAAGATTTGCTTTACCCAATGTTAGAAGTAGTGATTGTGAAATAATATTGAATAAAGAGAAACTTGAATTCGTAGATAAAACGGTTTTCCTGGGGATTACGCTTGATTCAAGGCTACAATGGGGTTCTCATTTAACATCCCGTGCGGCGCGGCTAAGTTCAGCGGCAAATACTATTAGAAAAAGGCATGTATTTAACGCGGCGACAAACTAATCTGATTAAGGGTTTTAAAAATAATTACAATGGGTAGCAAAAATAATACGTTGGCAGCTACAGTGAAGTAGCATTTTAAGTATAAAGTAGCAGCTTTATTTGGAGTTGTAAGCTTTGTTTAAATTTAAATTTGAAGTGATTTTTTGGTGTGGCAATTAAATTTATTGTTAGGCGACAACTTGACGGCGGATAAAAAGTAGAAAATAGGCTTTCATAAATTAAACAATGAGGTTGTTTATAAAATTAACTGAGATTTAAAACCTGCTACGACTCCATGACGCGCGCTCGCTTCGCTCGCATATTGAATAACACTCTTTGACTTCTGTCCCCAAAGTGCCGGTGCTGATCCATGCGTCATGTTCGTGAATTACAGGCGTGGTCAGTTGTGACTGGTCATCTCTTAGTTGCCATGGCTTATTTGAATGTTTATTATTGAATTGTATTTTTTGTTTTTACTATGGACACTTTTAACGTGCAGATCTTGCTACATTGTTCTCACATAATATACCATCTTAACATGAATGATGTAACCAAGATTTTGTAACAACATTTTGATTTAAAAGAGTGTCCATGGAGTTTCTTGCCCGTTCTTCTCCATAGAGATCTACGCTAGGGAATGGGCAACTACAGTACTTTCACAGTTTTTATGTCTTGTGACTAGGACTGTAGCTACATTTAATTTTCATCTTTGTTTCGACAATTCAAAAGTGCCTGTAACTGGCCTACTTGAAATAAATGCTTTGATTTTGATTTTGACATGCTGAGCTGGACTCCCATTTAGTGCAACCTTGAGACGCACACCGCACATTGTATTCTTGTTATTATATTTTTATTTAAAGTATATCAAGGTGTTACCAAAAAAAAAAATATTTGCACGAAGAAAATATGTTATTTTAATAATTAACAAAATAGTAAGAAATTATATTTATTGTAAAGTATGATGGAATAAAATAATCTAATTTAATGTAAATTGATAATTCAATAAATTGAATAACCAATAACAATTAATGTAAATAATTGATAGATGTACATACAGTGTAAGGAATCAATAAAGCTATTTTTATTTATTTTATTTATTATGGTGTTACCATACTTATTTCGATGTTTTTCTTTTTGTATATTTGGCACCTTGTTTTTATAATCATGGAAATTGTATTTCTGTGTGTTGTGCTGTCTTTTGTGATCACCAAATAAATAGTTTATCTATCTAATAGCTGATACGTAATAGCAGTATTCTTTTAGAATTATTATTATAAGCCTATATTGTCCCACTGTAGGGCAAAGGCCTCCCATATCTCCTTCCACATTTCACGATCTGGTGCGAGTGTAAGCCAATTCTTTGCGAAAGAGTCTAGCTCATCCCGCCATCTCCTTCTGGGCCTGCCGCGTTGGCGGATTCTTTTAGAAACGAATTATTTTTATTAGTGTTAAGGAAAGAAGTTGGTTGGAAGTTTTGTAGTAGTATTCATAATATGTCACAGTCAAGAAAACTATTAACTGGTGATACTTTTCACCAGTGAGAAGTATTTTAACATTAACTAACATTTATTTAGGAACTTATTGGGTTGTTAGGTTTTTGTGACTCTTTGAAAAACATCATGTAATTTTAGAACTAGGTAATTACAATTGAGGCGTTCTAAAACAATATATATTTAATTTTATAAAGATTTTGACTGATATTAGTCAAGTGGTTTCGATTGATTAGCAATTTTGACTGTAATATATAGATTAATGTGAAGTTTGGAATCAATAAGATTTTTCTTTTTCATTGGTTACCCAATGTTGAGTGTAGGTCTCTTGGGGAACGGTGCATTGTTATTTTAATTGTGTCTGTAATTTATTGTGGGTATCTAGGAGTTACATCTGTACATTTTTGGTGGTGTTGTAGAACATGACGTGGATTTGGGGTTCAATTCCAGGATTGGTTATTAGTTTTTTCCATAGAAATGTAAAAAACAGGAGAATTGGTAAGGGGGCGTATCGGTGTCCGCGCGACATGTCCAGTCGGCCATGTCATAGGCAAATGGCCGTCTCCGCGAACTAGTGTACTTTCGACCGCGATCGTGAGAAATTATAGCAATTCCGTGTTGTTCAGGGGTTTTTTGTAAAAACCGAAGCATATACCTTAACTTTGTTGATCAGGGAATTACTTATCATGTGTAAGTACAGGTATTTTACTATATTTGTCTTTAAAATCATGAAAAACAAGAAATCGTAAAATATTTGTTGCTTTTACTATGTTATGTTTGTTTTCAAATATCACAGCGACTGTACTATTTTTGCAATAAATACATTACTCCTTAACCTGAGTTTGTCGCTAAGTGACTGAACAAGTAATGTAAAAATCACAAAACGATATTTCATTAAGCGGATGAATCACGTAGTACGGCCGCTGCTTCTTGCGACGAGTTAGGGATGTGCTTGTGCAGATCCACTAATGTAGGCTATCGACCACAGAACATATAAAGGAGGTTAGAAAGGAAATAGATCCTAATTTGTATCAGAACGCGTGTCGCCGCTTGACTCCCACTCTTTAACTTCACTACAAGCAAGAGACCAATGCCTACGCGGATTACGCACACAAATAAAAAGTGAGTTTGCTATTGGTTGTCACACTAACGCAGTCACTGCGTTTGACGTACACTCATACACGCGTAAAAGCTGATGTATGCTAGGGCGACTAAAAGGTCGATTGTTGATATCGATAAAATTAATGTAATCTTGCTTCTAACTTTGCAAGTATTGTGGACTATGCGGACTTCTGTAATGCATGTTGTGAACATTATTCATGCGAATATAATAATAATATTCCACAACTATCACACAACGCCATCTAGTCCCAAGCTAAACAGAGCTTGTGTGGTCTATGGGTACTAGACAACTGATAAACATACTTATATTTCTAAATACATACATATTATAGATAAAAAAAACAATAAAAAAAAAAAACCTCACTCAAAATCTATATTCAATCGGTCGTAATAAAAATTATTATTTTAGTTATAAAGTGTACTATTGATAATAATCCATTGTATCATAGTAATTTATTATCGACATTGTTTACAAATTGGCACAGCACTATTGATGTGCCTAGAGTTCGTGGAATTACACCTATGGTTCGACACTCGGGACTCTCGCAGTGAACGTAATACATTGCGCGATCGCTCACGTAATACAAAATGTATAGTCCATCTACTGCAAGCATTCGTCTGCTTGCGATTATTTCGTTTTTGTCTACAAACTTCATAATGCTAATGTTATAATTACAAATATCACAAGTATTTTAATGTTTTTGGACTTACCGGTGGAAAGAAATCCCTTCTCGTGCTACACTACACACCTGGCTTCTTTTCCGACACGTTACAATAGCGCAAGACGGCATAATTTAATATTTTTTGCGGAGCTTACGTACGTACGCTATCAAAACAAGAGAGCGATTGCTGGCCGGTAAATTAAATTTCGGTTGATATTGAGCATTTGCTCATAACCACGGCGCGCGTGCCCCGCCCACAAGGCCCTTCTAACCTCCTATATGTTCTGTGCTATCGACAATGTCGATTGACGAATTAAATATTACTATTCTAGTTTTATTTTTCAATTTGTAAACCGTTTTAACCCGGTTGGAAGATCGATGTCAAATAATGTTTTTTTTTATGTATTTTGATTATTTTACAGCATAGTAGAGAAACGCGTAACCAACTTTCGTAAAGTGGGTTAATTAAATTTCAGGTTTAATCGGTGGTGTTTTTGGCTTTGAATTATCGTATATTATGCCTTATCCTCGTGCTACTAACTACTGTTTCAATAGGCCATGACAGCCTAAACCAACGTAACCGGATATTTTATTGTTTTAATTTACTTCATAATATATTTTTAGCTACATATTGTTTATTTTTAATATAATATTATATTCTGGACATTATTTTTATTTAATTATTTTCAGGACCCCAAAAACGAATATTGTGTGTGACGGTGTGGTATTCGGGGAATTTAAAATGTCCTCTTTGGTTAAATGTGCAAATTGCAATGTAGTGATCAACGAAGTTCTAGCCTTCGTCCATAATAAAATATCTGTGATGGACGATGAAAGTATAAGCAGAATTTGTGCTAGTGCTTTCTCTGAAAGTGAAATTGTAGCGGCAAAGAAGTTGTTGTTCGAATCCTTGCCGACAACAAAACGTAAAATAACGAGGAGAAAGGCGGGGAAAAATGTTCGAGACATAGACGACATCATCCGTCTTATTCGCGATACCGACTCCGAGGATATCCCAGTCTTCGTGGCCCGCGATCTTGAGAAGTTACCCCCGGTTCTGTTCGATCATGTCGACGTGACGAGGCTACTGAAAGATAATGTTAAGCTACGGCAGGATCTCGACATGATGAAAGAAGACTATGCTACAGTTAAGCAGATGGACCAGTTGAGAAGTGAGGTGCAGCATCTTTCATCAGGATGTCGCAATGTAAACACCAAAAGAGGTGCATATGTCTCAGTGAAATGACAGCCATAATTGACAGTCAAAGTGTACAGTCAGTGTTTATGTAAGGCGCGAATTATACAGAAACGGCGTAAGGTGAAGGCGCGGCGCAGGCATCTTGCCGCTTCAAAACGTTTCGTCGCCTGTTCCGCGTCGCTAGCAGTCGCGACTGGAGAGGCGCGCAAGCAGCACGACTTATGTTTATACAGTAGGTGCAGAAAAATGAAGACAGTGTTTTACTTTCGACAATAGAATGTGGAAACATTCTAGTGACATTTTATACACTGTAAACGAAATACAGAAAACAATCAGGATATTCGCATAATTTTTCCATTATTTTAAAATATCTATGCTCTTGTGACATTTTCCACATAGGGTGCACCCAATATCTTCGGTGTGTCTCTGCACGTTAATGAGTTGCAGCAAAGCAATCGCATCTTCGTCGTCTGAAGAGGAAGACATTCTATCACGATAAAGTCACCTGTATAATTACTAGTTGGGGCGTCTCTTCGCCTCTTTGATATAATTTAAATCGCGTCCGTGCCTTATCTGTTCCACGCCTGCTCTGCGCCTGCGCCGCGTCTTCACCGTATGCCTTTTCTGTGTAATTCGCGCCTTAGGTGACTACAATGCGCACCCCGGTGAGTCATTTGCTACTGAACTTTTAACTTTTTGTGCGGAACAATCATGGTCCTGTGTAGACCTGGAACTTATGCAGTCGGACAGTCATACGTTTGTCAGTGATGCGCACGGCTGTCGGCGCTGGCTCGACCACTGTCTTGTGACAGGTGCCGCGCGGCACTCCGTGTCCGCATAACATGTATGACGAGATTATCTGTATACTGTCGGAGGCCGCTTTAAGTAGTTATAATGTTACCGAGAAGCGTAGAGGTAAATACATTACCGGGTGGAATAGGCACGTCCGCGGCGCTCACGAGAGGGCTCGGCTATGTTTTCAGGCTTGGTTGTATGGGGGTAAGCCCGGGGCTGGCCGTCTTTATGATGACATGTGTGAAACTAGGCGCGCTTTTAAATCAAAATTAAAGTGGTGTCAGAATAATCAACAACAAATAAAAATGGATATTATTGCTGAACTTCCCTCAAACAAGAAGTTCGGTCAGTTCTGGAAAAACACCAATAAAATGAATCATAAGCCGGGCCTCCCCGTCAGCGTGGCGGGCGTGTACGAGCCTAGTGAGATCGCCACTACGTTCTCCCACCATTTCAGGGTGGACTCGCCTCTGGGGCCAGCGCGGCAGGGGCCCGATGCTGAGGAAGGTAGAGAGCGTAGTGTTTCTTTTACTACGAAGTAAGTGCGTGCGGTGATTAAAGGCATGGTGAGGGGTAAGTCCCCGGGTCACGACAGCCTTAGCATCGAGCACCTGCAGCACGCAGGTGTACACCTACCCAGAGTGCTTGCTATGTTTTTAGGGTTCTGTACCCAAAGGGTAAAAACGGAACCCTATTACTAAGACTTCGCTGTCTGTCCGTCTGTCTGTCACCAGGCTGTATCTCATGAACCGTGACAGCTAGACAGTTGAAATTTTCACAGATGATGTATTTCTGTTGCCGCTATAACAACAAATACTAAAAACAGAATAAAATTAATATTTAAGGGGGGCTCCCATACAACAAACGTGATTTTTTTATAATAATTGGTACGGAACCCTTCGTGTGCGAGTCCGACTCGTACTTGGCCGGTTTTTTTACCCTGTGTTTAGGCCACTCCCATCTGCCCGACAATCTAATGCGTACTATAGTTGTACCAATCATCAAAAATAAAACTGGTGATACATCGGATGTAAACAACTATAGACCGATCTCACTAGCCACAGTGGTCGCCAAAGTGCTGGACAGTCTGCTGGGTCGGCACCTGGATAAACACGTCTCGCTAAACGACGCGCAGTCAGTCAGTTTCAGGGGCCCTACTCTCTAACGTCCGTCCGTCCGTCCGTCTCTATCCGTCTCTCTCACTCGCACTCATCTGCAAACGTGCGCGAGAGAGACGGGTAGAGACGGATAGACGGACGGACGTTAGAGAGTAGGGCCTCTGGCCCGGGCTTTCCACCGAGAGTGCTATCCTGTGCCTTAAGCAGACTGTACAGTATTACACGAGCAGGAAGGCTCCAGTCTATGCATGCTACCTCGATTTATCGAAAGCGTTCGATCTTGTATCGTATGATATTCTATGGGGTAAATTAAGGGATGAAACTTGTTTACCTGGGGAAATTTTACTGTTATTTTTGCATTGGTATAACAATCAGAAGAATTTTGTAAGATGGGCAGGCTCTCTTTCGCGGGAGTATGGGCTGGAATGCGGGGTGAGGTAGGGGGGGGCTGACCTCTCCCAAGCTCTTCAGCCTGTACGTCAACCGACTGATCGATGAGCTCAGCAGTACATAGGGTGTCATATAGATAGTGTGCGTGAATAACATCAGCAGGGGTATTCTAAACTATTCGATAAGTTTCCGTGTCGGTAAGGAACCGTATTCGACAATCTCATTTCCGAGCCGAAGAACTGTCAAAACGCTATTCACAGATCCGAACGGATGCGTTTTTTTCTATCCGATAGACCGTTGTGTTTATGGGGAACGCTACAAAATGGTAGTAAATAGATGATCGTGGTAGAAAATTTACAATAGTAAATAAAATAGGTTTATTTGAATATTTAGTTCCGTTTAAATAAGGAATATACAGCTAGTAACTTAATAGACAGCAAATGATACAAAATGATTTTATTAGTAACTAAAATAAACTTTATTTCATTTCGAATAAACCTGCTTTGTAAACAGCCTCTGTCAAACGGGCAAAGCGGAAAAACTTTTTTTTTAAAGTAAAACTACAGCAGCTTGCGCTGCAGCGGCAGCTTTGCAGTAGTTTTCTTAGATAACTTTAAATAACTTTGTTTAAAAAAGGAAAAAAATACTGCAAGTATTTGATATCAGTAATAAACAATTCTTGCTATTTGCTTATTGTCAAACAATAATTAAATTTCTATGGGAATTACGGCAGATGAAATATGGTCAATACAATAATAAAACTTCATTTACTTACTTTAGGCAGTGTTTAAAAAGTTTACAGTCTTTTTATTTCACTGAAATAAGCTGGAAATATGGTTTATTTCTTCGTTTTAATTTTGATCGATATGACTCCCGATAGCAAACAGCTGTCGGAAAGATTCGAGTCTTCAAATCGAATTTGAACTGTCAAAATTATTCGGTTTCGGATTTGTGAATTGCGTTTGGAGGACATCTTCGATATCTTTGACGTTCGATTCGGTACGGAATCGAGTCGAATGGTTCTGAATAAGGCTGCAGCTATGCAGACGATATGGTGCTGCTGAGCCCGTCGATTGGTGTCTTGCGAGGGCTCTTGAAAATTTGTGAGTCCTACGCGGTGGCCCATGGGCTCAAATACAACGCGAAAAAGAGTGAAATAATGATTTTTAGGCCGGACAACAAGCGGTACACATTTTTTCCGAATTTCACTCTAAACAAAGTCGAGCAATTTAAGTATTTGGGCCACTGGGTCACCGAGGACCTTAAGGACAGTGTGGATATCGAAAGGGAGCGCAGAGCGCTGTCTGTCCGATGCAACATGTTGGCTCGCAGGTTTTCACGGTGTACGGGGACTGTCAAAGTTGCGCTTTTTAAAGCGTACTGTCAGTCCTTTTACACCTGCAGCCTGTGGGTTAACTATACACAGCGGACATACAGCGATCTGCGCATTCAATACTATAACGCGTTCCGGGTGCTGATGGGCTGACACAGACGGCTTTGCGGCCATCACGCGCAAACGGTGCGCATCTATCATGACAGTCCCAATACGGTGGGACGAGCCGATACTGGCGCGCTGGATACGGCTGCACGCAGTCGTAACGTGATGTGCCGCCACTATCGAGAAGTCCACGCGGACCCGCCACTTTACTATTATTATTAAATACTAATTACTAACACTAGTTTTTAAGCTCGCAATTTTACTAACAAATATGGATGTAATCTTAGGAATCTGAAATAAATGATTTATTATTATTATTATTAAAAACATTTACACTAAATAATAAATGAAAAATTCGATAACTTTCCGATATAGTCAATCACTAGCATACTTATGCTTTTGCACAACACAACGATAGCGAGTGATGTTTTTGTGTGGGTAATTTGTACGGTGCATGATAAATACACGCTGTGTTTGATGTCATAAGGTTTATAATTGATTGTGTAGTACATTCAGTTTTAAGAAATGCGGGTGTATGCGCGACTGCGTATCTATTACTTTTAGTGAACTGCTTGTGTAGTAGTTGCCGCGTGGTAGGGGCAAAGTGAAGACACAGGGTTCCGATACATTTTCGTCTCGCGGGGCATATCTCCTTACTTATTAAATCAGTGGTTTTTTCTATAAAAAAAATAGTAAGTTGTAGCATTAGTGTTTAGTTGTAACTTTTTGAGATGAACTTGTATTAATTTGAGTATCTATTTATGCATATTTTATAATATATTTTTCTGTGTTGTATACTGTGTGTACATAAATAGTAAAAATAAAATAATTTAGCAATGTTATCTCTCGCTCGGTATAGATGCGCTAGGTGGCCGGCAGGGCTGGAGCGTACCCCAACACGACACCATCCCCACGTACATCACACCATCTTCTGCCAATAATCTCTTCTAATCCTAGATTTCCTAGACACACAGACCAATTCAAAACAAAAACATTTCCATTTATTCCTAAAATAACAAATCTTAACACTAAGCTTTCTTATCATATTTTTTCAGAAGATAATTGGGCATAAAGATATTCAAGAAATAAATGTAAGAACTAAAAATTCATAACCAAAATTTGAGAAATCGGCCCACTTTCATCCTAAAATCACGAAATCTATCAGAACCTTTAATAAAATTAAAATATATCTTAAATAATAGCTTACAATAGAGTATATGCATGATATTTTTTATCACTCTAAACAAAGCGTATTACCATCCGAAATAGCAAAGTGAAATATTTTTTTTAATATTTATAAAAAATACTAAGTTATAAGCATTTGAAACTGCTGATTAGACAGAGAGATCCAATACAGCGAATGACATCATTCGCTGCATCGACGTACAAAATCCATACTAAATTCTGTTTACCTAGAAAGAGATAGAAACAAAAATTTAAATGGTTTTAACTTTTGTGTTGTTTGGCCGATTTATGTCTTTTTTTCGCTTTTTGTCATTATTTTTATAGTGTTTAACATTCCGTATCGAAATAAGAAAAACAAAATTTATGCATATTCCCTATTACAACCTCACTTATGACAACAACAAACACGTTATTCACCAAAAAAACAAAAATAGTAATACTTGATATATGTCGCCTTTTCTAATAACAATTTGACCTAATAATAACAACCTAGAAATAAATAAAGAAATTTCATAACTCAAGGAATGGTGGGCACCCCTTCAATGCTTAATCGACTCTAAAGACCCAGCCAACCATACTCAAATTTATTACTGTTTGCTTTTTAAAAACAAATGATTGTTGTAATCAAATCTTCAGCAAAGTACAGTAATAACAATTTCAATTAACCTTACCTCTGGATTCCGGCGACTTTGACACTCGTCGTAATACAATAATAACCACTAACTACTACATATTGAATTAGTTAAACACTCACCTCTCCACAGATCTTAAAAGTACAGGAAACTTCCTCTAGCTCAATGTTGGTGACTCCTGCGACCTTGCGCGCTTGCTGTATATTCGCTCCGTGTGTGCCGATCGCCAGCCCCATCAGATCTTCACGCACTGAGAACTCGTCTGTGTAGCTGGAACAATAACATTATGTTTAATACAACAAACTATTTTTTGATATTTTAGAGGCAGTTTATTTTCTTGAGAATTGACCATGACTGCTTCACAAGTCCAATCATAACCAGGCTATAATGATTCCACTGTTGGGATACAGGCCTCCTCTCTGCAAGTGGGAGTGGGCGTGAGCCCACTTGCAGGTTTAACTTGCAAGCACAGGAACAAAACTTATCAAATCCTAGCTATAGTTGGTGCCAGTTAAGATGAGAATAGCGGTCATTGCCCTTTCCCTAATATATACGAACCAAAACAAATAAACCATGTATCGTTTTTCATTACAAAAAATGTTGAAGATCACGATAGATAACGATTCCAGACTTGAACAGGCTTATTTATGGTTTTCAAAGTTAAGAAGTTTAATAAATGTATTCATATTCATATTCATTTATTTTGCATTCCATATTGTATAAAAGGTGTTACAAAGGGCTTAAAGCTAGGTACATTAATATGGACCCTGTAAGGGCACAGCAAAGTAGGACAGAGAAAGAGCTTAATTTTTCTAATAAATTGGTAATACAAAGTAACAATACTAATTAAAAAATATTTATGTGTATTAAGTAATTTAAAATTTGTCATTTAGATATTCATTTATAGTATAATAACATTTATATAATAAAAATTGTTGTAATTTATTTATGAATGGAATAAAGTTTTGTTCCTTTTTAATTATTTCCGGCAATTTGTTATAAACTTTCATTGACATGACTAGAGTACTTGTTGATTGCATTTTTAGCTTTTTTTTTTTTTTTTTTTTTTTTTTTTTTTTTTTTGTTCCTAGTGTTCCTCCGACGTTGGTCATCAGAGATCTTATCTATGCTGGTCTTTACGTTCATACCAGTTCTCGCTTTTATTCCTCTCGTACTTTCATTCTACATACTTTATCTTTCTTTCATTCATTCATCTTTCTGTCTTAAGGGTAGGACGCCCTTCTACTTGTCCCTATTCTGTACTTCTCCTCTTTTATTTTTATTTTATTTCAGGGATAACACTGGACACATTTGTTTTTATTATTCTTTACATTACATCTTATTCTAGCTTATTTCTAATTCTTAACCAATACAATTTGTGTTTCCAATTTTTCATACCATCTTATATAAATCTATACTTATTTCTAACTAATACATCATCTATTCTTATTCTATCTTTAATGCTATTTCATATTTGTTTTATCATTCACTATCTTTATTTTACAGCCATCTTAGATCTAATTACATTTTACTACTTTTCTACGCTGACATTTCTAATTTACTTCTAATACCATTTACTCTCTTTTACCTCCTTATCTCTATTTTACAACACTAAGGTTACAGACTATTTTACAATTTTCAATTTTACATCGATTACTTTTAATATATTCTCATAATACATTAAAGTATATCTTCTGCTTTAGACTTTGTTCTTTCTTATTACATTTTCAGCTATTTCCTTACAATATTTTAAGAATTTATTTCTTGTTATTTTATTTTCCATGATTGTTGGTATATTTTCTAATTTAACTTCAATTTCCATTTCAGCTTCTATGTTGTATTTATTGACTGCAAATATTGGACACTCTGTGATGAGATGCTGTATGCTTTCGTTTTTGGAGGGGTCACAGGGACATGCCGGGCTCTCCTTGCACTTGAAGCGATTCAAATACTCGGAGAACCCGCCATGACCTGTTAGCACTTGTACTAAAATAGGGTCAAGTTTAATTTTTCTTATGATATGATACGCTGCTACTGCGTCTGGGAAGAATATTTTGCTTGTGGAGGCTGTGACGCCCGATCTGTATCTCGTGTTCCATTCGTCAAGCGACTCCGTTCGGATTTGTCGCTTGACGAATGAAGCCGGACACAGGTCATAGTGTGGTCTCGTCTTGCTTCTTATGGCTGCCTCTTTTGCTAACACGTCAGCCCTCTCATTACCCTCCATACCCGCATGCGCCTTTATCCAAAACAATTTAAGGTCTTTCCCACTATTCCTTAACGTTTGTATATTCTTCTGGGTCTCGAATGCTAAGGGATGGAGGGACACGCCTCGGGTAACCGTCTCCAGGGCTGATCTGGAGTCGCAGTAGACTTCGACAACGGCTGCATGATGTTTTATAGCCAGCTCAGAGGCCTTGCGCAAGGCCAGCAGTTCGGCCTGGTAAACGGTGCAGAAATGATCCAGTTTAAACTTTTGGGCTTTCACCTCTATCCCATTTTCCCAAAGGCTTATCGCTGCACCGACTTTCCCTTGGATTTTACTTCCGTCGGTGAAGATTTTGGGACAAGCGAGTCCTTGCTGGTCCATTTCTGCATCGCTCACCACACAGTTGAACTCTGTACCTGTTTGACTGGCTGGGTGTGGTACTTCGGTGTAAGGGACCGGTTTTTCGATCTCTCGGTCCCCTGTTACTCTCAGGGAGTATCCTCTTTTTTCCTCATAAAAAGAGGCTGCTTCCCGAATTCGAAGATCCAGCGGAAGCAGTCCGGAGAGCAACAGGGCCGAGTTCAATGATGTGGTCCTATACGCCTTGATAATTTTTTGCGCAAAGCCCCGCTGAACAGTGTTGAGCTGCTTCTTAATTCCGACTTTATTTACAGCCGGTGCCCAAGCACTAGCCGCGTACATAATCACCGGTTCCACCACTGCGGTGTATATGGTCCTGATAATTTCGGGCTTCAGACCCCAGCTGATTTTAGCGGCTCTTGAAAGCTGCTTGTACAAGTTTAATGCTTTCCTCGTTACGTTCGCGGCGTGAGCATTAAACGTCAGCTTGTCGTCAATTGTGAGCCCCAAAATCTTGATCTCCCGAGACAGGACAATGTCCCCCCCGCCCATGTGCAGAAGTGGCGAATCATACTTTAACTTATTTGTTACGACCATCGCTTTAGTTTTTTGTGGCGCAAACTTGAGCTTGTTTCCGATTCCCCACCTCTGAACATGAGCGAGACTCGCATTCGCCTGTCTCTGGACATCAAGCGCTGTATCACCCGAAAATATCAGGACGACATCATCCGCAAATGCTTGGCAGTAATCTCCCCGCTGACTCAGTTCCCGGAGCAAGGGATCCAGGAGCAGATTCCAGAAAGCAGGTCCTCCTATTGACCCCTGTACGCAACCTTTAGTGGTTTCCTGTACGTGTTCTGCTCCCGCATAACGTATTCTTACTCTCCTGTCTCGTAAATAACTGTCTACGAGACGTCGCAGGTTGATGGGGCAATTTGTCTCAGCCAGTCGGCATTTCATTGCTGGCCACCAGGCGTTATCGAAGGCTCCCTCTATGTCCAATGATATGACGACGATTAATTTCTTTTCTTTCAGTCTATCTGTTATGTGTTTCACCAGGTCATAGAGGGAGTCCTCGGTGCTGCGCTGGGGTACGAATCCGTACTGGTTTCTACTCGCCTGTGGAGATACATGCCATCTGATTCGGCGTACGAGCATCTTTTCCATGATCTTGCCCAGTACAGGCAGTAGCCCAATCGGCCTGTATGACTTGGGGTGCGTATAATCGTCCTTGCCGGGTTTTCTGAGGACCACAACTACTGCTTCTTTCCAGATGGTCGGAAAGTGGGACAGGTTAAGGCACCTGTTTAGCAGTGCTAAGAACAGTTGCGGGTTGTGGGTAATAGCCGCCCTGCATATGTCCGCTGTTAGGCCGTCAATACCCGGAGCTTTCTTCGGATTGAAGCTGGATGCGGACCACTTTAGTTCCTCTGCCGTGAATAGAGGATCAAATGCCTCACCATTCGTAATTTCGTTCACTCTATTCGCCAGCTCACGTATTCTTTTGTGGTCCGCATTATCATCCTGTGTTTTATCCTCAGGATAAAACGTCTCCGCAAGCATCCGGGCTGACTCTTCGCCGCTTAGTACACGGTCGCCCTGCACGAGCGGGATGTCTTCCTGCCTATTGGCAGTGCGACTTATCACCCTATAAATGCTGTCCCACATTGTTTCTCGTTCCTGCCTTCCACAAAACTCCTTCCAACTGGACGTCAGCGTGCTCTCCATCTTCTGTTTGAGCTCTTCTTTGGCTGCGAGATATAAGCTCAGGACCCATGCTCGGCGTCTCGGTGCGGCACCAGATATTCTCCTCTTACGTCTCTTCACCTCCTCCTTCATTCGTGTCAACTCCTCGGTCCACCAAGGCAATCCTGTCTGGTTTCTCTTATTGACACTCGGTATGGTTCCTTCACAGGCCTTTTCTATTGCTTCTGTGTATTTTTCTGTTACCTTGTCTAATTCTTCTATTGTTACTATTTTATCTATTTCTATTTTGTTTATGTTTTGTTGTTCCCAAATTTCATCTAATTTCTCATAAAACTGTACCCATTTTGCTTTTTTAGTGTTATATTTTCTAGTAGTTCTTTCTATGTCCATACCTTTTGATTTTTGTAATTTTAATTCAAATAGGATTGCCTTGTGGTCCGAAGTAGTGACGTCCCCAGATAGTCTCCAGTTCGACGCACTTCTGAGCATGTCCTCTGTACAGGTGGTAATATCAACGCAGCTGCAGTACCTTTGGTCACCCCTTATCACATCAAAGGTGGGGGCCGATCCCACGTTCAAGATCTGAAGTCCTAGTTCATCAAGGGCACCCGCCAGAGCCTCACCCCTATGATCCGCCTCTCGGCTTCCCCACCAAGTATTCCAAGCGTTGACGTCCCCCCCCAGTATCACGTCGTGAACTCCGATTCCCTCCATGATTTTCTTTAGATGGTCCAAGTCTGGCTCTATAGGCTGTCCACCATCCAGGTACACCGACACCACTCCTATTTCCCAGGCTCCGGTCCTCAGTTTTGCGACTGCAGAGTTTTCTGTTGTTAGGGTTGGGCACTGTGTGAGGTTTATGGTGTCGTCGAATAGTACAATGGCCGCTTTGTTGACTTTCTCGGTCTTCCTGGCACACTGTACTATTCGTGTACCCGGATGGCTCTTCATTTCTCCGATCCCACCTATGTATGGCTCTTGGACCATTGCAAAAGCCAACTTTCGCTTACCTGCTTCCATAATAAGCTCAGCTGTGGCCAGTTTGCTTTTTTGGAGGTTTGCCTGTACGACGCGATACTGGTGAGGTCTGTCTTCGCTGTTTACTGCGCTTCCGCCCGGGACCACCTTAAGCATTTTTAGCTTAGAGCTTGGTAGGTTTAGTCTATTTTTGTGGCGTAATGTGTATCTTGACTGTATATTTTCTCGTGTAGTGTAAAAATGTGGGTACTTGCGAACAAATTTGCAAATTTCTAGAATGTATAGGCAGGGGAGGGTTAATATTTTATGTTCTTGAAAATGAGGTTTACAGCTGTCAGTGTGTATGTGTATGTAGGTGGGTCAATGACCGCTATTCTCATCTTAACTGGCAACAACTACGTATAGCTTCGATCTCTAGTTTTGGGAGTGTTATTTTATCTATTTTATTATGAACATTAAACATTGCAAAACATCAATATTATCTTTTATAGTTTTTCTGTTAAATAATTTTACAACTACAGCAACCTAGATTTTAGAACTGAGGTTAAGGTTTGCACCTATATGACTAGTGAAATGGTTTCGCAGCCTACACCTTCAGAGAATACAAGCGCGATATTATGATTACGAGTGTTTTCGGGTTTAAACCCATAAGAAATAGACGGTATTAATATCCGTAAAGGAGTTATCAGATCTACCAGTGTCAATAAACTTATTATTTTATCCCACTATTACTATAATACCAAGCCCATCAAAACCGTAAAAATAACTTATTCTAGATATTGTGTTCCTTATTTGCAATAAAGAAAGTCGTTTTCGCCGCAGAATAAATAACGGGCACGCGTTACAAGTTAATCTAGGGGAGATTAACTTGTAACGCGTGGCCTGACAAGTGACTGACGGTTTTCTTCAACACATTGGTCGATCATTATAAAAGTATCCGCAGCGATTGCAATCAAACGAAGTAGGGTACGCTCCACGCAAGAATGCGTCCACGAAGCTTTAATATGTTGCATGCGTGCTACATAATCATGTGTCGCTGTGGCATGCGGAAACCGTGTGGCCGAAAATAGCTTGAAAAAATATTTCTAACTTGTTCCACTAATTTTGTCGTTAACTAATATGTAATGTAATATGACATTTATGGGAGTTCAACAAACATGAATAATGGTTGTTCAGTATCCGGAATTGATAACTGGTTACATGACTATCAGAAATACGGGGGAAACCCCGATATTCCAAACTGAGACATGTAAATAAATAGTTGTTTCTATATTTAAATACTAATGGTCATAGAACTATTTTCACTGTCTAGCAATAAGTTTAAATTAACTTGTAATATCTCGTACACACACTGCAGACAGAGAAAGCGTAGCGTCACAGACAGCGCATCACACTCATCTATGAATAACGAAAGCAACTGTGACAATAAAACATATTTTCGCTTATGACGTCGTTTGCACGCTAATCAGCCTATTTGTAATTAGTAATTTACTTTTACTTACGATTGCATTATCGAGTAATGTTACGAGTAATCGTTTGTTATCGGTTTAGTGAGTTCTATACCCCCATGCAAGGCGAATGGTAAGACTTTCGGCGGTTTTAGTGCGACAGAATAAATGGCGCAGTCATGCAGCGTCCGCCTTTGATAAGGTGCGCGTGTTGGTTTCCTATCGGAAGCAATTCTATGTATGATGACGTATACCCATAGAAATGAATATGCTTCTGTGTGTAATAATTTAATGAATCATCAATTCATCACAGATTATCAAACAAAATCAAAACAATCAGTTGCAACAAACCTTAAAATAATGGCAAATATTAATTTTTGCTAAATCTAGAATTTCTTTCAGAATCAGAATCAGGATCAGATTTTAATTTGCTTAGAATGTAGGTACAGGTATAAGATGTTGTACATAAATTAATGAGATCGGCTACAGTCTACCTCAATCAAGTCAAGTCAAGCTCAAGCCAAGCCAAGTCTGTCTTTCAATGTCTTTAACCTCACAGAACAACAGAGGTCGGAATGCAGACAGTTCATGAACTGTTCTTGAACTTACTAAGCCGAACCTGGTCACACTATTCAACTTCATCCATCTTGTGATCCACAAATCATAATATACCATAACGCCTGTTTAACTATCATGAGTAGTAACCTGATTGTAATAAACAAATATGTTGAGGTTATGCAGATATACAATTTTCAAGACACCACCCCCATACACCGCCGTAGCCGAACCCGCACCGCTACCAGGCGTTCGCGTTCAAACTGGACCAGATTTAGTTTTAAGCAATGCTGATTGCTTTACACACATGCTTCTCCTACTCTCTTTCAATTAAAGGCCGCGTAAGTCAATTTCTCATTTAAAAAAGCGCAAGCTTTTATTTGTGCACCCTACACTGACGACAAACGCGGCGACGTTAACGTAGCGGATGTGCAAGCCTCGGAAGATTGGAATACAATAAGCTTGTGTACTCACCCGCCCTGATTATGTATTTTGGTGGATTCCAACTGTCTGGCTGCCTCTTCAGTCTTTTTCATCAATAGCAGCTTTTGAGTTAGATTCCTGAAAACAACATTACATGTTCAAACATATTTATGTGAGACATCAAACAAAATGAGAAAAATGGCATTATAGGCTAGGTTATATCTACCTGTAAAGACTTAAGTTTTTAAATAATTATCTAGATTCTAGGTCATAAATAGAATGTCATAAGCCTAATACTACCAATGCGGCACGAACCTTAGTACCGTCGGCCCTGTGGCTTATATGTTAATGTTAGCACAAGTTTGTAGAGCTAGTGAGTCGACTGCTCAAACAAATAGGACCTCAAATGATGCTCTACACATGAGATCCTAATTAAGTGCTGATATCTTCTACCCACAGAAGTATGGAAGAATAAGACTTGATAGACAAATATGAATATGATAGACAAATTGGGAATTGTCTATCATATCACAAGAAAGAATGATGATGATTGTCTTCTGTACTCAAAAGCAGTTAGTTCCGACTGGAAATACGATTCAAGTCAACAGATCGCACTCACGAGCTTTCGCTTCGTAAGTCCTCGTTTTTTATTAATTTTTCGCCTATGTTTACACAGCAGCAAAAAGTAATCGCTCGTACAGATTGCAACAGTAAAAAGATTAATTTATTTATGTAATAATATGTAGGTTGACCAACTCGCTGGTCCAGCCGTGCCCTCCACCCTGTGTTCAATCCCCAGGTAGGGCAGTATTATTGGGTTTTTCACAAGAAAGCAGGAGATTAGGTTAGTTGGATAAGCTTGGATTGGCGGCATATAAGTGTATCACTCAGACAAAAGGACATAGGTTTGACAAACATTGCATAAAAACCAGCCCATTGATCTGGCATCCAGCCCGCGTAGTATGGCGACGTAGAAACGGGGAAAGACTCGACAAATCTTTTGTTCATCTGTCATTTTGTCGATATTAAACAAAAAACAACAAAACACAACACAAACAACAAAAGATTTGTCGAGTCTTTCCCCGTTTCTACGTCGCCATGCTACGCGGGCAGGGGTCATTGTTCCCCTCATTGTGGAGACCTAACCACACCGTGTCACTCCAGAACTGTTCTGCTCCATTAGCAAGATCTACTTCTGAGCATGAGGACCTGGAATCGATTCTCAAGTCAGGCAGTGTTATTTGGTTTTACCATTAGAATTTTCTTAGTAGCCACGTCTGGACTTGCGGCCTATTGCATAACTAAATGTGGTATAGTCTGTTTACCTAAAGTGCATCTCCTGCAGCATCTGGGCCCGCTTCTGCGAGGTCTCGCAGCGCGACACGACGGCCAGCACTCCGCGCTCGGCCACGTACCACACCAGCGCCGCGCCTATCGCCTTCTGGAACTCCTTGTGAGCGTTCTCCACCTTCGCACTGAGGAATATCGCACCATGTTAAATATGATAAAAGATGAATCGCGACCAGCGGAAATATTTAAACACCGAAATTGCACATCATACATGCTCCATCTACAAACTATATTGACTTATCTCCTCGTTTGCCATATAAGTGCAAGGTGATATTTTCAGTGGTCATTTACAGCATCCAGAATAAATGTCCTATTATTTCAATCCGAGAAAAAGGCTAGGCAGATGATGATGATTTCAATCCGAGAAAACACAAGTACCGGAGCAGCTTCTTAAATCTACACGACGAAATTACGCTATAAATAAGAAAAGCCACAACTTTCGGTAAACCAACACAAATTGTTTTATGTTTTAACAGTTTTGAATCATAAAAGACACCACAACTTCCATGTCACATCCTACACAACACGGTCGTAAGTGCGTGTTAAAATACGACCACACATAAAACTGCATGGAAAAATTTGTACTTTTTTTTTAAACATAAAATTTGTACTTTACTCAGTAGCCTTTTGTGGTTGAGAGATATCCTGACTTTTTAGAGTGTTTATTATGTCGACATAGGTCGCTGGCAATACTTTGAAAATAAATTTGTTGCAGCATCAAACTTCTAACTGCATCTGTTTATAGTTAGACCAGACTTTCTGAGTGGTTCATTAATTCACACACATTGCATGTCTCTTTTTGGCGACAGAATTCGTAGACTGTGGTGTCATTCGCATCTTTAGATGGTCATTAATAACACTTACTAGTCCTTGAGATCATCAGGTACGGGGATTTCGAACTTGTGGAAGGTGGTCTTGTCAATGGGTGTCTTAGGCGTCTTCACCCGGAGCCGGTCTTTTGGCACAATTTCCGTGTAGCAGTTGTCCCACTCCAGGTATTCTATCACCAGAAAGTCGCCCCTCATCATCTGGAAATAATAACAATGTTCAAGTAATAGATTGCTGTGAGTTAAGTAGTGTACTGATTACAGTTTATATTTAATGAGTTTCTTGGACTTTGGAGCTTTGCTTTTTTTGGGAGTGATTTACTTTATTGACTCTGACAATTATCTGGTCTTTCGGTCGCAAGCGCGAGTGCTCAGCTTGGGGTCCAGGGTTCGATTTCCCAGTTAGGGAAAAAGCGTTATAAAGTTTTTCTGTTAGCAGTTTCTCAGTAACAACATAGGGTTTCGAAATTGGTGAAGTGACATTTTTGCTGAGTAACGGAAATTGTATCGCGAGGATATTACGTGTCCTCTGGAAAAGATGCGACTGCAGTACAGTAACATTAGTGTACCCTAACACTACTAAGTTTTCCCAAGCAGTATATTCATTCAACACCAAGCTCTAGAACAGTCTCTACCTAGTCCTCATAGATCCCATCAATAATTACCCTCTAGGGTAACTAGAGATGTGACCTGTTTGTGTTATGGGTTGCTCAGCAACAGCTTGCTTTAAAAACAATTACATGAATTTTTTGACATCATAATTCACAATCCAATTGTGGAATGAACCACTGTGTCCATGTTATTGTTATTTAGGCCACAGGGGTAGATTGAATGTAGAGTTAGAAAACTATGTGTCATGTACCACACAATTATTTTGATTTATTTTTTTGTTCTGTACAGACAAGAACAGAGACAGAACATAAGCATATTCAGTACTAGCTAGTAGCTACTGCCAGCGGCTTCGCTCGCGTGAAGTTTGATAATTATCCCATGGGATCTTACTACCAGGTTACTTATTTGTTAATCCAGGTTATAAACTATCTGTGTGCAAAATTTCATTTAAATCCGTTCAGTAGTTTTTGCGTGAAAGAGTACATCATCCATACATCCTCACAATTTTTCGCATTTATGATATTAGTAGGAAGTAGAATTGAGAGGAAAGGTAACAAAGAAGAGGGGAAGATGATATGAAAGAGAAAGGAGTAAATGAAGCTGTGACGTCTGACAGGGGAGAATTGGAAGATGAAAACGTGTTGCGACGACCCCAAGTAGAACGGAACAATGGCAGGAAGATGATGATGATGATGATAATGATGAGAGGAAACGTAATGCTCTTTTAATCTATTCACTAAAATTAGAAAAACAAAAATAGTTATTCTCCTGATACATTAGCACAACATCGCAACTTGTGTCAACGCAAAACAAAAAGTATGATTAGCAGTTGACTGCTAAAAGGCTGTGTTGAAAACATTCTCTCTTATTCTTTATTACTGGTGAATCAGGACCTTCAGAGGTATCCATCTAATTGAAATAAATGATTCGACTTTGATCTAAAAAACTTGAAATATTCTGTGGAAATCAAATTATTTTAAATGCCTCTAAAAACTGCTGCAGTTGAAGTTATAAACCAAAACTGCAGCATGAGAAAAAGGCGTTAATACCCGGAAATGTATTGACGGCATTGAAGCATAATATGCACTATTGATCTCATTTTCTTTCCGTAAGAAATACGCAATGCGCCATAATACGAAAATTTATAGAATTGTTATATACAAACATTCTGCATGTAAATACTTTGAGGTTTTTTTTTTTAATTCAGGAATGCAGATCATACAAGTTGACTAGGATGACGAGGCATTGTTGTTTGATTGTTGTGATAGTTCGAAATATTAATGCTATCTCATTATCATGATGTGTAGGTGTAATCTCAATCATTCACAATGGGCCAGGTACTTGTGGCGGTGAAGTAAAATAAAATAAATAAACTAATATAATATTTTAGATTAATTTTAGCTTTGAAATGTAACCCTTATGTTTTTTTTTTATATTCTTAGGTTCTTTTCTCTATCAATTTTATAATCTAAACAAATTGCTACAATTTTAAAATTAGGGGTACGAAAAAATTATCTTTTTGCAATAATGAAAAATTTGGAATTATCAAAGTTGTAAAAGCACTCAAAAACTTATTAAGGTTGTGCCCTATTACAAACAGTAACCAATTAACAAATGCCTCCAAATGGTCTTGCTGAGCAAACAGTACAGACTGCTAGTTAATAAATATAAATAAATATCATATTACATCCCTTTATAAATTCTGGTATGTTTATTTTTAACACAGCTGAATAATTGCTATAAAACACAGCATGCATGTTATGCCTGAGTGAAAGTGCACCAAAGTAGGGTACAGTGTTAAAAGTTGCATGTCATCGCAACCAAACAATAACCAATACTTAGTTTACTTCCATATGTTATTGAATTGATTTCTTAATCCCTCTAGACACCTACAAAAACTTATCTTCCAATCTTGAATAGTGTTCATAATGAATATAACAAAAAGACAATGATTTTTGGGCTGGAATTTCTAGAAATTATAGTTGGAGGACTAAGCCAGTCATGGGATGATGCAGGTTGGCAATAACCAGTAATCACATATACTAAAAGAGATCTTAATTTATAGATCCTACTCAAGCATGTACCCAGTCATCGAAAATACTGATATTTAAACCTTAAGTTAGAAGAAGCTAGGCTGCCCCTTCATAGAAGGCAAAAACAAACAGTTATGCAGAGTGCAATGACCTGATCAGAAGCCAATAAGACTTGTTACTGTTAGGAGATTAAAATATAATAATACATACAACCCTCACACCAAACTTGACCTAAGATGTAATGTCTAATCAATAATTTGGTTATCTTTGAAAACTAGATGTCAAATAAATATTGGAGATTGACATTTTTGATAATAAATATATTGCACTGCAACTATTATTGGACAACAAGAGATTAGGAATATTCTTAACATCCACACTTATAAAAAAGTTATGGGCTTAGGTTCAGGTGATATCCATAGTCTCAGACTAAATATTTATAAAAATATTATGAAGGTACCTGTGCAGCAGGGTTTAAGCACTTCATATTATTTGTTTTGCGATATAATACTTCTTAATGATCCATGTTTATGGTGCACCTACTGAATTGCTGTTCTCAAGTGAATGTCAGAATCCATTATTTTGCATTCATTAATAATACTGTGAATTTCGGCACTAAGTTATGCATATCTACTAAGGTTCTTGACTTACAGAAGCTATCATAGAATCACACTTGAGGGTAAGTGGAAAAAAATATTCTGGGAAATAGTTGTGAGGTGCACTTATTTATTGATATAGTATTTTTGTAATTCAATACCTTGATGTTTGCTGTCCACCACCCACATGCTTCCTTTTCATTGGACCTCGCGTATACCTCCACTTCTTGGTTTTCCACGAACTCTGTGTGTTTGCCGGTGTCTTTCGGTGGTAAGAACACTTGCGAGAACGGGAATTTCGACTCCGGCTGCCAGCTACAAAGCAAAATAATAATGTAAATAAAAATACCCGCACTTTTTAATTGCAAAATTATTTAGATCAATAAACTAGTTACTTACTCATTTTCAAAGGCTACGAGAACCTCGTTGTCGAGCACGTCGGTGACAATGGCCTAAAAATAAAGAGATTTTTAGAACATTCCGACTCTAAACCAACTTCGTGATGCGCTAGAAATAAGATATCTAGGTCATTTACGTGTATATGCGCAAATATAAAAATGCGTCGCGTGTCGTTCCAATTTCATAACACCTGAAACGCAAGTAAAATTACAGAAAGCAGCACAATTATTACAACACATGGAAAAATCACGCCCTGACAGGCGGACATGGCGTCCATTCCAGCCGTGATGATCTTCCCGGAAAAATATTTTTGTAAGTATAAGAATTACCTAGGTATTGTTCATAGGAAATAATTGGATAAACATTACACTAATCGAAATAATACTTGTCGTGTGTAATTTTAACGTACTTCACAATTTACAAACCTTATAATAAGCACCATTATCACCGTACACCTCGACCGACAAATCCTCCATTTTGGTTTGAAAGCGTATTTGGCGTTTTCGGAGCGAGAACGAATGTTCGTAGAGAATCGACTGGCCAATCGTTAACCAGTATTTCCGCATAGACAATTTAGCTTTGTTTTTAATAAGTGCTCCGATGCTGTAATTTGCTTTGTGAGTCATCGACATTTTTGAATTTGGAATCCCCTTGAATCCCAGTAAATAAACCTAGGTGTTCATAAAATTATAACTTAGATATGCTACAACAAATTAATTTATAATTACTAGTACTAATGATTGACGAAACATCAATAATTACGCAAAATCAAAAGGAAAACAAAGTGTAGAAGCGTCGAAATACTACTCCACGCAATGATATCTAAGTAAACAGATATGATAAACACCTACAAAACCACCGAAAAAAGTGTGCCGTGGGGCAGAGCCAGCTCACATACACGCAGTGACGCAGAATAATAGCAAAACAGTCCAATTGGCCCATTTTCGAGTCTTCACAATTGCGCGCTCACAACATATCTGTATAATATAACGGTTTTACATAAAAATAAAACCGATATTATGTGCCGAGAGGGAAAACATACAGCATTGCTTATGAAGAAGCAGTGTGTACTTGGCCTTTTGCGCGGTCAATCGTACGGATAATTTAGTTTAACTTAATGATAATAGATGGCGTAACTATCGCCGATGTTGTATTTAGTCTGTGCCAGCTACGCGGGACGCGGGAACCGCTGTCACTTTTCGAATTCATAGTCTTCACCAGGAAGAACTTCCTACAATGCTGTATGTTTTCCCTCTCGGCACATAATATCCGTTTTATTTTTATGTAAAACCGTTATATTGATGTGCCTCCGGAAAACATACAGCATTGTTTATGAAGACGTGTTTGTTATCTGCTGGTGAAATATTATAGGTAAAACACAACGCTATGATGATAATCAAATATTTATTCTGAGAGTTAAATAGTTACAGTAATAATAATAATTTATCAAAAACAGAATGTGAGCTTAAGTGTTGGGCAATGATAATAATCCGGCTAATAATCACTTGGCTAATAATCGATTAAAAGCAGTTAGTAGCCATTAATAGCAATTATGGATGATACCCCGCTATTAATGATATGTTAGTGATTGAAAATTTCCGTTCATAGTTTTCAGGCTTAGGACTGTCAGATTAGACTTCATTTTCATCATCTTTCTTTGTAGTAAATAAATGTGCAATTTAAAACTTTTCAATCAGCTATTTACATTGATTTTTGAAAATTATTTTTTTTGTAAGTACTTATTTTTTTTTTAAATTCTTCATCATCATCATCATTTCAGCCGAAAGACGTCCACTGCTGGACATAGGCCTCCCCCAAGTGTCGCCACTTTGACCGGTCCCGTGCGACTCGCATCCAGCGGATTCCCGCAACCTTCACCAGGTCATCGGTCCACCTAGTGGGAAGCCTTCCAACGCAACGTCTTCCGGTTCGCGGTCGCCACTCCAGAACTTTTCGGCCCCATCGGCCATCCGTTCTGCGAGCAATGTGCCCTACCCACTGCCACTTAAGTTTGGCAATTCTTCAGGCTACGTCGGTAACCTTGGTTCTCTTGCGGATGTCTTCATTTCTGATTCGATCGCGCAAGGAAACTCTGAGCATAGCCCTCTCCATTGCCCTTTGGGTGACTTTAAGCCTTCTGATGAGGCCCATTGTGAGCGACCACGTTTCGGTCCCGTATGTAATCACTAGCAACACACACTGGTCATAGACTTTCGTCTTGAGACACTGCGGTAAGTTGGACGAGAAGATACCGCGCAACTTCCCGAACGCTGCCCAGCCGAGTCGGATTCGACGATTGACCTCTTTCTCGAAGTTAGACCTACCTAGCTGGACCGTTTGTCCCAGGTACACATAATCGTCTACAACTTCGAGTGTAGAGTCTCCGATCTTGATAGGAGTGGGTGTGACATTGGCATTCAACATGACCTTGGTTTTGTCCATGTTCATTTTAAGACCCACTCTTCCGGAGGCTCTACTGAGGTCATCGAGCATTAAACTGAGGTCCTCCATGGTCTCAGCCATGACCACTATATCCTCGGCAAACCGAAGGTGAGTGATGTACTCGCCATTGATGTTGATGCCTAGCCCTCTCCAGTCCAGAACCTTGAATACATCCTCCAGTGCAGCGGTAAACAGTTTCGGAGATATGACGTCTCCCTGTCTCACACCTCGCTGCAGGAGGATAGGTTCCGAGGCTTGGTCCTGAAGTCGGACTGACATGGTGGCGTTTTTGTACAAGCACTTCAACACCTCGATGTACCGATAGGCGATTTGGCACTGTGTTGGAGAGACTGCAGTACAACCCAATCTCGATCGAATCGAAGGCTTTCTCGTAGTCCACAAACGCTAAACAGAGGGGCAGGTTATACTCTTCGGTTTTCTGTATAACTTGCCGCAGTGTATGTATGTGGTCCACGGCGTTAAAGCCTTTTCGGAAACCGGCTTGTTCGGGAGGCTGGAAATCGTCAAACCTTCGTGCGAGACGATTCGTTATGACTCTAGAAAACAACTTGTAGACATGGCCTAGAAGTGAGATGGGCCTATTCTTCAACCGGGCATTGAAGAAGAGCACCACCACACCCCTGCACCATGCCAATGGCGTTTTTCCCTCAAGTATGACGGAATTAAACAGCTTCTGAAGGGCCTTAATTCTTAATCAGTCATTTATTTGGGATATTTTTTTGAATTTTTTTATTTTCTTAAATTTCGTTTTTAGTTGTTTTTTTTTTGTATGTTAATATTATTCTGCCTAATTACTGCTAGAAACACTGGATTCTTCAAAATCTCCTAAGTTTGGTACATCGATTGGGTCGGACGCTAATGGATCTATTTCTGGTGTATTAAGAAGTACAGGTTGTTTGATTGTTCTTTGGTCTAACCATTTTATGATTATACACACAAACCAGGAACACACACGGAAAAGGCCTTCTTCACCGAATCATATCAGACGACGTACTGATTCCGGATTCGGTTGGCGTCGCTGTAGTGCAGTTCATGCATCTCTTTCTGGCACGAATAAATATTAGCGCCAGAAAGATATAGCACGAGAAACGGGGGTGCGGGGATGCATGTTCCCTACTAACCGCTCGGGTATTTTCCATTGTTTATAATTTACCTACGTCGTATTCACAGAAAAGAGCTAATAAGTAACTTACAATTTTATTAAGTAAGTTACTTATTAGCTCTTTTCTGTTGTACCTTACATTTTTACGTAGGTATCGGTTAAAATTTATTTGTAGGTATACATACACCTACATATTTAGCTAGCTTTGATAAGTCTTATAAATTACTTTAATTAGGTAGATGGTTAAATTACAAAGCGATGTGTCAATAGTAATTATGGTTTTTAGGGTTCCGTACCCAAAGGGTAAAAACGGAACCCTATTACTAAGACTTCGCTGTCTGTCCGTCTGTCCGTCTGTCTGTCACCAGGCTGTATCTCATGAACCGTGATAGCTAGACAGTTGAAATTTTCACAGATGATGTATTTCTGTTGCCGCCATAACAACAAATACTAAATATAGTCAATGGTACGGAACCCTTCGTGTGCGAGTCCGACTCGCACTTGGCCGGTTTTTTATAGTATTGGATCTCTAAATTAACAAAACTGAATTTCCCGAAAGATGTGTATTTATTTTATTATCAACACTTTTTCACATACAAAAAGTGAAAATAAATAAAAAAGAATAACAATACATTGAATCACACTGCGTACACGCACCCAATATATGTTAACACCCAATTTTACAATAAAACAAAAAAAGCATTTATTTTTTTAACAATACATTAATAGCAGGGTTATCATCCATTGCAAGGCTATTAATGGCTATTAATGGATTATAATCGATAATAATTTAAAGCATCCGGCTATTAACCCAACACTTAACAGATAGAGGTATCAATAATCACGTTTTTTTTTTTTTTTTTTTTTTTTTTTTAATTTTTGTGCTTTTCCCCGTTCCTTCCAACGGGCTCTTGTTATTCTAAATTTCTCATTCATTCCAGTTCTATCATTTATTCCTCTATTTCATTTATTCCTCCTAATAATCACGGTTTAGATGTTCTACGAACAAATCAAATTCTAGTCATTTAAGTAGAAATAAATGTATTGAACAATGAATTACGACAGTATCTAGGGAGTTCTATTTCGCGTCAGTAATGGTTGAAGAAGATATTGGATGATTTCCCAATTACCCCATGATAAAACATCAATTATTATTGGTTGATTAACTAACCAATTTAAGGACGTTAGGTACTGCTGACCTACAGCTTCCCGGACATGCATGAATGCCACTATCTCTGAGAACTGTACGCGTCTACATACCCAGTTCCTAATTACAGTGCGTGAGGCAGCTTTTGTGTTACTAAATATAGTGATAAAATAATTGTCTATATTGATAACTTCAGATCTCTTTGTTTTCGTTTAATCTATTAAAAGCAATGAACGAAGAAAAACAATTAGAAGCCTAACTAAAGTTACAGGTCACATGTTTTTATCTTTATGTTGTAAAAGTTTCTACGCGGACTGACGATAATAATGTGTATTGGTTTTCGACCCAAATGCAGGTATTAATTAGATATTGTCACCGTCATCCAAAAAACTGTCATTTAAAATTTTCGGCAAGGTCATGAACCCTACAGCCTGATGCTAGCAATAAAATTGTGGCTGTTCGACGTGCTAAATCGAACAGTGTGTCTTTAGGTACAGTTTATGAGAGCCAATTTAGTACGATACGTGGATCTCGCGTGAACGAAGACCGTATTTCTTGTTGGTTTAGCCACTCCATAAGGGTTTGTTTAATAATAAAATTATAAAATGTTTGTTGCTCAACATGAGGTCCGCAAAAAGTTAAAACTGCCAATTTGTGGACAAGGATATTACTGTACGTAGGACAAAATTTCTTTGAGAAAGAGAAACATTAAGAATTAAGCGATTTCAGCAAGTTTTGGACATTTTGGGTTTAATTGAGAGTAAGAGCACAATCTTAACCACAGCGTAAGTGGCGGCAAATAGGTCGACAAAGTTGTGCGTTGCCAGCTCTTCTTTAGTAGATATTTTTCTTGTGTGGACCAATCTTTTATTTGGGCACCTCACCCCCAATTTTCCAGACATTCAGGGTCTGTACGTGTGGGAAGAGTGATGTTATAACATCTATCATGGTCTCCGACAGGTTCAGATCGTGCGAGTGGTCTAGAGCTCTGGATTTCAGGTCCTGAAGCCAGAAGTCTCAAAGCCACTACTAAGTAAATTCCTGTGGCGTTGTTCAGTTGTGCCAGAATTCTGGGCAGCAAGCTGGGAGGTGGAAACACCCACACTAGTCCACGGTTCCATGGTCTGCTGAAGGCATCTATACATATAGCTTGCCGATTGAATACGTAGTTTTTTACTACCGTGGTTGCTTGTGTCGCTACATATACGTATATAATATATAAGTCGATTTCTGGAAGCCTGACACTTCCGAAAGACTACCGCTGTTGCTCGAGATAGAAGATGCCATTCCGCGGGTTGTTTACCCCGTGATAGTCTGTCCTCTATTATATTGTATCTCCCTGTCAGATAATGGGATGATAGGGTTATGTTGAACTTGTCCGTGAGATGTAACAGTTTGAAGATTAGAGCCAGTAACCCCAATGATCTGGTGCCTTCCTCCTTTCGGAAGTATGCAATCAAGGCCCGGTTGTCTGATTGAATCAGCATGTGGGAGTTCTGCAACGTCTACGCATTCATTCCGATAGCCAGTATTACTGCTTAAAGCTCCTTTTTGTTGCAGTGCCATCGTTTTTGGAGAGTTGCCCATGACCTGACAACCGATTTCCGTCCATGTGGGCAACCCAACCCCAATCCGAAGCGTCCGTCGCAAGGAAATAGGTAGCAGGCTTTTTGTGTATAGGCAATGTGTGACTTGTGGCTCCGCGCCACCACGTTATCTCTTGATACACAACTTGAGGCAATAGCCCTTTTTATTGGCAAGGACATTTTATTTACGGCTGTTTGCCAACGTATGCCAATGTATGATTGGCGCATCGATCCGTCGCTTTTCTTCCGTAGAAAAAGCTTGGAAATAAAACTGGGCGTTTTTTCGGAAACTAGTTGCAAAAAATCTTGATCCGATAGTTCTTTGATTATCTGAGACATTCCAGGGGATGGTTTGGTTGCATATTGCGTCATGCATGATCCTTCTTGTTAGCAACAGAGCAGGTTTTATGTAAAGGGGTATGCGGAACCCCGAAACTTCTGAGATTATGAATTTGTTTGCACCCAGTGCTTGCCAACGGTTCTTCAACATAGTTAAATTACCTCCCCTGAAATGTATCGGGTAGTCACTTTTTTCCATCTTTGTTTCGAAATGAATGTTGTTTTTTGTGGGTATCACGAAAATTATTATTTTGTTCCTTAGTTTTGTGAGCCTGTGGTGGTGACAACCAGAAGTGAGGCCCTCTTTTTTTTTACGCCTAGTTTCAATGCATTCGGCTCTTTTACCGCAAATTATTTGTAAGGTTTGTTCAGACAATTTGTAAGACGACGACTCATTACCGAATGTTTCAAAAATCTTATTAAAAAGGTTATCGGATTTTAACTCGGCAGGGTTATTGTAAGCCCAATCAATAATACCCTTTAATCCGGATTGTAAAAGCTCTCTTTGATGTAAAAAGGCGTAAGTAGTAGCAGCCATGATTTCCTCCCTTGGGGCCAGGAAATCTTTTCCTTTGTTTAGACAACACAGTTCGTCGTTAATTTTTAAATTGTAAAAGCCCGGGTACGCCAGCATTTCGACTAATGCCTTCATAGAACGGATATGTTGCCACGTGTGAGTGTTAAAATGCTACAAACTTATTAACTGACGTAAGAGTTATTCATCAGCCGAGTAAGTTTTTACAGGCTCCCAAATCCAACGACCTACGCGTTTCTGTAGATAGATTAGTCACGAAATCATTATTCAAGCAGATGTTGCTTGTTCTATAACGTCACTTAATGTGTTCACATCAAGATTCGGCACGTAATGTTGGTGCATTATAAAGTTTTAAAACTGACCTGGTTGTATAAAGCGTCGATCCGCGGATCGACCGTTACCTGTGAATCCCGCTTTTGTTTCTTGCGTAGAGGTTCCTCTCGTTTGGCTTCGCTGTCCGATGAACCGCTAGCGCATGAGGAGTCCTCCTTTTCTTGATCCCTCTCGGAAGTCGGCGAGTTCGAAACGATCGACCGATGGCCCCGGCGGCGGTGGCCCCTTCGGGTTCGTAACTCGGCCCGGGATTCATAACGATAAAACCGTTATTTCAATGTTAGGATTAAAAATACAACCAACAATTAATGCACTATTAAAACGTCTGACACAATGTTCAATAAGTATTTTAAAAGGTTAAACAATTAACCGAATATTTTTTTATTTCGACCGCTCGCGGCGAAAGTACACAACGCTATGAATCTTGTATTATATAGTGTATAATCTATGGCTATGAATTCGAAAAGTGACAGCGGTTCCCGCGTCCTAGCTGGCACAGACTAAATACAACATTGGCGATAGTTACGCCATCTATTATCATTAAGTTAAACTAAATTATCCGTACGATTGACCGCGCAAAAGGCCAAGTACACACTGCTTCTTCATAAACAATGCTGTATGTTTTCCGGAGGCACATCAATAGAATATTATTGACTCAACGTTATTTTTTAGATTTGCTTGTTATGATTCAAACTTAGGAGTACAATATTTTTCTTATCCTAACTAATAAAAAAATAAAAGAGGTATTTTAAAGTTTGCATGTTTGTAAGTTTGAATATACGAGGTAATCTTGGGAACTACTGATCCGATTCCGAAAATTCCGTCCCCGAGCGTCATAGGCTTCAAACGTTTCCGTGGGATGGAATGGGTTCCGACCATAACACAAGTGAAACCACGGCAAAGGGCTAGGTTTTAAATAAAAGTGCGCAACATTGACTGCTTGAACTAGGCTGCTTTACACCGGGGCAACACTGTGCGGCATTGCAGCATGCTACATAATGTGGCAAGCGTTATCTTGTGGTATGCTATAAATAACCAACATATGCGGCAATTGCGGTATGCGGCAGCCTATTTTACACCGACGAAACATCGTGCTTAGATGATTTTCAAAGCATCGTAAAACATAACGTATAAACTGTATGACGTACCAAAAATGTAGCATGGAATCCATTGTGTTTGGATAGAAGCTACGACTGGCTACGACAGTCTGCCACATGACGCAAGTTGTTGCCATACCGCTCGGTTCTTGCCACAAAGTGCAACAAACATTTTATATTATTGTAGCATGCGGTTTTGTGGCATGCTGCAATGCCGCACAGTGTTGCCCAGGTGTAGCAGCCTTAATGCAATAACTCTGCCCCGTTGAAATAGTGGTAGTAGAGATAGGCCTCTAGCCGGTAAAAACCCAAACTTTGGATAAATATTCATTTATTTATACCCATTTTACCTTCTCATTTTTAATTTATACCGGGTAAAAATTAAAATTAGTTTAATTTAAATTAAATAATGTATTTCTAGATACTTTGACATACAGAATATTATAATTTATTTTATTTGAGACTGTCGTCGGGACAACGTACGCGGACATTGTTTTCTTATTAGAACAACAGAAGACACTGTAACTGCCCAATGAGGGATGACGTGGAGGGGAGGGTGCATTTCATCAACTAGCTTCGCATCGTTTCTGTTTTTGTGTGTCTTACGTCTGAGATATACTTTTACGATTTATATTCAGTTTTTTTTCAACTGAATTGTGACTTAGATGAGTGTGAAGTTTTGTTTATTTAATACTTTAGAAGAAGGTAGGCTAATTTTAATTCTTAGTACAATAAAATAAAAATCTTTCCTCTTTATAATAAAAGTGTAGATTATATAAGATATAGAACGCACACTGCCTGCTAAAGTATCCAAAAATAATAATATTTCAATATTCACGAAATAGTGTAGGTATATCAATTTACTTTAAATACTAAACGTCTATTTAGACGTTTAGTCTAGGAACAATATAATAAATGTAAGTAATTTTACTTACATTTATTATAATTATTGTTTCTTAGTCTAGGTGAACTTGACCCACGTGGTATTTTCTAACCTATAATTTTAAGTGAATTTGAATTTTACCGTCAAGAAATACTGTGTCAAAATTAATATAAAAAATATCACCAATACTACTAACGCTCCTGTTATAACAACGACATCCTCGCAACCAGCGCCCCTTATTTGTGCGCTGGATTCAGAAAATAGTAATTACAGTCTGAATCAGCCATCGTCGTCATCACAAAGGCAACGGAACGGAAGAGGAAGACATCGAAAGGCTGACAGTAAAATTAGCAAATGCAGTATTTTTGGATCACCTTTGAGTATGGTGGAACATACATTGTGGATAGACTTTTTAAAGATCTGCGACCATTATTTCAATTACCATCACGGAAGAACTTATCAACTACGCTACTGGATAAAGTGTAGGTACACTGAAATTAGAAAAGAGGTGATTGAATGTTTAAAAACAGTAAGTTATTTGCATTTTCAGTGTGACGGATGAACCAATGTCAATAACGAAGGAGTAATACACTAAATTAATTAAAGGAAAAGACTGGATATACAGGGTAAATACGGTAGACGGCATTAAGGAGAACTACCCTAACCGTTGCAACTAGCTACACGAAAATAGTCTTAGGAGACAATCCATAATTCCATTCCTTTTCCCATTGACAGATATTCGAAAAAAAATACAGTTTAATGGCCATTTCACACAAAACATTTTTTTGATGCCAATCGACCCTGTTTCTAATAATAATCAAAAAAATCTATAGAACCAACCCAGATTGGACTTCTAATAGGTTAGACTATCCATAATATTTCGTGAAATTTTAAGACTATTTTCGTGTAGCTGAAGGTAGTTCTCTTAATTGCCCCGTTTACCGTATTCACCCTGTATACCTACGTTAGACGAGTATCAAACGAATTGTTCAATTTGAATATTTTATTTTTACTGTCTATGTTGCATTGTAATTATTGTATTCTGAAATGAAAAATATAAGTCATTGTTACTCATCTGTATGTTTTGAAATGTTTTCACGCTAAATATACGTATAAACAGGGTTAGTTTTCAATGACCAGCCAAAATTTAAAATTAAGATATAAATATCAAACCAAAAGTCCATTTTTAAATATTATTGTTACACGCACAATGGTCCACTTTAAGAATTAAGGTGGATGCTCAAGGGTAGCCCGCGAAATTGAAATTTTCTTACGTTTTTTGCAATTTGGAGGCCAGTGCTAGGTCGTACGTTGATTAAAATATTGTTTGCGACTGTAAGACGTATGTAGTAACACAATTATAATCATCAAAATCATCAATACAACCCTCCAAGTTCATAAAGGTGCAAGAATGATTTTGACCTTGGAAAAGTAATTTTTCCACCTTTATGAACTTTGAGGGTTGTATTGATGATTTTGATGAATATAATTCTGTAACTACATACGTCTTACAGTCGCAAACAAAATTTTAATCAACATACAACCTAGCACTGGCCTGTTAATTGCAAAAAACGTAAGAAAATTTCAATTTCGCGGGCTACCCTTGAGCATCCTCCCTAAGTGCGGAAACCAAAACCCCATGATTGATTCAATATTATTGTTGAAAAATGTGAAATAACATACTTAGTAGCATTCATTTAAATATAAAAAATTCCCAAATCGTAAACCTAGTGGAGATCTATGCACTTGTGTGCGTGCATGCACCGCCAAATTGATGTGTGTGGCGTGTGCTACCTACATAAGTTGTAGAACTGAATTGTGCCGTTGTTGCAATATCCACACGTTTGCTTTTTAGGGTTGGACAGGAATACAATTTTATTTAAAAATATGTTTTGTTTTTTCAAATCGAAAATATTATCGATTCTAAACCATCTCTGAAAATTTGGCCGGTCATTGAAAACTAACCTTGTATGTTACCTACATAATATTTTTTTACGTATATTCCTCTAGGTAGTGTGCACCATTTCCATTTTATTTAGGTCCTTTATACTAACAGTTTGTATAATATCACATGTATGTTAGTCTGTAAGGTATTTATCTATGGGCCAAAGTTGCCTGAAATTAAAAGTTTTATTATTATTTATTATTTAGTTAACAATCTACTAAATTTGTTTTTATTCTAAACAGTTTATTTTAATTGAATTTTTAAAAGATACAGAATGAACTTCGTTTTATTTAAAATCAATATTTATCTACAATGGTCAAGGTCAAAATTAACATGGTAGATCCAATGACGTATTATATATAGACACGTCATGAACCAACATCGCGGCGCTTAAAAACGGCGAAAATACTAGAACTACTTATAAGCGTGAAGAAAGAGAAGGAAAATATGACACCGAACGGCGGGATGCCTGTTGCGAGAGAGATAAATATACATCTTCAGTCACGTCACAGGATTTATTAAATTATAAACAAACGTAGCGTCGCGCGACAGGTTGGTGCGTAACTAAGCGCGATGTGGCCAATTGGCTTCATTTCATGTTGTCATTTTATAGTGCGGACAACGTATCTATAGTTTATATATCATTGGGTAGATCGTAGTATTGATGACGAAGCCAATTACTTTTTACAGACACTATACATTTCATGGCGAAGCCATATAGATAATATAAAGGCATTACTCAGTTTTTACCCGGTATTTATTATTAATACCCGGTAAAAAGGGTATTTTTTTTTACTATTTTACCCTTTCCTTCCAATTTTTACCTTCCCATTTTTTACCCACCCGCCCATCTCTAGTCGCTAACGCTACTGCTGAGTATGTGGTATTGAGTTCGATTGTCAGTTCAGCCAGTTCACACCATTAGAGGTTCACACGGACTTTCTTGGGTTGGATTTGGTTGGCAATATTCTAACGAGTCATGCACACTGCATGTCAGCTGCAGACTGCCAAACTTAAGCGCCGTAGATACCAGAATGTAAATTAATGGTAAGTGTATGCACGTAGCTTTCGTTAGCGACAGCGATATTCTTTTATTGTAAACTGGTACTTTCTGATTTATGTAGTCGACTAAACAGTTCTTAAAAATCATACTGTGTCAGCCGTTTTGTTGAGTCTCAGCTGTTTCTACGCAAAGTAGTTTTATTTATGTTATTCTTTCTACTAGATCTAAAAAGTGTGTCCTTGTCTTATTATTGTTGATTTGTTTATGGCCATGCCATATTTAAAAATCACTTAGGCTGCGTTCCGAATTAGGCTGTAATCGATTTGAGCGTCCATAAAGCTGTTCCGAATTACCGTGAGCGCGATATCGATGTCCCTTGAATCGTCATAGATGACGTCATGACATGCGCCATTTTGCGATTACACTGACCATGCCCCAAATAAATATCACTGTGGGCGCTGTCAAAAATGACAGTTTTTTTCACAGGTTGTGTTGTATAATTTGATTGAAAAAAATTGAAATGAGTTTCAAACTCATGAACATTATTTTTAATTACCGTTGCATCTACGTAATTTGTAATTCGTAGGATTTTTTTAAGGGGTAAATCTTTGCCGGGAGCAAAATACCCTAATATAAACGCTTTCGTCATCCTTTTCATCACTGGACGAATCGTCGTTCTCTATCTAAAAATGTGAGTTATCAGAGTAGATAGAGTCAACCAACATAACTTCCATTTTTTAAAATAAGTCTTGTGAAATGTTTTGGTTTGGGGTTATGTTTACTGTCAACGCGTTCACGAGCGTTCCGAATTGATGACGGCTCTTAGCTGTCATAATCGTGATATCTAAATCGGAACGCAAAATATCGATGTGAGCGCTGTGAGCGATTATAGCCTAATTCGGAACGTAGCCTTAGTGAACGCAGATTTTCAGAGGTAAACCATAGACATAAAAGAAAACCAGAAAACACAAATTGACGTATAATGTCACTTCTGAAGCTGAAGACAAGACGTCAACGTGACAAGTTGACAACGTCTCATTTAAAAATATTTTTTGAAAACCGTGGTAGTGTTGGTGCCACATACTCCTGAAAATACAAATTGTTTCTAGTAAAGTAGGTATACAAATACTTTTAAAACGGTGATACGATAATTATCAATTAATAAACTACTTTTAATCAGAAAACATTTGGAAATTGATTGAGTTTCTAGTTATTACAAATAATTTCTTTCAGATGAGTGGCGAGAAATGTGTGATATTGGTGACTGGAGGTTCCGGCCTTGTTGGCCAAGCGATAAAAACGATAATTGATGAAGAAAAGTTGCAGAAAAATAATACTTCAAAAGACGAAACTTGGATTTTCTGTGGATCCAAAGATGGAGATCTCAGGTAGATAAATACATCGTTTAATGAGGGTCAGGGACTCAGTGTAAACTGGTGCATACGTAACGTTTGTCGCCAGCTGGTGCCTATCCATAGCATATTTATGTACCTAAAAGTCCCTTACATAACTGTTAGATAGTTGAATTCTAATACTTGAAGCATAGGTACTTAATAAATGTATTGCATACATTCCCTTGGGATAGATTTAAAGTTAAAATCATCATATGTTTTTATTAAAATCTAGTGGGTGGAGTTCTAGAGAAACCTTTATAAATAAATAATAATACCATCTTTATTACTGTGGTAAAGGCTTCTCATACAGAAAAAATATGAGCAAATTATGCCAACAGTAAAGTTGATCTTTAAATTTAATTATCGTGACAATTTCCAGAGATAAGGCACAAACAGATGCTTTATTTGAACGACACCGGCCCACGCATGTGATACATTTAGCGGCTATGGTCGGAGGGCTTTTCCATAACATGGCACACAATTTAGACTTCTTTGTAAGTATTATAAAAACTAGCATATAAAATTATATTATCTGCAGGTATATATTATTATCTATGTAGGGTATAAACTATCTGGTGTCCACTACACAAGCTTTGATACTTAGTGTGCTCAGACCAAATAAAAAGTAAAGACGGAACTCTGCGAACAGAAAAGCGAGGCCGGTTTTGTAAACATGTGTGCATTTCTTGAGACGTAGTTTCATTGTAGTTTAATGTAAATGTGTGCATGTGAGCTTGTATGCACAGAGCGAGATGTAGTTTTTTTTTTAGCACTGTCTTGGTTTTTTACTTGGCTTGAGTTAGTGTGGGCTGTGGCACTAGATAGTGGTGTGTAACTGTAATGTCCAGCTATATTTATTTATAATAGAAAGAATAGAAGAAGAAAGAGCTCATTGGGTATTAATAAATTCATCCTTATCATTATAAACAGGAAAAGTGCCCAAAAGCATCAAATGACAATGCTGATAATTACAACATTAGTTTCTTCCTGTTCAACCAAAGATAATCGTAATTAAACAAACTTAACATAAGTGGTTTCGTTTTTGATTAGATTGTAAATTAAGTTTTTCTTCAGTTACAAACATTTTCAATTAGTTAGCCTTATCTGTATCTTGTTATATTATGTTGATTATTTTTACAACCAAATGTAGTAAAATACCACTGACGGTTGCTTGTTAATGAGTTTTTATGCCATCATTATTTGTTCTGAAAAAGGCTGTCAATACAAGAATAACAAAGAATATGTGGCGACATCTATGCTGCCATAAATGTACTATTGTATAACGAGATGGTGTCCGCAACTCCACGTCAAAGCGCGTATTTTGCGTATGGGCTATAATCCACCACGCGGGCCCAGTGCGGATTGGTAGTTGTCACATGTCTTCGAATTTGTGGTTCTAGGACATGCCGGTTTCCTCACGATGTTTTTCTTCACCGTTTTGAAAGCAGTGGTGATGAAATAAATAACAGAAAGTAATGCGCCTGTCTGGGTTTAAACCCACGACTTACTGTTCGTAAGAAGGGCCGCCACCACTGGGCCACTGCTGCTCTCTTCAATAAATAATAAATAAATATCGCTGGACATTACACACAGCGCCATCTAGTGCCACACTAAGTAACGAGGCTTGTGTATTATTCATACGATACTTTTTGTTTGTAAATACATATTTATTATACATATAAACATCCATGACTGAAACAAATTTAATGTCCATGCTCATCACACAAACATCTGCTCCTACCGTGATTCGAACCGGGGACCCTAAGAACGTAAGGCAGCCTCACTACCGCTACGCCATTCGGGTCGTTGCACTATGAAAGTTATCCGCATAATAAACATACACCAGAATCCCTTCAACAAATTGCTGTTTGAAACTGACGCTCTGGGTACAATATGAGAAATTTCGAATTTTACTCCCTGATCCTCCTAAAATACATTATTAATCACAGTTCAAGTTTACGGGATTGTTTCTTGTGTTCGAGAGGAATGCCTTATGTACAGATTTGAGCATTTCACGCTATCTCTGTTTCTCTCCTTTTACACAGCTTACAAACCCCTAGTTTGACAAACAGAAAGATCACTTAAAGCTGGTTCTTTAAAAATATGTAAACATTATTTGTTGCAGAGGGAGAATATGGCAATTAACGATAATGTGCTGAGTGCCAGCCAGAAGAATAATGTGAAGAAAGTAGTGTCCTGCTTGTCCACATGTATATTTCCTGACAAAACCACATATCCCATTGATGAGACTATGGTAAGTTCAAATAGAAACATAATCAACTAGTTTTTCACTTGTGTTAAATATGATATTTAATGAAGTAACTTTCAAGGTGCATTATAGTATGGTGTGTAATGGCAAAGAGAGGTTTTCTTTCTGTGGTATTAAAAAAAAATCTTAGTTACGATGAACTCTATAGATGGCGTTGAACTGACTACGATAGTTTGTGTGAAAGCCAAAACGCTTGGGAAAAAAAACATTGCGTCACGTCACAATATAAGCTCGTTGACTGACACTTTCGTTTGTTTAACCTTCCGAATATAACCTAGTTTTCTCGCGCTTTGTTAAAAACAGTTTTTTTAGGTTCCGTTCCTTGCATTAACGTACTAAGTTCAGCGCCATCTATCCAGCGACTAGGGAAGAGCTAAAAAGAACATCCCTCATTAATTCATTATAATGTAATGGTAATTGCTATAACATAACCCAACCTAGACTGTTTTCTATGGGATCATACGAAACAAATCAACTACAATTAGGTAACTTAACTGGGCAGTTGGGCACATTTAGACTACGAGCTACGACTACTGATGTCCTAAAGGAAAACCCATTGAGACTGCAATGCACACAAGGTCAATGAGGCAACCACTTTTATCTATTCCAAAATGAAGTGAATCTATTTGTACATAAACAACTGACGTTGGCGATCGTTGCGCTTGTACGTTATATATAACAAATACTTCGCGTCCTCCAAAGCGATTGACAATTATTTTTTTAGCTTCTTTGAGCGTTCTTCCATCGCGCTCTCACGTAATCGTAACAGTTAGTTTAATTTTGACCAAAATGGGCCGAAATATTAGCCGAAGATGCCAACGAGAAAACACGCAGCGTTCAATGTCACTTATTTGTTTGGAAAACAAGAACAGACGGCATCTTTTATCGGCGCGGTTTGGCCGAATAATATGAACGCAACGACCGAGTATTCGCGCGCCAATCGATCGTCGATCCCGTATTTGCGCGAAAGTCCCTTTCGGTTATGACACAGTGTAACTCTGCTGTAGTAAAGATCTCTAAATTGATTTCAGGTCCACAGTGGCCCTCCACACACATCTAACTATGGTTACAGCTATGCTAAAAGAATGATCGATGTTCTAAACAGGTATGCTTGTACTTTTATTATCACTTACTCGCTTTTACCCGCGGCTTCGACCACTTGGTTGTCCAACATATCCAACGGGAACTAACCTCCAATTGGTCTACGGCTGTGTTACAACTGTATAATTATGCATTCAATTAGGTATATTGGTGAACACGGGCATCGTGGGTCTCAACTAATCCACGATAACTGTTACAAGTGTCGCAAACTCGCAACGGCCGCGGTGCGGAAGATGACGGAAGTCACACCTTTGACTGATTCATAGACTTTTGTCTGTAGTCTAAACTGTAGTCATAGACTACAGTAGCCTATAGACTATCGACAACTCGCTGAGTGTGGTTCATCTCGACACGAATGGCTTGAACCTATGACTATCCTATGTAGGATTCCGATGCCTATAGATCAACCTGTCTAACCTTTTTACCGCCACGGACTTTAATAGAAGTTCCAAATTTTGATGCCACCAGCGAGCGCCACGACTTCATAAGAAGCTCTTCGTTTTAACTATCATCTAATAATCAATTTACTGTAATTTATAACACAGACAAGATACAGATTCCAATGTTCAATGCTGCGAAGGGAAATCCTCATTGCTGCCATGGGGTCGATCCACATTGGAATTTGTATCTTGTAACCACTATAGTTGGTGCCAGTTAAGATGAGAATAGCGGTCATTGACCCGAATAGAAGTTTAATAAATGTATGTATAGGTACATTTATTAAACTTCTTAACTTTGAAAACCAAAAATAAGCCTGTCCAAGTTTGGAATCGTCATCTATCGTGATCTTCAACATTTTTTGTAATGAAAAACGATACATGGTTTATTGTTTTAGTTCGTCCGAAGAGATATTAAGGAAAGGGCAATGACCGCTATTCTCATCTTAACTGGCACCATCTATAGCTACGTATGAATATAATTTGGGTAAAGATGAAATGCTTTGCCCTGCCATTTGACGTCGTGCTGGTGAACATTATTATTAATTCGTAATAAATGTCCGCTTGTCAGAGGCTACCACGAGATGCACGGTTGCATGTTCACGTCGGTGATACCGTGCAACGTGTTCGGTCCGCACGACAACTTCAACCTGGAGTCCAGCCACGTCATCCCGGCGCTCATCAGGAGGATGGACGATGCTATGCAGAAAGGTCATTTATTTTTTACTATTACTATGATTGATTACTGATGGATGGACGAAGATTTTATTAGCATGTCAGAACTGTGAGAGGAATTTATGAAAGTGTGAACCTTTACTTTGTTATTTTGTACATTTTAATTTTTTTAGTTCTATTTTAAGTTACTGTAATGGGGATGGCAATGGTATAACTAGTGGCGCTAGCATAGCTTGAACCAAACATCGTCATTGGTTGAAAATCTGTCAATGTCATTTTATATTTCAAAATAGTTTGACCTCATTGGTCAGATTGGGACTAAGCTATGGCCATCTACAATCACCTTTGACCAGCCTTCCCCATTGGCTTAGAAATACCGTTGTAATGAAATAAATAAATTACTATGTTAGTTCCATGAAGAACGTTGGGCAGCTATGATGGTCTGTACCACACATTTCTGATACAAGCTGTAGAGATATGAGGAATGGAATGGAAAGTCCCTTGACATAATATTGATAGCATTTACATGGAACTTTAAACATAGCTAAAGGAATGTGTGTGTACTGTAGGTAGTGTCCGACAGAAGGTGCGGCTTCGGCCACCATTGGCCAAACCTTTGGTTCTGAACAAAATGGGCCGAAGTTTTGGTTTTGGAAGCGCCGAAATTGAACGAACTATTACGAATGCGTGAATTTATTCATTAAAAATCATATACTGGTGTCGATTCTGTTGTACACAAACTAAACTTTGTTTAGGCTATTGCTATCTTTTAAACCGACTTCACAAAGGAGGAGGTTCTCGATTCGATTGTTTTTTTTTTATGTATGTATACCGATTACGCTGAGATTTATGATCCGATTTACGTGATTCTTCTTTAGTTTGATGCTAAATAGTGGCCATTTGGTCCCATAACAATTTAACATAGTTTGGCTTAGTAGTTTTCATATTATGAACATTTTTACTTCAGTCGTGTGCTATAATTTCACGTATGTTCACCGATTTCTCCTCCATTTGAGGAGCGATTCTCAAAATTCTTTTTTTATTTGAAAGAGTATACTCCTGAGATGGTCGCATTTAAATTTAGTGAAGATCTGATGCTGATCTTCGGAGATATACAATGGAATTTTCAAAACTAGATGGTAAAACGGTCGTGATTGCTGCAATCGCTTGGATGTTTATTGTTGATACAACATCATGAATTCATGACGTAACATTACGCCTGTATGCTCTGAGGGGTACGCAGATGTGTACAATACACCCAAATTTCGACAGTTTAGGTATGTTAAGTTCTATTTATTGAGGATAAGCCTATTACCATGACATGTATTGTTAACAATGTAAAATAAATGCATAGCAAATCTGTTGATCTTGGTCTTGGTTGGTTGGTTGATCTTATTGGTGGATCTTCTCAGTAGTCCTTATTTGCTATGCAAAAAAGTTTTTTTGCATACACACGACAGGTCTTTCTTGTGTTTTTTGAAGTCGGTTTTAATTTTTTTTGCGAAAAAGTTTTTTTTCTCTCTAATGAAACGAGAAAAAGACGGACGTAATTTAGAGCTGTCAAATTTAATTGGAACTAATATTTCCATACAAATGAAGGGTGTACTTACGTAAAAACATGTCGACTAAAAACACGGTGAAGCGCAAGGCATAAACTAGTTTGACATCTCTAACTTAGTTCATAGCTATAGCCGTCCTTTTCTCGCACTGCCTTTTAGTAAAAGATAGCAATAGCCTAAATTAAGTTTAGTTTGTACACAACAGAATCGACACCATTATTCACTTTTAGTTATCTTGAACCGGATTTCTTAGGGTTATTAAACTTTCGGCTGCGGCCAGATATCGACCTTCGGTCGGACACTAACTGTAAGTCACCTCTGCCTAACCCTTCGAGGGGAAAGGTCGTGAAGTTAAAAAGGTGTTAATACTTTTACTTCTGCGTATTTGTTTGTGATAGCAGTGAACTAACCTGTTGCAGGTGACCAAACATTCACGGTGATGGGCAGTGGCAAGCCGCTGCGGCAGTTCATATACTCGCTGGACCTGGCGCGACTGTTCATATGGGTGCTGAGGAACTACGACAGCGTGGAGCCTATCATATTGTCAGGTCAGTACAATTTATGAGCTTTTACAGATACTACTTTATGCACGTAGCTCTTCGATACCCGCAATCAAACACATTAAAATAACAATGCACCCTACCCGATCGGGTATGGCTGGGGACATTCAGGCGCGAATCGCGGTCTCGAATTCGTTAATAGGGAATATGCATAAATTTTATTTTTTTCGTTTCTATACGGAATGTTAAAGTACTATAAAAATAATGTCAAAAAGCGAAAACAAGACATAAATCGGACAAACAACACAAAAGTTATAACCATTTAAACTTTTGTTTCTATCTCTTTCTAGATAAACGGAATTTAGTATGGAGTTCGCGTATGTCGATGCAGAGAATGACGTCATTCGCTTTCTCGGATCTCTCTGTCTAATCAGCAGTTTCAAATGCTTATAACTTAGTATTTTTTATAGATCTATAAAAAACACAAAGCGTATTACCATCAGAAATAGCAAAGTGAAATTATTTTTTTAATATCTATATTAAAAAAATAATTTCACTTTGCTATTTCTGATGGTAATACGCTTTGTGTAGAGTGATAAAAAAATCATGCATGTACCCTATTACACGTAAAAAACCGATGGACATATTTCGGACTCGGATCCGTATACCAGACTAACAGATAATGTACGTACGTGAAGTCTGTGGACTGAATCTGTCGTATCTGGTGTCCGCAGCTGGTCCGAAATCTGCCCTTACCGGTAAGACCGGTGCGATCTGGGCTTTTTTTAATAGCCATAATTGTCGCTGGTGGTGGGCAAAAACCAACCCCATATCTTTCCAGGTACACTTTTCTTTCGTCATCTCAAAAATTCCACTAAATCTTATTAGCTCTAAGAGAAAATCCAATAGGGAATGTGCACGTAATTTTTTCTTCACTTAAATCAATAAAATACAGTACTGTTACGAGCTGGGTATGGGATAAATTAATTACTACCGATGAAACAACTGAATCACTTTAATAATCACAAAACACTTCAAACTCAATCACAAGTACACTACTGATCACTATTCGCTTAGATATCGCACTCACTAGTTCACTTTGATTCGTCCCGTACTGTAGCCAAAATGATACTGCCCGCTCCCGCAAACACGTCGACTATTTATATGACGACCGAACGTTTGAGAAAGATCCATAACTTCCCAGAATCTTCTAGGCAATTCATACTAGGTCATTGTCCTACGAGAAACTTCCATAACTTTTGTACAAAGGAAAGAAATAGGTACTTTATGCCCTGGGCGTACGGTCGAAATTACAATGACAACTTCCTGATGTATTTTATAGGTAGTTTGCGAATTTGTACCTACATCATTCGATACATACCTACTACTACCTACCTACTTAGTTGTAGGTACCTACTATTAGAAGCTACTTGTATTGTAGGTATGGGTACGACGTAACACTGCCCCCTCCTTAGACATGCTCGTCCCGAGCATCATTAGGCCCGTAGTATCGCGCCAATCGGTCTACATGGACAATCTTAGGCGCACCTCGTGGACCCTTCTGTATTCGGTAGGTGACATCGTTGATCCTAGTCACGACTCGGTATGGTCCATCCCAGCTTGTAATTTCGGAGACTTCCCTTTGCTCCGTACTGGGTTATGCAACCACACCAGTGAACTCTCGTCGAAACCCCTACTATTTGCCTTCCGGTCATAACGGGTCTTCATCTTCTCAGACATCTGTTGGCCGGATTGTCTAATATGCTCATAAACATCATTCAACTTGTTACGCAAGTCATTTGCGTAATCTGTTACACTGCGTGGAGCATCAGGGGGAGTTCCAGTGATTAAATCTGCAGGCAACCGTAATTCCCTTCCAAAGTTCGCGAAGGCGGGCGTCACAGTCGTACTTTCGTGGACTGCGCTGCGGTAAGACAGAAGAAACGGCTGTATGTGCTTGTCCCAATCCCTTTGTCTGCTTTCCACGACTTTTGCCAGATATCTTTCCAACGTTTGGTTGAATCGTTCCACCATTCCATCAGATTGTGGGTGGTAAGAGGTGGTTCTGGTTTTGTGGGTACCCATTAATCGACAAGTCTCCTGAAATACTTGCGATTCGAAATTCCTTCCTTGATCGCTGTGTATTTCTAAGGGTACTCCAAAACGACAGAAGACTTCCTGAACCAATTTATCTGCGACAGTTGTAGCCTCTTGATTAGGAATGGCAAAGACTTCTGGCCACTTTGTGAAGTAATCCATGACCACCAAGAAGTACTTGTTTCCGCTCTCACTTTCTGGAAATGGTCCCGCAACGTCTAGTGCTATCCGTTCCCAAGGGGCTCCAACGTTGTACACTTTTAATGCTCCTCTGCTGCGTGTTTGGGGTCCTTTCACGGCCGCACAACTGGTACATTTGCGACACCAGTCCTCCACATCATCTCGACAGTGGATCCAGTAAAAGCGTTCTCGAATTTTTAGTAAAGTCCTTTTTACCCCCATATGTCCTCCCGAACATCCATCATGGTACAGCCGTAAAACATCCGGTACCTTAGCTTTAGCGACAACCATTTGTAGATGACAGCTGTCCCCTCGAGCGTTTTCCCATTTACGGCACAAGACTCCATCATGGATCACCAAGCTGTTCCACTGCGCCCAATAACTCTTCGTGATGGAACTCATCGCAGCCACATCACTCCACTTGGGTTTAGGAGCACCAGCTTTGATCCACTCGAAGATCGGTTTGATGTCAGAGTCATTTTGCTGAGCCTGCTGTAGGGTTTCTTTCCATTCATCGCTGAGATCCATTCTAAGCATCCTCACGGGCACTACTTCCTTAGTCTCTTGCCGGGCACAGTGCTTACAGTCTTCAGGACAAGGTCTTCTCGACAGGGCGTCTGCGTTACCGTGAGTTCTTCCACTGCGATGTTCAGTTACGAAGACAAACTCTTGCAATAGCTCAATCCATCTCCCCACTTGCCCTTCTGGATTCTTGAACTGTAATAGCCACTTCAATGCAGCATGGTCAGTTCTTAATTGGAATTTACGTCCCAACAAATATTTACTGAAGTGCTGCAATGTCTTTACTACGGCGAGTAGTTCCCGTCTTGTAACGCAGTAATTTCTTTCTGGTTTGGATAAAGACTTGCTGAAGTAAGCTATCACAACCTCTTGGTTTCCTTTCCGTTGAGACAGCACGCCCCCAATTCCAGTATTACTTGCGTCTGTGTCAACTATGAAGTCATTTTCTGTGTCAGGATATCCCAAGATAGGCGTATTGCACAGACGTTTCTTTAATTCCTGAAATGCAACGTCGCAGTTCTCGTCCCAACAGAATTGCCGCTTTTCCTCAGTGAGTTTGTGCACAGGTTTTGCAATGTCGGCAAAATTCTTGACAAACCTTCGATAGTAGGAGCACAAACCCAGAAATGCTCTGACCTGTGTCTTGTCTTTCGGAACTGGCCAATCCTTGACGGCGATTACTTTTTCTGGGTCTGTTTGAACACCTTCCCCCGAAACTATGTGTCCTAAGAAGTTCACTTGTTTTCTGAAAAACGAGCACTTTTTCGGACTTAACTTAAGATTTGCTGTTTGGATTTTCGACAGCACTTGGTTGAGGTTTTTAAGGTGATCTTCAAATGTACGGCCCACGATGATTATGTCGTCTAGATAGACAAGACATGCGTCTCCAATCAATCCGGCGAGTACTTGCTCCATCAGCCTTTCAAACGTTGCAGGAGCATTGCACAATCCGAATGGCATAACTTTAAACTGCCACAATCCCTTCCCTGTTGAGAATGCAGTTTTTTCCTTGTCCTTGGGGTCTATTTCTACTTGCCAGTAGCCACTTTTCAGGTCAAGTGTGGTAAACCACTTCATACCAGTCAGCGTATCCAGTGTGTCATCGATCCTAAGCAGCGGATAGCTGTCCTTTTTCGTGACATCGTTCAGTCGTCGGTAGTCCACACAGAAGCGCATACTGCCGTCCTTTTTCTTTACCAGGACCACAGGAGAACACCATGGACTCGATGAAGGCTCTATAACACCGTCCTTCATCATTCCCTCCATCATGGTTTCCACCTCTTTTTCACGTGCAACTGGCAGTCTTCTTGGTCGCTGACGGATTGGTAACTCGTTACCCGTATTAATCTTATGCTGAACTAGTCCAGTTCTCCCTATGTCAGCATCATTTGAAGAGAAAATGTCGGCGTACTGAAGTAACATCTTCTTAGCCTTGTCCATTTCTTCTTTATATAAATCGCAGTTTTCCAAAAGTGTTGACACGTCAAACTTTGTACTACGAATTTTATTTCCGGTAGGCAGATTTTGCAATTGACGCATCCAAGCTACTTCCTCGCAAGTGCCGATTAAGGTGCCCTTCTTAATCACTTGCTCCTTGTCACTTGGATTCAGTATGCGTACTGCTGAGACGTTGTTGGCCTTGACCAGAGTCCGTGCCATCTTCCATGGAAAGTCATTGTTCACCCTTTCTATCAGAACACTTCGATCTTTTTGTCCAGGATTCCGTGGTAAACTAATTGGCACAATCGTTTCTGATCTGCGAGGAAGAACAATCTCCTTCAAGCAGTACACTTTCCCTGATGGTGCACCTTCCATGAAGACTTCCTCTGAACCGCATTTCAATACTCCTTGATCAACGTCGATCTCACAACGATATTTCCGCATAAAATCCAAGCCCAAGATGCAATCGTCCACTATGTCGGCCACGATGACATTGTGTTTGTAAAATCTGTCACCCAATTTTAACTCCACCTCCTTATTGCCTCGGACGGTTATGTGCTGACCGGTAGCTGTTAGTAATCGTATACGGTCGTGGTTATCAAAGTAGTCCCCAAGAAACCGACTTGCCAGGTGAGAGTTAACGACCGTGTAAGAAGCTCCAGTATCCAACGTCAGTTTGCATGGTGTTCCGTTGACTTCGCCTCTGATGGTCAAGCTGTTCCCGTCATGTGCTTGCGAGATCAAGATTCTCGGGGCTCTCTCAATACCAGCCAGCACCCGCCCCCCAGTCCTGGCATTTACTCGTTTCCCTGCTGTGGCTGGGCAGTCACTTCAGCCACCCTTCCTTGCTGATCTTCTCGCGGGGTGTTGCGCTTTGGACAGCTTGACCGAAGGTGACCCCTTTCTCCACAAGTGTAGCACCTAGGACTGTACCCTTGCGGGCGCTCGCGTACAGGTGATGCTACAACCTCCCTAACGCGGTGCGTTCGGTGGTCTTGCCTCACTGCCTCTACTTCTAAAGCATGGGCTAAGGCGTCCTTCAATGTTTCATGATGCCCAAGTCTCACGGCGGCTCTAACTTCTAAGTCACGTATTCCATCAACGAACGCTTGTACCAGATTCCCATCGATCAGTGCAGGGGCAGACTGGTATGCTTTCCGAACCAGCTTTTCAACTTCCAGGGCCCACTGCTGTAGGTTCTCGGCACTACGCTGGACACGATCCTTCAACTTAGCACGAAATACGTGCTCCAGGTGCGCGTCGCCGTATCTGGACTCTAACGCCTCCAGCAGCTGTTCGTAGGTCACATCCTTGCCAAGCGCTTCAAGAATGTTGAGGGCCTGGTCTCGGAGGCCCAAAGTGAGCGCGGTCATGGCTTGAGATTTTGTCCATCCATTCGCCTTCATAACGGCCTCAAATTGAATTTTATACGCCGACCACGAAGATGTTCCATCGAATGGAGGCACCTTAAAGCCCCGCGCTGAAGGTGCAGGAACTACTGAAGCCACAGTCACATCTCCAGTCTTCAGTTCTCCCAAAGCCTTCTTCATCCCAGCGATTTGCACTTCGGCCTTTGAGATGCGATTCTCGTGCTGGTGAACCTGATCCTTTATTACCTTCAGCTCTTTGCCGAAAGTTGAATGAAGATCCTTTATGAGGATCATCTGTTCTTCTTGACGACGAGCCTGCTCCTCCTTATCTCGTTGCAACTGCTCTTCCAACCGGCGAGCCTGCTCCTCTTGACGGCGAGCCTGCTCCTCTTGACGGCAAGCCTGCTCCTCCTTATCTCGTTGCAACTGCTCTTCCAGCCGGCGAGCCTGCTCCTCTTGACGGCGAGCCTGCTCCTCCTTTTCTCGTTGCAACTGCTCTTCCAACCGGCGAGCCTGCTCCTCTTGACGGCGAGCCTGCTCCTCTTGACAGCGAGCCTGCTCCTCCTTATCTCGTTGTAACTGCTCTTGTAACTGGCGAGCCTGATCCTCTTGACGGTGAGCCTGCTCCTCTTGACGGCGAGCCTGCTCCTGCAGCAGCGCCATTAAAGCTGACAAGTCTGGCGCTACTGATGCTGGAGAAACTCCGGATGGACCAGCGACTGGCAATGACGTAGGCTGGACACCACCCGGTGTCTGTGTCGGAAAATTTCCAAACCGCCTTTGGTCCATGTCCTGCTGTCGCTGACTCCTGGTACGGATACCTTCCGTGTTGTCCTTAGGTAGAACTGGCATAATTTATCCCTCACTTCTGGCACCAAATTGTTACGAGCTGGGTATGGGATAAATTAATTACTACCGATGAAACAACTGAATCACTTTAATAATCACAAAACACTTCAAACTCAATCACAAGTACACTACTGATCACTATTCGCTTAGATATCGCACTCACTAGTTCACTTTGATTCGTCCCGTACTGTAGCCAAAATGATACTGCCCGCTCCCGCAAACACGTCGACTATTTATATGACGACCGAACGTTTGAGAAAGATCCATAACTTCCCAGAATCTTCTAGGCAATTCATACTAGGTCATTGTCCTACGAGAAACTTCCATAACTTTTGTACAAAGGAAAGAAATAGGTACTTTATGCCCTGGGCGTACGGTCGAAATTACAATGACAACTTCCTGATGTATTTTATAGGTAGTTTGCGAATTTGTACCTACATCATTCGATACATACCTACTACTACCTACCTACTTAGTTGTAGGTACCTACTATTAGAAGCTACTTGTATTGTAGGTATGGGTACGACGTAACAGTACTATCAACCCAAGAAAAGTATTAAAAGTTAAGGTCAACTACTGCTTGTCGCACAAAAATAATATTAAACTCTTGCAATTTTCTACGACAGTTCAAACGTCCGTAGCTGTCGCGGCCATGATGTGACGTCATTATACACAATCTGCCTTGTTTAATTTGTTTACATCAATTTTATTTTGGCCTTAATAAAATAATTTTACTAATTGTATGTGCTTTATTCAAGTAAAAATTACAATAACAATATTATAATAAAAATTTTGTGAAACTTTAAGCACTTTTCAAATAAAAGTGTTTTTTTGACACAATGAACTATGACGTCAATACCGGCGTTATCGAGGACGATGCGTTTTGAGAGTGCGTTCCGTTTCACCAAAAACATGCTTCTTAAAACAGTAAATTGTAAAATAAGTGATGTATTAGAAACTTAAACAAGTGTACCACAATGTTTTTATGCATATTATTATAACGAAACTTATTTCCCCACCCCTCTCATTACAGTTGACGAAGAAGACGAAGTAACAATAAGTACGGTAGCAGAAAAGATAAAGAAAGCGCACAGTTTCCCCGGAGAGATCGTGTACGACACCACAAAGGCAGACGGTCAGTACAAGAAGACAGCTTCGAACGGGAAACTCCGGTCGTTGTACAAGGACTTCAAGTTCACGCCGTTCGAGACTGCGATACACGACACTGTGGCGTGGTTCAAGCTGAACCGGGACCATGCTCGCTGTTAAGTGTTCAGGTTAAGGTGAATGCTTCAGGGTAGACCGCGAAATTCAAATTGTCTTACGTTTTTTGCAATTTGCAGGCCCGTGATATGTCGTATGTTGTACAATTTTCAGCTTTTTTTTTTGTTTCCTACATTTTTATGAACTTGGAGGGTTGTATTGATGATTTTGATGATTATAATTCTGTAACTACATACGTCTTACACCCGCGAATAATATTTTAATCAACATACAACCCAGCACTGGCCTGCAAATTGCAAAAAGCGTAACAAAATTTGGATTTCGCGGGCTAACCTGGAGCATCAGCCTTAATGGTGAGTTCAGTTCTTTCACAGTTATATTGCCTTTGATTTCAAAAACGACCAGACGAGGACTTGGTCGCAGAAGTTTCGACCAGGAAGAAAGTTTGGTCGCACAAACGGGCATCCGATCAGTTCAGTTTAAGATAGCGGCCAGTTATACGAGAAGTCGTGGTCGTGGCCCTGCGGCCCCGTAGTGCGCAAGGCCCCTTAAGGCGATTACATGAGCTAAACGCGAGTTTTATAATGCATAAAAGCATATGATTCACTGCAATAAACAAAACCAGAAAAATACATGATATTCTTCAGGATCTAAGCTAGTACGATAGTGTTGAAAACATAATACAACTAATTTTATTCCATAGAAAAAAATCATGAACTTATCTCTAAAAATTTCTTTTAACTCTAAAATACATGTGATCATTCTGATTTTTTGGCAAATAATTCTACAAGCAACATATTAACATCATAGTGTTTTACTTTTTTAGTCAAATCAATAGATTTTTTGTAAATCGCAAAACACCACTCATTTCGCACTATTCGGCTGCAGTGACTGACGTAACAACCACTTTGTAGTGCAAGCTGATTAGAACCTTATTCTAACAGTATTTCAGAGGAAGTTTGAACCACCACAAATAGAGTTGCTAATTTAGCTGTTGTAATTGCCTTAAATGCTATTGCTGGCTATGCTATGTACCACCGCTCACGTAACCACGATTCTGTACGGTACTAGCGCGATGCAGTCGCTCTTCAGTCGATTCAGCATCTATATAGAGATGCTGAGCCTGTGAATGCTACAGTTGCAACTAAGATGGTCTGCGGTCGCAAGTGTGCATCGCTTCAGTTCCAATCGCACGTTAAAGTGCTTCCGATGTGAATGAATGTGGAGTGTGACTGACACTGGCTTGGCCACCATCAGGAATTTTAATTTTGAAAACAAAAATTTAGTCGAAATTTGTCGCCAAATATCAGAATTTGTCGGTCAATGGTTCAAAAGATATAAAGTCTTAGATCAGGACGACCTTTACCGAGCTGGTTAATGGATGAAAAGTATTTTATATCAAATAAAATATGTCAATAATACTAGTATAGGTATTGCAAATGGGTTGAGTAAAAAATTTCAGTCCAGAATATGATTAATTAGCTATTTCAAAATTATATATTTTTTAAGCATTTCTCTGGTTTGGTTAATAGACAAATTCCATACCAATCGAAAGTATGAAGCCTGTAGAATATGCAAAATGGAAATTCCACCAGACCAACAAACCAGTGAAATGTAAAAAAAATTGTATTATGGACTGAAATTTTTAGTCGACCCATTTGCAATATATTTTTTGACATATTTAATTTGATATAAAATACTTTTCATCCATTACGCAGCTCGGTGAAGGTCGTTCTAAGGGATCCATACTAGGGATCTATACTATAAGTTTTTATAGGTGGCCGATCTGGAGAGAGTCTCCCCAGCTTGGCCACATTTATATCTCAAAAACTAGGGCACCTAGCGGAGATCTGATTTCTCCCATATTTTGTCGCCAATTAGTAGCAATTTGTCTAAGTCACAGATTTATTCGGGTCTTAGTTTAGAAGATATAATGAGCTCAATTATTAGTAAGATATAGTCCAAGAGCTAGATCGAATGAACTCTTATGAACTCTACGATCTTCGAGATTTTTTTTTGTGTTATCAAAATTAAAATCCCTGATGATGGATGCTTGGGACCGGCCTTCTCGCCCCACCAAAAGACGCTTTTAGGAGGTAGAATGTGATAAATATATATATGGTCGAGAGCGCTGATAGTTGCGTGCCAGGATTCGGTCGTGGTCCACCTGGTTAGTTGGCCGCACGGGCACGGTGTGATTTCACAAAATGTGCGATAGCAGCGATATATGGAATGATTATGAAACGCGCGACAGCCTCGCCGCAACAAGTAACCGTCGACGAAGGTCCTAAGGTTGCTATTGGGCTCTGCCGCAGAGGTATAATAACTGTGAAATTACTGTTTATAATTACTATGAAATCTTTTTGTGATCGTATTGCCAAACTCAGTTCGATTCATTGTTCACTTTTTTAAGGAATATCACAATAAGTTTTATACAAAGAAAAGGGCCTTTTATTTTATGTCATGTTCTATTTTTTCTTCTTTATTATCGTGTGGCCGTATAGGCTACTAAGGGCGAATTTCACCAAGTAAACTGAATGCGATCAGTAAACTCCGTTTTGTTATGGAATACTGACACTGACAACTCTTTAACGCGGTTTTAGATGTGCTAATTACATTGTTTCTTTAATTGGTGAAGTTCGCCCTTAAACCGAAACCAGACGCTTTACTTGCCTTACATTCGCTATCTTCACTCAAAATGAAACGTATGAATACAAATGGGGAAGGCAACTGTGGAACTAATGGCGCTAGCATCGCTTGTACCAAACATCGTCATTGGTTGAAAAACTGTCAATGTCATTTTATTTTTCAAAATGGTTTGACCTCATTGGTCAGATTAGGTCTAAGCTATGGAAGCGCCATCTACAATCAGCTTTGACCAGCCTTCCCCATTGAATTCAAACAGAAATGAAGTCTCCCAATTGAACGGTACCCTCTAGTAAAGCGTCCGAAATCGATATAATGTGATTAATTGTTCCAGTGTGTCCTTGTTTAGCTAAAACGGAGTATAAGTAAATGTATGATAGTCATTCCATATTATAACGGTGCGTGCTCTCTGAACCTCTGTTACATTACTCAAATGTTCTCGGCAATCGGCAAGGGATCACCTTATAAATTATTTCTCTAATCATTTAATGGATAATCATCTAATATATTTTTGAAATAAAATTAATTTTTTAAACGTAAATCTTTTATTCTCTAAAATAAAAACTTAACAATAAAGCGACTATGGAATAAACACTATGGGGTTAGGCAACCACTTTCAGTTGTGAACATCACCATTATTACGGTGATAGTACTATTATAATTACCTATAGTATTATTATAATACTATTCGTGGGATTGTGAGTATTCCTAAAAGTTGCAATAACCCATAGTCACAGAAAAGGGTTTTACAGGTACATATTAGTCTGTTATGATACCTACGTTTATTTTACATATTTGGATCTACTCTTGAACTAACTATAATACTAAATGTAGGTTAGGTTTTATCGTCAGCAAAGGAGATTTTATTCAAACATTATAATAGAAGTCTGTTCAAAATTATTATCTGAACGCTTCCGTCTGCCAACGAGTCTAGCAAGCAGGCCAGACAAGTACGATTCATTTTTGAGATGTTACTTCTGGTGTAAAACCGAAACTATTCATGCTAGATTTAGGACAAATCTGTAAAAAAGACTTTCATTTTCATGCAATATGTAGTTGCTTCACTATAGTTTAAAATGCAGTGTAGTTGGTATTATTTTCAAGATTTTACTGCATTTTTTGTTTTTGTATGTGCAACTATATTCCGTGATTATGAATGCAATATTATGATAGTATGACATTATTATGAGCATGTTTCCAAATAATTTATGTTAACAAAATTTGTGCTTGTTTTCCAACAAGCACATATTTTGCCAACTATTAATAATGCGGTGTTTCGGACGCAAGAGCCGATGTCTTTTGTCTATATCTTACATGAACTGAAGTCACTCGGTCGTTTACATTTTTTATCTGTTCATTCACGTCTATTTTATAATTGACACTTTTTGTTTTGCTACCCATTGCTACCTATAGCCAATTAATTGCTACCTAACTTAGAAACAATTAAAGGGACTTCAAAATCATTGACCAGCCATTCTGATATCAGGATAGTTTGAAATTCAGATGCAAGATTTGACCAATAATAGGTACCATCCAAAATCCAGTCCCTGTAAAAAATTCAAACGATCATAACTTTTTACTTGTTAAAGCTACAAGGTGGACATTGAAAGACGTGAGGGTAGCAATCAGGTAGCAATTACTCAAGATAAAATAATAACACGAATTTAAATAGTTTACGCAAACGGAGAGTTGACCAGCCATCCTGATATCAGAATGGCTGGTCATTTTGAAGTCCCTTTAATTATGTTTCCAAGTCAAGTAGCAATTAATTGACTATAGGTAGCAAATAGGTAGCAATTTTTGGTCACCAGCCTGTGTGACTGACACTGGCTTAGCCACCATCAGGGATATTCATTTTGATAACACAAAAAAATTGTCGCGAATTAGTCGAAATTTGTCGCCACTCTGGTTCAAAAAATATAAGGGTTTATAGGTGGCCGATCTGGAGAGAGTCCCCCCAGCTTGGCCACATTTATATCTCAAAAACTAGGGCACCTAGCGATGATTTGTTTTCTCCCATATTTTGTCGCCAATTACTCACAGTTTGTGTGGAATTTGTCGCCAAGTCATAGATTTAATCGGGGGCTGCGCTTTAGAATCGTGCGGCACGCGGAGGGGCGTAAAATGGGTTAAAGCTGGTAGGGATTGGGTCCCCGATTATAATGCTATCACTCCTATTACTAGGTAATGCATATTTTCGAGGAAAAAATTCTAACCTCAAATCAGCTTCATAGCGAAAACGGAACGTTAAAATGGGCGATTGACAACCAAATCTGTTCCACATATTGTCTATGGTGCAAAATGACGTGAAAAATCTGCAAAACGGAACGTAAAAAAAAAAAGTATGTTATTGTGTCACTGTCATGTCGTTTGTTCATTCCGTTTCTCCTCGAGTTGCGTAGGCAATGTTACTAAAAACTGAGAATGCGACTAGGATAATTTGGATGCAAGAGCGAGCGAAGCAAGCTCCAGAGCTTGCTTCGCTCCAGTCCAGACTTGGGGCACCCCGACACGGAAAACTAGCCAAGTCAGACCTTAAGCTACAATATTCTCCTAAGTTATAAGAAAAAATGATATTTTATGTTATAAATAAATTTCAGGACTGACCATTGAACTTGGCACCCATTAAGATTTCACTTCTTTTGTCGTTGAAGACAACAACCAAGGCATATATCATAATATTGAACTTGGCTCTCATTTCACATTTATGTTTTTGATGGGATATCATTACTTTTTGTACATATGCCATCTAGTGTCACTTTTAAATAAATCAATGGAGGCGGCACGGTGTAGTGAGTGAGTTTCTGAGAATGATAATAGGTGGCGCTAGTGGTTGTAGAATACGGTTAGTTACGTGTAATATAAAAAAAGGAAATTATTGGATTAAAAAAAATTAAGGGTGGTATTCAATGCGTTATATATTCACGTAAAGATCTTCTAATCCACATATAGAGATTTACAGACACTAATTATAAGATAAGTGAAAATATATAATAATATTATAATAAAATGATAAAAAATTACCATTTTCAGATTTTTTCCTTTGTATTTACTTACCTATCTGCATGCCAAATTTGAACTTTCTAGGTCATCTGGAACTGGGTTATAGTTTTGATCTATAGTTCAGTCATAAAAATGACGATTTTTGGACGATAATATCTAAATAACCGTTTGAGATATGTTTATAAAATTTGGAACACATACGTATCTCGCCGGTCTCAATATATGAGCCAAATTTGACAAGTTTAGGTGAAATAGTTTTTGAGTTACGAGGGGCTCAAAAGTGGCTCCAAATGGTTCGTGTAATATTACACACGGTGAGCTGCGCGCCAGAACTTGGCTTGACACGCTCCCGCGTGTCTAGATGTAGCCAAGCTGGGGAGACTCTCTCCAGATCGGCCACCTATAAACCCTTATATCTTTTGAACCAGTGACCGACAAATTCTGCTATTTGGCGACAAATTTCGACTAATTAGCGACAACATTTTTGTGTTATCAAAACTAAAATCCCTGATGGTGGCCAAGCCAGTGTCAATCACACGAGACAGATGTCCGCTAGGTGCCCTAGTTTTTGAAATATAAATGTGGCCAAGCTGGGGAGACTCTCTCCAGATCGGCCACTTATAAACCCTTATATCTTTTGAACCAGTGGCGACAAATTTTGACTAAGTAGCGACATTTTTTTGTGTCATCAAAATTAATATCCCTGATGGTGGCCAAGCCAGTGTCAATGACACATTGAAAACAGCTATTTTTTTTTACTAAGATAGATAAGTACGCATAAAAAATATTGATGCGCATATTTGTCTATACAATGTCATCATTACCTACAATGTTAATACCTACTTAAGTATGAGAGGACAATATAGATACTATCGGCGTCCGCCTTAAGCGCAGGCCACACCGCCAGCTAGCGGGCGGGCGGGCTAGGCGGGCGAACATCGTTTCACCTCTTTACATACTTCGGGGTTCACACCGCGAGCTACCGAAAAAGCCGAACGAAGTATGAAAAGGGCCTCGTTCGCTTCGCTCGCCCGCTAGCTGGCGGTGTGGCCTGCGCTTGACCAGTTGAACATTTTTTCGCTTAAATCATGCGGAGGCGCCGAGCCACGCCCCCTTAAATTTTGGGCCTATTAGGAAAGCGTCAACTTTGGCGCGCAAAATAACTCTCATTGGGCGTGCGTCGTCAGTGCGCTCGGCGCCGGTTTCTATGTTGCGAGTGCAAGCAAAAATGAGCTTAGTGGTGGTCAGGCGGGAGTGTCCTCGATAGTACGTATGTAGGCTTGTAAACAAGTACTTAGGTACCAGAGTTATCGACGGTAACATCTTCCAATCTGCAAGCCCTAAAAAAATCTTCACATTCACAAACATAAATTAAATAAAATAAAAGACAAAATAACCCTAATCGGTAACTGTTGGCATAAATTTATTAGAAAAAAATCTTCACAGTCAAACAAATTAAATAAAATAAAATACAAAATAACCAAACCGAAGCCTAATCAGTAACTGTTGCATAAATTTACTAGTATGAAAATAATAAACGTAAGAAAGGGCAAGTTTGCTAGAACGCTAGGCCGTGCTCGTCATAGGTGACGAATATCTTCTCGATGGACGTGATGTAAGCCGCGGTGCGCAGGTCGATACCCAGGTTGTGGGTCTTCGCCGCTGCCGCCACGTTCTGTAACAGAACCTACTGTGAGCCACACTTGCATTTCGTAAGTACACCGTACTTGGTCGTGGGAATTGGTGTCCTTTACACACGGATCATTCCCACTAGTTCTACTACACAGTTCTACGGTAGAACTAGTACGAATTTGGGGAAAAAAAATTGTGAGTCCTACGATTCAAGGTGGTACAAAATCGAGAACTAGTGGGTCTTCCCACGCATCTGATGAGATGCGTGGGAAGAAAATTCCCATAGAGAACTAATGGAAATTTTTGTTCCCACTAGTTCTCGATTTTGTACCACCTTGAATCGTAGGACTAGTGAGAAAAAATATTTCCATTACTTCTACCGTCTACGGTAGAAGTAATGGAAATATTTTTTCTCACTAGTCCTACGATTCAAGGTATATAGAGATTCAAGGTGTATAGGTAGGTAGAGGGTATAGCCCACTATCATTCCCACTAGTTCTACTACACAGTTCTAACTGTGTAGTAGAACTAGTGGGAATGATAGTGGGCTATACCCTCTATAGTCTATATATACATCTCTATAGACAGAGTCTATATATATATCTCTATAGTCTAGATAGTCTCTTTGAGGCGCGCGTGGAACAAGAACGCGCCGTCGACACGGCCTGTCGTCATGAGACGGACGGACGGCGAGCTAGCCCATAGCTCACCGTCCACAGGCCCGCGCCTACGGTGGCCGGGGGCCACGTGGTGGTGGCCCCCGACGTCCGGGGCGTCTCCCGCGGCGGCCGGGACGTTGAGAGGTTCTCTCCCTCTCACGTTCCGTCTACCAGTCAACCTTTATGTCAAATAAATTACCTAGGCAATTTATTTTAAATTTCCTATTTGAAAAATAGAAAGGGGAAAAGCCTATTTAATTTTGAATAGGTAACTATGGGGAAAATTCAAAAAACGATCTAGCAAAAGTCAAATACGTACAATGCAAGCATTAGTCATGGAGTACTCGAGGCCGGTGCCGACGATGTGCTTCTCGCTGGCTCCCGACATCATGGACGCGAAGGCTGGTGTTGGCGTCACCTTCGCATCCACGTTAGCCGTTTTCAGCGATTTCTCCACCGAATCTAATACAAGAAAACCGTGATTAACTTACGTGAGTATAATAAACGAAAGGAGTATCGCCGCCCGAGCCTGTGTTGCCATGTGAGCTTCCTCATTTTTGTTCATTTTATTTAATTTACAATTTGACGACCCGAATGGCGCAGCGGTAGTAAGGCTGCCTTACGTTCTTAGGGTCCCGGGTTCGAATCCGGGTAGGAGCAAAAGTTTGTGTGATGAGCACGGACATTTGTTTCCGAGTTATGGATGTTTATATGTAGGTATATTATGTATGTATTTACAAACAAAAAGTATCTATGTAGTATATCAACTATCTGGTGTCCACAACACAAGCCTCGTTGCTTAGTGTGGCACTAGATGGCGCTGTGTGTAATGTCCAGCGATATTTATATAAACAATGGGATATTTTGTTTTTTACTTGTTATCCAAAAGGGATTAGGTACATGAAAATAGAATCTAATCTCGATAAGTACCTACCTAATAATACCCTCGCGGATCGGGGTGATAGTTCCATTGAAAACTTGTTAATGGCCTTCAAATTCATATTGTTTATGGACACTGAATGTTAGCTGTAAGTTTCCCAAATAAAATGCTGTAGGTATGTCATGGACTGCCCATAACGTTCATACAACTGTACTTTTGAGAACCTATTAACGCCACTGACGTTGGGGCCACTTACAAATTTTGCCTTTGTGCAATAAAACATACCATCGACACGAAAGAAAAAAAAGAACACTATCATTTTTCGCAAGTAACAATAAACAATATCGATTACCTAAGAGTGCAGTGTTCGAATCTCTCCAGAATTTAATGCTAAGTTTCCCGAAGCTGACGTGGTTGAGATTCTTGAGGAACTCGAAGTAGGACACGGTGACGCCGCCGGCGTTGCACAAGAGGTCGGGGAGGATCAGGACCTTCTTCGAGATCAGTATCTTGTCGGCAGACGGCACTGTAGGTCCGTTGGCACCCTCCGCTATGATCTACAGGAACATCATGATCAGCATATGCCACACTTGCTACACAAACATAATAACTTGACAAGGGAGTGGCGCTGCTTGCCAAGGAAAACTTCATCTACTTGTCAAATCCAATAACTATTTTAAAATGTAGTTCTAAATCCCACCACGTCTCAACATTATATTGGTCAAGTAATTCTTCTTTACTTCACGCTATCGATAGAGATCATAAACATAGGGCCGTCGTCTAATTTAAGAAAACTCCTGATCAATTTAAGGACACACCGACGGTATTTCGTAGTAGGTTCCCAGATATGATACAGAACAAAAAAAATATCGCAATGACGACGCGACGGGGAGAACAAGTGCCTTTCGAGTTTCTTCTGTTTTCATTACAAATGCCAAAAATCATAGGCGTATTTTTGGCATTTGTAATGAAAACAGCTGAGATGCTGGACAGAACTATCAGTTAACGGTAACCATATATTCATACGTTTGAAATCGCGGTGGGGTCGCGACCTTGGCGGCAAATTGACGGAACTATGCTTAAAATCAATCAAGGTGTACAGAACTATGCTTAATACAACTCCTCGGTGTTAAAACACTGAAAATACTGTGAGATGCTATGACGTCATATAAGAAGTTAGCATCTCATTTTTTAAAATTGCTATTTTGTCAGTAAAGAAACAGAACTATTGTTACAATCAATCAGGAGGTATAGAACTATGTTTAAAACAACTCCTCGATTCTGAAAAACCTTTAATATGATGAGATGCTGCGATGTCATAATATGTGAAGTTGGCATCTCATTTTCAAAATTGGATTTTTCAGGACAAATGAATTGAACATTCGTTATAAACTATCAGGAACTGTGGAACTAAGCTGGATGCAAGCAGAACTCAAGTTATTTGTTGAGATGCTAATACTTGAGATGCTAAGTTCACAGTGACCAATAAACCGCTGGTATTCAAAAAGTACTTCAAATTAGATCATGAAACTTTGCATACTAACTGAATATAAAGCAGGTCTTATGTTTTGTATTTTTTTCAAAAGACGAAAATTTGATTTTATAAAGAATAAAAACCACTCATTTTGCACTATTCAGCCGCAGTGACTGACGTAACAACCGCTTTGTAGTGCAAGCTGATTAGAACGTTATTCTAACAGTATTACAAACGAAGTTTGAACCACCACAAATAGAGTTGCTAATCTGAGGTAGTATAGGCTCTATTTACTTACCTTAGCGTTAATTTTACCGGCATTTTCGGCTGTGATAGCTTTCTCCAGAGCTGCTACCACGAGAATGTCGCATTTCTCGTACAAAAGCTCAGGGGTAGCCTCCCGCGCACCCGGAAATCCCTTGGCACTCTTTTTGTTACCCACCATATATTTCATTAAATCCTGGTTGGAGAAAGTGGTAACGTTAGTGGTTTCTTTCGAACTTTTTATTTAATAAATAAAAAGTTCGAAAGGAAGAAATTTAGGAGGAAGTTTAGGGTAAATAAATAGTATATATTTATTTACCATAAACCTCCGAATAAGTGTCGTTCCGTTGTACCGTAAAACGCTGCAACATTGCCTCGCATACCCAACTTTGCCTAATATATGCATTTACCAATATCTTTTTAAATATTGGTTGTAGCAACTTCAAATTGTTGGTAGTTTTTTAAATCATTACCTGGCAACAATAAAAACCCGCCCGCCATGTTTATTTTCTTTGAAACTACATGACTGAGTTGTCAAACGCAACCAGTGATGCCAATTTAGCCTTTTCGGGGCTAGCCCCGAAAAGGCTAAATTAAGTAGAATTAAGGCTAGATCTAGATCTAGCCCTTTTTAAGCTTTGTCAGCCCTTAAAATAATTATTTAGCACCTAGCCCTATTTTTAGCCCCCAAATCGTGTAAGAAAAGAAAACTACACTAGCACTCAGTCTAATTATATTACGAAATAGGATGAAATTTGAAACGCTAAATTCCATGTTACAAATACGTTTTGGCCTTATAAAATTCAATGAACCTTGCTACATATAATATGATATCCCATGAGATGTTTTAAAAAATAGGATCAAAAGAGAATTAATATACATTTATATTGAGCAAGGCTGGGCAGCTTAATGAAGCAGATAAAGCTCAACTTGGACATAAGCTGTTATTTTTTTATGAAGTTAGAATGTTTTATTTTTTTTAATGGTGTTTTCGAATAAATATAATTAATAAGTAAACAAGAGTAAAAAAAAAACTCTTTGTATTTATGTTTACTATAAAAGCAATTTAGCCCTATTCTAGCCCTTTTTTTACTCTATTTAGCCCCGAAACTTGACACCGAGTTGGCAACACTGCGCAACGAGGGATAGCCCGGATAGCCGGCTTCGAAACTACGCGACAAACTTTTTCGTTATGTCCAAAAATATTTACAATTTCGACAAAGTTTCGATACTTACATGTTACTTGAAAGTTAACCTACAATTCTGAATTAATTTTGAATGTTTATTGTGAAAAATAAAAAAGTTATAAATATTTAGGCAAAGTTGTCACAATCATTTCGATCTTGCCAACTTCGCCTGAGCTAGGGCTGTCGCTAGCGACGTTGATTACACAACTGCTCAAAAAAGGAGAGTAATATTTTCAGCGTATTTATTATTATATATATTTTAGGTCGTTTTACTCCACGGTGTATGCGACACCCTATGCAATATCAAATAAAGTATGAAACTAACAGAAAAGTCGATCACAACATTGCCTAGCATTGTTTTTAGTGGTATAAGCAAAAAGTGGCTGTTTTGCAATTCTTATCCCTAAGTCCTACAAATAAGGGTTAACTTCAAATGTAAGAATGATGTACTTAGGTCGTTTAGACTGTCATAATTGAAGCAGGCAACGAAAATAAATGAAATGAAATTGGGAATCAAACGAGCTTACCTGTTAAGCGAAGTCTTGATTCTAATTTTATGAGTGGCAATCTGAAAAATAATTATTATAACTTGGTAGTATTTCTAATCTACGTTACTTTCACCGCGATTTTTAGAGAATTAAAAAAAGAATATTTTTTAAGAATTGCAACATTCGTATGCTGTCTGAATGTCAAGGCTGAATGTCAAGTCGCGAACTGTCACTTATTTTAGAGATCTTATCATTGGAACAATCTCTGTTTTATGTACAGAGTAGTTCCAAATACCCACATTCACTATGTTTTCCTGAAAGGTTAAAATTGAACTAGGTAGACTAATTATTGCAGCTTTGGGGCTGTTAGTGTTAACTATATTATAGCGGCGGGTGGGTAATTATTTTTCAGATTGCCACTCATAAAATTAGAATCAAGACTTCGCTTAACAGGTAAGCTCGTTTGATTCCCAATTTTACTTCGTGGCAATCTTTCAAATAATTATTATAACTTGGTAGATGTTCAGAGTTGGCTGCAATAATTAATTTATTAACTGATTAAAATGCAAGTAATTCTGAGTGTTGATTTGTGATAATTACATTGGACCTTCTTCTGTAAGAATATTAAAGCTTCAAGGATACTTTACAATAAATATATTACATTTTATAAAAATAACTTTGATAACCATGTAATCAACATTATGTCTGACTTCGTTGATGCCAGCTCTAATTTGAGCTGTTGTTTTGGTTGTATAGTGAGAGTTTAATTCTGGAGTTTAGATACCCCTTTCAATTGAAATCTGACAAACTTACGAATATTAGGGTTTGATGTATTTTAATAACTGTTTTGTTGTTCCAATGGGTTAAAGTTAGAGCTAGGAGAACAATCAATGTCTTTGTTTTCAAAATTTTGCTCATATTATCAAACTATGACGAAATTAATGATGCTTTTGATAGATTGAGGCAATGATAGCCTCAGATCTCTCAGTAAGTAATTTTATAATTAGAAAGCCAGTTGTAGTGTTAGTATTTAATAGATGTGTCTGCAAATAAAAAAGGCTCATCAACTCCATTATTTAGTGTTGAATTGTCTGGAAGTACTATCAAGGAATGCCACTGGCATTATTTTTATTCACTTAGGGCCTTTTGTTAAAATACTTGCAACAGAATAGTGCAACCAAGGCAATGTTTATTCACTTAGGGCCTTTTGTCAAAATACTTGCAACAGAAGAGTGCAACCAAGGCAAGTATAGAGCTCCATAGGTATATCGTCTCAAAAGGTGATTGTATAACTATAAAAAATTTAATGTAATGATTTTATGATCACATACAATGTCAACTATTGTTCAATAGTAGAAGAGCCAGAGTCCATTCAAAACACTGTTTTTAATTAATATTACAACCAATTAATCAGAATCCAGAAATCTCTTCACTTTATTGTCGTGAGAATTAAACTGAAGTATTTCCTATCAATAAGGCTCAGTCATTTTTTAAGGGTCTAGGTAGATCCTAGATCAAATATTATGGATATTAAAGTATTCACTCTATCATCACCAATTAATATAATTACATACAATTAATCAGAAAAGAAAGAGAAACCTCTTTATTACAGTGTGGATTAAACTGTTTTTATTATTAATTAGTACCTAATAGTACATAGTATAAATAAAGCTCAAAATTTTGCTAATGGTCTGATAGTCTTATGACTAAATATTATGAATGTTAAGGGATTCACTCCTTACTGGTAAAACAGAATTTGAGATGTAGTCAATTGGCTCGAAAAGGACGATTGAGGTATTTTCTCAAAACTGTTTGTATTTAAGTCTTAGAAATTGATTTCTGCTTAATACTTTTAGTCTGGTACATTTTGTACATTATGATTTCGTTTATAATTCATTTTTTAACCTATTGTTCCTATAATGATAGAAACAATATAAATAAAAACATTGTTATTATTACGTTTTCCCAGGCACCTTGTAAAGGAGCAATAAGTTTTTGCGGTTTCATAGTAGAAAAAGTATAACACTTAGAGGTCTGGTCTCCACGATAAATATTTGCTATATTAGTGTAATTTCCCAAACTATTTGAAATATTAGGTACTTCTACAAGAATCAGCAGTGTTTTCATGACAATGTCTTTCAAGTGTCTCGAACACTCCTGGTTTAATCATCTAGTAGTTCTAAAGAATTGACTAAATGTTGTGCAATTTGGTGGATGTGTGTTGACCATATTCAGTCAACATTGTGTAGGTAATTGGCAACATTGCCGCAATGTACCTACTGTCAATTGTTATGAATTTTAGTTGTATTTTATTAGCTCTATACGAAATGTATGGCATTTTATCTGTTGTTGTATCTGCACTTCCACCCAGGAACAAAATAATAAATAATAAATAGCTAACAAAAAGGGGGGGAGGGCCCCCCCTTTTTGTTAGCTAGCTATTAAAGCCAATACTCCAATTGGTAGTGAAAACTGAAAATAAATGAAATTTCTTAGTTAAAATTTCTTTTTATGAGTTTGTATAAATCTCACAATAATGTCTGCCCATGCATCTTTTCGGGTATTTTAATTGTGATTTTAATTTTATGTTATGGTTCAATGTAGGTAGATGACATGCCAAATTATCTGTTGTTATTTGATAGGGATTAATTTGTTTTCAGCATGGTTCATTTTCTAGTAAGCTACAGCTGATTATAGGGGTCAACGCCCGGAACCAGAGGGCAATGAAGTTATGTTTACTACTGTCTTCATAATAATTTTATTTCATTTCATTAATAGTTTTAAGGTTTATGTCAGCACTAATATGATTAAGAAAGGTGATTAATTATTATGGGTAAGGTTTAAGTGATTTTAAAATGCAATGCAATGCAGGAAAAAACTATCTGGTCATGGGAACCCTTCCAAAAATACTTTTGGACATAAGGGGTACTTAAATGAATTGCATGATTAATATACCTACCCATAATTTAATATTGTATCTATGGATTGCTAGATAAAGCAATGGATTACTATTGGACATGTTATTTTAGATTGGGCTTATACATAATGATGATAAGAATATTATCTTTGTTCGAAGATGGGGGTGGGTTTAAATTTGCAATTTGATTTAAAACTAAAACAGGTTTAGTTGTTAATGTCATTTGTACATTGACAGGCTGTTAAGACCTCCAAACTTTGTAAGTCTATAACCCTTTTCCTCTCAATACTAATAGTTTTGAGTATTAGGACATTATGGTGTATAGATTTTGATAACAAATGGTTTCTTGAACCATTGTACTTAAACCAAGTACCCAGATCATTACTTTACAACTGGTATATAATATGGTTAAATCATTCCGGTACCATCCTTGATGTGTTCTCTTTTGGGGCTACTGGCTTAGCACTCCAGTATCTATTACTGTGTTCAGTCTTGAAAGATTCTTGTTAACGGGATACTTTTTTGGATGTTTGAATTTTATTGTGCTAGGCACAAACAGATTAATTGATTTTCTTGTTGTTGGTGATAAAATCTCTTTGGCTACATGTATTATTTGTTTGGTAATATACATAATAAGCTAAGAATATAACTATTGTCCTTATAGGTTTGGTGTTTCATTTCATTAAAGAAAATATAAATAATATTAATTTAATTTCGAGGTTGACACGGTGCTGATGAACATTGGTAGGTTGTGTTATGCAGTGTCATTCAAGCCATTCATCGGTTGCTTTGCTTATGATAACAGTACAAAAATTCGAAGACATGTGACATCTACCAATCCGCACTGGGCCCGCGTGGTGGATTATAGTCCATTCCCTCTCATAGAGAGGAGGCCGTGTCCCAGCAGTGGGAACATTATAGGCTGATGATGATGATGATGAATATCACATAACCTTGGTTCACCATATGTATAGTAGTGGAACAGAAGTCTGTCATAAGTGTCTGGAACATTTTCCATCAGCTGTTCTCTCATAGTATTAAGTAAACAAAGAATCTTGTTCTATTATTTGAATGAAAAGTGTATTGCTTAAATGTAAATATTACTTCATCACTGAAAGATCAAAATGACAAGTTTATGGCATAGCCACAGGGTGCTTTCGATAATATCATACTTGACGTCGAAGCTTACACACATAGTGTGGATTATAACATGCTGTAAATATCTCGTATTTAGGCATGTAGAATAATAAATATCCTGTATAGTCTGGCATAACTTCCACCAAAATAGCATACATACACTTTTTGGGCTGGTGTTTACATTAGTTAAATGTATGTGTAACATTAATTTATACTTGATGTTCAAGCCAGCAATGATGTCACAATCTGTTTTCTGTTTTATTTTGTTTGTAAATGTATTACTAACATAGTTTGTAAGTATATTGTTACTAACACTGAGTCTTGTTGCTCAAAATAAATATATTATTATTATTAAAAACACATTATATGGGTTTAACATGCTGTTAGTATCTCGTACTTAAGGATGTGTGGTCCTGACAAATGTATGTCAGCCAGCCAGCAACTTTACTCGCTGATGGGAATCCAGGCAAGGAATGGTTCCACATTCACTGCGAGAGTATAATGCATTTGCAAGGTTATAACACACACGGGATGTGCTAAGTTAAGCAGGGTCGTCTTACGACCTGCATGGTCATGGATATATAGCACAATTTTGTAATTACCTGATCAAGGTCACGAAAATGGGACATACCTTATCCTTTTGCCCGGCAATTTGGCTACGATGTCAATTAGATTTTCAGTGCTAGCATTGTTCAATAAATTTAGCTGGACACCGCGTGTCACACTGATAGTTAACCATGCAGCTAGTAACATAAGGTGTTACTGGTCTTGAAAATGGCACTTACCTGTTGCTGGACCTGCCATTAGATTTTCAGTGTTAGCATCGTTCAATGACTCAGCTAAAGGATATCTCGTATCTCCACTGATAGCTTACCATCCAGCTAGTAACCAGTAGTAGTGTTACTGGGGTATCGCGTACCCACTGGAGGAAAAAGGCTTTAACGAGCTTACAACTCCCTTAGTGCTTCAATGAGCACTGTGGATATCGCGTATCCGGGGGTCATTTAAAGTCGGGCATCCAAGTTGTTGTCAGGAATACACTTTTCCTGCTTCATCTCTGATGTCTTCTGATAAAAAATGTCCTTCCAATTTACGTCCCGGTAGCGAGCGTTATTTGTAAATGATCGGATTTCTGTTTCGGGTTTACGATTTTCACTAAAGATGCACTTAGTACACTTCCTGTCACTCGACATTTTGTTATTTTGGTAAAATGTAATGTAAACTTAGTTTTAAATGAATAATTTGACGAGAAAGATTTTTTCTTGCGGTGTCGATAAAGCGCGGAAAAGAAAAGTGACAGTTCGCGACTTGACATTCAGCCTTGACATTCAGACAGCATACGAATGTTGCAATTCTTAAAAAATATTCTTTTTTTAATGGGGAAGGCTGGTCAAAGCTGTCAGAGTCAGGATGGCTGGACCAAGAGAGATTTTGGAAGTTTGACCAATACCAAGTGTTAGTACCTGTTTTGTACTATTTGGTACCAGACATCAAATAATGTGTACCTCGCTAAAGAGGGAATAGTATTACAAGGAAAGTGGCCAGCCATTCTGACGTCAGAATGGCTGGACCAAGCCGGTTTCACCTAGTTGTAGGCGTTATAACTAGTTCATCTTTTCGTTAATATATAGTACCTCATTTGTACCTCAACATATGTTTTTCTTAGATTTTTTCGATAAGCCAAAAAAAAGTTACATCTAGAAGAAATTTTGCATGTAATCTGGAGGGCTCAGGCGCAAAATGTCGATTTTGCAAAATGTCTACTGGTAGTAAAATGTCTCTTTCTCATAATGTCGCTTTTTAAAAGCTTTTATTTATTTTCACCTGTCCTTTTCTTTTGATGTTGTAGCGGCACTACAATAAAATACTTCGCTACATGGAAGAAAAAGTACTACAGCGCCATCTATGACACAGATGATGAACTAACCGCGAAACACGTCAGAATCCTACATCGCGCAAACAACTTTATCCGCGACTTGAGACTATATACGAGAACCCGACAACAACTGTCGGGCAGTGGCCCACCAGACATAACACCCGTCTGGTCGGAGGATCCTCCCTTTTCTACGGGGGATGAAGAGCTTTACACCCTGCTCTTCGTACCCCCAAATTGGTGACCCCGAAATGGACGTCAGCGCAGCCTTCGAGCAACGAGACGTCATCATCATCAACAACAAGATCACTTCCTCAAGCTTTCGAGCAGCGAGACATAGCCAGCTAGCTTCAAACGGGTATTCCTGACCACCAGCATGCAGCGGACGCGCATACCTGGTCAGCACCCTCAACCTTGCGACCTTGGCACTGCACCTACGGCCGGTCGAGTGCTGATCCTCCCGGTCAGCGCCAGCAGTCAGCCACATCGCAGCGCCACTCTCTACGGCGCCACTCTACGGCGCTACTCTACGGCGCTACTCTACGGCGCTACTCTACGGCGCCACTCTACGGCGCTACTCTACGGCGCCACTCTACGGTGCTACTCTACGGCGCACCTCTACGGCGCACCTCTACGGCACCTCACCATGGCACATCTGTCTACAATCGACTCTGGTCTCCGAGGGGGAGTGATGTAGCGGATACTTCGCTACATGGAACAAAAAGTACTACAGCGCCATCTATGACACAGATGATGAACTAACCGCGAAACACGTCAGAATCCTACATCGCGCAAACAACTTTATCCGCGACTTGAGACTATATACGAGAACCCGACAACAACTGTCGGGCAGTGGCCCACCAGACATAACATCCGTCTGGTCGTAGGATCCTCCCTTTTCTACGGGGGATGAAGAGCTTTACACCCTGCTCTTCGTACCCCCAAAATGTCTTTTTTTTTTTTTTTGATGTTTGTTTCTTTGTCTGTCTGTAATCAAATCTTGCAAGCTAAATTTGATCCACTTCTCGGTTACCGATTGAGCTGAAATTTGGGAATTAATTAATAAATAAACATTATATAATTTTGTATTAATTTGGGGTTTCTGAAGAGAAAAAGTTTTCTAAATAAAACCAAATGAAGTTTAATTATGGGTTCAGATTTTTATTACGCCAGTAACCTTATTTCATAGTCAATGTGAATTAGATTGACATAAATGGGTTAAACTTTACATTGCAGGGCAACGATTTAAAGGCCGAGGAAGGGGTGGGGGAAGGGGTTGGAGGAGGGACTACACCTCTGTGTCACCCTCACCCCGCGGAGCCCCATGGTTATGGAGATATCCATGGTCAAAGTTATGAGGCTAGAATAGCGCTATTTAGTTATTAGAATGAAAAGAGGTAAAAATTTAGTCCCGTTTGGCAGGAGAACGGAGGGGGCAGGTGCCCCTGTGCCTTAGCACCAGTTCCATGTGAAGGCAATTTATTTTAAAACGTTTATTAGAAACTGCTCCATTACGTAATATTTCCATTTCCAAAGGTTTTACGGAATCGCAGAAAAATGATGAACGTTAAGATGACTAGATCACGCCAGGTTTTGCGAATATCATGTGAATACGATATAATAATAATAAAACAAACAACACATTGCCAATAAACTGGATTGTCCTTTCATCTGGTATTTAAGTCAGCTACATGCTCCCGTAAATATTGTTAATGGTGTCGATTCTGTTGTGTACAAACTAAACTTAATTTAGGACATTGCTATCTTTTTCTCTCTAATAAAACGAGAAAGGGACGGACGTAATTTAAAGCTGTCAAGTTTAGTTGGAGCTAATATTTCCATACAAATGATGGGTGCTCGTAAAAACATGTCGACACGGTGAAGCGCAAGGCATAAACTAGTTTGACATCTCTAACTTAGTTCATAGCTATAGCCGTCCTTTTCTCGCACTAGCTTTTAGTAAAAGATCGCAATAGCCTAAATTAAGTTTCGTTTGTGCACAACAGAATCGACACCAGTGTCTACTAACATAGTTGTTAAGTTTTTATGTTACTAACATCTTTGTATTTAACTTATAATTATGGAATTTTATTCAGAAATAAAGATATTATTATCTCCTTTATTCATTTTATCTACTTACTTTACATATTTTTAAATGAATCTTTAAAAAATATATATTAAATAAAATGTGCATATCTGCTTAATAATAATAGTAATATCTGCTTTCTGAATCAAGCCCTTGATCCAGCTGCCAAGCGAGAGCCTCCTAAGATGTTGGTCGAGGCTCTTGGCTATTAAGCCTTTGGCCGACACGACTATCATTATTATAACATTATAAAATATTCTACAAAGAAAGTGGTCCCGCTATTTTGATATCAAAATAACCGGACCACTATTCGTTTGATGAAAACACATGGCGTGCAAGTAGCGTGACAAGCATAAACCATGCATGCAGCAGGCATGCAAACAAGCATACACCATACATGCAGCATGCAAGCAAATATGCAGCATGCCAGCAAGCATGCAGCAACGACAAACAAGGATGCAACATGCAGCAGGCATGGTTTCTGTCACGGCTCCGGCGGTCCCATGCGAGCTTATCGTCGCAGATGTGGTTCACGCTCACCAGTGGCGAGTGTTAGAACCACCTGCTCCTCAACTCGCGGGCCACCTCACCCCTCCGCGCCTACGCGATATTAAATAACACTCTAGGTGTACGGGCAGCAGCTCCGCACACTGAGAGGTTGTATGTAGATGGACGAATCACACGGGATGTGTACAGGGAATAAAATCACTGTTTTGTGTCCGTAAATGATTGACAGTTTATTATGTAAAACATTAAAATATATAATACAAAAAATAGGTGACTTGTGGCGGGCGTAATAGCCTAGTCAGCGAATGTAAATAAATCGGTGAACTTAGCAACTGCTAGTTCAGGTAAAAACTAAAACAATAAATATTGTGGCGACGCTCGTACACTAGGAGTAGGGCAGACAAGACTACGTCGAGTCGGTTTTGCACCGATTTTACGACATCAAAATCTGAAGATATTGAAGAGATCGCCAGAAGTGAGATAAACAGTTCTTCAGCGTCTTCGTCAAAATCGAAGAAAAAAAATATATAAAACTGGCTATTTTTTTTTGTCTAAGTTACTAACGCAACATTTTGCGAAAGAGATATTCTGCGAAAGCGACATTATGAAAAAGAGACATTTTACTACCAGTAGACATTTTGCAAAAGCGACATTTTGCGCCTGAGCCCTCCAGATTACATGCAAAATTTCTTCTAGATGTAACTTTTTTTTGGCTAATCGAAAAAATCTAAGAAAAACATATGTTGAGGTACAAATGAGGTACTATATATTAACGAAAAGATGAACTAGTTATAACGCCTACAACTAGGTGAAACCGGCTTGGTCCAGCCATTCTGACGTCAGAATGGCTGGCCACTTTCCTTGTAATACTATTCCCTCTTTAGCGAGGTACACATTATTTGATGTCTGGTACCAAATAGTACAAAACAGGTACTAACACTTGGTATTGGTCAAACTTCCAAAATCTCTCTTGGTCCAGCCATCCTGACTCTCACGTCAAAGCTGATTGTAGATGGCGTGTCCATCGCTTAGACCCAATCTGACCAATGGGATCAAACTATTTTGAAATATAAAATGACATTGACAGATTTTCAACCAATGACTATGTTAGGTTCATGCGGTGCTAGCGCCATTAGTTCCACAAGTTGCCCACCCCATTCTCTAAAAATCGCGGTGAAAGTAACGTAGATTAGAAATACTACCAAGTTATAATCATTATTTTTCAGATTGCCACGAAGTAAAATTATAGTTTTGTGGCCCAACTTTGCCTAGTGATTATAGACTGTTATATTTCGAATATGAAACAGTAATTGTAGGTCTAAGTACACTGCCAATGACCATTAATATAAGCTTTATCCCCAACCTAACAAGGGTGAAAATAGATTTTTTCGAAATATACCTATCAATGTTACTATAAAACTACGGCAAAGTTGCAGCATTTTACGGTACCTACTCATCATAATGAAAAAAAAATACTGCTTTGTATCACACTCACCGTCGGGTTTATACCATCTGGGTTCGAGAGGCAGGTGTCAAACTCTAACACTCCTGTAATCTTGACTCCCTGTCCGTGTAGGTATATACCTGCATAGCTTCCCACATTACCGAAGCCCTGGATTATTGCCGTCTTACCCTGAAGAATGATATTATTTCATGTTAATGAACGGCAGACCAAGTAGCAGCAGCAGTCCAAGACGCTTGGTCGGTCATAATCTGAGATAGGGACTGATGCGAGAAGAAGTTCAATGAAGAAGAATCACTACGTAGGTAGATATTATAAAACAAAGTCGCCCGCCGCCTCTGTCCTATGTACGATTAGATCTTTAAAACTACGCTACGGATTTTGATGCGGGTTTTTTAAAATATATTATTATACAGGGTGTAAAAGACCTCATCACGAAGCCGTTAAGGTGAATGCTTCGACCAGCCCGCGAAATTCAAATTTTCTTACAACCCTAATTATATTTTGGCGGTCGGGATTTTAGTTAAAAAAATATTTATTTATTACAATATTAGTTTAATATAAAAATACAGGATATTAAGCCGGTGGCTGATGCAAGACTGAATACAATGCAAAGAAAAATAATTCTATTGAATTTCCGATAAATGCAGAGTTGCAATACGGTGCATGTTGACGGTGGCTGCAAGCTCAGCGTAAACGCGTGTTACGATGAGTTAACTCCTCCCTCCATAAGATAGAAGCAACTCTTGCTTCTGGCGGCGTCCGCGCTGCCCTTGGTGTCTTCCGGGGTGTTCTTAGTTTTCCATTGATACAGCTTCCAAGATGCTGCAGCGACCAGTAGGATATACAGGATGATTGTACTCCAGCTAGGTGTGGCTGCTATAATTGTCCAATTATCTTCTTCTGGCATGGATATGTCGCCTGCCCTATTGATCAGTTCATGGATGCTGTCTAGTGAGATGTCTTCTAATTGGAGTTCGTATTGTATTGATTGTTCAGGGACTTGATGCTGCTCAGGTAACGGTATGACCTCGTTGATGACGACCGTATCAGTGTGTGATCGCAGTGTCTTGTTCATGATGTTTATCTGGCAGTCTTCTGTTAGTGTAACGAGATGAATTCCAGATAGCTTCTTGTAGTCTGTCTTGGTGTTGCATTGTGTTTTGGTGACTTCGTCTTCTCTGAGTACTAGTAGCCAGGTGTTGTCTCCGATCTTCTGAACTTTTCCTCTTCTTAAGTTCATCTTAGCGTGAGTGCAGTTAGCTGAGCGATGCTGAATGAGTGATATTATGCAGTCATCTGTGTCTTCGATTCTTCTGGTGTCGAGGAGCTTGCAGAGCTGGGTGCTGTCGGTCAGTGGCTGGCAGTCTTCTTCCAGGTAAGCGTACTCATCATTACCAAGTGCTAGGTATTTGGATTTAGGGATGATAGTAAGGTTATTTTTATTAGGGACTGAATAAAGGTGAATAAGGTCATATGTTTTTGGGGTAATTGAGGGGATTTCGAGAATAAAATTAACCGAGTGTTCTGTGCTGTAAGCTTTGACTTTAATTGACTTCTCTATCCTGTAGATGTTACTAATACTAATACTAGCTACTGGTTTAAACAAAAACATATTTTCTAAGTTTCTCAGCTCTTCTATTAGATTCTGAGGGCTTATAATACTAGGATGCATGGTGCCCATCTGAGCAAAAGTCATAGCATCTTCTAATAACATTAACCTATCTAAAATTATCTGTAAACTAAAATCTATCTGTACGTAAATATCTAAGAAATGTAAGTGGTTAGATAAGTCGTTGGAGTTATTAGTAATATTTTGTAATAAACTAGCCAAATGTTTCTGATTATTGTTTAATTTTGTTAATTGTTTACTGAACTCATCTATTGTGTTATGTGCTAATACTAAGGATTTTCTTTGTGAATCCTGAACGTTTTTAACTCTGTTTTTAATATTTAAAATTTCTTCTTCGAATTTAGCTGCATCTTCGTGGTCAAGATTACCAGTGATAGACTTAACGACAGTACCTAATCCATCTATAAGACCTCGTCGCTTTCTAACTTGCGGCGTTAAAAACTTAATCTTCTTACCTATAATACTAAGGCTATATTCTATTTGATTCCTATAGGTTTTATGTAACTCTCCAGATGCTGTATTCTCAGCGTTTTTCGTGCTTGTATATAGAGCCATTAATTGGATAGATGTAAAGTGCAGATTGGTAATGTTGTAAACGCAAGCAAGGCTAAAGTAGTTGTCTTGTTTAAGGAGTTGGCCTTGTTTTAGTAGGAGGATCCCATTGTTATTATCTACCTGGGTAATGGTTACGGTTGCTGTTGTGTTGAGCACGACGGCTCCTGCGACGAAGGTCCTGCAACAAGATGAGGCCTCCGTAGTAGCTTGAAGTGAACCCTAATAGACTTAGAATTTGGATGGTTACCTATTATTTCGGCCACGTTATTTGGGTGAAGGTGTATAATCTTATATGGTCCTTTGAAGACTGGCTTCGTTTTGTCACTGCGTGCTGACTTTGCTACCTGTTTATAGACGGTTTCACCTACCTTGAATTTTATTTCTTCTGCTTCTTGGTTACGTTTAGCAATCACCTGTTCCTTGTTTTTGGACATGTGTGCAGCGATGCACTCTTGAACGGCCTCTGCGTTTGCGCGATGCTTAATAACATAGTCCTGATAGAATTCTTTTGGGTAGTATAGCTCTAGTGGGTTTCTGGCTGCTGTGTGTCCGAATAATAACTCATGAGGTGTATAATTTGTTGCCGAATGAATAGCGTTGTTGTATGCTATTATAGAGTACTTCATGATTAGCTGTATAGGGTCATCTTTGTTGGTCATTCTTTGTATCCTAATCATTTCAGCTAGGGTAGAGTGCAAACGTTCAATAGGGGAGTTAGAATTAGGATTGTAGGGCGTTGTAAAGTGTATGTGAATGTTATGTAGTGCGCATATTTCTTTAATAACATCGTTGTCGAATTTGGTGTCCGAATCTGTGGTTATTTTATCCGGTAAACCTAACACTGAGAAAACGTTAAGTAATGCTTCGGCTATATGGACACTGCTGCATGCTGTTAGTTGGACTGCCTGGGCGTATTTAGAGAAATTATCAATGACTGTAAGGAACGTTCCGCCTCCGGTTGAATATAGGTCCATAAATATGTGTTCCATCGGTTTGCGAGGTGTATCGGTTATCGCTAAAGGTGGTTTAAGAGGGTTGCGCTCGTATTTAGATTTTAAACAAGTGTCGCATTGATTAACGAAGCTTTGAATGGTAAGGAGCATGTTTGGCCAATGATAATTTCTGTGCAACTGCTTATACGTCTCCTGAATACCTCGGTGAACAGTCTTCCCTTCGTGATATTTCTTAATCAACTCTTGTTGTTCAGGTTTGTTTTCTACTAGAGTTACTCGTGTTGTGCATTTAAGTAGCTTAGGGCCTCTGTCGTTAAATATTGTTGTGTAAACTCTAGAAAAGGCACGATATAGTTCTTCATTATGAAAGTAACAATGAAATACACGGTCAGCGATGGTGTGTTCTTTAAGGAATCTAATTATCTCAGGCTCTGTATTATTTACTGGGATAAAGACATCTTTTATAACTACTTTAGAGTTAGTGGATCTGTTATCTACTCTATACGTAGATCCGGGCGTTGACCTAACGTGGAACTGTTTCAACTGCCTGTCAATAGCGTCTGTAATTATGGGTATGCCTCTAGTTTCATTGTCAGGCTGTGTATGTCTCGTAGACACTAATTCAGATTCGGCTGACACTATACTCATACTATCTGTACCTATGTGGGATTCGGGAATGCTTGGGTTTTGTGATTGTATATTTTCATTGGGTGCTACTGTGTCTATTTGATTTTCGGCTTCCCTACGTGCATTTTCGAATATTCTATTAATTATCTCATCATCTTCGTTATCGTCTAAATTAACAGCTAGGGAGTCCATACTGCCATGAAAGATTTTAACACGTGATAGAGCATCTGCGTTAGTATTTTGACGACCCTTCTTGTATACAACCTTATAATCATATTCTGAGAGTTTTAAACGCCATCTAGTCAATTTAGAGTTAGGATCTTTTAATGACATTAGCCAGGTGAGAGGCCTGTGGTCTGTGTAGATGATAAACTTTCTACCGTAAAGATATGGCCTGAAGTATTTAATTGCCCATACTATGGCGAGTAGCTCCTTTTCTATTGTAGAGTAACGAGATTCGGTATCTGATAGTGTCCGGGATGCAAATGCCACTGGTTTGTCGGATCCTACTATTCCTTGGGATAGTACCGCGCCTAGTGCTACATCTGAAGCATCAGTGGTGAGGATGAAGGGCTCATCAAAATTGGGGTACTGTAGTAATGGGGCGTTAGTTAAAATTTGTTTGCACTTATTGAAAGCTTCTAAGAAATCCGGGGAGTGTATGACTCTACTGTTTTTCTTAAGGCAAAGGGTCATTGGTTTCGTAAGTCTAGCGAAATCTTTTATGAATTTTCTGTAATATCCGACTAAACCTAGGAAGGCTTTTATTTCCTTCTGAGACTTAGGTAGGGGGAAGTTTAGTACGGCTTTTATCTTATCTTTGTTTGGTTTCAAGCCTTCATCTGTTAGTTCGTGTCCTAAGAAGTTAACCTGTTTTTGTAGGAACTGTGACTTATCTAACTGGATCTTTAGGTTATGTGTTTTGAATCGATCGAATACTTGCTTTAATTTTTCCATGTGTTGCTGCAATGACGTAGATATTATTATTACGTCATCTAAATAGGTGTAAACATTATCTATGCCTCTTAATATATGATCCATAAGTCTTTGAAATGTACTTGGTGCATTTTTGAGTCCGAAGGGCATTCTAAGGAACTCATAGTGACCTCGTTCAGTGGTGAATGCGGTTTTTTCAATATCGTTAGGGTGCATTTCCACTTGGTGATAACCGCTAGCAAGGTCTAGGGTTGTGAAGTATTGTGCTCGGCCTAATCTATCTAGTATGTCATGTATGTTTGGTAAGGGGTATTTATCTTCAATGATACGATCGTTGAGTCGTCTGTAATCGATTACAAGTCTCCATTTGACGTTGCCTGCGGAATCGGGCTTTTTGGGTACGATATGCACGGGACATGACCAAGGAGATATGCTCTCTCGCACGATACCTTGCTGAAGGAGCTTATCTACTTGTTTACGAATTTCTTCGCGTTGTTGAGGAGCTTGTCTGTAACTACGTACGAAAACTGGTGTATTATCGCTTAGTCTGAGCTCGTGTTTAACAGCGTGTGTAAAAGTGAGTGGTATATCTTCTGCATAGAACAAGTCTCTATACTGATAGCATAACCGGGTTATTTCGCGCCTTTCTTCTTCGTTTAAATGATCTGTACGGATTTTCTGAAGGTTTTCATTTAAAATTTGGTCAATGTTAGTTTTAACCTGTATGGTATTAATATCGTGATTATCATATTTGTTGACGTTGTGAAATTTCTCTAATTCGATTGATGGGTTAAACGGGATACACTTCTTTTGATCGCTATGGTTAATTACCGATGTTTTAAACGAACCGTTTGTAACGTTGACTATAGCTGCTGGGGACATTAAACCATCTGACCAGATTAAATCATCGTGAAGGTATTGTCCATCTAAATAGTTGGTTTTTACTTTGACTATCTTTTCACATCTAGGTTCTATACTTATCTTTTGAGGGGGGGAACTAAAATGTATCGGTATTTCCGCTGTAGATGTTCGTAAAACATTATTATTTAAATCAATGTTACTCTTTAGTTTTTGCAGAAGGTCAATTCCGATAAGACCTTTATATTTAGGGTCGAAGTCGAATATTAAAAACTTATGTGTTATGTCGCTATTAAACGCGGGAGGTAAAGGTAGGTAAACTACCTTGTCGTGTACTGATGAACTGTGTGCCGTATTAATCTGAAAAGGTTCTGTTTCTACGCAGTACTCAAATATAGTGCCTGCAACTACGTCAGTTGCTATAGTTGAATGACTGGCCCCTGTATCTAATAGAAACTTACCGTTGAACTCTGGTAGTATTATGTACGGTAAATATTTCTTGGTCTGGAAATTTATTGAAACTAGGTCTGGCTGTCTCGGTTGGTGTCCAAAGTAAAATCCTGGTCACTACCTACCTCTTGTTCGTTCATGGTTGCATTCGGCTCGACCGATATGCTGTTACCGTCTTCTATGACGTTGTTATAGAGCCCCATATCACTGGGTCCTGGTTGATCTTGAGCGGCCATCTGAATCGGTATGTAGAACAACTGCTGAGCGAACTGTGGGTTTTCTGGCTTACCTGCCGTACGCATTGTGACGTCCGATGATACTGGTGTGGGGACCGGTGGTCTTGGAATGTTAGGTTGATTCCTAAAGTTATTTGAACCATTTGGTCTAGAGTTACCTGACGCTGGTTTGGCCTTCCAGGGCAATGCGGATTGTACCCATTGTTGACGCTGTTCGGGGGTCATATTATTTTGTTGAGGTACAAAGTTTTGTGGTGGAATAACAAAGCCAGGTACAAATGGGTTTACTGTATTACGGACAGGATTATTATTGCCTGGTTGTTTAGATAACTCCTTTGGCTTTGCTTGTGACGTTGAAGGATTATTATTAATGTAATTAGCTCTATTATATGAAAGCCTAGCCTCTTCTTGTCTAGCCGCTATGATAGCTGCTTCAAAGGTGTCCGGTTTAGCGATTCGAACGCCCAACGAGACGTGGAAGTCTAACTGGTTTATATACTGTTCAATAACCATCTTTTCGTAATAAGATTTATTACCATGTTCTCCTACGGAATACAGAGTATCCAACAGCTCACGGAGGCGTTTGCCGAAGCTTTCAGCGTCTTCTGCCTTAGACTTACGCACTCGTGTTAGCTCCTGCATTACTTGTATTTCGTTTCGTGGTTCGCCAAGGCGCCTAGTTAATGCATTCTTAATTGATAGCCATGAGTCTAAGTAGCCTTCATACGCTATTGCGTCTACGGCTGGACCACTGAGCCTACTTTTAATTAAGCAAATGAATGCTGGGTGCGAGCGATCTGCTTCAGAAGTTAACTGTAGTAAGTTTTCTACTTCCCTAATATAATAATTAAGTAACTTAGGATTGCCATCATATCTTGGCATTAAATCTGCGATTAGTTTGTACGGTTTATAGTTAGCATCATAATCCCTGAGCGACATTGTTTTTCTGTAGCTTGCCTGCCTAGTGGCGCTCGACGTAAAACAATAGAGGTGTCAAATTAAACACTTGGAATTTACTCGTGGGATACTTAACGCTACTTATTATAACTTTATGGTTGCCTACTGCGATTTTAGCTTATAGACAGACACACATAGATTAATGTAAAATACACAAATTAGAATAAGGCAGGAAATCGAGCAAGGAAACTTGGTAAATAAGAGCACTTACCAAAGCAGCCACTGCATCTCCTGTCGAGTCGAGTCTCGGCCAACGCAGCTTTCTCCAATTCTCCGGAGCTCTATCCCGATGACCGTAGAGGTGTCCGACCGCGCGATAAGTTCTTTGTAGTTCGCGAAAGAACGATTTGAGAACCGTCGCTCATAAGATGAAGAGTTGGATTCGATCTTAGAACGTCGCGATCCTACCGGCTGCGCCAATTATATTTTGGCGGTCGGGATTTTAGTTAAAAAAATATTTATTTATTACAATATTAGTTTAATATAAAAATACAGGATATTAAGCCGGTGGCTGATGCAAGACTGAATACAATGCAAAGAAAAATAATTCTATTGAATTTCCGATAAATGCAGAGTTGCAATACGGTGCATGTTGACGGTGGCTGCAAGCTCAGCGTAAACGCGTGTTACGATGAGTTAACTCCCTCCAAGTTCATAAAGGTCGAGAAACGATTTTTTCAAGGTCAAAGTCATTGCTAGACCTTTATGAACGAGGGTTGTATTGATGGTTTTGATGATTATAATTCTGTAACTACATACGTCTTACAATCGCGTCCAATATTTTAATCAACATACAACCTAGCACTGGCCTGCAATTTGCCAAAAACGTAAGAAAATTTGAATTTCGCGGGCTACCCTGGAGCATCAGCCTTAACTAAGCATTGTTTTATGCAAAAATTATTGCAAATCATGTTTTGTGTTCGAACTCAATGTAACGCACTCAAAACATTGTGCTGATGGATGGATTGAATAGTACGGGGGTCGCGGAAGTGTTTAAAGTAAAAATCTTACATCAAAAACTTTTATTTAAAAAAAAAACTAGTCAAAAACTTGGAACTTTGATGAAAGGGTCCCAGGTATGGTGTAGAAAAAAAATTGATCGAAATGACGAGGAGAACAAGTGCCTTTCGACTTCGTTAAGAGAAGAGGTGTTTTACACCTTAAAGAGAGTGATTCAAGAGGAAGGTTTTAGTATATAATTTGCGGGCGGGCAAAGCCGCGGGCATCAGCTAGTTTAATTATAAGTAACTATCACCTGAAAGCCAGTTGACAAACCAATCAGGTTCATGAAGTGGGCATCGTGTATGTAGTAGTCGATGGTCATGAAGACGCCGCGGCCGGTCGCCTCCACCCGGCCGTGTATGCCGCCGCCGTTGATCGGCTTACCGGTCACACAAGCGGCCGCGTTCAAGTCCTGATAGCCTGCAAGATATGCACCGTATGAAAAATAACAGCCGCAAGGGTCGTCCTTCAAGGTTAAGCAAAGCTTGCCGAGGTCAATTCGTAGATAGGTGAATAACCTTTACATGCAGATTTCTCTCCATGTTTCAAAGCATGCTAAGTTGTTGGTCCCGGCTATCATTTATAGATATTTGATGGTCTCGTTACGGGCAGTCGTTCGTCCGGTTAGACTGGAAGCCAACCCCAACAAAGAAAAGGGTACTTAGACAGATGTGTACAGCTCATTATCATCATCATCATCATAATCCACAGCCAGATTTCACCACTAGCCTAGGCCTCTAGTTGCTTGGGTAATCTCCACATTCCTTTTTTTTTAGAAATGCCTACTTGATTGATGTGAGGTTTGCCTCACCACATCACATGTTTTTTAGTGGGTGCCGCCATAAGCCACACCCACTCCACATCGTCGGCAAGACTGTTCTTACCAAGGGTTTTGATGTAGGTGTCCACAATCCATGACATTTCCCTGCCAGAAGTATTGACGTCAGGAGCCGGTACATCGATACCAGCACCTGAAACAAGAATATGTTTTAAGTAAAAACCGTTAGGGTCTAAGAAACAAATAATTTGGAGACGGCGTAGCGTAGCGCCATAACTATTCGTATTGCATTGCTTACCAATATAGTTTTTCTTAGCAAGTTCCAATGTGTATCGTCTGGTAATACGCTGGAGTTCTGCCACCGTGTATTTCTTGGGATTTATGGCTACACCTAGAAGATGTGAAGAAGTTTATAATAATTCCAATATTCATATTCACACCTCGATTTCTCGAAGGAGTAGGCATATTTTAGAAGTCCCATGTAGAATAGATAGCAATAAGTTTGCCAGTTTGGGACTGGGAAGCGAAATAAACTCAGTCACAGGCACTCGCAGGTAGGCACAGAAATACTCTACTTACCTCCTTTAGAGCCTCCGAAAGGAATGTTGGAGCAGGCACACTTGAACGTCATCAGGGAAGCCAAAGCTTTCACCTCCTCCAGGTCTACCGCATCCGAAAATCTTATACCTGGTCAAATTTAATTATTTTATGAAAGGTAGCAGCTGACAGTACATAAACATAAAATTCTCGCCGTTCTCCTTCCCACAATGTACGCTACCCATATCAGTGGGTCCCGAATAACATGCAATCTCGCGATTCTCCTTTCTATCAACAAATACCTACACGTTTATAAACATTCCTAACCGCCTAACCTAACTGTGAATGGCAGCCATCTTGTTTTTTTAATCGGCTGATCTAGGGTATGTTCAATGAAATGTTAAAGACGTGCAAATGATCTTACTGCAAGGGTAAACGCTGGCGGGGTAGGCAGTGGTACCCAGGCACCCAGATTTTACCATTGGTGTTTCAACCACAAGTAGTAGAGGGCGCCACTTTGCCGTTAGAAATAAAACAAATGCTCGGGGCATTGAGCAAAACTAAATTGAAAGGGAAAACAAAATAACACCGCTTTGCTTCTGAGAAACGAAAAATGTTGAAGTGGGTTAATAGTGGTTTATTGAAGTGGTTGGTACCTCCTTTGCAAGGCAGACGATGGACGCTGTGTTGTACACGGTACGCTTGGACGATGTCGTAACTACCATCTTTGCGCTGCAGGGGAAACTCCATCTGAATACAGCTGTTGCACGAACCCATAACCTGAAACATCCTCATTTGATTATGTAACCACGTGTCACTATGTTTGTTCCCCCGCTAATCTCCGGGACTACCTACCAAACCGATTTTAATTAAATTTTGTGAATGCGTATGGTTGGTTCTACGGATCAACTCCGTATGTCCAGAGAGGTTTTAGTGCTGCTTTGTAGATGAGTAGGTACTTTATTTTCTAGTGAAACGTGTGATGTTGTTCCTAAGATGTTAGGCTCGTAAAAAATAAAATCTAAGACATTTTAAATTAGGCTTGCGCGGAAAGATCGAAATCCTTGTCTATATTTGAGCGAGCCGGGAACAACGCAACGCATTGATAAAACTTTCTAGAATCCAGAGTATTCTAGAAAGTTTTTTACCTACCTACCACAAAAAATTATCCTATGTTTTCGGTAAACACGATGGTCGCGCCGCAAAACGTTAATTGCATATTATTGTTTACAAAAATTTCTTTGTCGGTTCACATAAAGGTACTCCACTTGCATCGCGTCATGTCTTATTTCTGTAACTTCATCGAGTTGTCAATTTTAAACTTTCTAACCCGAAACCTCAGATTAAGTAAAAAACTGACAAGCTTTCCCAATTAACCTTGGACCTAATGCGTTAGCGACAAGGTTGAAAGTCTATTAACGTTTTGAACGTCACTTTACGTGACTAGCATAGCAAGCGCGTGCCCTGTATCAGGGCTATTGCACTCCGTGTGTAGGCATGAGATAATTACCTACGGCTTCGCGCATATTGAATATGCAAGCTCTTTAGGGCTGTCGCGCTCCAGCCGTACGTACGTATGCCGCGTTAAATTTTCGTGCTCATTTGACTGGTCGCTTGCATCGCGTACCTACTCGTACTTCGTGTTTGTTAACTGACTGATTAGATCATTAATCATTATTAGTGTAAATGACAAGCCGGATAAACTGTTGCGTGTATGTTTAAATACATAATAATACTAATACTCTAATATTCTGGTCAGTTTAATAAAAAATATTAATTTCATCATGTCCATGCTTCCCATCAGATTTTATTTTAAAACTATTTGTTAGATTTCGCATATAGGCTGCTATTAAATTTAATAAGTAATCGTTATTTTAGAGAAGGCGAGAAATATTATGTGACATTGTAATAGAGTAAAACAATTGTAATTAAATAAGTTTTAGTTAACATTTAAGTAAGTATCTAATATTACATTAAAATACAAAAATGTTGGTAGTATTTTATTTTAAGTACCTACTTGAGGCAACCCTTCCGACACAGAATAGATAATAGTACTAGCGTACAGAAGTTGTACTCCTTTGATCTTGAAGACAGCCGACATTATAAATACCTAAACTGGGCCCGCTCGATCTAAATTGTGCCTTGACGCCACGCGTTAGCGTATTTTATTCGGCGTCTCACTGCTTAATGGTCAGTCTGTAGGGTTGCCTCAAGTACTCAAAATAAAATACTACCAACATTTTTGTATTTTAATGTATTATTATTTAAATGTTAAGTAATTAAAACTTTTATAATTACAATTGTTTTACTCTATTATAATGACTCATATATATCTTGCCTTCTCTAAAATTACGATTAGGTACCTACTTATTAAATGTAATAGCAGCATAAATGCGAAATCTAACAAATAGGTAATTTTAAAATAAACTCTGATGGGAAGCATGGACATGGAGCAGTGAAATTTATATAATAAAGACAATTTTTTTCTACATTTATTAACTGCAACAGTTTATCCGGTTTGTCATTTTCACTAGTAATGATTAATAATCAATACATCAGTCAGTTAACAAACACGAAGTAGGAATAGGTAGGTACGCGACGCAAGGTCAAAAAAGCGCGAAAAATTAACGCGGCATACGTACGCAGTTACGCACGGCTGGAGCGCGACAGCCATATAGAGCTTGCATATTCAATATGCGCGAAGCGGTAGGTAATTATCTCATGCCTACACACGGAGTGCAATAGCTCTGCTTCCGATTGACCATTAAGCAGTGAGACGCCGAATAAAATACGCTAACGCGTAACGTCAAGGCACAATTTAGATCGAGCGCGCCCAGTTTAGGTATTTAAAATGTCGGCTTTCTTCAAGATCAAAGGAGTGCAACTTCTGTACGCTAGTACTATTATCTATTCTGTGCCTGTATGCTGTATGCCAATCGACACAAATAATATATGGCAAAATGGTAGGAAACCAATGTGTAATTCAGCCTTGGCGTGGAGGGCATGCGCGTTCGTTTATGCTTCTTATATCATCGCGAGTTCGTATTTTCGAAGATTGGCGATTACCTATTGTCGAAGCGCATACTTTTTTAAGGAGATCTGTAGGTACTTGTCTATGGCACACCTAGTATGGAAGATCATATGAAAATTTAATACGAAAGACGTTATTGTATAAAACCTATTACGAAAGAAAATACTTGGACGTAAGACTAGGCAATATGGTCGAAAGACTATATGCCTAGGTAGGTACCCTACGGGGTAAAAAAAAAAAGTATGGGAGATCTGTAGGTACTATCGGGGTCTTTTCCGCCTGACCACTTAATTTTTTTTCGCTTAAATCATGCGGAGGTGCCGAGCCACGCCCCCTTAAAGTTTGGGCCTATTAGGAAAGCGTCAACTTTGGCGCACAAAATAACAATAACTCTCGTTTGGCGTGCGTCGTTAATGCGCTCGGCCGATTCGGTATCTTTTCATTCATTTTTTCTACACAAAGTCAACGGGGCGGAGCTAGAGAGCGTTTTTATGTTGCGAGTGCAAGCAAAAATGAGCTTAGAGGTGGTCAGGCGGGAGTGTCCTCGATAGTACTTGTCTATGGCACACCCAGTGTGGGGTCTTGTCCTAAAAAAGTAGTTGGAATCAAATAATTAAATCGATTGAAATCTTTGTTTAAAATTCGACGCGCTAAGTCCTTCCTCGAAAATTGGCCCATAACGCACTACGATTAGCAACATGCAATGTATTTCACACAAGTGTTTTTTTCATTTTCCCGCACGTGTGCGGTAATGAAAATTGCCACAGATAACTATACCTATACGCTGGACCTAACAATGATAAATAATAAATATCGCACGAATTACTGTTAATGGGGGCAACTCACGTCCCACTAAGATGCAGAGCGCGTAGCCAGTACGAATTTGTTGGAAATATACGGTACTTATTTGAATGAAATAAAAGTTTAGATGAAAACTTTATTTGGTTTCTATTGACGCTGACACATTTGACAGTTATATAAGTGAAGAAACAAAACAAAAAGAAAAATAAACTTACAAAGAACAAAAAGATCATTATAAAAAGTAAATACTCTTTTTATTCTAAAGCCTGCTTTACACTGGGGCAACGCTGTGCGAGATTTCAGCATGCTAATGCTACAGCAACAACTAACTTATTTTACGCCGAGGCAACATTTTGCCTAGATAATTTTCAAAGCATCGTGCTGTAAAATTTTATTGGAGTGTTTTGGTCTACCAACTTGATTGATCGAGGGGACAAGACACCGTAGAATATGGCTGATGAAGTAACTTTAGCAGCATGCCGCAAGGTGGTACCATGCCGCACGATTCTTGCCACAATGTGCAACATTTTAAGTTGTTGTAGCATGCGGCCTTGTGGAATGCCGCAATGCAGTGTTGCTCCGGCGTAAAGCAGCCTATAACCAGCTTCCCCACTAGAAGCCGCGCCGCTCGGCCTCGCGAGTCTATTCTGCTTTTTTGCAACGCGTCCACATTGAAGAGCCGCGCGGCCCGCCCACAGAACATATATACTCTTGCGATCGCCCGTCTTGCACAGATGCCACATACTATAGAGATATTAGCGGCAGTTTCTTTTGAGATGTAGGAAGAAGAGAACAGCTTTTAGCTTCAGCAGGAATATTAATAAGCACCGATGCGAGAATAAGAAATATGTACAACCACTACGACTACGACAGTCCCATATCACCCTGCGCTCCTGGTACAATTCAATTTAAAAAGTGTTTTCTCGTCCGTCCAATTCATTTTGGCGCGAATAAAAACAATTTGATGTAGTGGCGGACATTAGATATTATATTATCTGTGCTAGCGCACTGGCAGGCCTCGCGCGCCCTTCCCCACTAAACGTAGTGATTATATACTCTCTGGTCCCCACTACCCAGAGCCGCGCAGCTTCCTTTGAAGTAGACCGACAACGGTTGAGCGACGTCCCCACTTTAAGGCGCGAGGCTTTTTGAGCCGCGCGGCTCGGCCTCGTCGCGAGCCTATTGTGCTTTTTTGCAATGCGTCCACACTACAGAGCCGCGCGGCCCATTTTGCGCAGATGCCACAGACTATATAGAGATATTACCGGCAGTTTCTTTTGAGATGTACGAAGAAGAGAACGTGCTTTTAGCTTCAGCAGGTCTAGTACTAAACACCGCTGCGCAATTAAAATATTTGAAAAAAAATTATGAATGTTTTTTTTTATCTATAAAAAAACTACTCAACAGTCCCTTTAACACCCGGCGCTCCTGGTACAATTCAATCTAAAAAGTGTTTTCTCGTCCGTCCCAATTCATTGGCGTGAATAACAACAATTTGATGTAGTGGCAGTCACTAGCTTATCTGTGCTAGCGCACTGACAGGCCGCGCGGCCCGTCCCCACTACCTAGAGCCGTAGTAGACCGACAACCGTCGGGTTGCGCGAGGCCGTCCACGCGGCCCTCTTGGGTCGCGCGGCTCAGGCCTCGCACACGTCCACACTCACGAGGCTCGGCCGCGAGGCTCCGTCTCACAGAGCCGCACGGCTCTAGTGGGGACGCTGGGGTTGCGCGAGGCCGGCCGCGCGGCTTTGTTGGGCCGCGCGGCTCAGGCCTCGCACACGTCCACACTTACGAGGCTCGGCATCAAGGAGCCGAGCGACTAGTGGGGACGCCGCTTTAGAATTACACACACCGCCATCTAGTGCCACACTAAGCAAAGAGGCTTATGTAGTGGCCACCAGCTAGTTGATAAAAAGTAAATAAAAACGTCCATGACTCGGAAACAAAATACTTCAGACTCACTTTCAAAATTCCAGCCACCCGCGCGAGCCTCTTTTTCTCCGACATATGCGTGTGTTTCTTCAGGTAATCCGCGAGAGAAGGTTCGCACACTTTGACAGCATGGTGGTAGAAATACTCCACCATTCTGAAGAAAGACGGGTTTGGTTCGTCACCAACTTTGACCAGGTGGGCGGGTATTTCGTAGTGTCTTACGGTTATCCGTAAAGGAGTGACTGCTTTTAGAGCAGACTTGATTATTCTCGGTTGCATCTCGAAATGTCTCATGGACACCTTTAAAGGAGTGACCGCTTTTATAGCAGATTTGCTCATTCTGAACATGTTATTCAACGTAGGTATCATTTTATTAAAATCTTGTAAAACAAAATAATACACTCAAAAATGTTCAAAATTTCGATATAAATTGACACTGCACTGAAGCGTACGCTTGTGTTTTGTTTTTTCTTACTTCATTTAGGTTTTTTCTTGGCGATATTATTTAGGTCTTTATATTTGTGTAAAAAGGTTTATAGGTAATAGTACCTACATTTAGCCGAGTGCAAATAGACAAAAAATACTCAAAAGGTGGAACACACTTTATATAGTGGTCGGATTTTCATGGGACTTTTTTTATTGAGTTCCTAGAGGAGTGGAGAAGAAAGTTAAAAAAAAAAATTTCACGCTCCGCGACTTTTTTTTTTAAATTTTCTTTGGAATATTTTTTCTTCGTTTAATTAATGACTAACTTCAAATTCGACAAATTCATGTTGTAGCGTAATAGTGTGACCTGCGTGCATCCATTAAACGCTAATTTGGTCTGTTTCTTTGTTCATTGTTGTCGATGTAATGTTTACGAGTGAAGTGACTAAAAATGTATTCACAATTATCAGGAAATCGTCTATATAAAAGTTAAAGGAGGGATTTTTCTCAAAATATTTCTATGACGGTCAACGTAAATATTATCCTGAAAATATCCTTATTATATCTGCTATCCAGACAAAAAAAAAAAAATGTTGGTACTCGATAAATGTTGATTATTGCTGACGAAGGGGCCGCTGGTAAATTTACAAAAAACAACGTAATTATAATGTAACCATTTCTCACGATTTCTATCTAAGATAAGTTGCAAGCTTGGGTCTCTACGCGCAATTTAATATCAATACCGATACCGATACCACTCCCACTTCTTAGCGATAGAGGTCTTTTGTCATATTTTACTTTTTCAGCAGTAACCAATAGTTAACAAGTAGGTATCCTTAAATATTTTTTTAGGTTTTATACCTCGTTAAATAGCTAATAAAATGAGGATTAAGACAACAATTTGCACATTGAGTTTCATAGCAGAATTTGGAAAAAAAAATGCTTTCATTATACGATTTTCTAACATTTCCCAGCCGTGCCTCGTGAGGCACGGTGCATTGTTATTTTAATTGTGTCTGTAATTGCGGGTATTGAAGTGCTACGTCACTACACTCATGAAAGTGGTCTTCATTAAAAATTTCTGGTCCAGTTATCTGAGAAAAAGCACCAGTCTTAAAATTCGATATTTTAGAAAGAATTGCAGAAAATAGGAAATTTTCAAAAATACTTGAAATACCCGAAATAATCGACAACAATGAACAAAGAAACAGACCAAATTAGTGTTTAATGGATGCACGTAGGTCACGCTATTAGGCTACAATAAGAATTCGTCGAATTTGAAGTTATTCATGAACGAAAAAAAATATTTCAGAGGAAATTAACAAAAAAAAAAAACCGGCCAAGTGCGAGTCGGACTCGCGCACGAAGGGTTCCGTACCATTATCTATACATTAGACAAAACGGCAAAAAAATCACGTTTGTTGTATGGGAGCCCCCCTTAAATATTAATTTTATTCTGTTTTTAGTATTTGTTGTTATAGCGGCAACAGAAATACATCATCTGTGAAAATTTCAACTGTCTAGCTGTCACGGTTCATGAGATACAGCCTGGTGACAGACAGACGGACAGACAGCGAAGTCTTAGTAATAGGGTTCCGTTTTTACCCTTTGGGTACGGAACCCTAAAAACAGTCGCGAGCGGCAATTTTTTTTTTAACTTTCTTCTCCACTCCTGGAACTCAATAAAAAAAAGTCCCATGAAAATCCGATCACTATAAACTTTGTTCCATCTTATTGTCTAATTGCACTCGAGTAATTATGATATAAGTGCGGTAAGTTGCAAATTACAGCCGAGGCGATGAGGCTGTAATTATCAAAGCGCACGTATGTCATACGACGTTTTATAACACATTTGCGAGGAAATAAATTTACTTGTTCACAAATTAGCGATGCGCGCGCATCAGCGCTTTTTTGTCTTCGATACCCGCAATATAACAATGCACCGTGCCCGATCGGGTACGGCTGGGGACATACAGGTTAAGACACAAAAAACAGCCAGTAGGTATTAAAAATACAGTAAATTATATTTTTGTGTTTTTGTTACAGATAAATGGTTGTAATTTATTGTCAATTTTTTTTATATAATTATTAATAATTAATAATAAAATTAATTACATGTTTATTTATTATATTAGATCTCCAAAACTTCATTTTATTCATAAAATGTTGACCAAGGCTTTTCTGACCTAAAAACTTTTTGCTAAGATTTTAAAAAGTACCTACCGTGGTACCGTGGTGGTAACCTTCTTGGGTTTTTAAACCCATAAACCGTGCGCAAGTCAATGGTTTTACATTACAATAACGCACAAGTACGACGCGTTGTTGGCATGCATGTCAAAATTATTAGTCTCACACAAAGACATTAAATTTTTGGTCTCACATCAGCATCACGTAATCAGTACGTAATTCTGAACATATATACTGAAGACGAAGTAGCCGTTTGTCCATCGATGTCCCTTCCAGCCCAGCTAACTCTTATGTGTCTCAGCAACGATATACTTGGTGTGTTAGGTCTCGAGATACAAAGAACCATCATCATAATTTTCTTGTCGTTATCCTAATTCATTTGTGGTCGGCGCAGCATATTTTCTTCTTCCATACGTCTCTATTACACGTCATCTCATCATACAGCTCCTTACTTGCCATATCATCCTTACATATCTTTATACCGAGCTACAAAGAATATTGTATTGAAAATAAGATGAAGGGGTAAGGACATAGATTTATGCTTAGAATGACTTAGTAGCAAACTGCTCAAATAATACAATCAAGGATTTTGCAAACAGGTTTATTAATCAGAATAAATAATTACTTATCAAGCCTACATATAGGGTTACTCTGTACCATCTGTAGGTCCACTTTGGGACCGACTAGGTCCCTAATGTTGTTCAGTCCGTACTTGATCATCGTCGGTCGCTCTAGCGAGAGTCCCCACGCAATAACGTTCACGTCTTCGGGAAGACCCATCGGTAACAGCATTTCGGGTCGGAACACCCCTGAGTTGCCGATTTCAATCCATTTTCCAAGGCCTGAAAAAGAAAACACAGTGTCTCTTTCGTGGAAAGTAGAAAAGCAGCAAAAAAAACAACCGAAAACTCGCCATTTTCGTTTTATTTGGTCGAAAAACTTTTTTACCGAAGTTACACTTAGCCGAAATAACATTTCTTCGAAGTATTACGCTTCCGAATATATATATCTAAGCATGCAGCGTGCAAACAAGCATGCAACATGCAAGCAGGCATGCAACATGCAGCAAGCATTGATTCTGTCATGGCTCCGGCTCTGCGGGGTTTGGGTGGCCCCACGTGAGCTTATCGTCGCAGATGGTTTTTACGCTCACCACTGCAGCGTCACCTGCTCGTCAGCTCGCGGGCCACCGCCCCTCCGCGCCTACGCGGGCTTAAATTACAATCTAGGGGTAGGGCAGACAAGACTGCGTGAAGTCGGTTTTGCAGCGATTCGTTTGTCACTAAATTTTGTAGCACAACATAATTATGGACTTTTTATGACACTATTTAATTTTTACCAAGTAACCAGTTATATATTTCTGACCAAATAATGTTACGTGAAATTTTGTTTCGGGGTGGTGAAAATTTGGCAAATAACACTTTGCAAATGAAAAAAGTTCAAAAGAGGCTTCGGCCAATAGCAAAAAGTTATTTTGTAAATCGGCGAAATATACTTCGGTAAAATAATACCTGACACATCATACTTCGATGATCTAAAAATATGTCAAATAATGCATATAATAGCAAAAATGACGTAGGTCAAATATTTTCGGTAAAATGAAATTCGAACAAAAAAAAATCGAAAAGTGATAGGTTCCCCACGTCGCGCGTCGTTTAGTGAGGTAGGCTTTAACTTCAGCTTTCGTAGACACGGTCATAAGAATAAGGTTTTTAATGTTAACTAACCCGTGTGATAGGCGAAGATTTCCATGCTAGGTTCGGTGTAAGGGTTGTAAGCAGGTTTGAACTGTAGTCTGTCGAAGCCGAGACGTTTGAAGAACGCGTCGAGAACGCTGATGAGATCTGCGAGCGCGAGCCCGCGGTCTGCGATCACGCCTTCCACTTGGTGGAACTCCGCTAGATGCGTCGCGTCCAGGGTCTCGTTACGGAATACCTGCACAAATTAAAGACTACCTTGTTATATCTGACATAAAGGTGTAAATAGAGATTCTTGTCCGTTCTAAGTACTTCATAGAGACCTACGTTTACTGGTCTATCTGTGTACTAGTTAAACGAGAGACATATTCTAAAAAGGGTAACTTTTAATACGGAACAACTCTGAAATTAATATTAAAATAAATATCAGCTGTTGTTGTACATTCCGTCAATTTATACAAAGACGAAGAACATAATGGAGAAGCTGTTTTTTTCCCCATGGTATGTTTAGGATATCCTACCTTATCAATACTGAAGTACTTCTGCGGCGTGAACTCTCCCTGCTGCGCCAACTTGTACAGCATGCGCGCGCTGACAGCGGTGGTGTGAGTGCGGAGTAGGTTCTTCTGCGCTTCCTCTATCTTCCACTCGTATCTGTAGCCCTGGCAGGTAAGGGCAGGGGTGTTTGTTTAATATTGTAGTATGGACATAATTGAAGGGGTCTGTTGTTCTAATGTGCTTAGTGGCAATATTTATCTTGAAATTCTAATTGTTTGCTTGCTAGTTAGTGAACACACATAACAGAAAATCAGCGCTATAATACCCAAAGAGTAAAACAGGTGTTACGAGCCATGTGGTATCCGGCAGAGTAGAATAGAACCAACCCATTACACTTCACGGGTGTCGTATAAGGCGACTAATGTGAGGCAGAAGACCTTGCGCCTCCGTAGACCTGAGAATGGGCAGCAGCGTTTTCTGTTAGTCTTTCATCACTGCGATCTCCAATCCGCCTGCCAAGCGTGGAGATTACGGCAAATTCCTCCCGTCATGGGAGAGGCTTATGTCCAGTAGTGGACGTTATGGGCTGTTGTAGTAGTAGTAGTAAAACAGGTGTATCTAAAAGAACACCGACATTTCGCCAGTTATGTCTCCGCGGCTGCGATATTAATATTCCTCGTTAATTCATTCGGCCTTTCTGAAGAACTTTACCAATAAGGTCAGTGTATGTCCATCTGGGGCGTCCGCTCACGGCTTTGTTACTCACATCTGCCTTGTAAATACACTGGTTGCGGGTACTATGCAGATAATAATCTACTCTGCTTAGTGAAGTATTCTTTAAAAGCAAAGAAACCTAGTTGCCGAAACAAAAAAGGAAAAAAATGTCAATAATAGCTAGAATTGTGTTAAATTGTTAAGATATTGAAACACTAAAATACAACAAAATGTAGACAAACCTGTGACCCATAGCCTCCTTCACTGTGAACCTTCTTCACCCTTTCTAAATACTCCATGGGGAACTCCGTGGTACTAGTCGGTGAAGACATGAAGAATGTGTCATGAGCATCCCTGGCCGGATGCTGTTGGGGTTGGAAGAGGGCATCGAAGTTCCAGAAAGAGCTCTCAATGTACTGGTTGGTTGGCATCTCGTTGAAACCCATTTCTAAGAAAATCTCCCGGAATTCTGACCGCACCTTGAGGAGTGGATGTAAGTGACCGCATTCAGGCGGCTGACCTGTAATAGGTTTAATGATCTTTATTCTCTAAATCACATAATTTGAGTGGGCCAGTGTTTCGTACCTGACTACTCTAAGAAACAGCCGAAACAAACTCAGAGGTCATGGTCTCTTTTAAAGTCCAGACAATCTTGCTCAACTCATATGAGAACTATGCAGATTTGTGTCTGAGATGGTCTTTTGAAGAAAGAACCACACAGATTTGAGTGGACTAGTCCAGTCCGTGCAAGCATTTGTGAGTTGTACAAAATAGATGCAACTCTACGCGCCTTCCTTGTATGGGGCAATAGAAGACGGTCCTTCGATATCCAGGATGTCAACAGATCCAGGAGAGCGATGAGCCTGTATGGATTAAGCGGGGAATATTCCAGGGCGACAGTCTGAGTCCACTTTGGTTCTGTTTAGCCCTGAATCCTCTAAGCACATTGCTGGAGAATTCAGGCCTAGGCTGCCGGTTGAGGAAGGATGGTCAGGTTATATCTCGCCTGCTTTACATGGATGATCTGATACTCTTTGCCACCAACAAATTGCGACTGATGGAGCTACTGAAAGTAACTGAAACTTTTAGTAGCGCCATCAGGATGGAATTTGGTGTGGACAAATGTGCAGTCATGTATGTAAAGCGAGGGGAGATTATGGAATCCGAGGGAACCCAACTCTCGGATCCCATACACCTTAGATCCACAAACACAACACAACACAACAGAAACCTACAAGTATTTGGGTATGTCGGAAGCATTAGGCGTTAACGTAACTGACATGAAGCAATCGTTGAGGGAGCGCTTCTCCGGCCGCCTGAGGAAGGTATTAAGTATTAAATAGCCTTCTTTCAAGCGGGAACAAGGTGCGCGCCTTCAACGGTTGGGTAATGCCGGTTTTAATGTACTCTTTCGGCATAATAAAATGGACTCAGTACGAACTCGACGCCCTGGATAGAAGCGTTCGTACACTGCTGACCGAAAGCCGGATGCATCACCCACGATCATCGGTGATGAGACAATACATCCGGTCGAGGCTTTTTAAACGCGAAGACCCTCCACAACCGCGAGGTGTGCGGTCTCAGAGAATATTTTTTAAAAGCCGAGGTAGATATGCACCAAGATGTGGTCGCAGTGGACAAGGGACTCACCCCGCTGTCCATGGCTAAAGAGAACTGGCGCAAACCTGTACTTACTACCAATGACCGCAAGGAAGTATGGCAAGACAAAGAGCTTCACGGGCTCTTCATGGGCCCGATGTAGATTTTCTAGCGTCCGTGTCCTAGTTAAGTTTCGGCGACCTCTTTGGGGAGGTTTTGTCTGTGCGATTCTGTCTGATCTGACGGAAATATATCATGACGGACGGGACGGTTGACGTGGCATGCCCGACAGGGAATGCCACCTTCCGGGTGAGTCCATGAGACATATTATTTCTGGTTATTCTCGTATGGCTAACGGCGAGTACTTGCACAGGCACAACCAAGTAGCCAGGATTATACATCAGCAACTTGCCTTGAAATATAAACTTGTGGAATCTGAGGTACCGTACTACAAGTATGTCCCCGACCCAGTTCTCGAAAAAGACCATGTCACGCTGTACTGGGATCAGTCTATCATTACTGACAGGACTATTGCCGCCAATAAGCCTGACATGGTGATGATAGACCGATCAGCGCGCCGCGTAATGATAATCGATGTTACCATTCCGCATGACGAGAACCACGTGAAAGCTGAGAAAGAGAAACAAATAAAATATCTCGACTTGGCACACGAGGTTCGCGACATGAGGAATATGGACTCGGTTATCATTGTGCCGATTGTCGTGACAGCCAATGGCCTTATAGCCAAGAGCTTCGATGACCATCTATCGAAGCTCTCTTTAGGCGGTTGGATCAAGGGCCTGATTCAGAAGGCAGCACTCCTCGATACGGCTCGCATTGTCAGGAGGTTCCTGTCTCTGCAGCCCTAACCACCGGTGGCTTGGACCCTGCTCCCGACACCGGCGGACTACTATTTTTTATATTTTTAAATGTTTTTTTAGAAATATTTAAAAATGTCCCCGCCGCCCGCGTCTGTATGTCTGTCCCTATGTATGCGTAGATCTTTAAAACTACGCAAAGGATTTTGATGCGGGTTTTTTTAATAGACAGAGTGATTCAAAAGGAAGGTTTTAGTATATAATTTGCGGGCGGGCGAAGCCGCGGGCATCAGCTAGTAAGTAATAAAATACTATAAATACATACACACACACATAGTTTAAATTTCTTTTGAAATTAGCAGTAACTTTGTGCTCTTTTAAGTTAATATATTATTCTGTAAAGTATTGTTACGAGCTGGGTATGGGATAAATTAATTACTACCGATGAAACAACTGAATAACTTTAATAATCACAAAACACTTCAAACTCAATCACAAGTACACTACTGATCACTATTCGCTTAGATATCGCACTCACTAGTTCACTTCGATTGGTCCCGTACTGTAGCCAAAATAATACTGCCCGCTCCCACAAACACGTCGACTATTTATACGACGACCGAATGTTTGAGAAAGATCCATAAGTTCCCAGAATCTTCTAGGCAATTCATACTAGGTCATTGTCCTTCAAGAAACTTCCACAAGTTTTGTACAAAGGAAAGAAATAGGTACTTTATGCCCTGGGCGTACGGTCGAAATTACAATGACAACTTCCTGATGTATTTTATAGGTAGTTTGCGAATTTGTACCTACATAATTCGATACATACCTACTACTACCTACCTACTTAGATGTAGGTACCTACTATTAGAAGCTACTTGTTTTGTAGGTATGGGTACGACGTAACACTGCCCCCTCCTTAGACATGCTCGTCCCGAGCATCATTAGGCCCGTAGTATCGCGCCAATCGGTCTACATGGACAATCTTAGGCGCACCTCGTGGACCCTTCTGTATTCGGTAGGTGACATCGTTGATCCTAGTCACGACTCGGTATGGTCCATCCCAGTTTGCTTGTAATTTCGGAGACTTCCCTTTGCTCCGTACTGGGTTATGCAACCACACCAGTGAACTCTCGTTGAAACCCCTCCTATTTGCCTTCCGGTCATAACGGGTCTTCATCTTCTCAGACATCTGTTGGCCGGATTGTCTAATATGCTCATAAACATCATTCAACTTGTTACGCAAGTCATTTGCGTAATCTGTTACACTGCGTGGAGCATCAGGGGGAGTTCCAGTGATTAAATCTGCAGGCAACCGTAATTCCCTTCCAAAGTTCGCGAAGGCGGGCGTCACAGTCGTACTTTCGTGGACTGCGCTGCGGTAGGACAGAAGAAACGGCTGTATGTGCTTGTCCCAATCCCTTTGTCTGCTTTCCACGACTTTTGCCAGATATCTTTCCAACGTTTGGTTGAATCGTTCCACCATTCCATCAGATTGTGGGTGGTAAGAGGTGGTTCTGGTTTTGTGGGTACCCATTAATCGACAAGTCTCCTGAAATACTTGCGATTCGAAATTCCTTCATTGATCGCTGTGTATTTCTAAGGGTACTCCAAAACGACAGAAGACTTCCTGAACCAATTTATCTGCGACAGTTGTAGCTTCTTGATTAGGAATGGCGAAGACTTCTGGCCACTTTGTGAAGTAATCCATGACCACCAAGAAGTACTTGTTTCCGCTCTCACTTTCTGGAAATGGTCCCGCAACGTCTAGTGCTATCCGTTCCCAAGGGGCTCCAACGTTGTACACTTTTAATGCTCCTCTGCTGCGTGTTTGGGGTCCTTTCACGGCCGCACAACTGGTACATTTGCGACACCAGTCCTCCACATCATCTCGACAGTGGATCCAGTAAAAGCGTTCTCGAATTTTTAGTAAAGTCCTTTTTACCCCCATATGTCCTCCCGAACATCCATCATGGTACAGCCGTAAAACATCCGGTACCTTAGCTTTAGGGACAACCATTTGTAGATGACAGCTGTCCCCTCGAGCGTTTTCCCATTTACGGCACAAGACTCCATCCTGGATCACCAAGCTGTTCCATTGCGCCCAATAACTCTTCGTGATGGAACTCATCGCAGCCACATCACTCCACTTGGGTTTAGGAGCACCAGCTTTGATCCACTCGAAGATCGGTTTGATGTCCGAGTCATTTTGCTGAGCCTGCTGTAGGGATTCTTTCCATTCATCGCTGAGATCCGTTCTAAGCATCCTCACGGGCACTACTTCCTTAGTCTCTTGCCTGGCACAGTGCTTACAGTCTTCAGGACAAGGTCTTCTCGACAAGGCGTCTGCGTTACCGTGAGTTCTTCCACTGCGATGTTCAGTTACGAAGTCAAACTCTTGCAATAGCTCAATCCATCTCGCCACTTGCCCCTCTGGATTCTTGAACTGTAATAGCCACTTCAATGCAGCATGGTCAGTTCTTAATTGGAATTTACGTCCCAACAAATATTTACTGAAGTGCTGCAATGTCTTTACTACGGCGAGTAGTTCCCGTCTTGTAACGCAGTAATTTCTTTCTGGTTTGGATAAAGACTTGCTGAAGTAAGCTATCACAACCTCTTGGTTTCCTTTCCGTTGAGACAGCACGCCCCCAATTCCAGTATTACTTGCATCTGTGTCGACTATGAAGTCATTTTCTGTGTCAGGATATCCCAAAATAGGCGTATTGCACAGACGTTTCTTTAATTCCTGAAATGCAACGTCGCAGTTCTCGTCCCAACAGAATTGCCGCTTTTCCTCAGTGAGTTTATGCAGAGGTTTTGGAATGTCGGCAAAATTCTTGACAAACTTTCGATAGTAGGAGCACAAACCCAGAAATGCTCTGACCTGTGTCTTGTCTTTCGGAACTGGCCAATCCTTGACGGCGATTACTTTTTCTGGGTCTGTTTGAACACCTTCCCCCGAAACTATGTGTCCTAAGAAGTTCACTTGTTTTCTGAAAAACGAGCACTTTTTCGGACTTAACTTAAGATTTGCTGTTTGGATTTTCGACAGCACTTGGTTGAGGTTTTTAAGGTGATCTTCAAATGTACGACCCACGATGATTATGTCGTCTAGATAGACAAGACATGCGTCTCCAATCAATCCGGCGAGTACTTGCTCCATCAGCCTTTCAAACGTTGCAGGAGCATTGCACAATCCGAATGGCATAACTTTAAACTGCCACAATCCCTTCCCTGTTGAGAATGCAGTTTTTTCTTTATCCTTGGGGTCTATTTCTACTTGCCAGTAGCCACTTTTCAGGTCAAGTGTGGTAAACCACTTCATACCAGTCAGTGTATCCAGTGTGTCATCGATCCTAGGCAGCGGATAGCTGTCCTTTTTCGTGACATCGTTCAGTCGTCGATAGTCCACACAGAAGCGTATACTGCCGTCCTTTTTCTTTACCAGGACCACAGGAGAACACCATGGACTCGATGAAGGCTCTATAACACCGTCCTTCATCATTCCCTCCATCATGGTTTCCACCTCTTTTTCACGTGCAACTGGCAGTCTTCTTGGTCGCTGACGGATTGGTAACTCGTTACCCGTATTAATCTTATGCTGAACTAGTCCAGTTCTCCCTATGTCAGCATCATTTGAAGAGAAAATGTCGGCGTACTGAAGTAACATCTTCTTAGCCTTGTCCATTTCTTCTTTAGATAAATCGCAGTTTTCCAAAAGTGTTGACACGTCAAACTTTGTACTACGAATTTTATTTCCGGTAGGCAGATTTTGCAATTGACGCATCCAAGCTACTTCCTCGCAAGTGCCGATTAAGGTGCCCTTCTTAATCACTTGCTCCTTGTCACTTAGATTCAGTATGCGTACTGCTGAGACGTTTTTGGCCTTGACCAGAGTCCGTGCCATCTTCCATGGAAAGTCATTGTTCACTCTTTCTATCAGAACACTTCGATCTTTTTGTCCAGAATTCCGTGGTAAACTAATTGGCACAATCGTTTCTGATCTGCGAGGAAGAACAATCTCCTTCAAGCAGTACACTTTCCCTGATGGTGCACCTTCCATGAAGACTTCCTCTGAACCACATTTCAATACTCCTTGATCAACGTCGATCTCACAACGATATTTCCGCATAAAATCCAAGCCCAAGATGCAATCGTCCACTATGTCGGCCACGATGACATTGTGCTTGTAAAATCTGTCACCCAATTTTAACTCCACCTCCTTCTTACCTCGGACGGTTATGTGCTGACCGGTAGCTGTTAGTAATCGTATACGGTCGTGGTTATCAAAGTAGTCCCCAAGAAACCGACTTGCTAGGTGAGAGTTAACGACCGTGTAAGAAGCTCCAGTATCCAACGTCAGTTTGCATGGTGTTCCGTTGACTTCGCCTCTGATGGTCAAGCTGTTCCCGTCATGTGCTTGCGAGATCATGATTCTCGGGGCTCTTTCAATACCAGCCAGCACCCGCCCCCCAGTCCTGGCATTTACTCGTTTCCCTGCTGTGGCTGGGGAGTCACTTCAGCCACCCTTCCTTGCTGATCTTCTCGCGGGGTGTTGCGCTTTGGACAGCTTGACCGAAGGTGACCCCTTTCCCCACAAGTGTAGCACCTAGGACTGTACCCTTGCGGGCGCTTGCGTACAGTTGATACTACAACCTCCCTAACGCGGTGCGTTCGGTGGTCTTGCCTCACTGCCTCTACTTCTAAAGCATGGGCTAAGGCGTCCTTCAATGTTTCATGATGCCCAAGTCTCACGGCGGCTCTAACTTCTAAGTCACGTATTCCATCAACGAACGCTTGTACCAGATTCCCATCGATCAGTGCAGGGGCAGACTGGTATGCTTTCCGAACCAGCTTTTCAACTTCCAGGGCCCACTGCTGTAGGTTCTCGGCACTACGCTGGACACGATCCTTCAACTTAGCACGAAATACGTGCTCCAGGTGCGCGTCGCCGTATCTGGACTCTAACGCCTCCAGCAGCTGTTCGTAGGTCACATCCTTGCCAAGCGCTTCAAGAATGTTGAGGGCCTGGTCTCGGAGGCCCAAAGTGAGCGCGGTCATGGCTTGAGATTTTGTCCATCCATTCGCCTTCATAACGGCCTCAAATTGAATTTTATACGCCGACCACGAAGATGTTCCATCGAATGGAGGCACCTTAAAGCCCCGCGCTGAAGGTGGAGGAACTACTGAAGCCACAGTCACATCTCCAGTCTTCAGTTCTCCCAAAGCCTTCTTCATCCCAACGATCTGCACTTCGGCCTCTGAGATGCGATTCTCGTGCTGGTGAACCTGATCCTTCATTCCCTTCAGCTCTTTGCCGAAAGTTGAATGAAGATCCTTTATGAGGATCATCTGTTCTTCTTGACGACGAGCCTGCTCCTCCTTATCTCGTTGCAACTGCTCTTCCAGCCGGCGAGCCTGGTCCTCTTGACGGCGAGCCTGCTCCTCTTGACGGTGAGCCTGCTCCTCCTTTTCTTGTTGCAACTGCTCTTCCAACCGGCGAGCCTGCTCCTCTTGACGGCGAGCCTGCTCCTCTAGACGGCGAGCCTGCTCCTCCTTAACTCGTTGTAACTGCTCTTGTAACTGGCGAGCCTGATCCTCTTGACGGCGAGCCTGCTCCTCTTGACGGCGAGCCTGCTCCTCTTGACGGCGAGCCTGCTCCTCTTGACGGCGAGCCTGCTCCTGCAGCAGCGCCATTAAAGCTGACAAGTCTGGCGCTACTGATTCTGGAGAAACTCCAGATGGACCAGCGACTGGCACTGACGTAGGCTGGACACCACCCGGTGTCTGTGTCGGAGAATCTCCAAACCGCCTTTGGTCCATGTCCTGCTGTCGCTGACTCCTGGTACGGATACCTTCCGTGTTGTCCTTAGGTAGAACTGGCATAATTTATCCCTCACTTCTGACACCAAATTGTTACGAGCTGGGTATGGGATAAATTAATTACTACCGATGAAACAACTGAATAACTTTAATAATCACAAAACACTTCAAACTCAATCACAAGTACACTACTGATCACTATTCGCTTAGATATCGCACTCACTAGTTCACTTCGATTGGTCCCGTACTGTAGCCAAAATAATACTGCCCGCTCCCACAAACACGTCGACTATTTATACGACGACCGAATGTTTGAGAAAGATCCATAAGTTCCCAGAATCTTCTAGGCAATTCATACTAGGTCATTGTCCTTCGAGAAACTTCCACAAGTTTTGTACAAAGGAAAGAAATAGGTACTTTATGCCCTGGGCGTACGGTCGAAATTACAATGACAACTTCCTGATGTATTTTATAGGTAGTTTGCGAATTTGTACCTACATAATTCGATACATACCTACTACTACCTACCTACTTAGATGTAGGTACCTACTATTAGAAGCTACTTGTTTTGTAGGTATGGGTACGACGTAACAGTATTTTGTTTGTAAATAAATAAATAAATAGTTTTTAAATTCACAATAATAATTATAAAATACTGCTCATGTTGCTACTTTTTAGGGTTCCGTACCCAAAGGGTAAAAACGGAACCCTATTACTAAGACTTCGCTGTCTGTCCGTCTGTCTGTCACCAGGCTGTATCTCATGAACCGTGACAGCTAGACAGATGAAATTTTCACAGATGATGTATTTCTGTTGCCGCTATAACAACAAATACTAAAAACAGAATAAAATTAATATTTAAGGGGGGCTCCCATACAACAAACGTGATTTTTTTGCCGTTTTGTCTAATGTATAGATAATGGTACGGAACCCTTCGTGCGCGAGTCCGACTCGCACTTGGCCGGTTTTTTACTTTCAAACTGCTTCAAGTTGCAGTGTAATGTTTAATAATAAATAAATAAATATTGCTGGACATTACACACAGCGCCATCTAGTGCCACACTAAGCAAAGAGGCTTGTATCGTGGACACCAGATAGTTGATATACTACATAGATACTTTTTGTTAGTAAATACATACTTATTATACATATAAACATCCATGACTCGGAAACAAATGTCTATGCTCCTCACACAAACATTTGCTCTGACCGGGATTCGAACCCGGGACCCTAAGAACGTAAGGCAGCCTCACTACCGCTGCGCCAATCGGATCGTCGAATAATATTTCAATGAACCTTAAACACATACATGGTGGAAGGGACACCAATAGGAAAACAGCTACCACTTATTCAGTAAGTACATCGTTCAGAGCCCCCATGCCGAGCCGGAAACATAGAATCCTTTCTCACCCAAAGCATCAAAGTTGTATGGCTTGAACTGCAACGTTTTCCAGGTACCAGTCAACAGCATCTCACTAGTCAAGTCCGTTTCTAGCTTCTTAATAGTTGTGGCAAACTGCGGTCCTTTTGATAACAAGAAACTCTTGACGGTAACTTCTTGGAGTAGCTTCCGTTTCTTATAGTCATTCCTGACATTATCAGGTATGTTGTCTATGCCCTTCCTGATTTCAATCAAGTGTTCCTGTACTGTGTCTGTGATAGTTTCTACTTTACGTTTGACAAGCGGTGCTCCTGCTGATTTGTCTATGAATATCCAGCCAGCAGACATGGCTTTGCTGAATCCAACTTTAGCATTTGGGACAGTCTGTAAAAGATATTTTACTGTTATTAGATAAAATAAATAAATAAATATTGCTGGACATTACACACAGCGCCATCTAGTGCCACACTAAGCAACGAGGCTTGTGTCGTGGACACCTGATAGTTGTTATAATACATAGATACTTTTGTTTGTAAATATATACTTATTATACATATAAACATCCATGACTCAGAAACAAACATCCATGCTCATCACACAAACATTTGCTCCGACTGGGATTCGAACCCGGGACCCTAAGAACGTAAGGCAGCCTCAGTACCGCTGCGCCATTCGGGTCGTCATCTCCTAGAGAGTATAAAAGAATCTCCTAGAGTATATTGTAAATTTTATAATGGGCTGGTGACCACAATTACACGTCAAAGCATGTACTTTACATATGGGCTATAGATGAAGAAGACATATGGTGGATTATATCCACCACGCAGATCCAGTGTGGATTGGTAGACGTCACATGTCTTCGAATTTTTGGTTCTAGAACATCGGCGTTTCCTCACGTTTTCCTTCACCGTTTTGAGAGCAGTGGTGATGAAATAAATTACACAAAGTAATGCACCTGTCTGGGTTCGAACCCAAGACTTACTGTTCGTAAGTCAGGGCCGCCACCACTGGGCCACCGCTGCTCTCTCCTAGAGAATGCACTCGCTAGCTCATGTACCTACTTCTGCTGGTAAATGAACAAAGTATTTGCACTGCAACTGCATATCAGAAATACAGAAATTAATTATTGTTATCAAAAGCACCTTATCTAGCTGAATACAATGTTAGGTATTTGACTTTAGACCTTCTGTTAAATCAGTGTCCGATAATGCTAACTAATTTCATCAACAGATTCATACCTTCATAACTTCGGCCTGTGGTAGTCCAGATTCAGGAATACTGTTGTACAATACAGCTTCATGGCCTCCTTTGTCAGCAACTAGTTGACCCTCTCCAGTCAACTCCCATCTAGTACTCTTAGCAGCTTCAGAGACCACCATTTCAAGAGCCTCAAGACTTTTGACAGCACCCACAACTTTTTGGTGGTCTTCATTAAATTCGCTAGCTAATTTAATAGTATCCACTTTATCACTTTTCTCTATGTAGTGAAGAATTCTTTCGTTTAATTCCATTTTGTTTATTTAAATACGATACTGGTGAGGTTAGAGAGTCACAGCCACGGACCAACTTTCGGCGAGAAAGCTGTCACTGTCACCGCTGTCACTGTCAGTGAGTGTCAGCTGTCACTAACGCAACCGTCAAAACGTTTCGTTTATCGTTTTGCAAAAACTTTAAAATCAGTTGTGGTGTGAACCATGGAAAAAAAGGCGGACGGAACTTCTATAAGAAACAATTGAAGCACCAATATGGCGGCAAGTAACTGACTGCATGTGTAAAGGGATGCCAGGTGAAGAAAAATTTTACCCATTTTTTCACAATATTTCTCTAAGATCTCCCTTGGGTTTTTTATTACAAGTTTTTGTAACGGATATTGTTAAAGAAAAGGTAAAATAAATAAAACACATTTAAAATAAAAATATTTACAATTATTTAATAGGTACTTAGTTCACTATGGAATAAAGTTTTATAATCTCTTTTATTTGTTCAAATTTTTGTTGACTTGTCTTTTGCTATCAACACATCTAGAATTCCCTTCTAATTTAGCTATGTGGTGAAAACGAATAATTAGATACTTTTCGGCTATGTATTTAATTAAAGCTAAAAAGATGAAGGCGCCAAGAACTCCGCCTTTAGTTGTGTACAAAACATTCTTCTCAAAACTGCAGATTACACTAGATTTTGATAGATTCCAATTATTTTCATTCCTACACTCCCTTAATATTTTTATCTCATCATTTTTCCATGCACTAAAACGATAAATAGTAACGTTAAAATATAAATCTCCTACCATGGACTTAATTAATCTCCCTCATCTATACTAATATTTTAGAGAGGTAACATTTGTTTGTAAGTTTGTATGTATTGTTATACTTTTGATAATAAATGGGTGTTACTTTACAGAAATCCATGATATGTATGATACAAGGGGGCCGCCAGCTTTTGGGCCAGGGGGGGGGGGAGTGTAGCTAGAAATTCTTATTCTCGTAGAGCGAGCTCGAAAATTTTAACACTTTTCCTACCGACCGACTGGAGTTAACTGGGCCTAAAGAGCGAGCGTAGCGAGCTCGAAATTTTTTACAACATTGCCTCAGACAATTATGCTTCAATTGCATATAAGGCCTCGGGGCAAGGGGCTCCTAATTTATTTCAGGCTCTGTCTATTGTATTGATCGATCATTCAAAAATCCAATACAGGAGTGCCAATCCAGAGGTAGAAAAAACCGGCCAAGAGCGTGTCGGGCCACGCTCAGTGTAGGGTTCCGTAGTTTCCCGTCCGTCACAATAAGTGTTCCCACTTATGAGTTTAAAGGTGGGTATCCATTATGTAAAAATGCTTGCATGTACGAATATACTACAAACTTAGTCCAGAAATTATGTTGTACAACTTTTTGTCTTTTTTGTACAAAAACTGTTGTTTCCATCAAGTTCAAAATGATTTTCCTAGAAAGTCCTTATAAAGTTCTTTTCAGATTTTTTTCATATTTTCTAAACTTATGGTTCAAAAGTTAGAGGGGGGAGGTCATTGTTTTTTAATTTTGGAGCGATTAAATCCGAAATTATTGACATTATCAAAAAATGATTTTAGGAAACCCTATTCATTTTTAAATACCTTTCCAAAAATATATCACACGTTAGGGTTGAAATTAAAAAAAAAATCACTTCCCACTTTACATATAGGGGGGCTACCCTAATAAAACATTTTTTTCAATTTTTATTTTACCACTTTGTTGGCGTGATTCAGTGATTGATATATATATTGGTACCAAATTTCAGCTTTCTAGTGCTAACGGTCACAGAGATTAAGCGAGGACGGACAGACGGACGGACGGACGGACAGACATGGCGAAACTATAAGGGTTCCTAGTTGACTACGGAACCCTAAAAAGGAGCCCATTTTGACAATATCCTAATTTAAGTGATTCCATTTTAAGCTACAATTTATTACGTCTAGTACCATTCTATGGCATCAGGCAGGAAAAGCTATAACTTTTAAAAATCCTGAGCCTCTAGGGGCAGCTGCCTCCTCCTGGGGCGACGACGCCCATGACAAGATATACAACTAGAACATTTAGTTTCAATTCCGTCAAATTAGTTCAAGCTTGGCTAGTGACGTATTTGGTCCGATCCATGGGGGGGGGGGCAATTGCACCCATGCCCCCCCCCCCCCCTGTATCCGCGCCTGGCGGGAAGGTAATCTCCGGAAGTAATGAACCGATTTCAAAAATTCTTTCACCATTAGAAAGGTATACATTCACCCTGAGTAACACATGTTACTAGGCTATATTTTATCCCCATACTTCCACGGGAACGGGAACTACGCGGGTGAAACCGCATGACGTCCGCTAGTTTAAAATAATTTGGAAATTGAAATAGTTGCAACACTGATTGATTTCGTGATTTATTAAAATGATTAGTGATTGACGTAAAATCGAGAAATAAGCTTCTACATGATAATGCTTACTTGTGAAAAATGATCCCCTGGGTTTTATTCATTGAACCACTATGGTTTCAACAACTTTTGACAACAGATGCCCGATTGGGCACGGTGCATTGTTATTATAATTTTGTCTGTAATTGCGGGTATTTAAGTGCTTTTAGTAGTAAAATAAAACGCGGGCGTCGTCGCCGTCGTTCGGAGTGCTTCGGAGCGTAATGGCCGACGGCAGACATACTATGGTGTGAATGTGTGCGTGCTGGCTTGTCTACGTATATATTAGCGCGCTGACATACTACTACGGGTGCTTCAGTTATTGTATAGGAGTCAGCGTCCGCCTTTTTATATAGGTCCATGGTGTGAACGATGCACGAGGTCAAAGAAGGTCACTACCTGTGGCAATCAAACAACCCGGGATTTGAGCTAAAAGGGAAGGGGTAGAGACAGTAGCGGCGTTAGGGGGGGGCGAGGGTGGGCGACCGCCCAGGGCGCCCGCCCAGGGCACCCCTCCTTATCCCCTCTGAGCAATACCGTCTTTACCATAAGGGCACACGACGCACGTGCCCTGGGCCCCGCGACCCAAGTTCCTGTTATATCCCAGGCAGGACCACAAAATACTAAAATTTTCGAGCTCGCTCCGCTCGCTTTTTGGCATTAGCGGCGGAGAACTTTAAATTAAAACAAAACACAGAAAAAAGTTTTTAAGTTTTTTTAAATCCTTGTCATTGGCTTTATTTGACTGATAATTGTATACCAATAATATTTGTTTGCTATAAAGAAGGTAATAAAACCTTCCTTTGGCACTCAAACGAAAAAAACATTCACATGTATTATATTCTTCCCATTTTGACCTATGGATCTCAGACTTGGGCGTTTGAAACCACATGCTTGCAACATTGATGCCTTGCAATTGTCACACGAATAGTTAGTTATCATGTCTTTAAACTGCTCGCAGTTAACTGTAAGTTCCGACCATCCTCGTTTTTGAACCTTTGACGAAATTAGAAACAATGAGCACTTGGAAGCCAACATTCAACGCATTATTGCCGAAATACAGCATCCAGTTTTGGGCATGTTCGCGCCAGCCGCAGTGGCCACATCACTGAAACCATATTTAAAATTACCTATCATCAAAAATGTTTTTCTGCATTTTATTTACAATTAGAGTTCTCCGCCGCTAGAAAAAACACCGGTTTATTTTTGTCAAGCAAAATCAAAACTATCCCAGGCGGGTTGCAAAAAAGTTCGAGCTCGCTTCGCTCGCTCTTGCATTCTACAAGAGCCCCATTATTCTCAAGTGCCCAGGGCCCCCAAATGGTTAAAGACGGTCCTGCCTCTAAGGCCTACTTACTTGTAAATATCCTGAACGAGCTGACCCACCCAACAAAGGCCAAGTTGCCAAGTTTGTCAATCTAGATTCTAGATTGACAAACTTGGCAACTTTTTCAATCGAAAATGAAATTGCTGAAAACATCGACTTTGATAAGTTAAAGTTCGCCGATAGAAAGGCTAGAAAAGTAAGTTTTATTAGTTAAAAAAAAGATTACGTTTTTTAATTAATATGGTTGTTTCATTATACATATCCTTTGCCTTTTTTTCGTATGGGTTTATAATTGCAGTTTGGGGGCGCGCTAGAAATCTCGCCCAGAGCGCTGGTAGTGCTAAAACCGGCACTGGGTAGAGAATGAAGAATTTCCCTCAGTACCTAAATAGGTACTGAGGGAAATACAATGATTTAAGTACAGTAATTTATCAGCGAAATGTGTGAGAAACAGGAACCAGGGAAGGGGTAGTTGCATCACTGCGTCACTTACCCCCTCTCTCAGTACTTCCATGACTGAAATTTATAATGATTTGATTTCTCTTATTGCTCTTCGACATGGAGCTGTTAAATTAAAAAAAAAAAAAAAAAACATTTATTTCAGGTCCGAGACCCATATAAAACAAAAATAGTAACCAAATACAAACACATAAATTATTGAATAATCAGAATTAATATTACATTAAAAACATTATTGAAATTAAACTAGATTAAATTAGCAAGTCAAAAGTAAAAATACACAAACGATCCAGAATAAATAAATAAATTTCAAAATAAATTATCAAATCATTAAAAGATTAATTACAAAATGTGAAATAAGGTACACGAAAGAAATTATAGGTACAAATATGATAAACCAATAATACAATTCAAATTCAGTCTCTTACGTGCGACACTATATACGACGTAACTTGTCTGTCACAACAGTGTCGCAGATAAGGACAGTTCCTGTTCGCTATAGCTCAGAGACACCGCCTAGCAATATTGACAGAGCAAATATAACGACAAGTAACTCTGATTTTTTTCGTCTTTAACAACATAAATATCCTGCACCAAAATATCGCTGGCCTTTTAAACAAAGCTGACTTACTTACTGTCCACCTTCAGGAAATGTCCAGAAAACAAAAAGACATAGATGTTGTTTGTATTACCGAACACTTCATTATGCTTGGTCATGAAAAATTATTGAACCTTCCGAATTACAAACTAGCTGCATGTTATGCAAGACAGTCAAGAAAGCGTGGAGGAGCTTGCATTCTAATCAAAGGAAATCTAGAATATAAAAAACTAACGGACATCTCCCGACATTCAAGAACAAACGCATTCGAGTGTTGCGGAATAGAACTAGTCAAACAAAGATTAATTATTATTTGTATTTATAGACCACCAAAACTAAATAACCTAACTGTATTTTATGAAAATTTGGACATGGTCTTGAAAACGAAATGTACAAAACCAAATAATAAAATTATTTTATGTGGGGACTTCAACATAGATATTTTAAAAAGAAACAAAGTTACTCGAGACTTTGAATACTTTCTGTTAGGGTACAATCTTAATTTAGAACTGCGACAACCAACTAGATTATCCAGTAACAGTTGTCTTGATAATTTTGCTTGTAGTTCTCAACTAAAATGTAAGTGTGAAATAATGGACTTTGCTTTGTCCGATCACACTGCACAGATACTGGAAGTAAAAGTAAATAGAACCTGTAGAATCAATTCCTGGCGCATTAAGAAACGTGATCTCTGTACCGAAAATTTAGTTAGGTTCAAAAATTATCTCCAATGTCTTTCTTTCTCGGACATATACTTAACAGAGAACGCAAACGAAGCATATGACTACTTTCTAGAACATTTCCGAATGCTGTACGATCTCTGTTTTCCATACAAGTTAGTGACCATTAAATTAAATCCAAGGATAAAATGGATATCTCGTGGTATACGCGTATGCAGTAAGAGACAACGACACTTGTTGTGGAAATACAGACGTGACTCTTCAATCGAAAACAAAAATACATTCAAAAATTACTCCATAAAATTCAGAAAAATAATTAAATTGTTTCATCCCATAAGTTTCCGAACGCAGTTTTTTGACGTTTGACAGATGACGTTTCAGTTGTCAGTGCGATGACGTTTGGTTGTTAGTGCGATCTTGATTTGGAAAAATGGTCGCTTGCGTTTTTGTTTTTTGATGCACGCTTTGTCGGGCAATTATTGATTGAAACTTTGAGTTAATGTTAATCCGATACAATCTTGATCGGTGTTTGATATTTTGTTGATAATTGAGTGAAAATTGAGACATTTCGCCATCTTGCGTCGTGACCGCGAATAATTTGTTGGTTAAGTAGCCGGCTTTGTGTCGTTTGGACGCCGGTAACTTCCTGAATTCAGTGCTGGACTATTGTAAATCCCCAATTGGGTTAGCTAACCGGGATAAGATTTAGTTGGACATTGACTGAAAAGTGCCACGTGTGTGATCTTGGAAGGTTTGACCAGGCAGTCGACGGTACGCGCTGTGGGCGTCCTTTGGAATACCGTCGAATCTGACTTAACTCCACATTCACAACACAAAACACATTTACACTTACACCCCACCCAGATACGACGTGACCAGGGACTACGCCACATCACCGCAGTACCAACGTGATGGTAAGTGTATCTAATAGTTGTTCCCCTTGTCGATTGGACAAGTATTATTTTGATTAGGGCTCCGCGTAATCGCGGACATCGTGAGTCTGCTGGTGCAGTCTCACACAACTGGTAGCAGAGCGTGGTTTAATTGTTAAATTCACCACTTATTGTCGAGTTAAAGTATTGAGAAGTCCGATTTGTTGCCTGTCAGCCTGACTCAAATTAAACATAGTTAACATTGATTGTTTGACATAATATGTTATGATATGTAGTGTCCCTTGTGGCTTGTACTTTAATTTGTTGTTGTATAAACAAGGTATTGCTTGTACAGGGTCGGATTTGAACTTGTAATAATACAAACTAAGTTTTATTATTTGGTTTAAATTGTAGTTGGGTCCGGGAAAATTATTCCTGTTGATTATTTAATTGAATTTAATTTGTTTTATTTGATATTGTCCCAATGGCTTCATTGAAAGCTGTAAACCAAGCCATTGGTGGATTGACCTCACAGCTAAGATGGTTTGCCTCTGCTGCTGCAACCGCTGAGCGTCTAGACCTGGAAGAGGCCACGCTTGCCCGGTATGAGCAGTTGAATGCGAGATTGAGTGCGGTTGACACTTTGTTTGCTCGCTTCAATGAATTGATTTTGGACTTTGACCTGGAAGCATTGGGTCAAGCAGCCCGTGATAAGGTTGTTGCGGATTATGACCAGATGTTGAACCTGGGTGACATAATAAGTATGCGCGCCAGGGAAATTTTGAAGAGTCGGGACCCTGCCCAGGTCAAAACAGAGACCTCTGTTGTTACAGGCCCTGGACTTTTGGGTAGACTGCCTACCCTGGAGCTGCCAGATTTTGACGGTCACTTGGACCATTGGTTAAGCTTCAGGAACCTGTTTGACAGTTTGGTTGATTCGCGCTCTGACCTCCGACCGGCCCAGAAGTTGGCTTATTTGTTGTCAGCCCTAGGAGGTGAGGCTCGAGCCTTGGTGCAGCACTTGCCGGTGACTGACTCGGCCTATCCCACCGCTCTGGAACTTCTATCCCGACGATACCAGAACAAACGTTGCCTGGCTGATGTCCATATTGACCAGATCTTGGGGTTGCCGGCCATCACCAGAATGTCAGCGTTGCGTGCTGACCTGTTGAATCCATTGCTGGCAGCAACCAACGCCTTAAAACGATTGGAGTTGCCGGTGGACTATTGGTCCTATCTTTTGGTGCACATAGTGTTGCAGCGGCTTCCGTCAGACTTGAGGTCCCGTTTTGAGCAGAAGTATGGTGGGGATAGTGCTACCCATCTTCCCCCCTTTGAAGACCTCGTCAAATTTTTGGAGGATGAGTGTCGTTTCCTCGACAACGCTCGTGGTGCCACGGGGTCAAGCCAACCGCCCTCTCGGCCGAGGGCCCAGGGACGGACTAGGACTGTCGGGCCTGGTGATAGCCGCCCTGCCCCCCGTTTTGGTGGCACCCAGAGTAATCCTGCTTGCGGCTATTGTAAGGCCACGGGACATGGCGTAGTCACTTGCGCGGCCTTCTTGGAGTTGCACGTGACCGTGAGTGCCCGCCGCCGAGTTGCCAATGCACGCCGTCTGTGCTTTTCTTGTTTGGGGAATCATTTTCATCGGGATTGCCCCAACCCCCGCCCTTGTTCAATTTGTAGGGGTTCACATCTTGAAGTTTTGTGCGCCAACGCGAACCGCTCTGACAGACCAGCCTCTGATGGGGGTTCGCGCAGGGGGGGGTATAATGGAGATGAGCACCGGGCTCCTCGCTCGCCGGTTCAGAATCGAGGAGGGGCCTACAACTTTGACCGCCGTACTCCACCCCCCGCGCCAGTTGATCGGAGGCCGCGCGACCGCCGATTGACCTCCCCTCGTTAAGGCGATTATGCAGCTGCTGGTAGGCGACATTGGCCAAACCAGCACCGCCTTCCCTCCCCTCCGTTGGCGGAACGTCCCCGTTTGGAGACGCGCCCCCCGCCACTCAGGCGTCAAGTGGGATATGCCCCTCCAGCGATGGCGCGCGGCTCGGGACATCGCGCTGACGAGGAGTTTGATTACTATCCTCATCGGGATAGACCCCAGCCTGGATGCGGCGATCGGTCGCCGCCCAGGCATTGCTAGGAAATTGGCGCCTGTCCCGCTAACGTACCTCCCCAGATCGACACGGTTTTGTTGCCAACGGCATCGGTCAGGGTCTGGGGACCCACGGGGGACTCTGTTGTGGTCCGTGCCATTTTGGACACGGGAGCCCAGGGTTGCCTTTTGTCGTCTTGGTTAGCGGGTCGGGTGAGCCTGGATGTCCGTGCCTTTTCAGGCACGATTAATGGAATAGGCGAAACACCTATCCCGACTGTTGAGGGACAAACCTTATTTGGGCTCACTCCTGTGAGTTGTTTGGACCCTAAGTTTTTTCCTTCGGCTATTGTTCTGACGAGTATTTTGGGCTGTCATCCCCAACGTCAGCTGTCGCCTGATATTGTCCGGTTGACGTCAGGCCTGGATTTGGCTGACCGCCGGTTTGATTCCCCTAATACAACTCATTTGATATTGGGTTCCGATGTACTAGGGAGAATATTGTTGGGTAATATGAAAGTCTTGCAGCCGAACGGTTTGGTGGCTGTCTCGACCATCTTTGGCTTTGCGGTGATGGGCCCAGTGTTGAAGGCTGCCCGTCCACCTGAGCCTGATTTTGCGTTGGCGTGTGGCTCCGCTCTCTCTGACGCTGTTCAGAGGTTTTGGGAGGTTGAGGAGCCACCGCAGGTGGCCCGCTTGAACCCGGAACATGAGGAGTGCGAGTTGTTCTATCAGAACAACACAGGTCGACTCCGTTCCGGTCGGCTCGTAACACGGTTGCCTTTTGTTGCAGTTCGACCACCTCTCGGCGAGTCCAGACCTATGGCCGAGAAGAGATTGTTGGCGATGGAGCGCCGTATGGCCAGGGATCCGGTGCTGCGGCAGAAATATTTAGATTTCATGCGTGAGTACGCAGACTTGGGACACATGTCGGTGTCAAATTTGGATTGGCGCTCAGTTGAGCATTACTTTCTGCCGCATCACGCGGTCCTCAAGGCATCCACCGGTAAGCTGCGCACATTGTTTGATGGGTCTGCGCGGACTTCCTCTGGTGTCTCTTTGAATGATTGCTTGCACTCCGGCCCCAAATTGTTGAGGGACCTTTGTGATGTCATCACGTCTTTTCGTCGTCATCAAGTAGTCTTTGTGGCTGACATCAAAATGATGTTCCGGCAAACGGTTATTCACCGGGATGACAGACGTTATCAGTTGATCCTGTGGCGAGAGAATCCCCGGGACCCCATGGTTGTTTATGAGCTCAACACGAATACGTACGGCCTTCGATCGAGCCCTTTTGTTGCTATTCGTTCGCTTTGGGAGCTCGCGGACCGAGAACGCTTGAAGTTCCCTCGGGCGTCCGCCATCTTGAAAACGGACTTGTATGTTGATGACGTCTGCACTGGGGCTTCCACGGTTGAGGAAGCTATCCTGTTGCGTGATGAGTTGGTTCAAATTTTGGATTCCGCTGGCTATGAGTTGCGTAAGTGGGTGTCCAACTCGCCAGCACTGTTGGAAGATGTGGAAGAGGATCATAAGCAGGATCCTCATTTGTTTGAAAATGCTGACAACCCTGCTATGTTGGCCGTTCTCGGCGTTCAGTACCGACCAGTCCAAGACACCTTTACGTATGATGTCGATTTGGAGTCACCACACAGTTGGACTAAACGACTGGTATTGTCTACTGTCGCGAGAACCTTTGACCCGAATGGTTGGATATGCCCGGTATTGTTTTGGGCGAAATGTTTTCTCCAGCGCCTTTGGACCGCGGAACTTGGTTGGGATGAGCCACTTCAGGAAACCCTTTTGGAAGATTGGCTCCAATTTGTATCCGCACTTCCTGCGGTCAACGAGGTCGCGTTACCACGCGCTATCCTCCCCCCTGGGAACTATACTGCTACCCTTCATGGGTTTTGTGACGCATCTTCGCACGGTTATGCAGCTGTTGTTTATCTGCGCACCATCAGCGCGACAGGCCAGGTGAAGTTGTCACTGATCATGGCCAAGAGCAAGGTGGCCCCCCTCCGGACGGCATTGACCATCCCTAAGCTAGAGTTGTCAGGGGCGGCGCTTCTTGTGCGTCTCTTGAATCACGTTGCTCAAACTTTAGGTGGATCTGTGAACATTCGGAATTCTTACGCCTGGACGGACAGTCAAATTGTTTTGTGTTGGTTGAAGACGTCCGTCCACTCCTTGGAGGTCTTTGTTGCGAACCGAGTGTCACAGATACAAAATTCCGAAACGCCTTTGATTTGGAGGCACGTGCCTGGAGACTTGAACCCCGGCGACGTAGCCTCACGTGGGTGCATGGCCCCCCGCCTGATTGTGCACCCCCTTTGGTGGGGACCGGATTGGCTGACTCGCCCCGAGGATGATTGGCCTCGAACGCCAGTTTTGATGTCGGATCCTTTGCCCGGGCTTAAGGTGCTCGCTGTTGGGACGAAGGACCCTCCGTTTGATCCTGATATTTTGTTGAATCGATACAGCTCCCTCGACAAATTGTTGAACGTTACCTCGTGGATCAGGCGTTTTGGTCACAATGCTAGGAATCCAGGGGACAAGCGCCTGTCACCGGTTCTCTCTCCTCAAGAGCGACAGGAGTCACTCCTCCTGTGGGTTCGCTCTGTGCAGGCCGTACACTTTGAGAAGGAGATCGAGACCTTGAAGTCCGGTAGAGTTAAGTTGTCGGGAGCCGTTAGTAAGTTGAACCCCTTTTTGGATGAAACGGGTCTTTTGCGTGTTGGAGGACGGTTGAGGCACTCTAGCCTTCCTTATGGGGTCCGTCACCCCCTCTTGTTGCCCAAGGCGGGCCATTTGATTAAATTGTTGGTGACTGATCGTCACATTAAGAACTCGCACGCCGGTTGCAATGCGCTGTTGGCCATTCTGCAGCGAGAGTTTTGGATTTTGTCGGCTCGTCGTACCATTCGTAGCATCGTCTTCCGTTGCATACCGTGCTATCGGACTAAGGCCCCAACGATGCAGCCCCAGATGGGAGACTTGCCTGCTGATCGTGTCAATGAGGCGAGGCCCTTTGCAGGCGTAGGAACGGACTTTGCTGGTCCCTTTTCGATAAAGACGTCTACCCTTCGCAATAGTAAAATTGTCAAGGCTTATTTGTGCGTATTTGTCTGCCTGTCAACTAAGGCAGTGCACTTGGAGCTGGTATCCTCCCTCTCGACGGAGGCCTTTGTGGCAACTTTGGATAGATTTACGTCTCGCCGTGGGTTACCTTCTCTGATCAGGTCTGATTGCGGTACCAACTACAAGGGTACAAGTAACTATTTGAAAGAAGTGTATGACTTTCTTAATGAGAGCCAGGTTGACATTGGTAACAAATTGGCCCGTCGAGGGGTCACTTGGTTGTTTGACCCGCCAGCCTGCCCCCATTGGGGGGGTATTTTTGAGGCCGCGGTGAAAGCAGCAAAGGGACTCTGGTGGAGATTGTTGGGAGACACCGTTCTCACCTTTGAGGAATTAGCTACGGTATTTTGTCGCATTGAAGCGGTACTAAATTCGCGTCCATTGTGCCCGCTCTCTTCGGACCCGAACGATTTGGAGGCTCTAACCCCGGGCCATTTCTTGATTGGACAGCCACTTGTCACTCTGCCTGAGTACCCTTTTGTTGATGTGAGCCAAAATCGGCTATCGCGGTTTCAGTTGGTGCAACAGCTCACTCAGAGCTTTTGGAAGCGTTGGAGCTTAGAGTATCTGCACATCCTCCAGCAGCGCGTCAAGTGGACTGATAAAACTCATCCGCCCAAGATAGAAGACCTCGTCCTTATTAAGGATGCCAACCTTAAGCCTCTGTATTGGCGCAGGGGGCGCGTTCTCAATTTGGTGGCTGGCACCGACGGGGTACCTCGTTTTGCTGAGGTTTTGGTGGATGGATCGGTTATGAAGAGAGCGGTCGCAACCTTGTCAAGACTGCCAATTGGTTAGCGGACGGGACGGCCCGTCCGGGGGGGGTAGATGTTTCATCCCATAAGTTTCCGAACGCAGTTTTTTGACGTTTGACAGATGACGTTTCAGTTGTCAGTGCGATGACGCTTGGTTGTCAGTGCGATCTTGGTTTGGAAAAATGGTCGCTTGCGTTTTTGTTTTTTGATGCACGCTTTGTCGGGCAATTATTGATTGAAACTTTGAGTTAATGTTAATCCGATACAATCTTGATCGGTGTTTGATATTTTGTTGATAATTGAGACATTTCGCCATCTTGCGTCGTGACCGCGAATAATTTGTTGGTTAAGTAGCCGGCTTTGTGTCGTTTGGACGCCAGTAACTTCCTGAATTCAGTGCTGGACTATTGTAAATCCCCAATTGGGTTAGCTAACCGGGATAAGATTTAGTTGGACATTGACTGAAAAGTGCCACGTGTGTGATCTTGGAAGGTTTGACCAGGCAGTCGACGGTACGCGCTGTGGGCGTCCTTTGGAATACCGTCGAATCTGACTTAACTCCACATTCACAACACAACACATTTACACTTACACCCCACCCAGATACGACGTGACCAGGGACTACGCCACATCACCAGTACCAACGTGATGGTAAGTGTATCTAATAGTTGTTCCCCTTGTCGATTGGACAAGTATTATTTTGATTAGGGCTCCGCGTAATCGCGGACATCGTGAGTCTGCTGCTGCAGTCTCACACATAAATTAACCCAAAGAGCACAAAACAATTACTTCATAAATACCTCTAACAACAAGTCGAAAGCGTCTTGTCATATTATAAATAACAAAACACGCAATGTCGAGCCAATATGTAAAATCAAAATTCAGGACACCGTCATTAGTGATCCAACAGAAATTGCAAATGCATTTAATAATTTCTTCATTGATCAAATAACATCTAATACTTTACCAACACGTGTACCTACTGATTTAATTAGCAACACGCATTCGATTTTTGTGTCTCCAGTGCTACCTCAAGACGTAATAAGGGTAATACAGGCACTAAAAAATACTAACAGCGTAGGGTATGATGGTATAGATACAAAAGTTATAAAATTCGTGTCTAATGATATTGCCGTACACATAAGCCAGATTTTAAATTTATGCATTTGCTCTGGAATATTCCCCGACGGTCTAAAAACAGTTATTGTCAAACCACCTTTTAAAAAAAACGATAAAGAGAGTTTAGTTAATTATAGACCCGTTGCCCTACTTCCCATATTTTCAAAAATTATGGAAAAGATTATTTATGAATCAATCAATAACGTTTTATGTAAATATAATATTTTATGTGATGAACAAAAAGGATTCAGGAAAAACAAAGGAATAAATATTGCCATTTACGACTTATTGAGTGTTATAATGGGAAATGTTGATAAAAAACTACCAATCTGCGCAATCCTCACAGATATGACAAAAGCTTTCGATTGTGTCCATCACGAAACCCTGCTTAATAAACTTAACATGTACGGAATAAGAGGAAATGTATTAGACCTAATTAAGTCATATCTAAGCGGCCGTAAACAGTACACGGAAATTTCTTAAATTTGTACTAAAACTAAGCGTGAGATAAAATATAAATCCGGAGCAAGACTTATAAGACATGGCGTACCTCAGGGTGGAGTTCTTAGCTCAATATTATTCTTACTCTATATAAATGACCTACCTCATCACATTGAACACCCCATGGTCTTATTTGCTGACGACAGTACCGCACTAATTAAATGTACAGACATAACTAAATACGAACAGGACATAAATACTGCACTTACGGACATTGTGAATTGGCTTGACAAAAATAATTTAGTAATAAACTTGCAAAAAACTAACGTAATGCACTTTTATCAACGCACATCAGTACCGAATATAGCGATAGAATATAATAATTGTAGTATAGACCAAGTAACAGTTGCGAAATTTCTAGGCATACTGATAGATAGCCAATTGACGTGGAACCCTCAAGCAGAAGAAGTCTGTAAAAAACTGAGCGTATCGGCGTATTTCCTACATAATCTAGCGAAAAAGGTAAGCATCAACCACAACGGTAGTTGCGTACCATAATCTAGTTGCGTCCATTTTAAGATATGGAATAATCTTTTGGGGAAACTGTACCCTACGAGAACAGGTGTTCAAAGCCCAAAAACGATGCATAAGGGCAATACTTAACATGAAAGTGACGGATAGTTGCGTGCCTGTGTTTAAGTCCCTAAAACTTTTAACTTTCCCGTGTATATACCTGTAAGCTAGAAATAGCACTCTTCGTTAAATGTAACATGCACCTTTTCACCTCAGTGTCAGAGGCTAGGAAGAGACCTATAAGAAGTCAGTACAAACACTTACTACATGTTGAGAGATGTAATACTGCTTTACTCAAAAAAAGTGTTATTAGTATGGCACCAATAATTTTTAATAAAGTACCCAATATTATTAAAAATGACACAATTCAACATTTTAAAAAGAGACTGACATCACCACTAATTGCAAAATGCTATTATTCAGTAAATGACTTTCTAAATGACACTGACTTGTAATTTAATAATTTAATGTATGGAATAATTTAATGTAATTTAATTAATATTGACATGCCTAGTGATCTTATTCTTTCAATGTTTCTCCGATTGTTCGCGCCTGCTCATATTTTTAGAGCAATTCATCACATTTGTGTTTTGCGTCTACATCATTTTTTTTTGTTTGTTTAACTGTCAATTTTACCTTTTGTGAGGTAGGTCGACCAAAAAACTTTTGTACGCATCTAAGTTAAAGCTCCGCTAATCAAAATTCTAAATTACTTAATATTATAAAACTATCAAGTTATCCATGAGTTTTTCTTAAAGAAATTCCAATATTGTGCTCAAACAATAAAATTGGCGACCGTGACAGGACTTTTCAAGAAATTCGGTAACATAGTACAGGAGTTGCGTCATACTCGGCGATACTAAAGTTACAAGAAGAACGAAAATTGGAGGCTACAACAATACAAGCAGTCAGCCTGGTCTTCCGTGCCAACGATTCAGCTAAAGATCGTATCGGAAATCCATCAAGACATCAAAATCTTCAAGTTAAGTGCCTTCCTTTGTTCCGTTCTACCTCACCAAACTACAACCAATTTCCAAATTCCATACATAATCCATTCTAAATTACCTCTATTACATTAACTAGTCTCTATTAGTGCTATATTCCTTAATTTTATAGGGTTTATCATGCAAAATAAGTGCATAGATAAAAGTACCTACAGTTACCGTCCACTATAAAACTAAATTGCCTTTTTTCCAACAAAATAACGTATCTACACATAAGTAAATAAATTTTATCTTAATTGTCATACTCCTACCCCGATATATTCGGTATTTTCCCTATATTTAAGCGATTTGCCGAAATTTTCAGGCGTTATCCTGTGGCCAAATCGCACTACTAAGTCTGCAGCCATAACTGCCGATGTGCTGAGTGAGGCACTGCAGCCAGCTTAAAACCAGGCTCCCAGGGGATTACACCGAAAGGAGGAGCGTGAGAATATCATTATTTTATTTCTTTTCCAAGTCAGTTTGGACATTGTCGATATAGCAAGCTTCAAGCTCTTTTGAGTTGAAGTCTAGTACTAAACATTTGATTCACTTTTACCTAGGCTTGGTTTATATTTGATTACTGTTCAAAATGACGCATGAGGGTGGCGATAAATCCTCTGCAACGGTATCTTTAAGAGAATTACTAGTAAAACGTAGTTCAATTAAAGGATAAATTACAAAATTTAGAAACTATTTAGATAAAATTTGTAAATTACCTGAGTTATCAAATATAGACCTTGCGGAATTGAATTTAAGATTAAATAAGTTTCAAGGATTATCGACAAGGTTTGATGATTTGCAGACAGAGATTGAAGTTTTAAATGCTCCAAATATTGAAGTAGAAATTGATGAACGAGAACGCATTGAACAAGAAATAGTTCAAAATATAGCCATAGCCAAGACGGAACTACAACAATATAGTAGTGATGATGATGGTAAGCGCCGTCAGTCTATCCTTGTAAATGCGGACTCGGATCATCAAAACTTGAGTTTTAGATTGCCTCAAATACAAATTTCTAAGTTCGATGGATCACACTTCCGCTGGCTCGAATTTCGGGACACATTTCTTAGTTTAATTCATAAAAATGAGCGCATTCAAGATATACATAAGTTTCATTATTTAGTTTCTTATCTGGATGGTGACGCTGCGCGTGTTATATCAAATCTCGAGGTGTCTTCGGCTAATTACCAAGATGCTTGGAAACAGGTTTGTGAGCGATACGATAACAAAAGGATTCTCATGAATCATCACCTAGACTCTTTAATAAATATTCAACCAATAACGCGTGAGTCTGACAAGTCTCTTCGGTGTCTAGTTGATAACGTCACTAAAAATCTAAGAGCTTTAAAGAGTTTAGGTCTACCTACAGACCACTGGGACATGTTGCTTATATTTATTTTATTGCTTAAATTGGATAGTCGTACCATACTAAAATGGGAAGAATATCGCAACACAATAGATTGCGTGAATGACGTGCCCACTTTGGAGCAATTTAATAAATTTTTAATTGACCGCGCAAATGTATTAGAACCATTTAATCAAAATAAATCTATAAACAACAATAATTCTAAATCACAACAAAACCCACGTCCCTCGGTTAATCAATCAAATCACAATAAATCTTCTTTTAATAAATCAAGCCGTAATCAAAATACCAACGTCTTGGCATCCACTACACAAGTTCGTAATAATTCCTCAACTGTCTATTTATGTGTAGTATGCAATGGAAATCACAGGATTTATGACTGTCCAACCTTTAAGTCAAAATCCATTCAAGAGAAAATGTCATGCATAGCCCAATATAAATTATGTACAAATTGCCTGCGCCAAGGTCATCCTGCGTCTGAGTGCGTTATGGGTTCGTGTCGGCATTGCAACCAAAAGCATAATACTCTTCTTCACGATCCTAGCGTATCAGCTAACTGTAACATAATAAACACAAATAACGATATTAAAGGGGAGACGGTAGTGGCTTTTTCTCAACAAAATAATGGTCATGTATTTTTGTCTACGGCTATTATAGAAGTGTACAAGCCTCTAAATAATAAAACCGAAAGGGTTCGCGCGCTGTTAGATAGTGGCAGCCAATCTACATTCATTACAAAATCCCTGCACCAAAAATTAGGATTAATGTGTAACACGTTAAATGCATTAAACGTTATAGGAATAGGAAATAATAAATGTGACACAGTATTAGAAAGTTGTGTTACTCACCTGAAATCGATGCATGGCACTTACCAAGTGAAGTTGTCTTGCTATGTTCTCAACCAACTTACCGGAGACATTCCAAAGGTTTCAGTCGATATACATCATCTGAAAATACCAAAGGGTATTATATTAGCCGATCCTAAATTCAATGAACCTGCGTCCATTGAGATGCTCATTGGTGCAGATATCTTCTGGGATATACTGGTCAGCGGACAACGCTCTCTAGGCCCAAATAATCCTAAATTACAAAATTCTAAATTAGGTTGGCTTATAGCCGGCCCTATCAACGTACAAAAATACAATAAAAATATTCAATGCAATCATGCAATTGTTTCAAACAACAACTTGGATGAAATGCTCACTAAATTCTGGGAACTCGAGAGTTCCCCAAAGAAAGATTCTCAGTCCCAACGAAATAGCATGTGAAAAACATTTTAACAAAACCACAACTCGATTGAGTAATGGCAGATTTAGAGTGAAGTTGCCACTAAAGGATTCACCTGACTGCCTCGGTGATTCTTATAACCAAGCTAAAAAACGTTTCAAAAATCTCGAAAAAAGATTTAGAAAAAATCCGACACTAAAGTCACATTACGTAGAATTTATACGTGAATATTCAAACCTAGGACATCTTTCAGAGTCCCCTATCGCTATACCAAATCCTTCATATTTTTTATGTCATCATGCCGTATTCAAAGAGGACAGTGAGTCCACTAAGATTCGCGTAGTCTTTGACGGCTCAACTCCTACAACCTCTGGCTACTCTCTAAATGACATCTTATTGGTTGGGCCTAATCTGCAGAATTCTCTATTCTCCATTCTAATTAGAGCTCGTCAATATAAGTACATTTTGACGGGAGACATAGCTAAAATGTATAGACAAATTGCTATGGATCCAAATGATTGTGATCTTCAACTAATATTATGGAGAGAAGATGAGTCGCATCCTATCCAAACTTTGCGTTTAGATACTGTCACTTACGGTACTGCAAGTGCCAGCTATCTTAGCACTAGATGTCTGTGGCAGGTAGGAGAAGAGTGTGATGACGAATCAATTAAAACTATAATACAAAATGACTTCTTCGTCGACGACGTCATTACAGGCTCAGATAATGAAGATCAACTATTGTACATCCAACAGGCACTATCTACTGCTCTAAATGCAGCTTGTCTACCCCTGCGAAAATACAAAACTAATTTACCTAAATTATGTCATGTTATAGAAATTAATACAAAGGAAAAACTTACCTTGAGTGAATCCTCCAGTACTCTTGGTCTAGGGTGGGATCCAAGTGATGACACGTTCAATTTTCCTGTAAAAAATAACGATATAAATAACACAATTACAAAAAGATTTATAATGTCACAATCACTTCGTATTTTTGATCCACTTGGGTTATTAAGCCCATGCATAATTCAATCTAAAATATTAATCCAAAGGTTGTGGATCAAGGGAATTGATTGGGATCAACCTGTACCTGATGATATACAGGAAAGCTGGAATGAAATTTCAAAAAACTTACCGTTACTTGCAGATCTTCATATTACACGTAAGGTGATTGGTGACTCACCCAGGTCCATAGAACTGCATTCGTTCAGCGACGCCTCTCAAGTTGCCTACGGAGCTTGTATCTACATGCGAACGCTGAATGAAAACAATGAGGTGACAGTGAGGCTGTTATGTTCGAAGTCCAAGGTTGCTCCTATAAAGCCCATCACCATACCTCGCCTCGAGCTTTGCGCGGCGTTGTTATCAGCCAAACTATGTCAATCTGTTACCGATTCTTTAAGACTTAGGCCTACAAAAATTACGCACTGGTGCGATTCTAATATCGTATTATGCTGGATAAACAATGACCCAAGTAAACTAAAAACATTTGTGGCGAATAGAATAGCTGAAATTTTAGATCTTACTAATCGCAAGGATTGGCGTCATGTTCCCACTGACGTTAATCCCGCTGACCTTATTTCTCGAGGTGTTAACGCTAATCACCTTCACGACAATTTGATGTGGTGGCAAGGCCCCTCGTTCTTATACAACGATGAAACAAAATGGCCAAAACTGCATCAAAATCAAAACATTGAGCTACCTGAAGTAAAATGTCACTATATTAATTTACCTGAATCTACATTCGATTTCAAGGTATTTTCAAATTTTTCTAAATTACAAAGAACATTTGCATATGTTTTACGGTTTTTACACAATTCAAAACCATCAAATAAACTCAATCGCATACTTGGCCCTTTATCAGTGCATGAATTAAATAATTCCTTTATTTTTATTTGTCGAGTTGCACAAAAACAATCTTTTCCTCTTGAATATAAAAGAATTCAATCGAAATTATCATTATTGCCTAAATCAAAACTATTATGCTTATCTCCTTTCTTCGAGCCCACAACTAATCTGATAAGAGTTGGGGGGAGATTACATAATTCCAATTATTCATTTAATAAAAAACATCCCATACTATTGGATTCCTCTCATTATGTAACAAAACTTTATTTTATACACGAACACTTACGAAATTTACATGCTGGTCCGCAGTTATTGCTAGCAGCGATCAGAGAATCTGTGTGGCCTTTAAACGGAAGAAGGTTAGCTAGAAGCGTTGTAAAGCAATGTGTTACATGTGTGCGTGTTCGTGGACAAACCATATCCCCAAAAATGGGTAACTTACCATCAAATCGTGTCTCCGTTGACTTTCCGTTCAAATCTGTTGGAATTGACTACGCCGGTCCCTTTCTTATATTAAATCGCAAGGGACGTGGTGCTAAATTATTAAAATGCTACTTATGTCTATTTATTTGTTTGCGTTTTAAGTGCGTTCATTTAGAACCGGTCAGTGACTTGACTAAAGAAGCCTTTATTATGACATTTCGTCGATTTGTTGCCCGCCGTGGCAGACCAGCGGAGGTTTGCTCTGACAACGGACGAAATTTCGTTGCCGCTTCTAAGGAACTAAGCAATTTTTTAAAATTAAATAGCGAATCTCTTTCTCAGTTTGCAACAGGAGAAGGAATAAAATTTTCATTTATACCTGCTTACAGCCCTCACTTCGGTGGAATTTGGGAGGCTGGAATCAAGGCTGCTAAATATCATGTCAAAAGAGTCATGGGAAATTCCCATCTTTCTTTCGAAGAAATTGGTACTGTATTCGCACAAGTAGAGGCAGTTTTAAATAGTCGCCCTTTGTGCCCAATGTCTTCATCCCCTGACGATTTCCTATCCTTATCCCCAGGGCACTTCCTGATTGGCAGACCACTCAATGCGTTGCCAACACCAGTTCAAGACGATTGGAAAACCACCCCTCAAAACCGGTACGCTCGCCTTGAGCAAATAAGGCATGACTTCTGGAAGCGCTGGCAAAAGGAATATATCTCCGAACTTCATCAACGCACCAAATGGAAGACTGACGCTAAGAAGTTAAACATCGGAGATCTTGTCATTTTGCAAGAAGACAACACACCACCACTCAACTGGCGCCTCGGACGTGTTGCCAGACTTTACCCTGGACCAGACGGCATATCTCGAGTCGCAGATGTCAACACAGCAAGAGGCTGCGTGCGTCGATCTCTAGTTCGCCTGTGCCCTCTTCCTACTGGTGAAGATTTACAAGGTTGAAGCTCTCCATCCTTCAACGGGGGGAGCTTATGTTCGCGCCTGCTCATATTTTTAGAGCAATTCATCACATTTGTGTTTTGCGTCTACATCATTTTTTTTTGTTTGTTTAACTGTCAATTTTACCTTTTGTGAGGTAGGTCGACCAAAAAACTTTTGTACGCATCTAAGTTAAAGCTCCGCTAATCAAAATTCTAAATTACTTAATATTATAAAACTATCAAGTTATCCATGAGTTTTTCTTAAAGAAATTCCAATATTGTGCTCAAACACCGATTATTTTTTCAAATTGTATGTAGTAGATTATTTATTTTTTGTATAATATGAATCTATTGTTTTTGACTGTAAACCATAATTTAATTTAATTTATTTTTAATATTCATTAGATAACAATTTAATTAATGTTTGCATGCCTAAAGGTAGATTGTACAAGGCTCACCCATTTTACTGTAACAACTTATTTTATGTACCTGCAATCTAAGCAAATAATTTGACTTTGACTTTGACTTTGACTTATCATACTCAGAACGATATTGGAGCTGGCTCGCACTCTGCGTACAAGAGACGCGCAGCGTGATCGCAAAGAAGCAATCCGTGCGCGCCCAAGCGAAGAACATACCAGGGAGCGCTGGCGAGGCAGACCCAAAACCGCCCTGAAAGCGTTGTTAAACTGGACGCGGAGGGTGCTGTAGCTTTTTTGCGTGTAATTAGCCCACAGGCTGCAAGTGTACATGGACGTGCAATATGCTCGGAAATGAGTTATTTTCACGCCATCCGAGCAACACGCGAACCTGCGGGCCAGCATAATTAGCTCTTTTGGATAAAGCCCTCCGCTCCCATTCCAAGTCAGCATGATTCCTGAGGTCAGCCGTGACTACATGCCCTAGGTATTTAAACTGATTTACCCTGTCTAAGGGTACACTCTATTTATTCTTAAAGGAGGTATATGTCCGGGCATCTAGCACCACCGGCCTCAAAGACCATGTACTGAGTTTTCTTAACATTATATATGTCGCCGCGAGGACACCTATAAGCTAAGCTTATTACGTAATGTTATTGATTGATTGTAACTAGTTAAATTATAATTTCTTATTCCATAAACGATAATACTGCCATCTTTACTTCTCCTCACTCTTCTCTCATCTTTCACTCTGGCAACTATTATAACACCTGTGAGTGCCATTGACTAATTTCGTTTGAGTATCAAGCTCAACAGAGCCATCTGTTGGCTTGTCTTAATCAGTATCACTTGAAAATCACTTATCAAACTAAACTCGATGTTCTAGTTAAAACTATCGTTATAATTAACATAAGAATATTTGTTCAACAACTTTAGGGTTTCATTCATATTAGCAATTAATAGTTAATCACTTGACATTGTGTTTCTTCATGATTCGGCGTCACCTGTCAGGGAAAATGGCGCCGAATGTGATTTTACCGTCAATACCTGAATGTTTAAATTTAGTACGAGAACTAAGTCTCAATAATAGATTCCCAACTATAAATTAATAAGACTATTTTACACAGTGATTTACTAGTAAAAAGCTTTTGTTTAAGATAACTGTTTACATCACCGGAAATGTTCCATGATAGCACAGAATAAAGACTAAAAAGTAATGAGACAACTAGTTTATTATTAATGATTGAAAACGTGTTCAAATTGGTGAATTCTGTCATTATTTAATAGTAACACAATTATTGTAAAGTGTTTCTTTATTATTTGTGAGGCTGATTGAATTTACTATTGTAATAAGTTGCTGAACGGATATTGTGGTACTTCCGCTCACTCAGAATGGACGCGTGAGCAACGAGCAGTCACGTTATCCTACGATTAGCAAAAACAATTGAAATACTATGTAATTATAAGTGTTGAACGTTAAAAGTTAATCAGTTTCTGTACCTAAATGGTTTCATAGAAATAAACGTTTGGAAATTGAGTCAAGTGCTGTGTGTGATTTCAAATACCCACCCATTTCATCTACCAACAATGAAGAATTGTAGGTGTCGCACGGCGATGTGATGGCTAGAGAAGTAGAGACTGAAAGACAAAGGCGGATTGGCGGCGGATGGCGCCAATATTTGGGCAGAGTGTTCCTCTAAGCTTTCCCTGCCGTGATATCAAGCCCATGATTACCTAACAGCGTAATCCTCACATGTCGCTATCAACCTCCTTAGGCCACAGATCGACGCGCTCAGCAGCACCATGTCGTCTGCGTATAGCTGTGGCATGCTTGTAGTGATAGAGTTACCATTCCATACCTACTGGATCAAATTTCATTTTGAATCCTGAACTGATAAAACTTCAGGTCTCTGCCAAGCGCAATCACTCTTCGGAGTCATTTAGATATGATGACTTACGATGACAGTTCAATAATGTATGCGATGACTGAATCCGATCTCTAAGTCCAACTCGATTTAAATGAAGTCAGTTTAAAAAGCGGCTTCCCCACCCTATTTGTATTAGTTCAGTTTGTTGTTATGATTCGTTATTGACGTGTGGCGCGAGGCGGAATTTTGAATTTTTTTTTTTAAAGTGCATAGTATCTTTTTGGTGCAGTGCTAAGTTTTGTTGTTAAAGGTAAATTTTGTGATTAATGCGTTGTGTTAAAGATTATTTTAATGAGTACATGATAAAAAGCCTACTTATTATTGTTCAATAATAGATAGTCAGTACGAAGTCTAAAAAATAATATTTATGAATGAAAAATAGTTTGTAGCAGGTTCTATTATTAATATTATTATTATCGTTTATTTCAGGCATAACCCATTTAACTCAATTTACATAATTGTTACAATTAAAATTTGTTTTACAATTAAAATTACATTACTACAACCTTAATCAAAGTTAATATCCAAATTTAAATCAATTCATCATTAAATTAAAATCTAAAATAAGAATAAAAATCAGAATGAAAGACAACATTAAAATCGATATTACAATTAAAATTAAAAACCAACATTAACAATAAAATAAAAGTTCAATTAAAATTAAATCGCATTTAAAATTATATACCTATTTTTTAAAAATAAATCAATAACAATAAAAATGTTTAAATTTGTCTGAAATAAGTTCCTGACTAGGCTGTATGGACAATAACATCAGGTCTTACTTAAAGTATAAATAAGTCAGTTGTATCATTAGGTACCCTTTTGGGTTTAAAAGATCATACTTAACTAAATTGATAGGAGTAGGTAGGTACTTTAGACTACATTTATCACGTCGATTGGTTCAGAACAGTTTTTGGTCAGTATTTTAAAACAATGCGGCACTTCCTGCCTTGGTTATCTACTGCTGGCTGGTCCCTGAAAAGAAATGCCGAAACAAACTCAACAGTCAGGGTCTCTTTTACAGTCCAATCATGAGTACCTAGATATCTACATATTATATCAATCATGTGAGTCTAACAGTTCAGTGCCATAACATTCGTATGACGCTACCAGACATAATGAAGCCATGAATTAAATCCACTACTCACATTCACAATCAATTTTCTAATTAAGTAAGTAAATCTTATAAATATATAAGTTATGTAATTCAATTAAATACCATATTATTCTAACACTTCATATAAAAATAAAAGATGCTGGAATAATAATCTACGTATTTGGCATTCGCTGATCGGTTGTGTACCTAGAGGTCAAAAGATCGAGACTTTTTTGTACAGTGCCAAGCAGGTCCGTCAAGTGCCTTCTGGCATTTTTATATGTTAGTTACCTGTACCCAAACTCCTTCTGAGTAGAATTCAATAATCAATCAACATTCCATTTTAATCACAAGTAGGTAACATTACTTAATGGTCACTTCTTGGGGAGATAATCATACAATTTAATCTGTTTAGTGTTAAGAAATTTGAACTCTTAAGTTTTCAGTTGCAACTGACGACTGGAAGTCTGAATTTTTAGGCATAAATTCAGACTCTTTACATAATATTCCTACTCTGATCCTATATTATTACGTGACATCAAAATGTCTTAGAACACGTAAGAAGTAGTAGTAGGTTTAAACCTCTAACGTCCATTTAATAGTACAGGGGTCATGGAGGTATTCTGTAAAGTTTACCTTGACTTCCAATGTCTCCGTGTCTTGGTTGAATCATTTTAATAGAGTATTATCTATGGGTCGAATGAGCGCATTGAAGGGGAGAATAAGTTTCTTTCAGCTTTGTGAAGGCTCTTTGTTCACCCTTTTATAGGCGTGATAATAATAATAAGTATGCACCTATTTAATCAAATATACCATTTCTGATCAGATGTCGCGATTAGACTTGGTGATCTTCGGTGCTACCGGCGCCGCAGGGAAGCAGGTGGTGATCTACATGGTGAACCTCGCGAAGAAGTATGACCTCGGGACCTGGGGAGTTGCTGGACGGTCGAGGACCAAGTTAGATGCTCTAATTGCGGAAGTCTCCAAAATAACTGGTAACTATGAATTTGCTCTTTTTACCTGCGTCCTGCTAAATTCTAAACACACTTTACAGTATTCTTTACTTACTTGATAAGTTACCGGCCTCGAATTACGTGGTTCGAAGCCAAGGAGATGCGTTAGTTTGTGCAAATCAGTTTCTCCACTGTTCTAAAAACGGTGAAGGAAAACATCGTGAACTGTATGTACCAAACATTCGAAGACATGTACTAACATCCACAAACCCGCACTGGGTCCGCGTGGTAGATTACATTACAGTCCACTGCCTCTCGCAAAGCGGAGGCCTGTGTGTCACGCAGTAGGGAAATTAGATATTGGTTGATTAGGTAAAGTGGTAGATATTCGTGAAATGTAAATATTTTGTCTCTGGCTTGTCTAGACGTCGGCGTTTGTACAGGGAGTCGATAAATATAACACGAAGGTGAAGATCATTATTGTTTAACTGACTCCTTCGTACCTATACCTTTTGGTGGAGTTATACTCATGTGATCTTGAGGTCCCGAGATCAATTACAAGTTCAAGCAAAGTCTTATTGAGTTTTATTAGGATAATCTCAGTAACAGTCTAGCTTACCTAGATTCTAGAGCACCTGCTGAACAGAGTCAGGGAAATAACAATTTCGATCTCATAAGACCTATAGACGTTATACACCACTGCCAACCCTTTCAACTACAAGACGTGATGTTATTAATTAAAAGCCATAACAGGCACCGCTGTATCACCACTTTGAAACACAAGCAGGAAAAACATCGAAAACATAATATGGCGCCGGCGCGGCGCGGTGTGGCGTCAATTGTAAAATCAATATTGTGTTGATACTTCAGGAACTCTATGAATATTTTATAGACACTACAAGGTTAACAGCATAGTATTATATATATGTTACGGCTAACAGCCGAAGTGCGGTTACACCTAGTTTTAGCCGGCTAGAACTAGGTGTAGCCGGCCATATGCGGTTAAACCTAGGTGTATCCTCTTATCTTCGGTTAGAACTAGGTTTAGCCTTCATCATAGCGGCTTGAACTAGGTGCAGCCGCACACCGGTGGTTAAACTTAGGTGTGTCTTATTTATCATCGGCTAGAACTAGGTTTTTAGTTCAGTTAAGCATAATTATTGGTTTTGTTTTGAGATTCCGATTGATTCGATTTCGTATTACCCCCGCAGATGCATCCGAGTCGTGGGAGAACCGGTTGAACGGGCCCCGCGATCGGCTCCTACTTCTGAATGGTTTATAAAAAAATAACCACGAAGGGTATGGCAGGGTCTAATCGCTCGCTTCGCTCACTTATTCGACCCCGCCATACCCTTCTAACCTAATCTATCTGTGTCGGGATGCCCCATGTCGGCCTAGGCAAAACTAGTTTGTCATCAACCACCTCATTACTGAACTGAAAATCTAGTTCCAGGCGATGATAAATAGGATACACCTAAGTTTAACCACCGGTGTGTGGCTGCACCTAGTTCTAGCCGCTATGATGAAGGCTAAATCTAGTTCTAAACGAAAATAAGAGGATACACCTAGGTTTAACCGCATATGGCCGGCTGCACCTAGTTCTAGCCGGCTAAAACTAGGTGTAGCCGCACTTCGGCTATTAGCCGTAACGTATACATATACACTAAATGTTACTATGGTACGTAATATCAGATCGCTTATGAGTTTCAGAATGCGACCTAGTACATGTACTTAGGTACCTACCCCTATACCCATCCGATACCAATCTTTGACATCCTAATTATAATATACTAGCTGTTACCCACGGCTTCACTCGCGCGAAATTCGGTAACTGTCCCACGGGATCATACTAAAGGGATAAATAGTATCCTACATGTTAATCCAGGTTATAAACTATCTATGTGCCAAATTTCATAATACACAATTATAATCATCACAATCGCTATCACAATCACCATCACTGTCACCATCATTATCACTGTCACAATCACAATCACCATCACCATCATCGTTATCACAACAACCATCACCATCACTATTCCAATCACAATCACTATCACAATCATTTTCACAATCACCATCATCTTTATCACAATCATCACAATAAATCAACAATAATCCTGTAAGTATAGAAATCGAATCTGCCATCTTTTGGATCTAAAAATAAATGCCATATTCATAATCAGCACCAATGATAATCTCGGAATCGACACCCATATTGATTTTTAGACTGATGAGATGGTATTTTAGGTCCACCACATTAAATCTTAAAATCGCTGTTTTTGTAATACACCCGATCCGATACACCATACAAACAATACCAAACCAATTTCCCCCTTTAGGGGTTGAAATCTGAAAAAAACTGAAACCCATTTCTACCCATTTATTGATAGGAGTACTCCTGTGAAGTTCCGAATAAAACAGTCAACTAATCTTGTTTCCCTATACAAACTTTCGACTCCCGTTTCACCCCCTTAGGGAGTAAATTTTGAAAAATCCTTTCTTAGTGCACCGTTAGACCTCATAAGAAACCTACGCTTGCTAAATTTTTAATTTCTAGACCCAGTGGTTTGGGCTGTGAGTTGATTTTCAGACTTTGTCACCCCATTTCTCCATATTAGGAGTTGAATTCTAAAAAAACCTGAAACACAAATGTTTACTCATTTATCGATAGGAGTACTCCTGTTAAGTTTCGAATAAAATAGTCTAACTAATGTTATTTCCCCATGTAAATTTTGGACACCCGTTTCAGCCCCTTAGGGGGTGAATTTTGAAAAATCCTTTCTTGGTGCACCCCTAAACCTCATAAGTAACCTATGTGACAAATTTGGAATCTCTAGACTCAGCGGTTTGGGCTGTGCATTGATTTTTATACTTTGTCACCCCATTGTGGGGGACCTCTTGGGGGTTTAATTCTGAAAAAACCTGAAACACAATTTTTTTCTTAATTATCGATAGGAGTACTCCTGTTAAATTTCGAATAAAACAGTTTAACCAATCTTGTTTCCCCATACAAACTTTGAAGCCCTTTTTCACCCCCTTAGGGAGTGAATTTTGAAAAATCCTGTCTTAGTGCACTCCTTGACCACATAAGGAACCTACTTGCCAAATTTTGAATCTGTAGACCCAGCTGTGCGTTGATATGTCAGTCAGTCAGTTTTATCGTCTTTTATATATTTTTACCCGACTGCGCCAGAAGGAGGGTTACTGTATAGATTTTATCTAAAATAGAAGTAGCCTAAGTTACTCCTTATTTCATCAGCTATCTGCTAGTGAAAGTCCCGTCAAAATCGGTCCCGCCGTTCCAACAGTTCGTCAACAGACAAAAATTGAAAAAAATGTTATTTTGGTATACGTACCTATATACTTTCATAAGCATGCAGTAAAATGCGGTTGTTTTAATATTACAAACAGACACTTCAATTTTATTTATTTATACAGATAAAGCCCCCTTTTCATCTTTCACCCCCTTAAGGGTTGAAATTTTTAAAAACACCGTTGCGTTTGCTTTCAACCATAAGCCTAGATAATAAATTTAGTTAGTTTTACATCGAAAATTGAGGACTTTCCATAAACAACTTCATTCTCTTTTGTAACTCCTTTGGGGGTGGTATTATGAAAAACGCTGAGACACGTATTAATTAATTTTTAATCATCAGCCTAAACACAAAGTTTGAAGATCCTAACTTTAAAACTGACGATTTTCCATAAACAACTTAATCCCCCTTTTTAACCCTTTGGGGGTAGAATTGTGAAAAACGCTGAGACACGTATCAATTAATTTTTAATCAACAGCCTAAACACAAAATTTGAAGATCCTAACTTTAAAATTGTCGATTTTCTATATACAACTTCATCCCTCTTTTTAACCCTTTGGGGGTGAAATTATCAAAAACGCTGAGACACATATAAATTAATTTTTAATCGTCAGCCTAAAAGCAAAATTTGAAGATCTTAACTTTAAAACTGACGGACTTTCATACACAACAGCTTCATCCCCTTTTTAACCCTTTGGGGGTAGAATTATGGAAAATGCTGAGACACGTATAAATTATTTTTTAATTGTCAGCCTAAACACAAAATTTGAAGATCCTAACTTTAAAACTGACGATTTTCCATATACAACTTCATCCCCCTTTTTAACCCTTTGGGGTGGAATTATCAAAAACGCTGAGACACGTATAGATTTAATTTTAATCGTCAGCCTAAACATTTAAGATCCTAACTTTAAAACTGACGAACTTTCATGCACAACTTCATCCCCCTTTTTAAACCTTTGGGGTAGAATTGTGGAAAATGCTGAGATACGTATTAATTAATTTTCACTTTTCCGCCTAAACACAAAATTTGAAGATCCTAACTTTAAAACTGACGATTTTCCATATACAACTTCATCCCCCTTTTTAACCCTTTGGGGTGGAATTATCAAAAACGCTGAGACACGTATAGATTTAATTTTAATCGTCAGCCTAAACATTTAAGATCCTAACTTTAAAACTGACGAACTTTCATGCACAACTTCATCCCCCTTTTTAAACCTTTGGGGTAGAATTGTGGAAAATGCTGAGATACGTATTAATTAATTTTCACTTTTCCGCCTAAACACAAAATTTGAAGATCCTAACTTTAAAACTGACGGACTTTCATACAAACTTTCATCCCCTATTTAACTCCCTTAGGGGTTGAATTTCGAAAAATCCTTCCTTATTCCTTGTCTACATTACAAAGGGAACTTCTGTGCAAAATTTCAGCTTTCTAGGTCCAAGGGTTTGGGCTGGGCGTTGATGAGTCAGTCAGTCAGTCAGGCCTTTTGTTTTTATTTATATAGATAGATAGTTAGTCTAGTTTTTTAGAGTTGGGCTTATACTTTAAGATCTCTAGGGATCTCATCAATATCTCGGGTTACGGTTGTGTTCACATAAACCTCACGTAGTTAAACTTTTCTTGATGAAAATTTTAATCACGAAGCTTTTTGCCGAGCGTGAGATTCATGGAGAAGAATGGTCACTTCTTTGCACTGTCACAGCTGAATTCTTGTTTTTTCTAAGGTATATAATTAGATGTATTCATGTATCCGTGATTACAATTAAAATATATAATTATATATAGATAAGCATTTACGTCATTATAACTCAAGACATATTTTCCGTCGTTCGCACACATTTTTTATCATTTTCAATTCGCTAATATGGTAAACATGGGTAATTATTTTTACATTAGTACTACGCGAGTAGGTATACACTTATACACATAATTATTTGTTATCTTATAATGACAGGACGGAAGACTTTGTAACATCAATTGTGTTGATCAATTGTTTTGTTTACCTACTTCTAGTGATCTTAAACGATTGCAGGCCAAGTCTCTCAAGTAACACTGCAAAAATAATAAAATTGCTGGAAAATGACTTTTGTTGTTGGTCTGAAAATCGCTGTTAAAGATCGCAATGTGACGCATGTAAAACATTCTGTTTATGGGTGCCATGCATATTATGATACCACATTAGCAAAGCATTAAGCAGTTGGTCCCGGCTGTCAATTGAAGATCTTTGGCAGTCGTTGCTGGTAGTCAGTGGCCCAAAAAGTCTGACAACCAGTTTTACCAAAGGGTATTGTGTTACCCGTAGTACTAACTGGGTTATGGAGGTCAGATACGCAGTCGCTCCATGTAAAATACTGGTATTCAGCTGCATCCGGTTAGACTGGAAGCCGACCCCAACATAGTTGGGAAAAGGCTAGGCAGATGATGAATTGATGATTATGATACCACATTAATATGGTGCCTATACTAGTTGTGGGTTGCAGTGGCGAAGCTTCCATACAACTCGATTCCTACCGGATTCCCTTTGAAAAATGGCACAGTCAGTATTATATAGACAAATAATATAATCACATTAAAGATAATAACCCGGCTTACCTCGTACAAAACTTGACCGTTCGCTACTGGTGGGTTGTACCTATATTTAAAGTGAAAATGGTTTTCGTAAAAAAAAACGCAAAAAAATAAACGAAGGAGTAAGGAGTATGGAGTATGTAAAGATCGCAGCTAGTGGTGTTCTGTAGCGTCTCCTTACCCTATACGAAAAGGCGTGAGTTTTCTCGAGAGGCGTGAATATCTTTAGATTCAGCAGGTTCCTGGCTATATGCTCTAACAAATTAAGCCAAAGCTTGGTTAAGCATGATCTTCTTACACCTTTGAATTTGATTCTTGACCATGGGCCATAGCACACGTTTTTCTATAAAAATCAATAAGAGGTACTTTATGAAGTGGAATGTAAAGGGCAAGGTTAAAGCGAATGAGCGAAGGTCCTTGTGGGGTCATGCGCAGTATGGCGTCTGATTGATGTACCTACTGATATGGCACTTTTGTCATCATCATTAGATAGAGGTAGGTCATAATTATTATCGGAAGGTAGGTATTACCTACACACTTTCACTTTATTAATGTATGACTGCTAGAATATTTGGGTCTGTTCAGTATCAACACGACATCTCGCTTATAATCCTCGTAAGGTAAGTCAGAGGTAAGCTAAAGCCCCATGTACATCTGATCAAAATCATGGGGCAGCTGATTATTTTTTCGCTATTCCGATGTTGATCCCATAAAAAAGTGGTTCAGTTTATTGATCTGTATCACACCCTTAAATATGACCACACCTGATTCATGGTGTAGGTAGTTTGTGATTACAAAACATTTTAAAATGATCCCTTCAATCATCATCTGCCTAGCCTTTTCTCAACTATGTTGGGGTCGGCTTCCAGTCTAACCCGATGCAGCTGAATACCAGTATTTTACATGGAGTGACTGCCTATCTGACCTCCATAACCCAGTTAGTACTACGGGTAATACAATACCCCTTGGTAAGGCTAGTTGTCTGACTTTTTGGCCACTGACTACCTGCAATGTAACGACTGTCAAAGATTTCCAAATGACAGCCGGAACCAACGGCGTATCGTGCTTTCCGAGGCTTGGAGGAAAGTATGTCCCCGATCTCCGTGCCCGATCGGGCACGGTGCATTGTTATTTTAATTGTCTGTAATTGCGGTTATCTAAGTGCTACAAAAGTTATTCGTTATTACATAGTTGCCCGGCTTTAGTAGATAGATTATCCGCCTAGGCAGTGTTTAGCGACTTGTTGTTATATTCTATGTATTTATTTGTGTCGGCTCACTGTGACTAAGCACATTTCGATTCACGTCATCATTGTATCAATCTTTGCTTACACGTGTATCAAAAACCTGTTTTGAGTAGTTATTTGTGTCTTCTGGTTTCGTTTTTTATGACCTTTATCAGAAAATTAATTAGGTACCTATGTTTCTCGATACCAATATTCATTGTTTTTTTTATTGATTCAAATTATTTTGGTAGAAGTGGATGTAAACAAAAACAAATACCAACCTAAACACCAGCCGACGTATTTTTTTTTTCAACTTTATAGCTTTTCACTTTAAGATTGAAATGGCTAAACTATTTTTCAGGTAGCTAGTTGTCGCGTCGCGTCGTCTAATATTGCAAGTAATGCCAATTGTTTTTAGATCATCATCATCATCATATTAGCCCGGAATCACCCACTGCTGGGTATATGCCTCCCCTTTTTTAGATGGTTCACCAAAATTATACTTCTGTCACAGATAATATAATACATACTTCCTTCTGTGTATAATAATGATAATAGCCCAAAGATTATTATCAAGGTGCAAGGTCAAAGTGGACGGTAGGTAGGTAGTTCCAATTATGTATAATTGACTTTGGTATGTTTTATCGACCGTTACTTATTTATGTACCTATGTAGAAGAGAAGTATGTATGATGTACCTACCTATAGAAGAGTGTATAGTAGGTAGGTACCCACTATCTATGTAGGGTTGGTTGCGATCATTTGCTTGTTTTTGCCATAGTAGGTATGTTTTGTCCGCAAAAAAGAAGTTTGGATTATAATAAACAAACTCACTGAATTTTAAACCGTCTAGCCTTGTCGATGTCAGAGACGATTAAGCTATTAGATCTGATTTTAAATAAATTGAGGCTGATTTGAACTTTTGAGATGGTTTGGTAGAACTTGGTGGCTGGAGAAAGAAACACATTCCTATGTAGAAAAAGTCAAATCGAATCTTATCGCTAAAACGATCTTATCGCAATTTAAAATAAATTTATGGATGGATAAAATGGTATAGGATGGTAGTGTATCTACCTCCTATGGGTAGGTATCTTGCAGAATATCTTTTTGTGCTAAATAAATATATTTTCTTTTTTTATTACCCATCTCATAAGCACCATTCCTTGCCCGTGGTACAGTTGGCTAGGTCCGGTTGACTGGACCATGGTAAAAAAAATTAACAGTGTTACAGTTGACTGGACCATTTTTTTTTCTGTGAACCGTGGTACAGTTGACCGGACCAGGGTTAATTTTTTTTTAACAATAGTACTTTAATAAAATTGTACTATTATCTAATTCCAGGTGACGATCTCGCCAATGTCAGCCTGATAGTAGCCGACGTGGGCGATGAGAAGTCCCTCCAGGACATGTGCGCTCAGGCGAAGCTGGTGCTGAACTGCTGCGGCCCCTACCGCCTGTACGGAGAACCTGTGGTCAAGGCTGCCGTGGAGAACAAAACCAACTACATAGATATTAGTGGAGAACCACAGGTGAGGATGAGAATGTTTTAAGTTCTTCTCCACTGGGAGGTGAAGGCTGGGCGATTTAGACCGAATATCACAAATTAAACTGAACGAGATCAACACACATAAACCGCGTTCAAGAACTGTCAGTACATCATAGCAAGTATACCACTGGGTATCTCTTATACTCTGCAAGGTCTAACTTCACCAACTCTACACCTAGTTAAAATGTGTGGCTTGGCCGTTTCGTTACTACGTTTACAAGAACTACTTATTGTATACCACAAAAGTAATGAACAATGGATTTTTTCGCCTTACGCCTATGTGAATGTGTAGAGTTTATGAAATTAGACCTTGCAGAGCTATGGCGTGTAGAGTTAGAAGCTTGGCTCTACATGAGATCTGCATCGGCAGTCTCGACAAAGATAACGACAAAATCACTAACTACTTTTTTTGAATAAATTCGGTTGCAATAACGATGCTTGCGAGAAACGCATCTGTAGAGACTTGCGTTCCTCGCAAGCATCATCATTGCAACCAACTTTGTTCGTTGGTAATTAGCTAACTCTGTCGAGACTGCCGGCCGGCCCTGATAACTTTTTGACAGTGTGAGTCATAATATATGGTCTCGTTTTGGCAACATTTTACATGAAAATGTTTTTGGTGGGATACAATTTTTCAGGAAACTATAACTCGAAAGTTATCGAGAATCACGGAACACACACATGGGGACAATTTGGAACACCATAAAAGTACGCTAGATTTTAAAATGCTAAAAAAATAAGTTTCGTAATTATACCTAAGTACACATTCTTCACGCCATTGCTAAGTAGGTATATTGTTTTTGTATCGAACCACGTTTCGACTGACCTGGGTATCAACTGGTTTTTAGAGATACTCAAGGTCATATTTTTTTACAAAACAAGTTTTAGATAATTATCATAAACAAAACTTTAAATTTTACTACCTACGCCCTTAAGGTAGCAACTCTATTGTGTGTGTAGGTACTTACATAAGTTTTAGCGAGTTATTCATAGAGATGATTCTCAGGAATTCATTGCGCGTGTAAATACGTTTATGTCTGTACATACATACGAAATTATGAGAAACTAGCTGACCCGCGCAACTTCATCTGCGTCACATAATATAGCTTATAACATGTCATTATGTGCATTAAATTACGAAAAAAGCCTTTTAAAATCAATATTGCTTACCTACCTAATATGTAGCCTAAAACCTTCCTTGGCTTACAAAGAGCATTTTTGCTAAATTTCAATTCAATCTATCCAGTAGTTTTGGCGTGAAGCCGTACCATACACACAGACAATCAGACAAAAATTCTAAAAAGTCACTTTTTGTCATCAGTTACGTTTTTCTAACAAAAGCCACTTATTTTTTCTTGAAAATTATCAATGTACGGTTTTTCTTTCGTTTCTGTTTTATTATATGGATAGATTATATGTAAGTATAGATGTTCCTATTATTTCTGATTACTTAAACTTGTTTGATGTGCTTACCTGGCTATCTTTTCACATCCGGGGTCCTATGGGCCTTCGGAATGTTAGATAACCACTGAAACAATACTGTTCATATTAGCCTGCATCGTCCCACAGCTGGGCAAATGTATTTCAGTTCTTTCGATCCAGGGTTAATGTCGTTGGTTTTGTCAAGCTCGTCCCGTTTAAAACGTTCCCATGCGAAAATTACGACCACAACGAGAGCGAAGCCGTGAGCAAAAACTATAGTGATCATTATTTCTGTTTGGTTTGTAGTTTATGGAGTCGATGCAGATCCAGTACGACGAGAAAGCGCGGGAGGCCGGCGTGTTCGTGATCAGCGCGTGCGGCTGGGACAGCATCCCGGCTGACATGGGCGTCACTTTCCTCAAACAAAACTTTCGAGGTAATACTTTGTTTATTTGATATTTCGGTCATTAGGGAAGCTCCCGACCGAATTTCGCTCTTTGCTCCAGACCGAATCAAGGCGGCTAATCTCAACGGAGATTAGCTAATTACGCATGTTAATAGTGCACAATATGAGATCAAACGAACTTCTTGAAGTGAAGTTCGATCATTATTGTATGAGTCGCATCATTCGAAGATACAGTTAACATAGGTAGTGCCTTTAGCCTACACGAGGTATTCGCACGTTTAGAGAATCGATTTTCAATCGAATTCAGTTTTTTTTTTTTTTTTTTCTTCTACCCGCCCGTCCGGCCGACCCAATGACGGAGCGATAGCCAGCGGCGGCCATCATTCATGTTCAGAGACTACCGTTTTCTACGTGGGGTTTGGGTGGGTGGGAACCCTGTATCTTCGAATGATGCGACTCATACAATAATGATCGAACTTCACTTCAAGAAGTTCGTTTGATCTCATATTGTATTTCGTCGCATCATTCTTCAGATACAGTTAACATAGGTAGATGTTTAGAGACTTTTTCCGTCATGAGCAAAGTGGGTTTGTGCCAAATAAACATTTTGATGAATGAAGTAGAAAACGTTTTATTTTATAACAAAAATAATTATAACACACTTCTAGTACATAATCATCGTAAGATCTCTTCAAAATCAAACAATTTTTGTTATGTAAATATCAAAAACAGACAAATATCTAAAACTAAGTAGGTTCTAGTGTAACAATTATATAATGAGTACTTAGTTAAATATTACTTATCTAACAATTTAAATCATCTCAAAGACAGAACGAGCAAAGATTCCATCGTCCGTCACTGGGCGGTTATAGAATCTAGCAAATGTCAGAGACGAGGCAGACCAACCCGCGGTCTTCCTAATGGTGTCAATGCAGACTCCAGCAGAGGCCGCCGCCGAGCTGGAGGCGTGACGCGTGCTGTGTGCACTGAACACGCCGACGTCGACGCCGCTCTCTGCTAGAGTCTGTTTGATCCATCTACTTATGGATTGTGACGATGCTCTTGTATGAGGTTTTTTGTGAGTTAGTAAGAGTTTATCTGTTCCTTCAGGCCGAAGACTTGATGTTACTGTAAGATAGTCCTCGAGAGTCTTTGCTGGGCATATGCTTGGGTTGTTCACAAAGAAAGGTAAAAACAAAACTGGCTGTTCACGATTTGGAGCCGAGGTTTTTATAATGTCAGTTATAAATATCTTTATTCCAGATGGAGACCTGTAGATGTTATTGATTTTAATAAGAGATAAGGTCTGGACGCGATGTGACGTACACAAGGCCAACAAAACAGTTAATTTTTTAGTCAATTTCTCAAAATTCAGTGTACTGTTTGGATACCATACCATCCGGAAATATGTCGTATATGAGGGGGCTGAACTCTATAACTCTTTACCTAAAGTAATCAAGGAATCGAAATCACTTCCAACTTTTAAGAGACTCTTAAAACACCACCTAAATAATTTATAAATTGTAAGTTTTTGCCGTTTTTTATAATTTAATTTTAGTTTAGTATCAAGCGAAACCGTCGCTTACTGTATCCTAATTATTATGTTTTTCCTCATAGAAGTGAATAATTGTATTCTTTTTGAGCGAAATAAATTTCTTAAACCGTAAACCGTAAATGAAATCTAGAACCAGTTTTGGGTCCCAGGTTGCAGTATATTTGGGGCGCGATGGCTTTTGCCTGTAAATGCCTTTTAATATACGTTTTATTCGTTCATCTGATCCTACATTATTCCCAAGGAGTAATGATAGGGCAGAGCGATGACTATTAATAGCTCCATATGCTGCTCCTTTATTGAACTGATCAACTATGAAGGCTATCACGGATGGTAATGGGGCTTCGAAGGTATCTATATTATTATCGAGACAATACTGCCACCACAATTTGTATGTAACTGAGTATTGTCTCATGGTACTTTCAGAAATGGATGAAAGCATTAGATCTAGTGCTATGTCAGGGGTGTTTAGTCTTGCAAATGCTGCCCTGAGAGCGTCGCGGCCCCCAGGGTAAGGCTGGCGTGGAGCCGGTGGCGTATCCTGAAACGAGAACGCAAAAGGCCCCTGTTAGGTTCGAAGAAGATAATATCTGAGATAAGCATTCTTTTAAGCAATGGGAACCACGCTTGACCAGGCCAATAAGGGAAAACTAAAATACCAGTAGCTTTTTCATTAATAATTTTGCGCAAGCATCTGAGTATTAGAGCGAACGGTGGAAATGCGTAGAAGAACGTAGAGTTCCAACTAACCGTAAAAGCGTCAACTGTCATGGCGTCGGGATCCGGTTTCCATGAGATGTACTGAATGCATTTTGCAGTGGTACGAGAAGCGAAAAGATCAATATTAGGAGCTCCGAGTATTTGGACTATCTTTTGGAACGCCCAATCCGATAGTCCCCACTCTGTGTCCTCATTTACTTTCCGCGATTCTTCATCGGCTTCAACGTTGTCGTGTGTATTTATATAAGACGCATATATAAAGATGTTTCGCTTTTCGCACCATTGCCAAATACTCTTGGTCAGGTCATTCAGATGTGGGAACCGGATTCCACCCATGCGATTTATATAATAAAGAGCAGTTGTGTTGTCTACTCGAAGCAATATAGAGCTACCGTGATACGTGTTGGCGAAGCTTTTAAGACCAAGGAACACAGCTAATAGTTCAAGGTAATTAATGTGATGGGATAGTTCATCCACTTTCCATCCACCGTTCACTCGTTTCCCTTCGCAAGCGACGCCCCAGCCTGTTCTGGACGCGTCGGTAAATATTTCTAAATCAAATATTCTGTCTGGTCGTAATATATTATTAGTCACCGCTATGTTCTGTTGCCACCATTGTAGGTCGGGTAAGATAATAGGGTATAGCTTAATTTTGGCTTCAAAATCCACATATTTTTGAAGGGCTAAATATTTTTGCCGTTCGAGGTTTTTGGTGTACAACCAACCGTATCTAACTGCGGGGCAAGCTGCAGTAAGTACTCCAATTAGTTGTGACAATTCCCTAATGGAGCATCTTGGAAGTTGGGAAAACTTCTTGGTTAACTTTATGATGCCCTGCCGTTTTTCATTTGGCAAGCCTAGTGACATATCGACAGTATTATATATGAAGCCTAAAAATCGACAAACCTGTTTAGGTTCGAGGCTACTTTTCTCAAAATTTATGACAAAACCTAAACATTGTAACAATGTTAGGGTTTTGTTTACATTTTCTTGGCATTCATCATAAGTGTCCCCAATACATAGGATATCATCAAGATATATTACTGACCTACAGCCCTGTTGACGTAGATAGTTAATCACCTCTTTCATTAATTTTGTGAAGACCCAGGGAGCCACAGACATACCATAAGGTAGGGCACTAAATTCAAAACATTTTTGATCGAATTCAAAGCGTAAGTACTTACGATGTTTTTTTGTGATAGGTACTAAGAGATAAGTCTCTTTAAGATCGATATTTGCCATAAAACCAGCTTTAGGTATGAGTCTGGCCGCTGTCCTGTGGTCCTCCATTTTAAAATGAGAGGTCGAAATAAATTTATTTAGAGCCTTTAAATTTAAAATAAATCTTTTTGACCCGTTGGGTTTGGGAGCTAAAAATACGCTGGATACGAAATCATTTTTAGATCTATGACATGGAGAAATAGCACCAAGATTTAATAATTTGTCAATAGACTGTAACATATCAGGGAGCTCGCTACTTGAAACAGAGTTGCGGGGTGTCGAGAACTGTCTAACTTTCTTACAAAACGGTATAGCATACCCGTTTGAAATCCATTTTAATATTTGAGTATTTTTTGTAATTTTTACCCAGCAATTATAAAAATAATGAATTCTGCCCGCATGTACCTCTATTGTTGTTGATTTGCTGCACGCTGCTTGTTCTGCGCCGATGACTTCGACTGAGCAGCATTGCCTGCTGGAGGTCTCCGGCCCGCTGGACCATTCCTCCTCTGTCCTCCCCGCCCCCCCCCTGTTCGACAAGAAGCGAGAGGGGCCCGTCCAGTTTCCCTGTGGTCGTGAACGGTTTGTCGGCGTTTGGTATGATGTAGAAGGCGTTTTGGGGGTTGGAGCCGGTTTCTTAATCTGTAATCCATGCTTCTCGATTACTTTTGTGGCCTTAATCTTTTCTGACAGCTTGCCTCCAAAAAGCAATTCATCTCGGTCGACGTCTTGCATTATGTTCAAGAAGGACTTATCCAATCCAGGAGTAATAAACTTCTTTCTGGCCTCCGTCTCCATATAGTGCAGATCGCACAGGAGTCTACAGCTATCGCTGAGAAATTTGATGGCTTGTAGTCTGTCTTTGCCGTCGTCCAGAAGGAGTTCCAAGCCCTTATTGAGGGCGGATATTCCCTGTCCCAATTGCTGCTGCATGGCTTCTACTCTCTTGTCTCGGGTTCGGGCGCCCTCAGCTACAGCGGCAGACATCTCAGGATTGAGTTTTGGCGCTTGTAACAGTGGGCAATTTTCTGGTATAGGATACTCTTTGACGAGCTTCTCTTTTGCCTCCTTGGTCATTCCCTTTCGAAGAATAGGTAACCATAGCCGAGGTAAGTTTTCGTGAATTTTTGGGCCAAACTTTGGCCCTTCTTCAGTGGTTTCACCCAACGCGATAAGAATATCGGGGTCCAGGTCCGGCACTGGAGCCGGTTCTTGGTCGCAATCATCTTTGCATTCCTCGATATTTGAACAGTTTTGTTCGACAGCGGCTGGGTCCAAGGACTCTGGGTTAGCGTTGTCAAGGTTTTCATTTTCTGTAAAGCAACAATAACAATTGTTACTGGTTGAGGGTACTTAGAAAAATAAAACCAAACTTGCAAAAAATAATTACCACACGTGGTGATAAAAGTATTTTATTTTTGCCTAGTAACTCAAATTAGATGTAATTTGATTTGGTACAAAATCGTATATTGCCTTCGTGAGGATACTCGATCCACCTCCAGGCGATTTTGTTCTCGATTTTTGATACGTAATAATTTTTTACGATTACGAAATACCATTGTGTTAACCCACGGTTAACCTCCCGGCAATAAATTACCTTCGTGATGACACACGGTCAACTTCCAGGCGTAATAATCGAGACTTAGTTACAGTGGATACAACGGAATAAACACTTTACTAACCTGAATCTTTGTCGGAGTCTTCTGACGATGACGAATAAATAATTCGTCTGAATTTCCGCTGCTCCTGTTCCATTCGTCGAATTTTGCGTTGATAACGCTTAATTTTTTCGTCATTCTTGCGTTTCGGCATAATGACAAAAACTAAACGAAGTATTTTTCTCTTTTTATTTGGGGCACGTGCGAACGCTGCCTCGCACAAGAAAGGAATGATGGCCGCCGCCGGCTATCGCTCCGTCATTGGGTCGGCCGGACGGGCGGGTAGAAGAAAAAAAAAAAAAAAAAAACTGAATTCGATTGAAAATCGATTCTCTAAACGTGCGAATACCTCGTGTAGGCTAAAGGCACTACCTATGTTAACTGTATCTGAAGAATGATGCGACGAAATACAAGTGACATCATCATTATCATCAGCCTATTGATGTTCCCACTGCTGGGACACAGGTCACACAGGCCTCCTCTCTATAAGAGGGAATGGGCTATAATCCACCACGCGGGCCCAGTGCGGATTGGTAGATGTCACATGTCTTCGATTTTTTTGGTTCTAGGACATGCCGGTTTCCTCGCGATGTTTTCCTTCACCGTTTTGAGAACAGCGGGTATAAAATAACTTACACAAAGTAATGCGCCTGCCTGGGTTCGAACCCACGATAGTCGGGGCCGCCACCACTGAGCCACCGCTGCTCTTACACACAAGTGACATGTGTGCACTAAAATAGGTGCAATGTCTTATGTGCCCTCACTCTCATAGTCCGATAGGACGGCAATACAACACGATTGAAGAGAAATAAGGCGCAGGAACAACGGTGACATGTGCGCATCGAGCCACGGGGCACGGCGGAACCAGACCGCCATCTTCCAAACTCCGAGCTGCTGCTTAGATACTTCTAATTCAGTATCGTTTTTCATTAGAAAAATTCTTGAAGATCACGATAGATGACGATTCAAAACTTGAACAGGCTTATTTTTGGATTTCAAATGTAGGTGGGTCAATGACCGCTATTGCGATCTTAACTGGCAGCAAATATAACCTCCTATCATTGGATGTTCTTATCTCAACACAATCATTTCGTTTGCAGGCACATTGAACTCAGTGGAGTCCTACCTGAGTTTCTACCTGCCTCCGGAGTGCGACAAGGAGGCGAAGGAGCACGGCGTCATCGGAACTGGGACGTGGGAGTCAATCATATATGGGTAGGTTTCATATACAGGGCCAAAAATGTTCCCAAATAGCAACACTTGATTTCTCAAAAACCGCTATAGGGAGGCGCGCAGGTATAGCGGGGAATTGTGCGTCGCATCATGCAGCTGTACTTGTTGTCACGATGGAGTGCTTCACGGGACAACTGCGTGCTTTTTGTGTAAAACAATTTTACCAAGAAGCGCCTTACGCCTTGCGATTTTTTTTTGTGGTGATTCCTGAAAATTCGCGTGTACCTTAATAAACCGACGACCATATCCCAATTAAAAGAAAACATCAACGCCCCGTATCTTTGATCCCTCGCAGCATGTGTCAGCGAGTTTTCCGTAGTCGATTGCAGGACTGAAGGAGTGCCAACGACGACACGGGCACACCTCGACGATGTCATTTTATAAAAATAAATTAAAAAATACGTTTGCGTTAAATAAAAGATCAACAAAATAATATTTGAAGTTTTATTTCTATTCATGTTTCAAATGTGCAAAAATGTATGGCCCAACCTGTATTATTTTTACAAAGAAGTTTTTAACGTTACATTTTCCGTATCAATAAACCACTAACAATTCCTAAGGTCGCTAGCATTACTATTGAGAATGTGGTTGTGGTACACTGGGTTCGATTCCCAGGAACCCCAAGTCGGAGAAACTGTCTCGGTTTTTCACATCAGGACTTTCTGAGCCGCAGTCTGCTGAAGTCAATAGGTTCGTCCCCTACTAGTTACATGGGACTTCGACATTACTCTGATAAAACCTTCAGGGATGAGGTTTATTGCTAAGTTGTGATGCAATGATCCTCGTATCTCTTAATGTGACATATGTTCAGTAAACGGCTCTCTTCTGTTCTCGAAGCTACGTGGTGAACTAGTTTACATTCGAAAGATATTTAACTTTATAATTTGTAACGTTTCAGCATGGCGAGCCAACACGAAATTAAGGGACTTGCTAGAGCTATGGAGAAAGCTTACCCAGAGCCCTTGCCGCAGACGAAGCCCGTAGTGAAACAGAAGTAAGCTCATTTATGTTCCGATTGTGTATGTCGTATAGTTTTCCTTTCACTATCAAGTTGGGGGTGTAATAGGTCAGGATTCAGGAAATATACACGACCAGGTTAAGATCCACGCACAGCTGTAAAACCTCAGATTATGATGATGATGTATTCTGAAAAGTACTAAAATTAATGTAGTTAATTAATATGGTGCATCCACACCGCATGTTGAGGTAACATTCTGTTAAATTATTAAATTGAATAGAAATACATTGAAAGGAAAAAATAGTTTTATTTTAAAGACACACAAACTTCAAAGTATCAACATACAAGTGTTGCGTAGCAATGTAGTCCATAGAGTAGGTGTTCTATGAAGGTGTGTATACCTTCACATCCTCTCACGTTTTTAAGAATTTATAAATAAATTCTTGAGTCCCATTCTGGAACTTAAATCTTGTAGCCTAGGGCCAAACAGTGGCTTCGTTAGCATGTCGGCCAACTGCAACTCCGACGGAACGTGTTGGACATTTAAGTCTCCGTTGCTAACACATTCTCTCACAAAGAAATGTTTCAGCTTGATGTGCTTAGTCCGTTTGTGCTATTCGTATTGCAGATTTGTTTTGTAAGTTTCTGCTATCACTTCCGCTTCCGTTTAGGAAATAGAGGCAGTCTTTTGTTGCTGTCAAAAGATTCTAATGCTTCTTTGAAGGTGATAGGTTTTATAAGCTAGTGAAGGTTTTCAATTTCTTCAACAGCTGCCAAAATAAAATCATCGTAGCGCTTAGGAGCTGTGATATTAGTCCTGAGTGAATTTCCCGGGACCGAAAATTGCGTGGCATCAATGAAATCGGTACTAAAACACATAGTTATAATGTTCTCACATTTTTTTTCGGTTAGGTGAACTATTAATCTATGTGTAGCACTAAATATTTTATTTAATTGGATTATAGATACTCCAAAAAAATAAATTAAACCTCGAAATCTTTCATTGCCGTGTTTGTCCACACTTCACCTTGTTGTGTATTATTCCTCATTGATAAAAATCTATTATATATCTATATTTATTGGTTATTTATATTAAAACCTAGTTTTATTTGATACATGAATAGTTAAAGTATTGTTACGGAATACATTTATTCAAATATTTAAACAATACAACGAATGGTTAATAAAAAATCATTTGTCCCAGAACTACCGTTCATCGCCGTGTCCTAATCATGTTCAAGGATATTGTTTTACCTACGACTTGCGTCCCCCCTCCCGGTATGCTCAACGTTGCATATTAGTGCTGCCTAAGTGCTCAACGTGGAAAGACGTACACACGTGCCTGCGTTTTCGCGCCATAAATATAAGTATTCAATTTTTATGTTACTGGACATTTTTTCTTTCATCGCCGTGGATAGGTATAACTATATATTTGAATAAGTTTGTCTTCATGAGTAAGCATTGGATAGAACACCATTTCTCATATGTTAATTTGTGAAGTGTTTATTTCTTCGAATAGTTAATAGATTTTTTGTTATTTATATTTTTTGCCCTGATTTTCATCGCCGTGCTTTCATTGCCGTGGTTTTCGTGGCCGAAATTTGCTATGGCAATGAAAAAAAAGACACGGCAATGAAAAAAATTTCATTGCCATGCCTTGTAAAACAATTTAGTTTCATTGCCGTGGCCAGGTATTTCATTTCCGTGACTTGTGTTACCATCGCCATGGTATGATTAGGATAAAAATTTAGTACTTGTTATTTTGAAAATGCATCTTACTTGCTACAGATCACATTATACGTTTTCTGGAGAAGCTATTTTGTTTTGTCAAGTGCAAAAATATATCTGATCATGCCTGTCTCCGAGAGGAAAAGGCAAACCCAGACAGATTGTGTATGGGAGTAAGATTTGGATAGATATTACAAAAGGAAGAATGGGAGTATGTATAAGAAAAGAAAGACTGTACTATTAAAGTCTCTAAGTAGTGTTGCGAGTGTAATTCAACAGTCTTTGTTTACTTATTGTACTCTCATTCTTTTTTTGTAATATCTCCTTACCCAAATTTTACTCCCATACAAGTGGTGGAATCAAGAAGGTCTTATAAACAGGTATTTTCATTATATCTATCTGTCTATCTTATTAAATAAAATATTTTTTAATTTCCGTGGATTGATTCTTTCATTGCCATGGCACAGTTCTTTCATTGCCGTTGACGCTTGTTTCATTGCCGTGCACGCATGTTTCATTGCCGTGGCACGAAATTTTTAATCCTGATAATATCGCTAGTTTTTTAAGTTATTTGCTAGACATTAAGCAAGAATATATACATTATCAAAAACTTTAACAAAAGCGTTTTTTTTTTTTTTTAAAAACTTAAGATGAAAAAAAACACGGAAATGAAGGTTTTATAGGACCTGTTGAAATTCACCCTCCTATCTCTCAAAGATTTCGCTTCATTAGTCACGTTTTGAGCAACAGCATTATGTACAGGTTCATCATCATCATCATAGGTGTCTGTATCACTGTACTGGTTATCTCCTTTGTTATCGTCAAACGTAATAGTCACTTGCTTGCGTGATGTTTGTTGTGACGTTTGTTTGTGTTGATCTGATGAACTTTGGATTCCATTGAACAATTTGGAAAGTTCAGTTTTATTATGTTCATCGTAGAACATGTTCTTCACCACTCGAATATCTTTCGATGTAACAATACTGTTCTTCGAGGGTATGAAAATTCTGAAAGCTTTGCTTGTTTCAGAGTATCCCACAAACATGCCAGGAATTGCCTTTGGTGCAAATTTATGACCGTTGATGCCTTTCTTCAAGACAAAAGTCTTGCAACCGAACACGTACAAATGATTGATACATGGCTTTCTGCCAACCCATCGTTCGAATGGCGTTTCGTTCTGGATAGCGCTGTTAATACTCCTGTTTGATAGGTAGTTTGCAGTGAAGACTGCTTCGCCCCAGAATTTTAATGGTGTATGTGCGTCAATCATCATTGCTCTCGCTTTCTCCACGAGGGTGCGGTTCTTTCTTTCTGCAACTCCGTTTTGATTCGGGGTATAAGGTGCGGTGAGCCTTCGCTGTATTCCGCAACGTTTTAAGTAAGTGTCAAACTCTTTATTGACGTATTCAGTACCATTGTCTGACTGTAAAAACTTAATTTTGTTTCCAGTTTGTGTCTCCGCTAGATGTTTGAACTCTTTGAACTTGTCGAATACTTCGTTCTTGGTTTTGATGAGGTAAATTCGACTGTACCTGCTATAGTCATCAATAAAGGTAACGAAGTATTTGTTTCCGCTGATTGTGGGCGTTTGTATAGGTCCACACACGTCGCTATGAACGATTTCTAAGCGTTCTGTTGTTCTTTGAGTATTTTTCTCACGGGGAGCTGGTACTCGATGCAGTTTTGCTTGGATGCAGATTTCACATTCTGGCATAGTTTCAGAAGCATCGAAGTTCAAGCCAACTAAGTTCTCGTTTATGAGTGCAAGTTTCATATCTTTGGCGTTCATGTGACCAAGTTTTCTGTGCCAGTCGCTGATGTTTGATGAGTTCGTTTTCTTCGTAGTAGTTGTAACGTCATCGTTATCATTGGCCAGGTTGTTGCGCTCATGTTTATTTGGTTTAATATAGTAGAGACCATCTTCTTCTTTGTAAGCAGTGAGCGTTATTCCAGCTTTTGTGTTTCTCACCGTTGCTTTGTTCTTCGTAAAGAGGACAGAGCATCCTGCTTCTGTCATTTTACTAACGGACATCAAATTAGTACAAAGACTAGGTAACATACAGCGTGTCTTTTAGGTGTGTACGGGCAATACCGCTACCATTTTTGGATAAAAAAGTTACTGTGCCTTTACCTTCAATCTTTGCAGTATGTTCTTCAGTGGCGAAGTTTAATTTTCTGGATATTTGCTCAATGGTCGTAAATAATTCTCGTTGGTATGTCATGTGAGACGTACAACCGCTGTCTAAGACCCAAATGCTGTTTCTAGGCTTCTCGTTTTGTGTGAGGAGGCACTGTGTAGCATAATTGTTCTTATGAGAACCGTTGTTGTTTTTGGTTGGTTTCTCATTGTTTTTCTTCCAGCAGTTAATACAGATTTTATGGGTTTTGCGTTTAAAGATGTTACCTCTTTGTTTGCAAATTTTACATGTGGCGTATAGCGCTTCTTCATGAGTGAAATTTTCAGGTTTGTCGTTGTTTTCTAAAGTTTTGCTATGACGAGCTTCACATTCTTCGATAATTTTGTTTTTCAGCTCATCTGGCTTCGGAAGAGTGTCTCGTGTTTCAATAGCGACTCTGAAATTCTCGTATTCGGATGAGAGACTGTACAACATCATGATTGTCAACAAGTCCTCGTTTATGGCTATATCCATGTCTGCCAGTTTGTCAACTATGTCCATAAATTTGTTGAGATGATCACGTACGTCGTGTCCTTCTAATTTTGTTAGGATCAGTTGTTTCAAGAGGGATGCCTTTCGTGCAGGTCCCTTGCTGGCGTAGGTATCTTTCAGTTTTTCCCATAATGCTTTAGCTGTTGTACATTTTTTAATTTGTTTGAGTTCAGACGGAGCGATTATAAGAATCAGTTCTGATCTTGCTTGTCTGTCACCTTCTTTGTCAGCTTCAGTAGCATTATTTTCGATGTATTTCCACAGTTTTTGTCTTACTAGTACGGCTTCAGCTTGTATGACCCATGTGTCGTAGTTTTCTCTCGTAAGAGAGTCGATTTTTGTGCTCGACATTTTAAAAAACAAATGCGACAGGGTTACTCACTTAAATCTTGTTACTTCGTACACGCTCTGCTACCATGTTAAATTATTAAATTGAATAGAAATACATTGAAAGGAAAAGATAGTTTTATTATAGACACAAACTTCAAAAAGTATCAACATACAAGTGTTGCGTAGCAATGTAGTCCATAGAGTAGGTGTTATAAGAAGGTGTGTATACCTTCACACATTCTCTAACAACAATGTTATCAATTGTTACCACGTGTTGACTGTTTTCAAAAGGCAACATTACTTAAATTATACTAACAGTACGGCAACATATACTAACAATAAATAACACTTGGAAACTTGCTCTACGTTGCCCTACAAAAAGTAACTGCAGTGTAGATGCAACAAAAGTCTTAAATTTATTTAAAAAATAAAGAACTGTAACCTTTAACAGTATCTCTAGAACTCCTGGCACTGGTGACCTAGTAGTAGGTAACGGCCTACTGGGTGTTACTTTGCCATCGCCGTAGAAAACATTGTAAGGGAACCAACATGTCCTAGAATCAAAAGGAGACAATTTTTTTTGTTTGGAGAATAGGCCACCCACATAAATTGTAGCAGATATTAATGAAACGTATATAGATTTTTCTAGATTACAATGGAAATATTAGCTAAGCCATGTCTAACCGGAATGATGAGAAATTCGAAAATGAAAACGTGAATCTAACAATAAACAATAATAATAACACGTCTGTACCAGTCTCTGAAAGTAATTGTATTCGCACATTGCGTTGTAATCTTACTGCACAATTGACACAACGACCAGCAGCTGTCATTTTTATAAAATAGTTTTTATTATATGCGAAAAAATCGCAGAAACACTTTCACAACAATCAAAATAAACGGAAAGATTAAATGTCAAATGAAGTTGTTTGTCAACCACCAAAAAGACGGATTTACAACGTTCCGTGCCATGATGATTTTCTATAGGTAGGTACCTACCATCTAAAATATTGCGGAAACTTCTAAAATAGCATTAAAAAGCTCAGTTTAATATTATTTCTTTGTTTATTATATTATATTTTAATTAAAGCAGATATTATTACCAATGGATACCATACTTTTTTTTTTGTAAACGGAAAAAAACGCCCCTATTTACGCAAGTATTTTCTGTCAAATGGCATTGACCACAACAGGAATGATTTGACTCGATAAAAAATATCATAATACAACTTATTTATTATGATTTTAAGATTCCGGTTTCGTTTCTATGTAATCTTTCGTTTATTACTATAATAAAATGGTTACTTTTTTTTGGTGTAAGTAATATGAATATACGCAACATCGAAGAGGGCCTAAAAAAAACTGTCTCCTTTGAAGACATACATGAGACATATACTAACCCGTTCCGGACCCGTGTTGTGGATTATGGCCCACTCCTCCCTCCCATAGCGAGAAGGACATGATAGGTAGGCTGATTAAAAATCTCAAGTATATAATTTTTATACTAAAATTCTGAATCCCTTATTCCAGAATACTCCACAAAAAGGACGACGTATGGTACCTCCCATTCCCTGGAGCAGACGAATCAGTGGTCGGCAGGACACAACGGTACCTATACTTCAACGAAAGACAGCGTCCCGTACAGTTCCAGGCGTACTTCAAGACGGGGACCCTCGGAACTTCCATCGGCACCATCTTCAACAGCGTGACATTGCTTACGATGGCCAACAGTGGATGTACGCAGAAGTATTTGCTGAACAGCCCGAAGTATTGGTCAGGAGGATATGTGACGAAGGAAGGTCCGACTGACGGTGTGATGAAGAATACTCACTTTACTTTTGAGCTCGTCGGCAAGGGATGGGAGGACGGCGCCAATGTGGACAAGATGCCGCCTAACAAGACTGTTGTTGCGAAGGTTAGAGTCCATTCTCTTTTCATGTAGCACATAATGGGTGTAGAAAGACCCGTATAAAGAAGCCAAAGGCACTTGCAATATTTTTTTTGGGAACCTTCTAGTTACGGATATATTGAAGGTTGCTTGGTTGGCGGCTTCGTAAAGTCCTTTTAAACCTGGTAAATGCAGCGGTATAGGTGGATAGTTGTGACGTTTGCGAAGCGCTGACATGATATCCCCGACGGTCATTATTATTGCATTTATTGTCTAAAAAGCTATCTAGTTACCTAACTGTAAAACTAATTTTTCAAATGTAGTATAAACAAGTTGTTTCTGAATTCGGCAAAAAAGCAAAAAAAAGAAACAACTAATTTGAACACGTTTACAACGCTGAAGCCGAGTGCGTATTCAAATTTTATATTATTTATTAGTACAATATCTATAATATCGACTCAATGGCGGATCATAACGATCGGTAAGTAAATACTTCATATGCCTAATATTTGGTTAGATAGCACTGAAAAGATAACATGGTATTGTAGATAAACAACAAACTATACTTCCTCGTAGGTCTAGTGCTAGCTAGCAAGAGCCAGACCCAGGTCAGACAAAGTGTTATTGTGTTTTCTTAGCAGGAATTTCTTAGTAGCAGTCCTGTGTATAGATTTGTGCCCAGTTGATGACGATAGGCTCGCCCCTATCTACAAGTACACCTCTGCTTAGCTCTTCGGTGGTTGTGGGTGTTGTTTGTGGTGTAAGTGTTCTCTTCTTCCAATCTGACGAACCGATTGGCGCAGCGTTAGTGAGGCTGCCTTAGGTTCTTAGGGTCCCTGGTTCGAATCCCGGTAGGAGCAAATGTTTGTGTGATGAGCATGGAAATTTTTGTTTCCTAGTCATGGATGTTTATTATATAATAAGTATGTATTTACAAACAAAAAGTATGCATGTAGTATGTCAACTATCTGGTGTTCACGACACAAGCCTCGTTGCTTAGTGTGGCACTAGGTAGCGCTGTGTGTGATGTCCAGCGATATTTATTTATTTATAATCAGGTATCCTAAAATCGCTCGTATTTAGTTGGTGACAGGGTCTATGTAATGTTTGCAGGTGACGGGTAAGAACCCTGCGTACGGCTCCACAGTGGTGGCGGTCCTCATGTGCGCGCACTGCGTCCTCAGGGAGAGACACCACATGCCCGCCAAGTGAGTCTCACTCTCTATATGACATCATCATCTGCCTAGCCTTTTCCCAACTACGTTTGGGTCGGCTTCCAGTCTAACCGGATGCAGCTGAATACCACTATTTTACATGTGCTTATCTAAGCCCCACAACCCAGAAGTACTGGGTAATACGATACCCCTTGGTAAGACTGGTTGTCAGACTTTTTTGGCCCACTGACTACCTGTAACGATTGTCAAGGATCTAAAAAGACAGCCGGGACCAACAGCTTAACGTGCTTTCCGAGGCACAGAGGAAACTCGGTATGACTCTCTTTATGACAGTTCTCTATTAATATATCATATGTATATTATATCATATGTTCTCTATTATTTATATCATCATTCTACTTCCTTTAACACAATTTATATTTAAGCCTAGGAAATATCATACAGACCTCCTAATTATCTACTTGGTGTCGATTCTGTTGTGCACAAACTAAACTTAATTTAGGCTATTGCTATCTTTTACTAAAAGGCAGTGCGAGAAAAGGACGGCTGTAGCTATGGACTAAGTTGAGATGTCAAAGAGTCAAACTAGTTTATGCCTTGCGCTTTACCGTGTTTTTAGTCGAAATGTTTTTACGTGCAGCCTTCATTTGTATTGAAATATTAGTTCCAACTAAATTTGACATCTCTAAATAACGTCCGTCTCTTTCTTGTTTCATTAGAGAGAAAAAGATAGCAATAGTCTAAATTAAGTTTAGTTTGTGTACTACAGAATCGACACCATTCGCTAGAATACTCATTCAATTTACAACTGGGACATTGTTTCAGTTGTTATTGACTCTATAACCACCGTTTCATGCCCATCTAGTATCTTCCCTTCAAGAATGAAATTGGACTTGCATTTGACCTCACCGAACCATCCATTCATTGACTAACATTGACTGATCGGGGTTGCTCAGGATGAGTCTTCCGAAATTTTATAGACTATTCTACTAACTATACGTTTGTATAGGTAATTCAGTAGCAATCGATTCTAATACACTTATTATAAGTGTGCGTGACTATGTATGTCTACCCTTATCTTTCACGCCTTAACGACTGAACGGATGTGGATCGGCCCACGGATAAATCTTGACCTTACCACAGATAATATAATACTACCTTACTTAGGATATAGCACTTTTATCTCGGTAGTACGTTACCGTGAAACTTTGATTAATGAAATCATTCTCTTTCCTCAGCGGTGGAGTGATGACGCCAGGCTCAGCTTTCAAAAACACCACACTGATCCAGAAACTGATCGAAAACGACTTGAAGTATGAAATCATTAGCAAATAACTTAGTTTTATTTAAATCGTACGGGCATTTCATTATAAGTAGAGACAGCTTTTAGATCGATGTTGTTGATATTTACTTGGTTCTTCATGTATGTTTGATAGTATTGGGTATTCTAGGTTCACCTCTGCCTAAGCCCTCGGGGACAACAGACGTGATGTTATGTGATATTAGCTGTTTTTGAAATGAGATTCTTGAGGGATAAGGAAAACTCCCGGGTAAACCACAAAAATTAAAAAAATAGTAGGAGTACCTACGTCCTCTAAGATTTTTTAGGAAAATCTCAATAATTTTGTAATTTTTATGACTTCAATAGGTACCTGAATTTAGTACATTTATGTCCAGCTATTAATACTTCAGTACGTAAGTAACAGTTGCCATATTATTGTGAACTACATATTACATTATTTAGTTCTTTGTTCAAAGCATTTGAAATAGTATTTATAAGTAAATAAAATAATTATGGCAGTAGGCATTTCGTAAAAGCAACGACGGCGTGCAGTTATGGAAAATGCTGTACAAAGCAATTCTTTATTGATAAACTCAATTGGAAAGAGAGAGATTGTCATTCCAGAGCAAAAAGCCTGGATTGCCACCTGGATTAGGATCGTATGCTTAGAGAAATAGGATCTTTTATTCAATACGGTATATTATTATCATTATAAATCGTAGAATTTTGTAATATTCTTCAGTAAAAACATACAACAAGAAAATTTAAACATCTTTCCGATTTTTCTTGCAGTGTGTTGTGAACATTGCCATCTATATTGTAACTTTGGAACTAACATACAGGTTCACTATTGTTTTTGAAACTTTTGATGTCCGACCATAGATGTCGCTGGTAGCTCCATCTTTCAGTGCAGTGTAATGCGTTAAAATTAAATGTTATGGGTTGTACTTGATAACAGATGGCATCGAACTTAATTTATGATTTATAAATATAGATGGCGTTGGTTGAATGGTGTGATTTTTTAAAGGAATTTTGCATAGTTTTGTAATTGTATTGCAAAACTAAAACAATATTTTGTCATATTTGTGATTGGTGGTTCCTGTTTAAGTACTTGCCTTTATTTGTAAGAGAAAATAAAAATTCTAAATGTGCTTTTGTAAATCTATGTTGTGAAAGTGAGATTAATTTTAAATACAAGATGTTCTTCATATTTATTATTTTGTTTTATTTTCATGATAAATGATACCTAAACACCTTACTTACCTGCATTACACCGTAGTGTATTCAAAGTAAGGTTTCAGAACATTCCTGCACTTAAGAAAGCAAGAAAAAAGAAAAAGGCCAAGTGCGAGTCGGACTCTCGCATGAAGGGTTCCGTACCATCATAGTAGGGGTTTTGGTTTAAATTTTATATTATACTAGCTGACGTCCCGCGGTTTCACCCGCGTAGTTCCCGTTCCCGTGGGAGTACGGGAATAAAATATAGCCTATAGCAGTCACGAATAATGTAGCTTTCTACCAGTGAAACAATTTTTAAAATTGGTTCATTACTTCCAGAGATTACCCCCTACATAAAAACTTACGAACATACAAACTTACAAACAAATGTTACCTCTTTATAATATTAGTATAGATTATTTTATTTGTTGTTATAGCGGCAACAGAAAATACATCATCTGTGAAAATTTCAACTGTATATAAGCTATCACGGTTCATGAGATACAACCTGGTGACAGACAGGCAGACGGACAGGTGAGTAATAGGGTCCCGTTTTTACCCTTTGGGTGCGGAACCCTAAAAATGGTTCACACAAGCTTATAAAAATCTTTTTAGGGTAGGTACCCGTCATGATGTCTGGCTATAAGTACCTACACATCGAGGATGAATTTCTGTATTTCAATAGCATGTATGTATAGGATAGGAGATAATAATTATTATAGTGCAAAAGTGAACGTTATGTACATGTTTGTACACAGTAACTTTTTCTCTCTCGCAGTAATCTCGGTACAAATTCCAGTGACGTCACTCACGCCACCAACTGCATAATTTCAGATGTAGTCGGTTAGTTTAAATTATTAGTTAGGTACTATAAGCGTTTTATGTTCATGGAATGCAAGCCCTTAATTTTGACACACCACACTGCGCTCCAGACCTCAAATTGCTGACGTAGCTCAAAAAGCCGCTAAACTAAACTAAGGTAAGAACATACTTATTTTATTAAAACATGATTTGTATGTCAATTCCGCCACGTTGGTGTAATTAAAAAAATGTGTAACCAGTGTCATTGCTGTTATTAAGGTTTATATTAGAACAGCTCGTTTGTTAAAATTGCATAACACGAGCCTGCTGATTCTATGATCACACGTTTCTTCTCTAGAAGAAACCACAGAGACAGACATAATACCACCTAACAAAAACATTACTTAACACTATTTTGGGCTTCATCGCTGTCGGGTAAGAAATATACTGTTGAAGATTTTCCGAGTCGACGTTAATAGCAGGTGGACGGTGGTTCGTGACATCGTGTGGAACTTGGACAGGACACCGTAGACAAAAAATCGGTGCAGTCTTTGGGGACTGCCGATAGAAGTGAAAACAAAAAGTACACAGGCCCCGCCCCAGTCGTAGCACTGGTTATGCCCCGCGCATGCCTATGTGGAGCTACACCGTAGCGGATGCTACGAGTGCTACGAACGGCTACGAAGCGTGACCGCACGTTACGTTACGTGACGAGTTCAATGTTTTTCCTTCACCCAAAAAGTGCTCAACGCGCCTAAAGAAGTTTTCACTTCAATAAAATAATTCAATAAGAGTAGAGTAAAATTACTCTACTCTCGATACTTTTACCCTAACTAAGACTTAATTCATTATTCGTGCTAGTCGACTGATGTCAGATTTACAGTCAACAGCAACAGCTAGAAAGACCTAGCCGTTGCCTGTGAACTTTTTCCGCGTAAAATTAATATAAAATATTACTTCGGTATTTGAAACCGCTAGCCTAAGTTACTCTTTATAACGCCAGATATCTGCCAGTAAAAGTCCCGTCAAAATCGGTCAAGCCGTTTCGGAGACCTACCGGAACAAACAGACAGACAGACAAAAAAAAAAGTTTTTTGTTATAATATAATAATTTAATAATAATTTCTTTATTAGCATACATATCAACTAGCAACCTAACACAATAATTTAAATTCTTCTATTACCAGTTTCACTAGATAACTATTAGGATGTTAGTTTACACAGAACTGATTCACCCTGCTCCCCGTACTAGTATAAACTGTATTACGGTGGAACAGTATATACAGACGTATATAAGTACTGTATATACGTCCATGTGCAATCAGTAAAAGGCTATTTTGGAATTACAAACAGACACTTCAATTTTATTTATTGCCTAAAAATGTTAGTGATGTTACCAAGCAAAACATTTGGACAATTCTTATTTGGACTTTATTTCTGCTTAAGTTTGTTTGTCTACTAGGCTCTAGGGTGTGGACTCTGTTTTAGAAAGATTTTTATATACAATATCCATCAGGGTCCGGGGTTCACATTTTGTCCGTACCGGTTTGACCGAACCTTTAATTAGCGCTTACATTTAGTCGATAAATGACTTTGACAATTTTAATTTTTATAAGTTTAATCTTATCTAAGCCGTACTCTAGTTTGTATCCAGTTAATTGTAAACCTACTATAGGACTATAATAATGTTAATGACAGTCTTATTGGCGACAATGGTCCTGTCATTAACAGCTATTGTTGTTATTATTAGTGTCCATCTCCTTATTTACCTAGGTAGGTACTATCGAGGACACTTCCGCCTGACCACCACTAAGCTTATTTTTGCTTGCACTCGCAACATAGAAACGCTCTCTAGCCCCGCCTCGTTGACTTTGTAAGTATACAAATAATGAATGAAAGATACCGAATCGGCCGAGCACACTGACGACGCACGCCAAACGAGAGTTATTGTTGTTTTGCACGCCAAAGTTGAGGCTTTCCTAATAGGCCCAAACTTTAAGGGGGCGTTGGCTCGGCGCCTTCGCATGTTTTAAGAGAAAAAAAAAAAATGGTCAGCATTAAGGCGCAGCATGTAGCGGAGGAGCTTCTTTCTTGTGCTTCTGATTGCTAGAAAGTGCTTCCAAAAGCGATGGAAACTCAACATTGCATTTCAATATGAATTATTGCCACCAAGGTTTTGTCACAATATTATGATTTCAGAAGAGATTCCATGGAGTTTTAGAATGAGCAACTACAGTACTTTCACAGATATATATAGGATACCTTGTGACTGGGACTTTAGCTTCATTTTTTTAATTTTATATACTTATTAATTTAACAATTCAAAAATACCAGCATTTCTGACCTACTTGAAATAAATACTTTGATGGTACATGAGTCATACAGGTGGTTGACTTTATTGGCGTTCTAACTTTTACGTAAAAAATGAAGGATAATTATTATACTTATCGAAAAGACATCAACGCGCGTCGCAATTACCCCTCATGTCAATAATGACGTTACCTGCTCTGAAATACCTAAGTATATTTAGCTAAGGTATAACTATTCTAACGGGTAAAATCAGTATTCCGGCAGTCCGACAAACAGACTCGCCAAGGGTACCTTATCAGCCCATAGAAACTGGGTTGTGGAAGTCAAAAAGCAGTCACCCTATGTAAAATATTGGTATTCAGTTGCATCCTGATTCCTGTTATGACTAAAAGCAGACACTAATGGTCTTTGGAAAAAGCTTATAGGAACTTAGGCAGATGGTGATACTCAAGGTTTGATGTACTTTTACCTACATATATCGCACCACCCACCAACATGCCATATAAACGAACGCATATACTTGCCAATGATACTGCTACAGGACCAACTGGCATGGCTGAGTCATAAAGTTTGACATTCAAAACTGCCTTTTAATGGCATAGGTGCTATACGTTTAATGGCTGCTACGTACTAGTCGGACAAAATCGTAGTCATCGATTCAAGAAAAAGAAGAAGATGGCTTAATTTAATTAAAAGTCTTGTCAGACCATCAGGGCACGGCACTACTGCTAGGCTAGTGCTACTGCTGCGCTGCGCAATACATGTTACTGCCTCGTTGGTTTAGTAGTTGCAAGCTTACTACCGAGCATGATGTCTAGAGTTAGATAAAATGCCATGACGAGCAGTGTTATAGAGTTTTTCCGTCAGGAATTTCTGAGTAGCAGGTCAGAGCCTGAATTTGTGCCTGGTTGACGGCAATACATTTGCCTAGTAGTGTTCTAGGGACATAACTTGCGAAATGTGGGTCTACAGTAGACACACTCCTTTAAATAAATATTCGTGGATTAACAGGAGTGATATTAATCTAATAAATGGGAACAATATTACGTCAAACGAACCTTAAAGAAGTTTTAGTGGACTTTGCCGTCGTCTGACTTCCAGTGGTTCTTATTTGTCGTCGACAAAGATGGATATAAAAAAACCGGCCAAGTGCGAGAAGGACTCGCGCACGAAGGGTTCCGTACCAATTATTATAAAAAAAATCACGTTTGTTGTATGGGACCCCCCCTTAAATATTAATTTTATTCTGTTTTTAGTATTTGTTGTTATAGCGGCAACAGAAATACATCATCTGTGAAAATTTCAACTGTCTAGCTGTCACGGTTCATGAGATACAGCCTGGTGACAGACAGACGGACAGACGGACAGACGGACAGACAGACGGACAGACAGCGACAGCAAGTCTTAGTAATAGGGTTCCGTTTTTACCCTTTGGGTACGGAACCCTAAAAATGGAATGGATAGAAATAAATCAGTGTAGTCAAATATGTAAAAGGGTAATAAAACTTCAAGAAATGAAAATAGGTACAATTAATTTAATGATAAAGTAGTAGTCACTATCTTAATACATAATTTACACTCAGACGGACCTAACACACCACTATTATATACAATATACGATTTGTACACAATATAATTACAAAATTAAGACTAGTATCGTCAACGTACTAATGAAAAACTTAGTTTATACGTATAGACAGACAGAATTGTGTTTAGACTAAAATGTCCGATTGTACCTTTATCAACTGAAAATGATAAATAGACAAATAAAACTCTGCAAGAAATAGCGAAACTTTTCTCTGCTGCTGAATATTAAGAAAGATTTAATTTCTGTTCAGATGAATAAAGAAAAAAACCGTCGGCATAACTGAAATTATTTGTAATTCTCACTTGGAAAACAATTGGACATTAAAATTTATTCTGAAAAGTTTGAAAATCACAGTCAATTACATTACCAATGAATGTTTTTAAAACTAGAAGGATAGAGTAATACGAAGTTTAGGATGTGCAAAATGTGTTAAATCAGGTCATAATAAAATTGAAGGCAAAGGAAGGAATACATAAATCAACACAACATCAACGAAGATACAAAACATTCATCCAATAATGTCACTGACTCTATCTTATAAATTAAACAAGAAAACAAGCTTTGGTCTAAAAATAAAAAAGAATATTTGAAAAATAATTTAAAAAATACAAATCCTACCGATATTGATCTGAAATATCTCCTAACGGACGATCCTAAAAGCATTTTAGTAAAACAGCGTTTGATCTTAGTATTAACACTTAGCTTATGATTTGTTTACATTTTAAATCTAAGAAAATTCATTACGTTGACACATCCGTTGGTTTACACTAATCAGGTTAATTGAGCCTTTATAATTTTCATAATATTATAATAATTAATCTCTTTTGACATAAGTTTTTTTTTTCAAAATCAATGCTGCAAAAACAATCTACGCACTATCTACTTTTCTTTGAATGATAGAAATATATAATGATGTGTTGCAATTACCCTATAGACGTTTTCTTCTTATTTGTTTGATTTTAAAATCTGGTGTTATCCCGTTGCAGGATAAGCAGATATTTTTCTAGTTTTCCTAACACTCTCAGTCAAACTTTGAATGCATGCTGTCACATTTCATTTTTTGTCAATGATTTAGCCAGCAGATATTTACAATGTGAAAGCTTCCAGAGAGTATAATATATGAATAATTATCTTACGGCCAGAGCTTATGATTCACAAGTACAACTAAAAAAAGAAAATGACCGACGGATACTAGGTATGAAAACATCGCATCACTTTAAATGAACACAATAAAAATCAACACATTATAAACACACAAATCAGCAAAATCTATTCTGAACTGACAGTCAATATTTTGCAATAAAATAAAACTGTAGAATCACTTGATGATTTCTTAAATCGATAAAACCAACAGTTCACTCGATTAATCGTCTTTCAAAACAATCGACTTAGCTAGATTCACGGCTGTTCTCACTGGAGCCGACGACGCTGGCCTGGGAGGTTGGGGTCACTTCGGGCGCGACTATGAGTCCCTCTTTGATCCTCTTCTTCTGCTTCATCCGCCTGTTCTGGAACCATATCTTGACTTGTGTTTCATTCAGCTGTAAGGCTGATGCTATCTCTATCCTTCTCGCTCGTGTCAGATACTTGTTGAAGTGGAACTCTTTCTCTAGTTCTGTGAGTTGTTTGTTGGTGAAGTTGGTGCGGCCGGTGTTGTTCAGGTTGAGGAGAGGGTTGGCCAGCATCTGGCTGCCAGTGGGCGTGCGGAGCCCTTCCTGTGGGCTGCCGATGCCGCCTTGACTGACGAACTCGGTTGGAGGAATCATCAGTTTTGGAGCTGAAACAAAAGAGAAGGGGTATCTTAATTTGATTTTGTTTCTAATAAACTTTGAGCGTATACAGACGGAGTAATTAATGGAAAGAACATTATGAATTGTTTCAAACATTTTTTAGAGACATGTTACGAACAATAACTTGCAACCAAAGCTCAAAATAAATCGCATTATTTGGTACAAGTATTTTTAGTAAACACAGTCATTCTTCCTTTTCCGGGCCATTCAAATTCATAAACTTTTTGTTATTTGCAGATACACAGGTTTGTTTACCCAAACGTCTCATTGCCAGGGATAATCTTTTTAAAACGTTCCAAAGAAAGTCCGTGGGAGCCTCACGGGTCCATTTATGACAGGTGTCACTTTTTTCTAATTCATCCGAAGAAAAAAGAGAAGTGAGATAAAAGATATTTCAATATTAGCCTAAAGACGACGCCCCGCTGCGCAAGAGTGGCCCATACTCGTTTCACGGTAAACTTCGGATTTGACGTACATTGTTCTTAAGTAAACATATTCAGTACGGTTATTATACTATAAAGTACCTTTGTTTGTAAGACACGTTTGTTTCCGACATGGACAGAGTTCTATGTCTAACACAGCAATCGAAGCCACGTACAAAATCATGTTTGAATTAAAAACTAAACAAATATGGAGTTCGTATTTGTCAGGTGTGTTTTTAATGTTTTGATTTCTTAGAATTGACCTTGTGTGGTGTTTGTTGAATTCCTTGGAGCTAATTAATTGAGAAATGTTTGTGGTCTAATTAAACAATGATGTGCAAGGTTTAGAAGATTAATTATAGATTCTTAAATTAAGTCGTCATCGTACGTACCTACTAGGTACCCTAATCATCAAATGTTTCAATGATCAAAGTGAGTATTAATACAAATCTAATAACCTGATCAACTGCAGTTGCAAATTTTGAATAGGTAGGTAGTTCAGATTCAAACTAGCTCTGATACCTATTGTAAGATCATGAAGATATAGGAACTAAGGAAAATATCGGTACCCAGATAGTAGCATCTTTATTTAAACCAAATTCGTTGTACAATAAAGAAAACAAAGTGGACAATAAACAAGTCACCGATACCAAGATGGACATGACAGATGAAAGCTTCATCAACAGTCGTACAGCTAATGACACGATATCTACTAATACCCTTTCCGTCCACCCGTGCGTCCGTCCTGCTGTCCATTTGTCCAGATAATCCTTTCGGCACTTTGTTACTTAATAACAACGTTAGAAGGGGAGAAATTAATATATTTGCTGACGTTATGATACATTTCAAGTTTGTGATTTGGGAAGATTATATATGTTACGGCTAATAGCTGAAGTGCGGCTACACCTAGTTTTAGCCGGCTAGAACTAGGTGCAGCCGGCTATATGCGGTTAAACCTAGGTGTATCCTCTTATCATCGGCTAGAACTAGGTTTTTAGTTCAGTTAAGCATAATTATTAAGAAGATAATTAATAAGAAGGCTAAACCTAGTTCTAACCGAAGATAAGAGGATACACCTAGGTTTAATCGCATGTGGCCGGCTGCACCTAGTTTCAGTCGGCTAAAACTAGGTGTAGCCGCACTTCGGGTATTTGCCGCAACATATACATTAAAGGTGATGCTGGTGTCCAGAGAAAAGACATAAACACAATCATAAAGGTGGAAAAATGTTAAAGCTTAAGTAAAGTATAATTAATGTATCTCTGAATTAAACAGTAAAGATAAAAAGCTTAGCTCTAGGAGCTGAAAGCTTCAGATTATAAATATAGATCTATTACTTAAACTATCTTTTATGAACTTTATATTTATTTACTTCAAGATATAACAGTGTGTGGCACTTGGGCACGTTGGGATAAAAAGTACCGTGCGACATCCGCAACACAACACATAGCCTTCAATAAACAAGATAACTAGTTCTCGCTTCAGTCCAGTCACTTCCTACCAGCACGTCTCGCGTCTCTTCCATTGATTCAGAGATATTGATCACCAAATATACGAACGCCTACCGCCATAGTAGCTGCGGCTCAGTGCCTGGCCTTCCCATCTCAACCCGTTGGCAGATCAAACAGAGCCGGGTGTTTGTCCGTCTGTGTGTTTGCGCAACGCTCGGCCCGCTAGCGCTAGCAAACTGGACAGATGTGTGCGTTTCCGTTGTACTACGATATGAGCGTAATTAACTACAGTTTGCGTTGGAACGCTATGCGGGAGGCCTGCTATTTACAAAATAAGTGAGTTGCAGACAAATCAGAAGAAAAATCATTGGGATGAAAATCGCAGTTGAAACGCAAAAAAAAAGCAGTTATTGTTACAATAAGAAGACGGTGATGACGATGCTAACATACCATATTGGTAGAATCTTTTCAAAAAATACTCAATTGTTATGGAGAGTGATAAAACGTTTTGAGGTTATACTTTTATTAGGATCTGGAAACTGTTAGGGGCATAGAGTTAAAATGAACCTAAATGCTATATTACATTAATACAATCGATGAAAAATATATTCCTAAGAGTGCTCACTAAATCAGTAAACGGTACAAAGGAAGAAACCTATTGCCTAATTAACTATTGCATCGACATAGATAAACATCTAATACCTAAGAGCAAAGCGGTATTGGTCTACAATGGCATTACATTGAGAAAAGTAGAAAGAGAGAATGGAGACATTTACCTTGCAGTGGTGACACAGGCTTAAAATAATTTTAATAAAATATCGTGTCGTAAAAGCAAATGTGTATCTACCATAGGCACAGGATGCGTGCACGCAGCTCTTGACAATATTGATAGTGAAGCAAACCTCCGCATTGTCTATGAGTGAGACGAGGATTGGCGGTTAATGTCGTATACACTTATAAGCTTGATTGCGCAGGAGAAAAGTCAATTTAGATTTGAACAGTATGTAAAAAAAGGTTTGAAAATAAATTACGTATGAAGTTGGATTGGTAGCCTCGAAACAAATTAGTGTTTTTACTTACTACTTGCACTGATTAATTACTTTTTTTTAAAATTTGGTAAGTGCCTAGTGCTTCTGGCCAAGATGTCAAGATATATAGGGTAACCCGGAAACAATGATGAGCTAAAGAAGGATAAGATAGATGAGCAGACCACGACTGCCAGAAAAACAACCGAAATCCTTATCTTTGACGACGTATCTCCGAAAGCTGACATCACGGCGAGTTTTCGCCCAAACCGAGACTTCGGAAAAACTTTCTCAACTGTCCTTCTAATAGAAACTTAAGAAAAAGAACGCAACGTAAAGCCGCCTACTCGTGATCGTCAGCGTAAAGCGGGGCACAAAGGCACCGACAGTGGTTGTTTGCCCAGCGGCCGTTGTAATAGTATACCGGGCGATGCGACAGCGCTAATCCATTACGCGATCGCAAGCAAATGTTTGCCCGGTCGTGCTTGCGTACGACTATGCCGTGTTTGCGTTTTTTTTGTCCAATGAGAATCGGGTTAGCGCAACGGGGTAGTGTTTAGATTTGAAATATTAGAACGATTTCAACTTGTTCTTGGTGAGTGAGCCAATCTTTGGTGATGACTTCTATTTCGGAGTTGCACAATGTTTTGCAATGTAAAACCTTGGGAGATATGATAAAATTTTGTTCTGTCGACGCAGGGTAAAACCGGACATGTGCGAGTCTGACTCCGCGTGAAGGGATTCCTACAAACTTTAATGATGGCTTTGTCCCTCACGGAAATCAAGTCTTAAAGATTCAAGTTCTAGGTCAACGAGAAGATTTGATTTACTTGCAAATGAGCAAAATATATGATATTAATTGCCATATTTTTTATTGTGTTGACTAGACGCTCCAACGGAGCGTAGACCTAAGTTTAATATAATACCTAAGTATTAATATCACCACGCGCGTTCTTGAGATAAAGGGTTTTGACAGTCAGACAGACGGACAACGAATGATCCTATAAGCGTTCCGTTTTTGAAAAATACTGAGTTATTAAGATTTATAACGACTAAAGGCGGTTAGTAGAAGAAAATGGCAGAGAGGATTATCTGCACTTTAAGTATGTATGTAGGTACAAATACTGTACCGTTCAGTTCAATACCCTTTACTTAGGGTGAATTTGGTTATGGACTAAGCTGCCATACCTAAGATAAAAGCTATCAGCATCTGATTCGTAAAGGTAGCATAAAAAGTCTCATAACCGGAAAATATACTTAAGTAGATAGTAAGGTAACTTAAACTTACGTGTTAACACGAAAGATTGAAAGAGTTTGGAAACAGAAACAAATCTTCGTTATTTCAAGTCTGTTCCCAACAAAGTAGCAATTGTTAACAACATGCATGTATTGTATATTTATCCCTTTATTTACCGGACACAATGCGGGTGGCAATCCATTACGATACGCCGCGGCCCAAATTAACCGTAATTCAATCAATTCAATTGTACTACACGACTGGCTGTGTACCGCCGCGTCAACGCCCTACCACGAGACAAAAAATAACATTCGAATTTCAAACAATTGACAGTCAACTGACAGCTAGGGGAGCGGGAGACGACGCCATTGGTCGAAAATTGGACAATGCGGCAGATGCGTTCACGAATAAACTTTTTTTTTCTACTTTTACACGGCCATGTTTGCTTAAATTCTTTACCGAAAAATGGGTGTGTATTACAGGGAAAAAAATACGCAGCTGACGTTTCAATTCGTCGTGGAGAGTTGACAGGAGATGCGAGTGGTTAATTAAATCATACATATTAAAGTAGGTGAGGGAATATAAATAAGGCAGTAACGAAGGATTCGTTGGAATTATTATGATGACACGTTGTGATACGTCTGTTGGATGGTATGATGCATTGCACTTCCGTTTCAGTGGTTAGATTGTGGGTGAGTTTGATAAGTTTCATGTCACTTAAAACTAATGAAGTGGCTTTAAGTTGATGCATTTTGTTTCTTATGTGTATGTGCAAGGAAAAGTGGCAAGTATATAATGCTACCGTTGATACTACTGATCGATTACATGCACTAGAACGTAAATACTATATAAGTTGGATCTCGAACCTATCTATCAGTGATAGATGTAGAGAAAAAGAACAATCAACATTTTGCAACTTGATATTGAACTACACACATTGGAGTAACCCGAATAGTATTAGCTTATTAGTTACGTTTAGTTGTGAACAGCATTAAATACAAAGATCCTTCTTCTCTTTTCTTCTTTTTTGTCTTTGCTTAAATAGTACTAAATTAACAATCAAACAAGATTCATACATTGTAGGAGTTGACGATTGATTTGAAAACAGCGAACGGTTCAAACCCCAATACTCCCTTTATCGAGTAGAGTACATAGAACTTTTATTAAAAAAATTCATCACCAAATACTTACGTAGGTAGGTAGATAAGGGCCCATTACAGGAGCTAAAGGATTACAGGATCAAGTGTATTGGCGTTACAATGTTTATTCTGTTGTTCAGTGGGGAGTGTGGGGACGCCCTTATCTTGTTTTAGTTATGCTTTTATTAAAAATATAATCGTCTGGCGTGGGGTTTATGGCACACTCCTTTTGGCAATCGGCTGTCGATGGAATGATTGAAAGGTACTGTAATTAGGTAGTTTGTTGTTTAATGTTCAGTGGGATATTAAAGCTGTGTATCCTGCTCCGTAAGTTATTAATGAAGGGTTGTTAGCACGACTTGATTAGTTTAATTTGTGATCCACTTCTCAAACTGTCAATTACTTTTTGAACTAGCTACTTATGTATGCTTTAAAACATATACTTACGGTGAAAAATGTGTGCCGTGATGATCTAAACACAATGATAAAACAGAAACTAAAAGCTCAAGCTTTAATATGCTAACCGTTTGAAACTGGCGTATGGCAACTGAAATACGTCCAAACGTTGACGTCATCGTTGACTTTTGGACATATTTCATATTTCATTGGGTTATATTATGTTTACCTTTTTAATATTTTGTGACAGATATCTTTATATTTATAGCACCGACACTTAAAGTATTAAAGGGACACTTCAATTGCAATTTATTCCTGATAGATTTTTTCCACAGAAATAGGTATTCCAAAAAAAGCCGTCAACCAAACATTTCTGGCAACAATTCTCACCGTATATTATGGCAATATTTTTTTCGCCAATGTCGGTAGCAGCCAGGGTTGCCGGTGATCAGTCATAGGGCTGTCGCCTCACATAATGCACGATGCTAGTACGGAATTATTAACGTACCATGAGGGGCTCCGAACGAATAATTGTTTGGCTTAGCTGAGAGATTTGGGTAAAATTATGTAGGTATGATTATTACAATATTCTGTTTCCGGCTACTGGTATAAAAAAGGGACCTTCAATATCTATAGGCCTTTAAGTATTATGGTAACCAGAAATGAATCGAAGCACGACTGATTGAAATAAGGTGAGATTTTGGAAATACATAATATTTTGGAATAGATTTTCATCAGCGTTGCATAGTTTTTCAGTTCCGTGGTCGTAAGTGGCCTTTTCGATTACCATCGATGTTAGGCTGCCTGTCCACTGAAGCGGAGCGAAGCTGTCAGGCGGAGAAACGGAGAAATATTAACCAATAGAAATGCATAAAAAAAAAAAAAAAAAAAAAATTGTTTAATTCTCACCATTAACAAGTAGTTACAATTTTGTGGTTTACTAGTTACAATTAGTAGGTACCGACATGAAAGTTATTACAATTGTTTTTTGTGGTGGTTATAACAAGGTTCACAAGTTTTGACCCTACCCCCTGAACTAGGCGGGAACCTGTATCTCAGGGGATAGTGTTCAGCCATTTACATTCTGATTCTTCTTAGGACATTATTTTGTATGTCACTGATAGAGATAAAGTACCATTAAAAATGTGAGGGTTTGTTGGTGAGCTTAAAGATACGAGGTGTGGATGTAGGTGTGTGTGTTAATATGAGTGGTGAATTATGGGAATGTGTGTAAGTGAAGAGAGAGTGAGTGATGTGGGAGTGTGTGTGTACGATGTAGTGAGTAAGGAAATGTGTTTGTTTGTATGGTAGATAGAAGATTATACATTTAGGGTCATTATGTTTTCAGTGTCTTCGTAGTCCAATTGTAGTAAGTATATTTTTAGCTTCTTCTTGGCTTCATGACTGCTAAGCCTTATTAAATTTGTTTTTTCGTTTAATTTGTTATATAATATAGAACTTAGGACATAATGTTGCCGTTTTGCAAACTTTGTGCTGTGTGGGACATTTGGGCAAGGTGCTGGATTTCTGCGTCTACCAGTATCAGCAGGCGGGAGAACTGTTCGATGTCTTCTCAGAACTGATGCGAGCACAAAAAGCTGTCGAATTGTTAGCACCTGACATTCTGAGTACAGCTGTGTAGTTGGGTATCTAAAAGGCTTCCTTTTTATAACTTTCAGAACAGCTCTTTGGGCTCGCTCCAGGACTAGAAACTTCGTTTTTGTGGCTCCACCCCACACAGGAATGCAATAATTTATGATAGATTGACACAGAGCGATGTATATTTTTATAAGAAGCACTTGTGATGCAGATTTTCTGAGAGTTTTAAACAAGAAGATCATGTTTCTTAACCTTGTCATTACTTTTTCAAGTTGTTTGTCCCATCTTAGATACTCATCAATTTGAACTCCTAAATATCTGACAACACTGGCAGGTGTAATAGTTTTGCAATTACAGTTTTGTGTTTTATCTAAACAAGTGTGTGCAATTATATTATACTCATCAGGTGGTTTGTTGTTATTTCTAATTTTGAAGGTTACATAATTAGTTTTGTCTAAATTAAGTGTCAGTAGGTTGCAGTTGAGCCAGCGCATTATTCTCCCTAGGCAGTCTTCAGCCATTTGCTTTACTAAGGCCCAACTAGAACCATGCACCACAATGGCAGTGTCATCTGCGTACGTATAAATTTTTGCATTTGGTGTGGACATTTTACAGAGGTCATTTATATAAATTTTGAAAAGGGTTGGGCCTAAAACACTACCTTGTGGCACTCCAAAATTAACAACTTGTTCGTTACTAAGATAAGAACCAATTTGTACTTGTTGTGTCCTATTAGTCAAATAGTCTTTAAACATCTGAAGTGGTTTTCCCCTGATACCTATTGACTCTAGTTTGGCCAGCAGGATGGGGACAGAGACCGTGTCGAAGGCTTTCGCCATATCCAGGAAGATGCCAAGACATTTGTTTTTAGTATCCAGTTGTCGTGCAATGAATTGCGTCAGATCTAGTACGGCATCCTCTGTGGATATGCCACTTCGGAAGCCATACTGATTATCTGCAATAATGTTGTGACTGTCCATAAATCCGTTTAGTCTGGAGTTTAGGATTTTTTCCAGTATTTTAGACAGTGCGGACAACACTGATATGGGCCTATAATTATTGACGCAGTCTCTGTCCCCTCCCTTGTGTATCGGGTGTACCAGAGCTTTCTTAAGTGCTTGAGGAAAAACACCCATGTCTATAGATCTGTTAAGTATGTGTGTGATGGGGGCTATCAGAGTGTTTCTACACTGTTTTAGCAGATTTGAAGAGATTTTATCCCAACCCGTTGCACAGTTACTACGCAGCTGCAGTATTACTGATTCAACCTCAGTGTCGTCTGTCTCCATGAGGACAAACGAATTAACAGGGGAAGATGATTTGTCCTGAGATGGTTCTGGTTGTCTATTTTGATTGGCAGAGATTATTTTATTTGCCAAATTACGACCAACATTTGTAAAGAATGAGCATACATGGTTAACGGCTAAGTTGGGATCGTCTTGAATATTTAGCAGTTCTGAAGATGAAGTTTTAGTTTTTCTAGTATGGGTTATGTCTTTGATAACATTCCATAGGGCTTTCGGGTTACGTCCTGCTGTCTCAATTTGTTTTTTTTTCGTACTCGCTCTTTAGCCTTCGTAGAAGGCGATTACAATAATTACGATAACGGGAATAAGTTAGCTTTAGAATTAGGTTATTAGGGGTCTTATAATTTTTTGTGTAGTCTATTTCGATGTGCAATACATCGCAGGAGTCCTGGAGTAATCCAGGGCTTTATGTTCCTTTTCCTTCTAGGGACTTTGACAAGCTGTGTGAATTTATCTATAACAGACATCAAAAGGGATATAAACATATTAGTACTTTCATTTGGATCTTGTGATTGTAGGATTTCGGTAAAATTTGTATTTTCTAACTCGTTTTTTATCGCTAGGTAGTCTATTCTAGTGACTACATTGTTAGGTAAAATCTCGGCTCCGCTCCAGTATGCAATCCTATTGGTTAATATTTCTCCGTTTCTTCATGTCTAACTAGATGCAGCATTCAAGATGGAGCGCCTGCTTATTTCACCACACAACCCAGTTACAGGGATACTTTGTCCGACGTTCGTGCTTCTGACTGTCAATCAAGCTGCTGATCTCTCTGACCTGAAACAGCTACAACTGTCAAAAACTATAATGACAGTCAGGACCAACGGCATAATGTCCTTTCCGATATACGGACCTCCGTATCTACGGATTTTGTCTACCTACACAAAAGAGCTTCAGGGATTCAGGCGCAGCACTAACAAAATATTCTAGCTACACTGCCGGATAAAATTCATGGACCATTATCAGGCACTGGGCGGATAGACATGCATGCATGTGCCCACAGACGGTAGACGAAGATTATACTAACACTTTATGGATTTATGATCTGAATAAAAAAAAGAATTTAATTGAAAAGTATATTGCGAAAAACGCTACAACAAAATAAAGTTCAATCAAACAGTTTACATAAATCTGTAAATCATCAAGCGTAGTCAACTTACTTATTACTCAAACGTAAATTAAGAGCTCAATAGAATGATTACGTAATTCACCTTTTCATCACTTCCACTCAAATGCATCGCTGATAAATCCAGGGGTTGTCACTCCCCAATCCGAAGGGTTCCGTCTAAAATCCCTAATAATATTTGCTCGGCAAATTTGCTTAAGAGACCGCCGCAATTTTAGACATCAACGCGCTCGAAAAAGGTACCTTTCAATTTTTTAGGGATGATATGCTTGAGATACTGTCGTATTTTAATGAATTAGGGGTTTTATTCACAATGTCTTTTTTAATTTTATTAGAAATGAAGGGTTCTCTAAAACACGGTTGGTTTATTTTGTGGGACATTCGAAAATTGATGCGTTTTGAAATTATTTCTTATATTTGTATGAAAAATGGAAAATCGAAATGAACACTATTGTTGTTGATATATTATTTATGTCAGTCAGTACACATAATACGCGGTTGGATGTGGAGTTGCGGACACCAGCCCGTTATACAATACGATTAAAAAACGAAAAAAAAAACTCATGCTGCAGAGTGCAGGTAGATTACTAAACACAGAAAGACGAAAAAGATTTTCAAAATATTTTCTTGTGCAAGAAAAACATTTTGGTTCCTTTACAGCATCTCATTACATAAGTAGTGTAGGTAACTTTAGAGTAACTTCGTAAATTCATTGTCACAAGACCGAAAGACCAAAAAAACACGAAATAAATATACTCGTTCATATAACAAACTTCCGGATGTCCTTTAGGAGAGAAAAATAAGAAAAAATAGTAAAAAAAAGTGGTGAGGGTACTGGCTACACGTCCGTAGGGAGGCGATCAATCGTGCGGAGTGACGGGATCCTCCCAGGGAGGGGAGCGAGAGCTATAAGTAGTATTTATTTAGTTATTTAGCAAATAACCAACAAGTTTGTGTACGTTAGGTTTGTAGGTAGGGACTGTTTTATTTTGTACCAAAGTAGATTAAAAAAATCTAAGTCGGGTTAATATCTAGTCAAAGATGTATTCAACACTGTTAACATGTTTAGGAGTACGTATAGAAATTGAAAAATAAACGTCAATTCATTGAATAAACAGATTTATAAAAATATTTAACGTTTTTTCCTCATAAGAATCAAAACTAACGAATAATTTCGAAAATCTCAGACAATTAATACTTAAATATTAATTAATTATATGCGATCGAAAGGTTTATTAACCCGACCCGGGTGCAATGTAAACCTACCTATTGAATCACTATCCATTGCTGAAAACTGAGTTAAAATCCGTTGCGTACCTAGTTTAAAAGATCTAAGCGTACAGAATGAGGGAGCGACATTGTTTTATTCTATATGTAAAGATAGGCGAACTTAATTTCCTATGAATTTTCTACTATTCCTAGCTCATACAGAGTGATGACAAGTTATCATGGTAGTTGCAATACATCTAAAACAAGAACCTGAATATACCTATCTGAAAACTTGGATATAAACGGCTACTTTAAATTCCCAGTGATAACATCTCGGCCACTTCTCTAGATTTATATTACGACTAAACTACGTGTACCGATGTCCATCAAATGAGATTAGCTTATCACAAATCTGCGCTATCGAGTGATAAGAAGAATTAGAGCTGTTTCCTTCAGCCTTGTGCTAGCATTGACAATGATAAACCATTGATTGTAAACAATCGATGCGTTTTAAGTAACAAATATCGTAAAAATGTACAAACTAGATTTTGTACGTGAGTTTGTCCGCATTGTTGTGCTTGATTTGGTTGTTTGAAGTAAAATAAGTGAAAAGTATTGATTTGCGAACGAACTTGTTGCTGCCAACGGTTTCACTTGCATACTAGATTAACTTCTTCTAGCCTCTCCTTCTCGCCTGAAACACAGGTTCCACCTAGTTCAGGCATTAAGCAACAGTGCTCTATTTTATTTGTTAAGATTGTAAATGTGCCCCTTTTTATAAATAAACGATTTTGTAATTTATTTTATTATTTATAATTATTAACTAGATACAGGAAGGTATACTTGACTGAAGTGAAAAGTTCCATACGAGTTAATTTATGATAATGTGCTTCGATTTTCAACAAGACGGAATTTTTTCTTCTTCTGTGGAATATGTAAGTAAATTTTTGCTTCGACATGCTGGATGGTGTCTATAGTATTAGCTTAAGTTCTATCAGTACCACCAACACTAACAAGAAGAAGGTTTTGAGAATAATTTGTCACGTTTTGGTTCTTTCTGAAATTAATTTGATCAAAACAAATCTTATGCCGATTCCCTTGTAAAGTCTGTGTGTGTACTCAAATATGATTACGGATATCTTTCGATATACGCACCGGTATCAGTACCAAAGGGTAAATTTATTGATAGGCGACATTTATAAATCGTTATCGCGTAAGATTTGATTTCTAGATTTTCAGTAAATCCGTTTTAAACATATTTTGTTCGTAGATTGTTATCTGGCCTTCGTAAATGTTTTATTATTATCTTTGATCATCTGTTTGTTTTAGAAATGTCTTGGTTTTATTGTTGTTTATTCGTTCATTCCCAGAAATATTTATTACATAAGACCAATGATATTCTAACAAACAGATATGTTATACACCTACAAAACCACCGAAAAAAGTGTGCCGCGGGGGAGAGCCAGCTCACATACACGCAGTGACGCAGAATAAAGGAAAAACAGGCCAATTGACACGTTTTCGAGTCTTCACGATTGCGCGCTCATAACATATCTGTTTAATTAAATATCATTGCATAAGACTGATCCTGATCTCAGCATGGGTAGGCAAGGGGTTAGCAGATGAATATTATTATATGGTAGAATTAGATAATTTTTAACCACTAATCTACGCTAGTTGTGGAGGATGGAAGCCACTAGACCCTAGATTACTAAATAAAATAAAGACTTTTTGATAATATTTTATCTTTAACTGTTTAACGTTTTACGTAGTTTTTACCTATCATACAATCGTTCTCGCTCCATCTTTTTTAATGACAAATAAGTAAGTATCAAAAAAAAGATTAAAAAAATAAGAAATACATACTGCCAATACTAAAATATTATAATAAGGTTGGACGGTCCACAACACTAGTGTTATAAAGAGAAAAAAAGAGTAAAATTTGCTTGTGTGTAGGAGGTAATCTTCGGAACTACTGATCCGATTCCGAAAATTCTTACAATAACGGGAAGGTAATTATCCCCGAGTGTTACAGGCTACAATTTAAGAAAAAGTGTCCGTGAGCTAATGTCTGAATATAATAAGAGCGAAGCCGCGAGCAAAAGTAGTATAATATACAGATAAACGTGTGCTAAATAATTACGACAACTCAGAAGCGCATAATTTAGGAAGGATTTATATGATTTAGATCAGGTATATATCCTATTTTGAAATAATAAATATAGAATAATAAAAATGGAATTCTATAGTTTCTGAAAATCCATATGATAAACTAACCTTTTACACACATGTTAACACTTTGCAAAAATTTCCGCACAAAGCCAAACCATGTTACTAGATAACCAAGCACATGTTTTTGTCAAAAATCAATGTTTATCACTTGGCGACGTGACGTCACACTATATGATCATATTATATAAGAGTGAATGTACTTACTATACGAGACATCTGCCTATCTTAACTGATAAAGATGCAATAAATTGTGTTTTCCTAGAACTCAACGTCACTTGTTTGTCAGAATTTTGATGATTTTGAGGTTAATCCTAGCGAGAAGAAACAAAGATTACGTTTTTTTCCGAGTTGGACTAAATATTAAGTGCAGTATGACTTAACTTTTTAGCCTATCAGGATAAACATCCTAAGAGATTTTATAGGGAAACCCTTGGTGAATTTCTATGCATTATTTACTACAAAATTGCATACAAACTCCGGAATAAATTTTCAAAATCCTTCTTCAGTGCTCATCTTAAGAAACTCGTTTGCATAATGTCATGCATCTTGGATCGAATGACCTAGGCTGTAATTCGTTCAATGTGTAGGTATATTTATTACTACTACTACTATATCAGCCCATAACGTCCACTGCTGGACATAAGCCTCTCCCATGATGGGAGGAATTTGCCGTAATCTCCACGCTTGGCAGGCGGATTGGAGATCGCAGTGATGACAGACTAACAGAAAACGCTGCTGCCCATTGTCTGGTCTACGGAGGCGCAAGGTGTTCTGCCTCAGACATTAGTCGCCTTATACGACACCCGTGAGTGTAATGGGTTGGTTCTATTCTACTCTGCCGGATACCACACGGCTACATATTAGGTATATTTATTAAAATATCGGAATCATATTTTTACCGACTTTATTTTTGTTTACCACCTTTCTTTTGCCGTTTTACGGCGTACAATTAAAAAACACCGCTTCCCCTACCGTCATTGGGGGTCGCACTACGCGGTTTATTGCCTGACTCTACCTTGCTTTTCCATGGCTTTTAACAGTACATCTTGGGAGACGCATCTGACTCATTTATGGCGTGCCATCGATCATGGCGTTATCTCAAAGTAGGTAACTATGTAATTTTGTTGATAGTCATCACGTCTGCCAGATAACGCCACTGTTTCTGGCCGTAGATTGAATAGATTAAGGGAATAATGTTCAAAACTATAGGAAATGCCCTGAGGGTATATGATCGCGCTGACGCACTTATGTATTTGCAAGATGAAATCTAACAGCAAGCTCAAGGTCCATTACGGCATTTCTATACAGAAATTAATTTCTTGGCTCCTTTCATTTACACAACCCACCGAGTTCAAAACCAAAATCAGTTAAGTATACTAACATCATCAATTACCTGAAGTCACTAACTGTTGGGCATATTTTCACTTGTCCCTACTTGTGATAGTAATAATGCCGTCCGTCTATCTCGCCGTTTCCGCGTCGGACGGACGTATTACCTATGTTACACAAGTTACATTCAGTCGTACGTACCTAAGTACGTGTAAATTATTATCTCGATCTAGATTTTAATGGTGACTCCTTCGAACCAGATTACAGTGCGAGAATTTGTAACAGTACTCTGTCGAAGAAAGAAAAATCTTCTGGTGCTGCTACTGATCGAAGTGGCCGTTAGTTTGAATTTACATTACACTCACTCAAAGGATCCTTTTTAAGCTTTAAGTAACGGTGAGACATTGGTTGTAGGTGACGTTGTGGTAAAGGTGGTGGTGATTCAGGACTCAAATCGGAATAATAATTTTAAGGATTAGTTTGTCTCTGCAGATTTTCTTCGGCAAAAATAAAAATCGTATTGCGTTCTCATGATCTCAAAAAAAAATGAAATTATGAGACAATAATACTTGTAGTATGACATTAACAAACATTTTCTAATCTCGATTAATAATAATAATAATAAATCCTTTATTTTCAGGCTACTTTGGCCCATTGATAAATACCTTACAGACTAACATATATATCATAATCAATGACGTATTATATATAGACACGTCATGAACCAACATCGCGGCGCTTAAAAACGGCGAAAATACTAGAACTACTTATAAGCGTGAAGAAAGAGAAAGAAAATATGACACCGAACGGCGGGATGCCTGTTGCGAGAGGGAGATAAATATACATCTTCAGTCACGTCAGAGGATTTATTAAATTATAAACAAACGTAGCGTCGCGCGACAGGTTGGTGCGTAACTAAGCGCGATGTGGGCAATTGCCTTCATTTCATGTTGTCATTTTAGAGTGCGGACAACGTATCTATAGTTTATATATCATTGATCATAATAGTACAAAGTGTGTTAGTACATAAACTTAAAACTAAGTTAGTAAAACAGACTTCACTCGAGCACTGTCTTTGTGCGATCGTGTGGCACTTGTCCGCGGAAGCGACGGAACATTACACCTTGCGGCCAAAAGTCCTCTGCCATGACGAGGTGCAGGTAGCAAGTAGGTACTCGCACCACAAACGCCTTGAAGTTGACGTTCCGGCGCGATTCAAGCAACTGCACTCTCGGCCTGTACTTGGTCCTTTGGCATACGTACTCCACGATGTCCTCGGCCTTAGTGGTAAGCTGATTAAGCTGTGCCAAACATAATAATAAAGTTATACTGTGTGTCACACAGGCTCACTTTCCCGTAGAACTTTTCCAAAATCTTTGAGACCTTCTTCACCATAATCATAAAATCACAGCAAAATACTCAGTATATGCAATAAAAGTAATTGTGAGCAAATCAGTAGAGTTGTTTGCGTAGCAAATCTTGATAGATATGCGATCGAGCCCTCCATGTGTGCTGATGCAGATTAGATAACCGCTGAGTTCGTGGACCCTCACACCTGGAAATATTTCGACATTTTAAGGTAGGTAATGGCGGAAAGTTAGTTTTATTTAAAGTCGAGTGAGTACCTATAGACTGTTTCGTAAGCCACGGCCGTTTCTACTGCTCTTTATGACCGATACTCTAGTATGCCTGCCGTTCGACGACGCTCTTTTAATTGACTTGGAGAGAGGTTGAAAAGGAAAAGAAATTGCAGTTTGAGATCAATGTGACATTATCAAAGCGCAAATTAATAAAGGTACAATCTGAGTACAGTTAACTAATGAGTTCCTACTGAAATAACTGTCAAAATCTGGCGTCCACAGCTGATCCGCTCGGTTTGAGCGCAGCATTAGTTACACGACACATGATAGTACACACTACACCATGTATAAGATGAAGTCTTGTATTAATGGCCCAGGGCTGGAGTCTCGACAGAGTTAACGACAAAATCGCTAAGTTTCGATTGCTAATTAATTACTAACGAATAAATTCGATTAAATAATGATGCTCGCAAGAAACGCATCCTGGACGTAGAGACTTGCGTTACTCGCAAGCATCATTATTGCATCCGAATTTATTCGTTAGTAATCAGCGATCGAAAGTTAGCGATCTAGTCGTTATCTCTGTCGAGACGCCGCGCCCAGCACTATTCATGAATGGTACACACTTCATAATACAAATTCTATTATATCTCCCCTACTATTTAAAGATCCCCTCAGTATTGCGTCCCGGGATGTTTATGTACTATTGCTCTTTAGTATACATATGTACAATTGTACAATAGACAATACACTCCCTAATATTCTCTGCACTTATGATTATTAGCCTTTATGGAATACATTTTCGTAACTCATAATCTGCTCTGCTGAAAACGCAAAATAAGATATTTTTTGTTACGCACAAAAGAAACATAAACTCTATCAACGAATCTTTTCTGTATTTCTTTTTTTCCTGTATTTTATTTATTTTTGTAATTTCTGTAATGGCTAAAAGATACACACTGAAGGCTTGCCTATATTACAGGACAGTCTTGACGTAATTTATCTACCAATCTATCGAAGATTTGAGAGACCTTGTAAATCATAACCAAACTGATCCCCAAACAGTTCTCTGTTGACATAGACAGAGAGATACCAAACACCGGTATCCAAATAAGATGTTACCTTAATATAATTGATTTATAGAGTGTTGACAGTGTAAAACGTCTCACTCCGGAAGCTCTGACCAAATGTAATAAATTATTGAATACCAACACGTGATAGTGAAGGCCGTGATCGATTGAGGGCCAAGCTTAATCGATCGACTGAGTGCATCCAAGATGGCGCCGCGCGTCGGCCGGCTGACGACTTCATTGTTCGGCGGTAGCATTGTTAGGGAAATTGGTGTACCGTTATTTAGAATTTGTTTAGAATGTGTACTTTGTTGGAAAAATAGGGCAGTTTTCAGAAGTACTTATCTAAGAGAAGAAGGAAATCATGCAGTTTACCGTTAAATGTAATTTGTATGTTGTTGGCGAAACAGGGCAGTTTAGTGATATTTGGGATGAGTAAAGTTCAAGAGAGCAATTTTAAAAGTGCAATGGGAGAAGATGAAGAAGGTTTGTCCGAAAATATTGGACAAGTGAAGGTTGTAAAACTGGTGACAATTGCTAAATCCAAGTATTCCGGTTGCAATCCTCCGAGTAGCATGGAACAAGGGTAGGAAGTAGATGATGATGATTGTTGTTAGAGAAAAACCCAATTCTGATCGGAAAAACACCAACACTGAGCAACAGACTATAAAAATAGCACTATCTTCAAAAAGCATAATTTTCGATAAGATCTATCGATAAGTGCCAGATTCATCTACAATTTTGTCAATTTAAGGCGGTACCCCGAGCAAAATTAGCAACTCTATTTGTGGTGGTTCAAACTTCGCTTGAAATACTGTTAGAATAAAGTTCTAATCAGCTTGCACTACGAATTGGTCGTTACGTCAGTCACTGCAGGCCGAATTGTGCGAAATGAGTGGTTTTTATTCTATATAAAATCAAACTTACGTCTTTTGGAAAAAGTAAAACGACAATTATGTTCATTATTAAATTGCCTATCCATTCGTATAAGTAGCAAATCAAAATAATGGTTACTTTACGAGGAGTAGCATTTTATAAATCATTATTTCTCATTTCTATGGTTTCGTTGTGAGGGGATTTATTAAACATTAAGCAACTTAAAAAAAAATATGAAACGACAATTTTGGAGTCAAGGATATGTAGTAATTTAATGTATTTTTTATTACTTGGTATTTCTTTGGGATAAAGAGGAGTAGGCTCCGAAAAACTGCTCACTCAAGGTCATTTGCTCGGGGAGCCGCCTTAAAACAATAGCGGTGATGTCACGGCATTACTCCTGAGATGCTGTGAGTCGACATGACGAAGTGTTTGTGGCAGCACTATGTGACGTCATAAATCTTGGCAGATAATCTTCATAGATTATTTGTTTTCAAGTGTTTGTAAATATCCGAGTTGACCGAAATTAGAAAATGTTGCAGATTATTGTTTTTTTAAAAACAATGAGAAGTTTGTAACTCTAGCTTGTACAAAAAAAAATACTAAAAAATTCACACTTCTTCTCCACAGTAGCCGAAAATAACAGATTCACAAAAAGGGACCCCGCTAAACTAAAAAATCAACTTTGCAATAGTACTCTTCACTATTAAAACAGTTACCTAATGTCCATTTAAATCTACAACCACATCCCGAAAGCTATAAGAGAGTCACCACTGCATTTCTTCAAAAAGAAGTTGAAATTGTGGTTACTTCAAAAGGCTTTTTACTCAGTAAAAGAATTTCTTGAAGGTGATAAATAGGTACCAGATATTGTTATACAAGTTTTCATGTTAATTTTTTAACTTATGGTTAATGTTGTGTTTTATATTACTTTAATATTAGATTATAGAGTTTTACACGTTTTAGTTTTGTTTTTTGATTTTGTATTTTATTTGAATGTAAGTAGGTAAGCTAAGATTAGATAAATGTGCGTAAAAAGTTAAAATGTAAAATTATTACACCTAAGTGCTTAAATTTAATGTATTTTAGTGTTATGAAGTGTAACCATGTAAATATTCGTATGCCGCGTCTAGCGGCGGGTATGTCCTGTCCTGCTATTTTTATTTAACAACTGTGTGTCTACCATATCCGACGAATAAATATCTTTGTCTTTGTCTTTGCAAATTTCTGCATGCAATTTTTTCTGGCGTTAGTTAGCCCTATCCTAGATAGAACAGTTACATTCTTTCTTGGTATATCTGATGCAGAAGGAACACAGACAAGTAGGACATAACACGACGGTACGTTTATGACAGCACTACGTGACGTCATACATAAATCATGGCAGATGATAATCTTTGATAGATAGATAGATAAACTATTTATTTGGTGCACACAAAAGACAGCACAATACACAGAAGTACAATTTACATGATTATAAAAACAAGGTGCCAATTATACAAAAAGAAAAACATCGAAATAAGTATGGTAACACCGAGATACCGTTACCGGGTACCGTTGGTGTGGTACTAGTAAATATTGACGGGGCGTAGATTGGAAAATATTGCAGATTGAGAGAATCGTTTGTTTTATTTCGAGGTAGACAGAGAGGTTCATCTATACTACTAATCTATACTAATATATTAAAGAGGTAACATTTGTTTGTAAGTTTGTATGTAGGGGGTAATCTCCGGAAGTAATGAACCAATTTTAAAAATTGTTTCACTGGTAGAAAGCTACATTATTCGTGAGTGCTATAGGCTATATTTTGTTCCCGTACTCCCACGGAAACGGGAACTACGCGGGAGAAACCGCGGGACGTCAGCTAGTATGTAATATTTGGTCTGCTTGCATGTAATATCTGATTGATTGAGAAACTATAATTCAGCTGATGAAGATGAAGTTGTACATATTATTGAAAAAGAAAAGGACAAAAAAATACACTAAAAGAAAAACAAAAAAGACCTTTGATTGATTTGGTGTTTTTCTCACCGGCTTCTGAAGCTAAAGTTATTTTTCACTTTTTGTGGTTTTGTTTTAGTGTTTTTTTTTTTGTTTTTCTTTTAGTGTATTTTTTTGTCCTTTTCTTTTTGTGTTTTTTTTGTTTGTTGTTTTTTTTTAAGTCGGTTTTATTTTTGGCAAAAAAGTTTTATTTTTCCATTTTTAGTTGTAATATCCTATACTTACAAATATTTGCTATGCATTCATTGTACATGGTTAACAATACATGTCATGGTAATAGGCTTATCCCCAATAAATGGAACATAACATGCCATAACTGTCGAAATCTGGGTGTATTGTACACATCTGCGTACCCCCTCAGAGCATACAGGCGTGATGTTACGTCATGATATTGTATAAACAATGAACATCCAACCGATTGGAGCTATCACAACAGATTTGCCGTCCCTTTTTGAAGAGTTCTATTGTATATCTCCGAAGATCAGCATCAGATCTTCACCAAATTAAAATGGGACCACCTCAGGAGTATACTTTTTCAAATAAAAAAAGAATTTTGAAAATCGGTCCACAAATGGGAGAGAAATCAGGTAACATACATAAAAAAAAAAAAAAATACATACACACGAACATATAACCTCCGCCTTTTTTGAAGTCGGTTAAAAAGGTAGAGCAAAAGGCAAAAATAAAACAATGCCTTTTATTTTAGGCACACGTTGATACGCTCGACATATACATGAATAATTATATGTATCAAGCAGCGCTTGGAAATATCCCAAAAAACAAACAAGAATTTGTGTGGTATCATCATCTGCCTAATAGCCTATTCCCAACTATGTTACCACTAAAAACCCGACTACTGAAAAATCACGCTTTAATTAAATTCGGGGTTTACAAGGTAAAATCGACTCCTCCTATTGTTGAAGTCGGTTAAAATGTAGCCTAAGTTACCTGGGTCATAATACCGAATCGATTAACACTTAATTTATCAAAATCGGATGAATTGTTTAGGAGGAACATACGTAAATACAAACATTCACATATACATGATACAAAGACTGCTCAAATCATAATCCTTCCTGCTGGCTTCGCCGCCGTAGGCGGGTCAAAATACGCAATAGCGAAGATATTTTTTTTTGGCATACAATTAACGAACCACCAGATTTAGCAAAATGTAACGGCAAAAAAATCACTTTTGATTGCCAAAATTAGTAAATGATCACCAAAATTAATCCCCATTTTTTATCGTAAAATTAGAACCAAAAATGTATTTATGACTACCAGAAATTAAATCTATTATGTCTATTCGCTCGCTTCGCTCGCTCATTCGACCCCACCATACCCTTCTAACCTAATCTATCCGTGTCGGGGTGCCTCAAGTCGGCCTAGGAAAAACTAGTTTGTCATCAACCACCTCATTAAAATTTGGTGTTCAATTTACTAAATTTGGAGATCAATTGATACTTTAGGTAATAGATGTTAGTGGTCACAAAGTTATTTTTGGTTGTTATTTTCCCCCTTTTTTATAAACTGTACAGTTTCTCCTCCTATCAAGAACTAGGATAAATTACTCTTCCTACAGAAATACTTAATAGAACCAGTCGGACCTATTTAGAATTAGATTAGATTGAAAACTAATCTATCTATTTGTATTACCCTAGGACGTAAAACCAGTGAATAAAAATCAAATGTCCGCACCTATTGATAAGATATACTTACCGAAGTGACCGCGCAATCAGAACACAGCTGTCCAATTTATGGTATCAGTCCATCTCCACCGATACCGATACCGATACCATAAGTTAATCCTAGTGACGCAAATTGTAGAAAGATTAAAATTGATTTTAATTTTTTACGCAGATTAGGAGATAGAACAAATGTAATAGTTTGTTATTGTAGGAACATTTTTTTGTTGATAACTATCTTTAGCCGCTTGAAATCGTCACAGAATGACTTGGAGTTGGAAACGGGTCTCTTTTTACGGTTCCGTACCCAAAGGGTAAAAACGGAACCCTATTACTAAGACTCCCTCGTCTGTCCGTCTGTCTGTCACCAGGCTGTATCTCATGAACCGTGACAGCTAGACAGTTGTTTTCACAGATATTGTATTTCTGTTGCCGCTATAACAACAAGTACTAAAAACAGAATAAAATTAATATTTAAGGGGGGCTCCCATACAAAAAACGTGATTTTTTTGCCGTTTTGTCTAATGTATAGATAATGGTACGGAACCCTTCGTGCGCGAGTCCGACTCGCACTTGGTCGGTTTTTTTGGATTTCTGATAAGATAAGTACGGTCTTTATTCTTTATAGTGTGCTGGTGTCAGAGTTTTTATGACGCCCATGGGCGACTTGGCTTTACATGCCGTCAATAAATATCTCTCAGGCATGCTGGTAACGTCACGATGTTTTCCTAGGTCGAAGCAAGTGATGATTATATAATACGCACATGAAACCAAAAATCCGAGGTGCGTGTCTTGGGTTTGAACTCGAGACCTATGACTTGGCAGTCCGACCGACCAACCGTCACACCACTAGGCTTATTAAGGGGACTACAGGAGCTAAACGCCAGTTTCATAATGAAAAAAAGCATATGATTCACTGCAATAAACAAAACCAGAAAAATATATGATATTCTTCAGGATACGTATATGCTATGATAGTGTTTTGAAAACATTACAACTAATTTTACTCGATAAAAAAAAACACGAACTCAAACTCAAAGCATTTATTTCAATTAGACCATTACGGCACTTTTGAAAGTCAAAAATACAAAAAAGAAAATCAAAGCTACAGTCCCAGTCACAAGGCATAATAACTTGAGAAAGTGCTGTAGTTGCCCATTCCCTAGCGTAGATCTCTATGTATAAGAACGGGCAAGAAACTCCATGGACACTCTTTTAAAATCAAAATATTGTTACAAAATCTTGGTTACATCATTAATTTTGAGATTATACATATATGTGAGAACGATGTAAAAAGACGTGCACACTAAGAGCATCCAGAGTAAAAGATTAGATCAAAAATTTATAAATAAAGTCATTAAAATGAACCTTGGCAGCTAAGAGATGACCAGTCCCAACTGACAGCGCCCGTTCACAGACATGACGCATGTACAACTCAACCATATTGAAGGGAACTAATTAAATGACCCGACACACCTGCCACCATCAGCGTGAGCATGACATTCTCTCAGCTACCAAGGCATATTCAAGTCAATGAAAGATAAATAAATGTAAATGGTGGCTGAACAGTACAAATTACTCACACATGTGCTATGCAATTATATAATACTAAGAACTGGAATCTATACAATGCAAGTATATTTTTACAATCTTCTGCAGCTTCCACAATACATTAACATGGGAATCAATTCTTCATCTTCTTCTTTACGTGACGATGGACTCAAATAATGCCCGACCAGTACAAACAATTAGTTTGCCCCCCCCCCCCCCACCTATGGTTGTGGAGCAGGACCAGCATTTAGCCAACCATTTTTATCATCAATGTAATCCCCCAACTTATAATATGCTTGCCTACATAGTGTGCGTTTTATACAAGATTTAAATTTCGTCTCATTCAGTTGAAGAATGTGGGGAGGTATTTTATTGTAACATTTCAAACAGTACCCCATGAAAGATGAATCCACTTTAGCAAGCCTGAAACCTGGCTGAACTAGTTGGTCCCTATTTCTAGTGTTATAGTGGCGTCTGTCCCCTCTCTTACTGAATAAATGCCGATTTTTTCTAACGTACATGATGTTTTCATAGATGTATTGACAAGGTACTGTCATGATATTAATTTCCTTAAACAGTTCTCTTAGAGAATCGCGTCTACGTAATTCATAAATGGCTCTGATGGCTCTTTTCTGCAGAATGAATATAGACTCGATGTCTGCAGCCCGTCCCCATAGTAAAATACCGTATGACATAATACTATGAAAATAACTAAAATAGACCAGCCTCGCGGTATCAACATCAGTAAATTGACGGATTTATCTAACAGCATATGCTGCTGAGCTTAGCCGTCCTGCAAGAGATGTTAGATGAGGACCCCATTGTAACCTTGAGTCGAGCGTGATTCCCAAGAAAACCGTTTTATCGACAAATTCTAGTTTCTCTTGATTCAATATTATATCACAATCACTACTTTTGACATTTGGTAGAGCAAATCTAATGCATTTAGTTTTTTTCCCATTTAGTACTAAATTATTAGCGGTAAACCAATTGTGGACCTGCAGTAGGGCGTTTACGTCATCAAGATAAGTGGCAACTTTGTAACAAATCTACTTGATCCTATGAAAATAAATGGATATAAGCAGACTTGTTCAATTAAATTTAATAGGGGAAACTTATTTACACGTGAGATAAAAAATACAGCTAATTATAAAAGACCTACCTAGCACGCACTCAAGAAGGTAGTTTTATAGTTCACGCACTTAGTTGGTTACGAATCAGTTCAGCACTGTAGGAGAGACAGGAACAGGCGTTAGGGTAACGAGTTTGAGGAAACCTCTGCTGGAAGGGCGTCATGCAGTTCTCAGTCACGCACCAAGTCTGCTCTGTAGGAGGGCACCAGTGTAGTTCTTAGGGCCATCTGTCAGGGTAGCTCAGGTCAGCTCTGTAGGAAGGCACCAGTGTAGTTTTTAGGGCCATACGTCAGGGTAGCTCAGGTCAGCTCTGTAGGAAGGCACCAGTGTAGTTCTTAGGGCCATACGTCAGGGTAGCTCAGGTCAGCTCTGTAGGAAGGCACCAGTGTAGTTCTTAGGGCCATCCTCAGGGTAGCTCAGGTCAGCTCTGTAGGAAGGCACCAGTGTAGTTCTTAGGGCCATACGTCAAGGTAGCTCAGGTCAGCTCTGTAGGAAGGCACCAGTGTAGTTCTTAGGGCCATACGTCAGGGTAGCTCAGGTCAGCTCTGTAGGAAGGCACCAGTGTAGTTCTTAGGGCCATACGTCAGGGTAGCTCAGGCCAGCTCCGTAGGAAGGCACCAGTGTAGTTCTTAGGGCCATACGTCAGGGTAGCTCAGGTCAGCTCTGTAGGAAGGCACCAGTGTAGTTCTTAGGGCCATACGTCAGGGTAGCTCAAGTCAGCTCTGTAGGAAGGCACCAGTGTAGTTCTTAGGGCCAGACGTCAGGGAAGCTCTGCGAGACAATCAGTAAGTGAGGCCCAAGACAGCTTCCGAAGATCGGGAGTAGAGGTACCGGTCACGAAGACAGCTTCCCAAAATCACGAGTAGAGGTCCCAGATGAAATAGCTGGATCCCCTGCGTAGTTTCTGTACGTGACAGCAAAAACTAAGCAGTTTTCTGAAGCTTCTCATATGAGATCCAAGAGTAGTCTGCCTCCAGCGGTTCGTGAGCACGTTTTCAAAGTGGTCTTCCTTTTCCAATTTTTAAATATTTATTCGTTTTCTTCGTGTAGCCATCATCTCATCTGGCAAGTGTAGTCAGCCAGGACATATCCATGAGTGTGTTAGCATTTCAAAAATATAACTATGTAGATATGTAACTGGATGTATTTAAACATTTAATGTTCGTTACTTATTAGCTATAAAATATAAACAATGAGATTCACTTCATAATAACATTATATTTACCTTGTAGTATATAACAATTAACCCTAGTAGTGTATATTACACAACGTTATGTAGCAATATATCAACCATAACTAATAAACACTAATAAACAACACACATAATAATAACATAATAATCACATCATAATAACCACAATCATCTTCATTATCTTGTAATAATGAAGATGATTGTGATTCACCTTTATTATCACAATCATCATTTTATCACAATCGTCGTTTTATCACAATCGTCGTTTTATCACAATCATCATTTTATCATATCATCATCATTTTATCACAATCGTCGTTTTATCACATCATCATCATTTTATCACATCATCATCATTTTATCACAATCGTCGTTTTATCACAATCGTCGTTTTATCACAATCGTCGTTTTATCACAATCGTCGTTCTATCACATCATCATTTTATCACATCATCATCATTTTATCACATCATCATCATTTTATCACATCATCATCATTTTATCACATCATCATTTTATCACAATCATTATCATTTCATCACAGTCATTATCATATGATCACAATCATTATCATTTTATCACAACCATTATCATTTTATCACAATCATTATCATTTTATCACAATAATTATCATTTTATCACAATCATTATCATTTTATCACAATCATTATCATATTATCACAATCATTATCATCGTTATCACGACAAATCAACAATATAATCAGAATAGTATTATCAACCATAATCAAAATAATGTCATACCTTAGATGTTAACGCCTTAAAATTCGTAGAGCAACTGGGCCCGCTCCAATGAGGCTCCGCTCTTTTATACCCGTTAACAAATAAGTATGATTCACAAGTGACCGTTGAGTCAAATCAGTGTTTGATTTGTACACAAATAAGTTTGTTATTTAATTAATTCATTTTAACAATTGATTATACAATATAAAACAGATAATATTTGCATTTATAGGTATTTCAAGTATGTATGTATTTAATACTAGACACATAATAATTTAATTTATCTAACAAGTGCGTAAAGAATTTTATAAATATAGTTTAAAATTAAGTTATTTAGTAAACAATCGTCTTTTAAATACAATAGCTAAACATATTGATAAAAATAATTTAAATTTTATAAACCAAAAAGTAAATATCATAGACTAAGTCAGAAAGAGAAATAAAAAGTAACTGACAGTTTGACAATTTAGTGTCACAACATGTAAATTTTGAGTAAAAATGTTTTGTTTCAGCTCTTTTTAAGTTAATGAATAGTAATTAGATCGATTTGCTGAGTGTAAACATATAAACAAATAAAAAGGATGATAAATAGTATTATGAATGATGAATATAAAGTGTGAGTATAGCATAATTATACTATAACTTTAATCTTTAAACATTCCTTTTAACGAGTAAAAACCATACTCAATACATGCGATCATTCTGATTTTTTTGGCAAATAATTCTACAAGCAACATATTAGTATGATAGTGTTTTATTTTTTTAGTCCAATCAATAGATTTTTTGTAAATCGCAAAAAACACTCATTTCGCACTATTCGGCCCGCAGTGACTGATTTAACAACCACTTTGTAGTGCAAGCTGATTACAACTTTATTTTAACAGTTACCACAAATAGAGTTGCTAACTTAGCTCCTGTAGTCGCCTTAAGTGTTTTATTTTTTATTTTTCCATAAAATACAGCAACTTGTACAGTCCGAGATGTTCTCCAGTGACATAAATTACTCGTGTGTGTGATGATGACTTATCACCCGAGTTTGCTTCTACATTTATACAAGTTTTGTGTTTGTTTATCCTAAACTTGTTATGGGGTAATAAAATAAGGTGGTGGAACTGTTTTAATCTTTTTCTAGGGTTGGTTAAAGAAGCTTATGAGTAGAATGACACCCTCCTAATAGTACGGCGGGTAAAAAAGGGTCATACTTGAAGGGAGTGTAATACTTACTCAAATTCTAAGGACGTATCTCTGAAATACGAGAAATAGTCTGGTCGATACAAAGTGCATACTAACACGATTTAATGTATGGAATAGCGAATGTTTTCACCGATCTAAAGGGATTCCCTTCTTTTACCTCTTACTGTATATTTGTATATTTACCTAACATGTTACCCAACATTTTAAAACTTATGATCCGAAGAAAATATTCTCTCCTAACATTCTTATAATATGAAGACAAATGCTGTGAGGTCAAAGAAGATCACTTCACCGCTACTAATGACTATCAGTGTACATTATTATTTAATAAATAATCCTTCTATTATAGAGTGATCCGATAAAGTGGTAACTGAACTTAACATCGGCCGCCTACAAACTGTTCATGATTTGAAAAGATTTAAGGTTCCGTATCAATAAAATAAAAGTAAAAGAGTAAGAGAGTTAGTAGTAAGAGTTATGTGGGGTAGAGTTTTCCGTAAAACATAAATCAATGTGCACCTGAACTGCATCGGATTGCTCGAATTGATTTATAAATTCTGATGAGAATAAGCAATGCCTACCATATAAAATCAAAACAAAAGATCAATATCGGAATAACATGTCGTACAATGCACGTTAAAAGTGTTATAAAGAAACCTCACTCTTCCTTATAAAACAATTTGGTTTAGTTTTCCCGACAGTTGCAGCGTTTAGATTCCCATGAACTATAAACTCCCAAGTACTTTAAGTTTATAATTAATGATAAAGGAAATGTTTATTAGTCATGAAAATAATAAGAAACCTCCGTTTATAGAAGTCAGTTAAAAATGATATAGGGAAAGTCATGAAAACACTAGTCAGTTGTAGTAGATTTTGTCTACGAGGTGTTTTTAGCTATGTGTTGAAGAAACTTCAATCAAGATTGTACGAATAGATATTATGAGTCAAAAAACTACAGGGAACCCTAAACGATCATTAAATAATTTATTCAAAAAAATATTAATATAGCTGCGTTCCTCCCACGCACGCTAATCTGTCTGTCCGTCCGTCCGCTCTATCTCAGAAACTGAGCAAAGACAATGGAGCCATATCTTGAAGGAATGCATCCATATCTGGTATCTATTCGGTAAACACGTGGGTTAAAATGTTTTGGAAATTCATTAATATTTAGAAAGTAACCTTTTGTGTTCCCGTTAGTTTGTCGTTGATCTTGATAGTTTGTTAGAATTTTGGGGTTGTTGGCTGTATGGTTACTTCTGTTGCCTGGCTATTTGAGTACTTAGTAGTTTTTCAAGAACCCACAGGAGAAAATTCTTATGGAAACTTCGAGTGTTAACAAATAAAGAAATATGGACATGAGATTTATATCTGGCGAGACGGTCGTCGTCTTTGGGCGAGACGCAAAAGAGTTATTTCAAGCTGTGAAATATGTGAGAAACTGTTTATTTTCCACTGAATATCGTGTCCAGGCAGGACAATATTTAGTGAAAAAAAAACTGTTTAGTCCTAATGTAGATACACGAGCTGATGGTCCCTACTGAAAGTACAAAACTTGTCTTTCATTTGTGCTGAATCAATTTAGATTGCCATCGATACGCTAAGACACAGACATTTTTTTTAAGTAGTAAAATTCTTTAGATAATCACCTTCCTAAGTGCCATCACATCCACGAGCTCAATACATCAACTCACCACCTCAACCAGACCACAGAAACTCCACTATGAAGGTTCCTATCTAACCACAATCACAGCATTGCTTACAAAAATATTTTTATTGATATTAAAACAAGTCAAGGGGTCATTACCAGGACAAAGGTATTGGAAAGTGCGTCACGTGACGGGGTGAGGGGGTGAAAGGGGCGAACGGGTGTAAGAAGCGAGGGGGGTCGCGTGTGAGATTGTGCGATAGTCTCCCCGCGGTGGACGCCGGTCTAATCGGTTTACTGGGCCTAGCGACTTTGGTGGTTGGTCTTAGGTGGAAGATGTAGCGAAATATATCTATAATTAGACTTCCATGAAAGTCTGAAATTTTGAAACAATAGGGAATATGCATGAATTTTCTTTTTTTTATTTCGATACGGAATGTTAAAGTACTATAAAAATAATGACAAAAAACGAAAACAAGACATAAATAAGCCAAACAACACAAAAGTTATAACCATTTAAACTTTTATTTCTATTTCTTTCTAGATAAACGAATTCCGTTTATCTAGAAAGAGATATAAATAAAAGTTTAGTATGGATTTTGTACGTCGATGCAGAGCATGACGTCATTCGGTTTATCGAATCTCTCTGTCTAATTAGCAGTTTTAAATGCTTATAATTTAGCATTTCTTATAGATATTAAAAAAATAATTTCACTTTGCTATTTCTGATGTTATTATGCTTTGTTTAGAGTGATAAAAAAAAATCATGCAATATACCCTATTGCGAGTGACTATAGTTGGAATAGGAATGTAGATGACAATAAGTAGGTAGACCATAGAAACGGTGGATGGACTGTACGAACGATATTATTTTTTGGCTATGAAGGGAAAACGCCTGAGCAAACGACTAATAGAGAAGTGTGGAAAAACAAAGACATGCAGCGCTGGCCACAAATAAGCGATCATTCTCAGAAGATCCATTGGCCAGATCCATGATGGATCTAGTGAGAATTGCTTTTCTCATTGGATCCTGATTTAAAAAAATGGATCTACTGAGAAGGATCATTCTCAGAAGATCCATTGGCCAGATCCATGATGGATCTAGTGAGAATTGTTTTTCTCATTGGATCCTGATTCCAAGATATGGATCTACTGAGAAGGATCATTCTCAGAAGTAAATTGAGATAAGGGCAGGACTGAGCGAGTAACTAAAGGAGGAATAATTTCTAGACCAGACAAATCCAGAAGAGTAATGTTGATTTCTTCAATTTTTAACTTGATCCGAACCACAATTTGTCTAGTGCAAGCGGCTCAAATGTATAATATTGGACCAAAAACGTAGTGTACATATAATAAAAGACCTTGGCAAGCACTGAAGATTCAGGGTGACAGTACCATCTGCATCCAACATGCTTGATAGCCCCATCTCTGTACTGCTTCTTCTATTTATAGTGTCGATAAAGCATTGTTTTGTCATAATCAGTTACACAGCACCGCTGATCGCTTCCAAATCGTGCCACCCGCAAACGTCTCACCTAATGCAGGTGACTTGCAAGCCGCGTTTAATATGCCACTTCGAGCCACTTTCAGTCCAGTCCACTCCTAATAACCCCTTCAGAGGCGTTGCTCCTCCAATCTGATGGTTCAGACATTCACTTGAAAGCTAAGGAATAGTGCTATTAAGGCTAACTTGCTCAAATTCATTGGGTTGACGTAAAACGATTTTTATGGTAGATTTGTAAGTGCTCGCTGATTTTCTTTTATGTTCGTCCATTACTTTCCATTAGCACCTTACCGCTGGTTGCTGGTTAATTTTAACTAAGATAAGCTCATTCTTTTTTACTTGGGAGAAGTAGAATCTATGGAACGCCACCTGCTACGATCCTTGCATACTCTTTTAGTCCTTTCGCTTCGTTTAAATGCGTCACAATCATTAACATTACCCTTGATGCTTCATTGCCTTCTCCTTAACCTGATATAGGTGTGTATATAAATACAAACATTGGAATCTTTTTGCGACACCCAGATACAATCTAAGCCGCCGCGAATCTTACAAACATTTCTGTTACGTCATCGTCCCGAAGCGACTTGGACAAACATCAATGATTTTGCCAATCACAACAAAGTTACTTTTCGCATTCCTCAAAAATGCAAATAAAAACCTGAACCACAATCTGGAAAGACAGAATAAACTATAGCCGTGAAAGAATACAGTTCAAAATAGGCTGTCAATTATCAATATTTCCGAAGACCCAAACGTCATGCGACAGTAGACTTGCAAGCGAAAAATGACAATGTGAGATACCTATCCTTTCCTTTGCCAATTTAAATTTTGCTATCTTATTGAACACCTTGGAAGAAGTTAACCTTGGTTTTTTAGACTTAGGGTACAAATTCGCGTGGCATCACTTTGGGGCTGGTAAAGTAAAGTTGTGGAGTATTCCCGCGAGGTTGATATCTGGGCACACGGGCACAGGGCGTGCATTGTGCGCGGGGAATAGATAAGATCTAACTCAGGCCTTTGACAGACTTCACGTGTGGTCTAATTTTGGCATGTTTTTATAATTGTTTGTTGGGCGTACAACGTCTTTTATGTGGTTTAGTGAGGATGGAGAAATGATGAACATTCTGAAGTTTGAAAGAAATAATAAAATTGAGGGCATTCTGTTTGAAAAGGTATTGGAATGACATAAGCTAACGAAAAGGTTTGCTCGATTGCCACCATGTCTGTTTTCTGATATAAATGATAAATGTTGGATGAAAGCGTCTTCAATTTTAGGACTGAGTAGTCTGTGTTAACAAAGGTTCTTCCAAAGACTGTATTATCTTCGACATAATACGAGAAAAAATAATTTAATCTATTTGGAAAAACATTACAAAATCCTCGTTCTACACTGGCTTTACATAGGAAGACGAACCAAATGACACAAAAGAGATAGTCACCGTCGCCGCAGCAGCAGTAGAAGCTAATAAAATCACCACAATACAATTTAATACGCGCTGTAATTGATCAGTATGTCTGTGACGCCGCGACAATGTTAATTCTACTTTATTGCACCGCACAACACTGTCTACTCATCGTGACAATGTTGTTTTTGTATTTGGCCTGCTTGGATGCTGGTGCTGAATTTGTAAGAGGAGGGTTACTGACGGAGGAAACCGATTGTGTTTAAATAAGAAGAGTAATCTATCTATCTAATATTCCGATTTGAATATTTTTGGATCTGATTGTCTTTAACTGATGCTAAATAAGAGGTGGTCTGAAAACGAAAGGACTGCACTTGATTTTTGAGTATTAGTGTTTTAATGGTTGCCCATTTGATGGCATTAGGCTTGCTTTCTATTACATGGTACCACAGATAATATGGTACTTAGACATAACTGGCGAATGTGAGTGTACTATAGACCTCTTCCTAACCCTTTAGTGATTACAGACGTTATGTTATATTATTAAGGTTTTCGTTATCCTGAGAAAACGAGAAATCATCACCAACACTCCGAATCGTACGAATAATTTAAACAAGATGGAAGACGTATCTGTTGATATACACAATCTTTGATGCTTACAGTCTTTGGGGATAACCCCGACGATTTTATTTAGTAATCGGCGATTCTTCGTTGTCCGTACTTGAAGGTTGATAAGAAATGGAGAATATAATTAGCCCGTTTACGAAGGTCAGCTAGGGCCAGTAGATACATTGATTTTATGATATACTGTTGGTAAATGTCGTGAGGAAAGTTTTGTGTTCAAATGTAGATGGTAAGAGTGAAGAGTGGGTGAACAAAAAAACGATGGATGGACTGTGTGAAAGATGACATATCATCTTTCACACAGTCCATCTATCGTTTTTTACCCCCATTCTAGCCATAGCTAGAATGGGGGTAAATCATGAGGTGACGATTAAAAGAGAAGCATGGAATAAAAAAACATGCTGCGCCAACCTGAAAAAATATGGAACAAGGCCAGCGGAATGATGGTGATGAGGATGTAGTGACTTTTGACTGCGAAACAAAGTTGAAGTTTGTTTTTTACGCAGAAAGATCATCATCAGATTCATAGGCTCTTCACCCCTAGCCAAGTTACAAACGTTTCGTATCGATTCTCTTTCTATTATCGTAAATGCCTCGGTAAGCGATTGTAGAAAGCGCTAAATTAGTAGCCAAGTTGACACGACTGAGTCGATCGCTCGTTCTCTAATGTCTGTAGAAAAATCCTACACTTTAGTCTATGGTGAGCGTTCCTACCAAAGAGTTTAGCGATCAACATTTTAGAAACGATAACATTCTATTCTATCATTTTGAACGATGTAAACTTGTCTACGAATTTTCTATTCGTTTGTGTTGATCACGTGATTTAACGTTGAGATGATGTCATTCCCATTCATTTGAATAGTTTTCTACTAGCGTTAACTATTGTAGATTGTCAACTTGGCTAGGGGTGCTTGTCACAAAACTCAACTTTTGTCGTAGTCCTGTAGAAAGTAACAATACAAGCAAAGTAGTGCCAGTAGGTACTCGAAAATGAGAAACATCTAAGCTAAGAGATTCCTAGAAACGTTCGCAATGATAAATTCATTGAAAACTATTGTAACACTTCACATATTTAAATCATTTTCAATGTCTGCTGATATCTACCTATCAGAGACACTTAAGAAAGAATTTTATCTGATTTCAGAATTGTCTCATTTTGAGATAATTTTAGCAAGAAGGTCTTTGTTAGTTGTAATATTACACTACTATTTATTTACATAAATGATTGATGATTATTTCGTAGTATCAGGATTAGTCTATACTTGTAAGCAGATTTGTGGGGGATAAATTCAGATTGTCCAAAAATCAACGAAATGTTATAGTCAGTCTCTTTACATAAAAATGCTTATATCTTTCTTCTCATAGAGATTCATGGCACTGCTCTAGAACCTCTCAATGGCATGGAGTTTATTTAAACTCAAACTCAAAGCATTGATTTCAATAAGACCATTACGGCAATTTTGAATGCCAAAAGAACAAAAAAAAGCCACATTAACAAGGCATAATAACTTGAGAAAGTACTGTAGTTGCCCATTCCGTAGCGTATTCACTAGACATCACTAGCAAAGAGCTAGCTATTCGCAGCAGTCAGTAAAATTGGGCTGTAGATGACGATGTTGATGTTGAGGTATTACAAGAACTAAAGACCATGCTGTAGGCCACCAAAAGGATCACAGAGAAACAAAATCATCGATAGATTCTGATGTAGCACGGTTCGAAGCAGCAGCTCAATTGACGAAGAGCTGTCGAGACTATTTGCGAACGTCAATTTAAAGCAATTGTTCCGAGCAATTTGACGCTGTGGGCTGACTATTGGATAATGTGTGTAGCTATTGTGGCCACAATTGCTGGTCTGCTACCTTCATCTATCTTTTAAAAGTGCATTCTGTAGATATAGCAGCGTTACAACTTTGAACTTATTGGGTTGTCTTTATCATCGGGAATATAATTAGCTTGCGAAAGATAGATGTTAGTGTGCGGAAGTGTTTTCTTGTTTCAATATTTTTTTGGTTCCCATTAAAAAAAAATTTTGAAAGCTCCAAGATATCTTGAACATGTAAGGAATGCCATCGTGCTGTCGTATGTCAAAATATAATCAATAAGAATTTCGGAAGTTCTACTTCAATAAAATAAAACCACAAAAAGGGGTGGGGTACTGTAAGCCGCTCGCGGAGGATTTGAATCAGGTTAGAATTTGCATAGTTTTATATGCTTAACTTACTTCTAACAATTTTGTTAGCGATACTTTGAATATTATAAGAAAATAGTAAAAATTCCAAGTAATACAATATTATTGAGGTGGATGTAGCTTCAGAAGGTTATTTCCTGATGCAAAAGAGAAAATAAATACAGGTGAAGTCAGAATTATGAAAATACATTCAACAATACACACCAGGATTTGCAACGACTTGTTCAACAGCAACGCTCTCTCTGTTTTTGGAGACTTCTATCAAACCAAGAAACTTTTGGAAACGCTAAACTTCTTGTTATCTGAAAAACCTCATTAAAATCAAAACGACAGCCCATTTCCAGCACAGCTTTAGGACAGTATCCCCAAACTGAACCGTGCGTGTTGCGTGTCCGCACAAACAAACACGGGAGATAGCCAGCACGAGGTTTAGGCGAATGTAAACCAAGTCGCGTGTGTTGGCTATAGCACGCGTGTTCGTTGTACGCGGGTTGTTGCGGGTTGTTCGCCCTTGTTGCTTGTCTGTCGTTGCGTGTGATTGTAACATGTTACTTTATGTTTTAATTAGGTGTTACCGAGTTTTAGAGTAGTTTTAAAGCTTCCTCATCTTGTCTATAAGTAAAACAAGGAAATTGTAACTTGTCTTTTAATAGCAATTTTCTCTATAGATCAAATCATGGGTTTTCTTTCTAGTAATATTATTAATTACTCTTTTACTCAATCTATTCTATTCAGTTTTTCCTGTGACAAAACTGACGATTCGAGGAACCCAATTTTATTTGTGTTTGTGTCCTTCAGTTGTTACTAGTAAGATTCAAAGTTAACAAAATTATGCTCTACCTATTTTGGTTCTTCTTGCCCCCTTTCACTGCTAGGCATCGAGATGGCCCGACTAAACTTCTTAACAACGTCTCTTCGAGGGCCAGATCTTTCTTTGCCATGTTGTATTTACTCGTATGTGTGAATTCATGTCTATAATATTTAATTTACTTGCAAATACCATCGTGTAGGGATATTTGAATGTATTTGTATAGGCTACGTTCTTGGGTCACTTTCAATTCGTACTAAGGGTTCCTAAACGGTGATCGTTACCCAAATGTATATCTAACCTGGTCCCCTCGACGACGTACTCAACCGACATGCATTTTCCATGAGAGGATAGTAGATATCGTCGATATCGTATACGCTATACATAATTTTTTTTTTCAAGTATAGGCTTCAAACAAGATATAATTTACATTCTGGTTCTCGCGACTAGCTTTTGTTTCAAATTATTATAAAAAAAATATTACGATAACGTTGCGTGTACGCACTGCATTGGTTGCAATCAGTTTGCACCATCTAATGTTATTAAGTCCTAGGCACCTCCTACACTGTGATGAAATCGTTGGCAAAGTGTTGCGGCAGCGACTAGTATCATTCTTTTGCACTGAGAAAATCTAACGTTTTTTTTGGCTGCTCTCATGCCATGAAAACTGTAGAGATCTTTATTTCGAGTGACGAGTGGGTATTCAAGTCAGAAAACGATGGACTTTTTGATAATCAAAAGTCGCTATATGTGATATAGCGACTTTCACGCCTTTCTCGACACATCGTGTAGTGAATGAAGTGACACGGTGGATTCCAGAACAACAAGCCCTGAAACGTAAACCGCTATTCCATACATTTTGACCGTGTGGACCAATTAATTATTTCACCGCTATTGCTTTGATAAAAGTTTGTGTCACGTTGTTTCGTTGTGTTCCACAGACTTACGAAGTTATGATTTAAAAGAAGCCACTGTTTTCTACCTAGAATACGCGTCCATCACACTATGAAATAAGTTCTCAATGGAATCTAATATACTCCTCTCGTTATTGTGTCTGGCCGAGTGGAAATCTATCGCGAAATTTTATAGTGTTTTATAAAACCTAAATCTGAAGATTTTATTTGTTCGGGTTCTAGAACTATCAGTCGGATTTGATAATGCTTTTTGCGCCCATAAGACTATTTAACACCACGCTACGTCCCTAAAGAATCGAGCAAAAAGTGAAACGAGTGAAACCGCGGGGCACAGCTAGTAAGAAATAATTTAAAAGGGTTCGGTGTGGCATGTTCTGAGGTAACTTTCTAGTTGTAATAAACACCAAGCGTCGTTCTTACAGAACAAGAAGGCGTTGCGCTCGCGCATGGCAGCGTGGCGCTATCGGTACGAACATCTGAAGCCTGTCCGAGACTCCGAGCTGCATCGACTGCCATGTTGATAGAATGCACTGGCCTGTGGGTCTGTTTTAATTGAATATAATTTTGTTTTAAATAAAAACTATTTTTATTTAAATAGGTATATTTTTAGTAGCGACCCGACCCTGCTTCGCAGCCACCTATTGAGTCCGAAACGATTATATCTTTCAAGCTGGAACCAATCCGGTTCAAACATAGATTTGTATATTTTGAGATACGCTATTAATTTAACTCGTTCAATAACTTGTTCGTTAGTAGATAAATGATGTTTATTTTGCAAGTAGGTTTTTACAAACAATTTTACACGTCATTTTTTAAAACTAGATGTGACCGGTGTTTCGTATCTGACTACTCTGAGAAGAAATAGCCGAAACAAACTCAGAGGTCATAGTCTAATAATATCGTCGTAGTAATAATATAATTATCATGACAATGCTATACTATTTATATTTCGAATTTGAGTGTCTGTTTTTAGTCCCATTTAAGCTTTGTTCCTTAATAAAATTAAAAGTTTCTTGAAATGTTAATAAAATCAAACAGAATGGAACAGTTTTTGTAAACCTGAGAAAATGTTTTATACGGCGTGTGTTAAAACGGTACCTGAAATAATTAACTCTTAGAAGAGACTAGTGAAAAATAGAGTTACATAATTGCTTGAATAAATTCGCAGTGGTCTTCAATTATAAAAAAGACGGTAGAAAAAAGCCGATTGCTGAATGTTGTTTTAAAAGTTCACCAGGTGCAATATGAAAAAAGAAAAAAAAAGTCAACGCCTTTTTTGCACTAAACAAGAAACAATTTATAAACCAAAACAGCAGAAAACAACTGTCCTCCAATACGTCATTTTAAAATCTAATCAAAGTGTGTGTGTGAAATGTCCAACCATGACGTGTTACTTGAAAGTAATCCAAAACTTGCAAGTCCATCACAAGGCTCACCGTAGTGTTGTACTACCGTGACAACTGACAAGCAGTGAACGTCAAATTATTTGCTCTGCGCGTCAGCCGAACACAGGTCGAGTCGCAACCCTTGAACTGCTCAGAGTCAGCGCTAGACTGACATCAAACGTCAAAATACTGACGTTGAGCGTTGCCGTAACTTAGAAGCGTTTGTGTGAAGGTAACTTGAAGGCTTCAAATATTTAGGAGCACAAAAAGTTGAGGAAGAACTTGTGATTAAGTAAAAAAAAACCGTCTGTCATGTTATAAAAAAATTAAGTAGCCTTTTGTGTCTCACTGTGTGATTGCGTTGCGCTTTAACTACGCAATGGATCATTTGGAAAAATGATTTCAGATATATGTGTAGAAATATAACTACTTATTAAACTGACACGCAACAAACAAATCTCGATGCTTCTCAAGTTGTAAAACTCAACAATTTTATTTTAAAGTGTTTAAATCCTCTCTCAAACAGTTTATGACTCATAGTTGTTCAACTATTATTGTTGTTTATTAGTCATAAACTGTTTGAGAGAGTATGCCATGGTCAAATATTAGTAAAGCGTTGAAAAATCTGCAATCAATGAACTTGTCACGATTTCCCCTACGAAAGATATAGTTTCTTCGCAAAAGCCAATGACAGTTATTACAGAGTTGCCGCCGGGGACTGTCTGTATAAACTGTTTTGCGATTAAAGAGGCTTATGTTTAGTTATGGTCTGCTGAGGCTGATGATAAAGATGAAACTGGACCTATACTCTAAAATACTAATTGTTTACTTCACCAAGTAGTCCAAGTACGCATGTCTTAACACAAAAGTCGTGTAAACTTAGTTTTGATATTCACAGTTAATGTTAAGTATAAAGGGTCACGTATCTTGGGTTTTATCTCTGTTATATAAGAGGTAAGCAGAGATGTAGCATCGGTTGTCAATTAAAGTGATAAATGATTGGCGGTTAATGTGCTCTTCGTGACAGCAGTTCATAGTTACACGGCAGGTGAAGCCGTTTAGCCGTTGACTATATGATCGACGCCAATTCGGGTTTTAAGCTGGTCAGAGAGTAATGAGTACATGCAATAGAAGCGAATAGTCAGACTCGGCGTCGATTCGCGACATCTGAAACATCAGCTTCGCATTTAGTACATCGACAAAAAAGCTCCTATTGCCTAACCCAAGCAAATTCAGCGTCGAAAAGGATCATTCCCACTAGTTCTACTTTGTTCTAGTTCTACGGTAGAACTAGTGGGATGTTTTTTTCCGTGTAGTCCTACGATTTTGTACAACCTTAAATCGTAGGACTAGTGGGAACAAAAAGTCTCATTAGTTCTACTGTTACGGTAGAACTAATGGGAATATTCGTTCCCACTAGTCCTACTATAACGTGGTACAAAAACGAAGAACTACTGAGAACAAAATTTCCCATCTATACTATAATAATATAATATATAATATAATATTATAAAGAGGTAACATTTGTTTGTAAGTTTGTATGTTTGTAAGTTTGTATGTAGGGGGTAATCTCCGGAAGTAATGAACCAATTTTAAAAATTGTTTCACTGGTAGAAAGCTACATTATTCGTGAGTGCTATAGGCTATATTTTATTCCCGTACTCCCACGGGAACGGGAACTACGCGGGTGAAACCGCGGGACGTCAGCTAGTTAGTTCTAAGGGTGGTAACTTACATAACCTAACTGCCTAACAAGTTTAATGAAGTTTCGTTAAATGAAGTCTCGGTTAATGAAGTTTCGTTAAATGAAGTCAAGTAAAGTTCTTGTCTTCATTCTTCATTCTTGTTATCACTCACTGTTGAGTAATAGCACTCCTCTTCTTTTGTGTCATTATGGGTCTCAACCAGTAAGTAGTACGTCACCCAAATAATGTTGTAAAGTAATCAGGTATTGCTACCAAATATTATGATATAACATTTTAATGAAGTAGCACCAAAACATTGACATTGCTTCACAACTGCTCAATTATCTCATGACAGTGATATTGCACAGTCAATTAGTTGAATTTTAATTACATTATAATTTGAATAGCTGATTAATTATATAAGTTCGTTTCATTCATGTTCAACACGGACTGTTTATTATTTGGTCGGAAGTACCTATTACATAGCAACACAGAAAAAGTTTTACGAGTTGAGATTGAGCCGGAATTAGTCTACCAGTGACCCATGGTCTTCGACAGAAGGTAATGATGATGGAGTTATAAAATATAATCCTACTGTTGTTATTAGTCATTCTTATTCAAACAAGAAAATGTGAAAGAATGAAAACGGAACAAGACTCTGGTTATAAGGTTTTATAAGAACGAAAAGAATTTCCGAAGACAGTATGTTTACTTACTTTCCTAAACGTCTATAAATCCTAGGTGATTGTTCATTATATTTATTTATTTATAGGATCTCCAACAAAAGATATGTCACAAAACATACCTTACTAGCATTCAGGGACTAGTAATGGACAACATAAAGTACTATAACGTTTGTATATTTATTCACTTATCATGTTTGATTGCGAGAGTTTTCAGTAATTAAAGATTGTAGTTCAACTTACCGGTAGGTTTGGGGACGTTCCTCTTGACCTGCATCCATTTATAGGTCGGCACAGTCGCGTGCGACGCGTGCGCCTGGTGACCCTGAAGGTGGCTGTGAGAGGTCATACACTCCTCCCGCGGGAACCCATCCCTCAGCCCTCCGAACTCATCCTTCGGCTGATAGTGTTCGAACTCGGGGCACGGGAGAGGAGAACCTGCGTGGTTGTACTGCATCGTGGTCTCGTCCACAAAGTGCATGTTGTATTTAGTCTCCAGGTAGTGATTGTCAAGCTTGTGCTCGTGCATCACCATCTCCTCGTGCCGAGGCACCTCCTCTCTGTGCTTGAACGGCTCCGGATGAGGAGGTAAGGTGTGTATCGGGTAGTTCGGCTGCAGCTCTCCATAGTCTAGGTTCGTATAACATAACCCAGTATCTGTGCTTATAACAGGTGTAGGAGGATGCTCGTGTGTCTGCCCGTGAAGTAAAGGCTCGTAGTAGTGCCCCGGAGTTTCGTAATACCCCTCGTGATAACCCTCGTATGGCGGCTGGTATGCTGCACCCTGCTGGTAGTACTCGGCGCCCCCGTACCCGTTCTGCTGGTTATTGTACATCCCGACGTCCATAGTCATCATGTTTGTCACGATCACCGTGTCTGTGTCTATCGACAACAATATGTTACATCACACACATCACTATTGCGCTGCGACTGACAGTTCGCGCGACGGCTATTGGCCTCCCGGAATTCGGACCGTTCGAATTTAAATCGGGCTAGTGCCGCACCGTGCGCTATCGACCGCACGCCCGCACGTCAGCTCAACCGACGAACACTGATCGCGGCACGCACGACGGCATAATTTTTCTTAACCACACCTAAAACTTTTATTCACCGTCCCTCTCTGTCGAGTCCAAAATCTGGACGCCCGACAAAGACGGAGTTATCTCAGACAGTTTTGATCGTATCACGAATTGATAAGAGTAAGAATTTTGATTTAATGTAAAGAATGGTAGTCACGGCGGATGATTTCGTTAATGAATGCGTTCGACGTCAGTTGTGGACTGAGCGTTACGTGGGCAGGTAGAGCTGATTCTGGAAACTTTTTGTGCAATGGGAGGAGTCTTTGCGAAGGGTGGAGCTTGTTACAGCGAGGGACCAATGAGAGTGTTGTATTCCGTTCTCCATTTTGGATTGGTTACATGGAGATAATAGTGCGAATCTGGGAGGCTGGATGCGAGCGGCCGAGTTTTTTTATTTACTTTGTGTCGTTGTGAATGGTCCTCGGCGTTTATACTCGGAATGCTTTAATTTATCCTGGTGACGTAAATCGATTTCAAGGTGGGAAATGTTACGTGCTATTCGTTTTTCCTTTCGTTGTATTCTGTCGCAACTGTCCTTATGTATTGCCTACTGGTTTATCTCTACATGAAAATAATACTATTTTTAGATGGAATCTGTAAAAGTTTTACGTTGTCTTTTCTGATGTCATTAAAATATTATGTTTGGATTTTCCATGACTTCGTTTCAGGAAACCTTGAGACACCCCTGAACTTTACCGTTGACGTTGTAAAGAAAATTGAATGTCTAAAGGAAAGGGTATGTCTTCTACCTACTAAGAAAAAAAAGGCAAATCAGTGTTCTTTAGAAATATGTTCTTTACCCTGAAAATTTTGGCTTATTACTGACCATTAAAATAAAAGATGTAAAAAACCTCTTAACGAAGCCGAAAGGAACTTGTTCTCCTCATCATTGTGATCATTTTTTTGTTCTACAACATACCTGGGAGGAAACCTTCTAGTTACGGAGATATTGGGGGTCAAAGTTCCAACTTTTTGACAAGTTTTTTTTAAATACAAGTTTTTAATGTAAGATTTTTACTTTAAACACCTCCACGACCCCCGTAATATTCAATCCATCCATCAGCACAATGTTTTGAGTGCGTTACATTGAGTTCTACCACAAAACATGATTTTTCACCACACAAAAAAAGTCGTTTGATTTACAAAATGCTTGGTTTACGGCTTCGTGATGCGGTGGTTTACACCCTGTATAATGTTACAAGTTATCTCTTTGAAGTCGCTGTATCTTTCGACATTGGTACTTATACTTATTGTTGGGGTTTACCACAGTTGTTCATTGGGGTTAGATTTTAACTCTCTAGGGTCCTAAAGTCCAGGTATTCAACTGCGCTTCCCATAGTCACAAATTTGTGGGTTTCCACAATATAGGTATCATACCTACATAAACAGGCCAGGTGAGCTTTCGGAATTACTCGTTTTCTAGGTAAATATTTACAAGTTACATTATTACTTGTATATTCATAAATTGTGTTTCAGAAACACGTTGATATTGTGTCTACTATGTCAAGTTCTGCATCTCAATTTCTGTGAACATCGTCACCCCTCAGTCGACAGCTGTCAATGGGTAATCGATTACTTGCTCTTAAACATGAGAACACGGCTTATAAAGAAGAAAACTTGAACGACGCCAAATCGTTTGGGAATTGTATAGTTTGATAGTTTCTCGTTAATAAATTCGGAATTTCGGACCTCTTATGTCTGCCGTTTTTTGTCTACAGCTGCTACCTCACACTGTTGACTGTATTAACACAAAAGTTACCACGGTGACACGGATCGATCCAAAATATGCCGAGGTATATCTATGGATGAGTGACCATTCATTATAACTTTATACTTAAGTCACATGATCACTATAACACTCTTTAAGACTTTCACGGTTTTTCACTACACTCAAAGTACTTACGGGATAATATCCGTGGTTTCCGTGGCTATCAAGTACGTGGAATCCAGTGATAAACCTAATACAAAATAACATGCGTCTCCACTATCAAGAAAAACCTAGTGATACCGTGAGTGCGTTTTGTCGCGATTTACAATCGAGTTCCAGTAGTGCGCGTAATAAAAGACTAAGAAAGAGGGTAGACAGCTTTGTCTGGTCCTAATAAATAATTTTCGCCTCACCCAAATACCTCTTCAGTATTCCCGCCATCATGATGCTTGCAACAGCGTCGAAATATCGGGAGCTCATCAATAAAGAAAACCACGGATATTATCCCGTAAGTACTTTGAGTGCACTATAACACTATCATTAACACTATGATATCGGGAACTCATACAAAATAGTAAATAGGTGTGGTAAATATTCAGTTTTTAGTGTTAATGATAGACCATCTATATATCGAGCGAGATTTGAAAACTTGAGACCACTCCGAGCTGCGGAATAGCTCGCCGACTGTCATTCGAAGGTCTTTAATAGTCGTGACGGGTAGCAAAGGCCCAAATTTGACAACCAATCTTACCAAGAGGAATCTATTGTCTGGTAATTTAATGGTTTTGGAGGTCAGGTCGGTACTCGGTAGGCACTTCTAGCAAAATACTAGAATTCAGCTGTACCCAGAAGTGGCGGACTGAAAACCTACCCTAACATAGTTAGGAAAAGACATGGCAAATAATGGTATCACTTTGCAAAATAAAAATAAAATCTTAATAAAAACAAAACTAACTCGATTTTTTTTCTACAATAATTCACCTTACAGGTTACCTACAAGAAGGTTGCCACCCGTACTATAATATATAGTACCTATCGTACTATATTTCAGTCAATTGTACTATAATATATTATAGAAAAATAATATAGTACGAAAAATACTAAATATATTTTTATCCCTAATTCAACTGTCGCGCTTTTTTATATTAACTGTGACTGGAAGTCTGGAACGTACCCGCAGCGCTGTACGGGGATTTTCAGAACGAAACGCATTCGCGGCAACAAAACGTCAACTATCAATAATTTGTCAATAAATGCCGCCCGATTTTTATATATGTGTTTATTTTTTGCTGTGAAAAAAAAAAAAAAAAAAAAATGTTTTTGCACGCCACTCAAGAAAAAACCGGCCAAGTGCGAGTCAGACTCGCGCACGAAGGGTTCCGTACCATTATTTAAAAACATTAGACAAATCTGCAAAAAAATCACGTTTGTTGTATGGGAGACCCCCTTTTTTTTTTTTTTTTTTTTTTTCGGATGGGAAATCATCAAATAACCCCTCCCGCTCTGGGCGGAGCAGGAGGGAGTGTCAGACTTTTACTGACTAAAACCCATCCATGTTCCTTCATCGCCCTTTGTGTTCCGGGGCCACGGTATCTCTTTCGAACAGTCCCGCAACCCCGGCAGGCATCGGTCCCTACGGACCCCTTCCCTTTTGCTGACTCTCTTTGAGGCGCGCGTGGAACACGAACGCGCCGTCGACACGGCCTGTCGTCATGAGACGGACGGACGGCGAGCTAGCCCATAGCCCACCGTCCACAGGCCCGCGCCTACGGTGGCCGGGGGCCACGTGGTGGTGGCCCCCGACGCCCGGGGCGTCTCCCGCGGCGGCCGGGACGTTGAGAGGTTCTCTCCCTCTCACGTTCCGCCACCTCCTTCTCTAGCATTACTGCTTCGCAGAAGGAGGTGACGGCGTCCCATTCCGTCTCGCTCCGGACCATGGCTTGCACCAGGGCCGGACGCGAGAGGTCGCCACCGCTAATCGCCGCTTCGAGGACACGGCAGTGCTCCGCCCACGCGGGACACACCTCCACCGTGTGCTCCACCGTGTCCTCCGGTCGATCCTCGCAATGGAAACACCCGGGCGTTTCCTCCCGCCCGATTCGGTGCAGGAACCTCCCGAACACTCCGTGTCCGGTGAGGACCTGCGTCAGGCGGAAGGTGAGGACGCCGTGGCGTCTCTCAAGCCACTCCTCAAAGAGGGGACTTATCGCCACTATAGTGGCGTGCCCTATGGGAGCCCCCCTTAAATATTGATTTAATTCTGTTTTTATTTGTTGTTATAGCGGCAACAGAAATACATCATCTGTGAAAATTTCAACTGTCTAGCTGTCACGGTTCATGAGATACAGCCTGGTGACAGACAGACGGAGATACGGACAGACAGCAAAGTCTTAGTAATAGGGTTCCGTTTTTACCCTTTGGGTACGGAACCCTAAAAAGCAAGAAAAAGATAAAAGGCTTCAAAAATATAAGAGCGAATGGGAGTTCGACTACCAATGGTGCAAAGAAGATGTTTAGATTATTGATGCCAAAGAAAGAGCAATAACAAATTTAGAATATGGAAAAATACATACTTAACGTACAAAAATAAATGTGTACTGTTATTTACACATTTATTTTTGTACATTTTTGCAGCTTTTTTTGGGAAAAATACTATATTTGTTCAAAATAAAGGTGGCAACCCTACCTACACTACTCTTTGTCTATTCCACAAGCAGTTCAGCTACAAAATTATAATATCATAAAAACGGCACTTGATTCAGGTAGTGCTTACATATATTACTGTCTAAACATACCATGATTTATTATTGAGAAGACTTGCTGACAAGTTGACGCCTACACTTCGTGGTCCGACAGCATTATTGTTGCAGGTCTTAATTTAGTGCACCAGACGTATAAAGTGTCGTAGTAAGATGTGGGAAGTATAGTATGCATTTTTTAGAGCTAAACAAAGATTTTAAAAGGTTGATAGAAAATAAGAAAGTTCTCTTTGTCGTAATGTACCTTTATCTTATTCGGTTTTATTCCAAACTTGATTAAATTATGAAAGTATAAGAATTAATATTGAGAATAACGAAGCACGAACGGGATTCACTTGATACTTTGATTCAACTCAAGCATTTGACAAAGATATTCATGATTCTATTTAAAAAATAGTTTGGATGCTTCCTTTGTTGTATTCCAAACTATTTTTTTTATAGAATCATGAACAACAGGAAATAAAAATTGGCGTACCTCAAGGCAGTGTCTTGGGTCCGACGCTGCAGACATTGTTTCATGTAACATCTGTTAAATAAGATTCCGTCTTACGAAAACGATATCGATTTTATGGTTAATACAGTTATGAAGAAGAAAAAACATAGTTAATTGCACGTCCATTGCACAGTGGAAAAACTTGAGTTTGGACTTTTAAAATGTTCGTTGAATACCAAGTCTGGGATCAAAATGGGAAGGGAAGAGGATGCGGATTTCCATGATTTTTCAGTTGCTACAGTAACAATAACCAAATCCATAATGTGTTGTATTGTATACGTCCTACATCTTACTGCTCGAAACCTTCTAAGACCCAAATCAATAGACATTAGGTACTTTCGATACAAACAGAACAGACTGGCGACAGTTGTCCGTTGTAGGAGCAATTGCAGGGAAAACTACTTCATCACATTTCAACTTTATGTCAAGCATGCTAAAGGTGGTATTTAAATGAGTTAAGTGTAGATAAAAATTGTGAATATTATAATGAGGTTGGACGTGTTAATGCACAAGACGAGACAGATAACGCATTATGGGTGTAACGGGGAATAAAAAAAGGATGGGGCATGTCCACTGAATATTAAAATCTATCGACAGTAAGTAAGTTTACTTGCACTCAAATAATTTATGAAGGCAAAATATAAGTAAGTGTTACGATTAAGCATTCTTCGGTTCACTTGGCACCGAATAATTTAAAAAATCGGACTAAACTCTCTGATTTCTGTAATAGGTATTGAGTATTGCAAAGGTAGTCTCCTGAGACGCACCATGTCGAACTTCGAACTATTTTGTGTAATGAAGCCTTCACATAAAATGGACTGAAACTATTTGCAAAATATCTCATACCGTTCAGTGAAATAATCCCTAATCAATCCCTGATTGTCGTAACTTCCATTTGATTTAAACGATGTACAGAAAAAAAACCCTTTAATCGACAAAACACATCGACTCTAACCCTGCCTTATTTCTCACTTGTTTTCAATTAAGTTATCGAGTGCCCCCGTCTCGCTTCATCGTAGGTAACTATTATATTCCTGTCTCTCTCACCGGGTTTAACGGAAGCACTGGAGTTGATCTGATGATTAATGGAGTAAAGGGTTTATTCGCTGCTATTGTGGGCATGGTATAATATGGTCAGTGGCCATTAGCCGCTGGATATAGCGAGATTATGTTGTTATTGAGATTGTTTAAGAAAGTAATGTTAGATTTGTCTTTGTCTTGTTTGTAAATAACGTTGGCGCTTTCTTTCTCGTGATAGATGTTTTTGTTGATATCTTTTATGGGATCTATGGAATGGGCGCCGTGATATTTTCGACGCAGTCTTTTCTATTAAACTGTTTTGCTTGAGAGTTTCGTAAAGTCAAAATTATGAAAGACAAAACATAATCTAAATCTCCTTTTGATTTGTTTTCAGTTTGCTTTGGCAGATAAAAAAGTGTTGCTATAGAGTTTTTCCGCCATTTCTTCTCTCAGACTTTCAATGAAAAAAAAAATTGTTTAATTTAAAGGGCAGAAAGAGACGTGTCCAGTTTTAAAAGTAAATTAACTCACCGGTCAAGATTTCCAATTACAATGATTCAATTTTCGGTATTTCGGTGCACCATTTAAACCATCAAGAGTAATGATAAGCACGAAATGATTCGTGTGTATAAAACAAAAACTTTATAAGCTTATGTTAAAAGCATAACATGTTCGCTGCATCAACATTTATATTATAATAAAAAAAAACGGTCTGAAGTGGACAAGTCACCTCCATTATTAATCAAACGACACGTCAAAACACTATGATATCGTTATTCAATTATAACCCTTTCGTTTCACTACTCCAAACCTTACAAAACGAACTTTAACAGTTCCTTCCTAGATTCAATATTCCTTTGCAAGTTTATAAGAGTTTTGGGACTTTTTGGTAATAAAGCAAAGCAGATAAAGTAAAGGAAAATCGACTTTATTTCGGTAAGAGAAAAGGTCAGTATCGTATTAACATAAAGTGGTGTATTTTAATAGCATGTCGAAGCGATAGGCCATTGTTTTTACGTTGTTATGAAGACATCGGGTGTCAGCAGAGCTTCATTGTCTGAACTCGATAAGGGGATTAATGTGCTCTCGTTGAGTTTATACGATAAAGTCTGTCATTAAGAAGTGGACGAAAGTATGAATTATCAAGTTTTTTTGAGTGCAACCAATCAAATCTAGTGATTATGAAGGAATTAATGTCAAATGTCTAAAAAATACATTGAGAAAAGAACGTTTTATTATTAGGACTGGAAGAAAACTAAAGAAACTTGAAATTAGGGAAACTGTTGATCTGGAAGTAGCCCGAGAGCCGAATACAAATCCAAGTATGCACTTCTAGGTCCTTATGTAGGACCTTATTATTTACGAGCTAAAGCAATGATGCCCTAGCGGTGTGATCGTCGGACTGCCAAGTCATAGCCTCGAGTTCGAAACCAAGACCTCTGATTTTTCAGATTCATGTATTCTTTAATTATTCACTTGCTTCGATGAATGAAAACACCCGTGAGGAAACCGGCTTATCTGAGAGATATTTCTTTACGGCAAGTAAAGCCAAGTCAGAGGCCCCATGGGCGGGATAAAAACCCTCTTCATCTTAGCGTGTCGATGGCAATCTAAATTGAGTCGGCCCAGAACTGAGCCACTAGTTTGGCGCTTTCGGTTGCGTCCATCAGTTCCTATAGTGAGCAAACAACAGGACACGCAGGAAACGATAATACGTGCCCCATCGTTTGTGGAACAGCACCACATTTACACTCCAGGGAAGAGTAATTAATGAATCTCCACCTAAACAGGTTTTCCTTGCTGCGGCCAACCTGGGTCCGGAGTCTATTTAAAGACTTCCAGGTCAGCCATGGCAACTCATGTCCAGGTGGGAGATTTTCAGCTGGTGGAACGAATGGGATTGGTAAGGATGCACTACTGCGCCACAGCTTTAGTCTTTCCGTGAAGCGCTCGCCACTGAGAGGAGTGACACACTTCAGAAAGCTGTTTCGGCTTTTCAGCCTTTGCGACACGAGGGTATTCAGATGTAAAGGGTGTCGTGTATCTGAAACCATTTTGGCTCTTTCGCTAGAGCTTGCCACTGTCCTACGAACTAAAAAAACCCTGTCGCCAGGTTAGCCACTAACCACACGAGAAGAAATTTGCAAGCAGCCCGCAGATTCACCGGCGTTGAGGTCCAAAATTGTCCCACGGCAGTACTACCAGGATAAAAAGTAAATATTCAACTTCTGTTCTATCATAGCTTGTCATCATCATGAGTATCTTCTGCCCTTATGCTAATAGATTCGGGGTCTCGCAGCATGTCTGCTTCTTCCATACTTCTCTTATCTTATTAGACACCACCTTGCGATTCCAGTCCAGTAATTATTGTATGACATCGAAATTCGGCCGATAATAAGTCAAGCAGCTACCTCCGCATTTAGATTATCAGTATGGATGGATGGAGTATGAATTGAACTTTACATAGGTAATATGTGTTCGTTCTTTGTAAATGCTGTAAGTAGTGCGCTAAACAACATTCAATATTTCAAATGAGAATAACTTGACGTCACGGACAACTTTAAAATAGACACACAATAATTAATTTGGAATGGAACTAGAAATTATTTGTGACTTTCACGCAGCAGTCGTGGCCGAGCGGTTAAGGCGTCTGACTAGAAATCAGATTCCCTCTGGGAGCGTAGGTTCGAATCCTACCGACTGCGAACACTTTTTGCAAATTTTTTGCGAGTATTTTGTAAGATTAGATTTTGTTTTGTTTCAAGGATTTGGTGTTCTGCAAGACGTTATCTATATAAATTAACATTACATACTGTTCGTTGGTTGGTAGTCTATTTTTTTGAGCAAGTATAATTTGGGTTTAATTGGTAGTGTAGTGCCTTGTGGCGTTAAGTCCGTCAATGCTACCACTCTTGAAGTTAAAATAAATAAACGTATGTTGGGTCAGTTAACAAAAAAAAACATACCCTTTCTTTTGACTTTTCCGTAGTTGGGTAAAAGAATTTGAAGTTGAAGTTAACGAAAAGAGCCAATATAACGACGATATCTGGGGGCACGGTAGTGCGGCCATGACGTGCCAAGCGAAGCGCAAGGGCACTACCTACATTTTCTCAAAGCGCTTCGTCGTTTTTAGGGTTCCGTACCCAAAGGGTAAAAACGGAACCCTATTACTAAGACTTCGCTGTCTGTCCGTCTGTCTGTCCGTCTGTCCGTCTGTCTGTCACCAGGCCGAACCTTGGTCTGAACCGTGACAGCTAGACAGTTGAAATTTTCACAGATGATGTATTTCTGTTGCCGCTATACCAACAAATACTAAATATAGTCAATGGTACGGAACCCTTCGTGTGCGAGTCCGACTCGCACTTGGCCGGTTTTTTTGAATCCTTATAGCTTGGGTTTGGATTATACCAGATAAACAAAATTCACGGGATATATTGTCAATAGCGGACTTATTAAAAATATAAAGTTTCAGTTGCATAGCTCTTAAACTTTAGATTTTATTGATATCGATCCCTGATTTTGTCACTGACTTACTGATTCATCATTAAAATTCTTAGGGTATGTAAGCTATTATTAGTACACAAACAACAAAATTATAAAACTTGGAACTTTTATCCCCCATCCCCTTAAACTAGGAGATGGAAGTTTGTATGAGACGCAATTTTGACGCTAGAGGTCTGAAAATTGATATAGGGACTCCTGGTACCTCTGATGTGCAAGAAATACCTACACCCCAAAAAAATAAAAATGTAGAATGTAGCGAAACGGCCAAGCCACATATTTTAACTACGGTGTAGAGTTTGTGAAGTTAGACCTTATAGAGTTACGGTGTGTAGATTTTGAAGCTTGGCTCTACATGAGATCTGATAATTTTTTGATAGTGCGAGTTATATGGTCTCGTCTTGGCAAAATTTTACATGAAAATGTTTTTGGTAGGATACATTTTACCTTGACATTGGAAATATTTAGGCAAGTTATTGTACATTGACATATACCTACTTACCTAACATTATGTTATTTAAGTACTAGTTACATAAATGTTAAAATTACGATAATTGACAGCAAGTTAACATAACCGTGTTAATTGATATCATGTAATCAGATCCACCTTAATAAATTGGTCAAAATTAATATATATTAATTAGGTTGGCAACACATCGTCAAATGCACGCTATCTTGTAGTGTACTAACAACTTTACACATCATCTGCCTAGCCTTATCCGAACTGTCTTGGGGTCGGCTTCCAGTCTTACCAGCAGCTAAACACTTGTATTTTACATGAAGCGATCTGACCATGTACTGACTTCCACAACTCAATTATAGTTGGTGCCAGTTAAGATGAGAATAGCGGTCATTGGTATCGATTCTGTTGTGCACAAACTAAACTTAATTTAGGCTATTGCTATCTTTTACTAAAAGGCAGTACTAGAAAAGGACGGCTATAGCTATGAGCTAAGTTGTGGCTATGTCAAACTAGTTTATGCCTCGCGCTTCACCGTGTTTTTAGTCGACATGTTTTTACGTGCACCCTTCATTTGTATGGAAATATTAGTTCCAACTAAATTTGACAGCTCTAAATTACGTCCGTCTTTTTCTCGTTGTATTAGAGAGAAAAAGATATCAATAGCCTAAATTAAGTTTAGTTTGTGCACAACAGAATCGACACCATTGACCCACCTACATTAATTAAACTTCTTAACTTTGAAAACTAAAAATAAGCCTGTTCAAGTCTTGAATCGTCATCTATCGTGATCTTCAACATTTTTTCTATTGAATAGCGATACATGGTTTATTTGTTTTGGGTCGTACGAAGAGATATTAAGGAAAGGGCAATGACCGCTATTCTCATCTTAACTGGCACCAACTATACTGGGTGGGAGGATGCCCCTTGGTAACACTGGTTGTCAGATTTTCAGGCTTCTGTTCCGTTCTGCTACGGCTGTCAAAGATCTACAAATTATAGTCGGAGTGTGAATGTAATAGTTATACTTATTATACTGCATTGCTGATGTTGAGTCATGCATTTTCTAATCTACTTTTTGGTGGATTCCTCACTTATCTGCGTCCTAGATTAATAAAAATCTTTTATGATACGGCTCTGCGCATAATTTCAGGCGATTAAAATAAACGCTGCAAGAATTTGCATTGCGTTGCGTTTGCGTTTGTTAGTTTGTATGTAGGGGGTAGGTAATCTTCAGAACTAGTGATCTGCACTGAAAATTCTTTCATTTGAGGGAAGCTACACATTGGTGTCGATTCTGTTGTGCACAAACTAAACTTAATTTAGGCCGTTGCTACCTTTTACTAAAAGGCAGTACTAGAAAAGGACGGCTATAGCTATGAGCTAAGTTGCGGCTATGTCAAACTAGTTAATGCCTCGCGCTTCACCGTGTTTTTAGTCGACATGTTTTTACGTGCACCCTTCATTTGTATGGAAATATTAGTTCCAACTAAATAATAAAACGAGAAAGAGACGGACTTAATTTAGAGCTGTCAAATTGAATTCGAACTAAAATTTCCATACAATTGAAGGGTGCACGTAAAACATGTCGACTAAAAACTCGGTGAAGCGCAAGGCGTAAACTAGTTTGACATCTCTAACTTAGTTCATAGCTACAGCCATCCTTTTCTCGCACTGCCTTTTAGTAAAAGATAGCAATAGCCTAAATTAAGTTTAGTTTGTGCACAACAGAATCGACACCATTGTAAACGTTCCCAGCGGTTATTTTCTATAAGTACATAACGAAAGCGCAGCCGCGATCAAAACCTAGTCATACAAAAATAAATACAATGTAATTCACATAAGACCACAAATATCCCAATTTTGTGGTTTCATAGTGACAATATACCAACAAACCCAACCAAACTCTGCGTCACGACAACCGTCATCAAGCCGTACTTATCGACTACATCTTATAAAGTGTCAATTACTGCTCTCGTATAACCGGCCTAATGCTAAACCACTGTCAAATCAATTAGCCGCTAATTAATCACGCGCGGCTCCGTCACGCCGCGCTGACAGCGGCTGTCAGTATGACAGTTCGCGTTTTGACAGCTGTCACTTTGACATTTCAAGGCTTAGTGGCGGTTCAAGGGTGAAATTGCTGGCAATGGAATTTATTGGACTTCCTTGTTGTGATTAAGATCCGGTGTACGGTGTTTAGTTGGAATCGATTTCTTTTATTGGTGCTAGTATCCTCCCATGTTTTCGAAGCCATTTTGTCACGTATGCCAATGTTGCCCACTGCCAAGCCCATGTTATCCCATTGCATGGCAAAGACCTTGTTTCCCATTGGCCGCTTTGCTTTATATAAACCGAATGCTTTTCAGGGTTGGATGGAGGGTGGCATCTTGCAATCCTTACTTACGTATAACTGTCAGTTAATATGCTTACTCTCATAGCTATCACTGTTTCTATAAGCAACTTAGTCCTATCCGTATCACGTACCTGTCACTTTATTCATAGAAAAATCAAAGAAAGCCTTCTTGTGACATTTTGTTTCTATCGGTCGGTAAACAAAATAAATAAATATTGCTGGACATTACACACAGCGCCATCTAGTGCCACACTAAGCAACGAGGCTTGTGTCGAGGACACCAGGTAGTTGATATACTACATAGATACTTTTTGTTTGTAAATACATACTTAATATACATATAAACATCCATGACTCGGAAACAAATGTCCATGCTCATCACACAAACATCTGCTCCGACCGGGATTCAAACCCGGGACCCTAAGAACGTAAGGCAGCCTCACTACCGCTGCGCCAATCAGGGCGCAACATATACAGATAGCAACCTACCGATACCTGTTGGTAGGTTATTGAAAATGGCCGTAAGACGATGTATTCTTCGTTAGTTTCACAAAACAATTTGAGCAGCATTATTTGCACTTCATGAGATATTTATCAGAAAATTCAATGTCACTTCAAAACACTATTCCTTATGATGCAATAAAACCACCTTCCCACGGTCATGAGTTAATTTTGTGGTGTCATTATGGTTTAATTACACGATGCCGACGTGGTAGCTGATAAGAGATAGTGTAGAACAATATTTGTATATTGATCGCTAGGAAACAATCATCCTTTGTATTGGCGGTAAGATAATGGGCTAGCGTTGGATATTGTGTAAAGAAGATACTTCAATGCAGTGCATGTTGTTTCTATGTTACAGGAGATGCAGTTATTTTGCTGAACTAGGTCTATTTGGCGCAGCCGTAACGCACACATTTCTGTTTTTCTTTTCTTTTTTTCCGTGTACCTGTTTATATCTTGCTGAATATTATGGTGCGTGTCTTATAGTGCTAATAAAACCATTTTCTTTATTTTAATTTTTCAGCGTTAAGGGATAGGGCGGTAGGTACTTTCAACGGCACGTAAGCTGTAATACTTGAGCTATGAAAACCGCTCTCAACATAAAGGCACTGGGCACGGCATGGCAGTGCGGTTTTGAAAGCAATCACAGCCAGTATACCACTATTAATAATATTAATGCAACTATTTTCTCAATGTTGTTGATAAGTAGGTACTGTCATATACGTATAGTGTAGAGAACAGTGCCGCGCCATCATTTGCCACGATTTTATTGTGATAAAATCAATAGAATAGAATCATGTGTGCATGATTCTAGACCCCAGCATAGATTCAAGTCCAGTTTTCCACCCTGAGGGGGATTCTCTTAGGGGGGATTTGTGGAATAAGCCGAAAATGTTCATCAGTTATTAAAAAAAAACAGTTGTTTAATAAAAAACAAAATACCTATCGACTTGAGAACCTCCTCCTTTTTGAAGTCGGTTAAAAATGTGCACTTACGAGGCCGAAATGTTAGAAAAAGTTGTTTTTTTAACCTACTCGTACCTGTAACCTGTTTCGTTTCCACGATTTCTCCCCATCCCTGAATACAAGTTCCGTATGAAATAATTCACGATCAAGTGTGCAGTAAGTTGGTCCGGGTTCGGAGTCCAGGACAAGATGGATGGTCCCGGTGTGGCGGAATCCCGGGGGACTATTGTACGGAAGTTACCTCACATTTTTGGTCGAAGTGGCTCTGTGACGATGGGAAGTGTTGTGTGGTTTGTAGTGTAGTTAGTAAAACATGTCGTGTAGTGTTGTATTGGTAGAAGATTTTAAGGTATGGGTGCTTTTAAAGAGCAGATAATCCTTTACTTTACAGGACTAAGTATGTCGTTGACAATCTGTTAAACAGTACCTATTTTTTTATTCGGAATTGAAGAAAAAGAGAGCGACACAAATATGATGTAATTGGGAAAAGGCTAGGAAGATCTGAATAGACCCAAATAGATGAAATAATGGGGTCTAAGTGATTGTCCACTGTCCGTCGCCGTCGTGCCGTCGGCTTAACTAACGTTACTGTGTTAACGCATGATTCTTTTTATCTTTTCGCATGAAAGGTGCAAAGGTGGACTTAATGCCTTAAGCATTCTTTACCAGTCAACCAAGGGTGGTGGAGAGACCACATGACAGGGGCTGAGAATAAAATAAAGATGTCAAAGATGAGATCACATTAAATGAATTCTTATTCAAAACATGGTTACCTACATGACCACGATGAGAACACGATGGTACTTGCAAGTAGGTACATACTAGTGACGCCGATCCATCTATTTTGGTGGCATCTCATCGTCAAAAGCAAAGCTGGCTAGGTAGATAGGTAGGTATGTATCGCGCAAACAGACAACGGAAGTACCTCACCCGATAGCGCGGTGATACCTGATAACACGTCTATCCTAACTTGTTGTAACTAGCTGATAGGTTCGGAGGTGTTGGCTGGTGATGATATCCTAAGCTGTGAGATAAATTGGTTCCTAAGTAGAGAATTATACTAGCAAAGAGAGGCCTGTTCCCAGCTGTGGATGAAGTAGAGTATTCAATGACTAAAATGCAATTAATGTTTTGAATGCTTTCCCACGATCTTTAGTTCAATATGACCAGTAGTTAGTTACAGTAACTTCATTTTCTGTTGGAATACCATTTTTCTGAAAGTGCCATATTTCAGCCCGGAATCATCAATACTTACGCAGTTTGGTGGGTGCATATAATTTACAAAATGTTTGGTCCTGATTGAATGATGTATTTATTATCGACTGCTGGTTATTGGCATCCCTTCTTTTTGACCATACTTCTTGGCTCTAGAAGAGTCTTAACATCAAAACTCTACTTTTAATTTCCAGTATTGTTAACATCATAGCCGCATCATAGCATTAGCCGTGTGGTATCCGGCAAAGTAGCCGTGTGGTATCCGGCAGAGTAAAATTAGCCGTGTGGTATCCGGCAGAGTAGAATCTATTCTACTCTGCCGGATACCACACGGCTAATTTTACTCTGCCGGATACCAAAACCTACCTGTGTAATGGGTTGGTTCTAACCAACCCATTACACTCACGGGTGTCGTATAAGGCTACTAATGTCTGAGGCAGAACACTTTGCACCTCCGTAGACCAGAGTATGGGCAGCAGCGTTTTCTGTTAGTCTTTCATCACTGCGATCTCCAATCCGCCTGCCAAGCGTGGAGATTAAGGCAAATTCCTCCCATCTAAGGAGAGACTTATGTCCAGCAGTGGACGTTATGGGCTGTTGTTGTTGTTGTTGTAACATCATAAATCTAATTCAGGTCTTTCTTATTCCTTTTTACCCTGTTCTTGAAAGCACCACTTTACCTAATTATTTAGGTACGCTAATATTAGCGTACCTAAATAATTAGGTAAAGTGGTGCTTTTGATACAATTGTGTTAGATATATATCTAACACAATTGTATCAAAGAATTCGATTACCAACAAACATACTTACAGTTCATTATAGTGATTTTTAAAACACGTAGCTACCTGATCCTTATCAGATTATATCGTTATCTTCTAAGTTCGATGTTGGTAGTCAATTTAGATTCCTCCTCCTCCTTATCGTGTGGTCAGCCTGGTACCGAGATTTTATCCCGCATTCCCGCCCATGAGCCTCTGGCTTAACATGCTGTCGAGAAAAAGATCTCAGTCATGTTGGTTTCCTCACGATGTTTTCCTTCACCGAAGCTAGTGATAATTTTATTATTACGCACATGAATCCGAAAAATCATTGGTGCGTGTGCGTGGTGAATTTAGATTTGGAACTCTATTTTGTTAAAGTGGTTCCTTTTTATGTTTCCTTCAACACCATTGTTGCTTGGGCTAAACTAAAATTCCCTGCGTCGTTAGGGTCTTTAAAACTTTTTATGTTTGAATGTGCACTGTACTGACGGAGCAATTTCGACCTTTAAGTTTTGTCTCCTGGAACAACTCTCCCTCAACTACTTGTTTTTAACGTTATTTTATACGATTTCAAGAAACTACACAAACGTACATATATAGTAGGTAACCTTGACGTTACTCCAACTGGCAGCACCGTATGGAAAAGTTTTTGAAAATTGTCATGGCGACAAGCTGCTCACAGATTTGTTACTTAGTTGGTACAATATTAGGTACAAATGGTAAATATTTTTTGTATGTAGGTATTTAAAAGATAACATTATAAAAGATGGTAGCAATCAATTCCAGATTACATTGACGTAGGTTCAAGATAGTAGATTTTAATCAATAAATTACTATCTTGCTGTAGATATTAAAACACACTGTTTACCTTAAACCATAAAGGAACCAATAAAAACATTAAATAAAATATCAATTACACATCACTTTAGATTTTAAAATCACGACCAAGATACTTGTTACATTTATCAACAATTTTATTTGTATCAATATTATAAATTAGAACTCAACGTGTCAAGTGTTACTAACAGTAAAAATATCGAGTTAATAACACAAATAAATATTGATGACGTCAGCAGTCGATATTGTGATAACATTTGATGTTTCATATGTTGAAAATTTTATATTATCAGTGTCAAAACAGAGCTTATCATATCAGTGGCGGTTGGTAAATTAAAATTGTACCTTTAAATTATCGTTATTACCTACTACAGAAATATAATTGTTTTATAGAATTTCAGATTCAAGAAATCAGCTGTGGTTTAGAATGATTAATGTCCCTTAATTATCATCACCTCCCTATTCTTCTCGAATTTCGGGTTTCACGATAAATCTGATGCATGGGGATGACTCCTAATAGGCGAAAAAAAAAAAAAATGCGAAAGTTTGTGAATACTTATGGATGTATGGATGTCTGTTACTCTTTCACGCAAAAACTGCTGAACGGATTTGGATGAAATTTTGCACACAGATAGTTTATAACCTGGAATTAACACATAAGACTTTTTATCCCTGTAGTAAGATCCCATGGGACAGTTATCAAACTTCACGCGGGCGAATTCGTTGACAGAAGCTAGTACTAAAATAAAACAACATGATTAACAAAATTTATGTATTTTGCTATTTTTCTAAACATCCATTTAAGCGCCCTTTTCATCCTCACATACAAGCAACATCAACAACAACAGCCCATAACGTCCACTGCTGGACATAAGCCTCTCCCATGATGGGAGGAATTTGCCATAATCGCCACACTTGGCAGGCGGATTGGAGATCGCAGTGATGAAAGACTAACAGAAAATGCTGCTGCCAATTCACTGGTCTGCGGAGGCGCAAGGTGTTCTGCCTCGGACATTATTTGCCTTATACGACACCCGTGAGTGTAATGGGTTGGTTCTATTCTACTCTGCTGGATACGACACGGCACATACAAGCGATAACCAATAATCAACTACAATAACACTCTCACCTACATTCTTAACCTCCTAACATTTGGCTGTACCTGTCTCCTGACTCCTATCTCTACTCTCAACAGGTTCCAAATTGATGATAGCCAGCACCTAATATAATTGACAGCCAAATATCAAAAGGCTTGCAATTACTATACCGTGTCGTAATAATTACTGTCGCATGTCCACATTTCTATCGCTTGTTCCCATTTACCAACTTTCATTTACTACCAGTACACTTAAAATTAACTCTTCGGCCAGATACCTAAGGTTGGTGATATCGTTTTCGGGTGTAAAGATATTGTTGTGTAGATATGAGCTTGTGTTCACATAATATATCATGTTTATCTATGAACAAACTCGGTAGCTGGCAATTATTTTAGATTTTGTCGCCTCCATGGAGTTTGGGCGAAGCGTTATCTTTGTTAGGCGTTTTGGTTTTTTAAAGAGAAAAATGTATTTAATAAAGGATTGTAGTGGGCCTATACTACCTGAAATGGCTTAGCGTGATTCTCAGTTACGCCTGAAATACTGCAGCATTAATTTTGAAATAAATATATGGTAAAGTTGAGGATTTATGCTAAGTATTAAGTGTGACGAAAACACGATTACATAAACTTTTCTCGATGGAAAAAAATCCAAAGTTACCTCCAAATCTAACAATAAACCGCTGGTATTCAAAAAATACTTCAAATTAGATTCATGAAACTTTGCATACTAACTGAACTAACTATAAAGCAGGTCTTATGTGCTTGATTTTTTTAGTCCAATCAATAGATTTTTTGTAAATCGCAAAAAACCACTCACTTCGCACTATTCGGCCCGCAGTGATTGACGTAACAACCACTTTGTAGTGCAAGCTGATTAGAACTTTATTCTAACAGGGTTTCAAACGAAGTTTGAACCACCACAAAATAATAGAGTTGCAAATTTAGCTCCTGTAGTCACCTTAACGGAAAGGCAACCATTCTAAGATATTTTCGAAGTGCAGACCAAAATGTCATTTCATTTACCTACATGTGGTAGCACAAAGTCTTCAACTCATCCATCACTTAACCTGATGTTAAGTTATGTTACGTTTTATTCCACACATTTTAGGTACACCCACATTTCGCCAGTTATGTTTAAAAAGCCCCATGTAATAGGGGGCGAGCCTATTGCCATCAACCGGCCACAAATCCAGACTCCGTGGCTGCTACTGAGAAATTCGTAGTGGAAAAACCCAATGGCACTTTGCCCGACCTAGGAATCGAACCCAGGACCGATCAGCAGTTGCGTTTGCGACCACTACGCCAACGAGGCAGTCCTGAATAAAACATGAAAAATGTCGTCCAGGACATACTAAGCAGAGACCTGCAAACGATTTGGACAACTAATCCAATGAAGATCATTAATCTGTACTACATACTTCGAATATTTTATTTACCCAACTGTCTGAACAAGAAACAAAGGAATTTAATTACGAATCCTTAAATAACGATGATAATTAAGGCAGCTACAAATATACAACTATATTTACCGTCGGGCGTCACGTGCGAAAACCAATATACAGCGATCTATCTGTCCGACCGTGTTATAGGATTAGGAGAATTAGCTACTGGACAACCCGTTTGATAAGATAGCTGACGGATTTGGTAGTACACCGGCCATAATATAAAGACATCAGTAATCCAACTTGTCGAAATTACGTCCTTTTCTGACTAATTTCATGGCATTGTTTCTCAGGGACTCTATGAGCTTCATTGCCTCAACGCTTTTCTGGCGATCACCGCTGTTGATTCTGGCTTTCAGGAGTTATGATTATCAACTCTATATCTCTCTCTTTACGTTATGTTGCTCTATTCAAATTAAGCGTAACATTTTTCATCGCGACAGCACCGAATTACTTCACAAGTATCCTATTATTACCTGCTAAGATACGTAAACGCGTTGCATGTGTGTGTGTGTGTTCCGATTTCGGCTATTTGTTCCTAATTGTAGTACTGAATACTTTAAATATGTCTTCTGCTGTAATGTTTTTGTAGGTGTAGGACCACGTGACGTCCGTTCTTCGGCAGCAGGTACAGCTTTATTAATGTTAATGACATTGAGATTTTCTTTTTTGATTGCCATGTTTTTATTTCCTGTACTTTTATTGTTATCGTTATCGTTAGTTGTATGCTTACACGTAATTTTTTCATGAGAAGTACTGCAGTGGACTTCAGACTGAATGCGAGTAGTCTATGCATGTTCGAGTGTTTTGTAAGAAGCTGTGATTTTAGTGTCAGAAGCAGTATCGTTAAAATATTGGTTCCTGCATTGGTTACAGATTTCATTTAATTGTATTTTCAGTAGATTTTGGTTTGACATTAGGTAAATATTAATCAATGAATTATTGTGGGTTTTTCCCAGATAACTAGACTAATGATTAAGCGATGTAGAATGACGTACAAGACACGTGATAATCACAAATACTTGTGAAGATTACAATGCGTAGCGTTACAATGTTATTGTTATTTTTAGATACTGTAATATATTTTTTACCTGGAACGGAAATGGATTTGGGTATATTTATTTGTATAATTTATAGCGTTGGACCTCAAACGTTTGCAAAGTAATCAATCGAGAGTCAAAATATCTCTGGAGTAGTCAGTTACAACTTACACCTGTAGGAGATATTTTATTCACTATCGTGGTAAATGACAGGTCTTATGTCAAGAGACTAAAACATCGCAATTTTGAAGCTAGAACAGTATTGGCACAATTTAGCCCACAAGTTTCACTTATAAACTCGTAAAGAAGTGATAAAAATCATATTTTTTTAAATCCCGACAAAGTCATTAGTCGTTACGAGTAACTTCAACTTAAAAAAAAAAAAAAAAAAAACAAAACCGAAACAGACTCAATAAAAATGGCAGTGTCGACGAAAAGCAATATTTCTACAAAAAGTCTACACTGTCAACCACTGCCCCACAGTATCACCACACGACTATAGCCCCAAAACCATTCAGAGAAGGTTGATTTTCCTTTGTTTTTGCAAAGCTCTCCTGTCAATTAAGTATGATGAAAAAAAGCTACCTTGTCTTTCTAATTACGTGGCGATGGGCTGTCGACAAGCTCGAGAGATAAACAAATAAGATGATACTTTCCGGTCTGGAGGTAAAAAATGGAGGAACAAGACTGTACCACATCAGATTATCATAACTTTGAAAAGTGTCAAACGATTCCATCGTGAAGGCTCATGAATTTTGATTGTTTATTTTTAGGAGTTGATGATCATATTTGTGTCACAGAAAGGTCAAATAAATATTCAAACCGAGGAACAGGATTCGTTCCCATTCTTTATTTTTCACATATATTACCCATATATAATTTACTGGACTAGAATGATACATAAATTATAAATTACATAAATTATATATAATTTACTGGACCCATCATCTGCCTAGCCTTTTTCCCAACTATGTTGGGGTCGGCTTCCAGTCTAACCGGATGCAGCTGAATACCTGTATTTGACATGGAGCGACTGCCTATCTGACCTCCACAACCCAGTTAGGGGGGGGGATCCTGGGTAATACGATTTTATTGTAATCCTGTATTACCTTTATTGGGCTATGCTCGGAGTTTCCTTGCGTGATCGGATCAGGAATGAAGACATCCGCAAGAGAACTAAGGTTACCTACGTAGCCCGATGAATTGCCAAACTTAAGTGACAGTGGGCAGGGCACATTGCTCGCAGAACGGATGGCCGATGGGGCCGAAAAGTTCTGGAGTGGCGACCGCGAACCGGGAGACGTTGCGTTGGAAGACCTCTCACTAGGTGGACCGATGACCTGGTGAAGGTTGCAGGAATCCGCTGGATGCGAGTCGCACGGGAACGGTCAATGTGGCGACACTTGGGGGAGGCCTATGTCCAGCAGTGGACGTCTTTCGGCTGTAATGATGATTGCCTTTTTTCGCTGGTATATTGATGACATGCACTTCAGCCTAACCTTGCTAAGTTTCTTTGGCTTGCTCGATATCGGGAAGATGATAGAACACGTTCATATCAAACACTAAGTTTGCGAAACTAGGAGGTGAGTTTTGTTAAAATGCTAAGTTTTTAAGGTAGGACTCCCTCAGGATAGATTCAGCGATGATCTTCACTCGGTAGCTCTTAGCAGTTGAATAAAAGAAGCTTAGGATTGAGTTTAATGGCGTGCAATAGGGAATATGCATAAATTTTCTTTTTTTTATTTCGATACGAAATGTCAAAGAACTATAAAAATAATGACAAAAAGCGAAAACAAGACATAAATCGGCCTAACAACACAAAAGTTATAACCATTTAAACTTTTGTTTCTATCTCTTTCTAGATAAACGGAATTTAGTATGGAGTTTGTACGTCGATGCAGAGAATGACGTCATGCGCTTTATCGGATCTCTCTGTCTAATCAGCAGTTTCAAATGCTTATAACTTAGTATTTTTTAAAGATATAAAAAAAATAATTTCACTTTGCTGTTTCTGATGCTAATACGCTTTGTTTAGAGTGTTAAAAAACAATCATGCAAAATCATGAAAATACCTATGACCAAAATTGGACTGCTGTAGGCTCATGAAAATGATGAGGAAATCTAACTTCTACTTTAACGAACCTGGGTGGTTTTATCTTGACTTTAGATAAACAACATTAAATTATTGAATGACTGTCACGCACCTTAACACTTAGCTCCAGATATAAGAACAGATTGCAACTGATTTCACTTGAGATATATAAGATGGTATCGTTGCTCTAATCGTAGGAACCGGATCTAGCTTATAGTTGTAAGCGTCGCTTTTGTCTCCGACGTCAAATGTTTATCTTACATCTCCTAATGGGATAAAAAAAAAATTGGAACAGGAAATTAATGAAGCAATCAGAGACATAATAAATTGGCTTAATGACAACAATTTAAAAATCAATTTAAATAAAACAAAAATAATTAAATTTCAAACGAACCAATCAAACTTTCAAATATATAAAATATGGAGACAGTATCATAGAACAAGTAGTAAACACAAAATTCTTAGGCATATTATAGTGGATCAAAATTACAGTTGGAAATCACTCATCAATTTATTACGGATGCGATAAGCTAGACAAATTCGTATTCGCAATAGAACGTCTTCGGTCAACAGTGTCCGTAGTCGCGGCCGTCACTGCATATCACTAATATGTATCGTCTGTGTTGTCATATGGTCTAATACTATGGGGCAATTCAGTTGAAGTTTTGATGGCATTTCGGGTACAAAAAAAGTGTGTTAGGGCAATATCTGGCGTCTGGTTTTTGGACAGCTGTAAACCCTTATTTAAAAAGCTTCACATTTTACATGAAATAAGTACAAACATGAACTAAATGTACCTCAATGTAGATTGCAAATTATTAGGACAAATGTGGTTTTAAATGCCATTCGGTGTATAACAAGTTACTCATTTTAGGAACTTCCTGTCCCCATGTTCAAGAAAAAGCTGACAAATTGTTTATTAGATAACTGTTTTTCTGATAGTAGCAAATATATGGAATACTATAACAATTCAAGATGACAGGTACTTAATTTGGACATTGGTTTTAAATCTATAATTATAAACTTATTCATTCATGCTGGATTTAATGTACCTATCACAAATCTTGACATTTATTGTACTTAGTTATAAGAATGACATTTTATTACTTATTTAATATTTGTAAATACACCACATGTTGTGATAGAGTGTATGGAACTTCAAAAAATATTAACATCATAATATGTAAAACTACGTTCTTACAAATAAATCCATTCTAATTCTAGTTACGCCTAGGCCTGATCGATGGACGGCAGAATTGCTTTTGAAGGATGAGATTTCTTCCTCTGCATAGTCTTTGATGTCAATGGCAATCTAAATTGACTGGGCTCAAGTTTAGCGACGAGTTTCAGTAGCGTCCAACAGCTCCTGGATTGTGCAGACAACAGGACCGACAGAGCACGATATTAATGTTACGTCGTTTGTGGAACTTAATACATTTACACTCCAGGGCAGAGTCGTCTATGAATCTCGTCCTGAACAGGTTTTACTTGCTTGGGCAAACTGGGTCCGGAGTCTAGTTCCAGGTCAGCTCGTGATGCTTTTTTTTAATATTATCTTTTGGCCCAAGTCATCCTACAATGTTTTTAACAATATGATTTCATAGTACAACAGTTTGTAATCCTATACTAACGTGGTTAACAAGTTTTTGTGAACACGTTACAAGTTACAAGTATTGTGGTGAACCACGACACGCGTCTGTATCGAATTAACTTTTTTGTTTAGTAATTAATATTCAATTCGTTTATGATTCAAGGTTCGTCAAGTTCAAGTCAACCAGGTGTAGTGGCGACTCTAAAGTTTATGTGGAGCTGAGAACTGTTATAGTACCAGCATAGTTGTGCCTTAGGTCAGGGCTCTCTAACCCTAAGAACGGACGGACATAGCATATTAAAGCACCTTATTTTAGAAAGCATCTCTTGATCTGATTTTCAGAGTTTTAGGATGGTCTCACCAAAATGTTTCCATAATAAATTGTGAATTGCTAACATATCGAGAAAAGAAATCTTAGTTTAAAAGTTTGAAGATATCGTGGTCTGATCTTTCAAAACCTTTTCCACAAAATTCACTTCTTTATCTTGACAAAGTAGAATCAAAACCACAGGCAGCTCCTCAGGGATACAACTGATACACGGAATACGAAGAAATAACTCAATTCCCTTAGGAAAAGCGAATTCCTCTATGAATTAGTCAAACTCCTGTACAAATTATGGACAGGTGAAATACCACAATTCACTTACTGTTACGAAATTGAACGCTGATTCATTTTAAACCTTGTGTAAAGAATTTTAAGAGTGTTAGAGTATTTTGGCAAGTGTATACTAAAGTGGGTTTTAAGTGATGGTTTTGTATGGCACACGCGCCTCTCAGTAGGTGGTCATCAATCTTTAAAATATTTGTTTCGTCTACTGCAGAAAGTTTTCTTTCTATCCACCTTTTGCACCTTTGTTTGATTGTTTTTGACTTCGTTCTTATCGTTCCTGATATAAGTGTTGAAGGATAAAGAAAGATTAGTGCATACGTGAGCTTGACTAAGCATAACGCTTATCTCTTACCTATCATTATCATCAGCATGTAACGTCCGTCCAATGACGTTATTGACGCTGGCCTTGATTTTTAATCCTTTGTTTTGGTGCTCTGTCTTTGGGAGCTTGTATTTGCACAATGTCCGTGGCATGTAAATGAAACTTCTTTGGGCAGACAGATGGTTCAAGACCCTGCACATTTACCAACGTTAAATGCCCCAATTGCAAGCCCCACAAACACAGTTCCCAATGTAGGCCGTCTGCACACGTACGACGTCCTTGTGCAAGCGAGCGACTGTGTGCGTGCGACGCTGACTGCAATTTCCTTGCACGTCGACTAGAACGCGTTATCTGCCCATCGCAACACCTTGCTATCAGCCACCTTACTTGCGAAACTTAAGTAGTATTCAAGAGTGTGTTTGAATTGTAGTAGAATAAAAACCCTGCTAAGATATTATGCTGTACGAACCCTCCTTTCCATGTAAGGTCAAAATGCTTGTATGTGCAGGAATCGGTGATTGTTTTTTGGTACATTCATTACTGTTTCGTAGCGCTGATATTATCCACTTGATTTAAGCACTACGCTTCAGTTCGATTCCTGGATCGAGCGTCATGTTATTCGGTTTTTCCCAAAAGGAATATCTGAGTACCAGCCCAGATTCTGGGTATAACTTATACTGGGCTTACATAAATTGCAAACTCGCAAATAGGGGTGTCTTTACACCTCTGCATAACATTTCGGGAAATTAATATCTACGCTTTATAATGTTTAGTGATACAGGAACTTACGACCTTTCTAAATAAATTACTCCATTCAGTGTTTAAGTCTCACAAAACAGCAGGATTCTGGGTGCTGTTGCTCATAATCAGAATACCTACCTAAATGCCAGACGTAGGTCCTGCCAAAATGAGTGAGACCTACAGGTTGATGTCAATATTGTATCGTGTACGTTTGGGTTTCTACCTGCCATGACACCGACCCGGCTCCGAAAAAAACGAGATGCCGTTCCGAATCATTGAACGATTGACGGCCGGTGCAGAGGTGCTCAAAGTTCAGTAGTGGAAGGTAAATGGAGTATGATTTTATGAGAGGCATGATAACTGTTATTAAAAACACAAACAGTTTGATGGGAATCGGGTAGAGCGCACTCGATAAAGTTAAAAATATAAAAAATATAATTATGTATCTAATATGGCATTTCTTCTCCGGTTAGAGGAAAAGAGTCTCTTTTATAAAGAAAACAGGTTGTCAAAGTACTACCGTTTGAATGCTCAATTCATTTGCAGGAAATTAGTAAGAAAAGGCGTTGAATAATACAACTTCTAGTATTAGAGATTAAAACCTAGACAGATGTCTATCTATAATATTTATATGTATTTTCTAGGTAAAAAAGTAGATAAATAAATAAATATTGCTGGACACACAGCGCCATCCAGTGTCACACTAAGCATAGGCTTGTATCGTGGACACCAGATAGTTACTTTTTGTTTGTAAATACATACTTATTATACATATAAACATCCATGACTCGGAAATAAATGCCCATGCTCATCACACAAACATTTGCCGACCGGGACTCGAACCCGGGACCCTAAGAACGTAAGGCAGCCTCACTACCGCTGCGCCATTCGGGTCGTCAAAGTATGATGATCGATTAAAAGTATGTAGGTATGAAAATAATTTCACTTGCTCCGGTTTATTAGTTATGTCTTCCAAATTGGCTTCCTTTCTATTGGTTTTTATTTATTTTGAACCGACAAAAAAAGTAGGAGGTGCTCAAGTATGGCTGGATACGACGTGGCTGGACGTGTAACCTTATTTTAAACTGATTCTTTTCCCTCCAAGAACTTTGAGCACCTCTCCACATCCGCTGACGCGCGACAGCCCGTGTTGTTGTGACAGCTCGCCGGGACGCCTCCACCATACGTCCGTATTCTTCGCTCCACCATGAAACAACACGGTTGTTAGCTGTTGTTATATACAGGACCTTTTGTCTGCACTGGGCTGTAGTGGACACGGGACGTGGGAACTTCGAAGAATAGGACGCACTTTAGGGAATTGAGACGTTTGAATATAGGGTGCTTGTGTGTTTGGCCAGAAATTCAGTTACACGGAAAAGGGGTTAATTTAGGGTTGAATAGAATAGTAATATTGGCACACTTCATTTGGAGGTAATGACGTAATTGTTATCTTAATATTTTGTATAGGAAAAAATTGAAGGAAGATTACCTTATAGGTGCTTAATTTTGGTTACATTTGCTTTTATAAAATGAGCATATTGTGTGGGGAATAATCTAACGCGGCGCCTGTCAAACGTAGAATCGCAAGCAAAGACTCTAACGGCCATTTCCAATAACTTATTATCAGGTAACGGAAGGTGCTATCTATGACTGTTCGACATTTAGCTTACGGACCGTTAGAAACAAAACGTCACAGAAAAGCTTACTTTGATGTTTCTATGAATCAAGTGACAGGTAGGTGATGCGGATAGGATATTTCAAGCTAACTTTGTTTAAACAAACACCGATAGCTACGAGACGTAGGCATATTAACTAACAGTTATACGTAGATAAGTAAGTTATAGAAAACGGCCGTATGTGAAATGCTACTAAACCAGCTGAGTGCACTGATGGGGCATGGCTTGCCTTATGGAGCTAGATATCGGCGATGTGCGGCGAGAAAGTGCCGGTAAAATTCTCCGGTGTCTAAAACTTCTTCGACCCTTGCACCGTACAAACTTTAACAGCTATGTTGATTAGAGGCCGATACAATATTTTGCTAGGTATGAGATTTCTAGGAGCAAACTTTTTCACAAAGAGCTAAGTCACGTTCTGGTCATATTACCTATCTCACCCGCTCTTTCGATACCGGATGACTTTTTTATCACTTTCCAAAAATAATGGTTATATTAGGTGAACGGAGTAGAAGCTTAGTTTTAGCCTGTAGATCTACTTTTTGGAACGGGCAACTAGTTTCAACTCCTAAACTCACCGATTCCTTGACAGTTTAAAAGTGCTTGTAGTACTTAAATTAAATATGTTTTTATTGGTGTTTCTAAGAAATGTTAGGAGTGTAGTAATCGGAACCGGCGGCGTGTGTGTATGATGTGTGTCCGCATTTGGACAAAGCAGAAGGACTAGATGGAGTCGGCGTTCTGTAGTTTCGGCTTACTGGTTAAGGCCGTAAAGGTGTGAGTTCATGTATGTATGAGTTTGAGTCGAAGTTGTCCCCAAAAAGTGTGAATCCAGTCGTTTCTTGCGTAACCATGACACGGATATCAGAAATCATTGCAGTTATCGCGTCGCATATAACTCGGTCGCTGTAAGCCGTTTATCAGCGATACCGACTGCCACTGCTATCATAATGTATTAGCAATTAATCAATTTTACGCTTCTTTTGTTTTAGAATTCCTTGGAAATTGTTTAATTATAATGCTGTGAACACTACGCTGCGCTCAAAAACAGGGATCATAGACGTAGGCAAAAAGGCTGCCAGGCTCAAATGGGAGTGGGCGGGCCACGTGACCCGTATGCAGGACGACCGCTGGGCAAAGGTGTCAACACGATGGGTGCCTGAGGATGGACGGCGCCGCCGAGGCCGGCCTAGAAAGAGGTGGCGAGATGATTTAGACGCGCATCACGAGGGCTGGCTCGAGGTGGCGCAGGAGAAGAGTACCTGGAAGGATATGGGGGAGGCCTTTGCCCAGCAGTGCGACATTCAAGGCTAATAAAAAAATAATGCTGTGGGGGATATTCTAGAGTAGGCACCACAGGCACCACTGCAGGGTACTTAAAACAAGGGTTGATCCTCAATGATATAGTTAAGCATCTTTAGAACTGCAAAGAGCATGTGTGCATTTCGTTTTTTTTATAAATATCACCTATTGGAAAAGGAAATGATGCGTTCATGTAAGATTTATTAAACTGAAAAGCTTTGTTTTATCTCTGCAGTTACCTGGGAAATTTGGCTCAATCTGTCGAGGAAAGGATAACTAGCTAGGAATTAAAAGATTTTCGAAAAGCAGCGATGCTATCGATGCCTTTCAGAAAACCTACTTACTGAGGTTCTGCGACCTTTGTTTACTTGCTTGGAAGAAGTACCTTACCTCTGTCAATATATGTGATTACCTTCCTTATAAGTATACATCACAGACTAGTGGGGGTAATTACTTCATATTCATATAGCAGTATTATTTCAATTAACATGAACATTACATCCATCCAAAAAGGGGCGAGCCTATTGCCATTAACGGGGCACAAATCTAGGCTCTGTGGCTGCTACTGAGAAATTCCTGATGGAATTTGCCCGACCTGGGAATCGAACCCACGACCTCATGCTCAGCAGTCGTGCTTAATAAATTAATGAGGCATTGTTTCAATTTGTATAAACTGAATGTACGGAATCACTTTTCTTTAAATCGTAACATTTTTAATTAAAGCTATCAGCGTTGCGTATCATGGTAGCATTGATGATATTTCTTGTGATTTTTACAATAGATATACGGTTATGTTTTTGACTATATCTTACCGCCGGCGTCTACGTAATTCCTTCCCTTTTATCAAATTGTTATCGCGCACGTTTTACCGTGCTATGTGGTTTAGGAGGACTTTTCCTCATGAGTGTGAACATAGGGCTTACATTAATTCGGTAGCTGCTTTAGTCTTCTAATTCAGAAAAAGAAACATGATATGGTAAGTATTCCTTAAAAGGGTAGGCGGTGTAGTAGGACCTACCTGCTACATTTCACTGGTTATTATGTTTTAAAAACTCCATACAAAAAAAAAAACCAATCCCATATTTTATGAACCTTGCATATTAAAACCAGTCTTTAACCTAGTATTATTGTAATCTAATGGAAAAAACTTTGAAAGTACCTATTTATCTCTTTGCCGGACCTGCGGATCTAACCCAGGACTCTATAATATAATAATAATTATATCATTTAATTCAGGTAACAAAAGACCCATATCATTATACCTTACAGACTAATATACATACCTATTTATATAAACCACAAAAACCTAATTAAACTATTGTACACGAAGAGACGGCGTCATGTTGCGCTGCCTTCCGCGGAATCGCCGATCACGACATCCTTCGGCCAAAACTCTTCCTTGAGGAAGGTCTCAATATGATGAGTCGGAACTCGCAGCACGAACGACTTGAAATTCGTGTTGTGGTGCGACTCCAACTTCTCGACCCTCAAGGTCCAGCTGGTCTTCGCTCGGACATACTCCACGATCTCCTCAACCTTCGTGGTGTGATGTAGCTGGGACACATAGAGCTGCGTCGTTGGTATCGCCGGACGCAGCATATTGGGTCCTGCTAGCGTGGTCCCGCACTGGCACAGAATATATATTAGTACCTTACGGGCACTGGTTCCGACTAGGAGGCTTCTTCCTCTCCACCTTCACGACGCCATCTTTGTCACACGTGGCCGTTGCTGGGCCATGCTGTTTCGAACCCCTGTTGGCAGGTTCACAGCTGCTTTTATTTATACAGCAGCAGCAGATTTTCTTTTTTTTTTTGCTTTTATTTTCCTATATAGTCAGCATTCGATAATGTGGTCAACAGAACCACGAGAATTTATCAATATTGTTTTCTGAAAAGAAACCCTTAAACATATTTAGAACTGACACATTTAATAATCTGCTCAACTCAAAACCGAAACTCAGATAAGTAATCGACACAAAATAAAAAATAAATTAACATTTGACCAAACTTGTCAAAGTGTCACCCGGTTCAAAAGATGTTTATCTCTGACAGGCATGTTATGGGGCTCACAAAAAGAGTATCAATGGCGAATAATCCTCAGAGCTTATACTAACAATATTAGCCACAACAATAGCTTAATCTTTGAATCGGTAGCCGTAATGCGTTTAAACGTCCTTTTAAACCTTTTTTAAACGAGTGTGACAGGTAGCTTTGATGTGCGGTGACCCGAGCGGATGTGTATCCAGATAGGGTGTTCACTTTGTAATAGTAGGTACCCGTTTTAACTAGCACTAAGTTTAACTTTCAATTAATGCGTTCTCTTGCATTTTCAACCCTCTGCTTAGTGCCGAGAGTTGAAATTCGTACCTTGTAATTATGCCTGTACTCCTTTCTTTATAGTGTGGTTAGTGCCTAACCTGGTTTTTTATGCCGCCCATGGACTTCTGACTTGACTTTACATGCCGTCGCGTCGATCGAAATATCTCTCAGGGTTCTCTATTGTATTACCTAACTTTTTTATTCATAATTTAAAGTGCCATAACTTTTTTTGTCCTAATCATCATTTGTCCGAATGATAACTTAACAACAACAACAACAACTTAATATCACATAATATCACATGCCATAAAATTGAAATCCCTAAGTACAATATGCTCTAAACCCGTTTGTCATAAATATTACAATCAATAATATACAAAACACTTAAAATCGTAATAAAAAAAAAATGTTTAGATCTTAATAATATTTTTAAAACAAACCGGTATGTTCCCAGACGTTCCCAAAAGGGAACAGAACATTGTTATTTTAATTATTGTGTACCTCGATTGTGTATCGGGTACCTACAGTAAAGTAGGTATTACTTAGCTTTTGCTATGCTATGAACTTCTCTCAACACAACACATTTTTATACAATATTGCTCTTATGAAATTTGTAAGAATTAAAAAGTAGAACCATCATATCGCAGAAAGTTCATAGTTAGAATCTTCTTTTGTTTTGGCATACATTTCATATAAGTAGTCACTAAAAGGCAGAAAATCAATCAATCAAACCGTCAATCATTATAAAACAGTTGAGTGTGAACATAATTATGTGGATTTTATTTTTCCCTGTAATAAGTATGCAAACATGCAAACAAACATGCAGCAAGCATGCAGCAAGCAGGAAGCAAGCATGCAGCAAGCATTTAGCAAGCATGCAGCAAGCATGCAACAAGCTTGCAGCAAGCATGCAACAAGCTTGCAGCAACCATGCAAGCACGCATACAGTATGCAAGCGAGCAAGCAGCATGCAGCAAACATGCAACAAGCTTGCAGCAACCATGCAAGCACGCATACAGTATGCAAGCAACCATGCAGCATGCAAGCGAGCAAGCAACATGCAGCAGGCATGGTTTCTGTCACGGCTCCGGCACTGCGGAGCTCCGGCGGGCGGTCCCACGCGAGCTTATCGTCGCAGATGTGTTTAACGCTCACCACCGCTGCTGAGGCTGGCCGGCGAAGCCGGCCAGCAAGCCGAAGCTGCGGTGTTACAACCACCTGCTCCTCAACTCGCGGGCCGCCTTGCCCCTCCGCGCCTACGCGATTTTAAATTACACTCTAGGGGTAGGGCAGACAAGACTGCGTGGGGTCGGATTTACAGCGATTCGTTTCTGTCACTAAAACCTAATTTTTAGCAAATGTTTTAGGACCAAAACATTTATTACACTTATATGGACATTAGGAATAATACACATTATATAATATAATACTTAGGATAATTGACTTTATGGCATATAAAATTAGAAGGGGTCTACCCTTTATAGCAGAACTTTTTATGTCATAATATTACTTTGCATAACAGTAGATGGCATAAATTTCATTTCGCAGAAAATCGTGTGGCAGACACTCATTTATCATACATTGAAAACTCATAATTTTGTAAGTCAGAATCATCTTTAGGCATAAATTTCATATGCATAAGAATTAAAAGTAGAACCATCTTATGGCAGAAAGTTCACAGTCAGAATCATCTTTTGGCATAAATTTCATATCGATAGTCATTAAAAGGCAGAACTATCATATTACAGAAAGTTTACAGTTAGAATCATCTTTTGGCATACATTTCATTATGCAAAATAATGGAAAGCCTCATCTGATCTATCACATAACAAAAAATTCATAGTTTTAATTAATAATTTTGTATTTCTTACCATAATAATAAAATTAATAGTACATTTTTTTTTTCGCTACAAACATACGATGATAATGTTAATTGCTGCATATTTCTGATCAGGCAAGCATACATCATGCATGCAGCAAGCATGCAGTATGCAAACATGCAAACGTGCAAACAAGCATGCAGTATGCAAACATGCAAACCAGCATACACCATGCGTGCAGCCAGCATGCAGCATGCAAGCAAGCATGCAGAATGCAAGCAAGCATGCAACATGCAGCAGGCATGGTTTCTGTCACGGCTCCGGCGCTGCAGGGTTCCGGCGGTCCCACGCGAGCTTATCGTTGCAGATGTGTTTGACGCTCACCACCGCAGCTTCGGCTTGCTGGCCGGCTTCGCCGGCCAGCCTCAGTTACGGCGGCGAGCGTTAAAACCACCTGCTCCTCAGCTCACGGGCCGCCTCACCCTTCCGCGCCTTCGCGGATTTAAATTACACTCTAGGGGTAGGGCAGACAAGACTACGTGGAGTCGGTTTTGGAGCGATTCGTTTCTGTCACTAACTTTTTTAGCGTAACATATTGTCTTTGTAGGACAATATTTTTATTCTAATTTAAGGTTAAAATTGCTATTTTATAGAAATGGCAATAATTCCAAATGGAATTCTGCCATCTTCATAGTATGCCAAGTGAAATTGTACCAAATAATAGTCGCTCTAAATAATCATTATTCAAAACGAAATTATGCGGAATTTGAACATTGCCAAAGGTAATTATGCCAAATAATATTCTGCCATCTTATAAGTATGCCATTGTAAATTCGGACATACAAACATTCGGCCAAACAATAACTATGTTAAATATTTTTTATGCCTTAAAAATATTCGTTTAAAGAAGATTATGCCAAGTGTGTTATGCCAAATAAATTTCGGAGCATCAAGATTCTGCCAGATAGAAGGAACCCATTAGAAGATTCAAATAGTATTCGATATTATGACAGAACAGTTTTAGAAATAAAGATAATTATATAAAACAAAATTTCAGGATTTTGAACATTATGGTAACTGAAGTTTATAGCAAACGTTTTATGGATACTGATTTTCGGACAAATTTTTTTAGGAGATATAAGGGAGTACCATCTCTCAGGCATGCTGGTTTCCTCACGATGTTTTCCTTCACCGAAGCAAGTGATAATTAGGTATACAATACGCATAATATGAATCCGAAAAATCAGAGGTACTATGGGGGTCTTTTCCGCCTGACCATTTTAATTTTTTTTCGCTTGAATCATGCGGAGGCGCCGAGCCACGCCCCCTTAAAGTTTGGACCTATTAGGAAAGCGTCAACTTTGGCGCGCAAAATAACAATAACTCTCGTTTGGCGTGCGTCGTCAGTGCGCTCGGCCGATTCGGTATCTTTTCATTCATTTTTTCTACACAAAGTCAACGGGGCGGGGCTAGAGAGCGTTTTTATGTTGCAAGTGCAAGCAAAAATGAGCTTAGTGGTGGTCAGGCGGGAGTGTCCTCGATAGTACATACGTGTCTTGGGCTTTTAACGCAAGACCGTTGGTTGGTAGTCCGACGGTTACAATACCAGGCTATCACCGCAATGCGAGTACAGTCACGAGCACCAATATGTAAACACTTTCCTAAATTTAAAAGCAGTTTTCGCGAGAAATAACGATTGTAACTTAGAGACAGGACCTTTTTCATAAAAATAAGAGTTCCAGAATACTATGTTCGTAACAACATGAAATTTTAATGATAACAGTAGGAGAAAAACACTTTTAAAAGTTGTAAGTTGTTCACAAATTGATGGTTCCCCTAACCATGCATGATTAGGGGAGCCACTTATTCCATATCATGTTACCTACTGCACAAAAAATATACAATATAATTGGTCCACCACACCATCTTGAACTCGAGTACAGGAAAATTGTTAATAATAGTAATAGTACGGAACAGTAAGAGCAAACCCTAACTGAAAACTACTGCAATGATATTTTTAAAAGGCGCTATTGATTTTTACGCTTACTTAAAAATCTGCTAGTTTCTTTTTAGGAGGCGTTAACATGACGTGTCTATCGATCTATATTAATATTTAGGACAGGTTTAACAGTGAAATGGAACACGATCAGCATCCAAACGACTCAAGAGATGTCAGCTCCAGTCGATAATAGTAATTATGACACCGACAGATCTTAAACTTGGTTTACTTGTGCTGATTATTGTGAAAAGAGAAATACTAAATTTATGCACACACTAGCTGAAGTCTCTCGGTTTCACCCGCGTAGTTCCCGTTTCCGTGGGAGTACGGGGATAAAATATAGCCTATAGCACTCACGAATAATGTAGCTTTCTACCAGTGAAACAATTTTTAAAATTGGTTCATTACTTGCGGAGATTACCCCCTACATACAAACTTACAAACAAATGTTACCTCTTTATAATATTAGTATAGATTACCAGTATTAGTACGTTATTTTCGGACCATTATTACTTAAGAGGCTGGTTTTTCAATAGACTTTCCGTACGACTAAACGTAGAGCCGTACTTCGCTTGAATGGGTCCCAGCTTTGAATGATGTTATCTTTTTTGTGATGTGCCATGTCCAAGCTCCTTTCCAACCAAGAACCAGAATCTACAATAGTGACCCCGTAGAATAGACTCGAAGTAATGCTAACTGTCTTGGATCACGCAGGGAGTTAAATAGGAAAAAAAAAGGTGAAGAAGGTATACCTGCCTCGTTGGTGTAGTGGTCCCAAGCACGAATGTGTGAATGAGGCCCTGGATCCGATTCCCGGGTTGGGCAAAGTGTTATTAGGTTATTTCATCAGGAGTTTCTCAGCTACGGAGTCTGTAGTTGTGCCCAGTTGATGGCTATAGGCTCGACCCCTCTTACATGGGAACATAACTGTCGAAACGTTGGCGTACTATTAGGTACACCTCTGCCAAACCCTTTCGTGATTACAGGCGTCATGTTATGTAAAGAAGATATAACAGGAAACCATGAACTTAGGTTGCACCTAAACAGTTCTCGGCTCAATTTATAATTATTCATAATTTGCCTTGCATTTTCCCAACTGCGCTGAGATCGGCTTCGAGTCTATACGATTGCAGCTGAATACCAGTAATTTACATTGAGCTACTGACACTCGATTAAGTTGTTTAGATAGGAACAAACAAGGAGAATAACAAATGTTCCTATCGGATCAACTATATGGTTGATTCGTTGGGAACAAAAAATAGGTAGTTGATTCGTTCCAGTTGATCAGAGTGGAAAACGAGACTGATTCAAGATCGCCACACTCAAATGACATGGATGGATGGACAACAAAAAAGAGGCATGTGGAATTAATAAAACAACAAGATAATGTAAGTATTTCATTAAAAATACACTTTATTTAAATTATTTAATTAGATTTTTGTAAAAAATGAGGTCACAACAGAATAAAAAATAATATTTACAATCGAAGAGACCGGAATAGACTGCGTAATACAATCATGTAAAAGGCCTACTTACTTACTGTAGGCATTTTAGGAAATAAAATAGTACCTAATAGATAAAACCCCGTTTCATTTGAGAGCTAATCTGGGGTACGTTATACAGGGTGTCCGGTGATTAATGGATAATCTTGAAATGGCTTATAAAAAAATTATCATAAGTAGTACCATTTATTTTGGAAAATAAGTATGAATTAATTTTTAAACAAAGTCAAATATCTTGGGTAAAAAAAATGTATTCAGGTTTCAAGTAGATTTGATAATGGTACAATTCCTAATTATATCTGCCTAAATAGTGAATTATTGCTATTAATGAAGACAAGGAGAAAAGATTACTGAAGCAAAAAAATGTAATACGGCCTTTGGCATATTCTTATGCAGGCCCTACATCATCGATTTTTTTTCGTATTTTTTTCTGAATGGCCATGGGTTCTGCTATGGGCCATTTCAAGGTTATCCATTCATTGCCGGACACCCTGTATATATTATAAGAAACTGACTAATCAACGAAATTTTCGAATTATATAAACTGACGAGTGAGAGGAATTGGTCAGTGAGATGCGGACTTACATTATCATGGCACGTTAGCTATCAACATCGATTACAGGCCTATCAACAAAAGGCAGTGCTTTTTTATGTTTCGCGGCGACTACCGAAACTATTTACACGTATAGGTTACTAAAAAGGTAGCATTTCTTCTTACATTTTGATCACTGTCTTTTCGGACTGGTACTGTCAATTTTAAAATCATTATAACACTTCCCGCGCCGGTGATCGAACACAATATCATGGCGTTTAATAGCTAGTTATTTTCATAACATTCCTTCTGAATATACATATATACTAGTGACAAAATATATACTAGAGGACGTCACGCGGTTTTACCCGCGTAGTTCCCGTTTCCGTGGGAGTACGGGGATAAAATATAGCCTATGTTACTCAGAGTGAATGTATAGCTTTCTAATAATGGTGACAGAACTTTTGAAATCGGCGCAGTAGTTTTTGAGACACACACACACACGAAAATACAAATCTTTCCTCTTTATAATATTAGTGTAGATAAACAATGGAGAAAGGGAGATGTTGTCAAATAAACATTGAAGACAATAGACATTTTATAAAAGGCGTTATAATTATCACTTTTTAAATATTTATACAAACAAAATGACTAACCCAAATAAATGGTTTAACAATGAGATTATGATATCATCACGTTTGAAAGTCATATCAATCATTGTACATCATAACAAAATAACTATTTGTCGAGCCTAGGGACAGTCCTAAGTCTGGATCAGTGCCTGACTGGTGGCAATAAGATCGAGAAATTTGACTACAACTCTGCCTAGCCCCTTCGAGGATTAGTCTTGATGTTATGTTATTATATACAGGGTGTAAAAAGACCCTTCACGAACCCGTCAACCAAGCATTCTGTACATCAAATTAAGTAACTCTACGCAAAAATTATTGCAGGGAAACGACTTTTTTTTGGGGTGAAAATTCACGTTTTACGGTAAAGCTCAATGTCACGCACTGAAAACATTGTGCTGATGGATGCATTAAAACATTGAACGGGTTATGGAGGTATTAAAAGTAAAGTTATAGCCATAAAAACTAGTATTAAAAAAAAAACTTGTGAAAAAGTTAGAACTTTGACCTTCAATATCTGTGTAACTAGATGGTTCCCAGTTATGGTCTAGAACAAAAAAATCATCGCAATGACGGGGAAAACAAGTGACTTTCCGCTTCGTTAAGGGTAAATTTACACCCTTTATGTAGGTAGGCCTACCTACCTCCTACTCTCATTCACTTTTATGCACTTAACATTTGCATGAAGGAATACGAGGTAAAGATATGGAAGATTTCTGTTCTATTCTTGAACAGCGCAGTCTATTCCTGGTATTTTGTTAGCGATGGAACTTTAAACGTGTCTATAAATCTTGTTACTACAAAAATTGAATAATTTTAGCAGAATCAGTATTATTATACGACTACACACTAGATTCTAGTGTGTTGTCGCCACGAGGCATTAGAACACGGAGACGCCTCGGGGTGGCTCTTACAGGTTTATTTGAAAGTTCCATCGCTCCTATTCTAAACTATTTAATCGTTCCTATTCTAAACTATGTAATACTCTAAGTTCTCTGCACGTTGGCCCGGAACCCTTGTTGGTCGTTCGCCGTGTAGTGGACCGTGCGTACTTTCCCGTCCGAATCTACGAAGCTGTAGAAGCCGCGCACGTCGCCACCGTCTCGCATCTCTTGCACAGTCTTTGAGTCGCCTGTGGCTTTGTCCTGGAAATAGAGAGAAAAATGATTTAAATATTTGATTGTAAAATCGTATTCTGTGTGTATCGGCTTGTCTGTGAAGACTGTCCAGGCTGGAAACGTGCAACGCTCAACAAAAAGGTTGAACATTTATTCTTCTTAGTAAAACTGGTTTTAGAAAATCACATAATATTTTTGTTAAAAAAAAAAAAAGTTAGACAGAGGTACAGAGTACACTCACAGTTTAATAGTTATATTAAAGTCCCAAGTGATAGGGGCGAGCCAAAAGCCATCAAATGGGCACAAAGCCTGACTTTAGTCTACTGAGAAAATCCTGATTTAAAATTCTAATAACACTTTGCACAAACTTGGAAACGAACCCAACTGTTTCTCAGCTGTTGCGTTAGACCAACTATAACGAATGAACACAATTTTCATGTCTAGAATATCTCTCTCCAGTATTAAACACCTCATATTTTACAACTGACATTTAACTTAAACTACAAATCATTGGATCACAACCTTCTCCCTTCGGTCTAACAACACATCCGTTGTTAGAGTTCAACAAGATGTTATGAAGTTCAGAATCGTGCACGTATAAAGTGCTTATTTGGGTACTAGGGCACTATGATCTGTAATAATAGGGTGTTAAAGTAACGTGTTATAGGCAAGTATTTAATGTCAAATTTAAATTGCAGTACTTCATAGTTTTAGTACTGGAAGGCTAGATACGGAATTAATCCGATAATAAGAATCAAATTTGCATTTCAATCAAGACTGGAACCCGGGCGGAACATATAAAAGTGTTTGGTTTGTAGTAGGACTTAAATTAGAGTAACATTTCAGCATAATATACTTCACGTCACTCTTGTAATACCCGTAAGGTTAGTCAGAGGTGTGCCTCTGGATCTACACTCAAAGTGCTCTGTTGGGTGAATATTGCTTGGTTTTGAACCGAGAGTTAAAGGGTGATATTCCAACAATACATTAAGGCCCTTCTAACCCTAAAATTAGCAACTCTATTTGTGGTGGTTCAAACTTTGTTTGAAATACTGTTAAAATAAAGTTCTAATCAGCTTGCACTATAAAGCGGTTGTTACGTCAGTCACTGCGGCCGAATATTGCGAAATGAGTGGTTTTTTGCGATTTAAAAAAAATCTATTAATTGGACTAAAAAAGTAAAACACATAAAACCTGCTTTATAGTTAGTTTAGTTAGTATGCAAAGTTTCATGATCTAATTTGAAGTACTTTTTGAATACCAGCGGTTTATTGTTCGATTTGGAGGTAACTTTAGTTTATTTTTTTCTATCGAAAAAAGCTTATGGAATCGTGTTTTCGTCACACATAGGACTTAGCGTTAATCCTCAACTTTACCATATATTTATTTCAAAATTAATGCTGCAGTATTTTAGGCACAACGGAGGATCATGCTAAGCCATTTGAGGGATATATTAAGCGACCTATTGCATTTACGTGTCGCCTGCTGTATAAGAAAAAAAAAAAAAAAGCAAAAAAAAAGAGCAAAAGCAAAAGGGATATAAGACTGATAAGAATCAAATTATTACTACAAACATGGTAGTCAATCTGTACCTACCTCGGTTGTCAGTGGTTTTGTTCTATTTTAAAATTAAATGATACTAAAATGCAGGAAATCTTTCAAACTAATTAGTAAAAAACGTGTGGGTAACCTTGTAACAATAATTATGTAAATTAACTTCCTAGTTTATATTTCAGACTTAAGTTCATAATCCTATCTAGTGTCTAAGCGTCATTTAGTCGTGATTTGCAAGTTTTATGAATCTAGAAAAAGAGCTTTTTTCTAAAAGAGTTTAGTTGGGTGTGGCAACTTGAAGGTGAAACTTGGTTAAGTGGGACCTGGATAAGCTAGAAACCTCCATAGCTGGAACTCATGTTGAGGTCCCGACACTTAGGCACTGAATTACCTCTGACACCGGGTAAGTGGAATACCTTTTTTTAAGTAAGAATAATTTACAGGTCTCTACATGTCCCAGTTATTCGGTTTCACTGTAGAGTTCCGATCAAACTTCATGGCGGTTCAGAAGTTAGCTACGAGTAACGGTCTGCGCATTATACAGTCAAGACGATGCGGCCTGTGCGCTCCGCTGGTACCTACCTAAAATTGTGTTCAGCGCAGCTTTACGTTAGATGATCCGAGCCACCATAAAGTTTGAGCCTTTATACTTGCGCAGACTATCACTCTAACATCCGAGCCACCATAAACTTTGAACAGAACTATATTCAGAATTGACTGCTTCATTTTAAAGTTCATTTAGGTCATTGTGTATTTTGAAATAACCAGGCCCGGAGTCCGTACCACCACCAAGGCCATATTACTTTGAGAGAGAAGCTATAAGAGGTCTTGGTATGGTAGGTCATACGGTTAAGACGTGCTTAATTTTTTTAGCAACCACGACTTTCCTGTGATTACATACAATAATCCCACCTTTAGGAAGATTCGAACTTTGTAGGGATAACGCTACGCCGTAGCGTACTACGCGGCGTAGCGCTACCTCTACGAAGTTTGGCACTTTGTTAAAATTGGGCAATAAATTTATTTTCCGGAAACTGTGCCTATTTGTTACGAACATGTTTCAAAAGGCGACAAGCACATTTGAATCATTCAAGACAAGATTGTGACCCCATTTTAAAAAGAAAGGAAAACATATAGGACGTTATTGTGTACGTATTATTTCTGATTTCTTGGTAATTACATAGATATTTATAGATTTTTTCATTTTCTATTCGTACATCATCATCATTTTAGCCGAAAGACGTCCACTGCTGGAAATAGGCCTCCCCAAAGCGTCGCCACATTGACTGGTCCCGTGCAACCCGCATCCAGCGGATTCCCGCAACCTTCACCAGGTCAACGGTCCACCTAGTGAGAGGCCTTCCAATGCAACGTCTTCCGGTTCGCGGTCGTCACTCCAGGCTCCTACGGCTATTCATACATACATGATAATCGTAATCAGACACTTAGGTTCTAACTTAATTTCCTTCGTGTATAATATTTCGCGAAAAATGCGGTTAAGCTAGTTATTGACGTAATTTTAATACGACTTTAATATGTCATGTATTAAAAACCATTGCAAATTGTTCTAATTTTAGTTTACCTTAAAAAAACTGCAATAAAATAGTGGTTCCAAAGGCTTATTTTTCCACCGAACAAACCAAACTGAACTTTATCAAATTACGACAAGCTTCATTTTAGAACAGCTTCATGTTTTTGCTAATTCTTTACTTAAGCCAAATTAAATTAAACTTTGACTTCACAAGGTAAGGTCTATTTTTGAATAGGAACACATACGGAGGTGTGACGGACAAGTACAAGGTTACAAGTTAAAAGTCTGCGTACACGCATTCACGTGTGGTATACCCGACTGCCGAAGGTCAAGAGCGAAGTAATGCGTTTGATATGGAGTAGGTACGTACTTCGGTAATTGTGCAGAGTTCCTTATTGCTGAAATGTGAATGGATATCTTTTTGCGAACTTGGAATAGTTGCTTTGTCCTTGACCAGCAGGTATTATTTTTTATGGAACACTACTGATAGAACTCTAAAAGCGAATTCTAAACTACTACTGTTCGAAATGTTACAAATGAAATGTTACAATAAAATACCTCCCCACATTCTTCAACTGAATGAGACGAAATTTTAATCTTGTATAAAACGCACACTATGTAGGCAAGCATATTATAAGTTGGGAGATTACATTGATGATAAAAATGCTTGGCTAAATGCTGGTCCTGCTTCACAACCATAGGTGGGGGAGGGGCAAACTAATTGTTTGTACTGGTCGGGCATTATTTGAGTCCATCGTCACGTAAAGAAGAAGATGAAGAATTGATTCCCATGTTCATGTATTGTGGAAGCTGCAGAAGATTGTAAAAATATACTTGCATTGTATAGATTCCAGTTCTTAGTATTATATAATTGCATAGCACATGTGTGAGTACTGTGTACTGTTCAGCCACCATTTACATTTATTTATCTTTCATTGACTTGAATATGCCTTGGTAGCTGAGAGAATGTCATGCTCACTTAAATGTCTCGCTCGCTGATGGTGGCGGGTGTGTCGGGTCATTTAGTTCCCTTCAATATGGTTGAGTTGAATGGCGCCGGTACATGCGTCATGTCTGTGAATGGGCGCTGTCAGTTGGGACTGGTCATCTCTTAGCTGCCAAGGTTCATTTTAATTACTTTATTCATAAATTTTTGATCTAATCTTTTACTCTGGATTCTCTTAGTGTGCACGTCTTTCTACATCGTTCTCACATATATGTATAATCTCAAAATTAATGATGTAACCAAGATTTTGTAACAATATTTTGATTTTAAAAGAGTGTCCATGGAGTTTCTTGCCCGTTCTTCTCCATAGAGATCTACGCTAGGGAATGGGCAACTACAGTACTTTCTCAAGTTATTGTGCCTTGTGACTGGGACTGTAGCTTTCATTTTCTTTTTTGTATTTTCGACTTTCAAAAGTGCCGTAATGGTCTAATTGAAATAAATGCTTTGAGTTTAAGTTAAAAGCGAGAGGTGAAATGCAGAAGTGTTCTCTTTATTACACCCATATTTCGCCAGTAATGTTATATTACAGTCAGAATTTCCTATTGGAAAACCTCAATACTCGTAACACCAATTAGGCTGCCTGATGGAATATGTGGGTATATATTTTTTAATACTTATCTAATTATTTTATTTATTTATTTAAACTTCATGTACAACAGTGGTACATAGGCGGACTTAATGCCACGAGGCATGCTCTGCCAGTCAACCTATCAGTCAATTATCTACCATTTGATTGTTTTTATGGCCGAGAACTATAAATAACTTCTTTTATTTTAATGCTTAATTTAATATTACCCCTTCTAGTAATTTTAAGATTGTAAGATAAGTTACAGAACAGTTTCAAAAGGCTTTACGAATAAATGATTCTGATTCTGCTTTAAGTATTACTTTAATTTTTTTTAAATTGTGTAACTTTGGTATATTTCGATTGAAAAAATGGAGATTGGTTAACAATTTTGGCTGTAATTTCGTAATCAACTTCATTAAAAGTAACTGGAAGTAGTTAAGCAACATCTTGTCCAATTAAAACATTTTCAAGCAAACATTTTTCTTAATGATTTAATGTGGCTTTTTATTTTCAGGGGCTAAATTAAGAATTATAAAAATGAAAAATAGGATATTAATTGCACAATGACCAAAAAAATAATGGTACGCTATTAATTTTCTGGTTTTCCCGAACGTCACGGTACACGATATCCTTGGTCTGTCATCGCTGCGTAACCTTACGGTAGTCGAGTATACCTCGTTGCGTAACAGACACACCTTCGCTATACTTCCTACTAAGGCAATTAATTCCGACCGCATTCCTATTGCACTACATACATTGCCGGTAATGTACTGATAGAGATTTTATCAACCAGTGTTGAAGAGACAATGGATTTTGTGAGATTTTTAACGTTTGCGTTTGTTGAATCCAGGTTTCCGATGAATGAAAACACTCTTACGCTAGTTTATACATTGTTCTTTCAACAGTCTCAAACACATGCAAAGTTTCTCAATATCATTGCCAAACTGGGAATCGAACCTGTAATTAGCTTATGTTGTACCTGTAGGTACTTATTAAGTTGTCAATTCGAAGCTAAGTTCGCAGAACTATAGGTACTTAGCTTTTTAATATACATACTATTTAATTAGTTTTATTTTTCAATGGAAAGTCCTTGTATTTTGACAGCTACCGCCAAAGATTGCACTTGAAGATAAATAGTAGAGCTATTAATTATTACATGGCTCGTTAAATTAGGTATTAGCATTTAAATAATGAAGTGTTTATTGGCGAAATACGACTATTAAACGCCTAAAAGGAACGACCCGTATTAAGTAATGATTATGGATATGAAAACTATTAACTATTTCCATTTTGTCTAGCATGTGTTGTACCTACTTATAGAAGGAAATTAGAAAGTTATCTTTGGCTGGGTGCATCTCAACTTCGCCATTAAGCAACGCACGTGCAAAAACATCTAAACAAACAAGGTATTTGTGTAACACACGAAGAATAACAACACCATTCATTTTGTCATTACAAAAACAGTTCATTGCTTTGGAAAGCAGACGAAATTTTCAAACATAAAATGAAACAATTGATTAGGTACTGTATCTCTTTTAAATTCTTTATATTATATTACGCAATTTAGATCCTGGAACAGTGCTGAACACTTGCCATTGTCAATAAAAAAACTATTTTGTCATTAAAATAAAATAAGATAAATAAATAAATATCGCTGGACATTAACACACAGCGCCATCTAGCGCCACACTAAGCAACGAGGCTTGTGTCGTGGACACCAGATAGCTGATATACTACATAGATACTTTTTGTTTGTAAATACATACTTATTATACATATAAACATCCATGACTTGGAAACAGATGTCCATGCTCATCACACGAACATTTGCTCCAACCGGGAATCGAACCCGGGACCCTAAGAACGTAAGGCAGTCTCACTACCACTGCGCCATTCGGGTCGTCAAACATCATCATCATCAACATCATGTCATCATCATCATCATCATCACATCATGGGTCATTGTCTACATGTAGGTAGGTACTCGTAGATTGGTACTTAGTACCCAGCACGTGTACTCTAGAAGTATAAATTAACTTCGATAGTATTCACAGCAGCCATCAGAGAAAGTGTTCTTGGATCTAGAATGCGTCGACGCTTGTCGCGTGAAAGTGTAACAGCAATGTCACTGCTACGTGCAGAAACAACCATTTGAAGTAGCACTACTTGACTCTAGAGCTCATTGTATGGTAAACTAGTGAAGTATTACGTAACCACTATTTATTGGTGAGAGATTTTAGATGAAAATTCGGTTGAAAACACATGAGAACTCATTTTTAGATTCCCAAATTATATCTGCCTGGGGTCGGCTTCCAATCTTATAGGATGCAGCTGAATACCTGTATTTTACATGAAGCGACTGCCTATCTGACCTCCAGAACCCAATTAGTATTGGGTAACCCTTGATAAGACTGGTTGTCAGACTTTCGAGCCACTGACTACCTTTAACGACTGTCTACAAATGACAGCCGGGACCAACGGCTTAACGTGCTTTCCGAGGCACGGAGGAAACTCGGTATGTGATGTGTAATGGGTAGGCAAGTGCGGGTTAACCTAGAGATCGACCCGAGCGGCTGCTTTTATTTAGCCACGAATTCGGAAAAAGTTATAAGATTTCCCATCTGCAACATAAAACTATCACTCTCTTTAGGCAGTCCTAAAGAGGGTGATAGTTTAGCAATTTTTTAAATAATTTAAAAAATTGCTCTTCTTCGTCATATTTAAGGAAGTTTTCAGTTCTATCCCGCTAGGTATAAGTTGTGCATTCTGTCAGTGAATTTAAGATTACCATTTAGTAGATTTTTTAAAACATTAATAGCTATAGCTCATTTTATTTAAAAACTTCTTAGACAAAAAAATCAATCTACAAAAGGTTTTTTCTAGTAGGTAATTTATGCTGGTATTGGTGGTATTAAGCTAAATTCAGTTTATTCCATAGATATTGCCTACCTACAAGATGACGTATGCACTTTTCTACAGTAATCAGTTCGGCTATTACTTAAATGTCGCACACGGATGTATAAACTATGAAAAGTAATTTGTTTCGTTTGGTCACAGTCAGGAAAGAGGTGTATGAACAAGTGACAAGTAAATACCGGTCAATGGTTCTTATGTAAAAAATATTATGTTGAAAGTAGTTCCGTGTTGGTGTCCGAGAAATAAATTAAATGTGACCAACGTATTGACATAACATCACGCCTGTTATTCCCTCAAGGTAAGGCAGAGGTTTTTTTAATAGAATACACTCATATTTCCTCAGTTAGGTATGTTCAAGTCATCTACACTAATATTATAAAGAGGAAAGATTTGTATTTTTGTGTGTGTGTATGTTTGTAATGATTAAACTCAAAAGTTACTGCGCCGATTTCAAAAAATCTTTCACCATTAGTAAGCTACATTCACCCTGAGTAAATAGGCTATATTTTATCCCCGTACTCCCACGGGAACGAGAACTACGCGGGTGAAACCGCGTGACGTCCGCTAGTTTGTAAATAGGGGCGAGCGTATTGCTATAAATAAATAAATAAATAAATAAATACATAAATAAATAAATAAATAAATAAATAAATAAAATAAAATTCGGAAGATACATTTTTCACAACTTACATATAAACCGGGCACAAATCCGGACTCCTAATAACTTTTGCTTGACCTGGGAATCCAAATCAAGACCACAAATGGTCAGCAGTATTGCTTGCTAGAGAATTTTATAGCCCCAGTGAAACCTCCCGAACACGGAATCAAACCTAAGGAACCCGTGCTTCAAAGTTAGCAGTCGTGTTTGCGACCAGTCCAGTGCTGCAGTGTGATCTGATCATATAGTGCCTTTGACGAGATCATGAGATCACGACACGACTAGCTACACTACAGAAACAGAATAATGTTAATACTTTGCAGTGCCAAAAAAGAGAAATATATAGTACAACATCAACAACAACAGCCCATAACGTCCACTGCTGGACATAAGCCTCTCCCATGATGGGAGGAATTTGCCGTAATCTCCACGCTTGGCAGGCGGATTGGAGATCGCAGTGATGAAAGACTAACAGAAAACGCTGCTGCCCATTCTTAGGTCTACGGAGGCGCAAGGTGTTCTGCCTCAGACATTAGTCGCCTTATACGACACCCGTGAGTGGTTGGTGGTTGGTTCTATTCTACTCTGCCGGATACCACACGGCTGATAGAGCATATAGCAGGCCTATTTCTTTAAACCCACCCAGTACAATAAAATTACGGATTAGTTAAATGTCTACCTTGAGATTCCGATTCTGATACCATAATAACAGGGTACTACACAACAATTTACACTTAAATTATCATATTAGACAAAGCCATGCTCCCTTCAATTACTTAACGTAGGCTGTAATCGAACAAGTGGCTAGTTAGTTTCACGGACAAAGTCGCAGCCTGAGGCTAGTCAAGACAATAAAACATGATTTATATCAACGATCATGGCTTGATTATTAGGACATTAGAATGTTAACAAATTATATTGGATTCGACATGAATGGGAATCGGAATATGATTGACGAATCATAATGTAGGCCATAATGCAAAACAGTTTGCTAGTAATAATACTAGTCTGCAATAGACCCGCCCGTACCATATTTTGCATTATAGCAAAGGGCAATGCGGTTACATAGAACAGAAAGGACGGCCTCTGCTTTTTGCCGATTAGACCAATATAGAAGCAAAGATTTGAACATACAGGCATACAGGGTGTAAACAGACTCTTCAGAAAGCCGTCAAATAATCATTCTGTACATCAAACTAAGTAACTCTACGCAAAAATTATTGCTGGGAAACGACTTTTTTTTTTGGTGAAAAATCACGTTTTACGGTAAAACTCAATGTAACACACTCAAAACATTGTGCTTACGGACGCATCTAATAGTAAACGGGTTATGGAGCTAAAGTTATGACCTTAAAAACTAGTACTTAATTGAAAAAAGGTGGAACTTTGACCCCCAATATCTCCGTAACTAGAAAGTTCCCAGGTATTGTCCAGAACAAAACAATGATCGCAATGACGAGGAGACCAAGTGCCTTTCGGCTTCGTTAATATTAGGCTATTTACACCCTTTATTGTGGTACTCCATTGTCAGTCGGGGATATCTGAGATTATCTTAGAAAAGATTGTCTTTTTTAACTAGTAATATTGGACTTTAACCAACTTACGTATTAGAAAAAGGCGATTTAATACGAAGGAGTTACCTACTAAGTAGCTAGTCTACGACTCTATTTTGCGTGAGTTCTGTACTTGCTAGATTCAAACTCATAGCCTTCTATTGAGAAGCCCTTTGCCGCTGGGCCATCACGACAGACCTCTATATTTGTTCCGTGGGTACAAGTTCGGAGTTCGAAACAAAACGACTCGGTCGGTTCGCCTAATTCGCCGCACGACTAACCTCGACCTGTCCACGAACACGACACGAAAAGTTGAGGAGTGTCAGTTATAGTCTATTGTTGTTGTAAGATTATCTTTTGTCTAATCTTTTAGAGGTGACAGGAGTCTAAGCGCACGTTTTCGCCCATGGAGGAACTGAAGGAAGATAACTCTTAGCGAACAAATCCGGACACAATATGAATAAAGCTGAATCTAAAACTGAACTGAAATATGATGAGCGTGACGAATATTTTCAATTCTTCACATTTCTGTAAACCGGCCAAGTGCGAGTCGGACTCGCGCATGAAGGGATCCGTACCATCGTAGTAGGGGAGCCCCCTTTTTTTAAAATGTATTATTATATTTCAACTGTCTACCTATACCTGTCTATATATAAAACCCGCTGACAGACAGACAGACGGACAGCGGTGGCAAGTAAGGAAGGAGGGAAGTAATAGGGTTGGTATCTTCGGGTGCGGAACCCTAAAAATTTTCGACGATTACATAAACTAATGTCCATTATAAAATATTGAATTTTGTACCGGCTTTTTTTAGTAGGCAGTGCAATATAATTTTTCTTAACTTGAACCTTGAACTACTCGCGATCACGACATGAGTTTGTCACGTCGGTACATGTCAAAATGTAAGTTATAGTTATGAGATTAAACTGTTTATAACAATGTTTGCAGATAATTCTATTTCATCACATGAGGTAGGTACTTGAACTTGACATAAGTTATTGAAACTTATTTGCTGCCATGTAAGTACAACGTAAGAAGTACGTAACTAATTGAGTAGAACAATGAACAAAGTCACAAAAACATTGCGACCATACTCAACAAGTAATTATTAACTGGTTCCAAAATCTGGGCATCACATACCTACAGAGCTATACATGATATACTACCACACTACATCACTGATGGTCTCATCTAGAAACTTGTATTTCGCATTTTCCTCGTATTTTTGCTAAATGGAAGTAGTATATTCTTTACGAGCAAGGCTTTCAGTAGCTAGGTTTTTATTAATTCCACAGAAATCTTAGAGGAGTATTATTATTTCCAAAACCACCTGTATTGACTTTTCTACGATATCTAAGAAGTGTGGGGCCAAAGGAACTGCATTATGGCAAAGCACCTAAAGAAACCTTGCCACCAGCCCCAAAATTTGCACATAAACAGTTCTAGAACTTCCCTCAATGTGCCAACTAAACCAACTTGTAAACAAATGAACCGTGCTTCCAGGAAACGTGTACAAACTCCTGACACCAAGGTTTTCACCGACGCCAGGGGAAAGCTAGCGTTACGCCCCAGTACCGCTTGCATTGTTAATAAGCACCGCCACAATTATCACGCATTTCTGAGTACTGGCTGTTGTTGTTGCTTAAATGCTGGTTGATGTTGGCCAATTATATTTGTTTATTCAGTAGGTTTGACGAAAAAATATGGAAAAAATAGTTTCAATATTTTTCGCCGCGCCTATTGACTAGGCCTATTGATCTATAGAAGTCCATTACGGGGCATGTCCTCCATAATAGGTATATGGCATAGATAGGAGAGCCTTCAATCTGGTCGTTTATTTAACTTAACCCTCGACTCCCCTTTTTTTCCGGATGCGAAATCATCAAATGACTCCTCCCGCTCTGGGCGGAGCAGGAGAGAGTGTCAGACTTTTACTGACTAAAACCCATCCATGTTCCTTCTTCGCCCTTTGTGTTCCGGGGACAAGGCATCTCTTTCAAACAGTCCCGCAGCCCCAGCAGGCATCGGCCCTTGCTCTTAAGGTCCCCCTTCCTTTCTGCTGACATCTCTTAGAGGCGCGCGTGGAACATGAACGCGCCGTCGACACGGCCTGTCGTCATAAGACGGACGGACGGCGAGCTAGCCCATAGCTCACCGTCCACAGGCCCGCGCCTACGGTGGCTGGTCAGTCAGTTACACTGTCAGTCAGTACACTGCGTGACACCACAATAGGAGCGCACTGTTTAATTTTGAATTTCTCGGCGCTATTTGTAAAGTTGAAATTCCAACAACACGGTGCGCCTGACCATGTTGGTGTATAACTATAAACTGGCATAAGTACCTAACCAAACCTAACCTAACCTAACTACTTAAATATTTTTTAAAAGAGTTCCAATACATTTTTGAACATATTTTTGCCATCGCAAAATTTATATTTAAGCAGAGTTACACAAATGTATTACACAATATGAAAAAAAAGCCTAATTTAAATAGCCATCAAGATTTCACGTCACATATATTTTCGCGTATAAAGATCGTTGTCGATGAAATAAGGCTACTGTCACGCTGTCGCATGTTGCAACCCCCGTAGGGAACTCGTTATGACAACTTTCTTATTCTTATTGAAGACTTGCATTTTTACGACAATGTTGAGAAATTACACTATGTAATACGAACTTTGAATTATACCACTCAATCTATAGAGAAATTACTTTTTCAATCATACGCATAGCGAATCCTAAGCCTAAAATTCAATTCGAAAAGGACACTATTCCTTAATTTTAACAATATCAGCTACTTACGTTAACTCCATACGAATACATGTACTTGGGGTGTGTATCAAAATGCTCATGCGCCACCTGCAGGTCATGTTCCCTCGTGTAGTGCCCTAGGCTCAGCGGGATAGCCCTGTGTATCTTCTGGAGCTTGAACGGCCCCACCTTCGTGTCTCCTTGGTGAGCTTGCGACACCTCGTTTACATCCGGACTAACAATTTTACCAATTTTCGCATCTTGATCGTAGAAGTGTTTCCCACTAGATTGTTGCGGCCAGTAAAACCCTTTTTGTGTTTGAGTGTTCTGAATTTGAAACTGAGGTTTTTGTAATGTTTTGACGCGCTCATCTTTCAGGAACAGGCCGGCTGGCGCTCGGTAGACATATGGATCTACTTGTAGTAACTTATTGATTGCTCTCTCTCTCTCGTGTTCTGGCAGCTTTGTGTCGGGGTCATCTAGGTACGCTACTATTGCATCGTCCAGGTTCTTGTACGTATTGTAAGCGTACTCAGGCTCTTTGGCTCCCGGTCCTGTGTCGTCATACTTGTTCTCCAGGGCGAACTTGACTTGTGACGATGATGCCACTTGCATGTCAGGGCGCATAAATTGATATCTCGATATCCCGTCCAGCCAGCCAGAGTTTACTGATTTTAGCAGCAATATAAGAGGTACCTGTGAACAATAAGGAGTGGTCAGTTATTGGAATTAACATGTCATAAAACCACACCTTTAGTCCCTGAAGTCTTAGGTAAAGGTGTACGTGATAGTATACACCCACATTTCGTCAGTTTAGTTTAAGTCCCATACAATAGCGGGTGAGGCTATTGCTATTAACCGGGCATAAATCCAGACCTGAGAATTCCTGATGGAACAACAAATTAAGACTTTGACCGAACTGGCAATCTAACCCCATTTACCCGGGACGTCATGCTCAGCAATCGCGCTTCCGACCACTACACCATCGAAATTGAAGAATAGGACCCAAAATACTTTTTATATCGAAGTTTCAATTTGTCTCTTTCAATATTCTGTAAATCAAATTCACAGGATATTAAAATTTTGAGTTTCAAGGTGTTTTTCTTTGTTTTTGCAATCTGGTCAAATTATATCAGAGATTTCTCACACAACATGTTATTCAGAATTTCGAAACAAACACCCTTGCTGTAGGGTTCACACCATTAAATGGTAGTCAAGGTTTCGCTTTCAGAGATGTCCTCAAAATGAGCATGTACTCTAAATTAGCAATTATTTCGATGATCTGGTTCACATGGTCATGCGTCGACCGACTTTATTCAACCAGTTTCCGCTTATTGAACGAAAGAACGCGTAACCGTTGTTATTTTCGAAACCGGTATCTTTATTCTTTGCTTTATGGAACAGTTAACATTGCGTGGTTGCGTTAGGTATTAGGTAACCAGTGAATTAGTGTTTACGGCCAAATTAGCAAAATATTTGTTTTCAATTGTTTATTCAATTATTCATTTAGTCATTCACCGACTTATCAAGGTTTACTTGATAAGTAGTTTAGATTTCAACTGCATTTTAATATAAACATCATCATTATCGTCATCATCATCATTTCAGCCGAAAGATATAAGATAGGCCTCTCCCAAGTGTCGCCACATTCATTGAGTCGCACGGGACCGCCCGTGCGACTCGCATCCGGCGGATCCCCTATAAACATGGATCCATATTAAATTAGAACCATTATTTGTGCATGCTAGGCTAATTTAATGAGAGAAAGCTTGCGTTCTGAAGTCGTCACATTTGCTATTCATATTTTTTTTAATTAAACAGATAACAACAATGCAAAAGAATCTTTAGCTATAGTTCTCACTGCTCCCAAAAACTCAAAGGTCTGTAAGGGGATCGTTTCGGGATCCGGCCAGTACACTTCGTTCTTCGAAAGATAATTGTGTGTATATTAATATGTATGATTCTAGTTTCCCCGAAGCAATCTCATTAGATCGAGTAGGTAAATGTGTTGTGACGAACCAGACGAATTAGAGAACACAACAATGAGAAGTTGACGTAATGTGTAAACTATACAACACTGATCCGTTACTAAGATAATGATATGATCAAAACCAAGAAGTTTGGTTTAGTCCGTGCCTTTGAGTGTATTGCAGTAAGTTTAATTAAGTAAGTGAACTTATAAAGATTCTGTGCTATGTAAGTAAAATAAGGTAATAAAGTTTGCACAGAGTTAATCCATCTAATGATGAAACACATCTCATCATAATTATTAATCCATAAGTAGAGGTTTTTGCAAGAAATTGTAGCCTCCTCCGGCATTAACGAATAACGATACATTGTTTGAAACTGAATAGCGTATTGTTGGGCAATTCCTGAGGTTTCTCCACAAACATCTTATTGAAGGAACCAACTAGCCGTAACACGGGATACAGGCTTTTTTAATTAGTTTGAAATATTCCAGCAAGGTCAAACACACGCATATTAAAAAATATTTTACAATCTCCGAGAGAAAACTGCTAAATTAGTAAGCCCTTGAAATATCAAATTGTTTTCGGATATCGTCATCAACAAAAGTGTGTATATTTATGTTAATAGCAATAGCAGGGCGAAAGCTGCTATAGAAGCTTTCTCCTCTCTCAACTAGGCCTGTTTGTAGGATTAATCTCTTTGCACCAGACTCCTTGGGTTCGTGTTAAAAGTTTGGTAAAATCGGATCGGACGAATAGAACTGGACAGGGATTCGGTTAAGTAAGAGTGTCCATGGAGTTTCTTGCCCGTTCTTCTCCATAGAGATCTACGCTAGGGAATGGGCAACTACAGTACTTTCTCAAGTTATTATGCCTTGTGACTGGGACTGTAGCTTTGATTTTCTTTTTTGTATTTTTGACTTTCAAATGTGCCGTAATGGTCTAATTGAAATAAATGCTTTCAGTCTTATTACAAAAAACTAAATAAACCTTGGTTTAAACCTGGACTATCAAGTCCAGGCTTATCTGCAAAACCATGGTCTAAATTAGTTCGTATTACAAAACTTTAAAAAACCGTGGTCTTCTTAGTACCTTCATTTGAGCCATAGTTTAAGTAACAACCACAGATTAATACAAATATCATTCGTTCACCATGACATCATTCTATTTCAACGTTCCGTGTGTCCAGAAAAGAAAACGTTTTGATAATACGCTAATGATTAGATGATGTTTAAGAGTGTTAAAAATATTGATACTTGGTTTCTTTGCATGGATATAAACATAATTTAGTTAATTCGTCGATTGCAGTTTTGTTACGGTTTAAACACGTTACTTAATGACGTATTAATTTTTAAAAATGAATCTTAGTCCGTGTATCGAAACGTAACATTCTCGCGCGTTATATGAAACCATAACATTAAACAAATCCATCGCAAGTTGAACAAAGTTCATTTAGCTTTCGAGTAATAAAAGTCTATTGTAGAACAATTTCTTCTTTGTTCACCTATATTAATTTTAATAATTTAAAGTGATGGACCAACAAAAAAAAAAGCGATCTGAGAATTGGAGTGCCGAGGAAAAAGTAAGTAAACATACATTGGATGCACTTGAAATCCGTCTATAATTTATTGACTTTAATTAGACTTACCCAAATTTTTAATACTATAGGATATACTACGCGAGATGATTGCACAATCACGCCACATAATCGAGGACAAATCTACAAGAGCTTCCTCCAATATTAAAAAGGCTCAGGAGTGGAAGAATATAGCAAACAAGTAAGTGTTTAGGTTTTGTTTATTAATAAGTGACCCGTTAACAACGCAAATTATCATGTTATTGAAATAATTTCAGAATTAATGAACTACTGGGAAAAAATAGGTCTGATGCTGAAGTTAAACTGGCATGGAAGCGAATGAAGCTTGGGGCTAAGGCTAACTTGTCCGCTCATAGGCAATATCAGATGAAGACAGGGGGTGGTGAAAAGCCCAAGTCGCCTTCTCAAGAAGATATGGCGATTATGGATATTGCTCCACACGATTTTGTTGTGGAATACAATGATTATGACAGTGATGCAATAAAAACTGATGTAAGCATAATAATGTTCTTTACTTATTATTATAAAACACTGATTATTGTACAGTTTATTCAATCATCAGTACTTGTAGGTTGAATTAAAACACCCAGAAGATTACTTAGAAGAAACTTCAGCTGGGCCTAGTACAGGTTTTCCTCCTGTAATCATAGAACCACCTCCTATAACCATAGAATCACCTCCTGAATTCAGTGATGAGGTAATAGAAGTTATAATGGACCAAGGTAAAAATAATAATTCATCTATATCATAATAATTTATTTTAACCATATTTTTAATTATAAAAAAATATATAACATGAACTAAAGAATTTTTATATAATTCGTAATTTAAATTCTTTCAGATAGCTCAAAGGTAAATGTGGGAATTAGTACTCCTAGAAAAAAAGGGAATATTCGCAGGAAGCAGTTGGGTAAAAAGGGTCCTAATAGCATGTAAGAAAGATTATCCTAGAATAATTATATTCTTATTATTTGCCTAGTATAAAATTAAAAACGTATATATTTTACAGAAAAGAAGTAACGCAAGAAGCAATATTGAAGTCCAACACTCAATTTAAGAAAAAACAATTAGATATGTTAGAAGTGGAGCACCAGTACAATGTTAGAATTGCTGAATTAAAAATAAAAAAACTGGAACTGGAAATAAAATTATTAGAAAAAAAAGAACTCTAGAACTACTTTCCTAACTAGAGAAACATGGCTGAAAGAAATTTGTTTGTAAAATTTTATCGTAACTAGTTTAAGGTTCAAAATATATTATTTTTCTTAAAAGTGTCTTTCAATGAATTGCCGTCTTCTAATATTTCCACGTACATTGTTTTCCACTGGTAAAAATACTGCTGCAGGTATTTGTGCATTAGCTTCATTGTCATCAAACCCACTATGAAACACATCTTCCTTCATATCTATGGCAATATTGTGCAATACAGCACATGCTACAATAGTTGTTTTTGCAGTTTCAATGTTACAGTAAAGGCCTCTTAATAAACAGCGGAACCTCTGCTTCCACAACCCAAAACATCTTTCCACAGTATTTCTCGTGCTAATATGAGCATTGTTGTACCGTTCCTCTTGAGGTGTTATTGTTCTCAGTAATGGAGTAAACAAATATGGTGTGCAAGCATAGCCACTGTCTCCTAGCAATATGCCTGAGAATGCACCAGCCTCAAATCGCTGCTTTAAACGACTCTCTCTAAATATTCGAGAGTCATGAACACTCCCACGCCACCTTGTAACGATGTCCATGATTTTTAAATCTGCATCGCAAACTACCTGGAACAATAGTTACAAAATGTTAGTCTTTCTTACTCGCATAAATAAGCATGACTATTCACTATCAGTACATATTATACAACAAAGTCACTGGCCACTTGTGTCTTTCTGTCCGCTCACTCCTTCTAAACCACTACATTTTAAAATGGTTTTCATTGTTTTTTTTTAAATTGTGTATGCACAATACATCCTAGTTATACTTTTCCACTGCATCCATATTCCATGCTAAGCCAGGGCGGATTGTTATTATTTATTGTATAGTAATAATCACATTACATATGGACACTGAACGCTGTGATGGGTTAGACAATTTTTCAACACTATAACCAACGCCTCATCACGAATGGGGCTCTGGACTAAAGTCGTTGTTACTTTATTTTGGTAGAAAAATATGAATGTGAAATCAATAATACCTGGACATTAATTGATGCAAATCCTTTTCGGTTAATATATAGTTGACCACCATCTTCACTTAGCTTTTTTATTTTGATGTGAGTACAGTCAATTGCACCAATTACTGTAGGGAAATTAGCAATTCTGCGAAATTTTTGCATCGCTTCCTCTTGTTCTCTTAATGTAGCAGGCATTTTTATAAATCTGTGTGATTTTCGGGCTATAGCTTCTGCTATTTTTTTGCATATCTTACTTATGAAAGGTTGAGAGACTCCGTGCAAATCGGCTGTGTCATCTTGGATCTAATAAACCAAATATACAAAAATATTAATTTGGACATTATTTATTTATAGATTGCTACCAATGTTTTGGTAAATGCAATTTATGCTTTGAATCTACTTACTTCATGTCGAGCCCAGCTTCGTAATGCGCAACACACTTGTATTTCGGGAGACACAGGGCATCCTCGAGCATCTCTATTTAAATCTTCTCGTATTAGGTCCACTATTTTCATTACGTAAGGTTTATTAAACCTATACTTTTGCCTGAAATCTTCATCTGATAATTCTACGATGGGATTGACTCGAACACGATTTCTGTTGTGACGGCGTGGCATTTCCAACAACTCAGCGGCTTCAATATCCTCAATATCAATTAAATCGACCATGTTCATATCCATTTTCGAAATAAAACAGCACAACACAATGAAAAAGATAATTTATAACCTACAAGAGAAACTGACAGATCCGATTTAGTGACTTAGACCATCGTTAAACTAGGGGTCGCCGAGGTTTAGCGTTAGACCATGGTTTAGTCTATGGTTTATCGAAAAACCCCGATTTGTAATACCATTTTTGTATGAACCGTGGTTTATAGAAGTTTAAACCAGGTTTATTAGTTAAACCGCTTTTTGTAATAAGACCGTGAGTTTGAGTTAGGAACATACACATACTATTAAAGTATCCGTCATCTAAGTATTTCGTATTTTATCCGTAGGTCCAGTCGGAATGCTCACATGCACTGACGGAATGCACACGTGTATACCTAGACCGTGCAATGTGCAGTGTCTTGTTGAAATTAATTGTATTTTATCATATTTATGTTAGTCGGCCAAAGACTTGCCTGACGTTAAACGATTGTTTTTGTAATTCGGAATTTGGACATGGGACTGACTGTTGTTGTATAAGTATGATAATATATTTTCTACGCACCTGACACGTGTGTACATCTGTCATATCATGGCGTAATTTTGTTTATTCCGTTACGCAAACTGGACCAACATGTTCTCAACTCTTTGACCTAGTGTTGCGTTTTATATTTTATCTTTAGTAAGTAGGTTTCTGATACCTTAATTATAGGAATCGGTAAGAGTCTGCATTTTGTATCGAATCAGTGTCGTGGGTAAATTGTAACGTATTAAACCAAATAGCCTATTGTGGAAGTTCGTTAACAATATGTTCATTGTATTGTAGCTCAACAAAATAGATACTTTTGAATAAACTTTTGCTTTATTTTGCCTTATCTTGTAGTTCATTGGAGAAACAAGCTGTGAACTCTGTGATTTCCCATCAGCAAAAATTACGAATTTCTTTACAAATCATACCCTATTTAACCCCTTTAGGGAATGATTGTTTTAAATCCTACCTGGGGCCCCTTTCACTACCCAACGCGATGTGACTTGAATCCAAGGGACTGTGCAAGGGACACGTGCTCGCGTCTCATGTTTCCGCCCGTCACGCGTCGCGCGTCGCTCCGCAAGTCACGTCGCGATGACTTGTGGAGTTGTGACATACTGTAAACAACTACATTCATTTGTTTTCTCCGTAGACCTAGACGTCCATTCATTTGTTTTCTCAGCGACAGGCTCAGCGTGAAGCGTGTCATTTGAGCGTGCACACCAAGCGGTTAGTGCTCATATTTGTTATGTAACAGCGTGTAAACGGACCCGGTTTGATTATGGCATTCTGTACATCAAACTAAGCAACATTACGAAAAACATATTGCTGGGAAATTACTTTTTTTTGGGGTGAAACATCACGTTTTACGGTAAAACTCAATGTAACTATACTAATATTATTAGGAGGAAAGATTTGTATTTTTGTATGTAACGAATAAACTTAAAACTGGACCGATTTGAAAAAATATTTTAGCAATGGATAGGCTACATTATTGGCGAGTAACATAGGCTATATTATTTTTATCCCCGTACTTCCACGGGAACGGGAATTACGCGGGTGAAACCGCGTGACGTCCGCTAGTAGTAGATAGGTACTTAAACGGGTTATGGAGTTCTAAACTAGTACATATTTAAAAAAAATACTTGTAAACTACTACTAATGAACTTTGACCTCCAATATCTCCGTAACTACATGTTTAGGTTCCCAGGTATGATCCAGATCAAAAATATCGCAATGACCTGACGGGGAGAACAAGGTGTCTTTCGGATTGGTTAAGAGTCTCAGCGGCGGCGGCGGATAGTTTGGTTCGGTTGGGCTGCTAGCGCGCACCCTCGGCCAACCACCAATTGCATTCAAACTATACTAACAGTTGACCGTTAGTATCTATATAGTTTGAAAGCAATCGTGTGGCCTATGAAATTGATTTATCGGCCGATACCGAAACGTTGTATGTACTTATCCGCACAAGCATACTTGTTCATACTGATTAAGAGCCCAGTAAACTATCGGCAAAAAGAAAGTCTTGTCTGTCAGTGGACTTATAAGATTTTTCTTAAGATTTTTATACAATAGAAAATTTCATTAATTGCCAATCATGGGCTAAATAACTAGGTAGGTACCGATTAGGTATATTTACAAGAAAATAAATTAAAAAATTACCGTTTGGGTAATTAAAAAAACTGATATGCCAATTAAGTGTATGTAAGGAAGACTAATGAAGTAACGAGTAGTAATAAATAACAGTTAATCAATCATTACATGCAATCATTGCATGCCGCTCAAATTACGCCTGTCCTCGGCCTAATATTTGAATACATAATTGAATTTGACGAAGGTAAGTATCCTTTCGGAATTTACACGAACCAATAAAAAAGGTTGGCTCGGTAGGATTTAATCACGGTTAAACTGCTGAACGGATTTCGATGAAATTTAACGCAGACTGATGACACCTTACCGCGGGGTGATGATGTTGATACCGTTGTTTAAAGTATACTAGTCGACGTGACTTGAGGAGCGATGGAATTAGAGGACGCGCGTGCGTTGTTCTTGAGGGAAGTTGCAACGCCTGAAGTAAAGAAAGGGGCCGTAAGGACGGGTTTAAAAAAATAAGTTAAAAAAAGTCTAAGTTCGTACTTTTTATAGGAAATCCCACCGACTTGTTCAATCACAGCTTGTTTCTACTATAAATTGTAAGATAAGGTAAAATAAAGCATTTTTGAACTAGAAAATGATAGCTTGTAGAAACGTAGACCTATTTATTTATATAACTTAAACGGCGAGTTCGCGAATGGGGCGTAAGTAAATTATGTTTAATTAGGTAGGTTCCAAAACAACAGGTTTACCTTTACGTACATCTCTGAAGGTAGCTATTTATATAATTATGATGGTCATAAATTTGATTGCGTTACGAGGGACATCGAGCTCGTTACGAAGTGGACGAGATTCACGCGAATGTGGATCAAGGTGGAAGATGCCAGCTATCCGAGTGATTGGCGCACATTGGAAAGTTTTAAATGATTGCTTTCATTATTACCTATCTTTTGGTAAATCTTTTTCATCATCATCAGCCTATTAATGTTCCCACTGCTAGAACACAGGCCTCCCAATTCGGCACATAGTCATCATCCGCCTTACCGTTTTCCAACTGTCTTGGGGTCGCAGTCGGTTTCCAGTTTATTCGAATGCAGCTGAGTACCAGTATTTTAAATGGAGTGACTGCATGTTTGACCTCTGCAACCCAGTTACTGAATGGCACGATGACCCCTGATAAGACTTTAATCTGAGACATACCTAGTTGTCAACTGTCCAGCATTTTTCCAACTGTGCTGAGGAAGGTATCGAGTATAACCTATTGTAGCTGTATTAATCATCATCATCAGACTTTTAATGTTCCCACTGCTGGGACACAGGCCTCCTTTCTATGAGAGGGAATGGGCTATAATCCACCACGCGGGCCCAGTGCAGATTGGTAGATGTCACATGTCTTTGATTTTTTTTTTTTTTGGTTCCAGGACATGCCGGTTTCCTGACGATGTTTTCCTTAACCGTTTTGAGAGCAGCGGTGATGAAATAAATTACACAAATTAATGCGCCTGCCTGGGTTCGAAGCCACGACATAATGTTCGTAAGTCGGGGCCACCGCCACTGGGTCACCGCTGATCCACCGCAAATCTTTTTTAACCGACTTCTGAAAAAGGTCTTTTAGCACAGAGAAAATCACTTTTCAACTAATAATAATCAGCCCACAACGTAAATAGATAGCCCACTGCTGGTCCAAGGGGCCTCTTCTCTCTGAGAGGGAGTGGGGTATTAATATTTTTAAAACCGTCTTAATAAAAAACAAAAATGTGAAAAATAACTTTAGCTTCAGAAGTCGGTGACAAAAAAACTAAATCAATATTTTTCACTTTTTTGTTTTCTTTTGAAGTCGCATTTTAAAATATTGTACCCCACTCCCTCTCAGAGCGAAGAGGCCTGTGGGCTGATTATTATTAGTTGAAAAGTGATTTTCTCTGTGATAAAAGACAACATGTCAATCAGTTGTAAGTTACTGTTTCATCATCAACACTCACTAAGGAAACAAATAAAAATGTAGAACTTTCACTTGTGCAGCGCGGGCGCAGCTGATTTACCATAATCAGTAATAACGTATATAACCACGTAAAAGGCGTAACGGTCAAGAATGCAAATTGTACCTACGTAATGTGGATCAAGGTGTAAGATGCCTTGGAGTTGTCCTACTTCCGAATACCATTGAAGTTACTTTTACAATAAAATTGTGTATTTTTGTCAGCTTGCTGTGGAAGTCATAAGTTTTTTTTTGTAAACAGGATGGTTTTTTTTTCGGTAAAGACTTAATGTACTATCGGGGTCTTTTCCGCCTGACCATTTTATTTTTTTTTCGCTTAAATCATGTGGAGGCGCCGAGCCATGCCCCCTTAAAGTTTGGGCCTATTAGGAAAGCGTCAACTTTGGCGCGCAAAGTAACAATAACTCTCGTTTGACGTGCGTCGTTAATGCGCTCGGCCGATTCGGTATCTTTTCATTAATTTTTTCTACACAAAGTCAACGGGGCGGGGCTAGAGAGCGTTTTTATGTTGCGAGTGCAAGCAAAAATGAGCTTAGTGGTGGTCAGGCGGGAGTGTCATCGATAGTACTTATTAAGCCTACCAGATTAGCCTTACTCATGATGAGAAATTGATGTTGGGAGAAGCCTAACCCGGTGATGACTAGACTAGGCTTCTCCCAAATATGTTGGGGTCGGCCTCTATTGTAAGTGTAACTGTATGTAATTAACACCAGTATTTTAAATAGATCGACTGCCTTAACCCGATTCTTTTGAGATAATTTCTACTGAGATCGGACCGGACACCGGAAATTGACCATAGACAGATCAGGCGAAGGATACACCGCTTGAACGTGTTTTCTTAGACACAAGTGAATTAATGTATCATGCCGCCAACTTCCAAACTATGGACTGCCACTGAGAAATTTCTAATGTTAAAACACAATATCAATTTTCTCGATCTTATAGGAATCGAACCCAGGTCACCCCACGTTCAGCAATCGCGCTTGGAACCACGAGACCAATGGGGTCGCAAATTATAAAATACTAGCTGACGTCCCGCGGTTTCCCCCGCGTAGTTCCCGTTCCCGTAGGAGTACGGGGATAAAATATAGCCTATGTCACTCAGGGTGAATGTAGCTTTCGAATGGTGAAAGAATTTTTGAAATCGGTTCATTACTTCCGGAGATTACCCCCTACAAACAAACTTACAAACATACAAACTTACAAACAAATGTTACCTCTTTATAATATTAGTATTACCTCTTTATAATATTAGTATAGATAACACGACGCCTGTAATTCCTCGAAGGGATAGGCAGAGGTGTATCTCACTAATAGCACACCCACATTTTCCCCCTTCATTTTTTTTTAAATCTTTGAGAGCGAGTCTATTGCCATCAACCGGGCACAAATGCAGACTCCTTGGCTGCTACTAAGAAATTCCCGATGGAAAAACCCAATACCTTTGACCTGAGAATCAAACCCAGGACACCTCGCGCTTGGATCCTCGAGACCAACGGGGCTAAAATACAGGGTGTAAAAGACCTCATCACGAAGCCGTCAACAAAGCATTCTGTACATCAAACTAAGTAACTTTATGCAAAAAATATTGCTGGGAAACTACTTTTTTTTTTGGAGTGAAAAATCATGTTTTTTGTTAGAACTCAATGTAACGCACTCAAAACATTGTGCTGATGGATGGATTGAATAGTACGGGGGTCACGGAGGTGGTTAAAGTAAAAATCTTACATTAAAAACTTGTATTTATAAAAAAAAAACTTGTCAAAAAGTTGTAACTTTGACCCCCAATATCTCCGTAACTAGAAGGTTCCCAGGTATGGTGTAGAACAAAGAAAATGATCGCAATGACGGGGAGAACAAGTGCCTTTCGGCTTCGTTAAGAGATGTTTTACACCCTTTATAACGGAATCACTATCACTACATATTATAAAACAAAGTCCCCCGCGCGTCTGTCTGTCTGTCCCTATGTATGCTTAGATCTTTAAAACTACGCAACGGATTTTGATGCGGGTTTTTTTTAATAGACAGAGTGATTCAAGAAGAAGGTTTTAGTGTATAATTTGCGGGCGGGCGAAGCCGGGGGCATCAGCTAGGAAGGAATAAGGATATGTCAACTTTACATAAAGCTACATAAACATTTTACACTGGTAGTTGAGTGTGAACACAACGGCTCAGTACTTGCCAATGTGTCATTATAATATTAAGTTCGATGGCGAGTTGCGAAAACACGTCGCGATAACTTTTAGATGAGTAGTAGACTACATACTTAGTCTACCTCTACACGAATCCTGCTCTCCTTTCTAGTTTTTTTAGGGTAAAACTTTTGTGATAGCATAACTTTGTAACGGTTTATACAGGGTGTAAACAGACCCATTACGAAGCCGTCAACCAAGAATTATGTACATCAAACTAAGTAACTCTACGCAAAAATTATTGCTGTGAAACGACTTTTTTTGGGGTGAAAAATCATGTTTTACGGTAGTACTCAATGTAACACACTCAAATCATCGTGCTGATTGATGGATTGAATAGTACGGGGGTGGTGGAGGTGTTTAAAGTAATAATCATACATTAAAAACATGTGTTTAAAAAAAAAAAAAAAACTTGTGAAACAGTTGGAACTTTGACCCTCAATATCTCCGTAACTAGAAGGTTCCCAGGTATGGTCTAGAACAAAAAAAATATCGCAATGACGAGGAGAACAAGTGCGTTTCGGCTTCGTTAAGAGTATTTTTACACTCTTTAGGTCACACAGAAAACTTAATTGATGAATGTGTGTTGCTAAAAATTTCAGAATTTTAATCAATGAAAGTGTAATTTAATTCAAAATTGAATGAAGTATGCTACAAAGGAACTAGTTTTTCAGCTAGATAAAGGCTTTTCTTGAAGAGTTGAGGAATAATTGAAGAACTAGAAGATATCTGCGTAACGAACAATACGATACACTAGCCTCGTAAATGATGGTTGTTGCATCACAATTTTGATTCTGAAATTATTAATTTCACATTCATGTGTCAAAGTACTGAACTAAAATGCAAACACAATCAATGCACGTGGCAAGTAAACCCAACTAGTACTTACTAGTATACAAACATTTTTGAATATATTTATCAACCCCAAAATATTGAGATTGAATATAAATTATCATGATAATTATCAAAGGCAACGATTTTTATTTGTAAGATGAACTGATGAACTTCGCGTTTTTCCTGTTATCTAGATTAAAAAACCGGCCAAGTGCGAGTCGGACTCGCACACGAAGGGTTCCGTACCATTGACTATATATTTAGTATTTGTTGTTATAGCGGCAACAGAAAAAATTTCAACTGTCTAGCTGTCACGGTTCCTGAGATACAGCCTGGTGACAGACAGACGGACAGACGGACAGACAAACGGACAGACAGCGAAGTCTTAGTAATAGGGTTCCGTTTTTACCCTTTGGGTACGGAACCCTAAAAAGACACGATTCCCCTTCTGCTTTTTTTAAAGAAAGTCTTTTAAAAAACAATAACAACAAAATCTTACCATGTGTCGTAACATGATTACTCCAACGGCTATAACTAACAAGAAAATAAAAAGCACACAAGACACAATCACTAAAAACTTTATAACGTCATGCACATATCCAAATCAGCTATCGTAATAAAACACGATCGATTGTTCTAAATTCAAATGTTTAAAACACGCGGCTGTGCTGCGCGGAAGCGGCTTGCGGAATGACGGCAGTCAGCGACTCACGCGCCGCATGACCCGATGATTTTGATTTTTTGACTACAGGTGAAGTGAAGCTTAGAGCTTATGTGATATAATGTATCGTTTTGATTTTATTCGTGTTGTAGTGATGGCTCAATGGTTTAGGGATCCTATTCGGGGTTCTAGGATGTAACTGGCAAAGCACCTTCCATCACTTAATGACGCTGCAAGAAGCCTGAAGTCCCAGACTATTGGATAGCTTTCATATCAATACATACTTCCATAACGACTTTCATTAGTATTGGTAATAAGATTTTTGGTAACTAAAAGTGATCAAATTACAATACGATATACTTACACAATACAATTTTGTCTTTTCCGACATTGTGTTCGCTGATACAATGTTCGTTCTTTGTTTGGGCCTACTGGACTGGACTTAATTCTTACTTATACCTAGTTTGGAAAAGCCAAACATAATCATTATCCGAAGCTCTAATATGGGCCACCCGTCTCCGGAGGATTTCTTGCGGGTTCCTTGGCCTTAGCCCAAAATGGGGCAGTTACCTTCGTACTGATATTGTAGGTGACTTGTGTTTTGCTAATAAAAGGGTGCAAGCTTTCAAAGTTCATACATATTTTAGAAATATCAAGGTTCTGCCTCAATTTACGAACTCAGTCGTATGACATCACGATGTCAAAATGAGCTGGATTTGAATTACATTTTTAATTACAAATAAATATTCTAATTGCGTTGCTTAAGTGACCACTTAACATTTTTTGTTAGAAAAATATTGAACTGTCATGACTGGAAAGTAGTTGATATTTAAACAGATATAAATTGACCAAGTCATATTATTTAGGTAGTTTAATTTCAAGGCTCATTCATAAAAACGCACTAAGGAGTGGTGTAAGCTCGTGGAGGCATTCCGTTTAGATCACCCATGACACCCGTAGTAGTTAGAGAGAGGCCATTAACTATTGGGAAACATCAAAAAAATTAAAAAAAAATGATTTTCCTATTAAGGCCCTTCTATCCCCTAAAATTAGCAACTCTATTTGTGGTGGTTAAAACTTCGCTAGAAATACTGTTAGAATAAAGTTCTAATCAGCTTGCACTACAAAGCGGTTGTTACGTCAGTCACTGCGGCCGAATAGTGCGAAATGAGTGGTTTTTTTGCGATTTACAAAAAATCTATTGAATGGACCAAAAAAAAAAAACACGTAAGACCTGCTTTATAGTTAGTTCAGTTAGTATGCAAAGTTTCATGATCTAATTTGAAGTACTTTTTGAATACCAGCGGTTTATTGTTCGATTTGGAGGTAACTTTGTGATTTTTTTCTGTCAAGAAAATTTTATGAAATCGTGTTTTCGCCAAACATAAGACCTAACATTAATCCTCAACTTTACCACATATTTATTTCAAAATTAATGCTGCAGTATTTTAGGCGTAACGGAGGATCATGCTAAGCCATTTGAGGTAGTATAGGCCCAAAGTAGGTGTCTGATGAGATGACGAGAAATTGAGAACTATGGAAGAAGAAGTAAACACAAAGTACAAATAAATTGGGATAAGGGCAGAAGAATGATGATGATTATTATCCTCCATTCTTATATTTTAAATGTTTGAATGTTTTTTACTCGAACACGCAAAAACGACTGAACAAATTTGGATGGAACACAGGTACTACTTAATCCCATGTTCTATGTTCCATGTTTTGTGTAACCATAGGACATTTTATACCGGTACATGGACCCAATTCTGAAGTTCACGCAGATGAAGTCTTGGGCAGAAACTAGTTTATAAACTACATAATTGTTTTGATAACTAAATAACTAATCATCTATTATCTTCAAATTGATGATCTAAGCGGAATGCCTGAGTGTGGACGTCAATTTAATGCAAGGCAATTAAAACATCCGTCAATAATGAACGACGGGAGGGCCCTTCCCGACCCGTCTATCGTCAAAACGAGCATGGTCGAAAAGCTTGTTGTTCCATCCAGAGCCACAGCGGTGGCTTTCTTTCAACTCCCCTGTCTTACCTAGCCCCGACCCCGCACTATTCGTCTCCCGCCCACCTCATACCGTCTAACGCGAGGACATTGAACGAAAAATACCTACTTAGTGTTCGAAAATTTATAAAACTTGTTCCAGGAAATACGTGTTTTTGAATAAGTCTTACAAGTTTGTGAAATAAATATAATTTTGTCATTTAGAATCTCCACTACATTTGCAAGGCTTCTATCAAGATATTTTTTTTACTTTTACATAATATGAACGGCCAAAGTTGAGGTAAAAATTGTGCAAAACACCAATTTTTGGAGGCTTATACTGAATTTGTTTCTACAATTTTTTATTTTTTGGTTTGATAGAAGCTTAGATATAGTACACAAGATAGGTACCTATCAGTTCAAAAAAAATAAAGATAATAATATATGCGTAACAACGGCATAATCACGCAAGAGCGTCTGTCAAAATTGTCGCAACAAGTATGGCGGGTTGCGTCGTGATAAGTGAACTTTACAAAAAGACTTGTAGAAGGAAACTGCCCTAGCTTCTTTGTGGTAAAGCCACGTTCGGTACTTATGTGTGATCCTAAATCAAATTCAATTATAGAACTGAAATACTATTCCAATCGATCAGTATTCACTGAGCAGTTTTTCTAAACTAGATTTGGATCATTTCCTAGATAACGTTTTGCATGATAATTTATTTTAAAAGCAGTATTATTGGCTAAGATCTTGATGAAATGCAAGTCAGGCTGAACGATAGTGTTGAAACTTGCAAATAAATAACTCAATTAATCGGCAAGTTGTAGAATTTTAATTTCTGTAAAATCAAGAGCACGTTCATTTAGATGTGTTGAAATAATGCCGGAGGAAAGAAATATGTAAAGTTTTAGTAAAAATTAAAGGCTAAAAAAATGAGAAGCATAATGATGGTAATGGAAGGTAAGAATCAAGTACTTACTGTTGACCAATATAAAAAATCCTGATATGTAGGGTAGACCGGGGACAATTGAAACAATTTTACTTAAACCGTGTGTAGTGAAGTATCTATAGTCCCTACATCCTTCGTATTTATATCGCCGAAAGGGTCGTTATCTAGTTACTAAATCAAACATAATCTATATCTCTATTTCGAATAGTTAACCTACAATCACATATTAAAGAAGACCTGGCACATTGGTTCTATTGACCCCACCCTAAGGACGGTTGAAACAGTATGTAGGGATAATTGAAACACTGAAATATTTCAGGAACTACTGAAGGTTTTAAATCAATCTTAATAATTTAACTTACCACTAAACTATTTATTGAGATAGTGATAAGTCCGTCACCGTAACATTAATATTTTGAAAATTAAAAATGCAAAAACATCTTCAATCTAAACAACGCAAAATATCTCTTATTTTAATAATTTTCGTGCTCCTAATTGTGTTATTGAATACTATTTCACATTATTGAAAGATTTAATACCCTATTTTGCTGTAATTGCACTTACATGGGGGAGAAAAAAAGGTAATCCAGTGTCATACAAAACAGCTTGTTTCAATCATAACAATGTTTCAATCATGACAATGTTTCAATCATAAAAATGTTTCAATCATAACAATCGTTTATTGACCCGTATAGGTTTGACTTTTCATAGGAAATTTAATTTAAGAAACGATCAACTAAATTAGCTAATATTTGGCACCTAACACCTAAAATATTGGGAATTTATTCCCTTTCTCTCTTTTTTATATCGTGCCAATGAGACTTGATCTAAGCTGAAAATTTCTGCAGCCTGCCTCAACGATTTACCCGATAGCAATTCATCGTAATATGCTTGCTGAAATGCAAATACGTTCTTCGAACTTCTGTCTGTGTGTCTTCTAACGTGTTTTCGTTTTCTGAACGAAAACACGTTACAGACAGTCTTCGGAGTTATTGGGTAGCCTATCAGATGTAATTTTATAATACCTGGTGACCTTGTGATTGTGAGTCAAAGGTGGTTTTATTTTTATCGTAATACCTTTATTTTTAAAAATCGATTTTATATTCTATTAATTATTGACATTTTAGAAAACACAACCTTCTTCTGTGCAGTCGGGTAAACATGCGGAATATGCGGGGACGTTTGAAACGTTTCAAACGTCCACAGACACGTCGTTTCAAACGTACCCATGTCAGATCTTCTACTTCAACACTCAATATTTTGTTATGTATTGATTTAATCATTAATGAATAGTAATAAAAACAAACTTAAATAGATAGACAATACTCCAAAATATTTAAAACTGACAGACAACAAGATTTAAATAGGTAAATAACAAAAAAAATAAAATCGTGAATACTTTATTTTTGGCGCGAAATTCGTCGAGGCGTCCTGTGCACGACTGCGTTGCTCGCTCGCTCGAGCCGTGCTGAACACAAAACCGAACTTAGCCGACGATGCAACGAACGACGTGTCACACGCGTATGTATCATGGTTTCCGAGAAATTGGCGTTGTTTCAATCATGACCTGTTTTAATTGTCCCCGGTCTACCCTAGGTACTTTTTATGCAAAAGGAAAGCCCTAAGAGAAAGAAGATTTTCTGTATGCTTACATTGTAGGACGGCATGACCCTGGACCTGAAAAATCTAAAATTTCTTCATGGTCCATAAAAGGATAATGGAGCATCATATTCCATCTATTTTCTATATCAATAATTGCCACTCTTTAAACCAACTGCGGGAATAAATATAAAATCTCCCATGAAAATATTATGATCAATGATTATGTAATTTAGAAACATACTAAAATGTTTAATTTTGTTATTCAAAAGCAGAACAAACTTCACTAAATCTAGTTTAAACCACGAGTTACACGTGGTCACCCATCTGATCATTGTCCTCAATGAAACAGCCTCACTCCCTATCAGGCCATTAACCAAATGAAATCCATTCCGAAGAAAAAAATCAATTGTCTTCACCAAATCATTGATTGTATACTCTATTGTTAAGAACGTTGAGTGGTAATTTGAACGTCAAAATGTTTGGTATTTGTTTTGACCATAACCTTGGATTATTGGGTGATTGATTTCTATATACGCCTGTATTGTCCGATTGTTTTCTTTCCGTGTTAGCTAATTGTTTTGTTTCGTAGGAAGTATTTAGTTTTTACATAATTTCCAGACTCCCTCGTGGTCGCAAACACAGCTGCTGAGTTTGAAGTCCTGGGTTCGATTCCCGGGTTGGGTAAAGTGTTATTGGGATTTTCCATCAGGAATTTCTCAGGAGCAGTCACTGAGTCTGGATTTGCGCCCGATTGATGGCAATAGGCTCGCCACCTATTACATGGGAGTCATGGGACTGAAACATAACTGACGAAATGTGGGTGCATCCATCTAACCCTACGGTAATTACAGGCGTCATGTTATATTATGTCATAATTTCCAGTCATAGTGAACCTGCAGATTAATTTTCAGTAGGTAATAAGTATTAAAAGTGCTATTAACAATGTCCTCAATTCTTACATCATGAACCACCCATGAATTGAAACCTTGTGAAAATTGTAGTGAACTTATTCAAGTTCACTACAATTTTTACAAGGTTTCTGAAATGTTAACCGTTTAACTATCAAATTAGCTTTTTGTGCCAGGTGTCTCTTCATAACTCATTCTTTATCAATAATTGATGTTGTTGGGATGGAGAATTGGGGCCTAAAACATTAATTTATAACATCCTATCAATTATGGCATCAGGGGAAAGAAAATCAGTTGTATCTACTTCGAAATGAGAGGTCGTCCTTCTAAACCAGGAACAACCCTAATAGGGAAGCTATGTTGTGTTATATTGCCACGTTGCACGATTGTTGCTATAGTTTTACTTCCATAGTCAGCCTAGCCATACTCTGTCTCGCTTAGACCTCGGTTGGGTAATTAATCAAATTAAACAATTGGTCAAACATGAATGAACGTATGAACACTTTGCTCTAGTATTGTTTGCTTGAAGCCTTGAGTATTTACCACGAAGTGTACTACGGTTGCCAATGGGTATTAAGAGGAAACAGTGAGGGCGAAAGAATTGAAAAATAGGTATTAGGTCGCTGAAAATTTGTTTTCAATACACTTCCTCGAAAACTGGTCCATAACGCACTACGATTAGGTACAACATGCAATGTATTTCACACCAGTGCGATTTTTTCCACTTTTCCGCACGTGTGCGGGAATGAAAATTGCCACAGATAACTACACCTATACTTAGTCCAAATTGGTTCAATGCGTATAGTCTGAAGTGAATGTTTTTTTTTTAATTTCGGCAAAGCACTAGGTACGCGTCTTTACGGCATAAATATTTTTTGAATATTCAAATTGTGTTTATAAATAGAATATGTTATATAAACATGATTATTAAAAACTAATAGTTACTTCTACACAAATTAACATTTATTTGTGTTCTGAATTCAAAAATTTAAAATAAATCTATTTTTTTATGTTAGGCTGTTTAACAGCTTCATACGTTTGCCTCTCCTGCAACCTGGCGAAAGCAAAGCGCGAAAAAAAAAGAAAATTAAAATCATAGTTTCATAGTTCGTGACAAAAATATTTTTCAATACACTTCCTCGAAAACTGGTCCCTATCGCACTACGATTAGGTACAACATGCAATGTATTTTACACACGTGCGATTTTTTCCACTTTCCCGCACGTGTGCGGGAATGAAAATTGCCACAGATAACCATACCTATACTTAGTCCAAATTGGTTCAATGCCTATAGTATGAGGTGAATGTTTTTTTTTTATTTCGGCAAAGCACTACGCGTATTTACGGCATAAATATTTTTTGAATATTAAAATTGTGTTTATTAATAGAACATCATAGATAAACATGATTATTAAAAAGTAATAGTTATTTTTATACACAAATTAACATTTATTTGTGATCTGGATTCAAAATATAAAATAAATCTATTTTTTATATTAGGCTGTTTAACGGCTTCATACCTTTGCCTCTCTTTCAACCTGGCGAAAGCAGAGCGCGAAAAAAAGAAAATTAAAATCATAGTTTCTTATTTCGTGACAAAAATATTTTTTCGTTATATTTTATTTTATTTCTTCAAAAGTGTATTGAAAAACGTCGTTTGATACACGTGGACATTTGTTATTGCAGTTCTCGGCTCAAAAACACCCTCGCCTAGGGCTCGGGAGTTTTAATTCCGCCTCGAATGCAATAACAAACTTTCTCCACTTGTATCAAAATGTACTATTTCAATACACTTCCTCGAAAACTGGTCCATAACGCACTACGATTAGGTACAACATGCAATGTATTTCAAACGCGTGCGTTTTTTTCCATTTTCCCGCACGTGTGCGGAAATGAAAATTGCCACAGATAACTATGTCCAAATTGTTTCAATGTCTGTAGTCTGAGGTGAACGTTTTTTTTTTAATTTCGGCAAAGCACTACGCGTCTTTACGGCATAAATATTTTTTGAATATTCAAATTGTGTTTATAAATAGAATATCATAAATAAACATGATTATTAAAAACTAATAGTTACTTCTAAACACAAATTAACATTTATTTGTGTTCTGAATTCAAAAATATAAAATAAAGTTATTTTTTTTTATAAGGTTGTTTAACGGCTTCATACCTTTGCCTCTCCTTCAACCTGGCGAAAGCAGAGTGCCAAAAAAAAAGAAAATTAAAATCATAGTTTCTTAGTTCGTGACAAAAATATTTTTCGTTATTTTATTTTATTTCTTCAAAAGTGTATTGAAAAACGTCGTTTGATACACGTGGACATTTGTTATTGCAGTTCTCGGCTCAAAAACACCCTCGCCTACGGCTCGGAAGTTATAATTCCGCCTCGAATGCAATAACAAACTTTCTCCACTTGTATCAAAATGTACTATTTCGTTATTTTATTTTATTTCTTCAAAAGTGTATTGAAAACCGTTGTTTGATACACGTGGACATTTGTTATTGCAGTTCTCGGTTATAATTCCGCCTCGAATGCACTATTTTCTTGTACTATTTCTACTATTTTCGTAGGACTTTAAAGAAAAACAAAGTTAATAATGCAGTTCAACGATAAATTCCTATATCTCAAAAACTGAACATCAAATCTTATTCAAACTAATTTTTGCTTAAAGTTCTTTTTACGTTCCACAAACCCATTTTTTTCAGAATTTCTTTTTACGTTTCACAAACCCATTTTTTTTCAGAATTTCTTCTTGTATTTACATAGTATAAAACAATGTCGCTTCCGCTGTTTGTACGCTTAGATCTTTTAAACTACGCAACGGATTTCAATTTGATCAGAAATAGGATCGATTAACATCAAACATTTTTTTTGTTAGCTCTTTCAAACAAAATGTATGGAAAAGATTTTTGCAATTTCTATTTTTTTTAGTACTCCAACCTGGGTTGGTCCTGAAGAAGTTTTTGATCAGTATTAGAAACAGGATCGATTGGTATCAAAAAAACGTTTTGTGTAAAATGGGCATTTTCTTGCTAACTGTATTTTTTTTTGGAAATCTGTGAATGGTGATCAGAATTTCACGAAATATTATGGATCCTCCTAAGATAATTTTCGTGTAGCTGCAACGGTTAAGGTAGGTAGTTCCCAAACTGCCCCGTTGAACGTATCCAACCTGTATACTTACGTAGAATTTTTTTTCAACCCTCATTTAGTATGTGTCGAGTTACGTGTTATATTTTTTCATAATTTAACAACTTAATTGTGTAGCGGTTCCTAGGTTTTATATTTAGGGTATAATGTTGTTGTCGTAGGGTGAATGCAGCGTATACTTATAACATTATATACTTATAGCACTTCTTTGTTATTGTTTCATAATAATTCTTAGTAGGTACGGGCGACCTAGCTATTTGGCTTACATTTTAACATGCAAATTACATTGTAAAATGTAAACCAAATAGCTTGGTCGACCGTATAACTGTAGGAGTACCAAATTAATAAACAAATCAGTAAGAGTTTGCAGAGCATACAATCGGTGTGTCAGAGTGTTTATGATCTTGATTTATTCTCCACCAGTGTTCCAAAACTAAAAAAAAAATATAAAACATCTTTATTATTCACTTGTTTAGACATTTCATATTTCTTTTATTTTTGATACTTAATTCTCTCCGAGTGCATACTTTCTCTTGCCTGTCTACGCTGCTTCTTGTTAATTGTCAGTGATATCTATTTATGAATTTGCCTTTAACACCCAGGTACTATCTACTTTTTTGTTAAACCCAGTGATTACAGTTGATATTTCCTTGGTGGAAGACGCTGATGATTGAAGATATTGACAGGACTAAACATGAGTAGATGACAAATTGAAGTCCAAATTAGTCTAAATCTTCACTCTCAATGAAGAATAGATACAGGCTCTTGAATCCTCAGGGACAAAAAAGGATCATTTAAATGTTTCTTATAAACCGTGAAGAACTGCGAATATGTGGTTATCTTGATAATAGGCTTGTGTACTGAAAAAATCTGATTAGTCCGTCAGTTAGATTATCAAAAAAATGTTTTGACCCGTATTTTTCTTTTGTAACGTAAACCAAAATTGACGAAGATACGACGCTTTTAAAATTCTCAATACGTCACACCGCGACCGTGGTATAATTTTTAGTGCGTTCTGACGTCACGAGCTCTCGAGTTTTGATGCGTTTTATCTTTGTCAATATTGATTGATTTACAAAAACAAAAAATACGTGTCCATTATTTTTCAATACCTACTCTAAATGACGGACTTAATAGATTTGCAATTTATTGATGGTGGAGCTAGTTAGCCTATTCATCAAGCAGGTTTGATCTAAAGAATGCAGTTAAGCATTGACCGGAATTTGTCCTTAGCAATTAATTTGTGTTAACTACTCCTTCAACGTTAACATTAATTTCTTCCGTTGTTGTTTGCCTTCACATAGTTTAGGTCCCTTTGTTACAAGAGTAGATTATTGAAGTGAAAACTCCTTTAGGCGCGTTGAGCACTTTTTGGGTGAAGGAAAAACATTGAACTCATCGTCACGTAACGTTACGTGCGGTCACGCTTCGTAGCACTAGTAGCATCCACTACGGCGTAGCACCACATAGGCATGCGCGGGGCATAACCAGTGCTACGGCTGGGGCGGGGCCTGTGTACTTTTTGTTTTCACTTCTATCGGCAGTCCCCAAAGACTGCACCGATTTTAATTTAAGCCATGCCATTAGTTTATAGTCGTTGCCTGCAGCCTGCGTGACTATCGTGAGGGCTACCTCAGGGTTCGTTTTTCAAGTCTGGCCACTTGTATGTGGTTTGTCTGACAAATCTCAGTAACAGCCAATAAGAGGATCACTCTTTGCTACATGGGGCAAGATGGCGAAACGTAAATGCATACACTTTTGCCGATGTCCTCAGAAAGAATCTGTGGTGATAGGTATCTCGGTACTTACCGATTTTGATATTTTTTAAACTTTCACGATCAAAACACATTATAATAGGTACCTACACATGTAAACGGGTATTTTCGCGAATTTCGTTTCGACCGGATTGCACCAGCCGTGGTCGCGGGGACTCTTCCCGCGACCACGGCTGGTGCAATCCGGTCCGATTTTGATATTTCATAAAACCAAGAACTAGAAATCGTAACTATCCTAACTTCTATCACTATCACTACATATTATAAAACAAAGTCGCCCGCCGCGTCTGTCCCTATGTATACTTAGATCTTTAAAACTACGCAACAGATTTTGATACGTAATTTTTAAATAGATAGTAATTCAAGAGGAAGGTTTTAGTATACAATTTGCGGGCGGGCGAAGCCACGTGCATCAGCTAGTAATATTATAAATGCGAAAGTAAGGTTGTCTGTTACCTACCTTAACCACTGAACCGATCATCCTGAAATTTTGCATTAACATTGTCAATTGTACAGAAACGGACATAGGATACCTTTATCTTTCATCCCGAAACAAAGTACTGTTCCCGAGGAAAACAACAATAACGTTCTTATGATATGATAATAGATGGCACCACCTGTCTTTCGAATGATGATTGAATTCCAATATACAAGCAGAGTACAACCCGAATTGATTGTCAAATTCGAAATTATCGCGAGCGAAGCCGCCGGAAAAGCTGGTAGATATGCAAATTAGTGTTATGCGGTAGCTGACACAGCTAGTCTGCGGTTAAAGTTAATCTCTGGTTAACTACCTGAGAATGCTTGTCTAACGGGTCTAGTAATAAAATACTAACGGATAGATTTCTAACGCTACGAGCGGTTTTCCTTTACTGATAGCAATTAGGAAGGTATTTTTTCCTTTCGTTCATAAGTTTATAATAAGTATTATATATATATATATAAGTATTTGTTGGTAGATAGATAGCTAGTTACCTAGGTACCTAGTCTTAGTTAAGGATACTAACCACCCGTACCTACCATGGCTACCATATTTCAGATCCAAAATTGTGATCTGCTAGGTTATTATCTGATTGAAAAGAAAGTAGGTACGATTACATTTCTAGGGACGGTCGCTACTTTAGTTTGCAGCTCAGGATTTGCAATAGATAAATACCAGACACAAAGTTGTGATAAACTACACAGCACAAGTTTTTCTCCAAGATGAGCTAATAAAGCAAAGCAAACCAAAGTAATGGTTAACGATACCTACTAGATGAAAAGTTGTGCTTATCAGAACAGCTTTTTCTCCAAGATAGTGGCAATAAACCTATGTTCCTTTTTCCCGTTTTTCAAATGACCATGAGCGATGGGAGCAGGGAGCACCGGTGGCCCAGTGGTGGCGGCCCTGACTTACGAACTTACGTGGGTTCAAACCCAGGCAGGCGCATTACTTTGTGTAATTTATTTCATCACCACTGTTCTCAAAACGGTGAAGGAAATCATCGTGAGGAAACCGGCATGTCCTAGAACCAAAAAATCGAAGACGTAACATTTACCAATCCGCACTGGGCTCGCGTGGTGGAATAGGTATAGCCCATTCCCTCATCTCTATGTTCCCACTGCTGGGACACGAAGCCTCCTCTCTAGGAGGCGTTGTGTCCCAGCAGTGGGAACATTGATAGGCTGATGATGACGATGATGATGGGCGATGGTGACCACTAAGGTGCAATGACGTCGGGAGGGCAACGAGTGCAAGCCCCTCCCGCGGATCGAAATAAAATTTAGGTGTATTCCTACAAATCAGGACAAAAAAACCTATCAAAGGCGGGATGCTTAAATTTTTCATTTAGCTCAAAAAAAAAACTCTTTGTAGGGCTGAGGATTCACCCCCATGACTATTTGTAATCCTGCTGGTACCCATACTAAGGTCCTAACCATCAAGAGAGCCGCCCGGCCTGTTTACCAACCAGTAGAATAAAATAAAAATAGCAAAAATATCTCGCACAAGAATGTCTCATTTTGGGGGAAAATCGTCTAATTTTATCGGTAGCCGTGCAGAGGGGCGGCGGGGGAGGGGGGAGTCCGATCCATCACAGCCGCTGTCACATGCCATTAGCAAGGCCTATGGGGTATGGCGAGCCGAAAGTACCTACGCAGGGTTCTGGAGTTTGGAATAGGTTGGAAAGTACATATGGTAGTATTAAGTAGTTTAAAAATGTTTTGGAGGCTTTGTACCTCTCGGCAGTTAGCCAGAACAAGAGTACCTAGCTGTTTTTAGAAACAGTACAAATCAATAACCTTATACCTATTTAAATTTTTAGATTGGTGTTACACGACCTTCCCACCGCAGAATCTGAGAAGAATGAGATTATATTCCAAATTCTGCGTTTTGGCAACATGCGATATTGTGTGTTTCAGAGGTACCTATCGATATCGAACTCCGCTTGCTCATGCTGCCATAAGGTCATCAAGTGCGCATGTGTCAGTAAATCTCATAAAGAGCATCAAAAATAAAAATATACATGTCCTTTTGTTGACGCGGTAGGGTGAATCTAATCTTAAATCTTTGATAACGGGCTCTGTCTGGTCTGTCTGTGACTACAAAATACTTGTTTCCTACACTCTTAGAGAAAATAAGTACCTAAGTACCTATGTTTGCATAACCATAACTTGATTTCCTAGAAAATGAATAGGTACCTATTTCTCTCAAAACCGTTAGCACAACTAGGTACAATTATTGTAAATACATAGACCAGTTATTTCTTAAGCAACATCATATTTATTTGACAACGTATTTGCGGAATTTAATTACTTATTATCAGCTGTCAATGCGAAACGTTCTGTGATTTGCATAAGTAGGTACGTTACTACATACTTAGGTAGGAAAAGTTTTGTTTAACTTACTTCCACTCAGTATTGTAACTTGTAACATTGACACAGCTCGTCGAAATGTTCACGTGCTGAATTGTAGAATTACCTACGTTACGTTAGTACGATCAAGTAAACAAATAGTTGGTTACTTGATCGTACTAACGTAGGTACGCCTGAGACCATTGTTTTACTTTGCATAGGATTGTAAAAGTTTTCAGAATTCATGAAAAAATTACTACTTAAACCTACCTACCTAATCTCATCAAAATATTTACCGAGTAAGTAAGTGAGCTAAGTATTGCCACGCTTGCTACCTTTGTAATAAAGTCAGAACAAGAATTTGAATTATTACTGAAAAATCACGCTCTAATTTAATTCGGGGTTTACCGGGTAAAATCGACTCCTCATAAGTAACTTACTAATACTAACTAACTAATAACTAGTGCAAATTTACCATTTTTTAAGGTGAGTGTTAAATTGTTCGTAATAATTAATTTGAGTGAAGCGTTTATATTACTCAGTATGTAGTTTTCAAGCGAACTATTGCACAGTAGGTATCATTAAACTGAGGGGAAATTACAGACAGAGGTAAGTTCATATAGAATGTACACTACACACAATACGACTTTTGGAAATTGTTAGCAAGTTTTAATGCAAATTTTTAGAAAAATTTTCAGATTACATGTCGGAATTATAATTTAACATTTGTAATACTCGTATGAAGTGAAATCAGAGGACTGATTGTTATATACTTCTTATACCTGGAATACCTACCTACTACGTGATTTATGGGACTGTGACTGATCGATACAGAAACAAAAGAAATATTTATAATTTATTTAAATACAGGTCGTTATAATAATCCAAACCACTAATCTTTTATTTAATTCTTGAAAGTAAGCTTATAACGTGTAGAATTACTTTTAAGAATTAATTTAAATTCTATGGGGGACAAACAGGAATAAAAAGTGATGAAACCGCTAAGGAGTGAATAAAGTTCGAACTGTCCCCTCATTGCTAACAGGGGGACAGATCAAACTTTTTTTTCCTATCTGTCACCATAAGGGGACAAAGCGGGGTGACAGATCGGAATAATCCTTAAATTGTAGCCTATGTTACCCGGGCCATAATAACGAATCAATTGACACCTTATTTATCAAAATCGGATAAGTAGTTTAGGCGCTACGGAGGAACATACGTAAAATACAAACATACATAGGTACATAGACTGATAAATCATAACCCTTAGAGTACTATTATCTATTCTGTGCCCTTACTTTTGGCTGCACCGTAGTCGGGTAAAAACAAGATCTCTCTCGTTCGTTACTTTCTTCTTGCCATGCATGCGCGATATTTCTCGCAAAATACGCGTTTTACACGAATATCTCCATCCGACTGGGTCTTATGCAGCACGTAGGTATAAGTATTTACGTTTTATATTTATATTACATTTAGGTAAACATTGTTGTATTTCGTCGTTGAAGTTCTTACACTACGTAAGTCAATTGTAGGCGCTTTAGACATCTTGATGCCGTTTGCTAGAGCATCGGGAGATGCATTGTTGACAATCAGAAACAAGCAACGTCTGTGTCTAATATGAAGTCAACACAAATTAAAAATGGTTTTGCACTGTTACCTAGGTATAATTATGAAGTTTTTTCACTCACCTATAAAGTTGTTATTTTTGACTTAGGTACTTACGTCATGTTAGAACTTCACCGTCGATTTACCGTTTACGATTTATTGTAAGTTTATGAAGACCTACTTATGTACCTACCCACCTGTAGGTAGGTACCTATCATAAGTAGGTATTACTAATTACAGAGTTGACTAAAGTAGGTATGTAGTAAAACTACGCCTTCGTGGAAATATAAGTTTTTTACTTCACAAATCTTTCGGCCACTACCTGAACCTGGGATCCCCAGTGGTAATCAATAAGTACCTAGGTACTTAAGTAGGTACTTCTGCCTACCTATAGTCTGCGCCAGATAAGTCGGAAATAAAGGTCACTAACCCGCATACATTTAAGTATTCAAATTAAGTATATAATTCCGAAAACAGAAATAATGACATAAACTTGTCCCGAAACTACCTTTATCGTGATCCTTGACTTTTTCTAGTAATAAAAAACCAGACTATAGAGTTTGATCGATTTGGTGATAGTGCCAGCAGAATTAACTTTGTGTTAACATTATGTCCATGAGCCAGTCAGTCCTTTCAGTAGGTTCCAGGAGCTTTTTATTAGCCCATCGTCTTATTCTGTTGTCTTGACAAAATATTTAATTCATTTATTTAACGATACTCTTAGGTGTATGTACAGGCGAAGAGCCTTTAACTCCAAAATCCCACAGGTAGGCACCTACAAATGCCCGTTTTGACACACTTGGTAGGTAATACCTAAATCAATACTAAAGTAAAAGCACTGTGTTGAATTACCACCGCTCATCTCAGCTCCGAGCATAACGCCTGTAATTCCCTGAGGGTACAGCAGAGGTGTAAGTAAGTACCTAGTAGTACAACCACATTTCGCCAAAGTCCTGGGTAATAGGGGGCGAGCTTATTGCCATCATCTGGGCACGATCACGATTCAGTGGTTGCTACTGGGAAATTCTTAATGGAAAAACCCAATAACACTTTGCCCGACCTGGGAATCGAACCTTATGCTAAGCAGTTGCGCTTGCGACCACTAGACTAACGAGTTAGCCACTGTTATAATATTTAGGCATTCGTTTTAGGTTATGCTTAATATATATTAATTAAAACAATAATAGGTATCTATCTAAGAAGCCGTGTGGTAACCGCCAGAGTAGAATAAGCCGTGTGGTAACCGGCAGAGTAGAATAGAACCAACCCATTGCACTCACGGGTGTCGTATAAGGCGACTAATGTCTGAGGCAGAACACCTTGCGCCTCCGTAGACCTGAGAATGGGCAGCAGCGTTTTCTGTTAGTCTTTCATCACTGCGATCTCCAATCCGCCTGCCAAGCGTGGAGATTACGGCAAATTTATCCCATCATGGGAGAGGCTTATGTCCAGCAGTGGACGTTATGGGCTGTTGTAGTAGGTATCTATCTATGTAAGTATACCTAGCTAAGTAGGTAGGAACCAAACTTTTTTTTTTTTTGGACAAGCCTGCCACACTATTCCCAAACCACTGTAACTCCTGAAAGCCAGAATCAACAGTGGCGACCACCAGAAAAGCTCCGAGACAATGAAGCTCGACGAAGTCCCAGAGAAATTCAGAGAATGAATTTAACTGTCTTGGATCCTGCAACGAAATTAAGCAGAAAAGTATAGCGGAGGAGTAGGAAAAAACCGTAATTTCCACTTCCCTCCATATCAGCAGGAACTAAACTTATTAACAATGAAAAAGAGCTTAGTATTTATTATGTTCATTGTTTGTTTTGAACAAACAGTAAACATGGTAAATATCCCGTTTTCAGTGTTAATAATGTTAGTGACCATGTCAGTTTAAAAACTTATACCTAATAGGAACTAAACTTGTCAAGCAATTTGTCAAAAGGCTCGTCTTAAACCAAATCACCGTTTAACATCTTTCACCACCCACCCCTCTTTAAAACCAGAGGCCAACCCTCCTCGTGAAACACTTTATTGAATTAAAATCACCCTTTCAAGTTTAATAGGGCGTTTAATATATTTTGGGAACCAGGATCCCTATCGTCTTGATAGTAGGTAGGTACTAAGGGTCCTAGGGTCTGTATGGTGTCGGACGTAAAGAATAGCACCATCCCATATCTTCCCGTGGGTGTCGTAAGAGGCGACTAAGAGACTTACCAGAGAATGGGCAGCAGCGTGCTCTGTGCTTTTGTAACAACCGTACTGCGATCGCCAACCCGCCTGCCAAGCGTGGCGATTATGGTAAAAACCCCCCTTTGGAGGAGGCCTATGTCCAGCAGTGGACGACTTTCGGCTGAAATGATGATGATGATGATGAAGGGTCCTAAGTTCTATCTTTGGGTATTCCAATAAGAATTAATTTCTCGCTAGGAGTACCTACTAACCAGGAGCCCGGATTTGTGACCGCGACATTCACATTCCTTGTGACTAAAATGACTGGAGAAATCTGTTCGTTCTAAGTACCTAGCCTATGTAAACCTCCGATTATCCCCGAATACCTACATACCTGTTTTACATCCACATTCGCCAGTAATTTTAAAGTTCCATAGAGATACTTAGGTATAGGTACTTAAGTAAGTAGGTATAATAAGGAACGAGCTATTGCCATCAATCCGGCCGAAATCCAATAAGCTCCGGGTTGCTATTGAGCATTGCTGGACACCAATTCCCGAAAAACTCAATAACACTTAACCTCATCCTCAACTAGCGCTTGCGACTTTAGGGCAACGAGGCAGTCACGTGAAGTTTCGTCCTAAGTCTATAAAATGATTCCTGTACTAAACTGCCGGACAAGCAGGTTGTCGAGGGAACAGAACGCCGTCAAAACTTAGCCCCCTTGATGGATCACCGCTGCTTTGTGGGATGCATTTGTTTCTTTTGAGGTAATCGTTGGAAAACTCTTCGGTTCCAGACGATTCAGATGCTGACAATATTTTTTCATATCATTGAGAAGTGACAGGAACAAAATTAGGTTGTTCCTAAGGACCTTGAGCTGTGTGATATTTGCTAAGTAAGCCAAACATGCAAAGGCAAAGGTTTTTTCTGGTGGTCTCATTAAGATGATACGAGTGGTTACCTTTTTATCGTTCTTCTTCGTAAGTTAGCATTTTTTAATTTGTAGCTTTCTATGTAAAACAATCGACTAAACAACAACAGAAGCAACAATTGAACTAAAAAAATTGTCCTTACTGCTATGATTTTTTTCGGTCGTCGAAATTACGGTTTTGACAAAACCAAATTGTTTCCTTACAGATACGTGCAGTTGACTGTTGGAAGATAGTCTATGCTATGCATAATAATATGCACTGTATATTCTACTTAAGTTCAGTCGATTGATAACAGAATTACACAGTAATAGATCTTACGTAAGTACCACTCAATTTTTTTTACGCACTCTACCCAAACCACAAATTCTATGGACTTCAAAATGTAGAATTTCACTCGCTCTGGGTTTATTCACAAAAATCTGTCGCTAGCCGTCTCACTTGATGGATCACGTACACATTGTGTGCAGAAATTATACTTTTATACGTCGTAAATATACATTTTATACGGGATTGACGTGTTCGTTAGCACTTTTTTGCTGTAGGTAGGTAATAATGAAATTGAGATGTGGGTATGTAAATGGATGACATAAGGGGGTGTAAGTTGGGGAGCCAATTTCAGGTTAATCCGTAGCCCCAGAGTTACTGAAACAAGCAATGAAACAATTTATTATACTATTGTTTTGTGATAGCTTGGTGGTGTGACCGTCGCACTTCCAAGTCATAAGGTCTCAAGTTCGAACCCCAAGACACACACCTCTGATTTTTCGGATTTTGTGCGTACCATGTGTATAATAATCACTTGCTTCGGTGAAAGAAAACATCGTGAGGAAACCAGCATGCCAAAGTCAAGTCAGAGGCCCATGATGGGCGGCATAAAAGCTCTCGGCACCAGGAGGCTGACCACACGATTAAGAAGCTAGAACATAATTGCTCATTTTGCACACTGTTTTCGTCGATAGGTAGCGGTCGTAGCAGCGCAAGTCTACTTTTCAGGGATCATTTCACAAACAATGTACCTACTTACGTAGGTAGGTACACTACCTATGCTGCGTCAATAGCAAAAATCTATGCTGGACCACAGAAAAAGTAAGTCAAGGAGACTAGGCTACCGCCATAGAATGTTTTTTTTTCTGAGCAATAGGTATCTACTTACGTAAATTACAATGATCCCAGCACAATTGCAGCTCCCACATAACCCGTGTGTGCTCGCACATAACATTGTAGGAGCGTCGTCGCCGATCCATCATTCTGTCATCGGGCGTCCCTCGGCGCGGACGTCTGTCGCACAAAAGCAACATTTCGCTAAAATCGCACGAATCCGCTATTGTATGGATTTATCGTTCAGGATTCGTGACGGATTTACTATATTTATTTTGTAATATTGTTATTTTAATTCAGATGTTTTCTTTACGTCGACATCTGTTGGTTGCTGTAAATTCAATGGTTTTTGAGGTGGACAGTTTTGAGTTGATAGGAAAGGTGATATTCCAATAGGAGATAACCCTCACAAACCAAAGGGTCAGGCTGAGTAGTCTGTGCTCTTGGTTCTTTGTTTTAGTTTATACTGCCTACTCAGACAGTACCTGGGCTACATCATCTGAGATACCTACATTTCTTGAATTGCTGAGAATATGTCTATACTAATATTATAAAGAGGAAAACTTTGTTTGTTTGTTTGTAATGAATAGGCTCAAAAACTACTGGACCGATTTAAAAAATTCTTTCACCATTCGAAAGCTACATTATCCACGAGTAACATAGGCTATATTTTATCCCCGTACTCCCACGGGAACGGGAACTACGCGGGTGAAACCGCGGGACGTCTGCTAGTCTTCTATACTAATATTATAAAGAGGAAACCTTTGTATTTTTGTATGTTTGTATTGAATAGGCTCAAAAACTACTGGACCGATTTCAAAATTTCTTTTACCATTACTTAGAGGGATTCTTCCGAATCCGTATAGGCTATATTTTATCACCGTACTCCCACGGGAACGGGAACTACGCGGGTGAAACCGCGTGACGTCCGCTAGTAAGTGATAAATACGAAGGAGATTTATAAAATCGCATAAATATTATACTCTAAGTAGTCCTTAATTTGATTAAAACGTGGAAATACGCAAGTCCCGAACTTACCCTCAAATTTTCAAGGCACTAATAATATAATAATTAATTAATTTATTCAAGTTACAAGGACTAAGGGAAGTTGTTTCATATTTCATCAATGTTGCTGCTGTCTACTCATGAAACTTTTAAGCAAAATAAAACAATCATTACTTTTATTCGTTTGGATTATTATTAATTGATTTGATAGAAGAGAAAGTTCTCAATTCGGCTGTACTTTTTTGTATATATGTTTGTTACCTCAGAACTCCGTACTTCATGATTCTTTTTCAATATGGTAGAGAAAGCTCGCGGTGATCCCACCCACATAAAAATCATATTGCTTGAGTATTTAATGTTATTGGTTTTCGTGGTTTAGATTATGACATGCGATGCGAAGGAATGAGGAAGTCGTGTGGAAAGATTTGAGTATGAATGTGGATATAAGAGTATTATGGGCCATATATGCCTCAAATGGCTTAATAAGATCCTCCGTTACGCCTAAAATACTGCAGCATTAATTTTTAAATAAATATATGGTAAAGTTGAGGATTAATGCTAGGTACTATGTGTGACGAAAACAAGATTCCATAAACTTTTCTCGATAGAAAAAAAAAACCAAAGTTACCTCCAAATCGAACAATAAACCGCTGGTATTCAAAAACTACTTCAAATTAGATCATGAAACTTTGCATACTAACTGAACTAACTATAAAGCAGGTCATATGTGTTTTATTTTTTTAGTCCAATCAATAGATTTTTTGTAAATCGCTAAAAACACTCGTTTCGCACTATTCGGCCGCAGTGGCAAGCTGATTAGAACTTTATTCTAACAGTATTTCAAAAGAAGTTTGAACCACCACAAATAGAGTTGCTAATTTTAGGGTTAGAAGGGCCTTAAGGTTGACGAAGACCAAAGAAACGATGGATGGACTGTGTGAAGGATGATATGGTAAGAAGGTCACTGCTGAGATGACGGGTACTAGGTAGTGTCATGATTTTATTTCTATGATTGTTGTGTGTGTGGCCGAATGTCATGATTTTCAAAAATATTATGTAGGGTTTCAAAGATTTTAATCATTCGTTTTATATTTGAGAAATGACAACACTGCCTAGCCGTCAATGTTGAAGCGGGAAGGGGTAGTTTATAAAACATGACACTCGACCGAGAGAGCTCTGTTCATTGGGAGAAATTGTGGTGTTAAGACTAACAGTCGAATCTATGTCTGATAAGTGTTGTAATTAATGCATTTTGTATAAAACGTGAAGTAATGTAGAATTGTGTAATACCAAATAATTTGAAAAGAGTAACCATGGAGTTTCTTGCCGGTTCTTCTCCATGGAAGCCACCAACCGAACCGTGCACCCTTGTCGACGTTCTTAAGTGCCCATCCAGGCCTATGTGGAATGAAATACTTGGATTTGAATATACTGAAGAGTTGATTGGAGCTACAGTGGTTTTTATAACAGTAGAGAAGTATGGATAAATATATGCTAATGCAAATAACACATGCAATTAAATCTGTATAAGTGCAGGAGACTGATGATGATTGGTAGTTTATGATTAGGTAGGTAATCTATACTAATATTATAAAGAGGTAACATTTGTTTGTAAGTTTGTATGTAGGGGGTAATCTCCGGAAGTAATGAACCAGTTTTAAAAACTGTTTCACTGGTAGAAAGCTACAGTTTTTTAATAATGCAGGCTGGTATTTTTGTGAAAGAACACTCAATATTTTTTATAGCATGTGACCTGCATTCGAAATACACTCGTCGAGATCCCACAAGATTAAGAATACCTTCACATCAAAGCACACTATGCCAAAAAAGTAGTTTAATCACTGTAATAAAATTTTTTAACAACATACCAAAAGAATTAAGAGAACTGCCCTTAAAATATTTCAAATCCAAATTACATAAATGGCTTACTGATAATTGTTTTTATAGTGTAAAAGAATTTCTTGAAAAAAAAGTAATAGATAAATATGGCTATTGAGTTTTACAAAGTGTTTTATGTTGGTATATGTTTTTTTTTTAAATTATAAGCATTATTGTTAAAATTTCGAATATATACGAATCCTAAATTGTAAATGTTATTCCTATTTCTTAATTATTAGATTAATAGTTGAGCAAATTGATGTTTCGTATTAAAATTCTATGTTATGTTCTAATATTTGTATGCCATTGTATGGCAAAACATGTAAGTTCACAATCCTATTTTTAAGACCTTAATGTACCATGTTTTTACACAAATAAAATTATTCTATTCTACATTATTCGTGGGTGCTATGCTATATTTTATTCCCGTACTCCCCACGGGAACGGGAACTACGCGGGTGAAACCGCGGGACGTCAGCTATAATAAAATAAACGAGTTAAAAAAAAAACTTAAAATTAAGTTAGTTTTTCCTTTGACTTTTGTTAGTTTCATTGACATTTTTGCCACCAAGTAAGACTACCAGAGTAAAGATTTATTTTGCAACAATATTCTATTATTATTTCCTTTATTTATCCTCTTACACATTAGTTACATTTTTCTTAAAAACCAATAAAAAAAGTTACATTTCAAAATATGGAAAACTAGCGGACGTCACGCGGTTTCAACCGCGTAGTTCCCTTTCCCGTTGGAGTACGGGGATAATTGAGTAGTGGGGAGATAAATATAGCTTAAGTTAAACAGGGTGAATGTAGCTTTTTAATGGTGAGAATTTTTGAAATCGGCGCAGTAGTTTTTGAGTTTATTCATTACAAACATACACACAAAAATACAAATCTTTCCTCTTTATAATATTGGTGTAGATAATGGTCCGCCGGTGTCGGGAGCAGGGTCCAAGCTACCGGTCATTAGGGCTCCAGACAGGAACCTCCTCACAATGCGGGCCGTATCGAGGAGTACTGCTTTCTGAATCAGGCCCTTGATCCAAACACCAAGCAATCGATTAGATCAGTAATTCAGTATATACTTTCGTGTCATTGACACTGGTTTGGCTGTAGCGGCACTACAAAAACAACATAGAACAAAAAGTACTACAGCGCCATCTATGTCACGAACGGTGAACTAAACTGAGAATTCCTACATCGCCCAAGCAGTTATCCGCGACTTAAGACTAAAAACAACATAGAACGAAAAGTACTACAGCGCCATCTATGTCACGAACGGTGAACTACACTGAGAATTCCTACATCGCCCAAGCAGTTATCCGCGACTTAAGACTATATACACCCTGCCCGACATGGCCTCCATCAGGGATTTTAATTTTGATAACACAAAAAGTTGTCGCTAATTAGTCGAAATTTGTCACGATACGATTTAAGCCGCTCGCTGTGCCGTCAGTCGCGCCATCTATTGACGTATTTACGAGAGGAAACGCCATCTGTCATTTGAACGCAACCTGCGATTTAACCCATACGGATCATCGAGGGACTATTTACGGACATTTTCAATAACTCTTACTAACAGGTAACGGAAGGCGCTGTCTCTAACCGTTTGACATTTATCTTACGGATCGTTAGAAACACAACATCTCGGAATTAATCAGTCCTGCGAGTGACAGGTAGGTGACGCGGAAAGGTAGCTACGAGAGATAGGCATATTAACTATCCGTTCTAAGAAAGTTATAGAAAACGACTGTTAGTGAAATAAACGAAATATAGATGGCGGAACCTACTAACTTGACAGTCGACAACTGATGAACTGACGTATGATGGGTTTAACATAAATATTAAACACAAATAAAATAACATCATTTATTTTCACCTTTACATTTCCATTCAAAATAAATAAAAATTAATAAAATAAACATATGATCGAAAGTAAATACAAATATTTACACGTGAATGTTAACCTCCGCTATATCGCAGGCATACTGTAGAGATTCCCCCTCACTGGACGCTCGCTTGACTGATCCTAGAACAAAAGAAAGGATTCTTGTTTAAACTAGTTTAGGAAAAAACATCCGTAATGATAAATGATGTTTATTTTGCAAGTAGGTTTTTACAAACACTTTTGCACGTCATTTTTTTTAAACTAGATGGGGCCCCATCTTGTTTCGTACCTGACTACTCTGAGAAGAAACAGCCGAAACATACTCAGAGGTCATAGTCTCTTTTGAACTCCGGACATAATCTTGCTCAATTCACATTCGTATGACTTATGGAGCCAAACTAACAGCCATTTTCAATAACTTACTATCAGGTATCGGTAGGTTGCTATCTCTGTCTGTTTGGCATTCTTACAGACCTAAAACATAGTCACATAAAAGCTTTCTTTGATTTTTCTATGAATCAAGTGACTGGTAGGTGACGCGGATAGGATATTTTAAGCTAACTTTGTTTATAAAAACACCGATAGCTACGAGACGTAGGCATATTAACTAACAGTTACGCGGCGCGCGTGTCAATGGGGAGACACACTGTGGAACTAATGGCGCTAGCATAGCTGGTTCCCAACATGACCAACATCGACATTAGTTGAAAATGTGGTAATGTCATTTTATATTTCAAAATACCTTAACCTCAATGGTCAGGTTGAGACCAGCTATGGTGGCGCCATCTTAGATTATCTTTGCCTGTGTCTCCCCATTTGAACGCGTACGAAACACATGGCACCATCTATTATCGTTAGACCGTTATTGTTGTTTTCCTCGGGAACAGTACTTTTTTTCGGAATGAAATATGTCCATTTTCGTACACCTGACGATGAATATGCAAAATTTCACGATTTTCGGTTCAGTGGTTTAGGCGTGAATGAAAAGGTAACAAACACACTTACTTTCGCATTTACAATATAAGTAAGGATTGCGAAATAATTATACTCTACCGTCTAACCAAATATGTCACTGCCTGTTACATAATTGAGGAATATTAACAGTCACAATAAACTGGCCGACTATACATTTATACAATGAACGGAAATTTATTTCTAGGTGAAGAGGACTTGCGACAAACGAATAACTACATGGACATAATAATGACTATACGAGAAATATTATCAGATGTAAAACATGCAAACGTACATATATGCTTTCCTACATACAAATTCAATTATTATTCAACAATGTATAATTTTAGAATATAAATGTTTAATTGACTACTTTATCAAGACATCCAAATTTATAACTATTTAATCAAACAGTATATTATACTGGTAAGCATACTCAACATAAAATTAAAAGACAAAATTAGGTTAAAAACCATCAGAAAACAAACCAAGATTATTGATATAAAATACCAAATCAAACAACTAAAATGGAAATGGGCAGGACACCTAACAAGAAGTAAGACGGAAAAGTGGACGAAAGAAGTGACGGAATGGTGTCCTAGATATAAAAAGAGAAGTAAAGGCAGGCAGTATCGAAGATGGGAGGATGATATCAAGGAGGTGGCAGGGCCATGTTGGATGAGGATAGCAAGGGATAGATTGTTGTGGAGAACACTTGGGGAGGCCTATGCCAAAGAGCAAGACAATCACGGAACCGGTGTCTATTACGAATAATAACATTAACGTTGCTTTCATAAACAACCATATTTAATATTAGTAAGCGATAAGTAGTTATAAGATGAAATGTAACATACAAGATTGTTAATAAAGGCTTTTATTATTATTATTATTATTATATATTATACTGGTTGACTCTTAATTTATATTAATTGAATGACTATAGGTGTATTCCCGTTGACCCCACCGCCCGTGACCACATCACTGGGGGGGTCAGTGGAAAAGGATTAAAATAATCAAAAATTAATCCCGTTGACTATGACTTGCCGTTGCCGTAGTCGGGTGAAAACAAATATATTGGGGTACTAATGAGGTAATAAATTTAAACGAAAAGATGAACTAGTTATAACGCCTACAACTAGGTGAAACCGGCTTGGTCCAGCCATTCTGACTTTCAGAATGGCTGGCCACTTTCCTCGTAACAGTTTTCCCTCTTTAGCGAGGTACCAATTATTTCATGTCTGGTACCAATTAATACAAAAAAGGTACTAAAACTTGGTATAGCTCTAACTTCCAAAATATCTCTTGGTCCAGTCATCTTGACGCAGACTTGTGTGTCAGGGTAGTGGGGCCAACGAAACGACGGGTTTGATTTTTCCCGTTGACCCCACCAGTGGGGCAAAGCAGTGTGGACTTGTGTGTCAGGGTAGTGGGGCCAACGAAACGACGGGTTTGATTTTTCCCGTTGACCCCACCAGTGGGGCAAAGCAGTGTGGACTTGTGTGTCAGGGTAGTGGGGCCAACGAAACGACGGGTTTGATTTTTCCCGTTGACCCCACCAGTGGGGCAAAGCAGTGTGGACTTGTGTGTCAGGGTAGTGGGGCCAACGAAACGACGGGTTTGATTTTTCCCGTTGACCCCACCAGTGGGGCAAAGCAGTGTGGACTTGTGTGTCAGGGTAGTGGGGCCAACGAAACGACGGGTTTGATTTTTCCCGTTGACCCCACCAGTGGGGCAAAGCAGTGTGGACTTGTGTGTCAGGGTAGTGGGGCCAACGAAACGACGGGTTTGATTTTTCCCGTTGACCCCACCAGTGGGGCAAAGCAGTGTGGGGTCAGCGGGAATACAACTGAATATACTATGTTTCAAAAACTAACGGTCGGATAACGAATTATGGAAATAAAAATATTTTTTGAAAGCTTTAAAAAGCACTATATACTATTTATTAATTTTAACTTAGATACCTAAAAAATAGTACACGGAGAATCTTTTAGGAAAAAAGAACTTGTATTGTGATTCGCCTCTTTTCTTTAGGTTCTGCAACAATGAAGGTTAAGATCATTTTTTTTGTGTTTATTAGTTTATATGTATTATGCATCAAAACATAAACGAACTGGGTAATTTGATGAACGTTTAGACAGTTTCTCAAACAATTATTCATATTTTATGTTTTACAGAACACAATATGAAGCAGGGTGACTTTAACGTCCCGTACATACCAGATTACACATTATCCACATGCTTTAGTAGAGAAGGCGTAATGGTGGTTTGTGTATGCTAGTTTATAATAATAATCATTGTGCCGCTAGTCGTTTCAGCCCATGGCTTAATTGCCAAGAGCCTCGATCAATACCTGAGGAGGCTCTCGTTAGGCAACTGGATCAAGGGCTTGATTCAGAAAACGGCACTCCTGGACACGGCTCGTATTGTTAGGAGGTTCCTCTCTCTGGAGCACTGACCGCCGGTAGCTTGGACCCTGTTCCCGATACTGCAGTGCAAGTACGTAGCACTCGATTCGATACGATTCGATAAATCTGACAGTTATTCTCGATAAAATGAGTTTTTAACCAATCGAAAAGTCGGATTTATCGAATCGTATCGATTCGATCGTTATCGATTGCTACGTACTTGCAGTGCTGGTGGGCTACAATTTTTTATATTTTTTAATTAATATTTAAAAATGTAACAAATTTGTTTACCTATAGATGAATAAAGGATAATAATAATAGCCTTTATTCAGATGCTTTAGAATACTGTTATTAGGTTAAGTTAACCTAATAACAGTATTCTAAAGCAAACTTAAACTTATTCTAATATTTGCCGTTTTTTTTAAATATATTTTGCAGATCTGTTTGCCAATCGGCAAAGGCCTCCTCCAACCTTTTCCATTTTGATCTTTCTAGAGCCACTCTGTTCCACATCACTCCTGCCACTTCTCTTAACTCTCTGTATGCTTATTTGACTCCACCCGTTTTGCTTATATTTTTTTTTCTATAATTTTAGTTCTGTTTTGTTTTCTGCTATCTTTAATTTGTTTACTAATTTCCTTTTAACGTTTTCTTCTGTCCTGTGTATCTTTAGTAATATTTGTAGTTAGCCATTTTTTTTTTCGGCGATTCGATAAATTCTACTTTTCGATTGGTTAAAAACTCATTTTATCGAGAATAACTGTCAGATTTATCGAATCGTATCGAATCGAGTGCTACGTACTTGCACTGCAGTTTTGGTATTAGCAGTTATTTGAATTTGGGTTTTTATAATATTTTCTATCCAATTGTATCTGTTTTATTATTTTTAGCGACATGCCCCTTTACTTGAGCCCAGACCAACTCAATCGGGTTTAGCTCGCAGTGGTAAAGGGGCAGTTTTTTGTTTAATTTAAAGGCATCGAAACATGGGGCTGCAGTCTCAACAAATATAGCGATTGTCAGTGGGTAACGAAAATCGTAACAAAATGTTGGTTGCTAAAAAAAACTTTGTATTACAGGGAGAAATGGTGAACAAAATTTGGTCAATTCATTTTATTTCTTTTAAAATATATGGAATATAGGTGAACCTTATCATATTGACACTTTTAGTGTAGAACCATGTAAGTAGAATATACCGTTTTTAAGAAAACACGTAACAAAGATCATATAGTTTGCTTCCTTGCAACACAGACATTGAACATGGTAAACTGTCAATTTCAAGCACAGACATAGAACATGGACTAAATTCAAAGAGTTATCACTTTCGCACAATTTTCATGCAATTGGCCACTATATCAAATCACGTCAGTATTCTATGCTAAATTCGCAACAGCAATAATATTCCAATTTATTTATTGTATTTTTTATTTCAAACAATCTATAAAAGCAATGCTAACGATCGTAGCGATGACCCAGCGGGCTGTCAAAAACGGTCGCAAGGAAATGTCATCTTAGCGAAAATAATCGTTAAGTTTGCGATGACACTCGATAACTTTGACAGTAGAGACTACCAAAAATCATTAAATTGGGATCGTATAAACATTGAAGAACAATATAAAAATTATAAAATATAACAAAATATAAGATGAAGCCTTGCATTTGTCGTTTTCATCGTTTTGGTAAGCAATTTTGTTCATTAATATTTAGCGACTGTCAGTTTGCGATCGAATCGCTATCTTATGTCGAGACTGCAGGCCATGGTCGGATTACGCATGGCGTTGCGTGGTCAGATTTCCCTGGCAGTTTGTAGCACGTCGTGCTGCCGTGTGTACGTACGTGAATTTTAAATATAAAACTTTGAATGAAAATTAAATTCGTCTATTATAGATAAAAAGTTACGATTCAACAAACCGGTATCGTAGGTGCATAAAAGAGCTGGCAACATTATTTGTAAATTACATTTGCATGCGTCAATTTAGTCTACGAGATTAAAAAACAGACTTCACCATAAAATGATAGTAGTGTATTTACAGAGTGGCAAATCTAAATAAAATAAATACTTTCTCTGATAAATAATTAATGGTCAGATACATAATCTCACGATCGATGGATCTGACCACACAGCCTAACTGATGACGTTGCCAAGAAAATTTTCATCTTTTGAGAAAACGTATCGCCAGTCAGTCCTGTCAGTTTATCTACGTATACGAAACGGATGACGACAACAAAGTTTTTATTCATTTTATGATTTGTTTAAACTATTTTATGTCTACTAGCGGGAGTAAAACACTGTAGCAGAACTAGACGATCATTATTTTGGAAAAATAATGCAAAAAAGTGATTAAATTTAAGCAGAAAGTGCAAAACGGCAATTTTATTGGAACGAGTTTATATTATAACGCAGACTGCGGCAGCGCTGCCAGCTCCAGGCTGCGCGCGTACGGCATGTGTGACACTGTGACACACTGGTGTGTACTCACTTGTTGCCGAGCACGGCCATGACGGCGGCCTGCACGTCGGCGGACTGCGGCAGCGCTGCCAGCTCCAGGCTGCGCGCGTACGGCATGTGTGACACTGTGACACACTGGTGTGTACTCACTTGTTGCCGAGCACGGCCATGACGGCGGCCTGCACGTCTGCGGACTGCGGCAGCGCTGCCAGCTCCAGGCTGCGCGCGTACGGCATGGGTACATCGGCTCCGGTGACTCTCCACGCGGGCGCGTCCAGCTCGAAGAACGTTGGCGACTCCATCACCCTTGCGCAAATTTCTGCACCGATACCTAAGGGACAGAAATTGATAGGTTTGTAGAAGGTTACACCGACAAGAGCAGGAAAACTAAGTAAGCATCTCAATGAGCGAAAACAAGAACACAACGCGTTTTGGCAAATCAAACACACAACGACCACGAAGCGCATTCGCGTCGTGGCTGTTTTGATTTTCGACCACAACGCTTTCTGGGAATGAAGAAATGCCACGAGGCGTTCTGATCCTCTTTCAAGCAGACATCGCACGATACGATGGAAAGTATAATATTGAATGGAACTTGTCGAAAATGACGGATGTCAGTCAAAGGTAGATGCCTAAATGCAAGTCCAAGATGGCTACAGTAAAAATTTCCGGCCTATTTCGTCATGGGAGTCGTTTTCGGGGAAACTGATGACGATATTGAGATCGAAATGAAAATCCAAGATGGTGGATGGGAAAATTATCAAATATTGCCTACTAGCGACCTGCCCCGGGTTCGCACGGGTGCAATGTGTAGATACTAATGTGGATAATTTATACATACAAAACTTCCTCTTCAATCATCCTATCTATTGCTGATAACTGCATTAAATTATGTTCGGCTATTGGCCAAACAATAGGCACGAAGGTAAAGCGGCGATTGCATCAAGTGAAGCGAAGCGCTTCAATTTTATTCTCGCGTCTGTAATTTTTTTGCGATTACTCCAGATATTCGTTTAAATTATATGGTGTTAGAGAGTAAAATAATGTGCATGAAATGTTTAAAGCCTCAAACTAATTTAAAATGATAAGGATTAATACCTTATTTGTGTAAATAGCTTTCCAATTACCGCTTTATATTTGCTAATTTTTTTAAGTATTAAAATGAATATAGTATGTTATCCTTAAGAGATAGACATAATAATATGCCAATCGCGGATTTTTTGTAGACCTATATAAGATACACAATTCCACTATACATAATTTTGTTATATCTCAAAGGGTTTAGGCAGCGTTTTCGTTGAAATCTCCCAGATTGCTTATGTTTTTCCGACACCTCCAACAAATATCATTATATTTTAGCCAATGTATACAAAAACTTGACAAATTATATACTAAAACCTTTATGGTGAATGACTATCTACTAAAAAAACGCATCAAAATCCATTGCGTAGTTTTAAAGTTCTAAACATACATAGGGACAGACAGACAGCGAGAAGCGACTGAGACTTTGTTTTATGTGTGATGTACTACTATGTAGTACTACTATACTATGTAGTGATAATGGAATGTATTTCATTAGAAATAGGGGGGGGCAAAGAAGGTCTCGTTTTTTGCTTACATCTCGAAAACGATGCGTCGTATAAAATTTTGTTGTACTACATAATAAAACCTCATAAAATTCTCTTCAACTTTGCTTTTCAAATTTTTTATCTTAGATGAAATGTACTAATGTTAAATAATCTTAAAAACTTTATGAGATGAAATGTTGAATGTATATTGTGTAAAATGTAATGTTTAAGGTATTGTTAATTATAAAATGAATTTATTGTATTGTAAGAGATGTAATAATTGTTGAGGCAAATAAAGGCTATTTATTTATTATTTATAAGTTACCTGACTGCGGCCAGCCCTGCTCTACGGTGACGAGGTGGTGAGTCTTGGCGATGGATCGCGCGATGCACTCCCAGTCCATCGGCCGGATACTGCGCATGTTGATGACCTCGCACTCGATACCTACCGCCAATCAGTTGAGTAGTTAGAGTTATGTTACCACTGCTGGAACACAGGTCACACAGGCCTACTACGTGGACCCAGTGTGGGCTGGTAGATGACACAAGTCTTAGAATATTTGGTTCTATAGTGTATTCACGGAGACGAATTAGTATAGCGCCTTCTCTGTCACACATTATCATACAAATGACAAAGACAAAAAAAAACCTTTTTTTAGGGTCAGTGGGCGTTAACAATACCTTAGAAATGTAAATGCATGTTCACACTGCGCTTCTTAAAAGTTCGCTTAGTTTATAGGTACTTGCGGCTTCATCTGTCATAGTTGAGAGCAATTTATTTGGTAAGATTTATTTTTCATAGGTATTTTATTATAACTGATACATATAAAGGAAAGCAATAAAATTGAGAGTTTAGTATAAAATTATATGCAGACGACCTTGCTCTGGCCGCCCAGACACATTTGAAGAGGCAGAAGATAAACTGACGGAAGCTCTGGAAACACTATAGGGAAATTCTATGATGAAAATGCCCTACGGCCAAATCAGTCCAAGACCCAGTCCTGTGCTTTCCATCTCCGCAACCGTCAGGCAAACAAAGCTCTCAGTGTCTCGTGGCGGGGCGTTGACGTGGAGCATTGCTCTCAACCACGCTACTTGGGCGTCACCCTAGATAGATCTCTGACTAAGTCCCACTGCCTTAAAACAAAACAAAAAGTCGGGACTCAAACTCAAAGCATTTATTTCAATTAGACCATTACGGCACTTTTGAATGTCAAAAAAACTAAAAAAAACATAGCTACAGTCCCAGTCACAAGACATAATAACTTGAGAAAGTACTGTAGTTGCCCATTCCCTAGCGTAGATCTCGATGGAGAAGAACGGGCAAGAAACTCCATGGACACTCTTTTAAATCAAAATATTGTTACAAAATCTTGGTTACATCTTTCATGTTGAGATTATACATATATGTGAGAACGATGTAGAAAGCCGTGCACATTAAGAGCGTCCAGTAGGTAATTAAAATGAACCATGGCAGTTAAGAGATGACCAGTCCCAACTGACAGCGCCCGTACACGAACATGACGCATGTATCGGCGTCATTCAACTCAACCAGATTGAAGGGAACTAAATGACCCGACACACCCGCCACCATCAGCGAGACATTTGAGTGAGCATGACATTCTCTCGGCCACCAAGGCATATTCAAGTCAATGAAAGATAACTAAATGCAAATGCTTTACAGTACATGGTACTCACACATGAGGTATGCAATTATACAATACTAAGAGATGGAGTCTATACAAAGCAAGGATATTAATACAATCTTCTGCAGCTACCACAATAATTTGCCCAATTAGTTTTCCCCTATGGTTGTGGAGCAGGACCAGAGACTAGAAATAACGTTCTTCGCTGCCTCACATCCACCAGCTGGGGAGCATCGCCACAAGTTCTCCGCACGACCGGCCTATGTCTTGCTTTTTCTGCTGGGGAGTTTGCGTGCCCAGTGTGGCACCGTTCGGCCCACGCTAGAGAAGTTGACATAGCGCTGAACGATACTTGCCGCATTGTAACGGGGTGCTTAAAACCCACCCCTCTTGCGATGTTGTATCCGTTGGCAGGTATAGCCCCACCAGACGTTCGGCGCGAAATAACTAGTCGCATCGAGAAGGGAAAACAGGAACGAGATAACCGCCACCCCCTGTACGGGCATCAAATGCCACCTTCACGCTTAAAAAGCCGTAAAAGCTTCGTGAGACACAAGATTTTCGCAAAGGACAGTGCGTCAGACGAAAGATGCGAATTGTGGAGGAACAGACATCCCACCCCTCCTCACTTCATCAATCCAACAGAACATCTTCCCCCTGGACAGGAACTGCAGTGGCCAATCTGGAAATCTGTTAACCGCTTGCGGGCTCAGGTTGGCCGCTGTAGAAATAATCTGGCCAAATGGGGTATCATCGACTCGTCCCAAATACGATGTCAGTGTGGAGCCCCTCTGCAGGATATGCCCCACCTCCTTTCTTGCCCATCCTGCACAGCCACCTGCACCTTCCAGGATTTAAACGAAGCCAATGACAGAGCTGTGCAAGAGGCTACATACTGGTCGGGTATTATTTGAGTTATCGACACGCAAAGAAGAAGAAGAAGTATAAAATTTACTTTATTATAACATAATATACAAGTTCATAGCATATCATCAATCTCTCTGAAAACTCCGTTTCGGAAGTCGCCAAGTTCTCATAAAATTAATCAATCATAAAATCCAATACACACGAGTTGAGCATACAGTCACAAGTAAGAGGACGTCTGCACAGTACGGGAAGTATGAGTAGACCAAAATGTACCCGTACTGCGTACACCGCCTTAGCGTTGATAAATGCCCAATAGCAGTTAAAAAATTGTGTGAGTAAGATAGCGCTCTACTAACTCGTCTCCGTGAATACACTATAAGACAGGCCGCTTTCCTCACGTTTTCTTTCACTAATTTCTGTTATCTCCAAAATAAACAGAGAAAGTACATAATTATGAATTGAAAATGTCACATTGGTACTTGCTCGAATTTGAACACACAACCTTGTACACGAGAGGACAGGCCTTAACCTTTTGTTCATTTTTAACCGACTTCAAAAAGGAGGAGGTTCTCAATTCGATTGGTATTTTTTTTATGTGTGTACACAGATTACGCTGAGATTTATGATACGATTTACGTGATTCTTCTTAAGTTTGATGCGAAATAGTTGCCATTTGGTCCCACAAAAATTTTACATAGTTTGGCCCAGTAGTTTTAATTTTATGAACTTTTTTACTTTAGTAGTGTGGTATAATTTCATGTATGTTCACCGATTTCTCCTCCATTTGTGGAGCGATTCTCAAAATTCTTTTTTTTTTTTTGAAAGAGTATACTCCTGAAATAGTCGCATTTAAATTTGGTGAAGATTTGATGCTGATCTTCGGAGATATACAATGGAACTCCTCGAAACTAGACGGTAAATCGGTCGTGATTGCTGCAATTTATTGTTTATACAACATCATGACGTAACATCAAGCCTGTATGCTCTGAGGGGTACGAAGATGTGTACAATACACCCAAATTTCGACAGTTTAGGTATGTTAAGTTCCATATATTGGGGGATAAGCGTATTACTATGACATGTATTGTTAACAATGTAAAATAAATGCAAATAAATAAATAAATAAATTATTAATTTATTATTTATTAATTAATGTATTTGTAAAGGATACTACAACTAAAAATGAAAAAAAAAACAAGCAAAAGTATTTTATTTTGAATGTTCTGTTTTTCCTTGGTCGCTTACCCTTGCCGGCGAGCTCCTTGGCGGCCTGCAGCGCCTTGTCGGTGCCCATGCCGGCGCACACCAGCGTGATGTGTGACCCCTCCCGCTCTATCTTAGCTTTACCTGCCAAGTTAACAACACAACACTCAACTTAAATGTTCAACTAAAGGATTACCATAATTATACATACACACAACGTAACGGCTGTACAATACGGCCGATGTATCTTGGCGAGTCCGAACTTCGCGCAGAAGGTTGCGCAATAACATTTTTTAGGAACCAAATGGTGGCATGAGGCGACGTGCACGGTAATATGTCTCAGTCACACGTTAGCATTGGTGTCGTGTTCCGTGTCGCTGTCTCTGTCTTGAGCACAGTCGGTCATAAAAGTTTTCGTTGTTAATGTTATTATTATTGTTAAGTTTTTTGTTTACAAATACAATACAAAATAGTTTATTGACTCAGTTAGATATTACATTACATCTTAATGTGTTTGGAGCCCCCTTTTAGGCAAACAATGCCTGTATTAGAAGGCTCCGCTCTTTCAACGTCATTGTCGTACACTTATACTAACACGAGTTGATATTATAGTGTACTGTGACTTAAGAGTAAATATGCAATGTGAGTACATTTTTCCGTATTTATATTTAGCTTATACATACTACTCTTAAGAAAATAAAGATATTTAGTAAAGTTGAAGTTTAAATTAATAACAGTAAGATACAATAAAACTTATTCCCAGTCAGTGCAAGTAATGTAAAGTGTGGTGTGGTAAGTAGTGCGGTATTATGTGTGGTATGTGGTGTGTTTAGTGTTATAGTCCAGTCAAATTAGCTCAAAAAATAGGGGTAAGCTTACAATAATTCGCATAGAGCTAAAAATTGGTACGAATGTTGAGAACATCATTACAAATGAAATGACAAAAGTCCCCATCGATCCAACCTTTGCAAAAATAAATATTCAAGGTCAAAGGTCGTGCAAATAGTTTTTTTGCATTTTTCAGCTGAACGGGTAAGTTTTATCATAACAATATTTTCGACAAAATTGTAAATCGTGCAATTATCTATAAAAACTGATTAAATGCTTTTTCCTGAGAATCACCATTTCTGAGATATAGCTGTTCAAAAAGATGAAGAAGTCGTGTTCTTCATAAAAATCAAGTGTTTCCACGGCACCGCTGTAGTGGTGCACCTGGCGGTTTTTTTTTAACGTGATGAGCCTATTCCACTATCTAATAAGGTCATGTTTAATAAAAAAATACTGTATTGAATAAAAAATTGAACTATTGGGAATTGCGGTGAAAATTATGAGTAAGGAGCTTATGCCCACGGCTTCGCCCACGTGGAGGTCGATATTGTCCCGCGGGATCATACTACGGGGATAAAATATTCTATGTGTTAATCCAGTCATAAGCTATCTGTGTGCTTAATTTCATCAAAATCCGTTTAGTAGTTTTTGCGTGAAAGAGTAACAAACATACACAGTTACACACATACAAACTTTCGCCTTTATACTATGAGTGTGAAGTGTGATTGTAGAAAATGATTAGTCTGATTGAAAAATAATTATTTAGTGGAACTAAAAACGAGTGCAATCAGCTTGTATTCCCATAACCTCTGCTTCTGCTTGAAAATTAATTGACAATACATTGGAACCAATACAGACATTACTTCAAAACGCACGATTAAGGTTGAACTGCGCAACATATTTTCCATACAAATTTCGGGGGGGTATTACTCCACTGTTTGACATGGTACATCTGAAGTTAAACATGATATCGTTTTGTCTCATTATTAATTGTGTCTGTGCGGAAACAGAATAGTAAAATAAAAAGCCATTCAAAAGTTACGAGCTACCAAAGATTCATTTTTATTGCCAATTTTAACGTAACTTTGGGCGTAAATTAGTAATAAAAGAAGTGTCAAATTTCCAAAACAAAGTCGGTACCGACACAGCACAATTATCGAAGAATTCAATAAATTTTATTTGATAATGATTTATGCAGTGGTTTTTTCATAAAATTCGATTCCCCAAAAGCCTTTTCATATTTTTTTACGCGCGCCTTTTACTATGAATTTTCGTGCATCTCACTGAATAATGTTTCCCCCGGTGCGGTGCGGGAGGGGGACACGCGATATTGACATGTCCTTCGTTTGATAGAAGAACAAGACCTATATTTGTCCTTTTCATTTCATGCATGACGTCAGTGACGTGTCATTTGTTTTTCGCTGAAGTTGAAAGGCCTGTGCATTTTTATTGCTCTCCTATAATGTGTGCGTTTCGATGGCGCGACCACGGCATTTTTTTTTTAAACTATGGCAAGATTTGGTAAAAAAAAAATTTTAAATTAAATTAATTAATTTCAATTTTAAATTTCACTTTCAGAACATTTTGAAGGTTATAAGCGATACCGTACGTATGCTCCTGAAATATAAACCTAGGATTTTTTTATTTTTTTTTACAAATTCAATCTGTTATTTACCTAAATTTCAGGTCTCTGAAACGCTTAGTTTTTAAAATTTCCGTGGCCGCGCGGTTCTCCGCGTTTCGATGGCGTGGCCACGTTCAAACCCTTATAACTTTTTAACCATAACTTTGACAAATTTAAGGTTTTGGGAAATTTGAACCACGCATACATATTTTTACAAAATCATGGCATAGTTATTTAAAAAAAAAAACGCCGCACAGTGGGCCCATACTGAAAATTAGTGGATATAGGCAACAAAGTTCCAATATCATTTCGATTTTTTTTTATATGACGTGTTATGATATTTCTGACAACTTTTACTCTTATAAAATTTATTCTAAAGTTGTTAGTTTGTCTGAAAAAAAAAAACAATTAGATTATTTTGTATGGAGCGTATCACGTTTTATTTTTTTTCTTCAATTGTACAAATATGTTGGGTGTATGGCTTGAGTATATGATAGCTAGGGTCATTCTCTATCCACGAAAAAAAAATCAGCGCCGGCCATCTGCGGCAGCGCGAGTAATCATTCGATAAAAAAAAAAAAATTGTATGAAATTTTTTGCCATTTAAAATAAATTCAAAGTATATTTTTTGTCTCATTTGGCTGTTTTGATCTTGTTTTTAGTTAAATATATAGTTTTAATAGCGCATAGGTACTCACAACTAGTAATTCTGGTAGAAATTTAGTTATTATTGCATGTTATAGGTAGCACCTGCATTAAGATTGATGACTCATTTGTTTGTGCGCTCGGCTAAGCGCATAACTAATGGGTCATCGAAAAATGCCCATCTCTGATTGGCTGAATAATTTTCAGTCACTGTTATGTCCACTACTTGAGTAATTAACACTGACTATAAATACAAAGACATTCATTAAGTCCATCTAGTTTCGCTCTTGTTGCTTATTTGTGAACCTCATCTAAAGAAGCTTCGGAAGCCCGTTATAAAGACTTCAGAAACGTCAGGCACATTCGGAAAACGGCCAGAATAACAACAAACGAAGACATCCTCCATGGACTTCTAATAAGCTCTGATCCCCACATATCCTACATAAGGCCTAAAATAACGAAACAGGTTCATAATGAGTTGTTGCCTGAAGCATTTTAGTTGTTACCGACTACTGAGCCTCCCTGTAACAGTGAGATTATGGAGGAAGAAGAATGCCTCATAGCAGTGTTCGAAAATTTGTCGGACCCACTTCTGGAACAAGAAATAGTGTGATTCATCTCTAGATTATTCCCACAAAAGACCATCAGTAGGCTTATTACGTATCTTTCTGATATCCAGTGACTATCAAGCTTAGGTTGTACACAGCTTTGATGACAACCGAGAATGTCATAATACTGATATTACGTATCGCACTGAGTGGATATCACTTTACGGTGACTAACAGCTCGGGTACGGTGTAAATGTCTTTCACGAAAGCCACTGTGTTGTCATCAATTTGTTGTCCACTATGCTTACATAATCGAAATAATATAAGTATCGATACGAAAGCGTCTGTCAAAATGAGTTACGGTGACTATCAGCCACGATGACAACCAATGTAGTCATATTTGATCGCGACTGGTCATATATAATACACAAACTTACTTTTTGACAGTTAATTGATGAACACTGAGCCCAGTTACTATCATTTCGAGCCGTCAACAGAGATAAGTAATAGCTCTACTGGGCTAGGAAAATGACAAACAGCCCTTTTCAGGGCTACAATTACTTCACAGTTTCATAATGATCATACAAACGATAACTTAGACTATAATATACATAAGCTTGATTATGTAGTGTAGATAATTATCAACGACTTGCCAGTACAAATTTAAATTATTTTACCTATCATTAACACAATTAGTATAACCTGAAACTTATTACGATATATATTCAACAATAGATAACGTGCAGGTAGTTAAAAAAATAACAGCCAATCAGATACAAGCATTTTTCGGTGACTCGTTTGTTATGCGCTTAGCCGAGCGCACAAACAAATGAGTCATCAATCACAATGCAGGTGCTACCGATAACATGCAATAATAACTAAATCTCTACCAGAATGACTAGTTGTAAGTACCTATGTGCTATTAGAACTACATATTTAACTAAAAAGAAGGTCAAAACAGCCAAATGAGACAAACAGTATACTTTGAATTTATTTTAAATGGTAAAAAATGTCATACAAAATATATATTTTTCGCCGAATGATTACTCGCGCTGCCGCGGATGGCCGGCGCTGATTTAATTTTCGTGGATAGAGAATGACTTTAGCTATCATATACTCACGCCACACACCCAACATATTAGTACAATTGAAGAAAAAAAATAAAACGTGATTCGCTCCATACAAAAAAATCTTATAGATTTTTTTTCAGACAAACTATCAACTTTAGAAGAAATTTTATAAGAGTAAAAGTTGTCAGGAATATCATAACACGTCATATGAAAAAAAATCGCATCGATATTGGAACTTTGTTGCCTAAGTCCACTAATTTTCAGTATGGGCCCACTGTGCGCCGTGGTTGCGCCATCGAAACGCACGCCCTATAATATGGTGTAGCGACCTACTTATTTAGAAACTTTATTTACATAAAACCTTCACGATATAATTTTTACTTTTCTTCTGATCTGTCACTTCTCTGTCTTGTGTTGACTAAATTGATATAGAATTATGAACATTTTTAATTTAATTTAGTTAGTGTACAACAACCACTAAATTAGTGACTTCGACGTGATATGCCCTGAAAGGGAAATCCTAAACTTTATCAGGCCAAGGAAATCCACAGTACCACGATGACAATATAAAGCAGTCGTCTGCCGACCAACGTCCAGACTCTGCTGCCTTCACAGCCATTTATTTCTCTCGAGGGATTAGCAGACCTGGCGAACAATAACAAACAATATAGTTATACAATATTATTGTTGCCACTAATCTCGCGAATTGTGTAGTGACGATGACGTTATAAGTTGATAGTAAAATTTTTAAAGAAAAAGTTTATTTTATTCTTTTTAGCGCATTTCAAAGACATTAAATTATACTTTAATCTCTTTGGCGCATTTAAATAAAAGGTCAGACGAAAGTATTATATAACTTCGTTTTTGTTCGGAACGCTGAGTGTGCGTACGAACTAGACGCGCGTGAAGACTAGCGTCTAACTGCTCATCACTGATACTATCTCTGTCGGGCACGATGCCAGGTGAGACAGCGTGCTTTTTGGCCACGCCCACCAATGAGTTCGAGCCCGTGTGATGTGTCACCTTAAGGAGTTTTTCCGGTGCGGGTGGCACCAGAAAAACTCCGTAATACAATTTTTTGCAATTTCATTAAGAGGTGTCATGCTAAATGCAGCTGCAATAAAGTTGAGTTGTTTAGTTTATTAGCATGTGCCGGTTGCTAGGAACAGTCGTGCTCCAATGTTGAATCGCCTTTTGAAAAGTATTCTTACGATATCAGCGAAGAGATATCTCATGTATCGGTCATAGAACAATTTACTTGTACTCAGCAGGAAGAAGATGAAGACAAGAAGAAGACATTGAATTTGAAGTTCCATTAGATAATTTTATCAATCAGATGAATGATATTCTTTAGTTAGGTGCTCATATTTTACACCGCTTTCATCTTTTCCAATTGTACCATTTTTTATTTGATACAATAGCTTTATGGTTCCTTTTTCAAAAGGTATCCAACGGGACCTTAAATAAATGATGTTTATTTTGCAAGTAGGTTTTTACAAACACTTTTACACGTCATTTTTTTAAAACTAGATGGGGCCGCTTATTACTATGCCTCCACTGTCTATCCGTCCGCTGTCTGTCAGCGAGGTGTATCTCATGATCGTGCTGTAACAGCTATGCTGGGGTCGGCTTCCAGCCTAACCGGATGCAGCTGAATAACAGTATTTTACATGGAGCGACTGCCTATCTGACTTCCACAGCCCATTTATTACTGGGTAATACGATTCGATCCTTGGTAAGACTGGTTGTCAGTATTTTTGGGCCACCGACTACCAGTAACGACTGTCAAAGATCTACAAATGACGGCCGGGACCAACTGCTCGTGCTTTCCGAGGCGCGTAGGAAACTCAATATGTAATGGGTGGTCACCCATCCACAGACAAACCTAGGCAAGCACGGCTTAACCTAAAGATCGACCCGAGCGGCTATGATTATTTAGGTACGAGCTCCTCGTCCTATAACAACAATAAATAAATTAAAAATTAAAGGCTCACCTACTACGATGGTACGGAACCCTTCATGCGCGAGTACGATTCTAAATTGGCCGGTTTATTAAAGAAACAGGGCCACAACAGATCGTGGAATACGCTTACCGGGGTAACCGTTTAAAAAAAACACACCAGGTACACTACTTCACTGGTGGCGTGGAAACGTATAGATTATTATCAAAAACACAACTTTTTCATCGTTTTGAACAGCTATATCTCAGAAATGGTGATTTTTAGGAAAAGTAATAAATCAGTTTTAATAGATAATTGCACGATCTACAATTTTGTGCGACATATTTTTATGATACAAATTACCGTTTGGCTGAAAAATGCAAAAAACCCATTTACAGGTCTCCCAAAGTGATAATGCGCATAGAAATCTTCGCCACTGTTCGGCAACGGTCGTATTCCCCGAGCGTCGGAAGACGATATGTATATAGAGTGGTTAAGTGCATTTTCTTCATGCATAATTAAGTAGAATTATGTGTTTTGTGCTAAAAGAGATAAATATTGATTTATCAGTAACGAAATTGATTCGATAATTTGATGTAAGTAAATAGCGAGGAAAACGACACGATTGCGAATATGCTACAATCTTTGTTGAATTGATTTACTTCTTCATACTGAAGCTGGTGTAATAATGGAAGAAAAGAAGGTTTAAATAACACAAGGTTTATACTAGAAGAAGAAAAAATGGTTTTCAAACACAGGTTTACATTAAAATCTAATCATTAAAATCTCAGTTCAAAAGTATTTACAGCACTGATCATTCCAGAATAATATTACAATTACAAAAATATTAAAAAACGTGAAAAATGTTATTGCTATTTTACAAAATAAGCTATTTCAATTTGAGTAAGATAATTAAAGTTGAAATTAAATTCAGCTTTGAAAACAAAACCAAGAAGGGTGTGTAATAGCAGCTCTATATAATTCCACACAGAGAGAACACGTGCAGTCACCACCAATATATAAAGACGACTGACGGACCTTTGATTGACCGGTGACAGCCGCCAACCGCCCGAATTGTTTTCCATTGTTTCACATGATATGACATATGACATTGACTCCTGTTTCTTTCGAACAAGGTACAAAATGCAAGTGCATTGTTTAGGGCTCTCTCCGATTCAATGATTCGGGTGTTTCCGGGAATACGACAATTGGCGAAGATTTGCATGCGCATTATTAATTTGGGAGTACTGTACACGACCTTTGACCTTGAATATTTCTTTTTGCAAAGGTCGGATCGATGGGGACTTTTGACAATTCATTTGTAATGGTGTTCCCAACATTCGTACCAATTTTTAGCTCTATGCGAATTATTGTAACCTTGCATGTCTAATTTGACTGGGCTATTAAGTTTATTCGATTTTTGTTATTTGCAAGTGTCAGTTGGCACTTATATTATTAGCCAAATATGCCAACCAAAGCATTTATGGTAATTTTATTCGTACATTACTTAATAACAAAAAAAATGACACTAACAGTTTTCTTCGCGATTAATAATAAATAATAATAATAAAAATCTTTATTCATCTCCACAAATTACATATTAACATGAGTATAAATTACAGTCAGACACAGAAATTTTGGCAAAGTGTGTAATTTGTGGGAGATCTGGAGTCTAAACTAAGCCTAGGCCTGTATTTTAGAACTCCAGGACCCCCAATTAAATTATGTTGTTCAGACTGTCGACGTTGTGAGTAAGCAGATATTTAAGTGGATGAATGAGCTGCGTGTGTGCGCGCATGTGTGGTTGTGTATGTGTACATGTGAGTGTGTGTGTATATGTTTGTGTGTGTGTATGTTTGTGTGTGTGTGTGTGTATGTTTGTGTGTGTATATGTGTGTGTACATGCGTGTGTCAGTTTGAAATACAATACTACATGTACATGTGATTGTACATGCGCTAAAGTTCGCAGAGCCTATGTTCAGACTCGCCAAGATACGTTGGCCGTATTGTAATCCCCGACGGATAAGGCATAATAGTAAAACATAATATACACGGATTTTCTACACATACATACCTATTGGAATTAGAAAGTCCGGAGAAAGTGCCTCATCAGACATTTCGAATTGCGTGCCATAGAGAAGCTCATCTTCTAATATTACCACGGGGTCCATGCACCTGATGCCCGTCTTGGTGAGACCTGAAACAAAACACCAGTTTTTTCTTTTTCTTTATATGTATAAGAAAAGCAGTGGGAATATGTAAAGGCAGATTATGCGTATGATATTTAAGACTTCTGCTAATTAGGAACGCAATGAGACTGTCATTGGAGGTATCTATACGTATATATAAATAAAAACAAAAGGCCTGACTGACTGACTGACTCATCAACGCCCAGCCCAAACGCTTGGACTTAGAAAGCTAAAATTTTGCACAACCTCTTCGAAAAATTTTAGCTTTCTAAGTCCCTTTATAATAACGTAGACAAGAAATAAGAAAGGATTTTTAGAAATTCAACCCCTAAGGGAGTTAAATAGGGGATGAAAGTTTGTATAGAAAATCGTTAGCTTTAAAGTTAGGATCTTCAAGTTTTGTGTATAGGCTGATGATTAAAAAATAATTAAAAGGGTCTCAGCGTTTTTCATAATTTCACCCCCAAAGGGTTAAAAAGGGGGATGATGAGTTGTGTATGGAAAATCGTCTGTTTTAAATAATGGATCTTAAAATTTTGTATTTAGGCTGATGATTAAAAATTAATTTATACGTGTCTCAGCGTTTTGTATAATTCCAACCCCGAAGGTTTAAAAAAGGGGATTAAGTTGTGTATGGCAAATCGCCAGTTTTAAAGTAAGGATCTAGTTACTTATAAAAATAAGATTTTAATGTTTATTTTGTATAAAAGTACTACGTTTCATGGCTATCGAGTAAACCTCAATCGCATAACTGTTCATTTATTAAAAAACATGATTTAGAATATTTTATTATGCTTATTGAGCCATTTCTTCTCATGTAAAATACGGAGAATATTTCGGAAAATTATTTAAAGAAGGAAATAACGCACACGTCGATAAGTTTTCGCGCCGAACTAAATGCTACTAACGATGGGATACGTGGCCGGCTCAAAAGCCGCTCCGCGTCGTCGGTACGCGACTTCCTCGACTCCTCGACAGACACGACTCCGACGACTCGACTTCAACTCGACTCGACCTGACTCGGTCTTCGACTCGGTTCGACTTCGGTCTTCGTCGACTTCTCGACTTTTTCTTTGACTTCCTTCGGTGACAGAGAAAGTTCGCTCTACACTACATTTAAACTAATATTATAAAGAGGAAAGATTTGATTTTTTTGGTTTGTTTGTTACGATTTAACTCAAGAACATCTCAACCGATTTTAAATTAGCAGAGCTATCACAGTTTAAGTGGTAGTTATGAATATTTTGAAACGCCATTATCTCAAAGTAAGTAGTGTAGAAGTTTAACCTCCACGGTCCGGTCATTTATTAATTTAATTCGTTCTCAAAAGATAGAAAAAAAAAAACACGGCAAAGTACGAGCCGGACTCGCACACGAAGGGATCCGGGCTCCTTAGCACCAAACAATATAATAACAAATTTTTAACACTCATTCATATACTAAATTACACTCAACAGCAACTTAAGTTTGTTTTTCAGAGTATGTTGATGAAAACCAGAGTACCTGCTGTAGTTTCCCATATCTCTTTAAAAACGAAATGTGAAGCTTATTTAATTCAAAGTATTTTTTTTTCTACAAACCCACATTTATTTCAGAATTTTCTACCTCTTACTTTAAATAATACTGGCTAAATTAGGGGACACTTTTTTACGGCTTTAGTAGTGAATATCAACAACCATCCATATAATATAAATTGGTAAACTTACTGACTGACTGGGTGATATATTAACGCACAGCCCAAACCGTGGGTTTACTAATTCCAAATTTGGCAAGTAGGTTCCTTATGTGGTCTAGGGGTGCACTAAGAGAGGATTTTTAGAAATTCACCCCCTTTTTTTTCGGATGGAAAATCATCAAATGACTCCTCCCGCTCTGGGCGGAGCAGGAGGGAGTGTCAGACTTTTACTGACTAAAACCCATCCATGTTCCTTCATCGCCCTTTATGTTCCGGGGCCCAATATCTCTTTCGAACAGTCCCGCAACCCCGGGAAATTCACGCCCTAAGGGGGTTAAACGTGGCTCCAACGTTTGCATGGGGAAACCAGATTAGTTAGACTATGTTATTCGAAACTTCACAGGAGCGCTCCTATTGATAAATGAACAGAAACGGGTTTCAGGGTTTTTTAGAATTCAACCCCTAAGAGGGGGAAATGGGGTGACAAAGTCTTAAAATCAATGCACAGTCCAAACCGCTAAGTTTAGAGATTCCAAATTGGGCCCTTAAGTTCCTTATGGGGTGTGGGGGTGCACTAAGAAATAATTTTTCAAAACCCCTAAGGTGTTACCCCCTAAAGGGGTGAAACGGGAGTCGAAAGTTTGTATGGGAAAACAAGATTAGTTAGACTGTTTTATTCGAAACTTCACAGGAGTACTATCGATAAATGACACATTTGTGTTTAAGGTTTTTTTCAGAATTCAACCCCTAAAGGGGGAAATGGGGCGACAAAGTCTGAAAATCAACATGTTTATAGTTCGTATGCTGCCACCACCACACCACAACAGCCGATAACGTCCACTGCTGGACATAAGCCTCTCCCATGAGGGGAGGAATTTGCCGTAATCTCCACGCTTGGCAGGCGGATTGGAGATCGCAGTGATGAAAGACTAACAGAAAACGCTGCTGCCCATTCTCAGGTCTACGGAGGCGCAAGGTGTTCTGCCTCAGACATTAGTCGCCTTATACGACACCCGTGAGTGTAATGGGTTTGTTCTATTCTACTCTGCCGGATACCACACGGCTAACAGGCGGCGTATGCTGCCTGTAAACAAAAACAACGATGATGATGATTGTGATTGTGATAACGATGATGATGATTGTGATCATGGTGATGATGATTGTGATAACGATGATGATGATTTTGATAACGATGATGATGATTGTGATAATGATGATGATGATTGTGATAACGATGATGGTTATTGTGACAACGATGATGGTAATTATGATTATGATGGTGATAGTGATTCAGATAGAGACGGTGATCGTGATTGTTATAGTGGTGGTGATTGTGATTTTGATAGTGATAGTGATAGTTGTTTTGACAGTGATTGTGATATTGACAGTGATAATGATGAGGATTGTGATGGTGAATGTGACAGTGATGGTGATTGTGATAATGATGGTGATTGTGATAGTGATGGTGAATGAATCGACAACTATAAATCGAACGTCTAAATACTCGAACGTTCATAATATCGAAAGGTTGTAAATCGAACTGTCTTATTGTCGGTGCAATGGCGTCAGATATTGTCAAATGTGCAAATTGTAATATAGTAATTAATGAGCTATTAGCGTTTATACAAAACAAGGCGGATGTGATGGATGAGGTTTCCCTCACCCGGATATGCAGTGATACTTTTGCAGACAGTGAAATAGTGGCGGCGAAGACACTTCTTTTTGACTCTGTTCCAAACTCTAAACCGAAAATTCGTAAAAGTAAAGGAAAAATTGCACGGGACATCGAGGATACTATATGTCTTCTGAAGGTCACTGATCCAGAGATAGTACCCATCTTCGTTGCGCGTGATCTTCAAAAACTACCACCGGTTACGTTTGACCAACTAGACGCGACGAAACTATTAAAGGATATTCTCGTGCTGCAAGCAGATATCAAAGTCTTAAAGAATGACTGTGCGACAGCATCTCAACTACTGGAGTTAAGAACTGATTTAGAAAATCTAAAGAGTGCCTCAATTGTACACAATAACTTTGACTTTGTCAATAGAAGGCGAGGCGCATTTATTGAAGACATACACAACTTTGACAGTGGTCCAATGGCTTTACAACAGCATTCAATTTCAAAAAGCAACGATAAATCTCCGAAATCCAGGTCACAATCTATTATATATATAATCTATTTTTCTTTCTTTCTTTCTAAATAGTGATTATTTTCCAAAATATGTGGGTGAACAGGGAAAACTATTGTCTACTCCAGAGACCGTTAACGAGGCGAAGCAATCAACTGCGAGTTTGACGGTTAACGTAAATCCGTGCGATGCTGTCTCGCTCGCGCACCGGCCGGACCACATTGATGACTCACAAAAACGAGTCTCCGTCCACGACCGGCGATCGAATGAAAGTACCCCTACCGCGAGCTCTAATCTCATTAACTCGAACGTTCCCACTAATATCTCGCCTGCACCGCAATGTAATATGCGTAAGTCGATGGCAGATGTACTGAAGGCGAGTAACGAGTGCAAGGAAATAGTAGGGGAAAAATGGAATGTTGTTAAATATAAGAAACACAAGAAGCCTCATCTCATGGAAAGATGGGAAAAGCGTACGTAGGTCCAGATGGGAAGTTTAAGGCAGCTATCATCAAGGTACCATTGTTCATTTCAAATGTGTGTAAAACCACGAATGAGAGTGATATTATTGCTTATATTAAAGACAGCACACAGGAAGATGTAACTTTGTTTAAAATCGATAGAAAAACAGAAAAGTGGTACAACTCCTTTAAGCTGTATGTCCCCAAAACGAAACTAGAACGATTTCTAGATAATACGTTATAGCCTGACGGAATTACTTTTAGACGTTTTGTAAATGAAGCCTACAAGACGAAGGCGGGCATAATTAAGCAAACATTGACACAATAAATAATGGAAAATAGCAATCAGACGTGTAAATTTGTAAGTTTTAATTGCAAATCGGTGAAGCGATCTGTTGAGGCAGTTCATTCTCTGTGTCAGTCAGCTAGTCAGCTGACACAGTTGCCCTCCAGGAAACATGGCTACTTCCTCATGATATACCTTATCTTGGACAAATTCATAGTGATTTCGAGTACACCGGTAAGTCAGCTGTTGACACCTCAGATGGATTATGAAGAGGGCGACCGTTTGGTGGTGTGGCGATTCTGTGCCGTAAGCAAGTCTTTGAATCAGTAACGGTAATCAGCTGTATCAGTGCGCGTTTAACGGCGATTAAAGTTTCACTCGGGGACAGATGCATAATAGTGTTCAGTGTTTACATGCCGACAGACTCAAGTGAAAATCTGACGGAATTCACAGAGTGTCTAAGTGAAGTGAGTGCGATTGTCGAAGCTAGTAATGTTGAAACAGTTTACATACTCGGCGATTTCAACGCACACCCCGGTGAGTCATTCTGTTGTGAACTCTTCTGTAACGAACAAAATTGGAGGTGTGCGGACATTGAGAAACTAGGCTTAGGGGCGAGCAGCTATACCTTTGTCAGTGACGCGCACGGTTGTAGGCGATGGCTTGACCATTGTGTCGTCACACAGTCTGCTTGGTTGACGGTTACTGAGATAGGTATTGTGCATGATGTGTTTTGGTCTGATCACTGTCCCATATTTGTTGAGTGTAGGTTAGATAAGATTAAACCTAAGATAGTAAGCCATAAAACATTACGTAGTAGCGTAATTTGGGGCGAGAGGAATAGCGATCAAATAAGCATGTACTATAATTTATGTAATAGTAAGTTAAAACTGATTGATTACCCTCAGGAATTTGGTTTGTGCAGTAATAGCCACTATAATAATAATGAGCATAGGGTGATTGTTGACAAGATTTATGAAAGTATTGTTACTACCTTGTCAGAGGCCGCGGTACAGAGCCAAGTGGAAACACGGACTCATAGACATGTTGGCCGTGTTGTTGAGTGGAACAAGCACGTGCGTGAGGCCCACGCGACAGCGAGGCTTAAGTATCAGCTATGGGTATGGCACAATAAACCAACTTCTGGCGATGTCTACAACGACATGTGCAACGACATGTGCCTGACTCGAAAGGTGTTTAAAAGTAAACTAGTGTGGTGTCAGACGCATCAAGAACTAATTAAGCTTGATATTTTAGCTTCTCTCCGTAAAGCCAATAATTTTCAGAAGTTCTGGAAGGCTACTAAAAAGTTTGATATTAAGCCTGGCCTTCCTGTGAGTGTCAACGGTGCTGATCAGCCGGATAGCATCGCCAACATGTTTATGGACCACTTTAAAGTGGAGTCACCGCTGGGCCCTTCGTTGCGAGAGCTCGATGACGGATGCTGTCGTGACTCTGATCTGGTTCGTTTCTCGGCCAAGCAGGTGTCAAGCACCATTAAGAAAATGACGAGAGGGAAGTCCCCGGGTCACGATGGTTTAAGCATTGAGCACTTGCAGCATGCTGCTCCACACATGGCGAGAGTGCTCGCTATGTTTTACTCGCTATGATAAGTCTAACTATCGACCCATCTCCCTGGCAACTATTATCGCGAAGGTACTCGACAATCAGCTGGACGCGCGATTGGATAGCTTTTTAAAATTACACGACGCACAGTTTGGGTTTCGGAATGATCTTGGCACTGAAAGTGCGATTCCCCGGCCTCAAGCATACGGTGCAATACTACACAAAACGTCAAACACCAGTGTATGCTTGCTTTCTAGATCTCTCCCGTGCCTTTGACCTTGTATCTTACGAGATTTTGTGGGAAAAGCTGTGGGAGAGAAAAGTGCCAGCGGAGCTGTTGCGTATCTTCCAGTATTGGTATTATAACCAAACGAACAGTGTGAGATGGGCCGATGGGCTGTCTGTGTCGTATGGGCTAGAGTGTGGGGTAAGACAAGGAGGGATTACGTCACCAAAATTGTTAAACCTATATATAAATGATCTAATCGTTGAGCTCAGCAGCAAGAAAATAGGATGTCGCATTGATGACGTTAGTGTCAACAACATCAGCTACGCTGACGATATGGTGCTGCTGAGCCCCAAGGTTAGGGCACTTAAGAGAATTGCTTCATTGTTGTGAGGGCTATGCTCGTGAGCATGGCCTAATATATAATGTCAGTAAAAGCGAGTTCTTAGTCTTTAAGGCTGGCGGTGTTAAATGTCCTGAGTATGTACCCCCGATCAAACTAAATGGGAATGAAATATTGCGAGTGTACCAGTTCAAGTACCTGGGGCATTATGTAACCGACGACCTTAATGACCGAGTGGATATTGAGAGGGAACGTAGGGCGCTGGCCGTCCGATGTAACATGTTGGTTCGCAGGTTTGCACGATGTAGCAGGGCAGTAAAAATAACGCTTTTTACAGCTTATTGCCAAGTGTTTTACACGTGCAGCCTGTGGACCAACTATACTCAGCGGGCTATCAGCGCCCTACGGGTCCAATATAATAATGGGTTCAGGTTGTTGATGGGGCTGCCCCGTTTCTGCAGTGCATCAGGTATGTTTGCACAAGCACACGTCGATGGCTTCCACGCCATAGTCAGACAGAAATCTGCCTCTTTGCTCTGCAGAGTGCGGGACAGCTCCAACTCCATCCTGAAGACCATAGCGGGGAGGTTGGATTCTCCTTTGTTAGGTGATGTTGTTCAAAGATGCATTTTGAACAACAGCCTTGTTGTCAAATAGATAATACGTATAAGTTTACAGGTCTCCCAAAGTGATAATGCGCATAGAAATCTTCGTCACTGTTCGGCAACGGTCGTATTCCCCGAGCGTCGGAAGACGATATGTATATAGAGTGGTTAAGTGTATTTTCTTCATGCATAATTTAGTAGAATTATGTGTTTTGTGCTAAAAGAGATAAATATTGATTTATCAGTAACGAAATTGATTCGATAATTCGATGTAAGTAAATAGCGAGGAAAACGACACGATTGCGAATATGCTACAATCTTTGTTGAATTGATTTACTTTTAATATGTATTTAACGTAGGTATTTTTAATATTAAAAACGTGAAAAATGTTAGTATATTTACCTATTTTACAAAATAAACTATTTCAATTTGAGTAAGATAATTAAAGTTGAAATTAAATTCACCTTTGAAAACAAAACCAAGAAGGGTGTGTAATAGCAGCTCTATATAATTCCACACAGAGAGAACACGTGCAGTCACCACCAATATATAAAGACGACTGACGGACCTTTGACTGACCGGCGACAGCCGCCGACCGCCCGAATTGTTTTCAATTGTTTCACATGATTTGACATATGACATTGACTCCTGTTTCTTTCGAACAAGGTACAAAATGCAAGTGCATTGTTTAGGGCTCTCTCCGATTCAATGATTCGGGTGTTTCCGGGAATACGACAATTGGCGAAGATTTGCATGCGCATTATTAATTTGGGAGTACTGTACTAACATAGGTGTAAGTTATCTTTTTGTTTTTACTAACCCATATGGACTTTCAATGTGTTTTGATCATGAAAGTCCATATGGTGATGTTCAAAAATAAATATCACGGTGCTAGTATTCGGAAAAATTTATATATCACACCATAAATTATCCGAAACGTCTTTTTAAGGTTCCGTAGCCAAATCATATAAAATAAAATAATCTTTAATTCGGATAAGCAACATCCATACGTTATAATACACTGTAAACGGGTATTTCCCGCGACCACGGCTGGTGCAATCCGGTCGAAACGTCGGGCTTACATAAAGGTAAAAATTCGCGAAAATACCCGTTTACAGTGTATTATAAGCCATATGGATAAATAAATAATAATAATAAATATTGCTGGACATTACACACAGCGCCATCTAGTGCCACACTAAGCAACGAGGCTTGTGTCGTGGACACCAGATAGTTGATATACTACATAGATGCTTTTTGTTTGTAAATACATACTTATTATACATATAAACATCCATGACTCGGAAACAAATGTCCATGCTCATCACACAAACATTTGCTCCGACCGGGATTCGAACCCGGGACCCTAAGAACGTAAGGCAGCCTAACTACCGCTGCGCTATTCGGGTCGTCAAATGTTGATGTTGCTTATCCGAATTAAAGATTATTTTATTTTATATGATTTGGCTACGGAACCTTAAAAAGACGTTTCGGATAATTTATGGTGTAATATATAAATTTTTCCGAATACTAGCACCATGATATTTATTTTTGAACATCGCAGCACCATGCAGTTTTGATTTTATAATTTAGTTTCATTGTTTGTATTCTAATTTAAGTTCCTGTAAATATGTTTCTGTTTGAATCCAATACTTTTTAACGAGAGCGCCTTTCATTTAGGACGATCTTAGTACCTTTGGCATCCTCGCTAGTGTAGGGCATGAGCACTTTAAGTCCGGGACAGTGGCTGTACCAGGCGCCGAAGCACTGCGAGTGCTGCGCCGCCACGCCGGACGCCGCGCCGTTGGGGCCCCGGAACAGGATGGGGCACGGGACCGCCCCCGCTGACATGTAGAACGTCTTGGCCGCCGAGTTTATTACCTGCAAGTTTGTTGGTGTCGTTGTAATATAGGAAAACAGGTTAAACTGGGCATATCATACGTCCGCAAAAAACACACTTTATCACGCTGTAAAAATTTAATATTTCGAGTTCCACTTGGATACTGGAACTCAGAATATTTAATTTGGCCTGGCTTCATCCAAGAATGGTGATACGACAACCACCAGGCATTAGTGAAAGTGCAAATGGTGCATTGTCACACAATTCATCCAAGACAAAGGCAACAGAGTGGAATGTAGCTTCACTACAACTCACCACTCATATTTCACGTTCATGTTGGTAGATGCCAGAAATATTTACGGAATATTCACAAACGCACGCGTTCCCGAGGTCGACTTGGAAATTTCTAAATAAGACTTGGAACCCCAGTCGACCGGAGCAAAGATAATTGCTGGGGCCTACTGGGGAGTGTGTTCTGCCATTTTTTCTTCCCAGCTAAAGTGAGAAAGCGGCGATGGGCGGTCGTTTTGGGAGACTGTCTTTTGTAAATTTTGACGTTCAAAAAGTGCTGATTACTAGCCTAATTTTAATGACTTGTGATTTTGATTTAATCTCCATAAATGCACAGCAAAGATGTTTAAACTCTTTGCCATCGATACGCTAAGAAGAAGACGAACAATGTTCGTCGTTCAATTTACTCCGTAGTAATTAATTCCATTATCCCAAGAATGATACCCGATATCTATAGGTGGGTGATGTTCACTCTCGGCGAGACTCTCCGAGGCAGAGCGAGCGCGAGCGTTTAACAGCACATTTAATTATTTATGCTGGTGTTTCGAGTGCTTGATCGAGACTTCCTTTTGTATAGTATACCAGGGTCATGTGGCGAATCATGTTTAAAGAAAATCGTTCGATTTCGTAGTGTCAATGTCACCTGTATTAGAGCCTAGTTTTTTAAAAAGCTGAATGACATAATCTGCCTAATTTCCCATCTATGATGGAGTCGGATCAGAGTCTAACCGGATGGCAGCTGAATACCAATTACACAGTTGAATGTGACGACTTGTCTTAATATTAATGCCCGTGTACCATGCACATTGAGTAAAATAATAATTTATTTCATTGCTTGCACTTGACTTGACATTCGCTTAGACATCACCCAGATTAGATAAACTATCGTTCATCAGATGTCTGCAAGTTAAATGTGTGTAGCCATGAAATTGTAGACCTTTATCTTATCTACTCTGATTGTTTTCATTATTATTCATATCTTCGCAACCAGTGCAAACAGCATTTAGCAAATGATCTTTACTTTCTGTCTCAGAAGTTGGAACAAAAAGGGCAATTTTATTTTTGGGATGGTGACTCATGAGGCTGGCTTCTCCGCTTAACCGGATTATCCTGTGGGTGCCTTGAGTGTAAGGCCTCCAGCCAATTTTTATTGATGCATTTATATGGGACTAGAACTTCGTCCGTGAAGGTTGATGAGAAACTCAGCATCACAGTACTTGAATTTGAATACCTAACAATCAGAGAAAAACCATTGCCATAACATACCTACTGTTTTTGCCATAATTATATTCGTAGGATTTAAGAGGCAGGGGTTACTGGAGGGATTACTATGGGCAGCTACAATACTTTCTCAAGTTATTATGTCTTGTGACTGGGACTGTAGCTTTGTTTTTTTTTTTTTGTATTTTTGACATTCAAAAGTGCCTTAATGGTCTAATTGAAATAAATGCTTTGAGTTTGAGTTTGATTCTACAGCGATTTCCCTGTAGCGAAAGTCATAAACAACTGGGTACCAAAACAATTCATTATCCTCAACTTTCAGGAATGACAGGCATGTGTATATTAAGATATAATAGTTTAGCTTACTTGATCAATAGCCTGCATGGAGAAGTTGTATGTCATGAACTCGCAAATTGGTCGAAGGCCGGCGAACGCAGCACCAATAGCTAAACCGGCATATCCGCTTTCTGTGATTGGTGTATCTATGACTCTCTTATCACCATACTTTTTTAATAGGCCCCTGAAATGTTGAAAAAATAAATTGAAAATGTTATTTTTGTCTTAAATTCTTCTTTATCAATCCCTCCCTGCTGAGGACTGCGGCAGCATATGACATGTCTCCAAACAATGTGGTCTTGAACCGCACGGTACATACAGGCTGCCTCAAACAGTCTTTTGGTCCCGTCAAATTTTTGTATAATTAATTCCTTCACCGTTTGCTACAACTCATGAATTTTCAACAAACCCTTATATTCAAAGTTGTTGACATGGCTCACAGAATTAGCAAGCTAAAGTATATTGTATTGTATTGTATAACGGGCTGGTGTCCGCAAGTCCACGTCAAAGCGCGTATTTTGCGTATGGGGTTTAGTCCACCACGCGGGCCTAGTGCGAATTGGTAGATGTCACATGTCTTCGAATTTTTGGTTCTAGGACATGCCGGTTTCCTGATGACGATGACGGTTTCACGATGTTTTCCTTCACCGTTTTGAGAGCAGTGGTGATGAAATAAATTACACAAAGTAATGCGCCTGTCTGGGTTCGAACCCACGACTGGACCACCGCTGCTCTCAAGCTAAAGTGGCAAAGGGATGGCTATATTAGCCAGAACCAATGAATGTTTTTGTAAAACAAAAGTTCAACCCAGTTCGGGCAATTAAGTAACTGTTCTCTATTTTAATTGTTTAGATATTTTATTGTAAATGTGCCTCTTTTTATAATGACATTAATGATTATTGGATTATATATTTCCGTTTCATACAATATTTATTGATTGTACTGATCAATAAATATTGTTCAGCTATTGTTTATTAAAGGTACTTATTCAATGGCCACTATTCCAAAAATAAAATAAAATGGTGGAAGTTAGGCAGGCCAAATAATTCAAAAAAACATTAATAATTTGGCAAATAAAATAAATTGACAACTGCAATTTTGACCACTTAGACAAGTATTGGTTTCCACTTTTAACCGACTTTTAAAAAAGGAGGAGGTTATGTATTCCACCAGCATCTTTTACCGATTTTTCCTTTGATTCTTTTTTCGTTTGGTACAGGAAGCTCTCGCGGCGATCCCATATTATTTTTATTAAACTGACTTGGGTATTTTATGAGTTATCTTCTAACTCTAACTTCTTGCCAGTTGGTAGTGTCAACGTCTTTATAAAGTAATAAAGTTATTTTTCCACTTTTTCGTTTTTTTTTTTTTAAGTTTGATATTTTTTGCAAAAGCTTTTTGAATGACTTTTGCACTTATTGCACAACACCCTACAAATGCAAATATACCCACAACAATACAATACTCATACACTTTTTTCAACGATAATACAGTATTACTTACATTGTGGTTGCTCCTGTTAACCACTCAATAGTATTACAAGTCAATATTAAGTAATTAATTAATTTAACCCAACTATAAAGAGGACCACTGTGCTATTAACAAAATAATCGAGCCGCTTGTACTTATTAACTAAAACAGATTGGGTACGATTTGTTAGTGCCCTCACTAGCAGGTACTCTGCCCAGGTAGCTACTGATTTATCTACTACACTATTTGTTGCATATTTCTTTTAACATTAATAACCAATGCTTAATATTAAACTATGTTCATACTAAATACTACACCAGTTTTTTTGTAGGTTGTTAATACTGACTTTATATAAAACAATTTATCTGTAATAAAAATGAATTGGAAACTCATTTCTGAGACATTACAATGGATTTAATTAGGTAACTTGGTTCTTAGCTTTTTTAAGGTAATAGATAAGAGTTATGATATTTGACAGTATTCCACAGACAACTTTTTCATTGAAATCTCAACAAACTTCTTGGTTATGTAATATTGAAGCATTTTTGTGCAAAGATATATCTTTGAAAAGCTTGTTATTTTCAGTGCTTACATAAAATGATGCAGTATGATACAAAATCAGTTTTTTAATACAAAACTCGGGCCAATTCGCACCGTAAAGGTTGTGTAGACCGTTTTTCTCATACCTGGATACTTTGTAGGCACCATCGTATTGAGCGACTTCCTCGCCCAATATGAAAACCCTCTCGTCTCTAGCCATCTCCTCATCCAGAGCACTGTTGATGGCATCACGCACAGTCATAAGCTTGGCGGCATGAGCGCTAGATGTTGAGAAATTACGAGGCAACCGAGAGAGCCACCCGAATATAGCCGGCGACGATTTCAACGCCATTTTCATTTCAAAACTACTATATTTCACTTATGAACTTAAAAAACTGCACTTGGTTAACTCCTGGAGAAATTTTTAGACTGGTTTTGGTTGAAAATGGTGTTAAAAACGTTATTTTGATGAGACGAAGGATGAATGGAGGTCGTAACTCGTAAATTCGTAATCAATGTTGCCTGATCCAAGCACGTCAAAATAGGAAATGTCAAAAGAAAATCAGCTGTTTGTTTTTGGAGAAAGATTAGACCTATTATTTATTATTTTCAGATGCCTAAAAAATTAGTGCATTTCAATATTCATTACGATCGGAACTATGTTGCTATAAATGAGTTTAATTTTGTAATCATTGTAACGATTTATGTAAACTGTAAAAGATTATATAATCATCAGTTGACTATAGTTTTTTTTTATCAAATTGACAAAATAAAGTAATAAAAAGATGCTCAATGCAGTAAGTGCAGTGCTAAGTTCTATGAATTTGTCTTGGTAAATGGCATATACTTATATATTCTGGCAACCTTCAACTTGTCTAGCAAGGTAGCCCGCAAAATTCAAATTATCTTACGTTTTTTGGCTGCGACGATAGGTACTGATCTCTGAAGAATCCACCGCTGATAACAGATGTTAGTGCTTCGGCTCTTCACCGGACCCTACGACGCTGGTTACTTTACTGGCCGCTTCGTTTGAGCTGTTCCTTCTGTTCCTAGTCTTAAGGCGCGGGCGTGACATCAGACTGCGGCTTATCTCGGCACGAACGGCAAGATGCAGGAATGGTAGCGTCGCAGCACGTCGCAGTCCAGCAGAAAAAATAATCGGCAATTGTGGCAGATCGGACTACGAATTGTTGAAAATAAACACTCCATTTTTCGGAGATATGGCCACTAGTTGGGCGGCCGTGTGCCGGAGATGATTCCCAATTAGGTAAACCACATACTTCACGAAGTTACGCACAATTATAATGGGGTTCCCGAAAAACACAAAGAATTTGCGAAAACCAAATAAATCCTACCCGTTCAAACAGAGCTGTCATTCTGTCTTCTGCCAAAGTGCCAATTTGGACTTGACGGTCTTAGCATGGTTTGGGGCATAGATAATACACTATATAATATAAGATAGATGTGCAACTGAGGTTTTCGTTTTAAAAACTGTGTACCCTAACTGCTAGATGGCGCTACTTGTCTCAATGTCCCCTCCGCTTACGCTATCGCTCACTAGATGGCGCTTTTGGTTTTTGTTTCTAGTAATAAATCCTTTTATTGAAGAATGATTATTATTTATTTGTGTGGAATAAATGAATTCTTATGTGTATAAAATAGACTATGATGACAACATCATGAAGAAAATATAGAATTCGAAACATACACACTAGAATTTCACAAATTAAATATCAATCATTCGTCAATAAAAGGAAAATCATTCTTCAAAATCTTAAGCTAGAAATGACATCATTAAGAGCCTCTTAACAATAAATGAATGATAGATAGAAATGAAAAAATATTTAGTTTTTTAAAGAATTTATTTCCTTTTTTTACAATGTGTGTTATAATAATAAACACATTACAGTACATCCAAAAAGCACTTATAGGCCGTCTTTCTCGGCATCTTGAAAGTTTCGTCGAATTCAAATCAAAAAGTTAATCGAGGTCCAGTATACACAGCGTTGGGTCAATCGATTACGTATCATAGCACAGGGTCCAAGGGTCCAACGTTTATAGCAGATATTAGCACAACAAGCACAGTATTAGGTTCTAAAAAAGCACAAAACACCAGAACACCACGAAACAACGAACATAACATTAAAAAGTTTTCAAAGTACCTACTGTTACTGTGTATTCAATAAACTACTTGAAGTGAAAACGAATATATGTTATTTATATTACTATATTATTTTTAAATTCATTTGTAATGGTAAACATGTTAAAATAATAATAATAAATAATACTTATTTGTTAATATTTAGTATTGCTTTTATTGTACTGTTATCAACTAGCTCTATCTATTGGCAAACATGTAAAACTATGGCCAAACTAGCGTACCTGACCACACAGATGGCAGCACTGTCTATGAAAATTTTGTTTGAAGCCATTGTATGGAAGTTTCACCCTGGTTTGGGGTTTGCCATGGTCCACGAAGGCGTAGGCACGTCCCATACATCACCCAAAAAACATCCAGAAGAATTTTATTGAAAACCTCCTCCTTTTGAAAGTCGAATAAAAAAATATTTGATTGGGGTGGCTTGGTTATTTTTGCACTTGAATAACATTGCCAGGAGGGCGCTGTTGGTAAGCATTATTGGAAATACGAAGTATTATATTTATCTGTGTTGGAAATGAGGGATTTTTCTAATATTCTTATTGTGCCCTCTCAGTTTATTTATGAAAACCTTTTGTACGCCCACAAAAATATTAATTTATTTAAAAAATACAGTGATATCCACAACATAAACACGAGGAACAAACACAAATTTGTTGTTCCTGCAACGAGGCTCAAAAAAATAGGAGGTACGTTCAGATGCCAATGTATACGCTTTTACAATAAACTTCCGAGCCAAATTCAAGCACTAAGCCTAAATAAATTCAAATCGTTTATAAAACGGAAGCTGTGCCTGAAAGCCTATTAGCATGTTAATCACTATCTTGAAGATAAAAAAAAGCTTGGGATTAAGCTGCTCCAATGAAAATTAGCATGTTAATCACTATCTTGAAGATAAAAAAGCTTGGGATTAAGCTGCTCCAATGAAATTTGCTCTGTGAATGTCGAAATTTCGGACTTCGCTTGTTTATTATTGATTCCTTTCTTATAAACACTCTGACATTAAATTTTTTTGACATGTATTTTATTATTTTACTTTATTTTTTTATTTTTTATTATTTTATGTGACTTTTACTGATTTGACATGAATACTTATTTTATTAAGTATTTTACTTTTTTATTTTATTATCATTGCGACATTTAATGATTTTTGTGATTTTTTTTTTTACTTACATTCATTTGAAAAGAATTTGTTATTAATTTTATTTGATTATTGTGAATGTGGGGACCATGTGGGTCACATTTTTATTTTTTTTGTTTGTTTTTTTTCCCACAACTGTCTGGCAGTTTGAGTACTTTATGCGACCTTCCCAAATGTCCTTTCTTTGGTATTGTTCGTCGTTTCGTTGAGCTCCTTGGGTTATATTATAAGTTGAGCTACACGTTAACTGACAAATGCTTGCACTGACTGGACAGGTCCACTCAAAACTGTATGGTTCTTTCTTCAAAAGACCATATCAGACACTAATCTGCATAGTCCTCATGTGAATTGAGCAAGATTGTCTGGGCTTTAAAAGAGACTATGACCTCTGAGTTTGTTTCGGCTGTTTCTTCTCAGAGTAGTCAGGTACGAAACACCGGCCCCATCTAGTTTTAAAAAATGACGTGTAAAAGTGTTTGTAAAAACCTACTTGCAAAATAAACATCATTTATCATTTCTTTTTAGCTCTTCCCTAGTCGCTGGAGAGATGGCGCTAGGAGTTAGTATGATAATGCAAGGAATGGAACCTAAAAAATCTGATTTTAACAAAGCGCGAGAAGACTAGGTTATATTCGGAAGGTTATGCAAATGAAAGTGTCAGTCAACGAGAGTATGTGACGATGATGTAACGTGACACAATGTTTTTTAGGGTTCCGTACCCAAAGGGTAAAAACGGAACCCTATTACTAAGACTTGGCTGTCTGTCCGTCTGTCCGTCTGTCCGTCTGTCCGTCTGTCCGTCTGTCTGTCACCAGGCTGTATCTCATGAACCGTGACAGCTAGACAGTTGAAATTTTCACAGATGATGTATTTCTGTTGCCGCTATAACAACAAATACTAAAAACAGAATAAAATTAATATTTAAGGGGGGCTCCCATACAACAAACGTGATTTTTTTATAATAATTGGTACGGAACCCTTCGTGCGCGAGTCCGACTCGCACTTGGCCGGTTTTTTTTCCAAGCGTTTTGGCTTTGGCACCAACTATCATAGTAAGTACAACGCTATCTATAGAGTTCTTGGAAACTAGGTCTTTTTTAATACCTCAACAAGAAAACCTCTCATTGTATTGAAAAAACCAAATGATGGCCTTTGATTATATAATGTCTAGTGTTGAGCGTCAAGTGCGCGCAAACGTGTCAAAAAATATCAGCCAATGTTGGCTACGTTCTTACCCGCCGATTAGTGCCGATCTTGCCCCTTTGGCGTCACCACGTATTACGCGTGCTAATTATTAAACAAATAACAGCGATAAAATGACGGTATGTGCTATTAAACTGTGCCGGAATCGGGTATTTTACTCTATGTGAGAAAAAATCTAAAAATATATTATTAAGATAGCTTAGGAGAAAAGCAGTCGGAAAACGTTAGTTTTAGTTCTTATACTAGCAAAATAAATTTTAAAATTCAATTTACAGGTTTTCTGTTTCATAACACCAAAGTAGTCGCCATATTATTACGTCATACGGCTATGTAAACTAAGAAGTGTCAACTGTCAACTGCAAATATCACTGTATTTGTTTACACAGCCAACTGACTGTCCAGCGTTTTCGTCAAATTACGCGCGAAATTTGAAAATGCTAAATTTAAATGCATTTTTATGGCACTTAACAATTGAATAAAACTCTTGTGAATTTTTTTGTGGTTCATTATCAATATAGAATCTAATTGAGACACTTTTCAAAAATGGATGTAATACCCTATTATACAGGAAGGGTAAAAAATACCAAGCACATTACATAACATCGATAAGTAACCAAAAAACTATATATTTCTTTTTGTTTTTAAGTGTTTAGAACATAAAATTACGCCATATTTTATCAGTGTTGCCAGTTTATTTTTTCATTCTCCCAACTTCACGTAATTTTTTGTGGGTATATTAGATAATCTAGGGTAACGTTTATATTATTTATAGTAACGTGCAGTAGGTACATAAACTTCGAAAAATCTATACACATACGATTTGATGATTATTTTACAATCGTATGCATCATTATTTTGTAAAAAAGTCGAGTCGATGTTTTTCTGCAAATGTAAGTACCAGTGTTTTCAGGCTTGTAAAATTGGGAATTAAATACCTACCCACATAATGCGCCCGCGCTGACACTCTTACGTGAGCTAGACAACGCAAAGCCCGTGGTCATAGTGGCAAACGTCAAACGATTATGATCCATGAGTAGGTATATTAAAGAAAGTCAACCATAGTAAGAGGGGGAGGGAGACGAACACCAACGAAAAGGTGAAGGGATTGTGTGAGGTAGGTATCTTAGAGGCGGCTGATAGGAGAGTAGGTAGGTATGGAAGAAAATACGTGTCGGGCGGACCCGTACTAATATGGGACAAGAGCAGAGTTGTGGCATAAGGCAGTGAAGACGCTACACAAAGATACTCATCATCATCATCATCATCATTTCAGCCGAAAGACGTCCACTGCTGGACATAGGCCTCCCCCAAGTGTCGCCACATTGAACGGTCCCGTGCGACTCGCATCCAGCGGATTCCCGCAGCCTTCACCAGGTCATCGGTCCACCTAGTGGGAGGCCTTCCAACGCAACGTCTTCCGGTTCGCGGTCGCCACTCCAGAACTTTTCGGCCCCATCGGCCATCCGTTCTGCGAGCAATGTGCCCTGCCCACTGCCACTTAAGTTTGGCAATTCTTCGGGCTACGTCGGTAACCTTGGTTCTCTTGCGGATGTCTTCATTTCTGATTCGATCGCGCAAGGAAACTCACTCACACAAAGATACTATTAGGTTTTATAACTTACAGCCTTATTAACCCCGGCTGTTAGAGCCTCCTTGAAGACTCCTTGAAGGCCCGATGCTAAAAACCTTTGATTATGTAATGTCTAGATGGAGCGTCAAGTGCGCGCAAACGTGTCAAAAAATATCAGCCAACTGTTGGATTATACGTTCTTACCCGCCGATTAGTGCCGATCGTGCCGCTTTGGCGTCACCACGTATTACGCGCGCTAAGTAATAAACAAATAACGGCGATAAAATGACGGTATGTGCTATTAAACTGTGCCGGAATTATACAGGAAGGGTTAAAAATACCAATCACATCGCCTATCATCGATAACTAACCAAAAAACTATATATTTCTGTTTTGTTTTTATGAACATAAAATTACGCCATATTTTATCAGTGTTGCCAGTTTCTTTTTTTCATTCTCCCAACTTAACCATCATTTTTTGTGGGTAAATTAGTTAGTCTAGGGTTATGTTTATATTATTTAGTTGGTCTACTTTATTTATAGATTTAAAAAAGGTGGAGTTTATAAATTCGTATTAAGTCTTTCTTTAAATGATTTTGAAGTCGATGCCAAGGAAAACTTGTCATTATATTAGCTAGGTAAATAATTTACTTGATACCGACTTCATGTTCACATTTTAGTCATTATTAGCTGACCCGCACAACATCGTCTGCGTCACATGAGCTTACTTACCTACCTACTATCTACCTACCTACCTACTATCTACCTACCTACTATCTACCTACCTACCTACATACCTACTACCTACCTACCTACTACCTACCTACTACCTACCTACCACCTACCTACCTACCTACCTACCTACATACCTACTACCTTCCTACCTACTCCCTTCCTACCTACACCCTTCCTACCTACACCCTTCCTACCTACTACCTACCTACCACCTACCTACTACCTACCTACCTACCACCTACCTACTACATACCTACCTACCTACCTACTACCTTCCTACCTACTCCCTTCCTACCTACACCCTTCCTACCTACTACCTACCTACCACCTACCTACTACCTACCTACCTACCACCTACCTACCTACCACCTACCTACCTACCTACCACCTACCTACTACCTACCTACTACCTACCTACCTACCTACTACCTACAGATAGCGCGCGAGTTGAATGCAGTCGGGGTCTGAGGTAAAGAGCGGGAGCATCTCCCCCCGCTACCCGCACGCCCCACCTCACGCGCCTGCAGTGTAACGCTGTGCACAGGTAGGTCACAGCACTACCGCATTCCTAAGCTCTGCATTCAACTCGCGCGCTATCTGTACCTATTTCTCACCGTTTAAACCTTCCGTGAACTTTCACAAACAATTCAAGACCAAAATTATCCAAATCGGTCCAGCCGTTTTCGAGTTTTAGAGCGACGAACGGCAATTCATTTATATATATTATTAATAACTGGCACTGATTAAAAGTATTAAATCGGTAATTTAACCTCCATTTTTATTCCTTGAATAAAAGTTATCTGACTAATGAATAATCAGCCCATAACAAACATAATTATTGAATGAGTAGAATATGGTGATCAACATAATATCTTATTTTTAGAATACCCAATAATCCTATTATCAGCAATCGATGGATAGATCGCATTCAAAAAAGCCGCGGAGATGCCACGTGGAAACCAACAAAAACTAATGTAGTTTGAGAAACTACTGCAGAGAGAAAAAGATAGAAATAGTCTAATTTTAGTTTAGTTTGTGAACAAGGGAATCGGCACAATTGTAATACTTATTTAATTAACTTAGCTGATTTAATACAACATTTAACAACTCTATTTAAATTTAAATAGTGTTTTTTTATTTATCGAAGAAAGTAACTACATACCTAATAAAAAGACACTACTAAAACTGAATAATACCTACTACATACATACCTACACCTAAAACTTATTTAATTAGTCTATTATATTTAATATGTGACTTATGGGAGAATTATTGTACTAGCTGGTAACATTATTTACGCTCACAGAGACACAGTATGACAGTGTAAAACACCGCCTGCACGCACACAGGCTTGAAATTGTTGGCTCGTTTTTTATGTTTTGATTGTAGGGCGACGCTCCATCTAGACATTATATAATCAAAGGCTAAAAACATGATTCATAAACGTCTGTTGACGCTAATCAGTCGATCAAGCCTCTGCTAAAGTTAGAGGACTGTTGACCCTCCCTTATTTATTTATTTATATAAACTTCATGTACAAGAGTGGTACATAGGCGGACTTAATGCCACAAGGCATTCTCTACCAGTCAACCTTTGGGTTATATAGGAAAACATGGTGTGTCCTTTAACTCCCAGTCTCCCTGCTAAGTCACAAAATGGCTGCCATAAATTTGAACAGCTGACTTTGACAAGAGTAAAAAACCATACCGAAGATAGTTTTAGCGAAGGGAGGGTTACGCAAAGATTAAAAAAAAACCCAGGAAAATGTTGACTTCATGTTTTTAATTTCAGACCCATACGTCAAAAAAATAAAAACATAGAACCGTTAATGATGATTTTAAGACCAATCTTTGCAATTATTTTCTATCGAGCCGATTTCGTCGAAATATGTATCGAGTCCGTCCAAGGTCTTTGAAATATGATCAATATTAACATATATTTTTTTTGCCGTGCTAGAACAAATAGTTTTTCTTAAAAAACTGCTTAAATAACATCAATTTCAACAAATTAGGTGTTGTCAGCCCCTTAAGTGTCGTCTGTTGGTGAAAACAGATGCTCTTGAACGATGAATACCTACTGACGCTTGTACTGTACTACCTAATTCATTTTCTTTGCTAGCTTTAGACACCGACCTTGACATTCTCTTTAAAACCAAGGTCCCCAGGTCTTAACTGAATATCTTTTAAATCTTTTAATTTTTCCTTCAACCTCCAAACGTTTCTCAAGTGGTTGCCGTCTTACTTTTTCGCTGTTGGGACTTTGAATTATTTTCTTTTGCTTTTCGCCTGCTGCCTCTACAATTTTTTAATTCCTTGACGATGTGAAGTTTGTGTTAGTACGTTAGTTAAGAGGTTTTGGTCGGGTTTCGTTGTTTCCTTGTATAATTCTTTACAATAGTTTGATTGATTCTGAAAGGATTGTTTTCAGAAGGTGATTTACCAACTCGAACAATCATTACAGAACATCGCGCAACTAATACTATTTTTCAGACACGCGAGAGTAGGTACACTTATAACGCATTAGCATTTTAGTTTTTTCATACCTGGTCACTTTGTAGGCACCGTCGTATAGAGCTACTTCCTCGCCCAATATGAAAATCCTGTCGTCTTTCGACATCTCCTCGTCCATAGCCATGTTGAGGGCTTCACGCACAGCCATCTTCTTGGCGGCTTGAGCGCTAGATGTTGAGAAATTACGAGGCAACTGAGAGAGCCACCCGAAAATAGCCGACCGCGTTTTCAAAGCCATTTCTATTTCAATAAAATTACAATATTAAAAATAAAATTTAAACAAGTTAAATAAAAGCTTATAAAAACTGCATTTGTTGACGGTTTAGAGTGCATTTGGTTGGAAATTTGATGAGACGAAGGACGAATGGCGGTTGTAATCAGTGTTGCCTGATCTAATCATGTCTGACTATGCCAAAAATCAGCTATTTGTTTTCGGATACAAAATAAAGTAATAAAATTTATTATTTACTGATGCGTTGGAAAGTAATGCATTTTCACTATGTTCGTAACTTTCCTGTTGTTTGGATATAAATAATATGACTGTACAAGTATCAAATTGGGAAAAGATTTACAGGGCTTAAAAAAATTCTTCGAAATCGCTGTCAACGGGAAAAATATCCAGAAGGAGAAGGATGTCGCGTTGGATGACAATGAAGATACTTTGGCCAAAAAGAAGCGTTCTGGTCACGTGAAGAGTCGACCAACCGCTTCACGATAAAAGACTAGGCAGGCAATAGGTCCCCATGGCTACCACTACTACTACACTACTAGTGTTTCAACCCCAAACGGCTCGAACACATAGCTAATAATTAAATTAGCTTTACAGCACATCCAGCGTGCGTGCTAGGTAGATGGGATGGGACAACTTCCAAAGCATTAGGTTATACCGTTTGGTCTGTTCCTATCGTCAAGCGCCTAGCCATTGACATCTAAAACAGCTGGTTACGATTGATTTACATAATACAAACGGTAAAAGATTATTATTCATAATGAGAGTTTAAGTTTTTGATGAAATAAATGACTTTCTTTCGAAATAAGTTATAAAGACCCCAAACAGTGCATGCATTTTCTTCTGCCTTTTTTCTCAGAAGGATTGGGCTAAATTACAAAAAGTTATCTAGTCTGGCAGCACTCAACGCTTCAAACAAATAAACGTCAAATAACTGTCTGACCAAAAAAAAAATACCAATCGAATTGAGAACCTCCTCCTTTTTGAAGGCGACGTCGGCGTAGTTTTCAAACAAGAAGAAAGTATGAAATGAGGTGTGTTTTAATAGTTACGAAACCATTATACTAAGTCTATGTACGAAACACAAAAATATTTCCCCTCCGGCCGTTTTCGCAACTGCGATTTGCAACCAGTTGCGAATTAGGAATTTATAGTCCACGTTCGTAACCAGTTGCGAATCAAAAAAACTTATTCCTTAACCGCAACTAAGCATCCCGATGATTAAGTTTCGTAACCAGTTACGATAAAATAATTTATTTTCCTTCTTCGCAACCATCGTTGTCTTCTGGTTAGAACGTAAATACCCCTTTAGATCCCGCTATAGTTAGGCCCTGACTCCACTAAAGCGGAGACTAGTGGAGATATTTATGTCAAGCGGAGAGTGTATCCACCGGAGCTGTGCGGATCTAAGCAACGTTTGCCACGGTCGGTCTGTGGATGGATGATCATTGACCACCATCCATTCAACCAACCATTGACCTATCGAGTTCCTACCGTGCCTCGAAAAACACGCTAAGCTGGTTGTGGCCCAAAAATCTGACAAACTCAAAGCATTTATTTCAATTAGACCATTACGGCACTTTTGAATGTCAAAAATACAAAAATAAAACAAAGCTACAGTCCCAGTCACAAGACAATAACTTGAGAAAGTACTGTAGTTGGCCATTCCCTAGCGTAGATCTCTATGGAGAAGAACGGGCAAAAACTCACACTCTTTTAACTCAAAATATTGTTACAAAATCTTGTTTACATCATTCATGTTGAGATTTTACATATGTGAGAACGATGTAGAAAGACGTGCACATTAAGAGCGTCCAGAGTAAAAGATTAAATCAACTATTTGAAAATAAAGTAGGTAATTAAAATGAACCGTGGCAGCTAAGAGATGACCAGTCCCAACTGACAGAGCACCCGTACACGAACATGACGCATCTATCGGCGCCATTCAACTCAACCATATTGAAGGGAACTAAATGACCCGACACACCCGCCACCATCAGCGAGACATTTGAGTGAGCCTGACATTCTCTCAGCCACCAAGGCATATTCAAGTCAATGAAAGTTAAATAAATGCAAATGCTTAACAGTACATGATACTCATATATGTGCTATGCTAATCTTCTGCAGCTACCACAATAATTTGCCCAATTAGTTTTCCCCTATGGTTGTGGAGCAGGACCAGCATTGAGCCAAGCATTTTTATCATTAATGTAATCCCCCAATTTATAATATATATGCTTGCCTACCTAATGTGCGTTTTATACAAGATTTAAATTTCGTCTCATTCAGTTGTAGAATGTGGCGACGTATTTTATTGTAACATTTTAAACAAGCAGTCTTACCAAGTATTGTATTAACCAGTAACTGCATGGGTTGTGTAGGGTCACTTGATGCTAAGATACGGTTACACTGGGAGCCGACCCCAATATAGTCTGGAAAGGTTAGGCAGATGTTGCAGATAATGAACAGTGATAGGAATAGGTAGTGCTTATTAGCCTAAACTTCGAAGAAGAATAGAGAAAAGAATCGGAGACTTCCTTAGACTATATTTTATTATGCGACCACGGCGAGTTTTTTTTTTGTAAATTCTAAGAGTAGATAACTTAATGCGCAACCATAAAAGTCCGTCCATTGTACTTTCGGTGCAATAAAGATTAAATGATGTTTTTAAAGTATAAGTGTGTTACTAAACAATGTGACCCGGCTATTATTTTAGAATTTTGCACATTTTGAAATATACTTTAGAAATATATTTTAGTAAGATAAAATCCAAATACCTTTTGTTTTTGAAATGATAAATCACTTGAACTTTAGAAATTTCAACAAACGTGGCCGAGAGCGAGCTAGAAAGTAGATATTTACTTCAAAACGTGTACGGCTCCTTGACAAAGATAGCGTTTCATAGTTTTATGATGAAGAAGTCGTTTCCAAAATGTTCTCAAAAAAGAAAACTTTCAGAAATTTTGATGGTTGTAACGACTGTGTTGTTATGTCTAGTCGCAAACTTTAGGTAAACATAGACCCATTACTTATTCCAAATAACATTAATTTTTGATGTACTTACGTGATGTCCCGGGAAAAAATGTAGTCTAAGAAAGTCTCCGATTCTTGTCTCTGTTCTTCGAAGTTTAGGCTAATAAGCACTACCTATTCCTATCACTGATAATGAATCAAGGACTTCAATTCTTACAACAATTACAACATCATTATTTCCAACGACCAGTTACAACCCAACGATGTTATTTTTTCTCAAACCAAGTCAAGGCCGTCCTTTTATTCAGCCTAGTCCTTAATCCCTGAAATTACGCCGCCAATTGTAACAGGACGTTTATGGACCCTGCCTTTTATGGTTATGATCAGCTTCATGACATCCTCGAGAGTAAAAAGGTCGTCAGTAACATAGCCGATCGGTTTTAATGCATTTTTTATTGTAGGGGTATGTTAAAGTAGCTGTCTGGAAGATTCTTATAAAATATCTTGTTCAAGGCTGTCAATATTGAATTAAGTTTCCCCACAAACAAGTCTTATGTCCTAGGTTCTACTTGTATCAAACAGAAGAAGAATCAAACATCCACCATTTCGAACTGGGCCCGCGTGGTGTATTGTGTATTGCGGTCCACTCCTCACAGAGACGAATACGCTGTTTATGCGCAAGAACCTTGCACGTTTAGTGATTTATGAAGCTGATGTTACGCTACGGCTAAGCCCTTTCTCTCTAATATTAACAGCCATAATAAAAGCCAGTTCACTAATTACCCCACAGCGCACGAGGCCGTTTCCTCCCATCGTTGTTCCCTTCCTTTTCCACACATCATTAATTATACCCGTAGGATTCTAAAACAGGGCTCTCGTAAATAAACTAATATGTGTACAGACTCGGGTCGACCGCCCTGGGCCGCGGACCGAGGAGACCGGTCTGCGTGTAAGCGATCAGCGGGGATGATGAACTCAGTGGCCGTTTCTTCATCTTTAAGCTAATGAACATTATCGACTTAGAGTGATTTCTAGGTTATGCTGCGATCCTCTTTCCGGTATGGTTGAATTGATTTTGGATTTGAACTGGAAATTAACTTAGGGCACCTACAGGAACCTAATAATATAACAATATCAACTTTATTTTATATACCTAATTAGCGAAAGGATAGCAAGTATGATAATGACCTAATTGATTTTAAGATGAATCAAATGGGTCAATAAATTGTGAATGTTGGATCGTTTTGAAAAAAAGTCATTATGAGGCAATGTAAAAAAAACCGGCCAAGTGCGAGTCGGACTCGCGCACGAAGGGTTCCGTACCATTATTATCAAAAAAAGGGCAAAAAAAACACGTTTGTTGTATGGGAGCCCCCCTTAAATATTAATTTTATTCTGTTTTAGTATTTGTTGTAATAGCGGCAACAGAAATACATCATCTGTGAAAATTTCAACTGTCTAGCTGTCACGGTTCATGAGATACAGCCTGGTGACAGACAGACGGACAGACGGACAGACGGACAGACGGACAGATGGACAGACGGACAGACGGACAGACAGCGAAGTCTTAGTAATAGGGTTTCGTTTTTACCCTTTGGGTACGGAACCCTAAAAAAGGACTTTCTCGGTGTCTACATAAGTGTATACCAAAAATTAGCCTACACCCTCTGTTAAGTACCTGTTTTCAGGTATTGGTTCGAAACTACCTATGACTGGCTAAGTTAGGATGAACTTGTAACTTCATAAATAGGTCACTCGCTTCCCGCTTACAATCGGGCCGGTACCAAAATGTGGCCAAAAACAGACTGCCATTAAATCTTTACAGTTGCAAGCGGCCTTGGCCTACTTACCCCTGGCCTGGTAACTCTTTACCGGAAAACCGTATCTTAAACGTATCATAACGCTTTATTTCCAAGAAGGAGGAATCCTTTTGAAACTTGCAAGATGTCTGAGGATGGAGCTTAAGCACTTAGCTTCAGGGCAGTTAATGGTGAAGTGATCTCCATCTAAGTAATGGACGTTTTATTAACATCGATAAATGGCTTGATATTTTACTTTACGATTGTAAGGGAAAACTAGGTAGGCACATTTATTTTTCACAATTGTTATTTTAAATTGAAAAGCTCTTCACGCGAAAAGCGCAATAGATAAGTTGATAAAACTAAGTTGGTACTTAGGTCTAAGCCATTGGAGCTTTGGAATCTCTTTCGAAACCGTTCCATTATACGGTGTGTAGGTAGAAGCACATGAGCGATAATTATCTATATAGACCCAATAACATCTAATTATCTTTTATCATAATTTTATCACGAATCAAATGCTACTTGATACAAAAGTTCCTTTACCCACAATTCCCAAACCTCCACCACAAATAATACACCCTTAACTAACATGTTAAATAAGTTCTCAACAGTGAATTGTAAGTCACCTTTAGAACAGAGGATCCAAGTCCCGTTGAAACTTCCCTCCTTGCTCCTGCCCGACCTTGCAACTTATAAGCCTTTTGTAACCGGGTCAAGTGTTACTGCTGTCTAAAAGAAGACAGTTTATGCCTCATTTTGTGCTAAATTTGGCAATGTCCTTGTATTTGCATGAAATTGGTTAAAGCCGTGGCTGTGTAGCTGCGACAATCGATTTAGGCTACATTGAACAATAATGTAGGTGTTGGTCTTAGTTAGGGAATTGACATGTCATTCAGATGCGATGTTTTAATGAAATCCGAAGTAGAAATACTTACTTACCACCATAATTGTGCATCTAATTTAGTGTTTGCAGTTTGCACCTTAAATTATTTTTAGGGGCAATAATTTGAAAAAAGGATTACCTAATATTTACGAGAGGAACCTTGACACTTGCATGTTTCTTCAGAACGTTTTTGTTTTTTTTTTCTAAATCGGTTTTACAATATTCGAATATTGCTTTTGGGCTGACTCAATTTAAATTGTCATCGACACGTTTAGAATAAAGAATACTCCAATCGGTTCTTAGTGAAAAATCTTCGCTTTGCCAAAGGTTTTAAATTTGTTTAAAACGATTCTGAATGAAAAATTGTTTGAAGTAGGTACGTGACAGGACATAATTTTCGACTAATGACAACACAAATCTTCATGGACATTCGACATGCAAAACCGACTCCCAAATAGCTCGAACCGCAGAAAGACGGATATTTCCAAATGATTTATTATGGAAACCATCTCCAATGCAAATATGTCGAATGTCGAGTAAACACGATGTTCCCGAGGGAAATACGAATATATATCGCTTTAGTGGCCATCATAGTGAGACATATTATGGAGGGTTTTTTAGAGCATTCATCTATGAAACATGTTGAGGGCTTCAGGAATTAGCCCTTCATACTGAAGTCTGTTTCTTTGTTTCAGTTAATTGAGATTTGAAGTTATCTTTCGATTGAAGGTTTAATGTTTGTTGACTAATTTTTTCTTCCCTTTTAGGGTTCCATAACCAGCGGGACCTTATTACTAAGTCTCCGCTGTCCGTCCATTCATCCGTCGGTTTGTCTGTCAGCGAGCTGTTGGTATCTCATGATCCGTAATAGGTAGACAGTTGAAATTTCCACAGAATGTGTATTTCTATTGCCGCTTTAACAAAACATTATAAAAATAAATTTACTTAAATATCTAAGGGGCTTCCCCGACTACGAAGGTAGTGGTACAGATCCGCACTTGGCTGGTTTTTTTTCAATAATCTTTTCTTTTTAACGAGAACAGTGTGTACTCATGACAGTCTCTAGATTGCTAGTCACATGCTATTACTATGATAAACTACTATCATCATCATCATTCATCATTTCAGCCGAAAGACGTCCACTGCTGGACACAGGCCTCGCCCAAGGGGGGGGTTTTGCCATAATCGCCACGCTTGGCAGGCGGGTTGGCGATCGCAGTACGGTTGTTACAAAAGCACAGAGAACGCTGCTGCCCATTCTCTGGTAATCCCTTAGTCGCCTCTTACGACACCCACGGGAAGATATGGGATGGTGCTATTCTTTACGTCCGACACCATACAGACGAAACGAACGACGAAGGTTTATATACACGTGACACATTAGGCTTTCTAACCGAGCGAAACCGCGCGGAGACTGGCGCATCCGCTCGCAGTCTTCGCGCGGATTCGCGAGTATGCGCTAGCTAGACTGCGCATAACTATAACTACTATAAAAGGTCCAAAATTCCACATAAAATCACGACTATAATCCCGAAAGCGTTAGGCAGAGGTGTACCCAATAGCACGTCCACATTTCGCCAGTTATACCTTACCCCTACTAGTAAGGGGCTAACCTGATGTCATCAATCGCTATTACCCAGACTACGTGGCTGCTAGGTACTGAGATATTGAAAAATTCAATAATACTTTGCTCGAGCTGGGAATCGAACCCCTAGGATCTCATGCTCAGCTGTAGCGCTTGCAACCTCTAGACCAACGAGGCAGTCAAATTAAGTAAAACAAAAATATTAAGCTATTTCATTTGACATGATGCCTGATGGGTGATTTTTTATTTTTTATATTGTTGGTTAATAATGTTTTATTTATTTATTTATTTGCTAACATGTACTATACTGGTTAGTAGGCATGCATTAAAATTTCATGGCACAGTGTTAGGACATGCACCCTTTAAGGGCACTGCAAATTTTATAATTTTATATTTTTACCTTGTGTCTCGATTTTCCCTGTGGTCTGCTTAGTTTCCCTAGCAAATGAAATTTGTATGACCCTGTAAAGCTACATAATAATAATCAATTCAGCAATATATCCTTTCAAAATCATCCGACATCTTCACTGGATCTCTACGTGAACTAAGTGATTGATTCATTTCACAGACGTTTAACGGTGAACAGATTTCCGGCTCTACCTAAAGTCCCTATTTACGTATGTGCATAGTTCAGTAGGGTAGCCTAGATAATTACCACTAACATATTAATCGTTTCAGGGAAAAGCACTGACCCAATATTCTTTGGCTGGTATGTTTTTGTGGTTTGCTGGCGATAAACATTGTGATTATTCATATCTGTTGTAATAAGATTTGAATTGTAGACTAGGTACTATTTAATATGCTGTGAGTTTCGAAAACGGAATGGTAGACGAATTTGTGGGTAGCTACTTACACAATTATAAAGTGTAATTTCCAAAAATTCTATGCAATTGCTTTCAATGTCTTTCGTATTTCTGCAATGGCTTTCATCTGGATTGACATCAACATTTGGTAGCTATGTATGTCTATCCAATGCATTTTTGACTTCTCGACATTGTTATTTCTGATAGTTAGATATCAGTTTAGGCACTCATACATATATCTTATTATACCCATATCTTAAAAGTGATTGCCTAGCCGAAATGAATAAGCAAAATAGTTTCAGAAATCAATACAAAACGATCTAGCATTTGCATAATGAACTACACTGCTCGCATACCAAATCATAATCAACCTCATAACTACAGGACAGTTTCATAATTATTATAGTAAAACTATCATCGTTATTATTCTCTCTCAGTTACCTACAAATGTTATATCCGCAGAATATAACCTCAATAACTAATTAATTCAATCTGCTCCAGCCACCATATTTCGTCAGTTTGGGTTAAATCAGTAAGGACCAGTTTAGCGCTGATATTGTCTGACACCAAAACTGATTTAGAAGTCACATTACGTTTTTGTGGGCAAAGAGCCAGATTCCAATGGTGTGGCTGGTAAAAATTGTGTTAATGGAGTAAAGTTTGAATTGGTTTTAATTGAGGAAAATGTCGTGAGAAAAGTTTTGAATGTGGATGGCTATAAGAGTAGGAGAAGACTACAGAAATGATAGAGGGATTGTGAGAAGGAAGATATGGCTAGGAATAGAGGTGCCTCTTGACATCACGAGTAATTAAGAAATGTGGAAGACGAAGACATGTTGCGACAACCCAAAAATAAATGCCAAATAAATTGTTCAAGTCGGACAGGTTAAACATCCATCGATGATCGTCTTTGTTTGGATCAACGAATATTTGGAGATTCTATGTTTTGTGTAGGTACGCATAATGTTCCAGAAATACTTAATAATGATTCTTGATATTATCCATCCCTTAAGCCGGAAGATGTCCACTGCTGGCCAGTCTCCCTCAAGAGTCTCTAGCGACCTCTAATGCCCTTAGAAGTTCACAAGAATCTGCTGGGTGCGCCATACCTACTTATTTACATAGAAACAAACCTCAAAACCGTTTCTTTATTTTAGAATGTCGCGCACGAAAATGTGAATAAGTTTCTAGACTATGTAAGTATGCATCGAGTTTCGATCCACTAATTCAGCCTCCAGAAATATTATTCCAACCGGTCGCTATGGCTGTCGGTGTTAGTTTGTAACAGTTTGAACTTTGCACAATGGCCGTCCTCGGTGGCAATCTGTTTGCACTGACCAGTATCAGCAGTTGGCAATTAATTTGAGCAAAACTAGGAATTTAGGTCGAATTAAGTTTGTATTAGTTTGAGTGATAATGGAAAGAGTTGGTGAGAGATACTGAGTTCTGATAACACAGTTTATACCTGCACTTTAACAAAAGTCATTTATTTGTATACAATTAGCTCTGACATTTGAAAATATAAAGTACAAAAAATGATTCCCCAAAATGCCTGCCCATAACCACTTCGTTTAGAAGAAGTGGTAGAAAAAAACTCACCAGTAACACATTTATTTTGATTGTGAGCGGTAGGCAGATTTGTTGCAACTAATGTAACATGGGCTGTAGGTAAATAATATACAGGAAAAGGCAGTTATATGTCTCACAACAAACTAAACTGTTCAATAAATTACATAATATTTTATTTACACATCCATACTAATATTTTAAAGAGGAAAGATTTTTGCTTGCTTGTTTGTACCGAATAAGCTCCAAAATTACTGGACTGATTTCAACCAATTTTTCACCAATAGAAAGCTACATTATCAGGAAGTAACGTAACAGCTGTAATTTATTTAAAAAAATAGAGATCCTTAAGAAAATTCAAATATAGTAACCCAAACTTGCATAATTTTTATTTGTTAATTTATTTGCTAACATGTACTATACTGGTTAGTAGGCAAGCATTAAAATTTCATGGCACAGTGTTAAGACATGCACCCTGTAAGGGCACTGACACATTGTATATAATTTGAAACTTACGCGGTTAAAACCGCGGGCGGCAGCTATAAAATAATAAAAACAAAACAACAACAATATAAAACAAGGCATTCTTTTATTTATACAAAATTAAATAAATACATTATACTGAATAAAGTCTATGTATTCTCAATAATAAAATTCAAAGTCTACAATGGAAGATGACAATGTGAGGATAAAATAAGTATATGGGTAGTAAAACGTGATTCCCCATGAACGAGACGCCTATTAAGAGGACGCATTGGAAATCATGTAGTCAATGATCTCAATTTTTGTCAGTAATTACAAAACAAATGAAAATATAAGTTGGTGACCTGATAATTCATGATAAAACCCTTATTTTGTTAGTTTTCAATACATGATTAAGTAACTTTTGTAACAGAGAAAAAAATATCAAACATACCTCTTTTTAAAAAGAGATTCACATTTAATGGGCAAACGGGACCAATTTAAGCCTCTTAACTTTCTCCGTAGATGAGCCTATACATACTCTTTAAAATTATAGAAGGAATTTCTGAAATTATCGTTCCCAACTGAATTAAATAACAAAAACCATTTTGTCGTTTACGTCCTTTAAGTTATAAGCTAGCAATCCTCGCCCCGCTCAGACGCCCAGTCCCCCGCTCAGTCCCGATGCGCGCGTGCCCGGATTTAGAACGATGCCTCGCCTTAAGGAATTCAATTCCGCTGTAAAGTCGCTGATGTTGAAGACAAGAGTTCAATGTTCGATATTTTAATGTTGAAAATGTAGTCTACATGTTTACAGGGTGTAAACGGACCCTTCATGAAGCCGTCAAATAAGCATTCTGTACGTAAAACTAAGTAACTCTACGCAATTTTTTTTTGCTGGGAAACGACTTTTTTACACTCATTCGACTCTTTCGTCTCTCTTTTCTTTTTCTCTTTCCTTCTTTTTTTTCTCTTTCTTTTTCATTCTTTCGACTTTTTTCTTTCTTCTTTCTTTTTTCTTTTTTTTTCACTCTTTTTTTCTCTCTTTTTTCTTTTTATTTCTTTCTTTTTTCTTTCTCTTCTTTTTTTTTTTTTCTTCTTTTCTTTCTCTTTTTTATTTCTTTTTTTTCTTTCTTTCTTTCTTCTTTCTCTCTTTCTCTTTCTTTTTTTTCTCTCTCTTTGACTTTTTTTTGGGGTGCAAAATCACGTTTTCAGTAAAACTCAATCTAACGCACTGAAAACATTATGCTGATGGACGTATATTTAATAGTAATAAACGGGTTATGTAGGTATTTAAAGTAAAGTTATGACCTTAAAAACTAGTATTTGAAAAAAAAACTTGTGAAAAAGTTGGAACTTCGACCTTCAATATCTCCGTAACTAGTAGGTTTCCAGGATATAGTCCTGAACAAAAAAAAATATCGTATTGACGTGGGGAAAAAGTGCCTTTCAGCTTCGTTAGTGGTCTTTAACACCCTTTAAACAAAAATTTATATAGTCCTTACTATTCTTGTAGCAAGCCGTACTGGGCCATTACATCACACGGAGAGGAACCATCAGGGGAACCGGACATCTCCAGCAGGGGAACGTTGTAGGCTGAGAAATTGAGAATACTGATGCTATGCTTAATGAATACCTTTTAGTACTTTTGTGAGTTGAGCAAGATTATGTCTGTTTCTTCTCAAAGTAGTCAGGCACGAAACACCGGTCCATCTAGTTTAAAAATAAATGACGTGTCAAAGTGTTTTTATAACCTATTTGCAAAATAAATATTATGTATCATAAATTTCCAGTGCAAAAGTAATCGTTTCATTCAAATTTCTATGATTCTTCAGTTAAAACATCCCCAAAACACCAAACCTTACTATTTCTTAGTTTTAAACGGTTTGACGGAATCCGTACCGTTGGCCTCGATTTCTTTTCAATATAGATGTATAGAGTCTAGACTCTGGATAGAACTAAAAAAAGTATTTTCACCTTTCTTCATATCAAGATCAATGAGCAGTATGAGCGCTTACCGCTCCAATGGATCACATCTTCTCGCTCATAATACATAGGAACAGTGGCGGCTCCGGCTACTGACTCGGGCGTTTAGTCATGGCGTCTACGAGCTACGTCACAGGTCACCGACCCCGTCGCTACACATCACACCCTTTACTTGCTTCGTGTAAACAAACAGTAGGCAGGTGGAGAAGGTCAACTCCTGACATCGTCATCTTTCTCCTGACCATAACCAAATTTATTTTAGAGTCGGCCCAGAATTTCTTCTTCTTCAATAATTCTATGTCTATCGTCATATTTGCCATAATATCATCTTTGACACAGTACATCCATCGTTTTTTGGTCAACTCCTGAAAATGTTAGAGAAATATTTCCTTTTCTGTCAAGTTTACGAGTATTTCTCTTGCTGTAAAACATGTCAGTCTATCAGTGTCATTTGGGACCCTTATAATTCGCATCCATTCTGTGAAGATAAACCGAATACGCTTTGACAATATGTTATTGTCTCAATGATGGGCCTTGCTACACTTGCTAAATGTAGGTTGGCGATTTCATATGTACCTAATAATTAGACTACAGAGTAGCGGTGGTCCAGTGGTGGCGGCCCCGACTTACGAACAGTAAGTCGTGGGTTCGAACCCAGGGGCAGGCGCATTACTTTGTGTAATTTATTTCATCACCACTGCTCTCAAAACGGTGAAGGAAAACATAGTGAGGAAACTGGCATGTCCTAGAACCAAAAATTCGAAGACATGTGACATCTACCAATTCGCACTGGGCCCACGTGGTGGATTATAGCCCATTCCCTCTCATAGAGAGGAGGCCTGTGTCACAGCAGTGGGAACATTAATAGGCTGATGATGATGATGATGAATTAGACTCCAGGATTAAGATTAAGATTTTCCTTTATAAGTAAATGAGAAAACACTTTCTAGAAAATAATATTGCACTTTTGTACTTTCTTGTAATGCGGTTCAAAGTCAAGCCTCTTCAGTGACGTCATCATCAGTTTGTCGAGTTAATTCGTTTGTTTGACTGTTGAAGGGTGGGCGATTTACTCAATGGGCTCGGACTGTTGGGAAATTGCTTTTTAGTTTTCCTTTAATTGCCGTCTGAATGTAGTCCCTAATTGCTGTGCTTCATCAAGAAACTAACTTTGTGATATGTTTTGATACAGTGGCATTTAACGTACCTACCTACCTTCTACGGCAGGTCTACATTGAACTTATGCCCGGTTAATGGCAATAGGCTCATCTCCAACAACATAACATAACATAACATTAATTTATGTTCAGGTAACTTTGCCATGTCCCGTAGATATGTATATACCTTAAAGACTAACATACATCTATACTAATATTATAAAGAGGTAACATTTGTTTGTAAGTTTGTATGTTTGTAAGTTTGTATGTAGGGGGTAATCTCCGGAAGTAATGAACCGATTTCAAAAATTCTTTCACCATTAGAAAGCTACATTATTCGTGAGTGCTATAGGCTATATTTTATCCCCGTACTCCCACGGGAACGAGATCTACGCGGGTGAAACCGCGGGACGTTAGCTAGTAAATGATAAAATGCAAATTGCGTTAGTAAATAGAACCTTAAAACAATGGTGACACTTCACTTGTGCACTAGGTATGTCATGCGCGTCCACGTAGCCGGCAATAGGCTTATTCCCAGGAGCTCCAAATCTATTGTTCTCCATACAATTTCTTTCCATACATTGATTCCCAACAGCTCCATAATTTTATAAGTTAAATAATAAAATACTAAAAAAAATCCCAGCGCCTCCAAACCAAGTTGCATAAGGTCAACAAAACACAAATTGCTACCATCAATGTTATAATTTCGTGGTAAGTAGTTTCAGGACATAGGCAGATGGGATGGGGATGGGTAGATTTTTGTGCAATCTGTACTTGAAAACTTTTGGAGCTCTTGGGAAAGATTTTATTTATTATTATTATATTGCTTTTTTAATGTGGAGCCGCCGGGAATAAAATTATGGAGCGCCTGGGAATAAGCCTGGCAATATTCTCGTATTACATGGCCCTTCAACAATTTTTATTATTTATTTATTAAAATCTCTCTTACAAATATCATTACAGGTATGTCACTATTGCGATAGCTTGCTCTCAAAATTAACATAAGTATTTACAATATAAAACTATGAAAAACGTAAAAAATAAACTAGTGCTATTTATCATAGCTTTTGTGCTAAGTTTAACAACATAACTGGTGGATTAATAAAGAGTGTAAAAAATGGAGTCGAAAGGCACTTGTTTTCCCCGTAATTGCGACCATTTATTTGTTCTACACCATACCTGGGAACTTTCTAGTTGCGGAGATATTGGGGGTCAAAGTTCCAACTTTTTGACAAGTTTTTTTATAAATACAAGTTTTTACTGTAAGACAGACTTCTTTAAAAACCTCCACGACCCCCGTACTATGCAATCCATCCATCAGCACTATGTTTTAAGTACGTTTCATTGAGTTGTACCACAAAACATGATTTTTCACCCCAAACAAAAAGTCGTTTCCCAGCAATAATTTTTGCGTAAAGTTACTTAGTTTGATGTACAGAATACTTGGTTGACAGCTTCGTGATGAAGTTGTTTACACCCTGTATACCTTAAAAACTAACCTACATACTTATGATAAAATACAAATTGTGTTAGTAAATAGAACCTTAAAACAATGTTAGTGACACTCCACTTGTGCACTATGTCATGCGCGTTCATATGGCAATGTCCTCGTAATACACGGCACTTCAACCTAACTGGCTAAATGGCGGTGTAAGTAATATTAAACAAGTAAATAATTTGAAGAATACTTTTTAATCCTCTGCGTTCAATAAGATCGTCCATTCATGTCATATCTTCCTTTATGTAACCGTCAATCGAGAGAGCATTCAACTCAATTTTTCAACACTTAGCTGACAATACCCTCGTCTTTATAGAGAGTGCTTTGACCGGAAATCGTCAAGTGTTTGTGTAAACCCACCCTTTTGACGACACACGTGTGTATGCGTTGTTTGTTCAGTATGTGAATGACCATATGGTAATCAGAAAACATTATAGCATCTATGTTTTTTCGACAAGGCTAGACACATCGTCAAATTAAGAGGTATATTGTCCACTGGTCTTAAATAGAGAGTAACCTAATTATCTTTTTGATAAACTATGTAGTAGTTATACGTTGGAATGTAGTTTCCTGCTTATTACTCTTAAGAACCCGCTGATAAGCAATAAAGAAGAGGTTTGTCAATTATGAATTACGCTGTGTTTTAAAACTATGTACTTTATTTTCAGGGTGCTTAACTTGTGCTTTTTCAAAATCTGTTGTGTGTGTGCTGCGTTCAGAATAAAAATACCTATCTGTGGCCTGAATCTTGAACTCTTGACCATTATTGACATACCGTCCATTAGAAATAAGTGCGTAAAATAATTTGGTTTTAATACTTAGTCTAATACGTGACACCCACAAGCAAGCTATTATGCCAAAAAGTATGACGCAAATAGTTAGATATAATATATTATGTAGGTATGTATACCTACGTAATGTCACAGTGTCACCTTCGGGGGAGATTGGGCATTTCTCGTTAAATGCGTCTGTGGGCTGAGAAGCTAATCATAATAATATTAGAAAGATTAAGAGAATTAAATGGTTTGTGTGGGGAAAAATAAAATGTAATGGTGGCTGGTTCTATTTAATATACAACGCAAAATATTAGTTTAAAATAGATATATACGGTATCAAAAACATGAAATTACAAGAGAAACATGTAAAATTGACCATTTTTGTCCGTCAGATCTATTAAATAGATCCGGCTTGAGCTTATCTGCAAATCACAGTAAAAGAAAAAGTTTGAAAAGGAAATTCTAATTAAAATAATCTCTCTAACTTAAGAGCTCATAGGGCTTTCATTTATTTACCTACTTAAATTTTATTCTTTAATCCGAAAAGTACCAAAACTTCAACTTTTAAGTCCGTCTGCTTTAACAAACATCTTTAAATAATTCATCAGAAAAAATCTAAGTAGGAATCCCTTAAGAATAAAAGCTGCACGCAATCCCAACAATAGCCCAGCCCAGGCTAGTCCGGGCAATAAAATGCGCATGTCAAAGAACTTTCTAACAATGTTCCACAGTGCTCAGTGTTTAACATTTGTGTGGATTGTACAATTCCCAGTACAGTATTTATAATCTTTCCCCGAAAAGAAGGATCTTGATGTATTCCGATATAAAACGTGATGAGAACTTTATATTTATGTTGTTTTTAGGGTTCCGTAGTCAACTAGGAACCCTTATAGTTTCGCCATGTCTGTCCGTCCATCCGTCCTCGCTTAATCTCTGTGACCGTTAGCACTAGAAAGCTGAAATTTGGTACCAATATGTATATTAATCACGCCGACAAAGTGGTAAAATAAAAATTGGAAAAAAATGTTTTATTAGGGTAGCCCCCTATATGTAAAGTGGGAAGTGATTTTTTTTTTAATTTCAACCCTAATGATATATTGTTGGAAAGATATTTAAAAATGAATAGGGGTTTCCTAAAATAATTTTTTGATAATGTCAATAATTTCGGAAATAATTGCTCCAAAAGTAAAAAACAATGTGTCCCCCCCCCTCTAACTTTTGAACCATAAGTTTAGAAAATATGAAAAAAATCTGAAGAGTAGAACTTTATAAGGACTTTCTAGGAAAATCATTTTGAACTTGATGGAAACAGCAATTTTTGTACAAAAAAGACAAAAAGTTGTACAAAATAATTTCTGGACTAAGTTTGTAGTATACCTATTCGTATATGCAAGCATTTTTACATAATGGATACCCGCCTTTTAACTCATAAGTGGGAACATTTATTGTGACGGACGGGAAACTACGGAACCCTACACTGAGCGTGGCCCGACACGCTCTTGGCCGGTTTTTAGCTTCAGTTTGAGAAGTCTGTATAATTGGAAGAGGTTATATTTCATGCTGTGGATCGCGTGGGTTTGTTGGCCTCTTACATTTGTATCTGATTTCGTAGACTAAGCTGCTAAGATGATGAAAATGTCCGCCACATGTCAATAGAATGAAACAGATTATTCTTGCAGTTATTATTCTTGACTGCCTCGTCTATACTATAATCTATACTATCTATACTAATATTATAAAGAGGTAACATTTGTTTGTATGTTTGTAAGTTTGTTTGTAGGGGGTAATCTCCGGAAGTAATGAACCGATTTCAAAAATTCTTTCACCATTATAAAGCTGCATTCACCTAGAGTAACATAGGCTATATTTTATCCCCGTACTCCTACGGGAACGGGAACTACGCGGGAGAAACCGCGGGACGTCCGCTAGTTGGTTATAAAGTGGTCGCAAACGCGACTGTTAAGCATGAGGTCTTGGTTTCCATTCCTGGGTCGGGCGAAGTGTTATTGAGTTTTTCCTTCAGGAATTTCTCAGTGGCAACCACGCAGTCTGGATTTATACCCGGTTGATGGTAATAGGCTCGACCCCTATTATATGGGGCTTAAAACATAACTCGCAAAATGTGGGTGTATTTAGGTACACCTCTGCCTAACCCTTCGGGGATAACAGGCGTGATGTTATGTGTATGTATAAAGGGTGTAAAACACCTCTTAACGACGCTGAAAGGCACTTTTCTCCCCATCATTGCGATAATTTTTTTGCTCTACACCATACCTGGAAACCTTCTTTCTAGTTACGGAGATATTGCGGGTCAAAGTTCCAACTTTTTGACAAGTTTTTTTAAATACAAGATTTTAATGTAAGATTTTTACTTTAAACACCTTCACGACCCCCGTACTATTCAATCCATCCATCAGCACAATGTTTTCAGTGCGTTACATTGAGTTCTACCACAAAACATGATTTTTCACCCCCCAAAAAAAGTCGTTTCCCAGCAATAATTTTTGCGTAATGTTACTTACTTTGATATACAGAATGCTTGGTTGATGGCTTCAGGTTGACTGGTTGGTTCGTACTATTGTACGTGCTATTTAAATAAATAAACCTTTATTCATCACTTCTATATCCCATTCAAATTAAATTCGCGACCCTGAAAACTGCGTGAAAATCATTATTTATCCTGGGTCGATGGCCACAGTCAGTTTCCACGCGCGTTTCACTTCAGTACGGTTACTGTTACAACAGTTAGTTAAAAATAAAACTCATTTTAACTGTCCCATAAACTTTGTTGTAAAATTTAACTCTATTCTGGTTTATGTTTGAAATCAGTTTATTTACATAGGACATAGTATTCGCACGTCGTTCTGTACGATAGTAATGTTACAAGTAGGAATGCTTTTTATTTGTGGCCCGGTAATTTGGTTGTGGGACCTGATTGTTATATGTATTTGGAGATTTATTTATTCATCATCTGCCTAGCCTTTTCCCAACTATGTTGGGGTCGGCTTCCAGTCTAACCGGATGTAGTTGAATACCAGTATTTTACATGGAGCGATTGCCTATCTGACCTCCACAACCCAGTTAGTAGTGGGTAATACGATACCGATAAATTGGTTGTCAGACTTTTTGGGCCACTGACTACCTGTAACGACTGTCAAAGCTCTTCAATTGACAGCCGGGACCAACTGCTTAACGTGCTTCCCGAGGCACGGTGGAAACTCGGTATTTAATTGGTGGTCACCCATCCACAGACCAACCTAGGCAAGTACGGCTTAACCTAAAGATCGACCCGAGCGGCTGTTATTATTTAGCCACGAGCACCTCTTAGAGAGGAGATTTATTTATTATAGGTTTACAAAGATCTCTGGACATGTGGCCATATTCGGAAGAACCGCGGCCATCTTGTTTTTTTTTTCAAAAATAATAAAGAAAAAGAAAAGAAAGAGATGAGATAATGTAAAAAATTATTATCATTGAGGAAGGTTTTGACTTTGAGTATGAATGTGGATGGCTGTAAGAGTAGAGGAAGACCAAGAAAGGAGGTGACTGCTGAGACGACGAGTAATAGACAAGTATGGAAGAAATAAATTGGGATAACGGCAGGAGAATGATATTGCCAACAGCGCCCATTGGCGTCGATTCTGTTGTGCACAAACTAAACTTAATTTAGGCTATTGCTATCTTTTTCTCTATAATAAAACGAGAGAGAGACGGACGCAATTTAGAGCTATCAAATTTAATTCGAACTAATATTTCCATACAAATGAAGGGTGCACGTAAAAACATGTCGACTAAAAACACGGTGAAGCGCAACGCGCTAGTAGTTTGACATCTCTAACTTAGTTCATAGCTATATCCGTCCTTTTCTCGCACTGCCTTTTAGTAAAAGATAGCAATAGCCTAAATTAAGTTTAGTTTGTGCACAACAGAATCGACACCATTGTCAACGTCATTCGAGTTCCACAAGATTCATGCTGCATTGTACATGTGAAGAAGTTTATTCCTCAATCATCCCTAACATAAAATAAATACTCACCCTCTGTAGCGCAAGATATCAAATTTTAAAAATAAGTAGTGAAAAATAAAATAAATAAATAAATATTGCTGGACTTTACACACAGCGCCATCTAGTGCCACACTAAGCAACGAGGCTTGTGTCGTGGACACCAGATAGTTGATATACTACATAGATACTTTTTTGTTTGTAAATACATACTTAATATACATATAAACATCCATGACTCGGAAACAAATGTCCATGCTCATCACACAAACATTTGCTCCGACCGGGATTCGAACCCGGGACCCTAAGAACGTAAGGCAGCCTCACTATCGCTGCGCCAATCAGGTCGTCAAAATGTTAATCAAAAGTAATAAAAATACACGTGTTTCGGGAAAAATCTTTTTTTATTTTATTTATGTGAAAAAACAGAATTAAAGGGAGTGTGACAGAAATGTCACATTGCATCAAAGGGTAACTTAACTTAGGTGAAATAGTCTAAAACAGTTGTTGTGTTACTGTAACAAAGAGCAACGCCACATTTCTCGCACATTGTCTGTGAAACACCAGAGCATTTAGGATATTTACAGCGTATCCTCTTTTCTGTCCAAACAGGCCAGTGTCCTGTCTGATCTTACCTGATTGCCACTGGAGGAACATGCTGTGTCCATTTGTCTGTGTGCACCTTTGTGTCGTTTTGCTTGAATTTCATTTTCGATAGATCGACGGTTCTTCATATTTGATGGTACACCAAGCTTACATAAGGTTGTTGCAACTTCAAGCCGAAAATCTGCCGAGTTCTTACTTTATAAATTCTTTTGTAAAGAAGCCATGCGTTTGCCATGCTCAAATCCAATAAATGGTAAAACATGCGTACTTGCCACCTTTTACTGCGAAGCTGTATTTTGTAGCGTCCCATGATACTATCGATTAGATCCACGCCACCCATGTGGCGATTGTATTCTCCAACAATGTTTGGACGGTCAATTGATATGTACCGCTTGGTCTTCTTGTCGTATCTTCTCACCTGGATTTTTGGCATTTCTCCTACAAAACTTGATGCCAAATTCACCACTTTGTTGTCTTTCCAGGCTACGGTTGCTACGTCCACACCATTGACGTCAGCCACATACTCGACGGAATAGCCTCTATCTTTCTTGGACATATCTTTGTCTGTGGGTAATTTGCAATCCGGAATCCTGTTTCGACGTACAGTACCAAGACTTAGTATACCATTTTTTGACAAATATTCCAGTAGTGGCAAAGACGTAAAATAATTGTCAAAATACAGTCTATAATTTTCGTTGCGGGGTATTTCTCTTGATAGACGCATGACAACATTTGAGGATGCGCCGAGATCAGGTTCGTTAGGCAGTACCACGTTTTCTGAGCCAGTTTCAGGTTCGATTTTGTACGCAAATCCAGAGACTCCACTAAGAACGTAAATCTTGTAGCCCCATTTGTGAGGCTTTTTCGGATTATACCTTTTCAAGTTATTTCTTGCTTTCGTAGAGCATATTTGTTCATCAACGCAAAGATATTGTTCTAAAGGAACTTTGGCAAAGGTTTGGTTAAATTTTTGAACAAGTGGGCGAAGTTTGAATAGTCTGTCAAATTCTGGATGATCACGGGGCAAGTTTTGGGAATTATCATTGAAATGTATAAATTGACGAATCTTCTCAAACATCTTTACGGGCATTATCTCTTGAATTATAGGAGTTCCAATGGTGCCATTCCAATGACTGGTAACCCGTGGAAGGTGAATCAAAGACATAATATACACTATACCAATAAATTGTTGAATGTCTGTTGTGGAAACTCGGAAATTATTATTGGGATCCTTTTGTACAATATATAAATTAGTTTGTGTTGCAATAAAATCAATCAAATCCTTGGAAAACAAAAACAAGAAAATCTGGATCGGCGTGTCAAGTTCTAAACTATCTGTGGGTAAATTTTCGTTTCCTAGAAAACGCAACTGTTGCTCATTCAAAAGCAGACTTTTCTTCTTCCATCGCAGGTTGAGTTTTTGTGGCTTTCCAGGACGTCCCGCTGATTGGGTTGGTTGCGGTTCAGTTGGCACTGCCGTAGAAGAAGACGGATCAGGTTCACTGTTTTCTAAACTATGAATGATCTCATCAATATTTACTTCACCATCTTCATTTTCATCGCTAGACAACTGCACTTGCGCAATATCATTCTCATCTTAATAATCTGGATCTGCAACACTGTCATCGTCATCTTCCATGCCATCTTCACTGTCTTCGTAAATATTTAACATCTCGGCTATATCACCATCCCGAAGAGGTCGAAAAGTCATTCTAGAAAGGAAAACAAATTGAATCAGATTATCAGCCTCTTCACAAAAAAACTTACCCACGTTAGGCAATGTGACATTTCTGGTACAAACACTACAGAAAGTCAAACTCCTTGAAGATATTAAATTACATAAAAACCTAATAATTACATAAATTATATCATAAATTATATGTACTTACCTTGAATATTTTCCAAAAACACACAGTATTTATCACGATTATCTATTTTTTACGGATTTTTCAAAACCACGTAGGTAGTTAAACCTGATCAGTCGACAAACAACAGTCGGTACACGACATAAACGCCATCTACATTTTTTACGTTTAACTAAATTAATACATCGGTTTGTTACAGATAAGTTACATTGACACAAAAATCGATTGAAAAAATATTTGAATTTTGGTAGGCTAAGAATCAGTTTGTGACAGAAATGTTACACCGCGCTACAGAGGGCTTACAAACTACATCTTATCAGAACAGATTTTAAACTTTGGAGACGGGATATGACTGGACTGTTTAGTGACGTACCAGTTTTAACTCCTCTATACATGTTAGTGCAGGATCCGCTTTCAGTTTGGCTAGAGTTTTCGAGTTTAGCGCGCACAGATAGATCCTGGATTAACCCGTAAGGGGGCATTCATTAATTACGTGAGACAATTTTGGCTATTTTTGAACTACCCCTCCCCCTTTTGTGAGAATTCGTGAGATTTTGTTCGAACCCCTTCCCCTTAAGTTTAGGGTTCCCCTACCCTAAACTTACGTGAGATTTTTTAAAATGCATAAAGATTTTTTTATTAAATAAGATTTTTTAATTTGCAATATATGAGTTAATCTATGCTTCAATTACATTAGATTAAATAAAAAAATATAATAAAAACTTATAATTTCTTTACATAAGACTATTTAATACTAGTATCTAAGATTTTTAATGACGTAGCATACAATAGGGATGAGATAATTGAACAATAATATATTTAAATAGGAACTATTAAAATTTATTAATTTATTTTTACACGGTGACTCATGAATCATCTCAAGAGTGACTACTGGAACCAACATGTCCATGTAATTTTCGGTAAAATCATCCGCTTTGTCAACGTCGCTCTGATTCAGCCATTCTAACCCGTTATCACTTGCACCCAGAAGCTCAGTAGCTCGACGTGTGACAATACGTGAGGGTCGCACTTTGCGCGCTGGAGCAGCTGGTGCATTATGGACCGCACGCCGGTGGTCTGCAGCTCTTGTGATAGATGAAAAGAAATACCACATGTACAGCATCGCTTTTCTAGATCACCACGATCAGTTGGGCAATAGAGTTCATAGGGCATGCTGATAAAGGCGTGCAAAGGTTGAATCAGTAGACAGTGGCGAATCAAGGAGGGAGCAATTTTTTTTCCGTCATGTTCTTCAGGGTCCGGGATCGTTGGATGCACATTAACCTGAGTGATAGGATTACGCCCGAGTGGCTTGTAGTGGAGCACTCTATCTTTGTTAACGTGACCGTGTTTAGGTTTATGTGACGTTAAATTACGCTCATCTTGTGCTCTCAAACATCCTCCAAGCGAAATACAAACGAGATTTCATTGTAATTTTTGTTCACAATATGAAATTAAATTAAGTAACTTTGTTATTTCACCAGGCTCACGATGCTCTCACCACAAAATCTTAAAATAAGTAACAACTTTACTCGCTCGCAAGTGCTTACTTAAAATAACCAAATTGTTTCGCAATTTTACACTGATTCTTGCGGAACAAAAATTACGTGATATTTGCTGAGACCCTCCCCCCGCTCTCCCCCACGTGAGATTTTGTGAAGTTTTACTTGACTCTCTCCCCCCCTAAACGCCTCACGTAATTAATTAATGCCCCATAAGTACCCAAAACACTTTAATGAAAAATATAAAATCAAGTACGTGTACATAGCCTCAATAATATCAACGATCAAGTTGGTACTGAAGTACCGAAGGCTTTACTTACTCCCAAACTGATAGCAAACGAGACACGTTTTAATTACAGCTTGGCAAACCAAATCTAACCTAATACTAGAGCCAATAAGTCGCTAATTTGAAGGGTGAGATGGCAGAAACAACTGGTCTTGATACCAAGTTTTATATACCGTTGAAATTGCTAACTATCTTCTAAGCGATGTATTAACAACCGTAAAACTACGAAACTAAAGTGTATTTTAATGTGATCCATGTCTAACATATTTAGGCAATGGAAAATGTGTTTGAATGTCAAGTTATTTAATAGTCTCCTCAATTTGAGTTATCACAATCAAGTTAGATCTAAGTTGTTCTAGAAATTAATTTGATCAATTCCATTTAGCGAATTAGGTATGTTCTGTACATTTATTTATTTAGGGCAATTAACTTTTAATTGATATGTTTCTGATTCTGGTTAATCTGGCTCAATTTTTTAGAACTTGATGATGACTGCTGGCTGGTTGTTTTGGTTGATCTGGTGATCGTAAGTTCGACTACTGTGCGTGGGTTCTACGGTTCCATAATTTTGCTCGAAGGGGTATGCAGAGGCAAATAATGTGAAACCCATAGTTTGCCGTGTTAAAAATCGCATGCATGTAATACGGGTTAGTCAATAATTGAGCATCATAAAACCAGACTCCAGGCTACCTGGAAAACCCCAATGAGTAACTCATTTCCCGTCCCGGGAATTAAACCTAGGACCCCATGTTCGATAGCATATTCTATATGTTCTGGTGCTGGTCCTGCATTTTTAACTAAATTTGAGGTTATGGACGGCTATGAAATATTATAATAAAATGAATTTAATGCGACCAAGCCGTTGCTGTCTCAAGTTTACGATGTCTCGACGTGTCGTATTCATCAATTTACATGAAATAATATAATATTACTGCCGTGAGTCAGATCGAGTAGATCTCAAAGAATCGGCTGATCACCCCCTCAGCTGATATAAAAGGCTAGTGTAAATGTTTGTCCACTCCGCCGACTTCTGTCAAGCAACACGCGCACACCTCAGCTGTTCTCATCTGTCCCTCCGCAAGTCGCGTCGCAGGAACTCGTGGCGTACTCTTAGCAACTCTATTCATTTGTCTTCCGCAGTCGCAGTCGCAACATGCGTGGCTTGTGTCCAAGCGGTAAAGTTACGAGTAGTCTCCATTCGAGATTTTCACAATGGAGAAGTTCCTACATATTTTTTTGGATTAAGTTTAGTAAACTGAAATAGGAATACACAAAAAAGGAAAAAAAAATAATTAAAATATCAGAATAGAAACTGTGATAATAATTATGTTGTACGTACAGTAATGTGTTTAACGATACTCTCCTAACGTCTTAGGATTGAAATTACCTGTTCAGTTGAGACGGGCTGACTAATTATATCTATTTGGATTATCCACCAATAATACAGACTGGCAGGCAGTTACTAACTTCCCCTATTACTTACCGTTTTTTAAATCTGAAAACAAACTGTCTGCCTCTCTTTTACGCAAAGGCTCGTGACCGACACTGAACTATGACAGGTTCAGGTCATATTTTAATTAGTATACGTACGCAAAAGAGATGGTTGGCTGATTATTTTTGAAACTATTTTGCACAACACACTATAATACCACTTACCACACCGATACAATCGCTAAATGAAATTCTTTTGCGGTGCTACCCCTATTTTACGGTAAACCGCAGCGCTGAAATGTAAATGGCATAAAATTACGTTATAAATAGAGGCCTAGACGGGCTACAAAGGTCAAATCCAAATGATCCGAGCAGAATAAATTCGGATTTCAGCCCTAGCCTGAAATCCGGGTTTATCCTGAACCTAGTCTAAGATTTGAACTGAGTTCAACGCCTCCCCAAAAGGGCAACTCGGTCAGTATATTTAATCGAAAAAATGTCTGTTACTAAATAAAAACTCGATTACCAAAGGTGTTATCTATTAAAATGACAATAAAACAGTTTGATAGCGGAAGCCTATAGAAAGGTTCTCGTTCGCATTTGGTTGGCGGTCAGGGGGGTAGTCATAAAGTGTGGCTTGAAATACAGCCTTAATGTCCCATTGTTTGCAGTACACCGACCTGTGTGTTTGGGGTTCTGTTGTCAATGGCGGGAACGGGACCCTGTTTTATGCGTTTGGCAATGTGATAATTATGTCATCAGACCGAAATGCAGATTGCAAGTTAGCTGTAAAAATAAATTACTCTCGTGTGCTTTTGTTAATCAAGTTTGACGACCCGATTGGCGCAGCGGTAGTGAGGCTGCCTTACGTTCTTAGGGTCCCGGGTTCGAATCCCGGTTGGAGCAAATGTTTGTGCGATGAGCATGGACATTTGTTTTCGAGTCATGGATGTTATATGTATAATAAGTATGTATTTACAAACAAAAAAAGTATCTATGTAGTATATCAACTATCTGGTGTCCACGACACAAGCCTCGTTGCTTAGTGTGGCACTAGATGGCGCTGTGTGTAATGTCCAGCAATATTTATTTATTTAAGTATACCAAAAGATGATCAGTATGTATGTACTGACCTGAAATTGGTGAACACCATCATCAGCTTATTAATGTTCCCACTGCTGGGACACAGGCTTCCTCTCTATGAGAGGAAATGGGCTATAATCCACCACGCGGGCCCAGTGCGGATTGGTAGACGTCACATGTCTTCGAATTTTTTGGTTCTAGGACATGCCGGTTTCCTCATGATGTTTTCCTTCAGCGTTTTGAGAGCAGTGGTGATGAAATAAATTACACAAAGTAATGCGCTAGTCTGGGTTCGAACCCAAGACTTACTGTTCTAAGTCGGGGCCGCCACCACTGGGCCACCGCTGCTCTAACAACAACATAGTTACAAACATAGTTTACAAATAAAGCATCAGGCTTCTCACTCGAGTCATTTCATTTAATTACTGGGTCCAAGCTACGGAACCAAAAGTGCGTATCACAAACAATCTTGTTCAGTTTTTTATTACAAAAAAATTACCTACGTTTCATTCAAAATCGCTCGTCCCGATCATTCGATAAGATTTATTACAGACGACAGAAATATCTGTATTTTACGACGCGTTATTATTTTTTGGTGTGTAAACATTCATATCATAGTTTTTTTATCTTTTCATCGGATTTTTCACTTCAATGGTTACTGAATTAAATCTCTTTCAGTCGATGAGGTCAATGGACTTCAGGACTTGATTAAAATACGACTTTCCGTGAAATCTACGGGTCTAGGGAATCTTTTTTCCTGTCCTAATTATCCTTATTGAGCGAGGGCTTAGCCCTAATTACGTAACGTATTTATAAAAGTATACAGTATCATTGTTAACTTCCAATCTGCTCCAGATTTTATTTTTCACTTATATTTCCAAAAAAAATTTGCTTACACGAAAACAAATAATATTGATCTCAGATTTTTATTTAGATTTTTAGTGGTTCAACGTCGATGATTAACTGAAGATGGACTCGGAAGATAAATAACTTTGTTTACTTATACAAAGCCTACGTAATCTGTATACAAATTAATGGGTATACAAAAAACAATTCAATCTATGCGGGATTGATTAGTTAGTTGACGCTTTAAATAGATTCTTACTAGCAATAAAAGGAATCTCTACAAAGACTTAGCAGTCTTTTTCCCAAAATTAGGCAAAAAAGGGCCTAATCAATGATCACTAACAAATCGGAAAGTTCGTCGACCTCTCGATTCCCGATAATGTCTAGTAAGACTGACAATCTTAACTAGTTGTAACGGGCCCTATCGCGAACTACACCCAGTGAACATTTAACGCGAACCGGCTGAATATAGTGATAGTCGGTGCACTTAGCGAGGAAATTAGAAGGTTCACTGAGCCTGATCAGTAGAGGCAGAATTTTACCGGTACAACTGAACAGGATCAGCTCATAAATCTCCTTTTAGACTGTTGATATTTTCACAGACCTCTTTAAACATTGGTGAATTCCAAACTTATAGTACGACCGCTTTAAGGGCCTATACTACCTCAAATGGCTTAGCATGATCCTCCGTTACGCTTAAAAGACTGCAGCATTAATTTTGATATAAATATATGGTAAAGTTGATGATTAATTTTAGGTCTTATGTTTGGCAAAAATACGATTTCATAAAATTTTCTCGATAGAAAAAATTCCCAAAGTTACCTCCAAATCGAACAATAATCCGCTGGTTTCCAAAAAGTACTTCAAATTAGATGATGAAACTTTGCATATTTTTCTTGGTCTTATGTTTTTTATTTTTTCCAAAAGTCGAAAATTTGATTTTATCTATATACATTAATAAAACAGTAAAAAAACTGTGTCTGTACATTGAATAAATATTAAAAAAGAAATAATTGAGGGGGGTTTAGAAACAGTAATCCAAAAAAAAAATCTTTCTGTTTGTCTGTGTGTCTGTCTGTGGGTCTGTTTGTTTGTACACGCTAATCTTCGGAACTACTGGACGGATTTAAATGATTTTTTTTGTTGTATAGGTATTAAGTCTGGGCAACATATAGGCTATAATTTATCTTGGAAACTTGAACACCTGATGCAGAACCGCAACAGACCAGCTAAACTATAAGAGATACAAAAATGGTACCACAGCAAAAATTGTTCCACGTGATGAGAATTTTCTGCTGAGAGAATAAATTTGAAGATCTGGAACACCTGATGTGGAACTCCAAGGGCCCAGCTACACTAACATATATATAGGAATGACGTTTTAGCAAACGTTGTTCAATCTGATGAGCACTCTCTGTTGACTTATAAAAATCGAAGATCTGGAACACCTGTTGTGGAACTCCAAGAGCCCAGCTATGCCATAACACATATAGGAATAACGTCTTAGCAAAAGTTGTTCGGTCTGATGGGCATTTCCTGTTGAGTTTTATCTTGGAAAAAACAAACACCTGATGCAGAACCGCAACAGACCAGCTAAACTATAAGAGATACAAAAATGGTACCATAGCAAAAATTGATCCACGTGATGGGCATTTTCTGCTGAGAGAATAAATTTGAAGATCTGAAACACCTGATGTGGAACTCCAAGAGCCCAGCTACACTATAACATATATAAAGGAATGATGTTTTAGCAAACGTTGTTCAATCTGATGAGCACTCTCTGTTGACTTATAAAAATCGAAGATCTGGAACACCTGTTGTGGAACTCCAAGAGCCCAGCTATGCCATAACACATATAGGAATAACGTCTTAGCAAAAGTTGTTCGGTCTGATGGGCATTTCCTGTTAACTTTTATCTTGGACCTGATGCAGAACCGCAACATACCAGCTGAACTATAAGAGATACAAAAATGGTACCGTAGCAAATAATTTTCCACGAGATGAGCATTTTCTTTTGAAGATCTGGAACACCTGATGTGGAACTTTAAGAGCCCAGCTACACTATAACACATAGGAATGAAGTTTTAGCAAAAGTTGTTCAATCTGATGAGCACTCTCTGTTGACTTATAAAAATCGAAGATCTGGAACACCTGTTCTGGAACTCCAAGAGCCCAGCTACACCATAACACATAGGAATGACGTCTTAGCAAGTGTTGTTTGGTCTGATAGGCATTTCCTGTTGACTTTTATCTTGGAAACAAACACCTGATGCAGAACCGCAACAGACCAGCTGAACTATAAGGGATACAAAAATGGTACCATAGCAAAAATTGTTCCACGTGATGAACATTTTCTGTTTAAGATCTGGAACACCTGATGTGGAACTCCAAGAGCCCAGCTACACTATAACATATGTATAGGAATGAAGTTTTAGCAAAAGTTGTTCAATCTAATGAGCACTCTCTGTTGACTCATAAAAATCGAAGATCTGGAACACCTGTTGTGGAACTCCAAGAGCCCAGCTACACCATAACACATAGAAATGACGTCTCAGCAAGTGTTTTTTGGTCTGATGGGCATTTCCTGTTGACTTATAAAAATGTTTAGTCTGATGGGCATTTCCTGTTGACTTACAAAAATGAAAGATCTGGAACGTCTCGAATCGTCTCGCGCATCCCGTTGTATTCCCGTCCCCGGGCTCTTAAAATTCGACATCAGACGTTTCAGGTCTTCGATTTTGACGACCCCGTTGTCGCTGGCATAAATCAAAATCAAAATCAAAGCATTTATTTCAAGTAGGCCAGTTACAGGCACTTTTGAATTGTCGAAACAAATATGAAAATTAAATGTAGCTACAGTCCCAGTCACAAGACATAAAAACTGTGAAAGTACTGTAGTTGCCCATTCCCTAGCGTAGATCTCTATGGAGAAGAATGGGCAAGAAACTCCATGGACACTCTTTTAAATCAGAATATTTTTACAAAATCTTGGTTACATCATTCATGTTGAGATGGTACATTATGTGAGAACAATGTAGCAAGATGTGCACGTTAAAGGTGTCCATAGTAAAAACAAAACAAAAACAATTCAAAAATAAAATTATTAAATTCAAATAAGCCGTGGCAGCCAAGAGCCGACCAGTCCCAACTGACAGCGCTCGTTCACGAACATGACGCATGTATCAGCACCATTCAACTCAACCATTTTGAAGGGAACTAAATGATCCGACACACGCGTCACCATCAGCGAGACATTTGAGTGAGCATGACATATCTCCTAACCGCCACGGCACATTCAAGTCAAGGAAAAACGTAGGTTTCCAGCGACTGATAGCATTCTAGTACATAGCACTCACACAATATGCGATATGCGGCTATATAATAATAAAGATATTGAATTTATACAATACAAAGATAGTTGTACAACCTTCAGCAGCTCCAACAATACAATTAGTGCTATCCATTAATGCGCCCCTGTCCTTGTGGAGCAGGACCGGCATTGAGCCAAGCATTTTTATCAGCGATATAATCGTCCAATTTGTAATATGCTCGCTTACAAAGTGTGCGTTTAATACATGTTTTAAATTTTGTTTCATTCAGTTCAAGAATGCTTTGTGGAATTTTATTATAGCACCTCAAACAGTACCCCATGAAAGATGAGTCTACTTTAGCGAGTCTGAAGCCTGGCTGAACTAATTGGTCCCTATTTCTAGTACTGTAATTGTGTCTGTCACCTCTTTTACCAAAAAGATGTAGATTTTTTCTTACGTACATTATGTTTTCGTAGATGTATTGACAATGTACAGTCATGATGTTTATTTCCTTAAACAGTTCCCTCAGAGAATCGCGCCTACGAAGATTGTTTATGGCTCTGATGGCTCTTTTTTGCAGAATAAATATAGACTCAATGTCAGCAGCCCGTCCCCATAACAGAATGCCATAAGACATTATACTATGAAAGTAACTAAAATAGACCAATCTAGCAGTAACAATAAGCAACAGGATCCGCGTACGAAGTCGCGGGCAGAAGCTAGTAAAGAATAAAAACCAGTAATTTCGCACTATTCGGCCGCAGTGACTGACGTAACAACCGCTCTGTAGTGCAAGCTGATTAGAACGTTATTCTAACAGTATTACAAACGAAGTTTGAACCACCACAAATAGAGTTGCTGATTTGAGGTAGTATAGGCTCTTAAGGGTGCAGTTCACGGTGGCGTTGCTTGCCACTAAAATAAAAGTGCCAATCATTTATTTTTTATTTTTTATATTAGTTCTGTGTTTTCCCGCCTGCACAGAGATAAGTTGGTTGAATTATAGTCTATCAACGTCCTCATTCTAGACAACTATATTCTTCTTTCTATTTCACATGTAATTTCATTTGCTTGTCTCACTTCACAGTTGGAAATAGGCTTCTCTCAAGATTCACCTGCATCCAGTCTGTCCCAGCTACTTTTTATCCGTTGGTTACTTTCTATTGAATCACTGCACCTTGCAACATGTCGGGCAGTTTTCGTAAAGGTACATTAAATCCTTCATTAGGTCAGCGCCACTTTTGATTATATTGTACCTTCATTATATTTTTTTTGTTGGCAGTTGGTCTTCTGTATATTCTTGTTCGATGTCTTTCGTGTCTGGTCAGGGTGGCTTGACCTTTCTTTTCCCAAGCACAATTTATTTAGAGGCGGAGAGCCCCCGACAGGCAGTTCCTCTGTTGCCGGTAATTCGTAAGTCATTGTTGCCGGTAATTCGTAATTCATTGTTGCCGGTAATTCGTAAGTCTTGTATCCCTAAATGGAGTAAAATGATCAGGTTTTCAATGAGAAAGCATTTTTTTTACTTTTTGTTCATAGTCGAAACTTTTCCATATTCAAGATTTCTTCCACATTCAAGGTAGGTTACACAATTTCGATTTTATGACAAAATCAGTGGATTTTGTTCTGAAATCGAAATTGTATAACCTAAACCCCGTAATTGTATAACTTGTTATAAAGTTTTAAGAGTGCCTAAAACTTTATATTTTTATCCGTCCAGTCCACAGATTACATCCAAAGTCTTCGTTTATTCTTGCCAAATTCTAAGAACAATCCCTTATTTTCCTTTATAAGTTAATTAAATATTAGTCAAACGGCTGACAAACGATGTTTGAATGCAAACATAATAAGAAATGAGCTCATTCTTGCAAACTTGCAATACAATGAAGATTGCCCCTAATTTATACGTCTTTTGTTTTGGTAACGTAATCGAAAACCAATGTTATGTCAATGATACTGGGTCGATTTTATAAATAGCATAGAATAAAGGCGCTTGAACCAAATTGAAGTATGACCCAGCTGCATGTGCGGGTTAAATAAAACACTCGTATCTTGCAAATCACTGGATGCGTATCCAGTGATTTGCAAGATACTTTAAATACATTATAGTTCCTCATTATTATAAATTTATGAAACAAGTCGTTTTCAAAAGGTTCGATCAAAAGTGCGCGCATCCAGTGACTTTCTAGAGCTTGAACTTGCTCATACTGTTCGTATCGTTTTAACCGAGGAGCTCGTGGTTAGATAGTAACAGCCGCTCGGGTTGATCTTTAGGTTAAGCCGTGCTTGCCTAGGTTGGTCTGTGGATGGGTGACCACCCTTACATACCGAGGTACCTCCGTGCCTCGGAAAACACGTTAAGCTTTTGGTCCCGGCTGTCATTTGTAGATCTTTGACAGTCGTTACAGGTAGTCACGTCAGTGGCCCAAAAAGTCTGACAACCAGTCTTACCAAGGGGTATCGAATTACCCAGTACTAACTGGGTTGTGGAGGTCAGATAGGCAGTCGCTCTATGTAAAATGGTCTTCAGCTGCATCCGGTTAGACTGGAAGCCGCCCCCAACATATTTGGGAAAAGGCTAAGCAGTTGTTGTATCGCATTAACCGATTGGTGACCATGACTACCCTTTTTCATAATGATCAAGCCATTCCGCTATGTAAGTCTGGAAGCTGAAAATGAAATGTAGCGGCATTCCTTCAAGGTTGTGTTCATAGTTCAACATCAATTTAATCGGGAGTTTCACCTACGCTGCTTCCAGTTCCAGAGAATGTCATGCATAAAATTAATAGCCTTAACTATTTGGGTTTGGGCGGGCCATGTCAGGACCGATGGGCCAGAGTCGTCACGCAGTGGGTGCCAGAAGACAGGCGTTGTCGCTGATATAGTAAACACTGGCGTGACGACTTAGAGGCGTTTGTGAGAGATTGGCCGAAGAAAACTGCTTGGTGAGAAGAGTGGAAGGCTTTAGGGAAGACGTTTGCCCAGCAGTGGGACAGTACAGGCTGTTAAAAAAATATATCCTTTGCATATTTGCCATTTAGTAGCAAAACATTCGCATAAGCAACACACGTCCTGCAACAGTGACTGCCATGGAAATAAATGAAAGAAGTTGCTTGAGGCAAGGCACGAGTAGTTTTGTAGAGCGGACGCGAGTGACGCTCCCGCGTGTCGCGTGACGTAACTGGCGTCATAGGTCGCATCGCCTCTGATATTAAACTTTACGTTAATTTAATATTATGGATTTTATTTGATTTTCTAAGTACTTTAATTTGTATAAGAATACCAGTCAAAGCAGAGTAACTGTCGTTAAACCAAAATCGTAGACGTCGTAAAATTGTTACTGCCATAGCTTCTCATGTTCTTCATTGAAAAATACTTCAGGACTTCTCACGTGGAGAGTATGAGTATTTAGTCTGATACAACATGTATTTGGAGAATAACAATACTTTAGAAGAGCGTCATCTCCGAGTCTCCGAGTCACCTTAAAAAAATCCAAGGTCATCGCAAATCGAACCTTTAATGTAGATGATTTTTATTTTAATGGCATTCCGCCATAAAACGGTCTCAAGCTAGTTTTATTATTATTGTATTCATTTCTTTTACGACTGTATTTGTAATAAAATATTCAAAAATACTCGATATTTGGGCACTAGGTATTTTGAATAGCCCACATAAATGTAATTATGAAAGCTTCGTTGTAGAAAATTGCTTATTTTCTGCGCTTATACATTTAGTGCAACAGGTGAACAAGTATTTAAGTGAGAGCTTAAGTTATCGAATGGCTTTGTTTTTCTAATTTATGGGATTTTATTGAATAATATTGTTACACATGCAGTACTACAGCTGAGGTACTCTTTTCAGACGGTCCAATTTATTGTTTAAGGACAAATCACACTAGGTTTCTAACTTATATTACTTCGTCAGCCGGGTACTACACACTTTTTCGGGTCGGTACATTCAATTTGGCAGTATTTGTTACTTATCAAAGACGATCCGAAACAAGTACAACTCATACTCGGCTTTCATTCGGCTCGTACCAATCGGGAAACTTTGTTCGGTGCATCTATCATCGCTACACCATATTCGAGTCGGCTCGGCACAATGTGAGCTAATTTTTCTACTAAAACTACAGATATTATTATGTTGGAATTTGGCTGATGGTTCTGTCAATCATGCCGACCCAAACATAACCTGTAGCACCCCTAACTGTCTAGCTAGCAAAACTTGGACGCCTTGGTTTGTGAACAAAACTAGAAAGGAGCTTGATCTTGAGACAAATGAACAGATTTTTTTGAATGATAGTTAAGAACGCTTTCAACCAAGTAACCCTTCAAACAAACAAAATAAAACTAAATCAAATTCCGTTCATCCGTTTGACACAGGCAGATACTCAGAAACACACGGTAAACTTATACCACCCCTCTATTTTCGTCGGGGGTAAAAATAGGAACGTGCTGATAACATAGACGGTTAACTAATGTCATGGTTACTGATATAACTAACTACCGTGAACTACTTGTTGTACCGTAAGTTAGTGCTCGATAGAGCTTGAACTTACGCGTGACCCTGCGCTGGGGTGCTGGTCTATTATTAATTACGCTATGGAGTTTATACACTTTTCTAAATGGGATTTTGATAGATTTATTGAATGAAAAACCAGACTGGCTGGCATGAATCTGAAAACGTGTTTTATCATTTACTCTTTTTTTTTTTCTCAATTTTTTGAATTTCGCAAGTGTTCACCAACAGTGCCCTCCTGTAAATGTAAAGAAAAAAAAACAAAAGAATCAAGCAACACTCCATTAATTTTCTATTATAATCGTAGAATGTAGCGGGACATACACATAACAAAAAACCACACATATAAACCAGTTATAAAGATTGAAAACCAAGACCTTTGACAATAATTTAAAAGATCTTGTGTTTATTATTCTTGAAGGATTGCACTTCTGCTACGCCGTAGTAGTGGCTACGACGTAGCAGGGGGGCGACAGCAGCTACGACGCCCGCCGGTTGCTTTGGAAGTTTATTTTATTGCCGTTTATTTTAGTTTTTGTGCACTTTTCATATTATTTTTGCTATTGGCGGCAGCAGATTATAGTAATCTATGTGGACATTTTAAAAATAATATTGGAAGTTTTTTAAACAATATTTTCTCTGAAAAGTAGTTTATATGTGAAAAAAAAACACCAAAGTACTAACCTAAAAACCTACTTGCCAATGTCAATTGAATACTTAGAAATCACGTTGCTCTCACTTAGATTCTCATTATAGTAGAACGTCGAAGTGTTTCCGTCGAATCACGCCCCTTGCCATGTGCTCTCAAAGTTAATTAACTTGATCTCAACGATAGGCGAAACAAACAAAATATTATAGAGCACAAACATACTAAATATAGTCAAACCATTTCTATGAAAACGTGATAATTTTCCTAGATTATTTTCTTCAAGGACAACCTGACTTTTGAATAGTCTACCTAATTCACTTGCTTTACGTGAAGCAAGTGGAATACAGACGGGTGGGGTCGTATTGGGTAATAAACCATTGACTGAGCTGAACCAATGACATCCTACATCTATAGGCTTCGGGGTACTACGTTGTAATGTGTATGTCTTTTACATGTTTTTTACTTACAGTTTTGTGGATCCAGGAAAATGTAACGTTACAGACTGGCGCCCAAATATTTACTAACCCACCCCTCTTAAATTATTTCTAGGCATTCTGCACTTCTCAAAATTCGAAAATAACACTTCCCCAAATGAGTATATTTGGTAAGCATTTTATTATTTTCATCTTTCCACTCATCTCAACTCTTCCTCAAATCTCCTACAACTAAACATCATCTAGGTATTCTTCACCTCACATACATTCCATTATCGAAAGATAATTGGCACCCTTTCGGCCTCTTGGTTGTGTTAACCCACTTGTGGGCATTGCCAAGGTTGGAGATTGGTTACTCTACGACGGTTATTGGACAATATCCCGTAGTTCATCTCATATTATACTTACTCTCAACCAAAACATCGCTATACTGCATCCCACAGACTTGCACACCACTACGTATACCCTCTGGTATTCGTACCCAATGGTCGCTTGATGTGTTAATCCATTCGTGGACACTCCCAAGTGGGTCGTTGGGACACTTCACGACTGAAACAGGAGAATATCCTGTGGATGTTTATACAACCCTAAAATACTAGGTTACACCCACTACAAATACTTTACTAATATATTCTGAACTATTAACACTTTAAAGATTACTTCATTTTATTTTGATCTGATAACACGACTAGTGCAATCTATACATTTTTACATTGAAAAATTACTTGATCCTAGACTATAAATTTGTCATACGCGAATCTGACGTAAAATTGAATCTTTAGGCTATAATAAAATAACTAAATCTAGATTTTTCTAAGAAATTCTAACGAATTAAATCTAGACTGAGTTATGATAATTTTGGGTGATATACTTATTCAATAACACCAAAATCTTATAAACATACTCGTTAAAAAATCCTTCATTTTTTGATAAAAAACGGACTAACATACATACAGATAATATACATAACCTCCTTTTTGAGTTTCGCCCTAGTCGGGTAAAATTGCATAAAATTATTTTGGGTTGACTTGTTATTTGTCACGCGTTGCTAGGTAACAGGCCCATAGAGATCTAGTTCTTTTGCAGCAGCAAAACGTTTTTAATCAAACTTTGCGGTGGCCATATAGGTACTAAAGTTTACCAAACTTTTTATGCATTAGTTCCAAATTTTACCACCATACAGTTTTTATTGGTTTACGATATTTTTTAATCAAACCTCTTTGCACCCTCTGTGTCGTACTCTTAATATTATTTTTTAATCGAACCTCTTTGGACCCTCTGTGTCTTATAAATTTTTAAACATTCTTGGGCCCTCTCAAGTACTCAGACCCTCTTAATGTTTTATTCGGAGCTTACCCGACTACTGTATTGCGGGAGCTGTCCTGACGTTTACTTAGAGCTTACTTACTGCTACCCTTAACGTCTTACTCTTACCCTCCTTCTCCTCTTAAACACGAGTCCACACTCTCAAGTGCGGGTCCTAAACACGAGTCTACACTCTTACGGGCTAGTCCTCACTCTCAAGTGCGGGTCCTAAACACGGGTCCACACTCTTAAGGGCGAGTCCTAAACACTCTTAATCTTGAGTGCTCTCTTAGACTTGAGGTTCCCTCTTAAACGCTCTCTTGGACTTGAGTTCCCTCTCAAACGCTCTCTTGGACTTGAGTTTCCTCTCAAACGCTCCCTTGGACTTGAGTCCTAACTCAAACACTCTCGGCCTCCGTAGATTTTTTTTTTAATTTCTTTTATCACTTTCATAATTTTTATTTATTTATATAAATTTTTTTCGATACCTTTTACTTTTGAATTGGCTATCGCCTCATTTTCTGTCTGGAGTTCTTTACGGTTTTTATTATTTTATAACTTCAATGCCTAGCCTCTTTAACTGATTTCTTGTAAAAACCATTTAGATTTTAAGTTCTGTAAATACTCCACAAGGTTTACCTTCCTCTAAAACTATTGGCTTATTTTTATCCCTCTTTTTATTTTGTAGAGCGGTGCACAACTCTTTAAATAAGCCATTGTGTTGAGCGGTGCACAACTCATTAAATAAGCCGTTGTGTTGAGCGGTCTCACAACTCGTAAAATAAGCCTTAGTGTACTTTTTTAAACTTAGATAATAATTTTTTATCCTTGACCCTCCTTGACCCTTGACTTAAAGCTTAAAGGCTTCTCTTAAGCGCTTTATGCTCTTAACCCTTGGCTGCTTTTCTAAAGCAGAAAAACTTTGTAAATATATTCTTTTAATTTTAACGGGTTTTAGAACAGGTGCGGATTACGACACCTAAATTAAATAAATAAGCCTTCGTAAACCTTAAAAATAATTCCTTGTGGAGTATGCGTCATTGAATGTGAACCATATCCCCTAAGTATGCTGGTGATGTATGATTGAGGAAGTGTGTAGGGTAGGTTGATGAAAGGTGTATGAAAGAGCAAGGTCTTATTTACAACCTCGAAATTTTTTCTAGTTAGTAATTTTCTGGGGTTATGGGGAATCTTAGTTTTAATTGTTTTTAAACTTACTTTATCACTGTATATACTCATTTAGCTTAATTTTTTTGTTGATTAACGCTCTCTTAATGCTAAATAAGAAAAACTTTTCATTGTATTCAAAAATTTTCCGGGGTTTTCGGGGTAATGTAATGTGTATGTCTTTTACATGTTTTTTACTTACAGTTTTGTGGATCCTATCCAGGAAAATGTAACGTTACAACGTACGCTTGTGGATCGAAGTTGAAGGCTCTGTTCTGATAACTGAGGACGGAGAAGGGAAAACACTCAGAGACAATTGTTTTCACACTTCTTCTTCTTCGTCGTTTCGCTGATTCTCTTTATTAGAGTTAAATTAAATTCGACATGAACTCTGCTACTTCGACGGTATTGGTAAAAATTAAGACGAGATATTTCGACAACCAGTGTTAGTCCTGGTGTTACAATAGGCATGACGACAGTATTTAAAAAAAAAAATATTTTATTCGTCAGTTAGAGTATTGGAAAATAATGGACACGTATTTTTTGTTTTTGTAAATCAATGAATATTGAGTGGGGGTTCGTGACGTCAGAACGCACTAAAAATTATAGCTCGGCGTATTACGCATTCGTATTGAGAATTTTTAAAGCGTCGTCGAAAGCTAATCCGCCCTCGGAATCAAAGTCGTGCCATAATTCCAAAATGAAATTACCTAACATTAGTATTCCCACTTTCTCCGGTAAATACACAGAGTATTATGAGTTTATTAATATTTTTACAGCTATGATTGATAGAGATCAATGATCTTCAGTCGAAAAGCTATATTACCTTAAGAGTTTTCGCAATGGGGAGCCCCATGCACTAATTAATAATTTGCCTCTGCAAAGTGACAGTTACGCCGAGTCTCTTACATTGCTACGAGATAGGTACGACAACTAGACTAAAATCACACATGAACACATCTACACATTACTCGACATACCATCAATTAATCGGTCAACTCCCGCTAATGGAGTCTAATTTCAGACGTCAAGCAGCATCTTGCGGCCCTAAAAAATCTGGACGAGCCGGTCGAGAGTTGGGACAGCGTCGTCATCTGCATTATAATGCGGAAGCTGGACGTCGTAACATCCCGCGCCTTCCAAATGGATCGCGACGCCCGGGTAAAACCCACAGTGTTGGAATTCCTCGAGTATTTAGGACGTCGCGCCCTGGCTCTGGAAGCCAGTGACTGCACCCAGAAGCCGCAAAGTAACCGGCTGGCCAGCCACACTGTAGCTGCAACGCCGCCAGCTGAATGTCCATACTGTAAGTCTGATCACAAGCTTTTCAAGTGTGAAGCCTTTGCGCTTGCTGCTCCTGATCAACGTGTTGAGTTTGCTAAAAATCTAAGTTATGTAAAGTTTGTTTAGGGCAGCACAAGCAGCGCAAATTCAGATTTCATTTCAAGTGTGCCGAATGCAAACAGGGTCACAATTCATTGTTGCATGGCATTGACTCGCAAGCTTTATTAAGTGTGGCGCTCAACAACACCTGCAGCACCAAGACTCCGGTGCTACTGCCTACTGCACAAGTCAAATTGGTTACGCAGTCGGGCAGCATGATTTATGCCAGAGCTTTGCTAGACAGTGGGTCGCAAGCTTCCTTTGTCACTCAGCGCACACTCGACCTATTGGGCTTGGTCCCTAAGCACACTAGCTCCAACATTGTTGGCATTACTAACATTTCCAAATCAGTTGACAAATGCATAAATCTCGAGGTGCATTCCACCATTCCACCCCGTTTATTCATTCAAATTAAATGTCAACTGTCATGTGGTAAAATCTATAACAACCAAATTGCCTCAAACACGATTGGATGTGTCATCCATTACATTCCCTGCTAACTGCAAGCTTGCCGACGCAAACTTTAATGTGCCTGGTGATGTGAACTTGTTGCTTGGAGCTGACATCTTCTTTCAGATACTGTTGCCGCCGCTTGAGAGTGCTCCTGCAGGCAGCCAGTCTCGTTCTGCAAGCACCGCTACCCAACAGCAACCCTCAATAGTTCACACAGCGCTTGGTCACATCGTAGCTGGGCTCACCAATGCTACACATAAAAACAATCAGGTTGTATCTTTACATTGTATTGAATGTAATGATAGTTTAAATGACACTTTGAAGGCATTTTGGGATACTGAAAAAGTGCCTGAAATTTTTCCAGAGCAACTGCCTGCATGATTACTGTGAAAAGTTCTTTAAGGAAACTACAATTCTTGAAAATAAAAAGTTTCAAGTCTCAATGCCCATTAGAACAAGTAAACTCAGAACTGGGACAATCATTTCACATTGCACTTAAAAGATTTATTAATTTAGAGAAAAGATTGCATAAAGATAACAATCTATTTCTCGAGTACAAAAAGTTTATTGATCAATATATTGAATTAAACCATGGTGCAATTTATGACATAAGTAGATACAGTTTATTTACAGATCCTGTGTACTTTCTCCCTCACCATGCTGTTATAAAAGAGTCCAGTCGCACCACAAAGTTAAGAACAGTGTTTGACGGCTCTATGAATACTAATAAAAAAGTTTCCTTAAATGACCTTTTACTCAATGGTCCAGTAGTGCAGAAGGATCTTTTTGAAGTTCTTCTTGCATTTAGATTAAATAAATTATTTTTTATTAGTGACATTCGTATGATGTTTAGATGCATTAATTTAGATCCTAAACAATGTTCACTTCAAAATATACTATGGCGCGAGTCACCTAATGCAGATATTCAATGCATACAGTTAAAAACTGTCACATATGGTCTTAAACCATCATCATATCTTGCCACTCGCTGCCTCATTGAACTTGCAAATAGGTATAAGAAGCAATTTCCATTAGCATCTAAAATCTTAAAAAATAATACCTATGTAGATGATATCTTATCAAATAGCCAAACTAGCACTGAACTAGTAAAAGCTCAGTCTGAGTTGATTCAGCTCCTTGCTCTAGGAGGATTTCAGCTGCACAAGTGGGCATCTAACTGTAGTTCAGTTCTTGAAAATGTTCCTAGGGAAACCCATCATTTTGGGGATTTGGAACTAGAACGGTATGACATGTCTGTAAAAACTTTGGGTATTAACTTTGATGTCAATAATGACATATTCAAGGCTAGTTGTCCCAAACCATATAGCAGTACACGCGACTCGAAACGTGAAATATTAAGTTACCTCAGTTCATTTTTTGATCCACTGGGGCTAGTTGGGCCCATATTAACCCGTGCCAAGGTAATTATGCAAACATTGTGCATCAGCCAAACAGACTGGGATGCATCTCCTCCTGAGAATATCAGGACAATGTGGAATGACTTTGTTAAAGATTTATCCCATATGGGGACGATCAACATTCCTCGGTGTGTCAGGCCTCCTGATAGTGCATGTAACCAACTGATAGGGTTTGCTGACGCCTCCTCAGTGGCTTATGGCTGTTGTCTTTATTTACGTTGTACTGATGATCAAGGTAAACCTCATGTCCATTTGCTGGCCTCCAAATCTAGGATAAACCCTATTAGGAAAAGGTTAACAATTCCCAGGCTTGAACTCAATGCTGCACTGCTGCTTGCTGAATTGACTGCAAAGGTATTTCGCACTCTCTCTACACATTTACACATTAGTGACACTCGCCTATTTTCTGACTCTCAAATTGTCTTAGCATGGTTAAAAATTGAACCGACAAAACTACAACCTTATGTTGCAAATAGGGTAAGAGCAATTACAGAGATTACGCGTGACTGTCACTGGCAGTATGTTGATACTAAAAACAATCCTGCTGATTGTCTTAGTAGAGGATTAAGACCTCATGAACTCAATAACCATAAGTTATGGTGGCATGGTCCATCATTTTTACATGATGAAAATTATATATTTCAGGTAAATGTTCATGAACCTCCTTTAGAGTTGCCTGAATTAAAATGTGAGAAATGTTAAGGTTGCTTGTACCACAATAACTTCTGATAATTTTAATATTTTTGAAAGATTAAAGAAATTTTCAAATATTAATAAAATGTCTCGTGTACTTTCTTATGTAATTAGATTTTGTAATAATGTTAAGCATAACAGTACAAAACAAAAGGGTGTTTTAACTACTTTAGAATTAAGAAGGTCATTATTATTAATTGTTAAACATGAGCAATACCAGTATTATGCTAATGAGATTAAATGTTTGTCATCCCACAATCAAGTATCAGGTAACCTTAAGCCACTAGCTCCCTTCCTTGATAGCTGTGGCCGTCTACAGAATGCACCTATACCATATGATAAACAACATCCTGTCATTTTGCCGAAGGAATCTGTTGTCACCAGTTTGATTGTGAGAGATGAACATTTGAAACTGCTCCATGCAGGGCAAAAATTAGTGTTAAGTTCCATCAGACAACGATTTTGGATTGTTGATGGATTGTGAACTGTAAAAAAGGTAATTCATAAGTGCGTAACCTGTTTCAGACTGAAGGCGGTTGCTGCATCTCAGCTGATGGGTTCCTTGCCTGCCGAGAGAGTCACCGCGTGTCGCCCATTCCAGAAGGTCGGGGTGGACTTTGCTGGGCCAGTATCCGTCAAAAATAGTCGTATCAGGAAACCAGTCATCAGTAAAGGTTACATTGTTTTATTAGTATGCTTCGTTAAAAAGGCGATTCATATTGAATTAGTATCTGATTTAACTACAGAAGCCTTTCTCGCAGCTTTCAAGCGATTTATTGCGAGACGAAACTTGCCCAGTGATGTCTTCTGCGATAATGGGTCAACTTTCAAGGGGGCAAGGAACCAATTAGATGAAATGTATCGTTTGCACGCTTCTCAAAGTCACCAAAATCTAGTACAGTCATACGCAGCTGAACGCGGTATCAATTTTCATTTCATACCTAGTTATAGTCCAATATTTGGCGGACTTTGGGAAAGTGGCGTCAAAAGTACAAAACACCACCTAAAGCGTGTCGTAGGTAAAGCCTTGCTCACTTATGAACAATTAAATAGTGTGTTGGTAGAGATTGAAGGCGTACTTAACTCTCGTCCATTAACTGCTCTTACAGCAGAACCTAACGATTATTCTTTCTTGTCACCTGGGCATTTTCTAACAGGCGAAGCTCTTAATAGCATTCCTGAACAAAATGTAAGTGATACTAATGTAAATTTGTTAAAATTTTGGTCTGTAATTACAAATATGAAGCAGGCTTTCTGGAAAAATTGGAGCAAGAATTACTTGACTCTACTTCAAAGTCGCCCTAAGTGGCGCAATGATGTACTAAATGTTTCAATCGGTAGTTTAGTCATATTATGTAATGATAACACCTCACCTTTGCAATGGCCCATGGCTCGGAAAGGACGGAAAGGTTCGGGCTGTGGAAGTTAAAACTGCTAATGGATATAAGCACAATAGGTCCATCACAAAGGTCTGCGTGTTACCTATAGAAATTTAAGCTTAAAAGTAACTCAGTATTTGTTTTGTTAAGTCTAGTTTACTTATCTAATATAACTTTGTTTTGTAATCCTACTGCCGATGCCGTAGGCCCCCCCCAACTTATGTTGGCAACAACATAAAAATAATTTCTTTTAAAATTTAAGTATCATTACTTGGCAATAATGTTGTAATATTTTTGTAGTGGCAACACTGTCACACTTCCTCTTCCCTTAGCCAACATACAACTAACTTGCATGGTCATGTTTTTTTTTCCTCTCGTTAATTATTAATTAATATTTTTTTATATCAATAAGATACTACGATTGTGTCAACGGTTGTGTACCCAAGGCTGTACAATAAATAGTGTGCATCTAAAAAGCGTCTTTGCATTGGAAGATTCCTCTACGCAACCCAAAAATTATTCCTGGCGTGGCACAGCAGGACGCGTGCTCGCCAACGATATTAAAATGAAAATATACCAAATAACTTCATATGTTATGAGCCGCACCCGGTTGCCTCACAATGTTTTCATTCGCCGAAGCAAGTGATAATTTAATTATATGTATGTAGTTTAGGCCACACGACGCGCGATTTCTCCTGTAACTATAGACAAATTAATGTAGTTTCCGACATTTTATGACTACAGACTACAGGACAATGAACTGTGATTGTGTATTTCACTTCAGATTATGCAAATTTTATGTTAACTAAACTCTAAATATAACGTATCTGTGCGTAACATTTGACACGTAATCACGACGTGTTTCGCGGCTAATAAAAGGCTAATTTACCGCAGTCGGCATCGTTTGAGGAGGCTCGTATTAACCGCGCGGTAGGGGTTTGGTGACCTTTTGATGAACTTGGTTGGAGGGTACAGGAATCTTCTAAGCAATGCTGTTTTTCTCGTATCGGTATTACACAAGGTTTATCAGAATTATTAAAACAAAAAACGCCTCTCATGGGAAGACCATATTTTTTCGGCCTATCTTCCCTAGGTTATTTTGTTCAATTTTATGGTTTGAATTACCACCTGAGAGGATTCGCGCTTATTCTGTTACACCCTGTATCTATGATTGTGAATCTCAGTATCCTAAACCTAAACACCATGAATGACACTGACTCGGAAGTTGATTGTTCCCAGAAAAACCAAAACAGAGTTGGTACCTGATATACAGTCACAAACAAAGACACAGCTTTTTCTATACCTTAATATTCTTCATCAAAATATTGCAGGACTTATGAACAAATAGGATTTATCGACAATTAGGTTAGAAGAGCTTTTTAATAAAGGAATCAACATAGATGTGATATGCATCACTGAACATTTTGTTGAGACAGGTTACGAAAGCTTGCTACATCTACCTAATTACGGCCTTAGCTTCCTTCTTTTCGAGAAAAATTGCATTTTAGAGAGTTAACCGAAGTAGCAAAACAGTCAGTGACCGGTGTTTTCGAGTGCTGTGGTATAGAGCTGTTATCTCATAATATTATAATTGTCTGCGTTTTTAAAATACCTAAATTCAACTATAATGTATTTTATGAAAGACTGGACAATATATTGCGAAAAATTTGTTCACTTACAAATAAAAATATAATTTTAACAGGAGACTTCAATACTGATGTGCCAAAAAGAAACAAAAGTACATTAGAATTTGAAAATTTTCTTTTATAATCTTAAGCGTGCTCTCTATGAACCAACCAGATTAAGTAGTAATTCTTGCATCAACAATTTTGCACACTCTTATCGAAAATAATGCAAAGCTGAAATAATGGATCTAGTTCTTTCGGATCATACTTCTCTGTTATTCAAAGTACCTATCAATAAAGTTTGTACGCTAAAATTATGGAAGACTAAAAAACAAGACATTTCAGCATGTAATTTATCCAAATTCAAAAATCACTTAAAGTGTCTATCTTTCTTGCAAGTGTACAACGCCAGTGATGCAAACGAGTCTTACGAAAATTTTAAAGATGACTTTTCATTATTATATCGTTTATACTTTCCGGAAAAATATGTCACTATTTTCACTAATAAAAATACTAAATGGTTATCCCGTGGAATTAAATTATGTATGTAGTAAAAAACAGAGACAGCTTCTTTGGGCGTACAGACGTAATCCTAACCCGTAAAATAAACTTGTTTTAAAAAATACTCCATACTTTACAGGAAAATAAAAAAAATAATCAAAAAAGCCCAAAACAACCATTTTATAAATGTGTCACGAAACAAATCAAGGGCGGCCTGGCAAGTAATAAACAAATCAAAATTTTGCCTACCCCAAGAACCAATATCATCTATAACTAAAGATAGCCTAATTTTTACGCACCCAATGGATATAGCAAATGAATTTAATAAATATTTTATTGAGGCTGTTGAAAACAATCAACAAACGAAATGTATCAGCAAAAAAAAGTATCTAGTGAAAATGTGATATCGCATTCATTATTTATGTTGCCTGTTGCAGATGATGACATAATTAAAATAATTAATAGCTTGAAAAATACTAATACTGTCGGACACGATGGCTTATCAACCAAAGTGATAAAATATGTCAAGGAAATTATAGCGCCACCACTGTCACATGTAATCAATCACTGTATTGCTGATGGTATATTCCCAAATAGTTTAAAAAAAAGTAATCATAAAACCCCTTTTTAAAAGAAATGACAGAACTGATGTTAAAAATTATAGACCAATGGCAAAAATTCCGGTATTTTCAAAAATATTTGAGAAAGTAATTTATAATTCCATTTATGCCTATTTCGAAAAAATTAAATTATTTTGCAATGAACAAAAGGGATTCAGGAAAAATGACAATATTAATATGGCACTGTTTGACTTACTATCAAGCGTCTTGACATCGGTCGACAAAAAGAAACATGTTTGTGCGATATATACAGACATGACGAAGGCGTTTGATTTTGTCGATCACAAAATTATACTGCAAAAACTATATGGTTATGGCATTAGAGGACATTAAACGAATCTCTGTAACTGTATGACATGAATTTTAATATTTTACATTTATATAATTTTAATCTTAAATTTATCTCTCATCGAATTGAATTGACTTTAAATTTTGACATGTAATGAAATTGACTATGAATAATGAAATTGACTATGAATAATGAAATTTAACTTGTTTGCATGTGTAAATAATTGACTTTAAAATCTTGACATGAAAAGGAATTGATTATGAATATTGAAATTTAACTTATTTGCATTTGTGTTAATACAATCATATTATCTATATCTTCTATCTATACATATAATAAATCTGTTGAAAAATCGTTTTTGTACATCGAAAATATTTTGAAAAAAAAAATACCAGGGTGTGAAAGGATAACCAACAGAACCCATTTCCAGCATTTTTTGAATTTTTGTCTGTTTGTCTGTTTATCTTTGTCTGTTTCGATGAACAAGCATCACGTAAAATCTACGAAACCTATGTAAATAACTTTTATACATAAAAAATGTGCGTATCTTGAGGTATTATTTATTTTTGTTTCATCGTAATCGGTTAACTCTATCAAAAGATATATAAATTTAAAGAGTTCAAGAAGAACTAATCATCAAATGTAAGATGCAGCGACATCTATTGTACTAAAATGGTACTGATGACTAAAAATGTGTTCACCAGATAACTTTGAAATCAACTGACTGGCTTTAAAAACAGTTATTATAGCATAAGGTACTCTAGATTAGTCTACATGTTGCTGCTTTGAAAATTTACATTGCATCATTTCCGTGCATTATATTTTAGCAGTTTTAACATGTTGATCGATAGATGGCGTTGTTCATTTTACTCCATTTTCTGAATCTCTGGTGGTTCTTTTTTTGTGAAAAGAGTAAGAGATATCTCAAAGTTGGTCCCATTTAAAATTGAAAAATCGTGTTTGGGTTCATTTCCTGCACCTTCGATGAGAACTTTTGACCTAGCTGGAGTATGACTGTCATCGAGTGTGTAAGGATGAAGACGTAAGGCTGTCGAGGCAAGCCAAAGCCAAGCAAGGAAAAAGATAAGTAGATTATTTTAGCGATTAATGCAAGTATATCGAAGAAATGAAACTGTTATCCACTTGAATCTATACTACTATTTTAAAGCTCAAGATTTTGTTTGTTCAGGGATTTGAACAGGGAAAATTTATTCCTTTTGTGAGCTTCCGTTGCGAGCGTTGCATAAACGGTTAAAGTTACGCAACAATCATGTATGAGGGAATTGATCCTCATACAACGTTCTAAAAAAAATCCGTGATAGCGTAATTATGTCTATCTTTTAAGATACACTCACACTCTCTCTAACCCTCTCTCTCTCATGTGACGCAGACGAAGTTGCGCGGGTCAGCTAGTGGTACTATAATACTTTCATAATTTTATTTTGGTTTAATTTAATGTAATAATTTAGAATATCATAATAATATTTGTTTTTTTTTTTTGTTATAATAAATTGTATGTCAATTGGCAAAAAATAGCGCACTACCTAATTTTTTAAGATCTTGTTGTAATTATTACCTATGTTTACGAATAAATGATTCTGATTCTGATTCTACCATGTTGGTAAGCTTATATTGTCACTTACGGAATATCTTCCGTGATTGGTAATTGTTTAGAGCTCCCGATATTTCGACGCTGTTGCAAGCGCCATGATCGCGGGTTGACTGGAGAATGCGGGTGGATGGAAAATAAATTGTTAAGAGCAGACAAATCTGTCTACCCTCTTTCTTTGTCTTTTGTTACGCGCACTATTGGAACTCGCCACTAAGTCAAGACCTTATCATGATTCCGGCTGCTACTTTTGAGCATACTCAAAACTGGATTCCACGTACTAGACAATTTGAAGCCATCCTCTCGCTTAAAATTTTTATGTTTTCTTATTTCAATTGCTTCTCTTGTCAGCCTAGGTAAGTAATGTTTTTCCTTAGACAAAATACATGGCTTACGTGACAAAATCAAAATCAAAATCAAAGCATTTATTTCAAGTAAGCCAGTTACAGGCACTTTTGAATTGTCGAAACAAAGATGAAAATTAAATGTAGCTACAGTCCCAGTCACAAGACATAAAAACTGTGAAAGTACTGTAGTTGCCCATTCCCTAGTCTCTATGGAGAAGAACGGGCAAGAAACTCCATGGACACTCTTTTAAATCAGAATATGGTTACAAAATCTTGGTTACATCATTCACGTTGAGATGGTATATTATGTGAGAACAATGTAGCAAGATGTGCACGGTAAAAGTGTCCACAGCAAAAACACACAAACGAAAAATACAATTCAAAATAATTCATTCAAATCGTAGATTCAAATAAGCCATGGATGGCAACCAAGAGATGACCAGTCACAACTGACAGCGCCCGTTAACGGACATGACGCATGGATCAGCACCATTCAACTCAACCATTTTGAAGGGAACTAAATGATCCGACACATGCGCCACCATCAGCGAGACAATTGAGTGAGCATGACATACTCCAAACCGCCAGGGCACATTCAAGTCAAGAAAAGACGTAGGTTTCCAGTGAATGATAGCTTTCTAGTACATAGTACTCACACAATATGGGCTATGCATTTATATAATACTAAAGAGATTGATTCTATACAATGCAAAGATAGTTGTACAATCTTCAGCAGCTCCAACAATACAATTTAATGCTATCAATTTATGCGCCCCTGTCCATGCGGAGCAGGACCAGCATTGAGCCGCAGCTCCAACAATACAATTTAATGCTATCAATTTATGCGCCCCTGTCCATGCGGAGCAGGACCAGCATTGAGACAAGCATTTTTATCAGCGATATAATCGCTCAACTTGTAATATGCTTGCTTACATAGTGTGCGTTTAATGCATGTTTTAAATTTTGTCTCATTCAGTTCAAGAATACTTTGTGGAATTTTATTATAGCATCTCAAACAGTACCCCATGAAAGATGAGTCTACTTTAGCGAGTCTGAAACCTGGCTGAACTAGTTGGTCCCTATTTCTAGTACTGTAATTATGTCTGTCACCCCTTTTACTAAAAAGGTGCAGATTTTTTCTGACGTACATTATGTTTTCGTAGATGTATTGACAATGTACCGTCATGATGCCAATATCCTTAAACAGTTCCCTTAGAGAATCGCGCCTACGAAGATTATATACGGCTCTGATGGCTCTTTTCTGCAGAATAAATATAGACTCATCTGCAGCCCGTCCCCACAGCAAAATGCCATAAGACATTATACTATGAAAGTAACTAAAATAAACCAGTCTAGCGGTATCTACGTCAGTATACTGACGGATTTTTCTAATGGCATAGGCTGCTGAACTTAGCCGCCCCGCAAGAGATGTCAAATGAGAACCCCATTGTAGCCTTGAATCAAGCGTAATCCCCAGGAAAACCGTTTTATCTACGAATTCAAGTTTCTCTTTATTTAATATTATATCACAATCACTACTTTTAACATTCGGTAAAGCAAATCTTATGCATTTGGTTTTTTTTTCATTTAATACCAAATTGTTTGCTGTGAACCAATTTTGGACCTGAAGTAGGGCATTATTCACTTCATCTAGATTTTGGGCCCGCCTATTTATCTTAAAAATTAGGGAAGTTTCATCAGCAAATAACACCATATTTTGAGGTTGGTTTTTCAGTAAATAGGGTAGATCATTTATATATACTAGAAAGAGGAAAGGACCCAATATTGAGCCTTGTGGAACCCCCATTTTTACTTTTAACCCCTGTGAATTAACACCATTTATTTGAACATGTTGTTGTCTATCATTCAAATAAGATTTTACCAAACTAAGTGCAAGTTTACCCAGTCCGTAATGCTCAAGTTTCAAAAGTAATGTGTCGTGATTTACGCAATCAAACGCTTTGGAGAGGTCACAAAAAAATCCTATGGCGTCTTGAGACTCTTCCCACGCAGTAAATATGTGCTTTAATAAGGTTACACCGGCGTCAGTTGTACAACGTCCCTTGGTGAAGCCATACTGTTGATCATGTAAGATTCTGTTGGTGTTAAAATGATAGAGCATTTGATTAAGCATTACCTTTTCAAAAACCTTGCTAAAAACTGGTAACATGGATACAGGTCTATAATTATTAGTATCTTTACTGTCCCCGGATTTGAAAAGAGGTATGACTTACTGTATTTCATTAAATCAGGGAAAACTCCTTGGTCTACACATAAATTAAAAATTAAAGCTAAGTAAGGGGCTATAGTCTCAACTAAGGATGTACAAACTTTGACAGACATTCCCCATAGATCTTCGGTTAGTTTGATTTTTATTTGCTGGAAAGTTTTAATAACAATCATAGGGTTAATGTGTTTAAATTTAAATTCAACCAGGCAGCCAGACACATTCGCCTTTAATAAACCAATTGAGAGTTCAGGTGAGGAAATAAGAGCCTCCGTTGTTTTTTGTGGTATATCGGTAAAGAACTTTACAAATTCTTGAGCTACTTCCTGATTAGAGCTTTTAGGACCACATGCTGTATCTAATGTGTAGCTAGTGTTACGTATTTTCTTCCTGTTAGTCTCGTTATTTATAACTTTCCAAACTGTCTTTTTTTTATTTTCTGCTGTTTTGATCTTGTTGCTAATGTGCAGTGCTTTAGCAACCTTGCATGTATTTCTAAAAATGTTTGAATACTTAGCAACATACTTGTTAAAAGTTTCAGTGTTTATAAAAGGCCATAAAGCTCAAATAGTCTTTCCCTACTTTTTCTGATACCTCTAATTGCCCAATCACTAAATATGAATTTAGGGCAAATACTTTTTGTCTTCTTTTCAAAAGTTTTATTGAATTCCGTGTGAACTATTGAAAAGAAACGATCATACAATTGATCTATATTAATATCATCAAGGCCCATAACGCTTAACTTGTTCTGTAGCAAAATATTATACCTATTTAATCTGCTAGAAGTTATAGGTCTAAATTTAATTTGAACTTTTTGCGATGGGGGTGTATTACACCTGAAGGTTACAGTTTGTCCGCTATGGTCAGAGGGTAGACAATTTACTATTGCTTTATCTAAGTAATCACAATCGCAGAAAATATTATCTATACAAGTAGCAGAAGATGGAGTGACTCTAGTAGGTTCTGTAAAAGTGTTGGTCAAGTCAAATGACTTAAAAAGATTTAATAAGCGACTGCTAATTGCACATTCTTCTAAAATATTGATATTAAAATCACCACAAATAATTGTAGATTTATTACTGACTGCAAGTTTTGCCATCACATCTTCCATTATTGATTCAAATAAAGAAAAGTTTTGATAGTTTGGGGGTCTGTACACACACACAATTACATGCTTATCTAGCTCAACACAGGACAGTTCAACGCAATGTTCAACCGAGAGACATGTTGGTAAGATTCAATATATAACATGATTCCATAACTGTTAGCCGGTTCTGAGTACTTGCTTTTTCACTCTTCTACTTTGTGTGGAAAAATTACAGGCAGGCAGCAAGGTGGTAAAGAGGCTGACGCGTTGGGTACTAAGAGATAACTTTTAAACTTGTACTTTTGAAGTGACTCTCCGTGTACTTCAAGCAATTATTTCGGGAAATTCTTCGTAGCCACTTATAGTTACTTACAGAAAGATCTTGAAAATGTCACTCCTTTAAAGATTGGAGAGGGTTTGAACTTCAAATCAAATCTCGGATTTTTTTCACAGGGGAAGGTATTTCATAAAAGAGGGTGCAGCTCCACGGATACGAGTACTGTGTTACCACATTAAAAACATTGCCTTACATCAAACTGGACAGGTCAATCACTGTAACCAGTAACATAATGTTGCCAGCACACACATTTACCCCGTAAACTGACAGATAGGGAGTGTTGCCCTCTTGATCGTTGACTCTCGTTATCAGTGATACGTCACGAGCCTCCCGTGCGTGATAAATGGTTTATTGCTCGTCTGCCTATACAGCTGTTGCATTCCATGAACGCGAGGCAATCATTCCAATTTGTACCTTATTCTCATGACGCGAGAGCTGTGGTTGCCAAGTGACCAGAGATTCGACTTATAATATGTAGACAGGCGATACGGCAGGCACATTACTTTCTGCAGCTATTTTCATCATAACTGCTCTCAAAACGGTCTTGTTCTTCGTGTCGCTGACACGACAATTTTTTTGTATATTTTGCTAGCCCAGATCTTCCCTACCCACCGCGTCATCGGTGGCAGCGCGAAGGTCACTTCAGCTGCATGTTTTTGCGCTAAGAAGGCATGATAGAAGGTGGAGCACAGTTTGTTACATCGCTTCCCAACCACACCCCGCTGCCGTTTCATGGCAGTAGCCCCATTTACCGAGCTTGGAGTAATATCTTTCCACTTGAGTCTTAGCCGTGTGGTATCCGGCAGAGTAGAATAGAACCAACCCATTACACTCACGGGTGTCGTATAAGGCGACTAATGTCTGAGGCAAAACACCTTGCGCCTCCGTAGACCAGAGAATGGGCAGCAGCGTTTTCTGTTAGTCTTTCATCACTGCGATCTCCAATCCGCCTGCCAAGCGTGGAGATTACGGCAAATTCCTCCCATCATGGGAGAGGCTTATGTCCAGCAGTGGACATTATGGGCTGTTGTTTTTGTTGAGTCTGGAGGCGGTTCAAAGACTTCCAGGTGGACCACGGAAGGTTAGACCCTGCAGAAAAATGCTCATTCGGTGGTAAGTAGTGAGTGGGAGGGGGACTATACATCACACACGTGGGGTTTTCCCACAGCTCGTAAGACTCAAGTTCTAAAACGAAAAATTCACTTCACACAAATATGAAATTCACCAATGTGCCCTAGACCTGCGTGGTGGTTTATGGGTAACTCCCTCAGATACAGAGGATGTCTGTGTCTCAGATTACGCTCTGATAAGATTATATGAGTCATATGATATAGCTCTCACATAGTTTGACGATACTTTGGTCAAAGTTTAAGATATTGGTTTATTGCTTAGCCAGCATGCGGAGCGACTTCTTGATGTTTCTGGCTAAAATAAACAAATCCTTTGGATTCGTTAAACTGGGAATGATCCGTTTCTTCAAGGACTTGGTGATTTTCATGAGGATTATTATTATTCATCATCCTACTTAGCCTTCAGTGTACAATTGTGCAGCATGTCTTATGCTTCCACACATAGTTCTATGTTCTAGCTTTATTTGCGAAAATTATACTTAAAACAGGCAATGAAATTGTCACCAATTAATATCAAGTTTAGTGTTATAGTGTAATGAACACGACTCCTCCACCGTATCTTCCGATCGACTCTGAGATTTGTGGCCGCTATTTATAGGGACATTTTATTAGTGTAACATGGATGTAGAAATACTAGAAGTCAGCACACTTTCTTCAGCAAACGAAAATCTCATATTAAATATGTTTCTGAATATAAGGTACTAGCCTGATATAGAGTCTTTACTGGTGCTTATAAACTGGTCCTATCTTTAGGATCTGACTCATTACTGATAGTTTAATCAGCCTAAACGTCTTTTCTCATACGGATTGGTGGTCATGCACACGTCTCAAATTTTGCGGTTTCCTTACGATGCTTACCTTCATTGTCTTGAGAGTAGTGCTGATGAAATTACTCAAAGTAACTGCCTGCTAGGAATCAAACCTTCAACCTTCCTTAACCAACAGGTAAACCTAAAGCAACCATAAAAATCTTCCTCTGATTTCCGATTCAGCCAATCTTAAAACCACTTCACTTCAAATTTTGCTAAATAACATGCAAGAAAACACCTCACTTGGTGCCAACGACCTCACATATAGGGAAGGTACATACGTCAACGTTATAGCTTCCTAATTGCCTAGCGTACTCGAGGCAGGAGGTGCGAGGGATATAAATAACTCTTTATCTTCTCTCTAGAGCAGTACCTAACTGATTTAAGTACCTACCCGTGAAAATGTTAAAGTATATGAATCACAGGGATTGTCGCTTCTTTGTTGATGCTAAGGTGTGAAGTAATCCTGCAAATTGATTGAAATCCTTTAGCACCTTGTTTAATTATTTCGATTATATTATTTTGTAGTTGTTTGATAGATTAGGCGGGCCATGTAGACTTGAGAGAGACAAATTGGCCAGAGTAGTCAAGCAATGGGTTGCCAAAAGACGGGGGATCTCTCATTCAGGGAGACTTAGGATACTCTCGGTAGGCAACATCAAGGGAAGAATGAAAATTCATGGAGGAAGTCTATAACCAGCTGTAAAAAAGAGTGAAATATTTATTGACTACCTGATGGGAAATATTTAAAGTTGCCTTTTGAAATAATCTGTATTACCAAAGTTGGCCTAATAAAACCTGAAAGTTTCAAATATGCTAGCTGTAGTAGCTATTGTGTGGTTTTTTAGGTGGTTACACTGGTGGTGGCACTAGTTTTTGTCTCATCCATCAGCTATACATCGATGCCTGGCCAAAGACATGTAGCATTCTGTGAACAGTTACGTTTTACGAGCAAACGACGGTCGCTATTAATAAAGAATTTCATCTTTAATATCGTGGTGATGACATTGCCAGAAATCGAATATAATGTGTAATTATAAAAAAATGTGATAGCGATTTTTATCGCATAGAGAACGCGATATCGATCTTTGCCTTTGCAATGGGGAATTTTCCAGTGCTTTTTATGAACGAACTAGATGACGCTGATCAACCTTGGGAATAATAAAATGGCTCGTTTTTATGTCTGCAACGTCTTAATTGAAGTACGGAGGAACCTAAGCTCGACTCGACGCACCAGGAGTTTAGACGTAACGCAAAAACACTCAGAAGAACAATAGCAAAAACCATGCAAAAACTTGTAGTTCAGTTTAGTGATGCAAAAGTAGACTTTTTAGGTTAAAAATGCAGAAAAAAGGTTCTTTACAGTTCTCACTTTATGTACAAATAATAATAAAGAAATACTATCAATGAGTTTGACATGTGCCTAGGAGAGTTTTTTTTTGTACTTTTTTGTAGATTTTACCATTGACGTATAATATAATACGTAGTAAATACTTTTTTCATTGGATTTTACTAGAAAGTCATTTAAAGAAATATTCCCAAAACTGTTCAGCGCCATCTATTGATATATACCTACTGAAGCGTTGTGACAAACGTCAGTGGAAAATTCCGCATTAAACAGGGGAATGATGAATGATGATTTTCCGAATAAAGTAAATAAGTCTCATGTAACATCGACTGCATTATATGCATATTAAGTTAATAGGTATGTATATGTGTACAGCTGCGTCTTAAACGCGCTCGTCCATTTTGTTTGGCGAACCCGAACGCAGTGTCACGCCTGTGACATATGAGACTAGGCTGTATAGCCTTCAGCCTTTGTCAGATGTGGATTATAAAAATAAGATATAATAAAACATGGCCTCTTGTGGAAAGCATGTCTTTCTTTTATTTTATTAAAATAAACCTGGTTAACACATGGTGTCAGGTGTGAATAAGATGGATGGAATAAAACCTCCATCAGGTCTCCAACTATCGGGAGATGGAGCAAACTTTAAACGCTTTGTGCAGCAGTTTAACTTGTATTTACAAGCTGTGAACTGTGACGATGTGGCTGAATCAAGAAAAATTGCATTGTTTCTGAATTGTGCTGGGGAAGATGCATTGGAAGTGTACAATACATTTAGCAAAGACAAAGTTAATAAATTACAAGATCTGATCGATCAATTCAAGGAATACGCCGAGCCACGAAAAAATTTGTTGTGGTTGTCATATAACTTGTTTACTATGAAACAACAAGATGGCGAAGTATTTGATCACTTTTATACCAAAGTTCTCACTCAAGCTAAAAAATGTGATCTTGGAGAGCTTGAGGATCGGTTGATCACTATGGTTATTGTTATTGGCATCAGGGACGCTAATGTCAAAGAAAGGCTCCTAAGAGAATCGGAGTTGAAGCTCACTGCAGCAATTGATATTTGCAGAGCAGCAGAATTAGGCAAAGAAAAAGTTCAGACATTACAAGGAAATAAAATGGAAGATCAAGTGAGCACCTTAAGTCAGAAAGTGAAACCATACAACAAAGGGGTAAGGCCCAAAGAAAAATTAATAGACTGTAGCCGATGTGGAAAAAATCATGAGTTAAGGAACTGTCCAGCTTATGGCAGAAAATGTATGGGATGTGGATTTTACGGACATTTTGCTAATATGTGCAAAAGTAAGAATAAAAATAACACAAGTGAAAAACTCAGTGATACTAGGAAAAGTCGAGTCAATGTAATTCAAGAAAATACAGATGACAGTGAAGAAGACTTTACAGTTGGAAGTATTTTCACAGTGGATGGAATTAAGTTGCAGTGGAAAGAAAAAATAATAGTAAATGGATATGAATTAGAATTTAAATTAGACACTGGTGCTGATTGCAATACTCTGTCATTGGAATTGTTCAAGAAACTGAGGAAAGAAGAAAGTCTTTTAAAAACTGGGACAATTCTATTAGTGTACAATGGACAACAAGTGGAAACTGCTGGGACAGCTGAACTAGACTGTGTCATAAAAAAGAAAAAACAAAAACTAAAGTTTACAGTAATAGACTTACCAGTTCAGCCAGTATTAGGACTGCCTGATTGTAACAGGCTTCAATTAATTAAGAGAGTGGATGTTGCACAATCAAGCTCAGAAAAAGAAAATTTTCTCAGAAAAAATAAAGAGGTGTTTACAGGATTGGGAAACATAGGAAAGTACAAGATTAAAGTAAAAGAGAGTGCTGAACCAGTAATCAAGCCGATTAGGAGGATCCCACAAGCATTAAAAGGTAGACTGAAAGAAACTTTAAATAATTATGAAAAGAGAAATATTATTGAAAAAGTAACTTCCCCAACTGATTGGTGTAATAATTTGGTGATAGTAGAGAAACCTGACAAGTCACTTAGACTTTGTTTAGATCCACAAGATCTTAATAAAAATATTCTACGTGAAAATTACCCAATCGCCAGTTCAGAAGAAATTTACAATAGTTTGTCAGGTAAAGAAGTTTTCACAGTTCTTGATATGAAGGATGGTTTTTTTCAGATTGAACTTGATGATCCTCAGAAATTATGCACATTTGGTACTCCATTTGGAAGATATGCATTTAAAAGAATGCCTGTTGGCATATCATCAGCACCTGAAGTGATGCAGCGCATAAATTGTTCAATTTTTGGGGATATTCAAGGAGTCTATATATATTTTGATGACTTAATCATTGCAGGTAAAGACCAGTTAGAACATGATACAATACTTAGTAAAGTTATTCAGAGATCAAGAGAGTATAATGTAAAATTTAACAGTAAAAAGTTACAGTATAGACTTGATCATGTAAAATATATAGGGCTCATAATATCAAAAAATGGAATACAATTAGACTCTGAACATGTATCAGCCATTCTTCAATTAGATTCACCAAAAAATATCAAACAGCTTCAAAAGTTCCTTGGTATGTGTAATTACTTAAGTAAGTTTATACCTCACTATACAAAAACTACAATGCCCTTGAGACAGTTACTTAAAAAAGATACTTTGTGGGAATGGGATTCTTCTCAGCAAGAAGCATTTTTAGAACTGAAAAGAAAATTAAGTTGTACACCTACTTTGGCAATTCTGAGTGACAAGGGTACAGTTGTGCTACAGACTGACAGCTCTAAATCTGGTATGGGTGCATGCCTGTTGCAAGATGGAAAACCAGTGTCATTTTACTCCAGAGTTTACACCGAGTGCCAAAGTAGGTGGGCACCTATAGAAAAAGAATTATTTGCCATTTGTGCTGCTATGGAAAAGTATCATCAATTTGTATATGGTAGAAGGATTGTTGTTGAGACAGACCACAAGCCATTAGTGGCAATAATGTCAAAGGACATTAACAAAATATCAGCCAGACTTCAAAGAATGGTCTTAAAATTGTTAAAATATGATTTTGAAATTCGCTATGTACCGGGTCCTAAAATGTTTATTGCTGATTATTTGTCAAGAAACTACTTGCTAAATAATGGGAAAAATGACTCAGATTTACAAGAGTTAGTTCATTCTGTTGATACTGAAGTTGTGTATGGAATTGAATCTGATTTAGCAATTACTGATGAAAAACTTAAAAAATTACAATTTGAAACTGGGTGTGACAACAATTTAGTGCAAATTAAGACATGGTATTATAATAAGTGGCCATCCAATGATAAAAATATTTTGAATAAAGAGTTGAAAATATTTTACAAACTGAAAGATTTTTTAAACTTTAAAGATGATGTTTTATATTATAATAACCGGGTAGTGGTACCTTATTGTATGAGAAAAGAAATACTTACTATTTTACACACTGCTCATGCAGGTGTGGTCAAGTCCAAGAAAAGGGGCCGTAGGTCTTTATTTTGGCCAGGAATGTCCAAGGACATTGAAAATTTTGTTTTGTCATGTAAGGAATGTGAGAAATATAGGTCAAGTAACTGTAAAGAATTCCTCAGGAGTCATGATGTGCCAGATATTCCTTTTTATAAAGTAGGTATGGATATTTGTTCCTTTGCTGGCAAAGATTATCTAGTGGTTGTTGATTATTATTCAAAGTGGATTGAGTTGAAACAATTACAACAAAAAACAGCAAAAAATGTTATATTGAAATTAAAAATAATCTTTGCTACACATGGAATACCTAAGTACGCAGTTTGTGATAATAATCCATTTAACAGCTTTGAACTTAAACAGTTCTCAAGAGATGTTAATATGCAGTTGTTGTTTTCAAGCCCTCATCATCATCAGTCTAATGGCCTGGCAGAAAAGGCTGTAGGTATTGTTAAGAATTTAATGAAGAAATGCAGAGCAAATGATGAGAACTTGAATATGGCCTTGCTACACTATAGAACAACACCGCTTACTGGGTTAGATTATAGCCCATATGAACTTCTGATGTGCAGGCTATTAAGAACTAACTTACCTTGCACTTACACTGATCTTCAACCCAGACTGCCAATCAATATCAATGAAAAAATGCAAATAATGAAAGAAAAATCTAAAAGTAATTATAATAAAACAGCCAAAAATAGAGCTTCATATAGTAATGGTCAGAGTGTGTTAATACAGAATGGGGATGATAAGGATTGGCAGCCAGGAAGGGTAGTAAGGAAGGATAGTCCTAGATCCTATATTGTTCAAAATGAAAAAGGTAATTGTGTTAGGAGAAATGAAAAGCATATGTTACTAAGTAGAAATAAGTTTAATGAGAGATCAGAGGTTGAGTTTGAAGCCCCAATTAATGTTAGACCGGTGATTGATTCAAATGATGGGGGGACTGTGCCTAGTCAGCACAGAGTGTTAAGAGATGCTTGTGAAGCAGGCAGTTCATATGTTACTCGTAGTGGAAGGTCTGTGAAACCTCCTTCCTATTTAGTTGATTATGAGTGTTAAAAGGGGGGATGTGACATATGAGACTAGGCTGTATAGCCTTCAGCCTTTGTCAGATGTGGATTATAAAAATAAGATATAATAAAACATGGCCTCTTGTGGAAAGCATGTCTTTCTTTTATTTTATTAAAATAAACCTGGTTAACACAACGCCAACAGAGAGCGCCCCCCGGTTTTTCAGCCAAATGAGCGACATATTGTGAACGCGACAACCACATAATATACGATCGATAGCTTTAGTTAGGACGTGGGGTATGTGGTAACGATAAATAAAGTTGTCTGCAAGTAGGTACCTATTATTACAACAGTTGCTAGAATTTCAAGTTAACGCAGGAACAAGCTAATTACAAACTTACTACATGATGAATGTTGTAGTTAAACTTGTTAGTTAAACAGTTGCAGCTGCGAAGTTAGTTAGAAACGCACGCTTTGCATGCAGACTGGCGATTGTAATTTATGATAATAATTGGTCTGCACACCATCAGTGACTCTTTAGCGTGTGTTTTAATACAAGAACTGAAATTATGAATTCATGGAGAACATCAAAGCATGACTTCTTCTTATTCGTGTCGCTGGTAGGTCATTATGTTTTATTAGCACAAAACTTTGTCACTTAAACGGCTTCGTGGGTAGTAGCGCAGAGGTCGCCCCGACTGCATGTTTTTGGGCAGGATAGGAGATGAGGCATAGTCTGCGACATAGCTCCATGCCCACACCCTGCCGCCTGGTCCGTCGAGGACTTCACAAGGTTTGAGTTACATCTTTCAGAGTTCAGAGTTCATTTATTTGTCAGAAACATGAGTTTTCGCACACAAAGCATGCAAGATGTTAAGTACAATGCAGAAAGGATCACAGTCATGTTTTACCTTTACGGCGTACAAATATTAAAAAGCGTATTATATAATCAAATTTAATCAATTATTTCATTAATTGTTATTATTAATTATTAAACATATAAAAAATACAATTACTTGAAATTCATTTGTTAGATTACAATAAATTACATAATTATATCTTCCTACTTGGATCTTCAAGCGGTTTCATGACATCCATGTGGACCACTTACTAGGAAGATGCTCACTATGCATTGCCAAGCAAGTGTTAATATGATGTATCCAGAATATCCTTGCTATCAATTTTACTTTCGCCATCATGATCCATTATCAATTATTTATTTTCGAATATTTTCCTGAAGACCCATTGACAACCAATAAATCAATTAGAAGGGTGCAAAACTTCCCCCTATCTTTTTCCATTTACTTCAGTCCCCTGTTGCTGAAAGTCAGTCTTCTAATAGGAATTAAGTTCATCCCTATACTCTATCTCGATATCTCTAATCTCTATTACCAAGACAACAGCACTAAATCTAACGACATTGTACAACACCCAATGCTGGCAACTTTCCGAACTAATTACACACCACATAACGTGAGGTTTACTGCCGGCGTCGGCTCTGTCAAATGGTCCCTGACGACCCTGACCTTCAAGGATCTAACATAACCCATTAGGAAAGACATCAGGAGGGTCTGAACAAGATTAACGGGCTGTTCCATAGAGTACTGTTAGGTACTGCCGGATATTGTTATCTCAAATATACTCTCTGAAATTATTCGCCGTATACTGTAAAGACTCGAGTTAAATAAGTAGTACTACCAATATAGAAAGTATCATAACACTACATATTAACACGATTGTAATATAGTACACCTACACTAAAATTTGCATTTTTTTCAGTTATGTTTCAATCACATTTTTTAAACACTGTTCTAAGCTTTCACGGTTTTAATTTAAACTTAAATATCACTTACGGGATATCTTCTCTACTCTTTTCTTCTTATTTTTCCGTGATTTAGTGTCGAGTTCCAGTAGTGCGCGTAGCAAAAGCCAAAGAAAGAAGGTAGACAGATTTGTTTGTTCCTAACATTTTTTTCCATCCACCCGCATTCTCCAGTTAACCCGCGATCATGGCGCTTGCAACAGCGTCGAAATATCGGGAGCTCAAAATAATAAATAATCACGGAAGATATCCCGTAACTGATATTTTAAGTTTTCATAACTTCCAACAATAAATATCTTTTTTTTATTTCATTTCATTCCACCTGCCTTTCAGCATACTCCGCTAAAACCAGTTTCGACTACAAAACCATGTTTGGTGAAGGACAAACTCATCATGTACTCGTATATAAACGGACCTTAATAACCCAAGGATTTTGGTTTACCCCAAGGGCTAAAATTGTGAAGACTCAACACATAGGTAGTCGGTCGCTCAAATAGTAATCTAACCTCCCACGAATTTCACTGATGTCTTATTTGTATAATGTTAGTAGTAGAAGATTGAATGTCAGTTAATTGAATTTCGTTGAAATTGTTAGATTTTGGGCAAACACATTTAAACTTTTTTGCCATCAACAAAGAAGTTAGATTTCCATATAAATCTTAAAGTCCTGAGTTCGAGTCCAAGGTCGTGCAAAGTGTTAATGCGTTTTTATTTGCAGACTTGTGCCCTGTTGACGGCAATAGGCTTACACTTTATTACATGGGACTTCTGGCGAAATGTGGTTGTATAATATCGGTAAACATCTGATTTACTACAGGCGTGATGTTAATAGTTATTTATGCAACTGTAGTATAATGAGGGGTATTAAAACACGAATGTTTCGCCTCGTGTGATAATAGTATCACATGAGTGTTTTAATACCTAATTATGAACAGTTGCATACAAGACTTTGTCTACATCCATGATATGAATCCTCCATAAAAGGTTCTGAAACCTTATGGTGTTGCAGTGTTCTAAGAAGTCTATGTAAATTCATGGAAAGTTTAATTGCTTGTATTTACTACAAACAAACCGTGTATAGGTATAGTAATATAATTATTTACATTTTGGATTGTTCAATTATCAAAATTCACAAAGCTTATATCACTCATTTTTGTAAACAACAAAGTACATAATGCAATACTAATATCCAAATGTCGAACAAAAATGGCGGGATATGACGTGAAATCGAATTAACCTATAAGTTTTTTTTTAAATTACGACGCATCGCACGTGCTAGACGTTCGATTCACTACCACGTTCGATGTTCTTTTTTTAAAACGAGTTGCATAATGAAATTCAGTACAGCATTATAACACCCGTTTGGGTGTTATAATGGTTATTAAGACACTGGCTGTTTTAATGTTGGCTATAAGCTAACTGTTTCAGATACCTTTATAGAGGATTTATAGCATGGGTGTAGATAAAGTCAATTATTATGGCTCTACTCACTTATCCTGTTCTTAAATTAATTATTTATGACTTGAAATGAGATTTGACAACAGATTGACGGCATAGTTTCGCTGCTTGTTGAGGTTTCAGACTTTTAGTATACCTAAGTAGACTAAAAGTATCAGATCTTTTTCCACCGAAGGAAAAGCGTAAGGCCGGCCATTGACGGTAGGTTATGGCATGACAGTTATAAATGTACATGCAAAACCTACATGCAAATATGAGTTTCATATCACGGACACGGTTGGCTCATTTGAAAGCATGGCATAACCGGCAACACACGACAAACTGGTTGGTTCAGCGGGTTTATTACTTGTTACAAAAATTGAAAAGAACTGAGAGCTGTGCAATCATATGTCTTGCAACACACGATCGGTTATGCCTGTCCAGTCGTACCGTGCAGGCATAACCAAGCAGAGAAATATCCATTTTGATATCGGCTTCAAGCACAGCTTATCCTCACGGAACCATCATTCATTGGGTGTATACCCACGAGACAACAATCAGTTACAATAACAAGCATTCAACCATCATTCAACATTCAACGACAATCAGAACATAACCCGAGGTTGCTATAAAGTGGTTCAAAGTAACTCAAGTGGACAGTTTACGGCATTTAGTATGGACGTTAGAAGCCTCGATGTCTGTCATCGATCCACGAATGTGTGTCACGTAAACCTTCATTGTGTTATGATTATGTTGATAACCAGCCTCGTTGTTTGCCAATGCAAATAAAGCACCTCAATAGGTGCTTTAAATGATGATCAATTTTATTTTTTTGAAAATATTTGTGCTTTTATGGGTAGACGACGCGACGTTAAAAGCAGGTTGGGTCAGATTGGATGCGAAAGAGAGAGGACAAGGTCTTGTAGTGTAACGTTGGACATTATGTCCAGCAGTGGTCTGTAATAGGCTGACTTTATTGAATGTTGAGATCATACAGCAGTGTAATAGAGCAGTTGTTTAAAACCGTAGGTTTGTAAATTGGGATGTTGGCGTGTGATCCTGTCTGGGAGAGAAATTTGCGGAATTAAAACTAAATATTGTCTAACACAACACATAACATCACGGCTGTAACCCTCGAAGGTTAGGCAGAGGTGGGTGAGTTTCTACCTATTAGTACACCTACATTTCGCGAGTGTTAAGTCGCATGTAATAGGGGGCGAGCCTATTGCCATCAACCGGGCACAAATCCAGATTCCATGGCTACTATTGATGGAGAAACCCAGTAACACTTTGCCCGACCCGGAAATCGAACCCGGACCTCATGCTCAGTAGTCGCGCTTGCGACCACTCAATATTTTTTTCCATTTCGGCAAAATAGCGCTCTCTTCCATAACTTTTTCTACCCTGTATATAAATCCTAAACGTGGCTGTGGGAACAGCCAGTTATGTTTAAGAGGCCATCACTAATTACCCGCGAATCGATCAATCTACAAGGTTTAGCATCTAAATACTTCCGTGCCTTGAGGAGCACGTTAAACCGGACCAGCATATGTCACGGGTGTCCCATATCGGACAGCCTGATATCGAAGACCACAAAATTTTGGTATTGGCCAATAGTTAATTTAAAAACAATTATCTTCAAGGTTAACCCGTGTTTGCCAAGGTTGGTTCGTAGATGGTGACCATCTTACACATATTGAGTTTCCTCCTGCCTTGGAAAGCACGTTAAGCCGTTGGTACCGCCTGTCATTCGTGGAACTTTGACAGTCGTTATGAGTAGTCAGGAGCCGAAAGCGAAAGTTTGACATCCAGTCTAACCAAACGGTATCGTATTATAATACACATGTAAACGGGTATTTATCGCGAATTTTACCTTTAATATAAGCCCGACGTTTCGACCGGATTGCACCAGCCGTGGTCGCGGGAAGACTGAAGTATTGGAGGTACCGCCACAGCAAAGCGAAGGTGTTTATGCAACTACCCTCACTTGATCTTCATAAATGTTAATTAGGGTCGGTTCACACAAGGACAGCACACTACACTAACAGTGTCCGCATACTGAGATGATTTCACTTGACGAGTATACTTAGTGATCACTGGATTCCAAGCGGGAGAGAGTCTGAAGCCGTCTTCGCGATTGAAATTAGGATACTTCTTGATCTCAATCGCTTCCCGAACCATTCTCTTATAGTAGTGCTTCTGATTGGCGGTATCGTATTACCTTTTTTCAAATACAAACAATTAAATAAAAAAAAATAGGCCATGAATGTCAATTGTCATTTTAAGCAAATCGTGGTACGATTCAATGTTTTCTGTGGCACATCACTTTAAAAGTTAAGCAATAAAATTAAATGAATCAAATAAAGTTACTTTGGCCGCTACAAAAAAAAAAATAAACATGCTAATTATCAATTTGCGGAAAAATTTGCATGAGTCCTGGCATCGATAGCCGGATTGGCCACAGGGCACAGTGTTAGGTACTGTGTTATTCTAAGAATTTATTGTTAAAATTACAAAACAGGCGGAATGTGGGCGTACTGAACACTTCAACGTAAATTTTCAGGAAATAAAAGCTTGGCGTTATTATGCATCTTTACACAAATTACTGAAGCTTTATTCAAAAGTTTCTTACATCATACAATCAATGACTACTTCACACTAAAGACGTATCCCAATATAGTACCTTACTGTCCTATTGTCTTACATATAATATTTACAATAACGTGACGAAACAACATCCCTCTTCGAAAACAAAGAAAACGTGAATATAAACAAAATCCTATCAGAAACAGTCGAACGGTTTCATGAGCCACGTGTTTATCCTTGTCCATTATAATGAATGTAGTAGTAAATAGTAAATGTCAATGCCAAGGGCATGCCCTTTCAATGTCATCGTCTTCCTAGCCTTTTTCTAACATGTTCCAGTCTTACCAGATGCAGCTTAATACCAGTACTTTTCATGCCTATCTGACTTCCACAACCCACTCAGTACTGGGTAATACGACACCTCTTGGTAAGACTGGTTGTCAGACTTTCGTGCCACTTACTACTCGTAACGACTGTCAAAGATCTACAAACGACAGCCGGGATCAACGGCTTAAAGTGCTTTACGAGTTACGGATAAAACTCGGTATGTGATGGGTCCACGGACCAGCCTAGGCCAGCGCGGCTTAACCTGAAGATCGACCTGAGCGGCTGTTATTATTTAGACACGAGCTCCATAGCGCATATAACGCACGACATCCGATAATTTTCTAGCTAGTAAAAAAATATCGGATATCTTGCTGGCTAGTAGCTAAGTACACACATCAAAAGTATCTAGGGATCAACATATATTTTTGCAATAACTTTTCTCCTGATTGATATTAATTAAAATTTTCTTTAAGGATTCATCAAATAAAGTGTTTTCGTTTGTCACAGTAACGATAAACCAAGTCACCTTTGCATTAATAAAGAAATTTGCCATTTTCCTAATAAAGGGATTTTTGACATTTGAACCACTAACATTAAAGTTCGAAAAAATGACTGAAAACACAGTTTTCTTTAAAATTTTATTGGGTAACTTAAACAATTAATAATCCGTGTTTCTACCGCGAACACTAACAACACAAGAACATCGGTTTGGCATACTCAAAATGAGTTCATCCAAATCACGCTGTGGAATGGCCGCCCATGTTCGTTGCAACAACAAAAAAAGGTCTTCTTGCTACTGGATACCCTCCATATTCGGCAGAGCTCTTCTCTGTAGCATATCCCATGCATGCTCAATCGGGTTCAAGTCTGGCGACTGAGCAGGCCAGGGCAGGACATTGATGTTAGCTGCGGCGAGAGTCTGTCTTACAACTCTTGCGGTGTGCGGTCGTGCATTATCATGCATTAACTGAAATAAGGGACCGATTTGCACTTGTAGAGGAACGATGACGTCTGATACAATCGTCTCAGCATAAATTTGAGCGTTGAGGTTGCCTCTGATCCAAATCAACTCAGTTCTTCCGCCGATCCAAATACCCGCCCATACCATGATGGTTCCACCACTATAAGGATGGACTTCCTGGCTGGATTTTAATCGCTGTTGGCGTCCAGGGGTTCTCCAGTGTCGTATACGTCTTGTATCCGGTCTCATACCAAAACGAGACTCATCAGAAAAGCACACGAAACGCCATTGTTCTTCTGCCCAATTTCTGTGTTCAAGAGCCCATTGATATCGAATCCTACGATTGTGCATTGCTATAGGTGGTACCCGTAGCGGTCTTCGGGAATGAAGGTTCACTTCATGCAAGCGGTTTCTGACTGTTTGGTCGCTAATTAAGTTCCCTGAAGAGTGATGAAGCCTCACGGCTAACATCATGGCGGTTATTGTTGGAGCTCTTCGAGTTAAGATTTGAATGTATCGGTCTTGTCTCCGTGTGGTGCAGCGATACCGTCCTCCATGGCGCTCAGCCACGGTACCAGTGCTTCGGTAACGTGTCCAAAGTCGACTGATAACACTCTGACTTGTATTCAGAGCTAAAGCTACAGTACGTTGCCGGGAACCAGCTTCTATCATTCCCACGGCTCTGAGCATTTCTTCCCTGCTTAAATGACGTCGCCGCTCCATAATAACGTTGGTTTTAATCAGTAGTAGGGAAACAGTAGCACTAATAATGTCTTCAATGCGTTGTATGTTTTTATAGGGAAAATATTGACAGCTTATTTTCATCTTTTACTCGAATTTGATTGAGAGTTCCTGATTCAAATTATGAAATGCACCAAAAAGGATCCATATAAATTTATAAAATCATAAATTTATTACAAAGCCACATCTCAATCTCAAGAAATCCGCATCAAAATGCTTGATCCCTAGACACTTTTGATGTGTGTAGTTAGCTTAGCAGTAGCACTGACAGCTTAGTCGCAGAAGTTCGAACCCCAGTGGATGCAAAAAATGGAAGTAAAACCATAAAGTAAATACTGGTGGAGCTACGAAAGCGTCAATAGAAGGGTAAAACTTTCCAAATTAACAAGAAGTAACTCATAATATGAAATAAATCACATATGAAAACGTTACGGATATTATGATCTAACCATCAGTCTCGTAACGAACACTTCTGCTTACTCGTACACCAACCGAAACAACAACTGAACTCGCCGCTCTATATACTGGAATATTGGAACGGGTTAGCATTCAAACCTTGACCTTTTCTTCGCCAGGAAACCTCATCTAGCTCGGGTACTAATTACACTATTGAGTTAGAATTAACCGAATAATAATTTAAACTAATCATTATATACATTCAACAAATAAAGTTTTACCATGTTTTACACCCTGGGTAACGGGTTCGATGTCCGCATGAAACGTATATGTATGTTGGCCAATAACACCGACAGATTATTTTTGGATTGCGTACGTGAGATAACAACATTAAATCTAATTCGAGTTACTCACATAAAAATCTTGTACCCATTTTTTTTTTTCAATGTTTCTTTGGGTTTATTCACTACGATTGTTTTGGCAGTACCCTAAAGTCTGGATTTGTGACAGGTTGTCTCGTTCACTGTTACATGGTCTACATGGACGGTTAAATAAAGATTACAGGTGTAGTTTAATTTTATCCATTAAAAATTCCGTCCATTAAACGGCTCCGAAAGTTTTCCTACGTGACTAGATGTAACACGAGAAGATCATTTATTTAATTATGATTCTTTTTTTTTAAACTTTAGATAAACCATTCTGCTTATTTGTAACTATAAAATCTTTGAATGTATTTATTTGCGTAACTATGAGCCGTATTTTTTAATTATTATCACCTGAAGAGTCGTTATAAGTAGCGTGACAAATATGTCAAACCTTTTAACATATTATATAAAACGATGATGAAATCATCTCTTTTACTATCGATGCATTTTCGATAGCCTCCAAATTCACCCACAAACTATCCTTGACAACAAATGATAAACAAAGCAATTTAAATTTTATTCTAAGAGCCATAAGGTTCAACGGAAATGCAGTAAAACGTGTGTCGGTTCGTTCCTCAAAATGCACATGCGTCGCGCGGGCCTACGCAGCTCGTAGCTCGTAGCACCGCTACGCCAGACGGCGCGCGATCGCCAAACCAACCGCGCGTAGACCTGCTACGAAACGCCGCGCCAAACCTACGGAACTTTTCATACTTTTCTAATGGAACATTAGAGTTTACGTTTACGTGTGCTGGGAACAAAGTTTATTTATTTAATTTGCTAACTTTTGATGTGTAAAACGAATGATAAATAAATTAGGATAGACTTAGTGCAGTGTGATTTAAATTTTGAGATAATTTCGAATAGTTCTTGACAGTTTTAGTGTTATTATTTTGCGGAAATGTCATATTGAGAGATGGCACCTTTAAGGATTCCGAGTGATTTCATGAGTGAGGATGCTAATTTTAACTTTTCGAGTCATGAGCCTAGGCACCACTGGCGTCACCATAACCACTCTCACATGAGGGAGGGCCATAAGCACAACATGGTGGATATTCTTTCGAACTCTATAATGGAAGCGATGAACAGTAAATTCGTGCCGGACAACAGTGTGTTACCGGACTTGGAGCCGCTGTCGACTCACATGGAGGGTGCGATGGAGAGGCATCATCCTTTGCGGATGAACGTGACGTTGAACCGGTCGGACCTGGGGGTGATCGGAGACGAGTTCATGTACCGTCACGGCGGCGCTATGACCGCAGTGTACTGCGCTGCTTATCTGCTGGTCTTCCTCGTGGGGCTCGTGGGGAACTGCTTCGTGATCGCCGTGGTGTACCGCTCACCGCGCATGAGGACTGTCACCAACTTCTTCATCGTGAACCTGGCGGTTGCTGATATCCTGGTGATCGTCTTCTGTTTGCCCGCCACGCTGATGTCCAACATATTTGTCCGTGAGTACCTTAGCTTGTAGTGACTTTTTTGCAGAGTTATTGGGAAATCGCCACGACATCAAGCGTCGATTGAATGGAAAATTTAATTTGTCTCTTATTTATGATTCATGTGGCTAGAGAATGTAGGAACGGGTTTTTTTCAAACTATAAAGAGGCTAATCATGAAAATATCAAATACGTACAAAATATCATTAACGGTCTATGTAAATTCATGCAGTGCGGAACTAAATTCGTATATTTAAAATAACACTACTTTTTTTGGGCAGTCGTGTAACAATAACAGACCATTTTAAAATAACATAAACCCTACAAAACCTATAATATTATTTGTTTAGCTTATGTAATCATAAAACCATTTTTTTTTATAAATGAAAACATGCGTGTGGTGAGCAAAAGCAATTAAAACAGATCGACCGGAATATGCTGACTCGTAAATCAACCACAATAATATTGTTAGCGAAGCAAAAAGTTGATATTTTTTGTGTAATTCATTAATTTTAGCAAAAAGCGTAATTGGATGGATGAAGCAGTTTCTCTTTGGTATTGTTTAGCCTGATTCGTGAAAAAAGGTAATTTGGTTTTTAATTTAATTTAATTTTAATTTCTGAAAAAGCGTTCAATGTGATTTTTCAGGGAATTGTGAAATGATACCGCATTTTTTTCGAAAACATTGGTCTTAATCGGAATGAGTACGAGTATACTGTAAAATACGTGACTGGTAATTTTCTATCGTTGCTTGAAACGTGAAAATAGTTGTTTTGCTTTTAATTTCAGGAAAAGCATTTACTGATTTTTAAAGGAACTGAATAATAATATTTGAGAATATCGGTTTGAATTGGAATACTTAGTAGTTTCGAACAGGTAATAGGTAGATACATATTATTTCCTCAAAACTTAATAACGGAGAGAATTCAATTTCCAGTCAAATCGATGCGGAAAAATAACGGACATGGCTCCGGAGACCGGACACTGACAGATAAAGTATTTGTAAAATGTTCGTTCCAGTTTGACTGAATTTTAAATAATATGATTTGAATTATTTTTGTTGGCTATACTATTTCTCCGTAACTGTGTATATTGAATATTATTTTCAAAGGTCTACTTTTGATTAATTTTCTATTGTTTGTGATACAACAGGCGTTATTGGAAACAAAACATGATTGTATTACTTATTGTTGATCAGAGTCGCTTATTATATTACGAAAGAAAATTTCGTTTACGAGGATTCAATTTTGTGTTTCGTCTTGAGTTCCAAAGGTAAGTTCTGAAAACATTTGGTGGTGTCGTCACAATCATTTACATACCAATATACATTGTGTTGAAATTATTACAAGTAATACAGGCTCTTACTACATAATATTATATTTTAAAGGTAGTATTATGATTAAAATGTATTGGTTTACCGTTTCATGTATTTCAGTGCTCTGAGAATATTGTCGGGTGTTATGTTAAGGCGAACTAGGAAGTTAGGTCATTTATGAATGTACTATTTGCCTACTTCCGCTTCCACATTACTTAGATAGTAGTTAACGGTTTCATTGACTGATGTTTTACTTTAATATTATAGATTTTGTAGGTAGTATTTAACTTTGGAATCTACAATTAAAAGTTTTTTTTAAATAAAGATTTTCCATTTTGGTATGTTATACATACACTTTGATGTCATAATGAAATAAAAATGTTTTTAACTATTTTAGTCATTCATAATAGTTATTATACATTTGTGGTACAGAATAGAGGGTGGGCAGGAATGTTAGGTAATTTATAATTTAATAAAAATATAAAATGTAAACAAGCTTGAATATTATAACACACTTGCATAGTTGGATCCAAAAGACATCAACTGATTCGGACAATAAGAAAATATTTGTCATGCAGGCCAGTAGATAACTGAATTTAATTTCGGACCCACCTTACAAAGAATTGCGTCGTTAATTCATGGAACTGTCTAGATAATGGAATATGTCTTATGAAATTGATTTTGAATTGATTTTCATTTGTTTTAGATGATCGTTTGAAATTGATAGTTAGTTTAATGTTATGGATTTTAAACATATATGGAATACGTATAGTAGTATAAGTATTGAATGTGTTTTTCTTTATAGCTTGATTTTTGAGAAAATAGCTCTTACTGCGGTAAATAGTAGTGTATTTTGCGTGCAGCAAAGTATTTGGGGGCTAAATACCCCGGTTGGGCCAGACGTAGATTTAAGTAACGTCATTCGTGGGGTAGTGCGCTATTGTTGGTGTGCATCGTAACTTAATGGAGAACGTAAGTGCTGAAACATTCTAGAAGCTGTATTGTACATGTACAGTATGATGTACAAGATGTTGTGTCGATCACAAACTGCGGAAAACACCGTTTATTGCGACAACTTCTGAGACGGATTTCTTATACAAATAAACTTATAGAAGCAAATTGAGAACCCCTCCTTTGGGATTTTTAGAAGTCGGCTAATCAATAACTGTTCTCCCCGCTATATCGGGGCTAGATGACTGTATTATTTGCTTGTTTGTAAGTAAACTAGTTTCGCCAAAACGTGAATGTGAACGTGAACTGAAGTAGGTATAAATAAATATTGGAAACTAGCTTTTTCTCGCGGCTCCGCGTGAAGATGGAATTTATATTACTGGACTATGCTACCGATCCGCTTGGTCTTTTGTTACCGATGATACAAATTATCCTATTTCCGAGATGGGAGCCATTTAAAAAGGTATGAGATATAAAGACAGAGTTACTTTTATTTCATTGACTGCTTCGTTGGTCTAGTGATCGCAAGCGCAACTGCTGAGGACCTGGGTTCGATTCCCAGGTCAGGCAAAGTATTATTGGGTATTTACCATCCGGAATTTCTCAGTAGCAGCCACGGATTATTTGTGCCCGGTTGATGGCAATAGGCTCGCCCCAATGTTATAGACATTATTAGACTTAAACATAACTGGTAAAATCTGGGTGTACTATAAGGGTCTAATCTGGGTGTACTACACCTCTGCCTAACCCTTTTAGGATTGCAGGCGTGATGCTATGTTATGTATGTTGCTTTCATATTTATGAAATTGGTATAGATTGTAACGTTGATACTTTGAAAGTAAAGCAGTAATATATTTTCTAATAACTTTTTCATTTATTCGATGCACGGTTTGAATGCGAACTAAGTTGAAAACAATAAGTTGCCAAATTTTAAGTTAAATTGAAGTGTAAGTTATAGTTAAGTCATAACAGCTGGTGCTGCTTGGGTCACCGGCCTTTTTAATCTACTTTATAAAATGTAGGAGTCTTTCTTTATCGTGTGGTTAGTGTCTAACCTGGTGTCAGAGTTTTTAAGCCGCCCATGGGCCTCTGACTTGGCTTAACATGCCGTCGAGAAATATCTCTCAGGCATGCTGGTTTCCTCACGATGTTTTCCTTCACCGAAGCAAGTGATAATTAGCTACCTATACAATACGCACATGAATCCGAAAAATCAGAGGTGCGTGCCTTGGGTTCGAACTCGAGACCTATGACTTGGCAGTCCGACGGTCACACAACTAGGCTATCACTGCTTTTTGCTTGTAGGAGTGATTGGGATGAACATAAACATTCATTTCAATGTATGTCGGTTTCATGCGATGTTTGACTCCGAGTTTTAGCAATCTCGCATGACCACCAATACAAGCGATTCTCACTGGTCATATTACTATGGCATGCCAGTATGACCACTAAGAAACGGGGGCATTATCAGCCGCTATCATCATCTGCCAAGCCTTTTCCCAACTATATTGGGGTCGGCTTCCAGTTTTACCGGATGCAGCTGCATTATCAGCCGCTATCTCGTACTTAAACTGCAGGCCTAGCCAAGTTACAAACGTTTCGTATCGATTCTCTTTCTACAATCGTAAACGCCTTGGCGTAAGCGATTGTAGTAATAAAATTGGTTTGTCTAAATTGGTAGCCAAGTTGACACGACTGAGTCGATCGCTCGTTCTCTAATGTCTGTAGAAGAAAAAACCTACACTTTAGTCTATGGTGAGCGTTCCTCCCAAACAGTTTAGCGATCAACATTGTAGAAACGATAACATTCTATTCTATCATTTTGAACGATGTAAACTTGTCTACAAATTTTCTATTCGTTTGTGTTGATCACGTAATTTAACGTTGAGATGATGTCATTCCATTCATTTGAATAGTTTTCTACTAGCGTTAACGATTGTAGATTGTCAACTTGGCTAGGGGTGCTGGTCGGACGCCCGGTTGTGCGACCAAACAAATGAGTGATTTTAGGGCCTACACAAGTAGGAATCGCTTTAAAAGCATTTGGTTTTTCTACAATGACTTTCAACGGGATTGATAAGGTTTTCGATAGCTTATGACAGTCCCAGTCAATTTATCACTAGTATTTTGATTCGTTTGAAAGAACACTTTATCTTTGACTGAAATAAAAAAAAACTAGCAGCTTAGACTATACTAGACTCAATAAAAAAATATCGTGGTCACCTTATCTGGTCTGGTATTTTCTGTTATACTCTATAGTCAGTTGGTATCGCTTCCTGTCTAGACAGTTGCGGTTAGCTGTACCTACCTGTTCAGATTCTAGGCATATAATATGCCTAGTAGGTACGTAAGTACAGCCTGCACTGTATTATCTGACAGAGTGAAGCAAAAACCATAGAGAGAGAGAGAGCGGGAATAGGGTAGATGACAAAAAACATCAAATTACTCCGTCAGATAGATTTCCAAAAAATATTGGACGCTTATTTTTCTTTTTTTCACGTAACCAAAAAATCAAGTCGATTCAGTGCGTCGAAAACACGTGTGACGTGACATTTGAGTACATTTTTTACCGGAACGTGACGTCACAAGCCCGGGGACTCATGATCTCGCGCGAACGCGTTTTATTTCGTCAATTTTTATTAATTTGATAAAACAAAAAACACGTATCCAAAATTTTTCGATACTCAAACTGACGGATTAAACAGAATCATATTTTTTTAGTTAGGAATCATCCCTATTTTAACGAGTTAGACAAAAATTTTAACGGGCACAGAAAGAGACTAAAGCATTTTTTTCATACATTTGCAGCCGCAAACCGTATATCTTAAAAGGCCATTCTAAAATTCCATTTTCTATTTTTCAAAACAAATAGCCTTCTTGTTTGTTTACAACTCGTTCGTCCGTACGGTCAATACAGCAGATAGATTGCTTCAGAAGTCCGATGTAAGTAAAAAAAAATAACGTAAAGGAAAATATGAGTCTATTTTAATTCCCATTAGGATGAGCCTTGCTCAATAGACTGCACCAGGGGTATTGTCTCTGGTTCTTAAAAGGAGTTAAATGGAGGTTATTTATGGCCTAAGGTGTGATTGTGCAAAGGTACTGTTGCGTTCATCCTGAATTAATAGGGCCTTTTTATGAGTAAGAGAAATAGAGAATAATATGTCCTCAGGCTATTGTTTAGCGGGATGATGGATAGTCTTCTCTACATACCTACTCGTATTATAAATTCAGGTTTTTTATCTATATGAAAGAATACTTGCTTACAGTGCGTTGTCTTTCATAACACGCAACGGATTATGGTGCACTTTTAGCTCAATTGAAAAATCCTTTTTCTTCACAGATTTTGAAGAGATTTTTTCTGAGAATGAATCTGCAAGGTTTATAATGTTATTAATACTTTGATACTACACTACTACTACAACAGCCCATAACGTCCACTGCTGGACATAAGCCTCTCCCATAATGGGAGGTATTTGCCGTAATCTCCACGCTTGGCAGGCGGATTGGAGATCGCAGTGATGAAAGACTAACAGAAAACGCTGCTGCCCATTCTCTGGTCTACGGAGGCACAAGGTGTTCTGCCTCAGACATTAGTCGCCTTATACGACACCCATGGTACACCGCATGGGTTGGTTCTATTCTACTCTGCCGGATACCACACGGCTAATACTTTGATAGTAAACTAACATCAGGCTTATGTCCAGCAGTGGACGTTATGGGCTGTTGTAGTAAACTAACATCTACTAAAGAAATTTCGTTGTGTTATCTAGTAGTAAAAACAATGCGATGCAGGGACGGGTCACCGGATTAAAATAACAAGCATGTGTAAATAAAAGTTTTTTTCGAGAGTCAGCTTTAATAAAAGGTTTTCAGTCATAATAAATGTAAGCAAATTCGAAAGAAAAAATCAACAATGCAAAAAACGCAAACCGCGTTGAATGCAAAACCTTTTGATTTGTTACACATCAATGTTTATTCTGAATTTTAAATAAAAACTTGAAATATATCAGCCGCTGTTTGTTTTTTCAGCCACAAAGTCAAGGGCTGAACTCTAGTTTAAATAAGATCAACGCTTACCACTCTAGATATTAAAAGTATAATTTATGAGGAGTGTGCAGAGGGTCACGCTCGTTATAAAGTATACTTTTAATAGAGTTTGTATAAAAATGTCTGTATTTCATTTTCAAAGACTTTTCTAGATGTTTTATTTGCAAAATCATTCCAATATTTACGAGCGTATTGGAAAATAATGATATCTTAGTTATATTTTGTAAGAAGCACTTCTTACAAAATATAACTAAGACTATCACACAACAGAAAATTATGATGTATATATGTGTAAGCTATCACGGCAACGTAAAATCAGAGGGGTTATTGTACATTCGTCACAAAGTTAATTCGTCACATTTTTGTAAACTCCATACATTGAAAGTATATTCGTCACATGCATAAAAACTATGTGTAAATTCGTCACAAGTCTTCATAGGTACATAATTTACTGGTAGCAAACAAAGTTATTGGTTTTTAGCGCTCGTAATGAAAATGATTTCTAAAATCTTTCTTTTCTCCTGCGCTCTTGCACATGCTATCACACGCTCGCTCGCTCGCTGTATCTATCTTTTTCTAGCCGTACTGCAGTAGCGGAGTAAGGCGGAAAGGCAGCCACTGCCATTCTTTTCGAGGAACCTCAGCCCTTCGCAGAGGAAGTACAGCCCGTACGATCGAGAGCTGTTGGCAATGTACGAGGCAATCAGGTCCTTCCGTTTCATTCCGAAAAATTCGAAAAATCTGTTTTTTCGGCCGTTTATCATAGATAAACGTTAGTAGTGGATTGTATTCATTAGAAGCAAAACAGAAAAAAAATGTTTTGGAGTATGCTGTTTGAAAACGATTTTTATGACGTAAATACTGTTTCAAGGCTTGTACTATTACTACAAGCGATAGACTTGACTGGGGGAGGTTCGGAGAGGTTAGTAGTGGAAGATTTTTTTATAGTATTTAAAAGAAAATATTCGAAGCTCTTAAGTTGAGTCAAATTTATTTCGGAGCGATATTTACTGGATAAAGTCTGTTTGAAGATGGATACGATTACTACAAACGTTGGAATATTGACTGAGGCGGGTTCGTAGTGGAAAAAAATTCGATAGTTAAGTAGTAAAGATACAAGTCGATTAGAAGCTGAAGGCAAATCAACATATTGCAATAAATATATCTGTGATTTTTTTTGGAGCCGTAATTTAACATTAAAAAAACGTGATTATTACTGTGATTTAATTCTCTCTATTATTTTTCTTTTTTTTTACCAGCAGTTTATTTTTTATTTTACAAATTACTTAAACATTTATTTGAATTCAGCCGCCAGTCTCTTGGGGACATTACCAGTTGACAGTGTTGAGGAGTGTTTTGACGCCATTTTTTAAGTTTCTAGTTTAAGCTAGTTAGTTTAGTTTATTTTATTAGATTTATAATTGTAAATAATGGGTAGGTTAGGTACAGTAAGCGTTTATAGGTGCTGAGGCACGTTAAGGATCGTATTGCTGTGAACGCACGGTCGAGCGTCCGTGCGTCTAATTATGTGTAAGTGGTCTCAATACAGTACGCACACCACAGCCACAGAGTTCGCCCAATCGCATGTCGCGCGTCACACTCCACGAAACATAAGAATATATTTCCGTTTCTTTTATTATACACGCAGCAAACCTTATTTGTGTAGCGACCTGTTCTTACCATTGGATAGTTTAAATTCACATCTATTGAGACCATGTGTTGATAGCTGTTGGGGTAATCAGTAGGATTCACGATCAAAGAGATCCGAGTTCAAATCCTGTTAACAACGTGTGGGGTTTTTGTTTCTTGTTAACATTAGTTATTGGTTCATTATTTATTTTTTATAAGAATAAGTTAAATATTAGTAAAAAAAACATAGTATTATTATTCAACTATTTATTTATTATTTTAGCTGTTCGGTGTTGGAAGGTGGAAATAAAAAAGTCGTGGTGAATGATAACAAAAATGTTTATTCGTTTTATTTATTTATAAAATTAACAAACTTTCATTATAATTGTAACGTCACATTCCTACCTAGATGTAAAAAAGTTCTCTTGTAACCGATCATAAGATTTTTTATTGTATACGGTATACCCACTTACTTTCAATTCATAATAACATACTTAAGTAACAAGGAAAGGATATTCTAATCACACAAATATAACATATAGTTGATACCCACTTATTATAGGTATCGGTAATCAGCAGAGTTTATTGAAAACTAATATAAATAATTTAGACTTTATGAATATATTTTTTTGTGACGTCACAATAAATGTAACTAGTATTGAGGTTATAGTTTAACTGTTCATTTTCCCGAAGAAAAGAAGATTCAAACTAAACCTCAATTTAAGATCATTAATATAATTACGGATAAGTTAATATTCACTAAATATTTTGTTACACATCTAATTAAAACTAAAGCATCTAGGGATTAATTTTGTAGCATGACATCTTCTAATACTTCTACATAATTCAGTAGAACTGTTGGCGCGTGGAGGATTGCGCCATAAATGAAGCCTAACCTTTTGACTTTATTTAAAAAGTCAGTTTTTTGAGGCTTCTCATGGTAGTATTCCAGTAAAAATCTAAATAATCCCGTGCGAAACGTAATCGTTCCTCTATAACTCTTTCTGTCAAGAAGGGCTTCTTAGCTGGTCTTCGTGATACAAGCCTTCAGCGTGGAGGGCACGGCGAACAGTTTGCGATGAGGTGTCAAATAATTCCACAAAGTGTCTCGTAGTGTGAAACCATTTGTTTCTTATTCGCCAACCATATATATGTCGTCGCTGCGCATCGACAATAAGCGACGGCTTTCCACTTCACAGTATTCCTCTAAAACAAAAAACAAAAAAAATATGTTAGGCAGCTATAATAAAATACAGAAGTTATCATTCACTCTGCGTTTATAAATCCAATAATTAACACTAATTATTTATCTTTTATGCCTCATGATGGATTTAAAATCAATTTATTAATCCCTAAGTCAACAAATAAATAAACAATAACAAAGTAGGCTTTAATTTTTAATAAAACTTTGTTACAATAATTCATAAATATAATACTTACATTAGTCCGGTTTCTTCAGATATTTGTGTTCTATTAAGACCACTTTTATGCAGCACGATAATATTAGTCGCCCTCGCCTCAATATCAATATTTGCCTGCATTTTGAGAAATACCAACAACAATACCGCTATCTATTAAACCACACGTCACTAACCAAATTTAACATAACCAAACGACAACGTTCATTTCGATCAAGTAAAATATTCATAAAACTCAGGTTTACCTCACAGAAATATAAATTCTTGACTTATTTTTCTATGATCTACCTTCTTCTAACTTTATGAAATGTGTGAACAAAGCGAGAATATTTTTCTGTCCCATTACTTCCAATCGAGTAAACACTTACAAAAAGTCTAAAAGTAACAACGTGAGATTTGAACTCACGACTTACTGATTCACTCTTAGATATGGACGCGCCTAACCACTAGGCCATCTTGACTTATGTTTCCATGTTGAAATTTTGGACTACATTTACTTGTAGATGACAATGTCTATTTTCTTGAAAGTAGAAGGTCGTAAGTCAAACTAAACGTCAAGCTATTGCTTTGTGAGATTGCCTATCGACTTTTGGTCGACACTGTACATACTTACTGAATACAAATAAATGTTTAAGTAATTTGTAAAATAAAAAAAATGTTTTTTCTTGTAATGTTGTAAGCAAATCAGCCACTTGCAATACATGTTTATTTAGGATTAGGCGTGTCACGCAGGTCACGCTGTCCTTGACAACGCAGCCTTAAAATAGAACAAAACCAGACAATAATAGCGTATATTTTAGCTGTAAGTAGAACTGTGATTTATATGTGAATTTCTGTGATAATTAAAAATAAATAAATAACGTTATAATCTACTTATTGTTTGATTTTTCTGCTATCTATACGGAAATAAACAATATGGCGGATTTTCCTTCATGAAAATAGAGTTATGGCGAGTTTACACATACTTTTTTTCGTGGCGAATTAACTTTGTGACGAATGTACAATAACCCAATCAGAGCTAAGTCAGTGAGTAACCAGACGTTTTAAAACAACTTCTTCTTTACGTTCCACAGTTATACGTATATTAGGCAATTTACAGCATGTGTCATATAATACACTCAGCCTCTTTTCTAAGGGACCGCCACCTTCTAAGGTACTTAAGTTTATACCCATAAACTGATTTTAGACGCGTAAATAAACCCAACCTCATCATTTAGATCCATCGGTCAGCATCCTAACACTCACATGCATCAAAAGTCTAAATAAATAACACGAATAAAGTGACCAAGGTCAACAACCCGTGTACACGATTAATTCCAACTCAGTTTGAAACGAGCTAACTACGTCAATTAGTACTATTAGCAGCCCGTTACATTTGGACGTTCCAGTAAAATTGCCAGTTTGTGCATCTAGACTTGTTGGCAGGAGCTTACTTTGTTTTGGAAATACAAAAGCCCGTTTGAATGGGCGAGTGGGTTTAAACAGGGCTTCGAAGCGAAATTGATTTTAACTCTAATTTTGAAATGCATTTGGGATTTTACTTTTGGTTAAATAGCGGAAAGTTAGTCTAATGGAAATTCATAATGAATTAAATTCCTGACCCTTTCATACTCATGATGATTACGTATTGCAAAAACGACTGCAGGGAAAACAAATAAAAAAATATGCGATGGAAACACTCATCACGCAACAATCTTGAGAGAAACGGCTAGTTTAAGTTAAAGCTATTACATTAGAACCAGTTTTACCATTTCAAACTAAATTAAGACGTAATACTCAGCACATACACGTCTAATTACAAAAATCCTGCACACACGAGGTCCAGTGAGCTCGTGTGCCATCAAAGTGTGTGTGTTGTCAGTACACAGTGCTGCGATCCGGAAATATGCAAGGCAGCCGACGTGAGCGCGGAACGAACAACTACCTATGGCGTTTGCACGTTTGCACATTTGTACGTACATTCGCGGGGATCAATGTTCCGATGTTTTTTTTTTGCAATTTTTTGTAAAAGAGTAGTAGTAGTAGTATTGGTTTGTTTTATAATCTTCAAGCGATTTCGACGGCAGATGACCGCAGAACGTGTATTTGACATATAATTATGTAGTAAATCTTAATTATAATAATATTATAAATGCGAAATGAAGTTTGTTACCTTTTCATGCCTAAACCAGTGAACCGAACATCCTGATATTTTGCATGTACGTTTTTCAGGTGTACAGAAACGGACACGGGATGTAAAAAAATACTATACCCGAAGAAAACAACAATGACATTCTTATAATAATAGATGGCGCCACGTGTATTTCGAATCATGATTGACTTATATTATTATACAAGCAGAGTACCTACAACCCGAATTCTAAATTAACTCGAGCGACGCCGTGGGAAAACCTAGTAAATAATAAATGTTAAGTTTGAAAGGGATCAACATAGTAAATTGGAGAAAAAATCTGTCTGTAAAGTAATCACTGCTGCGACTTAGGCCACACAAAGTAAAGAATGTGTCCGGGCTTGACAAACTTCGTCGTCTAAATATAACATTATTTTTAGCCGGGTTACAAACTCGTTATTCCGTGGACAACAAGTCGGGCTGTTAACTGTTCTCGTCAAATTTTACGATACTCTCGATCTGAGACATTGAAGACGCTTCACTCGATAATTGTTTCAATTTAGTTATTGTCACGGCTAGAGCTTTGTAGCGGTTATTAGAAGAAGTTCAGAGTAGGTGTTTTGAGTGTTAGTGATATTATAAATTCTTGAAACTTTTTTGGGTTTGGAGATTTTTGGATGCTATCTTAGATTTTGTTCGTGATATTATTATGTTCAGAAAGTTTTGTATTAAGCTTTATTTTACCAAGTTATAGTAAGTATGTTGTAATTTCTGAATTATTTTCACTAATCACCCTGCGGCTGTATCAAATCATCATAAAAATAACCGTTTTTGCTGGAAAAATAAAGAAACATTAAAATAAAAAGCAAATGTGAAAATTTTCCAGTAAAAATCTTTTCTGTTACGACATTCCATGCACAATCTTATAACCTTGACCAAAATTAGAGTACGACGATGTTCTTACATTGTCCTGAAAGGTTTCCCTTTGACAATTATTTAAATTATTCATATTTAGTCTGGCGTTCCCGACAGTACCTCGTTACGTTCGACGCTGGAATATTTTAGCGACGAGTTGTTAGCAATACCAACATGATGTGTTTGCATGCGAAATATTTTATTTAGACTGGCTTTTTTCACTTATAAAACTTTATGAAATAGAGACGGGATATAGTGTAGCGATCGCTGTTTGCTAATGTAACATAAGTTTTTAAATTCATCATCATTATCATCAGCCTATTAATGTTCCCATGGCTGGGACACAGGCCTCCTCTCTATGAGAAGAAATTGGCTATAATCCACCACGCACATAGACGTAGATATCACAGTCATGTCTTTGATTTTTTAATTCTAGGACATGCCAGTTTCCTCGCGATGTTTTCCTTCACCGTTTAAAGAGCAGTGGTGAAGAAATAAATTACAAAAAGTAATGCGCCTGTTTGGGTTCGAACCCACGGCCGCCACCACTGAGCCACCACTGCTCTCCAGTCGTAACCTACCATGCAAAAAAGGCCTGATGTTGTTTCTAAAATAACCGATGTAATTACCATTGAAAACTGAAGAAGCTTTCCAATGTAATAATAGTAATGGTAACTCTTAACAAGAAAACAAAAAAATTGAATTACTTTTGTTACTCAAAATTAATGCAAATAAACAACTTAAAATGCAACAGATTAGCATCTCAAACTTTAGTCACCTCTTTTGTTATACTTATTAGATTTAAACATTTTCTCAGACAGTGTCCCTCGTTAAAGCTTACTTTGAGCGGTCGGCACATTTCGGTAAACTTCGGTATACCTCGGTAAACTCCGGCGACGTTCGTGAATCGGATTCGTTAACCGATTCCCTCTCAATTAAGATCAGCTTAGATAAGCGAGAAAGTTGTGTCTGTCGATGGCAAGTTAGTAAAGTTTGAAGTATTCATTTTAGTACTATCTTGTTTGCTATTGTTGCCTTTACCGAGATCTGTCTTGAAAGTTTTCGTACATTCGTAGGGTAGTTCAAGACAAATTATTGAATAAATGTAATGTCTATGTTTTTAGTAAAAGCTGTAGTTCGTAGTATGATAATTTTGTGTCATCAACACAACTATCATAGATTCTACCAACTGTACTTCGGAGAGTGTGGGCAGAAGCACCACAATCTGATCCCACCATCACCCTTATTCCACCGGACTAGCAGACGTACAGCGGCGTGCCATCCGTACTTGGTAGATATCCCAACGAGTCGTACTAAGTGCTTCTCCTCCACTTTTATTATGCGCACTGCCGAAGTGTGGAACTCTCTGCCTGCATCTGAGTTCCCATCGGCATTTAAAACGCCTACCTTCAAAACAAGAGTGAACAAGCATCTTCTGGGCACGCTCGTTCCATCATAGACCTCATCCATCGGTTTCGATTAGGCATAATCGAGGTCAAGAGCAGGCCCATTTTGTAATTTAAAAAAAAACTAGGATTTTGTATTTAAAAAAACAAAAGTTTATTTAAAATTAGTAAAATAATCAAGTAATTCTAAAACGTCATTTTAAACAGCGTAATGTTTAGTCTAACATTTAAATTCCAGTGAGATAGACCTTGATCTTGCAATAACACAGATTCAAACAGAAATAGGAAGATCGATACGAGACTAACAAAACTGTCTCGTTTTAAAATAACTGTGAAACATCCAGAGCATGAATACTTTGTAGCTGTACAAGTACAACAATGACGGGCTGAATAATAAGAAAAATAATGTGATTTCAGTTGTCTTTTAATCAGACGAAAAGTTGTACAGAAGCCGAAAAAGGCAAACAAGTGAAGTAAATCCTCCTAGCAGTAAGGCCTGTTCCCGAGCAATGAAAATATTGTATGTACACCGACATTGTTCTGCTATTTGTATGCAAATCAAAAAGATTAAAAATTGAACTCAGGATCTAATTGCACAACACAGGCATTTTATTGGTACAACGTGGGTAAAACAACGGCAGCAATGATGCCCCAGTGGTTAATTTATTACCACAGGTCTCAAAACGGCAAAGGAAAACATGAAAAAATATCCTAGATTCCAAAATTTTAAAACATGGTCTAAGGGTGGATTACAATGGGCAAGCTCTTGAAAGAGTCATTGCAAACCGCCTCGCCGAGCACCTTGCGGGGACTGGGCCGGACCTTGCGGAACACCAGTTTGGTTTCCGCAAGGGGCGCTCAACGGTGGACGCCATCATGCGTGTGAGGGCCCTCACGACGGGGGATGCGGTGTCCAGGGGTGGGGTTGTCTTGGCGGTGTCTCTCGACATCGCCAACGCTTTCAACTCCATGCCCTGGAGCTGCATTAGGGAGGCACTCCGGTATCACCGGGTGCCGACCTACCTCCGTCGAGTGGTCGGGGACTACCTGACGGATAGAGCCGTTATCTACCCCGGTCGCAGCGGAGAATGGAACCGGCGAGAGATGTCGTGCGGTGTTCCGCAGGGATCGGTTCTGGGGCCGTCCTTGTGGAACATCGGTTACGACTGGGTGCTGCGCGCCGACCTCCCTAGCGGTGTCAGCGTGGTTTGCTACGCAGACGACACGCTGGTGCTGGCACAGGGGAGGTCGCACGAGGCGGCGGCCGAAGCGATGACACGCGGGGTTGCGATAGTCGTTGAGAGGATCCGGCAACTGGGTCTCGAGGTGGCACTGCACAAGTCCGAGGCCATGTGCTTTCATGGGCCTCAGAATACGCCACCTCCGGGATCCTCACTGATGGTAGGAGGGGTATCCATCGGCGTCGAGTCGACGTTGAAGTACTTGGGACTTGTCCTTGACAGCCGGTGGAACTTCGTGGAACATTTCCGACGTTTGGCCCCTAAACTGGAGCGGACTGGGGCTGCCTTCAGGCGGCTCCTGCCCAATTTGGGGGGGCCAAACGCCTCCTGCCGGAGGCTCTACGTGGGAGTCGTGCGGTCCATGGCCCTTTACGGGGCCCCGGTGTGGGCGCGTTCTTTGAGGCGGCGTGCCGCCCACTACCTGAACGCGCCCCAAAAGGTAGTAGCCGTAAGGCTGGCCCGGGGCTACCGCACGATCTCCCGCGAGGCGGCGAGCCTCCTTGCCGGATTGCCGCCATGGGATCTGGAGGCGATACTCCTCGCGCGCCTACATGAATGGCGCGCGGAGGCGCTACGCCGGGGGGAAACTCCGCTGCAGCGACAAATTGTCGCTCGGCGGACAGACTTCCGGCAGGATCTCATGGCGACATGGAGAGAGCGACTGTCGCAACCCCGTGCAGGGCACGCCACGATAGTGGCGATAAGTCCCCTCTTTGAGGAGTGGCTTGAGAGACGCCACGGCGTCCTCACCTTCCGCCTGACGCAGGTCCTCACCGGACACGGAGTGTTCGGGAGGTTCCTGCACCGAATCGGGCGGGAGGAAACGCCCGGGTGCTTACATTGTGAGGATCGACCGGAGGACACGGTGGAACACACGGTGGAGGTGTGCCCCACGTGGGCGGAGCACCGCCGTGTCCTCGAAGCGGCGATCGGCGGCGGCGACCTCTCGCGTCCGGCCCTGGTGCAAGCCATGGTCCGGAGCGAGACGGAATGGGACGCCGTCACCTCCTTCTGCGAAGCAGTAATGCTAGAGAAGGAGGTGGCGGAACGTGAGAGGGAGAGAACCTCTCAACGTCCCGGCCGCCGCGGGAGACGCCCCGGGCGTCGGGGGCCACCACCACGTAGCCCCCGGCCACCGTAGGCGCGGGCCTGTGGACGGTGAGCTATGGGCTAGCTCGCCGTCCGTCCGTCTCATGACGACAGGCCGTGTCGACGGCGCGTTCGTGTTCCACGCGCGCCTCAAAGAGAGTCAGCAAAAAGGAAGGGGTCCGTAAGGACCGATGCCTGCCAGGGTTGCGGGACTATTCGAAAGAGATACCGTGGCCCCGGAACACAAAGGGCGATGAAGGAACATGGATGGGTTTTAGTCAGTAAAAGTCTGACACTCCCTCCTGCTCCACCCAGAGCGGGAGGGGTTATTTGATGATTTCCCATCCGAAAAAAAAAAAAAAAAAAAAAAGGGTGGATTACAACCTGCCGGGGTTGCGGGACTGTTCGAAAGAGATACAGCGGCCCCGGAACACAAACGGCGATGAAGGAACATGGATGGGTTTTAGTCAGTAAAAGTCTGACATTCCCTCCTGCTCCGCCCAGAGCGGGAGGAGTCATTTGATGATTTCCCAACCGAAAAAAAAGAAGGGTGTAAATAAAAACTGTGTTCAAATCAGATTTAGACCAATTATATCAAAGACAAAAATGTACTTTGAGACACGCACAACATGGTTTGCTAATCCAATGTGCTTTGCACGCGTGGGTTCGAATCCCATCCTAGTCGCCACTGTTATGTTCTTGGTACGGGAGACAAAGTGAAACTTACGACAGTTATTGACACACTGCTTTATTAACTCTTTACACACATGGCGTGGGCGCAGCCACGCACACATACACATCATTAGCGCACATCCACAACAGAAATCCTAGTTATCTTCTTGAGAGTAAGTGAATAAATCAAAAACAGCCTACACACATGTAAATGTTGTTTTAAGGATTAACATACATAGTTTGTGTAATTAAATCCTTAATGATTTTATACACAGTCGTCTTTATGTCACGGAGTAATATAATCGTAATTACCCAATTAATGTGTATTATGTTACAGTGTTTAAAAGCTTTATGAGGCAACAGTTTTATTGAATTATGAGCAAAAGTTAAAGGGTTGGTGGACATAAAGTAAGTATTATGTAAAATCCGAATTAATCGATGGATACACTTAGAATTCGGTGAATTGACAATGAAACAGTTTTTTAATCATGAATGACTGTTATTTTAAAATATGTTTTTTGTACTAACTGAAACCACAGACTTCAGTTTAACAAAGTTGGCAGTAGCTCTTCACTGGGTAAGCAAGTTTAAAAATAAAATATATATGCCCGCGTTCACAAACACCAAGCCATACCTAAATAAGTAGTTCCTAGGGTAAGATTTCACATTTCGCCAGTAACTGAGTATGTTTAAAATTATTGCATTGAGTTTTCAACTCTCTGAAAGTACAAAGTGTATGTGAAAGTGTATTAAGGTATTTGCTACGATGCCGCCTATTGTTGGTGAAATCATTAGCCAACCATAGCCTTTTGTCGTACGACTCATCATTATTTGGTGTTTTAATTAAATTAGTTTTAAAGCAGGATAATGTTCAATAACTAAGTTCACCGATATTTTGAGTTTTTATTATTTTCTTTTATCAACTTAGCCTACGCCATGACCTTTGGCACTCGTTGGAAAACATTTTGACGAAAAACTTTTGTTTTTGAATTTTTTTTACTGTTTAATATTTTTTGTTATTATTTTTTGCCTCCTACTAAATTGAATTAATTTTGTGAAACAAAACATCCGGTGTACTTTCAGAAATTCATCAATAACAATAAACAAGATGCCCGGAACCGGAACTGCCGAAGATATATAATTATTTAAAATCGGCAAAGCGCGAGTCGGACTCGCACACGAGGTTTACGCACCACCGTATTAAATAAAAAACAGGTGTCTTTAATGGGGATCCCTTTAAATATTTTGTTGTTATAGTAGTACCTATTACGGATCAAAGACGGCATGTTATTTTAATAGTCAAACCATCGAATGTGGTAGCCACGTTAATCATTTGCATTTTTGTGTAACTTTGTACACTTTAGCAAGTGATAGGTAGTTAGATAAATCATTTACTTAGTACACACAAAAGACATAAAACAACACACAGAAGTACAATTAAATGAAACAATAAATGAAAAAAATTTACGTGGTTATAAAAATAAGGTGCTAATATGCAAAAAAAAGTGTGCTTTGCTGGGTAGCATGACCGAGTAAAATTATTAGGAAAATGAATATATTTTATCGAGGTAGAATAGGAAATCGAGATGATGATTTACTTACTAACACAAGTTTCAAAATCACCAAATATACTCCAGCCACGACTAAAATCAATACCAACAAACCTTTCGAATTCGATACATTTGTCTTATTCGAAAAAGCAACTTTAATCTACAATCAACAGTCCCAGTACAATCAATGGTTGCCATCTGTCCAACTTCACAATCGCAACGCTTCTATTGTTAAAACTCTGACAAATGAAGATCTGAAGATGAACTTGCTCCGAGTTTGAGATGCATTTAGTTCCTTGTTGTTTACTTGTTTAATTATATTGGATATAGTGGAAAATAAAAATACAGGTTATTAAAAGCTTGCTGTTTCAAAGAAAATCGTTTCAAATAAAACTTTTCTTCTTTCACGAAGGGTGTTTAGTTGCTTTTATATATAACAGTTAGCAAATCCAGTCTTTGTTTTTTGAAGTTCAGTTAGAAAACAAAATAATATCAACAAACCTATTGACGTGTCCAATAATGTTGGATTTTTCTTCAATTATTCTTCTTTTCCTCATTTCCCTGGCCTTGCTTAAATAAAACTAAATTTTGATTCAAAACAATCACCTTTATAAATTACAGACTTCAAAAACGTTAAAATTACTCTTAAAACATTTTTTCATCTCTACTCTCGAATTGTCTCTAAAACCGATTGAAACTGTTCAAAGTGCTACCTTTAACCATTATATCCTGACGACACATTATATTCCCAACTGCAGTCAAACGTTTTTATTAATACTGAAGTCTAGGCATTCCGATGAGTCTAGACGATATAATAGCAAGATCTAGGACCTCTATACTAATCTACCTTATAAATATTTACTTCTTTCACCCTTATTTTAATGACATCAAGAGATTTTGAGAATATTACAGGTGTTTGAAAGCCTTTTACGATTGTGTCGGTCAGTTAGATAGTTTTACAACCTGTCAGATTTTTTTTTTGTTTATTGGTTACTCAGAAATCGGCTGTTAGAAGAGTTAAGAATCAGCTTGATTCTTCATACTGCTGATCAAAAGCCCCTTTTACAAAACAGAACTTTCAGACTCTAAGGCCTGAATTCCTCTTACGCTGATTTCGGTCGCGTACGTTGGTCACGCGTACGAGTATACATTGTGTTCTAAATAGCACCATACAGCGACGCTAACTTCAGTCAGCCGTATTTTATAATATGTTTCTCGCTGACGTACGCAACCGACCGTACGCGACCGACATCAGCGTAGGAGGAACTCATGTTCGGTTGCACCACTCACACACATCATGAATCTGAAAATAATGAAGTAAACAAAAAATCATGATAAATAAATCAATCATGAATAAATAAATCATGATAATAATTAAATAAATCATATCATTTATTTATTTATATTTATACATTTAGCGTTAAATACATCAACTGATTTGTAGTGTAATTGGGCCTAGAAAACCTTTGATGAATAAAAAAATAACATTTACAATAAAGTTGTCTGTTTTCTTAGTATAAAACTTTACATAGGTATTATGGGACGAGTGAAATTGGTACAAGACAAAATCCGTTTTGGCATTCCTCAATCCAAGTTTTGGATTCAAAATCTGAGAAAAACTACGTACCCAATGGGCTTATCTGGGCCGATATTAAAGGATGAAAAACCTGTTTATATACATTTTTCGTCAAAAGATTTCAATCATAGTTTAGTGTATTAGAAGTGAATTTCGACTTTTATGATTGAAATATGGGATAAAGACTTGATCTAGGTGGATATTTTATAAGATTTGAATATGTTTTAGATCTCTCTTACTTTATTGTGTAGATGAAATACTGTTTGAGAATTACTACTGCTTTTGATAAAAACATGTCAGCTGTATTTAGATTTTCAGGCAATTTTGAACAAGTTTTGTTTGATTCTATGTTATTTATTGATTAAACAAGTGACGTTAGTTTTTCGGTAACATATCAGTCCCATAATTTTTTATGTTCTCAATATCATTTGGTATAGGCCTCTTGTGACAACAGACTAACAAAAAATCTAAAAATAAAACAGTCGCCATAAATCACACAGAACTAATTGAATAACAAACGAAGCACACTATTTCGTAACTGAACAATTTGAACCAATGACCTCTGAGTAACAGGTCGGGAATGACATTGCGTCACACATTACAGCCAATCAGAGGGCACGCCTTCGTTACGATTTTAATGTGTGTGCGTAAGGAATGAAGGGAAGGGTAACACAACTGCAATAATAGTAAACCAAATCTAGCTAATTGATTCGTGTCTGACCAGCAATAGAGCGAGTAACAGAAAGGGTATAGTCATACTTGACGACCCAAATGGCGCAGCGGTAGTGAGACTGCCTTACGTTCTTAGGGTCCCGGGTTCGAATCCCGGACGGAGCAAAAAAATTGTGTGATGAGCATGGACATTTGTTTCCGAGCCATGGATGTTTATATGTATAATAAGTATGTATTTACAAACAAAAAGTATCTATGTAGTATATCAACTATCTGGTGTCCACGACACAAGTCTCGTTGCTTAGTGTGGCACTAGATGGCGCTGTGTGTAATGTCCAGCGATATTTATTATTTATTTATTTATTATTTATACTTAAGGGTGCGCTACAGATCAATAAATAGGGGCCCTACTCTCTAACGCTTCGTCCGTATATTCGGATCTATCTGTCTCTTTCACTCGCACTCATCTGCAGACGTCCGCGTTCAGGGGCCTTACTCTCTAACGTTTCGTCCACGTTAGAGAGTAAGGCCCCTGAACTGTAATCGCAAAAAAATGTTCAACAAAATTTTGTTCACGTTATTCTGTCTATTAAAAATTTATACCTTTAATTTATTATCTTTGCCATACAAGTAATAAATAGGTACTGGCGACAAATACAATATTATTAACAATATTATTAACAGTACTTTTAATGCGTTTTCCAATATGACTGTATGGTTTGACTTTTTCCAATATGACTGTATGGTTTGACTTTTTCCAATATGACTGTATGGTTTGACTTTTTCCAATATGACTGTATGGTTTGACTTTTTCCAATATGACTGTATGGTTTGACTTTTTCCAATATGACTGTATGGTTTGACTAAGTGCGTTGGTCTTGAATCGTGGTATTATGTGCGTATTTCCAAAATATCTTGAATTTCACTGCCAAGTATTCAAACCTACATTCCCTCACGTTCCAAGTCTTAACCTCTTATATCGTAGTACTTTTCCAACGCAAAATAAGTTCTGTCACTCAATAATGAACTTTACAAACATTCTTTTCTATAAATAAAGAAACGAAAATAGTATTATGAAGATAAATGTAGTAAGCCAAAACAATGAAAGCTAGGCACGATTCGAAACATTGCAATACATCTCAAAAAACGTCTTCAGTAAAAAATTGGCTAGACGTAGACATAAGGTATGGATCACTAGTGAACTAACAAATGGTGAAACAATGTTTATAAGCTTTAGGTTAATACAATTATTTTAATAAATAGTTGTGAACAAAACCGACTGTGAACTCTGTAGGTGAATGATACACTTCAAAGGTAATACAAACAATGGAAAAATAACTATGCTACTGTAGGTAACAATGTGACGTCTTTCGCAAACATTAGATACTACTCAACGTAATGTACTGTATACGGGAGATACAAAGAAAAAGAACCATCCCTTGACAAACTATCAATCTCGAAGACAGACATGGATACACATTGCCGAAATTGTACTGAAATAACGTTTTAATAATAGTTATTCCATGTTTCCAATATTTTTGTTCTTCTTTTTCTTCGTTGTGTCGATGATTTCCCTTTTTTTTAAATTAAGTTTGTTTCGAACAGTACTCTGCCACTTCAACGGCGTTGATAGTGGCCTCGGACTGGTCCCTCAGAAAGCAGGTGGAACCGCACATAGTGCAGGACAGGAGCCATAGTTTGCGTTGAGGCACCGCAGTCACACATGGTTTCATCGGAATACCCCCACCGGACTTTACATACTTTTGTTTAAGTCTCAAAAAGATTTTAATATAAAATGACAATATACTAGTAAGTACACCTTGGTTTCTATACCAATACGTCAGAATCAATCAATATACATTTATCTAAATTAATTAATATTTTGAAAAATAATTTCACGGTAAATGGTTTTCCTTATGATTTGCATGTTACGCGGTCTATTTAAGTTAGTAATCGATTTGGTAAACCCTAAGCTTAGCATATTCTCTTTAAAGAAAGTAACAATATGCTTTTGCTAATAATTCGTATGTTGCTTGTTAAACAAAAATGCATGAGACTCATAATATATTATAATTTATGTCAGCATTTTAAGAATAATGTCCCGGTATATAATGACAATGTCAAAAAACTTCTTAAAAACATTAGTATTATAGTACACTGGGACACTGAATCTCAAGAATCTCAGGTCGACCGACAGTGACAATTGTCTTCCTTTGTATTTTTGTCAAATAAAAATCCTACTGTAATGAATATGACTGACGCTTCTGTAAAAAAATGGTCCAGTACTAAAATAAGAAATGCTGAAAGTATTTCATGGTTAAATGAAGTCTGTTTCAGAATAAGCCTCTCTAACTTTTAATGTTTAGTTGACATTTTGTTTTTGTTAAAATAAAAGATGGAGTTTGTGAATTAAATTACTGAAAAATACAATTACATAATAATATTATGTAAGTCAATAAATAATAATAATATCAATTACATAAGATTAACTAAAGGTTGTCAAAGAAGCTGAAAGGCACTCGATTTTATTTTTCGAAATTTTTCGTTGTAAATTGCATGTCGAGCTGTAAGTATCTACCTTAGGTTGATGTGTATACTCAAAACTTCATTATGACTGAGTACCTATCTTATCATACAACTATCTTCTATCTACTTATCTATCATCACCTAGAAATTCGCAATTGCACTTTAACTTCTTAAGGTTACACTCTATCTTATCAACTCTACAAATTCTTAAAAGTCAATAAGATTATGTCCGACCTCGATATTTAACCCAAAACCTCACGCTCAGCAGTCGAATCCTCTTTTTTCATCCATTTGATAAAATATCCAAATATGTAAAAAAACTTTTTATTTGAGAGGGGACCACGTTAAACAAACATGAGTTATGTTTGTCGCGGTAATGACCTAAATTGTTGACTTTGATAGAAGTTTCTAGGCGTCCAAACAGTACACGATCAAATATTTGACAAGAAACACGTAGGGCCTAGGTAAACTTAATATTAATTTGGACTGCAGTCTCCTAACTCTATCAGCTTTGTTTTACTCTAAATTTTAGTCCCACCAGTTCTAATAACAGAGAGCGAAATCTGTGTGTTATGACTGGGAACATTATTTTTCTATTTGAATAGAAAAGTACAAATACCAGTTTTCACTACCAAAAGCATGCCCAAATATTATTTCATAATTAGAATTTTATTTTATTGGCATAAGCCAAGTCCATGTGCTATAAATCCCACAGTGCTTAGGTATTATTTTAGGCGTTGTAAGTAACACTAAGGTGTTAGGTGAAACAAGCACGAATACCGTAACATTAGTTCAAAACTGCCCACAAATAAAAACTAAATCACAAAATAATTCTCAAGTAACTAGATGAAATGTCAACAATTCTGTCAACCCTACACTCATCGCACATTCACTTACCATCCCAAAGGATTACGTCGACTTCGTTTTATCGCCGACCCGCATTCTTTCCCGCTATGATTTATGCTCGTGTAGATATAGGAACATGGCAATAATATCACACATAATGCATTTCCCCACTAAACTACATTCCTAAGTGAAAGACGATAGCATGAGACGTGGAATAACAATGAGACTTGTCGTGTAAAACATATTTGCATCGTGAAGACGTGGTGTCTGGTAGCGAGAATTTACAATACATTAACATAGCATCACGGACGTTTATCTAAAGGAGATGGCAGACGGCATAGGTCTTTTATACTCATGAGTACATATTTCATCAGTTTGAAATCGTAAGGTTTGTAATTTAATCCGGTAAAAGTGCAAAATAGTCTACAAACGTGTTAAGTGTTGACTGTTACTAAGTACTCCGTATTTATCTGGAGATTCCTTAACGCTACTGAAGGCGCCAAAGTCGTAGCCAATTCTAGACCGCCTTAAACTAGATCGTGTCCGTAAGTTTATAAATACTTAGAAAAACAAAAACATAGCATCGCCGGGCATCGTCGAGTTTATTGCTAACGAAGGACGATTAACATTCCGCTAGACAACTGCAATTCTATCATTTTTAACACAGTATATCCAAGGATCTTTTAAGGCTTCATTGTACATTTTTTTATCTTTTTATTCGTTTTTAACCTTCATAATTTCTTTTTTATAAGTAGACTTTATCCGGCTGTGTTGTGGGTGTCAAGTTTGATTAAAAGGTATTAGAGCGAATATACTTTCAACTAATTTATTTTGTTTGTTTAGAACGGATTAGAACGAATGTTTTATGTATTTCATTGTCGCCTATTTGCTGTTGCCAGGGTCATTTTAGCTCGTCTAGCATAATACGGTATCTACATTTTTGTCATGGATTCAGTACATGTTTCTGGATCCGGAAAAAGCTTGTGTCACGATTTCCCTTCCACTGCGAGAGATACCTATGTACGTATAATAATTATAACCAAGAATCGAGCAAATATTGCCTTGTGAATACACTCTTAGACAATTTGGGACACCACTGACGCTTACTTGAGTTATCGTTAACTCAACTAAATGAAGTAAGCGCACCTGGACTACATGTATTTTGCAAGGCCTACATTTGGTGGACCAAGTAACCGTCATTAATCTTTCTTATAATTAAAAACGACATTTGCCTAGCATGCATGTGCTTCATTTACAAGCTTGTATTATTATACCAAAATAACTGACCTTTATACACGACCTTGTAAACTAAACAATAACCGTTATTTAAACCATAAACCCTTTCAGCAAGCAATATTCTACAAAAACAGGGCTATGCACTCAAAATTAATAGGCCTGATTCAAAACGAGCCCACTAAAATTTAGTGGCCATAGCTGGCCATAACTGGCCATACTTGTCCATGTGTTCCCGTACCAGTTACGACCAATAAAGAGTTAATGTGCCTTGTAATAACAGCTAAAGTTGTGTGACATATTTCTTTTTAGATTAATGAGAGCTTTTTGGGTTACAGGTGAACCCCAAAACTCGACAATGAACCCATTTTTTTTGACAAAATGGCGGAGGGAGGTCATATTGTCCTTAATGTGTCACAAATATGTGAAAATGGTTGTTTTTGTCGCAATAGAAATGGTGAAGTTTTAATTAAAAGGATTTTTGGGTCTGTGTCCAGAACTGTGAATGTTTGGGAACTATTTTCATTTCAAATTCTCGAGCTCAGTTCTTATAATGTGAAAATCTTTAAAATGATTGACTGTTGGAATGTGATTGTCAAAAGATTGTCTTTAAATTGGTTGATTTACACCATAAAAAGAACCTCATTCAATAGGCACACCTCGGTCCTTTTAAGACGAACATCTCAACATTCTTGCTCACCTTCGCTACATATATCATACAAAACTACCCACACTCTGCGTAACATCTACACCTATGCAACTCTAGCAAGACGCAAACGAGCCTCATGGGAACTATTCAAGATTCAAGATTCTTTATTTGCATGAAATATGGTATGGTACATGATGGTCTTAAGAATAAAAGGTTTCACATAATAATATTTCGCTGACTTCTCACACAACGTCCACTCTTAGTCCTAAGTTTGAAGGGACCTACATCTTCCACTAATGCAAAATACTAGGTATGCATGTTTATTTTGGCGCGTGGCCATAGAAGGACCAAAACACCGTCATCTTGTTTTTTTTTCAATACAATGAATGTCAACAGATAATTTCAAAATTTAAATAAGTGGCGCCCTCAACACAATGTAATTCGAACGCCAATTGAACCATGCTGCTCTATACGTACTGTTGGTACAATTTACAGCTCATTGCAAAAATCTACGAGCAGGAAATCTCAAGTCTTCGATCTTTTGGAATATTTCTTAGAGTTTGGGAGTCTAAGAAAGTCCTGCTGTGATTGGCAGCAAATCCAATAAAATAGAACCGCAGTTGTTATTGAGTTTCCAGAGACTTTTGGTCTGAGGTTCACTTCAGGCTTTCGACAGCACATGTGCAATTGCGTCGGGAATTGAATCAAACCTCCACTGAAGTGAGGTTCTGAGAAATGTGGTGGAAAGCAGCGGATAAAATATACGCATTCGTGAAGAAAAATGTTCTTTTTCTTTTGATTAGTTTTGTTGCTTTGCATTGTAGTGTCGTGAGTAAGCAATGTCAGGCAAAGCATAGATTAAAAATAGGAAAATGAAAGATAATTATGTAATAAAATAAAAGATAATATTACCTACTGGGAGCAAAGGTGAACCCATTTAGGATATTTTGTCATGGTTTTCCACAAAAAAACATTAATACTCTTGTAGGGAACAGTATCAAAATACCAAAACGACCTGCTAAAATATTCCCGAACATATATCATTCTTATGTTGATATATTGAAGATTAAAGTCAACATTTCCCAGAAGTCGTTTGGATAAGTTCCAGAATATCCAGTCATTTGTTTTAACACGTTCAACATAAATAACATTAAGCTTCGTTCTATCATTCGAACACACTATACCTTTGACACAGTGCCCGAAGGAAATTTTTCGACTATCGATACTATTTTTCCCATCGAAACGATGTCGACAGATGAGGTCGATGACCCAGACGCTGAAACTATTTTGTTATAAAATTGAAAAGTTATAAATTGATGATGTAGTGAAACAATAAAGAATAATTAATCAAACGGAAATATGCTGAAAAGGGTATTTTGAAAGGTTATAAGTTCAATAACTTTTACAAGTTTTATGAATATTGGGTTGTGTAGGAAGTAAAGAAAACATTGCATTTGTTTTTGTAACCGTATAGGAAGGAGACGGTATTAAAACATTGGTCAAACTAAAGCGAATCACACCTGTAATGCGGGACGCGACTGGCCGCTTCGACTGTACGTACTTATAACTAACGTCACGCGTCCATATAAGTTAGCTGGAACAATCAGCGTACGTCGTCTCGCAGTCCACGTATTCGTCTCAGGTTGAACATAATCTAAACACTGATATATTTTCATGGTTTTCAATAAATAACATAATTGATCAATTCTGGTTTCGTTACGTAAATTATTTTTTTACTTACCTGGTGCTCTGACGAAATTTGACAGACATAATACATTGGCAAACATTGTTCAAAACGATCAGGCATGCATAAATTCAAGAACCATCAGTATTCAATATAATTTATTCGACGCTAAAAGCTAAAATATCAATATTTATCCCGTTTGCCAGTAAGGTTCTTTGCAGATCAAATGAGCGTAGTTTTGCCCTTAGTGTTCGTGTATTGTAATTTTTCGGGATAATTGCTTCTAATGATTTTGGATAGATAGCCATAACGCTGATTTATTTTAAACCTGTCCTAAGCACACGCTAAATTTGTATGAATTTTGGACGAAATATTTAACTGAATTATTATAAGATAGTGGGTTGGCTCATTATGCCAGAACTGAGTCCAAATAGAACTTTGTATAATAAAGCATCTTTTACAAAAGCTAAATATGTACGAGTAGATACCTACCGCCAAAGTTGTACGGGAAATATTTACCCTATGTGTAAACAATTACAAGTTTAGACAGGCTATCATCATCAGTTTGCTATTGCGTGAGTAAGGTTAGAGACCTCTTAGGTAAATTAATTTGATCAAAATTCTATATTAACACTTTACCGATTTCATGATCCTGGGAATTACATTTTCTTTTGTTAGTCAAAAGTGTAGGTGTGAAAATAAATGTTATATGGTGAATGTTGTCAGTTACATAGAGGCTGTCTCTTACACTATATATTTTTTTATATACGTGCATTGTTTTTTTTTTATGATAGGATATTCTTTGATAATATACTATTATATTATATTTATTATATATAGTTTTTGTGTTTGATTTTGAAATAAAAAGCGATACTTATTTTAAAAGAAAGTCAACTCATTCTCACAGTTTAGTTAATAATGATTCCAGAGTTTCATTCAGACGAAATACAAGCGATTTGTTAAAAGTAAACCCGCTGAGATATGTAGTTTGTAATTTTTTCTTCAAAATCTATTAGTTTAGCAATGACTTTTAAAATTTCTATTTAAAAGTACAAAGAGATACACCATTTACTTATTTGTAAAATCTTGTAAGAGAAACGATTTATTTCGCTTAAAAAGCTTTGGAAAAGCTGAATCATATAAAATAATAATTAAATAATTTATCATCATAAAAAAAACTACACATCTTTTCACTAAAACCTTTATTGACATTTACAGTTGACTTTTGAGTGGGAGTCTACTGAAAAAAAGAAACTTAGGAATCGCAAAAGCAATTACCACATTCACACATTTATTTAATACCAGAATCACACATTTCTATAGCTCAATCTTCAAAACACTAATAAAATTATTTGAATAAAGAAACTATTGAAAGTTTATACTACCCACAATACTCTTTGTTAAAACTTCTTTTTCAAAATAATTTCTAATTAGCCCTAATTGAAGTTAAAGTCTCGATTATGTGCTATTATTAACGCCGTCACCTATACAATGGACTATTGAAGTGTTTTCTGTGTTATTATAACAATTGTTAAGTCACTTTAAATGGGTATTAATGTTACAATAGAATTGCTTTGCTGTTGTATTCGACACCATTTGTGGTCGTGATTATTACTTGAAGTAACTTATTGTTTTGGGTTTGGGTATAACAGCAAATAAATACATAGATGTGTAAGTTTTATTTTCTTAACCATGTCTCAAATATTGCAGCTTTTATAATTATCTGCTAAATTACTGTTACTTCTCTGCATGTAACATACTTAATTTGGTATTAGTATAGGATCTCTTATAGAACGACCTTCACCGAGCTGGTTAATGGTTATAAAGTATTTTATTACAAATTAAATATGTAAATAAATAAATTGCAAATTGGTTGACTAAAATATTTCAGTCCAGAATACTTTTTTTTTTACATTTTGTCGGGCAAAGCAATATTGTGTTTTTGTAACGAGATTTTTTAGGTATTACCTAGCTCAAAATTGGGCCCGGTTAATTACTTAAACAAAATTGGTGAAATGAGGGTGTACATAGATGCACCTCTGTCTAACCTGTAAAATGTTTTGTTAAAGTATAAAAATAGAGAAAATTGCTTATAATTACTGTTTATACATTACATGAAAAAGAATCGCTCATTTAGGTAATTAAACAGTATACAATAAATAAATTAATCATCATCTAACACGTCTATGTACTTTCCTAAATACCAAAACTGGCTCCAAGGACCTTTCATAAAATAACGATTTAATCTAAATTTCAAAACATCTTACTAATATAGCAGTCATTGTTACCTTTATACTAATAATAAAAACCTAGTAAATGCCAGACTTTGATTTCTTTTATATTTTATTAAGTGTAGTTACTATGGTTTTCTTATGTAAAGGCTTCTCTTCAAAAGAATTGAGTAATAATAGGGAAAAATCACAAAATTACGATGAATTTCGTCTTTGATGGTAACAGTTACGTACTTAAGACGTTTAAGGTTGGGTTTTCCTATTTTTTGCGCGCAATAAGTCCTGAGTATGAGTATAAGAAAGTTTATCTAAACATAGGATGAAGAAAGAATATACCAAAATAAATATTTCTCGAAAACTATTATGACAGTTCTTTATGTAGAGACCCATCGAGTAAGTCATATAAATGGATACGTTTCGATAAAAAACTTATATTCGTAGAATATTTCTATTTTGTCCACTCGTTCTTATTGGCAATAAGAGAAAGAAAACTTTTTTGTGCTAATGTATACCTATCGCACCGAAATATGAAAAGACTATATTAATTCCCGTGGCTACGCTTGCTTGGAGTTTGGAACTCAGGAACTTCCTACTGAGTTCCGATGTTCTAATCCAGGTCATGGTCTATCCGTATGCTGAATTTCAACGAAATCTGTTCATTTATTACGTCGTGAAGTTGTACGAAACGAACTTACTTTCAAAATATAAGTTAAGATGAGCGTAACTTTGCATAAACTATGGTATAATGACCGCATATTTGTATCAAAAACTTGACTACTTCACATGTTTGCTCAAAGAACTTACAACTAACTTAAAGAGATCGATTACTTGTCAAAACAAAGTACAGCTTTGATTAAGAATTATTCAGAATCAGAATCAGAATCATTTATTCGTAAACATAGGTAATAATTAAAACAAGATCTTAAAAAATTAGGTAGTGCGCTATGTTTTGCCAATTGACATACAAATTATTATAACAAAAAAAAAAAAAAAAACAACGATTATTATGATATTCTTAATTATTACATTAAATTAAACCAAAATAAAATTATGAAAGTATTATAGTACCTTATGATTGTATTAACACATGCAAATAAGTTAAATTTCAGTATTTATAATCAATTCCTTTTCATGTCAAGATTTTAAAGTTACAAATGCAAACAGGTTAAATTTCATTATTCATAGTCAATTTCATTACATGTCAAAATTTAAAGTCAATTCAATTCGATTAGAGATATATTTAAGATTAAAATTATATAAATGTAAAATATTAAAATTTATGTCAGTTACAGAGATTCGTCATTAAGAAACTCGTCTAAAGAATAATAACATTTTTCAAGCAGTAAAGTGTTAAGCGTTTTTTTAAACTTCTGCAACGGCATACATTTTATCTCATCGGGTATTTTATTATATATTTGGGGTGCAATACCAAAGAAGCTTTTTTTCATTAGAGCAGTTTTACATTTCACTAGGCACAGTTCATTAATATATTGTGTACGCATCGGAGTTTTTTTAACTGAACATAGTTTTCTGAATAAATGTGGATTTATTTTTACAAACAGTGCAGTTTCAAGGATGTATAGAGCCGGTAGAGGTAATATTTTTAACTTTTTAAAATATGGAATGCAACTGTCAGTTGTTTTTAAACCACACATACATCGCAAACATCTTTTCTGCATTCTGAAAACAAGTTCCCTATTTGTTGATTGTCCCCAAAAAATAACACCATACCGCAGAATTGAGGCGACTAGTCCATGATATGCCATTAAAAGTGTATCAGTATTAACTTTTTTCGAAAGTTGATATAACAAATATGCTGATTTACTTAATCGCTTGCAAATTTCCTCCAAATGAGGTTTCCAATGCAGTTTTTCATCTACAGTTATACCTAAGAACTTTGCAGTACTGACTTCTCCTATTTCATGATTATCATAAGCCACATTAACTAGTGGTTTCTCAAGCCGTTGGTGAAAGTGCATTACTTTTGTTTTATTTAAATTAATTATAAGATTATTATTATGAAGCCACTTTATTATTTTATTTAAAGTATTATTAATGTCATTTTGATAATTGTTTAGATCATTACATTCTATAATAGCCGTGCTATCATCTGCAAAGAGTACCATTTTTTGCCCTATACATTTTGGGAGGTCATTTATATATATCAGGAAAAGCGGTGGTCCCAAAACGCTACCTTGAGGCACGCCATATTTTATGTACCTTGGTTCAGAGGTATATGTGGTTTCTAATTTAGTTTTAGGACATATTCGAGAGATTTCCGTACATTGCAATCTGTCACTTAGGTATGATTCTAGAAGCTTAAGAATGTTCCCTCTAATGCCATAACCATGTAGTTTTTGCAGTAAAATTTTGTAATCGACAAAATCGAACGCCTTCGTCATGTCTGTATATATCGCACAAACATGCTTCTTTTTGTCGACCGATGTCAAGACGCTTGATAGTAGATCAAACAGTGCCATATTAATATTGACATTTTTCCTGAATCCCTTTTGTTCATTGCAGAATAATTTAAATTTTTCGAAATAGGCATAAATGGAATTATAAATTACTTTCTCAAATATTTTTGAAAATACCGGAATTTTTGCAATTGGTCTATAATTTTTAACATCAGTTCTGTCATTTCTTTTAAAAAGGGGTTTTATGATTACTTTTTTTAAACTATTTGGGAATATACCATCAGCAATACAGTGATTGATTACATGTGACAGTGGTGGCGCTATAATTTCCTTGACATATTTTATCACTTTGGTTGATATGCCATCGTGTCCGACAGTATTAGTATTTTTCAAGCTATTAATTATTTTAACTATGTCATCATCTGTAACAGGCAACATAAATAATGAATGCGATGTCACATTTTCACTAGATCCTTTTTTTGCTGATGTACATTTCGTTTGTTGATTGTTTTCAACAGCCTCAATAAAATATTTATTAAATTCATTTGCTATATCCATTGGGTGCGTAAAAATTAGGTTATCTTTAGTTATAGATGATATTGGTTCTTGGGGTAGGCAAAATTTTGATTTGTTTATTACTTGCCAGGCCGCCCTTGATTTGTTTCGTGAGACATTTATAAAATGGTTGTTTTGGGCTTTCTGGGTTAATTTTATTATTTTCTTGTAAAGTGTGGAGTATTTTTTAAAAACAAGTTTATTTTTCGGGTTAGGATTAAGTCTATACGCCCAAAGTAGCTGTCTCTGTTTTTTACTACATAATTTAATTCCACGGGATAACCATTTAGTCTTTTTATTAGTGAAAATAGTGACATATTTTTCCGGAAAGCATAAACGATATAATAATGAAAAGTCATCTTTAAAATTTTCGTAAGACTCGTTTGCATCACTGGAGTTGTATACTTGCAAGAAAGATAGACACTTTAAGTGATTTTTGAATTTAGATAAATTACATGCTGAAATGTCTCGTTTTTTAGTCTTCCAGAATTTTAGCGTACAAACTTTATTGATAGGTACTTTGAGTAACTGAGAAGTATGATCCGAAAGAACTAGATCCATTATTTCAGCTTTGCATTCTTTTCGATAAGAGTGTGCAAAATTGTCGATGCAAGAATTGCTACTTAATCTGGTTGGTGCATAGAGAGCAAGCTTAAGATTATATTGTAAAAGAAAATTTTCAAATTCTAATGTACTTTTGTTTCTTTTTAGCACATCAATATTGAAGTCTCCTGTTAAAATGATATTTTTATTTGTAAGTGAACAAATTTTTCGCAATATATTGTCCAGTCTTTCATAAAACACATTATAGTTGAATTTAGGTATTCTATAAACGCAGACAATTATAATATTATGAGATAACAGCTCTATACCACAGCACTCGAAAACACCGGTCACTGATTGTTTTGCTACTTCGGTTAACTCTCTAAAATGCAATCCTATTCGAACAAATATACAAGTTCCTCCTCTTTTAACATTTCTCGAAAAGAAGGTAGCTAGGCTGTAATTAGGTAGATGTAGCAAGCTTTCGTAACCTGTCTCAACAAAATGTTCAGTGATGCATATCACATCTATGTTGATTCCTTTATTAAAAAGCTCTTCTAACCTAATTGTCAATAAATCCGATTTGTTCATAAGTCCTGCAATATTTTGATGAAGAATATTAAGGTAATTACTATAGAAAAAACTGTGTCTTTGTTTGTGATTGTGTATCAGTTACTAACTCTGTTTGGTTTTTCTGGGAACAATCAACTTCCGAGTCAGTGGCATTCATGGTGTTTAGGTTTAGGATAAGATCATGCAAATCTGATATTACAATATTTAAGCCTTTGTTATTTAAACTCCCACACCGATAACTGTAAGTGTCATAGGTATATGGAAGGTTGAGATTGGAGTCCAGTATGAACGCATATTTATATATCTCAGCATCCAAGTAAATCAAGTTATTGAAAGTATCTATGCGGCTGTTAAACATAATATTACCGTTATCCATGTATTTAAAAGTTGGTAGACATATTATAATATTAGTGTGACTTAGAGTTTGTAGTTTTTCGCGAGTAAACTTAACTAGTTCTATATAATTATGCGTTCTTCTGAAATCCTCCTCGCCAATATAAATAATACAGTAATCATCTTGTGTAAAATTTCGCACTTTTGTATCAATATTGTTTAAGATATGCTCTAATCCACATTTAGGCATACGATAGTGACACATGTTATAATTACAGAAATGAGTTCCTTCCCTCATTGTATTTAGCCTATTAGATGTTTCACCGCTTAGAATACAAATTTTATGCTTTAGAAACGGTGACGTAGGTTTTGTTTCCGTAATACTGTTGGGTGATATTCTAGGGTTTTGAGTGCTACTTGTTTCAATTAGGGGCGCGCAATGATCTTCTGAAGTTTGTGTCTGTTTTGTCCTGGTGCAAGTTATTTCTAGTACATTCTTCTTCGGAGTTTATGTATTAGTTAACTAAACTTGTAACGTCATTAGCTTTGTAATTATTGTTTGTTTTGAATGCAGCTGTGTGTTAGTTCAAAGTTTTAGATTATAGGCAGCTGCGATTAGGGTGAAATAAATTAAAATTTAAAATATAAGTAAAACTTAATTATGAAAATATTTTGTGTTGCAGAATAACTCGGTGATATTTTATAACTTACTATAATTTAGATTTAGGATTGAAAGATTATAAAAATGTAAATATGTAGTATTAATGAATCTTTTAAACGGTTCAAATTTCTTTTAATCTTTTAAAATCTCTTAGTTTAGTCTTCAGTTTCTTGGAACAGGCAAAATATTGTAACACTGATACATATTAAAATATCTTTCGGACCGTCTAGTGTTTGTCTGTTTAGCCTAAAATCGCACTAAAATCGCAAAGCGAAAGTTGTGCCAGAAAAAATGTGGGTAAGTGCACATCAAATTTCTCTACTGCTGGGACACAGCCCTCCTTTCTAAGAGAGGGAATGGGCAGTGATCTACTTCATGGTTGATTTTTTTTTATTCTAGGATATTATGCGGGCCTCCTCAAAACTTTTTGGTTTGTTTTGAGACCAGTGATGAAATAAATTGCACAAAGTAAAGCGACTGCCTGCGTTCGGATCCACGACTGACGTCATCACAGCAGCTCGCCAAATGGTGTATTTTTCCATAATTAGATTTTCATTTGACTAATAGTCAAAGTTTACTCAGTAATAATTTACTCTCGGTTGTCAGAGCCCGGCCCGTACACGGTCCATCCTAGCCGTCTCATTAACATGAATTAGTACGGAATTACGTTTTTATCTGTAAAATATTGTCGTAATCTCGTGCAAGTTCACCGGTTCACAGACACGATAAAACTCGTTAAGAGTGGAAGGAAGTTTATTTTGAATGTCATTGAACCTTCTTATTCGTTACAATTTTTCTAATCAATTTTGTTTAGATTCGGATTTGAGTGAATACGTATCACTCAAATCCGAATTTAAACAAAATCGTTTAGAAAAATTGTGACTAATAGAGAAGTTATAGCCTTGTCTTTTATGTCGTAGTTCCAAACCCAGTCAATTTGTTTAGTGCTGACATTAATTTATCAATAGTCATAATTATATCTTTCATGAGAAGAATAGATATTGCAGTTTGATATCTTTTGCGTAGAAAATATTTCGTCAGGTAAAAGACTAATGAAAAATTAAACCTTAATTTATTATTTCATCACAACTGCTCACAAAACGGTGAAAGAAAACGTTAAACCTTATAAATATTCTAGACTTTGAAGAAGACGTGACATCTACCAACATGCACCATCTATGTACACATGCACGTAAATACACGTATGTCATTACACGTTTTTGACGTCACGTTGATGTGTATGTATTAATCATATAGCACACTCACATGTCACCAGTTATGTTTAAGTGTCATGTAATAAAGGCGAGCCTTGCCATCAACTGAGCACAAGTCCAAATTCCGGGATGGTACTGACAAATTCCTGGTGGAAAAATCCAATGTTACTTTACCCGCATGCTCAAAACTTCAAGCTTGAGACGACTAAACCAAAAGAGACTCAAATAAAACGTATGTCATTAAACCTTTTTGACGTCAGTGATCTTACGTAGGTACCTAGGTAGGTAGGTGCCTATTAATTAATGTAAGTGTAACGCGATTGTCTGCTCGATGCCGTAAAGATAATGGAGGTCGTTGACGTTTCTTAATTGTGATTTATGAATTAAATGACTTGAGTTTTCGTATTTCGGGAAAAGATGACGGTACTTTTTTTGGTGGGGTTTATGAACTTTTTACAAAATAATTATACTGTTGATTAGAAAATACAAAGTCCACCTATGATAAAATACTATAACAGTAATTAAATATTTTTGAAAATTCTACCATGCTACGCCGTAGCGTCACCTTTGCTACGCCGTAGCACACTGCTACGCGTGACCTAACTTCTAATGTATATTATTTCATATCTAATTTCTAAATAATTAAACACCACTCTACTGATTAGAAAGCCCTAAACAATTATATTTCAGAGCTTTTACAAACATTTTGGCGTTATTGCTAATCACAGAAAATATACCTATATAATTTTTATGACATTCAGACAGTCCTTTCCAATTTTATATTACTAAAAGGCTAAAAAAAGAAATTGATTCACAAAGGAATCCTTGTGTTTTCTGCGTTCAAATATGTTGGAGGATCCAGTGAAGAATTTGAATGTTTTGACACATTACACAATGGCCCAGCGTTTGTCACAAGTAATTGGGGTGTTAACAGGACGATTCTAATTTTATCATTTTGTGAATAAACGAATTCTAATTTTATCTTTTGGGTAAATGTGATAATTAAATTTTGAACACGGAACGAGTATTGTGAGCTTAAGTTCATTGTGTGTCTTAGCTCTTTATGTGTTATAAACGTGCTAAAAATAACATGCTCAATTGCTCATTGTTTAGGTACCTACTTGGTCTGGTCTGAAATATCCTCGAATTTTAAGACCAAAGTTCCTCATCACCGTTTGCCTAGCTATGTATATTGGAGTCGGCTTCCAGTCTAACTAGATACAGGTTTTAACATGGAACAACTGCGTGTCTGACCTGTGCACAACACAGATACCAGGCCCATTGGAAAGTTCGGTTATCAGACTTTTCACTGTCAATGATGTATGAAAGACTGTCAGGGCCAACAGTTTAACATGCTTTCTGATACATGGACAGGTCTTGGTGTGATCACCCATCCACGGACCAAACGCAAGTTTTGCTTAAAGCCTTGAACATCGACCTGTGCGACTGTTATGATTTAGCCAGGTCCACGAGACCTGACAAGAAACAACGAAGGTATCACGGAATAAACGGGGGTTGTTTGTGAAAATGTATAATTCATTAGTTATATTTAATAGTATTTTGGTCCTATTCTTTGTTAGTATGTTATGCTTAGTGATAGCTTAGTTATTAGTTTGTGCAACATTGTTTATTGCTAACTGTGGAGGCTTGTAAATGGCTTTTCGTTCTTTGTATCATTATAATTGTTTGTATTGTTAGCTGTAAGCCACCCAAATAAAATAAAATAAAATAAATAAAATAAAATAATAAAAGATTTGACTATGTTCGATACTTCTATTCTCAATTTTTGCTTTCATCTCAAACTTACACAATTATGAGAAACGTGTTAATATTCTGTGTGAAATACTTTACGTTAAGGCAATGAGGAATTCTGAGAATGTTCGCTTCATGTGTTCATTCACGACAGGCACGTTTAATTCTGTTAATAGGTATTTAGCATGTTTGTTCAAGGACATGTTACTTATTACTTAGTTTTTGGAAACATTTAAGACGAGGATAGTAAATTGAATGTAGATCTCGCAGAATGTGGAGGCGTCAAAGTACAACAGATCCATACTAACACAAATGGGCAAGTAATTCAGAAACGCCTGAATATCTAAATCGATCGTTATGTAAGTAGCCTGACAGCAGGATAACATCTAGTTTTATGTACCTTATTCATCATCATCATCTGCCTAGCCTTTTCCCAACCATGTTGGGGTTGGCTTCCAGTTTTACCGGATGCAGCTGAATACCAGTATTTTACATGGAATTATAATTATTTAAATAATAATTATAATAATTAATAATATTGATAGTCGTGTCGGCCAATGGCTTACTAGCCAAGAGCCTCGACCAACATCTTAGGAGGCTCTCGCTTGGCAGCTGGATCAAGGGCTTGATTCAGAAAGCAGTACTTCTGGACACGGCACGTATCGTTAGGAGGTTCCTCTCTCAAGAGCCCTGACCATCGGCAGCTCGGACCCTGTTCCCAGCGCTGGTGGGCTACTGTTTTTTTATTATTTTTAAATGTTTTTTTTATGTAGTTTTTTAAAGAAATATTTAAAAATGTTAAAAATATGTATTTAAATGAATAAATGAATTATAATTATAATTATTATTTAAATAATTATAATTAATTAATTAATTGTATAATTATTTTTATTTTTATTTATTATTAATTATTATGTAATTTTATGTACCATATTACCTTATCTTACTGAATATTTTAACAATACTTATTTTTAGAAAACTTAAAAAAAGGCATTCTGTAGGTGACCTTCTGCCAGTTTCTACACACCTATATGATTAGAAAAAGGTGTGATTTTATATATCTAAACTTCACAGAGAACACATGAGACAATAAAGTAAGGTATATTACCAACCCTTAGATACTCATTAAAACCACTGTAGTTAATTAAAAAGTCATTAAAAACAAACAGCTCCAGTGGGTCCAGCCTAAGTGTCACGTTAGCGCCGCCAGGGGGCGGTATAACTAGGTTCTATGTTTCCATCGGTTAGATTCGTTCATAATTGACTGCCTAACTCTTGTCTCTAGAGAGATCAGAAACGTGTCAGTAGATGCATACTAATAACTTCAGTACCTACTATAAACTATAGAAAATGTTGATCTATTTTGTACATATAGATTAAAGAAAAATTGTGTGTTCTGTACAATTTTATTAGGTTAGTTTAGAATACCTATCCGAATGTATAAGAGCTCAATTTTCCAATCAGAATGTGTTATGCAATTGGACTATTAATTTTTTTTTCGAATGTTTTTAATGCTTACTATAATCCAAAGTGATTTGAGAGATTTCAACGCTTACATTTCTTTTTTAAAGGAATAAAATACTACAACGGTTTCCAATTTAAAGTGAGCGCGGATTAGTGCACTGCCATAAAAAAATACCTGTAGTATAAGTTAAAAGGGGTTTGGGGGAGAAAGGGAAGGCCTGTGCCCAGCTGTGGGAGAGAATCTAGGCGTTAAAAAAATGAAAATAAAGTTTATTAATCAAATGGCTTTTGCCCGCAATTTTGCCAAGCAACGTGGAAAATACCCCTCCGGCCGTTTTCGCAACAGCGATTCAGTTGCGAATTAGGAATTTTTACTCTTTGTTCGCAACCAGTTGCGAATCAAGAAAACTTTTTCCTTAACCGCAACTTGGTTGCGAACAAAGAATAAGAACTTTGGAGTGAATAGTATTATACGTACCCAGAGGGTTGTATATTTGTATATCCAGGTCTTGCAGGTCTACTTATGTGCCAAATTTCATCCTGATCTGAAAGATATCAGACACACCGACAGCTAGTCTTTGGCGGTTGCAGTATATAGAAGTATGGATGTTCAATTCCGTTTTCTAAATAACTACTGCAATTTAATTAATTGCTTTTATTTTTCTGTGTTAAGACGTACCTATTCAAGTGTTGTCTCTTGTAGAGGCGTTTACCTTTACTGTGTTTATGTTATCAAAGTTCAAGTGACGTATTCGCGTAATTATAAAAGCAGGGTAATAAACCTTTGCGATTTTAATTATTATTATGTATATTATAACCTTCTGAGTTCAAGACATGCATGACGTAAATAAGTCACGTTTTTATTCCTTAGGGGTTTTAGAACTCGCATTGAGTTTAATGTTCGTATAGATATATGGGTGAAGTTTTCACTGTTATGTTAGGAGTGTGGGTGAATTCAGCATAGACAATAGTCTCTATCAGCATATTATTAACCCTCTTATTAAAACATGCCCAATTAAGTATGGATTACGTGCCTTGTATCCACTTGTAGTTACTGATAGGATTGTTAAAATTAATGGGTACTAAAGTTTCGCTAAACTTAATATCACTGATTGTACTTCTTGCAGCCTGTATTCTTTAACCCTTACGTAGATCTACGCAAGACACAACGGCTTTTTAATTAAGTCTATAATTACGGCATACGAAAAAAAAATGGTCAATGATTTACCAGAAGATTTAAAGAAATGTAATAATATTCAAATATTTAAAAGTAAACTCAAAAAACATGTATGTACCCATAACGTCACCAAACGCCCCAGAGGCAAATATTATTTATTATTATTAAGATAACTCTGTATCTCATTATAAGTGAACTGTTATTTATAAGTTCTTATGAGAATTAAATGTCTTCAAACCGTTTAAAGGTTTGGTCAGTGATGTAAATTCCTATAGTACACCCACGTTTTGCTATCTATGTATATCCACTGGGACTTAAAAACAGAGAGCTGATTGTCATTAGCCCACCAAAAATTTAAAGTTCGGGCTTCAACTAAGAAATCCCTAATGGAAAAATCCACTAACACTTTACCTTACCTGGGAATCGAGTTTATTACATGTAGATCATGATTAGCAGTAGAGCTTGTGACAAATAGAGTCACCATAATTTAGTTACAAAGACATATTACACCTGATTATATTATGTATGATTTTTATTTTTTATATTTTTTTCATAATTTATTCATTACAAAATCCACAGCTCTTTACAATTATTATTCCAAAATTTGAAGACATTGGACATCTACCAATCCACACTGTGCCCGCGTGGTGGATTATAGCCCATTCCCTCTCATAGAGAGCAGGCCGTGTCCCAGCAGTGGGAACATTATAGGCTGATGATGATGATGATGATGTTTACACCTGATAGACAAATATGCATCAGTAAATAAGATTAGATCAAAGAACATATCAGACATAGTTCTAAAATTTCACATTCCAGTAAAACCTTTGAGGTTGCTGCCGAATCCCTCTATAAATATGTCGTTAACATACTAGGAACATCTTCAAAGAGCCTGGTGTATAACATTATATAGATATAAAGTGCTCGACTAACGCATAAAGTAATATCGCCGAAAGCAGACGTTACGATAACGTTAAAGTTAATTATGTGGAAATGTTTATGTACCTTTATATGTATGTGGTGACTAGGTAAACTAAGGACATCATAATTTTTTGCCTTTTTCCTAGAATTCCTTTTATATGTGAACCTTTTAAATTCATAAGACCATCATGTACCATACTTCATGCAAATAAAGAGACTTGAATCTAGTTTACTTCTACTTTTTTCTCAATTAGACCTGTGGTCACCCCTTTTTGACAATTATAATCGTTCACAAAGTCCATTTATCGTTTACTTTGCTTTGCTCTACTCTTATAGCCATCCACACTAATTCTAAAACTTTCTTCACGATGTTTACCTCGTTCCTCCACATCAAATGTCCACCAAGTATGATAAACAATTTCCACACAATTTTTCAGTCTCCGGTTATAATTTCAGGCTTCATCAAACATGCTTAATTCTTATTCTAACCATTGTTTTTCATATTCCGGTGAGCATTCTCATACACCTTGAAAGATTAAACTTGATTAGTAAAATCCTACATTGTTTTTTTTTGTACCACTTGTTTTTTTTGTCTCTTTTAAGCTCAGCATTAGGCATTTCCTGTCTCGTTATTTTTTATTATCCTGTCATGACTGCCTCGTTGGTCGCAAGCGCGAATGCTGAGCATGAGCTCTTGAGTTCGATTTCCAGGTGGGGCAAGGTGTAATTATTATAATACACCTTGTAATAATAATTACACCTTGCTTAATACACCTACTATATAATATTTAGGTGGCCATATATATAATAAAATTAATCAGGCACTGACAATTTATCCCCTAACTAAGCAAAAATGCAAACAAACTGTCACACGATGACTTCTTAACCTTGATTATTCTCAAACGGAAAAAATCATAAATGTTCCGAAGTAACATCAGGCCAGAACTAACATCATCATCATCTTCATTCTCTGAACCAACATACAGAAAAATTGCGTACACACCAAAACACTCACACTCATTTTACACCAGTAACACACTCACAAAAGCACCCATACACACTATCACACCCCACAACAAACACAAAATACTACCACACTTAAATTCCTTGTTTAATTATTTCACGATTTTTAATTTTCTTTATTTCTTAGTCAGTTTTCATATAATTATTGTGTAATGTTTTTATATCTAAAATTTGAAGTCTAATTAATAGTGTTGGAATTGTCATCAATTAATTCTATAATTTTAATAACGAAATTTTGTCCATGGAAGTGTACTGATTTCCAAGATACAGGTTCTTTACCTAGTTTGGAAGTCAGGCGTCCTTTTAGTTTTTTTTTTGCAGCCTTCTTTGTACACCCCCTAATGGATGACATTGCATTAGGCTATAGTTTTACTGAGTCCAATAAACGATTATTATTATTATTATTAATTGGGCTTTACCTTCAGGAATTTCTCGGTAGCGGGCGCGGAGTCTGGATATATGCCCGGTTGATGGCAACAGGCTCGCCTACTATTACATGGGACTTTTTTTTGTTGGGTTGTTAAAATCAAAATCAAATGATTTATTTCAAGTAGGCCAGTTGCAGGCACTTTTGAACTGTCGAAACAAAGATGAAAATTAAATGTAGCTACAGTCCCAGTCACAAGACATAAAAACTGTGAAAGTACTGTAGTTGCCCATTCCCTAGCGTAGATCTCTATGGAGAAGAACGGGCAAGAAACTCCATGGACACTCTTTTAAATCAAAAAATTGTTACAAAATCTTGGTTACATCATTCGTGTTGAGATGGTATATTATGTGAGAACAATGTAGCAAGATGTGCACGTTAAAAGTGTCCATAGTAAAAACAAAATTAACAATTCAAAAATAAACATTAAAATAAGCCACGGCAACTAAGAGATGACCAGTCACAACTGACAGCGCCCGTTCACGAACATGACGCATGGATCAGCACCATTTAACTCAACCATTTTGTAGGGAACCAAATGGTCGGACACACGCGCCACCATCAGCGAGACATTAGAGTGAGCATGACATACTCTCAACTGCCAGGGCACATTCAAGTCAAGAAAAGACGTAGGATTCCAGTGAATGATAGCTTTACATAGTACTCACACAATATGGGCTATGCGATTATATAATACTAGAGATTGAATCTATACAATGCAAATATAGTTGTACAATCTTCAGCAGCTCCAACAATTATATGTAATGCTATCTATTTATGCGCCCCTGTCCATGTGGAGCAAGACCAGCATTGAGCCACGCATTCTTATCAGCGATATAATCGCCCAACTTGTAATAAGCTTGCTTACATAGTGTGCGTTTGATGCATGTTTTAAATTTCGTCTCATTCAGTTCAAGAATACTTTGTGGAATTTTATTATAGCATCTCAAACAGTACCCCATGAAAGATGAGTCTACTTTAGCGAGTCTGAAGCCTGGCTGAACTAGTTGGTCCCTATTTCTAGTACTGTAATTATGTCTGTCACCTCTTTTACCAAAAAGATGCAGATTTTTTCTGACGTACATTGTGTTTTCGTAGATGTACTGACAATGTACCGTCATGATGCCAATATCTTTAAACAGTTCCCTTAGAGAATCGCGCCTACGAAGATTGTATATGGCTCTGATGGCTCTTTTTTGCAGAATAAATATAGACTCAATATCTGCAGCCCGTCCCCATAGCAAAATGCCATAAGACATTATACTATGAAAGTAACTAAAATAGACCAGTCTAGCGGTATCTACATCAGTAAATTGACGGATTTTTATAATAGCGTATGCTGCTGAACTTAGCCGCCCCGCAAGGGATGTTAAATGTGAACCCCATTGTAGCCTTGAATCAAGCGTAATCCCCAGGAAAACCGTTTTATCTACGAATTCAAGTTTCCCTTTATTCAATATTATTTCACAAACACTACTCTTAACATTGGGTAAAGCAAATCTTATGCATTTAGTTTTTTTTTCATTTAATACCAAATTGTTTGCTGTGAACCAATTATGGACCTGAAGTAGGGCATTATTCACGTCATCTAGATTTTGGGCCCGTCTATTTATCTTAAAAATTAGGGAAGTGTCATCAGCAAACAACACCATATTTTGAGGTTGGTTTTTCAATAAATAGGGTAGATCATTTATATACACGAGAAAGAGGAAAGGACCCAATATTGAACCTTGCGGAACCCCCATTTTTACTTTTAAACCCTTTGAATTAACACCATTTATTTGAACATGTTGGTGTCTATCACTCAAATATGATTTTACCAAACTAAGTGCAAGTTGACCTAGTCCGTAATGCTCAAGTTTCAAAAGTAATGTGTCGTGATTTACGCAATCAAATGCTTTGGAAAGGTCACAAAATATTCCTATGGCGTCTTGAGACGCTTCCCACGCAGTAAATATGTGCTTTAATAAGGTTACACCGGCGTCAGTGGTACAACGTCCCTTGGTGAAACCATACTGTTGATCGTGTAAAATTTTGTTGGTGTTAAAATGATTGAGCATTTGATTAAGCATTACTTTTTCAAACACCTTGCTAAAAACTGGCAACACGGATACAGGTCTATAATTATTAGTATCTTTACTGTCCCCGGATTTGAAAAGAGGTATGACTTTACTGTATTTCATTAGATCAGGGAAAACTCCTTGGTCTACACACAAATTAAAAATTAAAGCCAAGTATGGGGCTATAGTCTCAAGTATGGATGTACAAACTTTGATAGACATTCCCCATAGATCTTCGGTTAGTTTGATTTTTATTTGGCGGAAAGCTTTAATAACTATCATTGGGTTTATGTGTTTAAATTTAAATTCAGCCGTGCAGCCAGATACATTCGCCTTTAATAATCCAATTGAGACTTCAGGTGAGGAATTAAGAGCCTCCGTAGTTTTTAATGGTATATCGGTAAAGAAATTTACAAATTCTTGAGCTACCTCCAGATTAGAGCTTTTAGGACCACATGCTGAATCTAACGTGTATCTAGTGTTACGTATTTTCTTCCTGTTAGTCTCATTATTTATGACTTTCCAAACTGTCTTTATTTTGTTTTCTGCTGTTTTGATCTTGTTGCTAATGTGCAAGGCTTTAGCAACCTTGCATGTATTTCTAAAAATTTTTGAATACTTAGCAACATACTTGTTAAAAGTTTCAGTGTTTATAAAAGGCTTAAGGCCATATAGCTCAAATAGTCTTTCCCTACTTTTTCTGATACCTCTAGTTGCCCAATCACTAAATATAAATTTAGGGCAAATACTTTTTGTCTTCTGTTCAAAAGTTTTGTTGAATTCCGTGTGAACTATTGAAAAGAAACGATCATACAATTGATTTACATTAATATCGTCATGGCTCATAACATCTAACTTGTTTTGTAGGCAAATATTATATCTATTTAATTTGCTAGAAGTTATAGGTCTAAATTTAATCTCGGCTTTTTGCAATGGTGTATTACACCTAAAAGTTAAAGTTTGTCCGCTATGGTCAGACGGCAGACAATTTACTATGGCTTTATCTAAGTAATCACAATCGCAGAAAACATTATTTATACAAATAGCAGAAGATGGAGTGACTCTAGTAGGTTCTATAAAAGTGTTGGTCAAGTCAAATGACTTAAAAAGATTTAATAACCGACTGCTATTTGTTATCTTTTTCACATCATGAGGTCTGATACAAATCGTGTCTTAGATTATGTCCCTAGTTTATCCAAGCACATAATGTTACAGTGAATCATTGAGGATATTTTCTCGTTGATATTATTGATATTTTTAGCTGAGATTTTCTTATACGTCGTGTAAGCTTTGAAGTTTCATTTTCTCTATCCTGTCAATGAAACGCTCTTTTTATGTCAAGGTCATTATTAATTAAAAAGGCGATATTAGAAGGCGTATTAATTAATCGGCCGTCTTTGGAAGCTGTCTGAGGATCGTTTTATTAATCCTTGAGTCTGCTGAGATATCTTCAAAAATGTATTAGTTATCAAGAGTATCTTAAAGGTAAAATTATGTTATATCTTTCATTACCCGAACGGAGCTTGGGCGTCCACTAGTGGCTAAATATTTTCACAACTTTTTTTTGTACTTGGCTTTATGGATGAATGTGATCAACATTATTCGTGTAGTGAGTTTGCAACAAATTTTGGAATCTAAGGGCACCACATTGCGTTGAATTTAATCATACTTAAAACACAATTCTGTCTCCGTCTTTATCAAAAATTTCACATAAACAGAATAATGATTTGAAAACGTTAAATTAATTTTATTAACGTTAATTTTTAGCATTAAACGCATTTATTGATTTGCGATGGAAGCGGGCCTTAGTTGTCAAATAAATCTTACGTTTGTTATTTTGTTATTAATATTTTATCGTTTTCTTCAAAGGCTCATGGTATGCACTAAACTTCGAAAACGAACTACCTTGAACAGTAAAACCTTAATCATTGGAAGTAATAGCGGGTACGCGCACCATGTAGCCCCGTGACCCACTTGCGAGGGGTGAACGACCCGCCACTGCCCCACGGGGGGCTCGGGACTCACCTCTCATTTGCAATTCTCGGTGCATGGCTTATAGCTTGCAGTAGTACCTATTATTTCGATTTTGTTTTAGCATTTCAATCACTCTTACAATTGTACAGTTGGGAGTCAAGTCATTTCGAATAAGTTAATACAAACTATTGAACTCTTACATTTAATTTAAAATCTAGACTTTTATCGTACTTATAACTAATTCGCGAGAAAATTTGGACCAAATTAACAGTCTGAAATTGCCAATTCGCCTTGAGCTTGCGTGGTTACTGTTAATTAATATTCGTGCTTTAAAAGTAGAGGCCTGCAGTAAGAGACAGTAGCGGAATAGTATAACACTAAGATTTCTAATAAAGAGATTGCCAAGATTTATAGAGAATAAATATACTTACAATAATATCATATTGGATTCATTGCCCAATTACAATTCCGAACATTCAACTATGTCATAACAAAAAGAAAACCATTCCACATCCCAAAGTTCCAGGTCATTGCCACGATCATCGCCCTGTAACGAGACACCGTGGCCACGTGTAGCAGGGATACATCGGGATACACCTAGACGTTACTACCCTCGCCCACACGCAAGTAAACATACATGATAGATCTAGCCAAATACAATAGATACTCATATTATTATTATTTTCTGAGTATTTTTCCTATTCATCTGCCAAGCCTTTCTGAACTCTTTGGGGCTTCCAGTAACCGAAAATACAGTAAATAATAAAACCCACTTTTTTACTAACACACTACACACTAATAATCCAGCGAACTAAGCCGCAATAATTACCTATTATGCCTTGATTATTCGTGGAAAAGCGAGTTGTAATATCGGAAATTGTAATAATGGCTACAGTAATTAAAGGAGCTTAATGATAAAACATGATAATATTACGTAATTAATCTCTCTATGTACTCTTCAATAACCTATATATCACTATAATTACCTATATAGTGTAACTATAGTGTACGCTACGGTCGTAGAATAATAAGAACAAAGAAAGTATTATTTTCAAATTATGTTTTATGATTGTCTCCTTGTTCTTGTGGTCGCATGGTCTCGGGTACGATTCCCAGGTTGGGTAAAGTGATATTGAGTCTTTTCGTCAGGATTTTTTCTGTAGCAGCCACGGAGTCTGGATTAGCGTCCGGTTGATGGCAATAAGCTCGCCCCTATTACATGGGACTAAAAACAATATCAAAACTGGCGAAATGTGGGTGTACTTTTCCTCTGTTTGCAAGAGTCCAACTTTTATAACATCCATACAAGTCTTCGCATGAGTCCAACTTTTTTTTAAAACTTTTGTCCATTGACAAAAGTTAAAAAAAAAAGTCAAAGCTATCATTCTATTATATAGTAAAAAAGGTAGATATCGCACTAGCACGCACAAATTGTTGAGGACAAAGTGACACAATTGTTGCACTTTGATAGCTAGCTATATCTTTCTATCTTATACGTTCCGTATTAGCTATCGCTGTCGTAGTTTTAAATTACTCGCAACGATATCTGAACGCCATTCAGTATGAACATGGCGTATCTTCTTTATAATATCATTGCTTTTAATAGCACTACTCCAACTGGACGGTACAGTTACGCACATGTATAGAAACTATTTGAACTCATTGTGGTTATTAGGTACATCTCTGCCTCACCCTTGGGGGATTACGGGTGTGATGTTATGTTATGTTTAATGAGACCGAATAAAACAAAAGACTCTTTAGCACTCTTGCATTTTTAATCGACAGGCAAAACTGGAGTAGATAAACTGACCCCAATTACGTAGCACACATGCAATCAGAAACCATAAGATTTTTAAGGAAATCCCTAATCCAGTACCGGTAGTTCAAATACTTTCAGAACTCGTCTGCTCGACAGCGAAAATAATGTAATGAATCATCATCATCTGCCTAGCCTTTTCCCAACTATGTTGTATGTTGGGGTCCGCTTCCAGCCTAACCGACTGCAGCTGAATACCAGTATTTTGCATAGAGTGACTTAACGTAACGAAACAAATGTACAACAACAATACACAACAACGTATAACGTAATGAATATTATAAAATTTTCAAAATAAAGGGAATTCCTAATAGACTGACTGCAATTGTAAAAAATAATATAGAAAACCATAAATAATTAAAAAAAAAGCAAACTCAACTTTCTACCAACAAAAAAAAAAACTTTTGTTTTCTCTTCAATCAAGTCCGAAGTTATAACACTTATAACTTACGTCTCACTTGAACTCAAGTCGATGCAACAACGTCTCCTAAGGGAGTGAATTCTAAACTTTTGCAAATAATATAAGGTTCTATTGAACTTGCACTTCGATAACTCGAATGAACTTTGATTTATTGAGTCGTAATTGGTTGTCGTAAAAGTACTGATTATTGGTAGATAACTTTTGTTTTATTTGATTGTAAAACACTTAAGTGCTAAGTAAAACAAGAAAATTTTCAAGTGTATTCTGTTTCTTTCTATGAGATTGTCTTTTTAAATAAGCCATGAATTTTTATCCAAATTCATGACGGGTATTATTATTTAATTGACGAAAATTCTATTTTATCACAAGTACCTACTTCGAAAGATAGGGGATGAGATAAATAGATCAGAAAATAATACGAAAATTTAATAGGACTAATATTAATTTTATTAGAAGTTATTATATAAAACAATGAAAACCTTATGTATACTCCATCTGTTATCCGGGTAATTAATAAAGCCTACAATATATCGTGATTGTTCCACTGTCCCACAACCGGTGTATTCACCTCGCGGAATTAATTTACGAGCATTTTCCTTCCCTTTTGAGGTTAGGTTAGTATAATGAACACGAAAAAATAAGTGCCCAGACAACTACTAAAGGCATGAAAAGTATTATCTACCAAAAAACCGGCCAAGTGCGAGTCGGACTCGCGCACGAAGGGTTCCGTACCAATTATTATAAAAAATCACGTTTGTTGTATGGGAGCCCCCCTTAAATATTAATTTTATTCTGTTTTTAGTATTTGTTGTTATAGCGGCAACAGAAATACATCATATGTGAAAATTTCAACTGTCTAGCTGTCACGGTTCATGAGATACAGCCTGGTGACAGACAGACGGACAGACGGACAGACGGACAGACAGACGGACAGACAGCGAAGTCTTAGTAATAGGGTTCCGTTTTTACCCTTTGGGTACGGAACCCTAAAAACAATAAATTTTCACATGGGACTAACTCTTCTTTTTTTTCTGGGGATTTTCTTCTACTCTCGTACGCCCGTACGTTCGTGAAGTGGGTGTTACATATCGACGGCGAAGTGCCAATAACACCTAACTGACGAAGTCAAAAATTTACACAAACTAAAAACGTTCAATTTCTTAATAAATTAAAAAGGAGCTAACGTATTAATTAATTTAGAATAATAACATGTATGCTTTTTAAAGTTAGTTAGGAGGTAATGCCATGAAATAGACATGGAAGATTTAAATAAAACATGCCATTGAATTCAAAACGATAAACGATAAAAAAGTGAATTTCTCGAAAAATGTCAGTTAGGAAGTATTGGCACTTCACCGTCGATATGAAAAAAGCTTACGTCAATTGATGACAGTTGTTGTAGACATATGAAACGCTTAAGGTCTTAGCCCAGTTACACGACTCCGCCCCCATCTGGCAAAAAAGAAAATAATTAAAATATGGGCTTTAAGTATTTCTCTTTAGTTAAACTTTACATTCGGAGTCGTTGAAAACATTTAGAAGCGATTGGCAATTGTCTAACTAAAGTATACCTTTTTAAAAACGTTGTTATTTGAGTTGGCTTTCATAAAACCCACTCTGTTGGTTTCAAGTTTTGTTTTTAATAATAAATTCTCGTTATAAATTCGAAATGGTATCGAATTTTATCAATAGTCACGCAGTGGTCCAAATAATCTAATTATTCTAGAATTTACATATTCCCACTCGGAATTTAGAATGAGTTAATGTTGTTGCGAGGTTAAAATATTAATTTGTCTAAATCTGGCAATAAAGAGCTTACTCGTGGATGTCGAATCTTCTATTTTTTTTTAGTCCCCTTTTTCACGCAACTTTACGTCGATATAACTTATTGAGTTATGTTTCTCAATTCTTAAAGATTTTTGTTTTTAAGATAACTGTACTTCAACTACTAGAGGTAGAAACAAAAATGTTTCAGAAAACTCATATCGTTTAGGTAGCATATCCTTATATTTATTGTATGTATATGGGACTGGTAACCGTACCGTAAGATACATATCTAACGGCACGGTTACGTTATAATTTGCAAATGTTTTGTATATAACTTGATATCTAGGTCCTACTATCTATAGTATTCCTTTTCAAGCCAGCCCCGCCATCCGGAGTCAGAAGCACATTTTAAGCCGCAATATAAGGGGGTGATTCGCATTTTTTATTCAACCCTGAGTTTCAGGTTTCGCGGTCACCCGGTTCAGTTTATTGAATTTACAATGTATTAGGGACAGACGATTTGCAAAGTAATATTGGGGACCCAGATAACGCTAGATCGAGTGTTTTTGTTAAATAAGGATTTCGTCACCGATAACTAGGACAGTTTTTCTGCATGGCTGTGTTTCGGCCTAGATTTTTGACGGATGATTTCCTTGTATCGGTTTTGATTAATGAAACTTGTTTTGTTCGTTAGCGAACGTCTGTTCGTATCAATTTCTTTTGCATGGTTGCTGTAGATATATTATTAGATATATAATTATGTAAACTAGATAAATGTACTCCTTAGAAGTCGTTTACCGAAAATATATCTGTTATATTATTATTCGATTACGTGTATGATAATAGAGTAAAAGTTTCATAGAACATTTTTCACTCGACTACGGTAAAACCAAAAAAGAAAGTGTTATGACTTTTTAGGATATGGCAGATCTATGTTTTTTTTTAACTTGACTAGATTTTTTTCTATAAAATTAATGCAAGCAGTTCTGTGAGTGATTAATTATATGACAAATAAAGAAAGAAATTAGTCTGATCTAAACAGAACTTGATAACTCATAGTTAATTAACTTACGAAAAACCTTAATTATCAAGAAAGCTTGATGAACGTAGAAAAACTGCAGAAAATCTACTTGGCATATGAAGTCGAAGAAAATCAGGTCTCGGTGAGTTTTTGTGAACGCTGAGTTTATTTCGCGGGATAAATCATTTTTATGCGTAAAGAATTGTTCTCGTTATAAAGATTTGTTGAAGGTCTTATGAAACGGTCTTGAAATGTCGTTTTGATTTGTATGACTGAAGGAATTATGTAAATAGGTAACTGTCAAGCTTATTACTGATCACTTCATTGTTGTAAGAATTATATTACTTCCATAAAAGTGAAAACATATTTTAATCACCTAAGTATTACTATTAGTATTACTAGGTTTCTGTAATTTTAAAATAATCGGAGTAAGGAACTCATTTAGGGAACAAAATATTAAGGCTTGAGAGCTTTTGTAAAGAAATACTAATCTGTTTTTTATCTATAATTAAAAGATATCTGTCTCTATCTGAAAATTCAGCCCTTAGATAAATTGGCATCTGAAAATAGGACTTTATTCAACGGATGGCACATCTACCCCCTTAATATTAAAGTGATAGTGCTCATTCCACGCTTAACTAAAAGACAAACAAGTGCCATACGTCTCTTTTAAGCAAACGTCAAAATGGCGGGAGCCAGACAAAACAGCCATTCACTCGATTTGACAGGCATTAACTTTTCAATCTCACTATACAATGCTTGAAGACAGACGTGGTACGTTGTTAGAGCTGCGTTCAGAAAAGTTTTCTAATGTTAGTGGAAAATTAGTAAGTTCTACATTCATAGTCTGGTCAAATTCCAAATTGGAAGAATAAAAAAAAAAAGAGAACACATAACATCAAGCCTGTTATCCCCGAAGGGTTAGGCAGATGTGTAGGTACCTAATAGTACACCCACATTTCACCTGTCATGTAATAAGGTGCGAGCTTATTTCCATCCACCCGGCGCAATTCCCGACTCCGTGGCTGCTACTGACAAATTTCTTATGGAGGAATCCAAAAAAAAAGACCTAACAAAACACATTTAATTCCTTATTTAAATGCTGAAATGAGTGGAGATTAAAATATCGAAAATTACAGGCTAGCGAACTATTTTTTTGAAATGTAATTTGTGATTGTGGAGAGGAAAAACAAGCAAATCCCTGCACAAGATTTAGACAAAAATCTTTCAGAAATAAATCCCGTTTTCAAGTCAGCAGTAATTCAATCTCCTTTCAAGAGTGAACTTAGGTTAAGACGAACTAATCATGAGCATATCTCAAGTGTTTGGGCACGCTCAGTGAATATATTAGCTCTTGTCTGATCTGGGTACTTTGGGTACTTACCCAGACTTAGGGAAGGTGTAGTCAGGTATGTTGCTTTAAAGCTACTAGCTGACGTTTTTCTAAGGATGCTGAGTGATTTTGATTGAAAAGAAAAACCTTTCAGGAGAGTGATTGTGTGATTTTCCTTGATAAAAAACCAACGATGTTATTAAATCAGATGTTTTGTCATTTATTTTAAATTCTGATGATAAAAGGGTAGACGAATAGCTAAATGTATACACATCCAAACACAATCCGTTTTATAGATGTCGTTCAGTGAAAATGTGACTGAACACTACACCACCGATTCAGCAATTTCAAGCAACCAACTACCCAATTTATGCGACATTCACACCATCGATTACGACACAAATATTACCGCCAGTCAAATATCGACAGGCAATCGATCATGTCGCATCGAAAGGGTTAAACCACGCCTATGTGTGTATACGAACGTCGTAAGACTTGTGCATGTGTGCGTGCATCCGAACGCAACACTAGACTGCGTCGGTATCGAGCGGTTACCGGTCATCGACCCCAATGCACACGCGAAACTGTGCCCTAATTTTATGCTGACTAAGGAAAATCTGGATTTATAGCCAGAAAAAATCGCTCGGAAAACTCAGTCAGCAAGAATTTTCGTATTCATTGTCGATGTAGTTTGGGAAGCACGCGATACGGTTTTAGGAGATTGCATTATTTGATGTGAGTACTTTATCTTGTACGCGATTTGGAAACATTCGATTGGCAATATTCTTTGACAATTCACTTTATTATCGCGTTCTTTAATTGTTAGAAAAATTTCGCAATGCAATGGCTTAATCGAAGTGAGAAATTTCTTTTACAGTAAAAATGAAATGTTGTAAGCAGTAACTTAGAGGGAAACCTTTTGTACGCGTAGAATTAATAATAAAATCGAAGACCTATGAAATATTTCAAATACCTACGAGTGAATTTTGTTCTTAGAAACTGAGTTAACTCGAAGCACATTACATACTATGGTTTCTGCCCCCATGTGCAAAAAGGCATGACCTAATGTATTAATGAAATTGAGTAAAAATTATATCTAGGTTCTTCTATAACAAAAAAAAAGGTAGACTATTCTCAGTACTACATTTAGAAGCAAACATATCGTAACAAAGAACGGTAGTCCATTTATTAAGCCTGTTATTACTTAACGCTGAGTAGCGAGCTGAATTGTGGTCATTAGCTGTAAATTATTGCGTAGGTCAGCACTTTATTACACTTACTTACTAAATACTTACATCAAGGAATAATAGCGTTAACACGTGTTTCGTTATAGGCTCTGTTTTATGGACCTCTTTGAGAATTAGACTTCTAGATCGTACGTATTTCAAAGACGTCTTTCAAGAGATTAAATGTATGGTCAGATAGGCAAAAAAGTATTAGTGTCTGGTATGAATACCTGGGTAATAGATTAATACTTATTTAAATTATCAATATATATTATGATGAAATTTTCTCTAATATTTTGTCAGAGATGGCTTTCTTTTGTTATTCCCGTAAGATTTTCCTCCTAGATGAAACTAATGCATTTCGAATCCCCCAGGTACTTGCATCTGCAAAGACAAATACATATAGTTTAGTATAATGGTATAACCAAATAAACTCCGCAGGTCAACTACCTCCGTTTTCTCACTATCGCAACTAAAGGTAACATATTAAAAACTTTTCCTTTTCACTTCTGTCTCCGATGGTACCAACTTGGGTTCCTTTAGGTTAAGTTGGGCAGTTATCTCGTTCATTAACACTTTAGGGTGTGAACAGGAGAGGGTAAAGAAGTTCAACCAAACCAAAATAAACCTTTATCGACCAAAATACGGTTAAATTTGTAATGTGTCACCTTTCAAAGGGGTAACCAACAACTTCTTGAATTTATTTGCAACTGTTCCTTTATTGAAAGCAGATATAATGTAGAAGTTTATTCTAAAGAAATGCCGTGTACCTAGGTGTTAGTTTCAAATTGAGTTTTTATTAAAAATCGGTACAAAGGGAAACTTAAGAAGTGACATCGGAGTGGTGTAGAAAAGATTTTATATCAGAAATAAATGAAAGTGCACATATTGTGTGGGCGTCCTCTCATCTTTGTCTCGATACTCTGATAGTTTCTTGCAACGGTGTGTGATACACAATACTTCAGTCACAATATAGCTTTGACAATGAACTTGGTAGTGTTGTTGATGTCACTTCTTTGTGCAATCGTTTGTTTCAGACCTTTTAGGATGATTCTCTTCTTATTTTAATACTTTAGAAGAGGAGCATTGATGATAATGTGGCTCCGGCCCAACATGACTTGACAGTTTTGGTCCATACGGTACGGACAAATTGCATACGCAGCTCCGGACACGGACACCTCCGTACAAATATTTACTGAAATATCTTTCATGTCTTTATTTTGTGTCTGTGTCCACAGTTGGTCCACAAATTATCCGAATCAGTTGGACTGATTCTGTAATTGTGTATTTGAACCTTGTACTGAAATTATTGTTGGGGTTTAATTAATAAGTAAATATCGTGGGAAAATAATCTCCATAGTAAGTTGGTATGGGCATGTGATGCGGAGAGATGAGGTAAATCTCATGGGGAAAGTATTGGGTATAAGTGTAGAAAAAGACCAAAGAAACGATGGACGGACTATGTGAAGGATGATATATGTCAAGATACGAGGTGCCTGATGAGATGACGAGGAATTTAGGAGAATGGCAGAAGACATACTCGTACGGTGCCGACCTCAAATAAATTGGGAAAAGGGTATGAGAATCAATCTATCTGTATGGTGTCAGACGTAAAGAATAGCACCATCCCATATCTTCCCGTGGGTGTCGTAAGAGGCAACTAAGGGACTTACCAGAGAATGGGTAGCTGCGTTCTCTGTGCTTTTGTAACAACCGTACTGCGATCGCCAACCCGCCTGCCAAGCGTGGCGATTATGGCAAAAACCCCCCTGCGGGGCAGGCCCATGTCTAGCAGTGGACGTCTTTCGGCTGAAATAGTAGTAGTAGTAGTATGAGAATCAGATGATGATCGAAGGCCCGTGTTGACTGGCGACAGCAAAGACAAACTCATATAAAAGGACCAAGGAAGAAGGAAGGGAACCTAAGGGTTTGTAAACCTTTAATTATGGAGGAAGGAGGAAGGGTCTTTACTTTTTGTATATTGTGCATCGCGTATTGCTTATTGTAAAACTTATTATAATAACTGTTATTTTAGTTTACTTCATAAACAGTTAACAATTGTAAGGTCCTTATGTCTCTTACCACCAGCTGCCAGCGTAGATTGCCATGAGACTAACGGGTTCTGTTCGCATGAGGTGTTGATTGAAATAAAAGAGATGCTTCCGTCTTCTCAGCGATTTAATATATTGGTGCACACTTCAATGAGTACAGGATCATAGCACTTGTCAAGCTTCCTTACATTGTTAGGTTATAAGTATAACACTTACTTCAGGTAGAACATACTACCATCTATCCAGGTCGAACCGTGGATATGTAGCGGAGACAGCATTCGCAGCCTGTGTGACTTGTAGAATATTACACGTGGCTTGGAACCAGAGCTGGTCCTATCTTATTCCATATCAAAGTGCTAAGCGTTGAGAAGACGTTTTCTTATTTAATTAATAATTAAAATAATGGATGGAACCCTGAGAACAATGTCAGAAAGAAATCCATGAGCACTTTCAATACACTAATGTGACGCTATCTAATTACAACAAAACAGGTAATAATTCTTGATACATACGCATTTATGCGGTTCCTTTAATACTTTTTTATCTTAGCCGACGTGTCACGCCTCGTCCGCGTCATTAGATGTTTAATTAATTCTTTTTTTATTGTCTTTTTACAATTAGCGTCTTAATCGCGTGTCCAGATTCCAAGAAAAAAACGAAGGCAAAAATTCCACGTCATCCGATTAAAACGCTCTGACACAGCTCCTAGGCCTTTACGCCTTTGCCTTTTAGACCATGTGTTATTTATAATTAAACCCAATTCAACTGAAATCTTTCACAATTAATTATTTGAATTTTATCTATGTACTTATTATATTTTATTTAGAATTTAAAGTATCGATAAAATAAATATGCTACTCCCTAACGCCATCTCCCATCACTGGAACTATTCACTGTTAGTTCGCGATTTTGTCAATAGAGGGCGCTACCCGTCTTAAATAATCAATAACTACTTTTATAATTGTTACAATACATCTTTCCCCAGTTAAAAAAATTTTTTTGCTGAGAAAAAAAAATATTTTTTTTCATCATGTGTATTGAAAGCTCGAAATCATCCTATTGAAAACTGAGACAGTCTGAAACCAAATGCCTTAGACTTACAGACTAAATTGCTAAATGCTAATGGCTAGTAGCACAATTCCGAAACAAAACCTATTTGGCAAATTCGTACATTGATTGCTCCTGCCTTAAACTATCTACTAAACTAATATAATAATAAGCGTCTGTCTGCCTATCTATATATAGCACGTAGCTACTCTCTGCAGACATCAACTAATTAACTAATTTTTTATTAACTAGCATGCCTTAGTCTAATTAATTTCCTAATTAAGTTAAGTTTTAAGTTAAATAAACACTATCCTTGAAACCTAGATAAGTGTTATCTACAAAGTATTAAGCTAAAGTATAGGCAAATACTTATTTAAGTTTTTAAATTTATTAAGTAAACCCTATCTCCAATTGATGTAGATAGGTGTTTTATTAAGTATTAAGTTATAAAGTATAGGTTATTATACTTGATGTATTTAAGTAAACACTATCTTTAATTAATGTAGATATGTGTTTTATTAAGCGTTAGGTGGTGACACTTTTAAGTCCCATTCGAACACTACCAAGTTTATCAATCATTGTGTTTCCTTACATACGTCTGCAAACATTCCTTATTAATAAAATTGGTATACCTATTTAATTTTGAGAAAAAAAAAAAACCTTTCACCCTACCAACATGCATCCATCCCTCTTCAAGTTAAATATTTGCACGTCTATTGCTAATTTCGTGCAAATATTGAATTAACAACAACAATGTATAAAACTAGGAGTCTTCATATTTTAAGATGTCTTTAATGTGAAATTTACCTAAATCTTTGTCCTGCATGTCTTTTAAGCTATACACTACAGGTGAGTGTTTCTTTGAAATAACACATCTTATAAAGCGCGGTGCTAGCTTTGAAGTAAAGTTTTTACTTGCATCCGACAAAGTAAATGTTCTTTTATAGACTATTTGACCTACATTAAATTCTAAAGGTCGCTTTCTTAAGTCATAGTGCTTTTTATTTTTATCGTGCACAAGTTTCAAATTTTTACTAACCTCCTGGAAAATTGATTTAAGTTCTTTTAAGTTATCACCATGAATTCTAGGGTCTACAGTTGATAGATCTGAATCAGGCTGTGGCACTTCAGAGTCTTTATGTAATTTACCATCTACAAACATCTCTCTTCCATGTACAAGAAAGTAAGGTGAGAATTTAGTTGACTCGTTAACTGAGGTGTTCAGTGCACACTGAATTTCTGGTATGTGATTGTCCCACTGCCTGTGATTTGCTTTCACATATGAGGCAATCGCATACAGAACATTTCTAATGGCTCTTTCTGCCTGATTAACCTGCGGGTGATACCTAGGATTATAGTAAATATTAGGCACATTATATTTGCACATTAAATCTCTAAATTGTTTTGAAATGAATTGCGGACCATTGTCTACATAGACAAATTTCGGTATCCCATGCACCAGAAACACTTTTTCTTCCAGAATTTTAACAATAGCATTGCCTGTTGCGTTCCGTATAGGAAACAACATAACATACTTACTAAAGTAATCTGAACATACTAAGAGATTTGTGTTCCTTTTAGTGGACACAGGAAAGGGTCCTAACAAATCGCAACAAATCGCTTCAAATGGTTTTGTAACCTGTTTAGGGTTACCCATTAAACCAGGTCTCGATGAATTTACCGGCTTGTACTCTTTACAAGTTTGACAATTATTAACGTAATTTTCGACATCTTTATACATATTTTTCCAAAAATAATGTAATGCTAATCTTTTATGAGTTTTAAATATTCCAAAGTGGGCGCCTGTGGGATCATCATGAAATTGTTTTAATAAAGGTCCCACATCATCACTGGGAATCACTTGTTTCCAAGTGTATTGTGATGTTAAATTATATTTATTTTTTGAATGTCGAAATAGTTTACCATCTTTAAGAGAATAATTTGGAAATTTATGGGGAAACTTTTCACAATTTTCTACCATTTTTAAATACCATTTATCTTGGATATTGTCAGATATGTCTAACGATTCAATTTTAATTCTTGAGAGTGCATCCGGTAAAACCATCTCTTTACCCTTCCTATGAATGATATTAAAATCAAATTGGCTTAAGCGAATACTCCACCGAGCTAACCTGCCTGTGGGATTCTTTAATTTATAAAACCATTGTAGTGATGCATGATCAGTGACTATATTACATTTTTGACCCTCAACATACATTCTAAATTGCTCTAAAGCAAACAAGACTGCTAATAATTCACGTTCTGTAGTAGTGTAATTAACCTCGTGCTTATTAAGTAATCTACTACAGAATGCAACAGGATGGTCAAAATTGTCATATGACTGTGTCAGCACGGCACCAATAGCATATGCTGAGGCATCACATTGAATTGAAAATGGTAAATTAAAATCTGGACATTTAAGAATTGGAGCTGAGACTAAATTTGATTTTAATTTATTAAAAGCCTCTTCTGCTTCCTCTGTCCACTCAAAGTTTATATTCTTACATGTTAATTTACTAAGTGGTCTACTAATTTTAGAAAAGTCCTGTATGAATCTACGGTACCAACCAGCCATTCCCACAAATCTTTTAACTTCTTTGGGTGAGGTGGGTGTGGGGTAATTGAGTATAACTTCCACCTTAGAGGGATCGGTACGAAGACCCTGCTTATCAACCATGTAGCCAAGATATTTAAGTTCCTTTCTACAGAATTGAGATTTACTCATATTAATTGTTAAGTTTGCTTCTGCTAAACGTTGACATACTTTTTCCAATAACTTAACATGTGTATCAAATTCACTGGAAATGCATATTATATCGTCCTGAAAAACAAATACTTTATTATCAAATTCAGGACCAAACAATTTATCCATAAGTCGTTGCATAGTGGCAGATGCTCCTACAAGACCAAACGACATAGTTGTATAGTGGAAGAGACCACGTCTAGGGACTGTAAATGCAGTTTTTTCAGCAGACTCCACACTATCATATTCAATTTGCCAATAAGCAGCACTCAGGTCAATTGAAGTTAAATATCTTGCATCTCTCAGGCTATCAAGTATTTGATGGATGTATGGCAAAGGATATGCATCAGCCTTAGAAACGGCATTAAGTTTTCGACAGTCTAAACAAAGCCTTAGTTTACCATTAGGTTTGGTTACCATGACAACTGGGGAATTCCAAGGTGAGTTAGAAGGCACTACAACTCCAAGTTGCAGCATTCTATCAAGTTCCTTTTCCAATGTTAATTGTTTGGAAGGTGACAAAGGATAATATCTTTGCTTAATTGGTGGGCTATTACCTGTGTCTATTTTATGAGTAATTAATTTTGTCCTACCTAAACCTACTTTTTCAGTATTAATCTTATCAAATTTATCAATGACCTTCTGTAGAATTAATTGTTGTTCAGAAGTCAATGAATCAAAACTTTCTAAACCTTGGTCCAAGCTAATTGAATTAATATAATTGTCAGGTATACTAAAAATCTTATTATTATTTAATGTGCTGTCTAAAGTTATCAAAAATGCTTTGCAAAAATCCATACCTAAAATTATTGGAGTAATTATGTTGGGAACTATGTAGAATTTTATAACTTTAATTTTATTTAAATAATTAGTGGGTAACTGCATAAAACCTAAACATTGAATTCTTGAACCATCTGCAGCCCTTACATTTTGACCTTTTGGTAATTTAACTAATTTAAATCCATATTTCATAAATAATTTATGTGAATTATCCCCCAATATTGAGCAGACCGCTCCAGTGTCTAGCAAACCATAAACTTCTAAATCTAAAACTTTTACCAATAAATGTGGTCGAATGTCATGTGTCTTAGCTTCAAAGTGAGCCACATCAATATGTGATGGGAAAGATGTTAAATTAATCACTAAGTTTTTGTGACTCACGTTAATTAGTTTTTTGAGCACTTTGGGCAATTAATTCTTTTAAAGCCTTTTTCACCACATTTAAAACAGACCAACTCCTTTGAAGTTTTACACTTGCTTGTGAAATGATTTGTGCTGTTACACCTAAAACATTTTTTTCCCTTTGCTTCTGAAGTAGAAGGAGCGTCAACGACAGCAACTGGTTCTCCAGACCTATCTGACCTTGGTTTATGATCAGTTTTCTTCGTAGGCTGAAAATCCTGACTAAGTTTCGCTTTTGAAAGGTTAGGTTCCACAAATTGTTCTGACCTAGCACGAGCAAGCTCTAATTTCTTACCATACAAAAGTAGATCTTTAATGGAATTAATATCTAGTAAAGCCATTTCCTTCATATATTCAGGTCTTATGTTGTGCATTAGGATTTCTAATTGTTCTTCGTTAGAGAGAGGTCTAGACAATCTATTAAACATACCCTGCATAATTGACAAATATATTATTATTGTCTCTTGCTTCGCCTGCGTACGGGAGCGTATTTCCTGAGTCAACCTATAATCAAGGTCAGGAATGTCGAAATCTTCCCTTAAACGAGCAAGTACATGTTTATATGACGTAAAGGTTTGTTTGTATGACCTAAACCAATGTAATGCAGACTTATCTAAAAGATCTGTAAAAGCAATCAATGCACGATCTGCAGATATACCTCGAGCCTGTCTCAACTCTTCTAAACGTTCAATGAAACTCCTAACACATGTAGTACCATCATACTTTAAATTTAAAGAACACAGATTAATTGGTCTATCTTTAACAACTACTAATTGTGTTTTTTCTGCGGATTCATTTTCAGAGGAGGGATCATGAGTAGACTGCATCTCCTCTTCATCAGAGCCATCCTCTAAAGATGTTATCAACGTTACCAATTTATTCTTAAGTTCAATTAATTCCGGTGATTTATCTTTCACGCGTGAAATTCTCATCAAGTAATATTGCGAACGAGCTAATATTCGCTTAAGAGTAGAGCTATCTCCCTCGGTTAAATCCCTATGTAATAGGCACAGCTCTTCGATAGGTTCCAAGCATAAGCGTACCTCTTCTGCACTTACTGGCGTTGCATAATCCTCTGGTTTAATGCTGCCTCTCCTAAACAGTCCACACAGACTGCGATACTGCCTGCGAAGCACATCCCTGGTCGCCTTTACATCTGTGGATATATTAAAATATTTAAGCTCATGTAATAATTCTTCTTTACGAAGATAGTCAATCCAGATTGTCTTATCCATATTGAATTTAAAATATTTAAACAGTCTTTGATAAGTATTTTGAATCCTATTTTTAAGTTAAGTGAATGTAAATAGTAATTTTACATTAATCAAGGTGAATTAAATTAAATTAGAGTTGATCCATTTAAGTAGTTGCACAAGTTTACATGTGGGATAACCTTACTTTTTAACACACAGTGTTGATGTTTCAAAGTTATATGACTTTATAATTGATTAAGAGGAGTCTATAAATTTAAGCTTTACTACATCACTAATGTGGAAAGATTTACCTTTTAATAAAAATGTTAACATGTGCTATCAACTAATTTTGAAAACTCAAATTCAGAAAAATGTACTAAGTTAAATGACTCTAATTACTAATCACTAAGTTAAATCAAATTAAGTTAGATCAAGCTCTTAATCTTGAAGTGAAGATTCCAATCTGACCTCATGCGACACGTTGGGCGTCCATTTGTAAGGTCCTTATGTCTCTTACCACCAGCTGCCAGCGTAGATTGCCATGAGACTAACGGGTTCTGTTCGCATGAGGTGTTGATTGAAATAAAAGAGATGCTTCCGTCTTCTCAGCGATTTAATATATTGGTGCACACTTCAATGAGTACAGGATCATAGCACTTGTCAAGCTTCCTTACATTGTTAGGTTATAAGTATAACACTTACTTCAGGTAGAACATACTACCATCTATCCAGGTCGAACCGTGGATATGTAGCGGAGACAGCATTCGCAGCCTGTGTGACTTGTAGAATATTACACGTGGCTTGGAACCAGAGCTGGTCCTATCTTATTCCATATCAAAGTGCTAAGCGTTGAGAAGACGTTTTCTTATTTAATTAATAATTAAAATAATGGATGGAACCCTGAGAACAATGTCAGAAAGAAATCCATGAGCACTTTCAATACACTAATGTGACGCTATCTAATTACAACAAAACAGGTAATAATTCTTGATACATACGCATTTATGCGGTTCCTTTAATACTTTTTTATCTTAGCCGACGTGTCACGCCTCGTCCGCGTCATTAGATGTTTAATTAATTCTTTTTTTATTGTCTTTTTACAATTAGCGTCTTAATCGCGTGTCCAGATTCCAAGAAAAAAACGAAGGCAAAAATTCCACGTCATCCGATTAAAACGCTCTGACACAGCTCCTAGGCCTTTACGCCTTTGCCTTTTAGACCATGTGTTATTTATAATTAAACCCAATTCAACTGAAATCTTTCACAATTAATTATTTGAATTTTATCTATGTACTTATTATATTTTATTTAGAATTTAAAGTATCGATAAAATAAATATGCTACTCCCTAACGCCATCTCCCATCACTGGAACTATTCACTGTTAGTTCGCGATTTTGTCAATAGAGGGCGCTACCCGTCTTAAATAATCAATAACTACTTTTATAATTGTTACAATACATCTTTCCCCAGTTAAAAAAATTTTTTTGCTGAGAAAAAAAAATATTTTTTTTCATCATGTGTATTGAAAGCTCGAAATCATCCTATTGAAAACTGAGACAGTCTGAAACCAAATGCCTTAGACTTACAGACTAAATTGCTAAATGCTAATGGCTAGTAGCACAATTCCGAAACAAAACCTATTTGGCAAATTCGTACATTGATTGCTCCTGCCTTAAACTATCTACTAAACTAATATAATAATAAGCGTCTGTCTGCCTATCTATATATAGCACGTAGCTACTCTCTGCAGACATCAACTAATTAACTAATTTTTTATTAACTAGCATGCCTTAGTCTAATTAATTTCCTAATTAAGTTAAGTTTTAAGTTAAATAAACACTATCCTTGAAACCTAGATAAGTGTTATCTACAAAGTATTAAGCTAAAGTATAGGCAAATACTTATTTAAGTTTTTAAATTTATTAAGTAAACCCTATCTCCAATTGATGTAGATAGGTGTTTTATTAAGTATTAAGTTATAAAGTATAGGTTATTATACTTGATGTATTTAAGTAAACACTATCTTTAATTAATGTAGATATGTGTTTTATTAAGCGTTAGGTGGTGACACTTTTAAGTCCCATTCGAACACTACCAAGTTTATCAATCATTGTGTTTCCTTACATACGTCTGCAAACATTCCTTATTAATAAAATTGGTATACCTATTTAATTTTGAGAAAAAAAAAAAACCTTTCACCCTACCAACATGCATCCATCCCTCTTCAAGTTAAATATTTGCACGTCTATTGCTAATTTCGTGCAAATATTGAATTAACAACAACAATGTATAAAACTAGGAGTCTTCATATTTTAAGATGTCTTTAATGTGAAATTTACCTAAATCTTTGTCCTGCATGTCTTTTAAGCTATACACTACAGGTGAGTGTTTCTTTGAAATAACACATCTTATAAAGCGCGGTGCTAGCTTTGAAGTAAAGTTTTTACTTGCATCCGACAAAGTAAATGTTCTTTTATAGACTATTTGACCTACATTAAATTCTAAAGGTCGCTTTCTTAAGTCATAGTGCTTTTTATTTTTATCGTGCACAAGTTTCAAATTTTTACTAACCTCCTGGAAAATTGATTTAAGTTCTTTTAAGTTATCACCATGAATTCTAGGGTCTACAGTTGATAGATCTGAATCAGGCTGTGGCACTTCAGAGTCTTTATGTAATTTACCATCTACAAACATCTCTCTTCCATGTACAAGAAAGTAAGGTGAGAATTTAGTTGACTCGTTAACTGAGGTGTTCAGTGCACACTGAATTTCTGGTATGTGATTGTCCCACTGCCTGTGATTTGCTTTCACATATGAGGCAATCGCATACAGAACATTTCTAATGGCTCTTTCTGCCTGATTAACCTGCGGGTGATACCTAGGATTATAGTAAATATTAGGCACATTATATTTGCACATTAAATCTCTAAATTGTTTTGAAATGAATTGCGGACCATTGTCTACATAGACAAATTTCGGTATCCCATGCACCAGAAACACTTTTTCTTCCAGAATTTTAACAATAGCATTGCCTGTTGCGTTCCGTATAGGAAACAACATAACATACTTACTAAAGTAATCTGAACATACTAAGAGATTTGTGTTCCTTTTAGTGGACACAGGAAAGGGTCCTAACAAATCGCAACAAATCGCTTCAAATGGTTTTGTAACCTGTTTAGGGTTACCCATTAAACCAGGTCTCGATGAATTTACCGGCTTGTACTCTTTACAAGTTTGACAATTATTAACGTAATTTTCGACATCTTTATACATATTTTTCCAAAAATAATGTAATGCTAATCTTTTATGAGTTTTAAATATTCCAAAGTGGGCGCCTGTGGGATCATCATGAAATTGTTTTAATAAAGGTCCCACATCATCACTGGGAATCACTTGTTTCCAAGTGTATTGTGATGTTAAATTATATTTATTTTTTGAATGTCGAAATAGTTTACCATCTTTAAGAGAATAATTTGGAAATTTATGGGGAAACTTTTCACAATTTTCTACCATTTTTAAATACCATTTATCTTGGATATTGTCAGATATGTCTAACGATTCAATTTTAATTCTTGAGAGTGCATCCGGTAAAACCATCTCTTTACCCTTCCTATGAATGATATTAAAATCAAATTGGCTTAAGCGAATACTCCACCGAGCTAACCTGCCTGTGGGATTCTTTAATTTATAAAACCATTGTAGTGATGCATGATCAGTGACTATATTACATTTTTGACCCTCAACATACATTCTAAATTGCTCTAAAGCAAACAAGACTGCTAATAATTCACGTTCTGTAGTAGTGTAATTAACCTCGTGCTTATTAAGTAATCTACTACAGAATGCAACAGGATGGTCAAAATTGTCATATGACTGTGTCAGCACGGCACCAATAGCATATGCTGAGGCATCACATTGAATTGAAAATGGTAAATTAAAATCTGGACATTTAAGAATTGGAGCTGAGACTAAATTTGATTTTAATTTATTAAAAGCCTCTTCTGCTTCCTCTGTCCACTCAAAGTTTATATTCTTACATGTTAATTTACTAAGTGGTCTACTAATTTTAGAAAAGTCCTGTATGAATCTACGGTACCAACCAGCCATTCCCACAAATCTTTTAACTTCTTTGGGTGAGGTGGGTGTGGGGTAATTGAGTATAACTTCCACCTTAGAGGGATCGGTACGAAGACCCTGCTTATCAACCATGTAGCCAAGATATTTAAGTTCCTTTCTACAGAATTGAGATTTACTCATATTAATTGTTAAGTTTGCTTCTGCTAAACGTTGACATACTTTTTCCAATAACTTAACATGTGTATCAAATTCACTGGAAATGCATATTATATCGTCCTGAAAAACAAATACTTTATTATCAAATTCAGGACCAAACAATTTATCCATAAGTCGTTGCATAGTGGCAGATGCTCCTACAAGACCAAACGACATAGTTGTATAGTGGAAGAGACCACGTCTAGGGACTGTAAATGCAGTTTTTTCAGCAGACTCCACACTATCATATTCAATTTGCCAATAAGCAGCACTCAGGTCAATTGAAGTTAAATATCTTGCATCTCTCAGGCTATCAAGTATTTGATGGATGTATGGCAAAGGATATGCATCAGCCTTAGAAACGGCATTAAGTTTTCGACAGTCTAAACAAAGCCTTAGTTTACCATTAGGTTTGGTTACCATGACAACTGGGGAATTCCAAGGTGAGTTAGAAGGCACTACAACTCCAAGTTGCAGCATTCTATCAAGTTCCTTTTCCAATGTTAATTGTTTGGAAGGTGACAAAGGATAATATCTTTGCTTAATTGGTGGGCTATTACCTGTGTCTATTTTATGAGTAATTAATTTTGTCCTACCTAAACCTACTTTTTCAGTATTAATCTTATCAAATTTATCAATGACCTTCTGTAGAATTAATTGTTGTTCAGAAGTCAATGAATCAAAACTTTCTAAACCTTGGTCCAAGCTAATTGAATTAATATAATTGTCAGGTATACTAAAAATCTTATTATTATTTAATGTGCTGTCTAAAGTTATCAAAAATGCTTTGCAAAAATCCATACCTAAAATTATTGGAGTAATTATGTTGGGAACTATGTAGAATTTTATAACTTTAATTTTATTTAAATAATTAGTGGGTAACTGCATAAAACCTAAACATTGAATTCTTGAACCATCTGCAGCCCTTACATTTTGACCTTTTGGTAATTTAACTAATTTAAATCCATATTTCATAAATAATTTATGTGAATTATCCCCCAATATTGAGCAGACCGCTCCAGTGTCTAGCAAACCATAAACTTCTAAATCTAAAACTTTTACCAATAAATGTGGTCGAATGTCATGTGTCTTAGCTTCAAAGTGAGCCACATCAATATGTGATGGGAAAGATGTTAAATTAATCACTAAGTTTTTGTGACTCACGTTAATTAGTTTTTTGAGCACTTTGGGCAATTAATTCTTTTAAAGCCTTTTTCACCACATTTAAAACAGACCAACTCCTTTGAAGTTTTACACTTGCTTGTGAAATGATTTGTGCTGTTACACCTAAAACATTTTTTTCCCTTTGCTTCTGAAGTAGAAGGAGCGTCAACGACAGCAACTGGTTCTCCAGACCTATCTGACCTTGGTTTATGATCAGTTTTCTTCGTAGGCTGAAAATCCTGACTAAGTTTCGCTTTTGAAAGGTTAGGTTCCACAAATTGTTCTGACCTAGCACGAGCAAGCTCTAATTTCTTACCATACAAAAGTAGATCTTTAATGGAATTAATATCTAGTAAAGCCATTTCCTTCATATATTCAGGTCTTATGTTGTGCATTAGGATTTCTAATTGTTCTTCGTTAGAGAGAGGTCTAGACAATCTATTAAACATACCCTGCATAATTGACAAATATATTATTATTGTCTCTTGCTTCGCCTGCGTACGGGAGCGTATTTCCTGAGTCAACCTATAATCAAGGTCAGGAATGTCGAAATCTTCCCTTAAACGAGCAAGTACATGTTTATATGACGTAAAGGTTTGTTTGTATGACCTAAACCAATGTAATGCAGACTTATCTAAAAGATCTGTAAAAGCAATCAATGCACGATCTGCAGATATACCTCGAGCCTGTCTCAACTCTTCTAAACGTTCAATGAAACTCCTAACACATGTAGTACCATCATACTTTAAATTTAAAGAACACAGATTAATTGGTCTATCTTTAACAACTACTAATTGTGTTTTTTCTGCGGATTCATTTTCAGAGGAGGGATCATGAGTAGACTGCATCTCCTCTTCATCAGAGCCATCCTCTAAAGATGTTATCAACGTTACCAATTTATTCTTAAGTTCAATTAATTCCGGTGATTTATCTTTCACGCGTGAAATTCTCATCAAGTAATATTGCGAACGAGCTAATATTCGCTTAAGAGTAGAGCTATCTCCCTCGGTTAAATCCCTATGTAATAGGCACAGCTCTTCGATAGGTTCCAAGCATAAGCGTACCTCTTCTGCACTTACTGGCGTTGCATAATCCTCTGGTTTAATGCTGCCTCTCCTAAACAGTCCACACAGACTGCGATACTGCCTGCGAAGCACATCCCTGGTCGCCTTTACATCTGTGGATATATTAAAATATTTAAGCTCATGTAATAATTCTTCTTTACGAAGATAGTCAATCCAGATTGTCTTATCCATATTGAATTTAAAATATTTAAACAGTCTTTGATAAGTATTTTGAATCCTATTTTTAAGTTAAGTGAATGTAAATAGTAATTTTACATTAATCAAGGTGAATTAAATTAAATTAGAGTTGATCCATTTAAGTAGTTGCACAAGTTTACATGTGGGATAACCTTACTTTTTAACACACAGTGTTGATGTTTCAAAGTTATATGACTTTATAATTGATTAAGAGGAGTCTATAAATTTAAGCTTTACTACATCACTAATGTGGAAAGATTTACCTTTTAATAAAAATGTTAACATGTGCTATCAACTAATTTTGAAAACTCAAATTCAGAAAAATGTACTAAGTTAAATGACTCTAATTACTAATCACTAAGTTAAATCAAATTAAGTTAGATCAAGCTCTTAATCTTGAAGTGAAGATTCCAATCTGACCTCATGCGACACGTTGGGCGTCCATTTGTAAGGTCCTTATGTCTCTTACCACCAGCTGCCAGCGTAGATTGCCATGAGACTAACGGGTTCTGTTCGCATGAGGTGTTGATTGAAATAAAAGAGATGCTTCCGTCTTCTCAGCGATTTAATATATTGGTGCACACTTCAATGAGTACAGGATCATAGCACTTGTCAAGCTTCCTTACATTGTTAGGTTATAAGTATAACACTTACTTCAGGTAGAACATACTACCATCTATCCAGGTCGAACCGTGGATATGTAGCGGAGACAGCATTCGCAGCCTGTGTGACTTGTAGAATATTACACGTGGCTTGGAACCAGAGCTGGTCCTATCTTATTCCATATCAAAGTGCTAAGCGTTGAGAAGACGTTTTCTTATTTAATTAATAATTAAAATAATGGATGGAACCCTGAGAACAATGTCAGAAAGAAATCCATGAGCACTTTCAATACACTAATGTGACGCTATCTAATTACAACAAAACAGGTAATAATTCTTGATACATACGCATTTATGCGGTTCCTTTAATACTTTTTTATCTTAGCCGACGTGTCACGCCTCGTCCGCGTCATTAGATGTTTAATTAATTCTTTTTTTATTGTCTTTTTACAATTAGCGTCTTAATCGCGTGTCCAGATTCCAAGAAAAAAACGAAGGCAAAAATTCCACGTCATCCGATTAAAACGCTCTGACACAGCTCCTAGGCCTTTACGCCTTTGCCTTTTAGACCATGTGTTATTTATAATTAAACCCAATTCAACTGAAATCTTTCACAATTAATTATTTGAATTTTATCTATGTACTTATTATATTTTATTTAGAATTTAAAGTATCGATAAAATAAATATGCTACTCCCTAACGCCATCTCCCATCACTGGAACTATTCACTGTTAGTTCGCGATTTTGTCAATAGAGGGCGCTACCCGTCTTAAATAATCAATAACTACTTTTATAATTGTTACACAATCTCTAGAGTTGTATAATTATTTATAGTAATCTGTGGAAAACGTAGTGGGCAGCATATTTATAATAGTTTAGTATGTAATCCTTATTAGAAACCTGTAATATGTTACTGTTTGTTTTTCCTAAATAAATAAATAAAAGGGATTCTTCAAACTTCCTTCCTCCATAATTAAAGGTTTACAAACCCTTAGGTTCTTCACAAAACATGAGAAAAAACCTGATCAATTTTATTACGAATTCAAGCAGCCTTTGAAAAAAGGTCTGACAATATCTAAAGAGTAAAATAGTGGCTTAAATACTTTGGAAGTCGAATTGAATGCGTAACACGTAAACGATTTATGGATAAAAGGTTTTACTCACTAGGATTAAAAGTTCAAGTTTTTAATAAAAATCAAGTGCAGGGTTCTCTTTTATTTTTTATTTTAATATCTAAAAAACAATCAACAGTTTGGTTTTAGCCACACATCGAAAACATCTCAGGGCTTATCTGTGGTGTGCTGGCGAGCCGTTCGTTTAACTTTTACAAAATGTTACAACTACAATGATACATTCTAAAACTTACTTTTTAGTGATGGGATGTATTTATTCATTATCACCATCACTAAAAAGCTTAGGAAACGTTTTGTGTAAGGAAATGTTTTGATTTATATTTATAAGTTTTCGAACTCGTTTTGTATAGCGTTTGCAAGTCCTCTGGAAGGTACTGAATAGTCTGCAACCCTCATCCCTTACACATTAGTGAATGGTATGTATTTATTTTTATGTGGTTGGTGACAGGGCGGCGTGCTTAACCTTGCCGACCCACTGTGCAGGCTAAGTAGAAATGTGTTGGTGCTGAAGTAAAGTTTAAATTCGGCATTTTATAAGTTGCCGTTGGTCAAGTGGTCGCAATCGCGACTGCTGAGCATGAGGTCCTGGGTTCGATTCTCGGGTCGGGCAAATTGTTATTGGGTTTTCTATCAGGAATTTCTCAGTGGCAGTAATGGAGTCTGTTGTGCCCCGTTGATGGCAATTGGCTAGCCTTATATTACGGGTGAAATTGTAATGTGCACCTCTGCTTACCACCTTTGCTTGCTCTGCTGCTGCTTTGTTATGTAGTTTAAATTACATTGCAATTGGTTGAATTCACTACATTACATACTATGGATAATGATCAAAAATATAACTAGAAAATATTTTATGTACTTATGTACCAAGAAAACTCCACTTTTGTAATTAGGTACATATTTTAGTCAATTCAAGATTCAGATTTCAGATGAAAATTAATCCAAAAAGCTTTTAAAAAGCGCAAACGTAGGTATTTTATTAATTAGGTAGTTATATTATAAAGGTCTTTGGTAACGAAAATAAGCTAATACAAAAAATATGTTTTCCACGAATAATGTATTAAGGACTAATACGTAGTTGGAATGGCAGAATGTCCAATTAAATGGCTCCTTTTAATATATTTTCTCAACAAGACTAATTTTATTTTGTAAGTACCTATATTTAGTTTATGTACATTGTACACACTACATACAAAAAACCGGCCAAGAGCGTGTCGGGCCACGCTCAGTAGGGTTCCGTAGTTTCCCGTCCGTCACAATAAGTGTTCCCACTTATGAGTTTAAAGGTGGAGATCCATTATGTAAAAATGCTTGCATATACGAATATACTAACTTAGGCCAGAAATTATTTTGTACAACTTTTTGTCTTTTTTTTTACAAAAACTGTTGTTTCCAACAAGTTCAAAATAATTTTCCTAGAAAGTCCTTATAAAGTTCTACTTTTCAGATTTTTTTCATATTTTCTAAACTTATGGTTCAAAAGTTAGAGGGTTACACATTGTTTTTTACTTTTGGAGCGAAAATGATTTTAGGAAACCCCTATTCATTTTTAAATACCTTTCCAACAATATATCACACGTTAGGGTTGAAATTAAAAAAAAAATCACTTCCCACTTTACATATAAGGGGGCTACCCTAATAAAACATTTTTTTCCAATTTTTATTTTACCACTTTGTCGGCGTGATTGATATACATATTGGTACCAAATTTCAGCCTTCTAGTGCTAACGGTCACAGAGATTAAGCGAGGAAGGACAGACGGACGGACAGACATGGCGAAACTATAGGTAAGGGTTCCTAGTTGACTACGGAACCCTAAAAAGACGAAAGGAATAGAAAATAGGTACAAAGGTGATGGTTTTATATAAAGAAATCTCTTCCAGCACACCTGCGAAAGTTAAAGTAAGTGTGTGCGTGTTAAGTTATTTATGTTCTTCTTTACCCCCAAAATAAGCTTTCTAAGCTACCTGGGGTTAGCTTTGTTTTCCGTTATCTGAGCCCCCGATACATCCTCTCTAAGTTAACTAAGGATTTACTATTTCCGTCTATTTATATCTGCTTGTTTGAAATAAACAAAATAACAACACGAATGTAATTCTTGAACGGTAAGGCACCTACAGTCCCACATTTCACCATCAGTTATGTTTAACTTTCATGATTCTTGAACATCGAACCCAAGACGTCATTATACGTCATTATAGTGCTTTGCGATCACCAGACCAACGAGACAGCTTATTCGTAGAATGACCTTCTTACAATAAGTATTTTGTGGTAGAGATTCACTAAAGTACTTTTATAAAATTTCTTATCCGATAAAATTTTCTTGCTCAGAAATATCATATTTTTAAACATAAATTAGGTAGGTATTATCGCAACCTTGGCAGTATTCTTGGAAGACTTTTTATCAATTTCCAAACATGCAAAATATGCTGAAAGCCGGGCGATGCAGCCTCTATCGCTCCTCTCAAGAGATCAACAATCTGAAAGCAAAATGGAGGGAATTTATGTACTTATCGATATTTTGTAAAAGGGTATATTACCTACAACTAAAGACGTTAACTTTGAATTCGACGAAATATTGTCAAGTTTATTCAGTCTGTGTTACTTTTGATTTAGTATTGTTTAAGTTTGAAAGCGGCCATTTAACTAAAATGTAGGGATATTTCCAAAAGTCTCTTAGGTAGATTGTTGAAAATAACAAATCACTGAGTTATTACCATCGCGTGGAAAATATGGCTACATAAGACTGATATACTAGACATAAAGATTGGCACTAGCATCTGCAGAAGTAATAAAATAATAATGAAAAATATAATAGTAAAACTCGTCACCACAAATGCTCTAGCGGCTAGCAATTTGTATGTTCAAATAATTTGAATTGAACAATGATGATGTGTTGTAACTATATTCCGGGAGGTTCTAATAAATAGTAGGCATCACAATTGTCACAAGAGGTCTCTCCACGATTATGTTTTGTATGTCTTCAAGAATTTGACAGTCGTTACAGGTAGTCAGTTGCCCCGAAACTAGTCTTACCAAGGGGCATCGTATTACCCAGTAGTAACTGGGTTGCGGAGTTCAGATAGGCAGTCGCTCCATGTAAAATACTGGTATTCAGCTGCATCCGGTTAGACTGGAAGCCGACCCCAACATAGTTGTTGTTCTGTTTAAGACTTTCACGGTTTTTCACTACACTCAAAGTACTTACGGGATAATATCCGTGGTTTTCGAAATATCGGGAGCTCATCAATAAAGAAAACCACGGATATTATCCCGTAAGTACTTTGAGTATAGTTGTTGTTGTTTTTGTCTTCAAGTATAAAGAGGTTTTTTTCCAAGTCTCAGCAAGTAACAAGCTTACCACATATGTAGTACCTAAATCAAATCACCAAATACTCTTCAAGATATTTCTTATTTTGCTCACGTTTCTTCTTACTCACTAAAAAACATTTGTCACCCATTCTTACGTTGGTTAGCTGTCCATTGAGTGTTTTTATATATTAAATACATTACGTCTTATGTGACTGCATCGTTGGTTTACTGGTTGCAAGCACTACGAGCTAAATTGGCGTACTAAATCCCAAGTTCGATTCCAAGGTTGGGTATAGTATTATTGGGTTTTCGTCAGGAATTTCTCAGTAGCTGACTGGGCTCGGTTGATGGCAATATAGGCTCACCTCAAATGTGGGTTCACTATAGGTTCAGCTCTGCCTTCCCCTCCGGGCAGGCGTAATGTTATGTTTCGTCCTGTGTTTATTATATGGAGCCGGTAATGGATATTGTACTGTGTTGCCTAAAGTAATGCGAGCAGTTTATCTTTTCTGTGATAAATCTTTGTGGACGTGACGTAGGCTGTGGAGTGCGGGCTGTCTTTGTGGACAAAAAGTGGATGATGGTTCTGTATCCTTAATGGTGGACGGGACATGTGGAATGTTAACATTTGCAAGTATTTGTAGCTTTTCTTAACATGTGGCTACATCTTAGTCACATATTAGGTTATTTTGTAAGACATTTATTACTTGAAATTTATTTTACAGCTCATTTTAAAGTCTAATATAAAATTGTTAAAAAACGATGTCTAGAAAATTCTTTATTTTCTGTCTCTAAGTAATCAAAACTACGAAATTACACAATAAAAAAATACAATTTGGAAGAATGTCTTAATGCTTAACTTGTGATATTACTTTTCATGATAGAAAATCACGTGTACACGTAAATCACAGAATTAAGCACTTGTTGGAACTTTCATCTACGTGGGTAGTTTATTAATTCACAACAATTTGAAAATAAATCAACAAAATGCCAAACTTCATCAACTAGGTTAATAATACAAGAATAAGAATAATTAGTATTACATAAAATTTTTGTTTCGCGTAGGTGTAACAACTTGTTAGACTTTACTTTGATTTATTGCTGAATTTTCTTTGTTCTGTTTTGGTACTTAGACTTAGGTACCTATCATTATTATATTACTAGTGGACGTCACGCGGTTTCACCCGCGTAGTTCCCGTTCCCGTGGGAGTACGGGAATAAAAAATAGCCTATGTTACTCGCTGATAACGTAGCTATCCATTTCTGAAAGAATTTTTCAAATCGGTTCAGTAGTTTTTAAGTTTATTCGTTACATACAAAAATATAAATATTTCCGCTTTATAATATTAAGTAATAAGTATAGATAATAGTACGTATAGACAAAATATGTTTTTTTTTTACATTTAAGGGGAAAAAGTATACCTGTGACCAAGTATGTTAACAACAGCATACGCACATAATGGCCGTATCTCAGGCTGTAGGTAACAGTCGAGAAAAAAGAAGGAAATAAAGATTTATCAACTTCCTAGATCGTTAACCTCATTAGTAAGTACATTAGGTATTATTAATGATAATGCTCTAGAATAGGAAAGCTTATAAGCTATCTTTTGACTAAAAGTATATGATGACTAATACACGGCAGAGTAGAAGATATCTTGACACAACCTTTAACCATGGCTTCATACATAATCTGCTATCTGCTAATAAGCCGCATCAACTATGTTGGTGTCGGCTTCCAGTCTAACTGAATGCAGCTGAATACCAGTGTTTTGTATGGAACAACTTAACATGGTTTAATTCCAAATACTACTTAATGTAATTCTAAAACTTACGTACTAACTAACAAACGTTTTTTATTTTGTGTTATGTACTTACAATAAAAGCTTGTTTCACGATGTCCTTTCCGAGTGTAATTTGATACTTTTTATTCTAGAATGATGGAATAATTTAATATGATAGTCCTTTTTAGCACTATCAGACAAATATCATACCAATTCTAACTTCACTCAATAACATCTGTTTCTCATACTCTTATCGCCACTTCGAAAATCTTGAGTCGACAGTTTCATAAATTATATTTATTAGAAGCTATGTTCATTATATACTTATTCAGGTCTCTCCATAACTAAGTTACAGTCGTGCGCAGATCAACTCGGCATTAGGTTAGGAGTACACGGGCGGAAATCAACGTTTGTCCTCTCTGGAGAGACGGTGTGCCACGTGCCGATAGTTTGCCTACGGTGACAGCGGGATTAACATTGTTTGAGATGCTGGATATAGCTGGTGGATTGTGCGGAGACGAATACAGCATGGATTAAAGGGTCTTTGTAGAGGTAGACAGAGGTGTACAACCGTATTTACCAACTTATGTATTAAGTATGCACCTGTGTTTCGGTAGCCTTTTGGTCCTTACAGAAACCATGGAGCAGGACGCTACGAGCTTAGATTGCCATCATCACGATAAGTAGAAACATCAAAGTTATGAGCAAGTCTATTGCCATTAAAAAATCCTACAGAAAACCCTAAATACTTTTCCCGAACTAGAGATCGAACCCAGAGACCAAGTCGCAGTCACTTTTAAAACGTTTTGTACCTATTTCGATACTTAACGATTTTCAACAAGATTACGATTGGCATAAACTATTCTATAGCATAAGCTATATAAAAGTTTATGCCAATCGTAATTGAATTGGCATAAACCAATTCAATATATTTTTTGACATTTCCATGGTTTTCCCTGTTAGAAGGCCAGTTTGTGGTCATAAGCCCTCAAGTCACGCTTGTGACTCGACGATACAACAGAAAATGCTTTAGAAAAGCCATGTTTGCCTGACCTGGCAGTCAAACCTAGGTCGCTGGCGGTGACCACTAGACAATAAAGATGGCTGCCGACACTTGCCTAATTGCGACTCAGCTTTACAATTCAGTCGCTAACTAAATGTCGCATTAAACTCTGAAGAAATACAATAAAGGAGTGCCGATCCTCAATTAAATTAATTTAAAGTTTAACTTCATTGTACCAAGTTTAAACGGAACGGTTTCACGATAATGATAAATAAATAATTCGTTATTGTGAAAATAAATTGTTTTTATGATTAGTTGGGAACTGAGAGTATTGTTACTGTTTGGAGTATTATGAAAACAATGGTTTGAGAATTAAACCTGGATTATACCTCGGTTACTAAGGCTGATCTTATTATATGAAAATCCATACTCATATTATAAGTGCGAAAGTTGCTCTGTTACTTTCTTACGCGTTACAGCGAAACGGAAAGTCCATGACCTAGGTTCATGATAAAATATACTTTTTATAAATATAAATATTGCTGGACATTACACACAGCACTATCTAGTGCCACACTAAGCAACGAGGCTTGTGTCGTGGACACCAGATAGTTGATATACTACATAGATACTTTTTTTGTTTTTTTTTTTTGTTTTTTAAATACATACTTATTATACGTATAAACATCCATGACTCGGAAACAAATGTCCATGCTAATCACACCAACATTTTTATCCCGCCGATACATTCCTGTAGGATAATTTTCGACCTCCATGCAGGTAAAACCGTGGACAGAAGCCACCTAGTAGGTAATACATGAATAGTAGGTACACAACTGAACACTAAAAATAGAAAAGAAAATGGTCAAATACTCTTAAAGAAATTCCTAATAAAAATATTGGGTTAGTGATTACTTTTCGTTGGACAGGCTGACAGCGACAATGAAGAAAATACGAGTATCACAAGAACTTTTAGAAGAAGTCTGACATGCTGACAATGGTCTGACTGCCATCGGGTGACAGATACGATTTCGTTTTATATTATTACATTTATGTACTTCAATACAAAAAATCTTCCATACACAAGTAGCATAAAGCAGTATTATTAATAAATTATCCCTTTTACAATATTGGAAGTAATTTGAAGCACTTGTTCCATATTCGTAAATGTGTCCAAAGACACATAAATATACTAACATTTAAATTTTTATTGTAATCTCTTTGCAAGAATCAAATTGGACAAACCATTCCTTGCTTGTCTATTTCTAGTGTAACGTTTCAGAATTCATAATTACGTAATTTTGCTTCAAGATTTCATAGGATTGCGATTTTCTATGGGATATCCTAAATCGTTTTATATACAATAATCAGGACTAAATTAACCTGTGTATCAAAACACCATACTGGAAAAATATACCAAACAAAGCCGAAAAAAGGGATATTGCGACCACAAATCCTACACAATCCAATTAGTTAGCGAAAACAAACAAAATCATGTGAACACGTGAACCTATGTACTTTATTATATACCCACGTATGTTATGTATAACGAAACTGTGTGCACATAAGTCTAGAAATGTTTTAGTGGCGAAAGTAAAGAAATGTGGCTCAAGACGGCGTGAATATGCAAGACTAAGCAGAGCATAAACAGAGTGCGACAGAGTTAGGTCTCTAGTAGAAAGAACATTTTAAAATGACACCTGTAATCGTCAAAGGGTTAGGTACACGTTTCTTCAGTTATGGTTAAGGGAGAGAGCTATTCTCATTAACTCAGCACAAATCAAGACTCTCGGCTACAGCCAAGTGATTTAAAAGAAAATAATTTCGCTCGTAATTTTACTCTATATGAGAATAAATATTTTATTGAGATAGCTTATGCAAAAAGCAGTCGGAAAACGTTGGGTAAAATAGCACACTGTATTTTAAAATTAAATTCAAAGATTTCAGCTTTTTTAATTTGTTTCATAACACCAAATAGTAGTCGCCATGTTATTACGTCATACGGCTATGTAAACTTAGGAGTGTCAACTGTCAATTTCAAATATCACTGCATTTATTTACACAGTCAACTGATGTCATGATGGCGTCCACTGCGTCCAGCGTTTTCGTTAAATTACGCGCGAAATTTGAAAATGCAAAATTTAAATGCATATTTTGGCACTTAACGATTGAATAAAGAAATTGTGATTTTTAGTGATTCATTAGCACTAAAGAATCTAATTGAGACACTTTTCAAAAATGGGTGTAATACCCTATTGTATGTCTTTGGCTGCAGCTATTTTTTGTTTGTTTATAAAACAGATTCTTTCTTATGGTTAGTTCATATGGTCGTGAACGCATTCGTAGTCGCGTATTACCTCACTATCTCCTCTGCCTAACGCTTTAGAGAATACAGGCGTAATGTTATGTCTAGTACACACGGCTACACATCAGGCTTTACATGTCCAGTATAACATGGCCTTGGTTTGTATAGATTTCCAGTACAATGAGCGATCCGCATAAACTGGATTGTGTAGCTTGATTGGTCGCCGAGCCGAGAGGGTGTTAACTGACTCTTAATGAACACGTCAACCAAGCATTCTGTACATCAAACTAAGTAAGTTTACGCAAACATTATTGCTGGGAAATTACTTTTTTTAGGGATGAAAAATCACGTTTTACGGTAAAACTCAATGTAATGTACTCAAAAAATTGTGCTGGTGGATGGATTGAACAGTGTAGGGGTCGTGGAGGTTTTTAAAGTAAAGTTTTTACATTAAAAACCATCGTGTCTAAAAAAAAAACTTGTGAAAAAGTTGGAACTTTGACCCCCAATATCTCCGTAACTAGAAGGTTCCCAGGATTGTCTAGAACAAAAAAAAATTGCAATAATGGGGAGAAAAATGCCTTTCGGCTTCGTTAAGTGTCTTTTAACTCTCTCTATATCACTTATCAAATCATGTATGTGTCTGGAGGCTGAGGTGGGAAGATAAAAGCCTCTCTTATTTACTTATATTATTTGATTGGATAGACTCGTCTGCAGACACTGAAGAAATTCATTTCGTCTATTGATTCACTGATGTCGTAGTACGAGTTTGGTTAGATTGTATCGTGTTTGGAGTATTGGGAAACAATAATTACTTACCTATCTTGAATTTGAATGTTGGTAATGGTACTTACTTTGTACCAAGAATGGTTTTATGTAGACCCATTTGATGAGCTCTCTTAAACCAATTTATTCGGGGGTCAGCCAAACTAAATGATTGTATGTAAAATATAAATATCTAGTTTGAAAGAGCCATCTTTATTACGCCATCTTTATTTTTTATTTATTAATTTATTATTCATTTCTACATTATATAACTATCATCAAATCTTTACAGATCGCCCTAATGCAATAGTTAAGAACTTAACTATTGCATTAGGGCGATCTGTAAAGATAACTAAAATTAAAATTAAGTAACAGAACTGTTACGCCATCTTAATTTTTTTATTCCTTAATTTTTATTCATTTCTACACCATACAACTATCATCGAATCTTTACAGATCGCCCTAATGCGATAGTTAAGTTCATATATTAAATATACATACTTTCTAGTAACACAAAAAAATACTTATCGTATGTAAAGTTGCCAAAACATATATAATTATTTCAGACTTTTTTAAAACTTCACCATATTTTCCCAACCCGCACGGTCTAACCCCACCTAACCCTACACACTCTAGCCTCAACATTTCACACCGCATCTCCTCCGTTTTTTCACCTTTACAAAGCCGGGCTTTGACTCGGCAAGCGCTCTCAAACACACTCCGAATGCTTGGATTCAGGTCGTTAGTTTAAGGTCGCTATGATTGCGGCCTTATGGCTGGGAGCGCGCCGTTTTAGGGTTTTTGAGTGTCTGCCATTGTGAAATGTGGTTTTGATTAAATTGGATTTTGATCAATGATATTCTATTGAACAGATATGTTGTGAGCGCGCAATCGTGAAGACTCGAAAACGGGCAAATTAGGTCGTTTTACCTTTATTCTGCGTCACTGCGTGTATGTAAGCTGGAACTGCCCCGCGGAACACTTTTTTCGGTAGTTTTGTAGGTGTATAACATATCTGTTTGTTAGAATATCATTGATTTTGATTATGATTTTTGATGAGATATTGTTGTTGTTTCTAATCGTAAATATTTTTTAAAGATCACTAAAGCTACCATCTCAACATGAATGTGTATTCTGATTTATAAGAGTGTCCATGGAGTTTCTTGCCCGTTCTTCTCCTTATAGATCTACGCTAGGGAATGAGCAACAACAGTACTTTCACAGTTTTTATGTCTTGTGACTGGGACTGTGGCTACATTTAATTTTCATCTTTGTTTCGACAATTCAAAAATGCTTGTAACTGGCCTACTTGAAATAAATGCTTTGATTTTGATTTTACCGAGTATTAGCTATTACCCTGACTATTACGACTATGACTATTACGTAATCAAATCAAAGGGCAAAAATCTAGTTTTATTTAATTTGACCTATGATCCAAAACTTTTTCAGAGTTTTAGGCATTTCGTCTAAAATATACACAACTACATATTTGACTAGTGTATATTTTAATGTTGGTTACCAGGCAGTTACGAGTTAAGATTTGTAAATATATGCAGGTGGAGGTGGACGAGTGGAACGAACATCGACACACAAACGCTTCCACACATTCAGTACATAATTCCGAACCCCCACATAGAAAATTTTCGTCTGTAAATATCTATATTACCTACTTTTAAAGGTTAATTAAAACCTTTGAGCAGATAATTCTATGAATTCTAAGTTATTTTAATGTCAGTTCTACAAATTGTGATCACGTAATGTGATAACATTATATTATGTAGTGTAATGTTATTCATTACAACAAAAATAAGGACCGGCCAATTTGTATTGACCAAGTTACTTGTTTACTTAGTCTTAACTGACAAGACTGTAAAATACTAAAGCATGAAGCTGTTCCATGTTAATGTCAATATACCTACAAATTATTTAAAGCAGAAAAGTCTTATTTCATCACCGATAATTCTATACCCCAAAATATTTTTCTCCTATTTTAAAAAACGACTAAATACAACGGAATGATAAAGTTTTCAGTGTGTTTATTTACCTCTCTTCTTTAAGAAAGTTCACCTTCGATCATGTAATTAAAGTGTCTCATAAATCATTCGGGTTCAAATTGATACCAGAGTTGCATTGAACTGAAGAAAACTTGGCAGATTAAGTGTTTTCTTTGCTAATACAAAATTTTCAAAAAAACACTTATCATTTAAGGCACAGTCGAAATGCGTTATAATTGTTTCGAAAGAAATAAAGTGCAAAAGTATTAATTTAAATTGGTAATAACATTTATTTTCCTCGAATATTATTTTCAGCTTGACAATTTTCCCGACAAAGCTAGTGACTTACTTACGGACACTGAGAAAACTTCTGAAAAGGTATTATAGTAGCTAAAATTTATCGAATCTTCTGCCAAGAGATAGGTATTTAATATTTACTATATTCCTATTCCCAAGCAAATACCCAAAAAAAATATATATTGCGTGGCTATTTAAGTGGGTAAGTCAAATGAAAAATGTTCTATTTAGTTCCAATTTGTGTTGAAACCATTGTGAACCAAACACGTTATAGTTTGGCTTTTAGTTTCTCAATTTAGATTAGTGTGAAGATGCGGTTTAGCTTTGATTAATTTAGTCAAAACACAAGGTTGAAAGTCTCAAAGGCAAATATGATAGTTATAAGCACATAAAGCACATTAAATAACGTAACCTAGAACCTAGGTGACAGGTACAAATTGTCCCAATTAACAAGACTCGTCAACGTAATGCCCTAAATTAAATCTATGTCATTAAACTCGCGACTATTAACTTAAAACAATTAATTATGTAAAATTAACAGTCTAGCCTTAAGTTACGAGAGTATTATTTTTATTGGCTACTTTTAAGTGTACTCACTGACACTGAGTGTCACTGAGAGTGTGACACTTAACTTAGAGAAGACAAGCTAACAGGCAATATGTCATAGAAAAAATGTGTTCCCATGTCTCAGAGATGCTTTAAAGCAAAATATTTTTGTTACCTAATTTCACACGTCACTTCTACTAACAACAACCTATTGTCTCTTATGTTGTAAGTAGATAACGATTTTGTTCGCATTATCCCATCTATATTTCTTCTTTTTTAGGGTTCCGTACCCAAAGGGTAAAAACGGAACCCTATTACTAAGACTTCGCTGTCTGTCCGTCTGTCCGTCTGTCCGTCTGTCTGTCACCAGGCTGTATCTCATGAACCGTGACAGCTAGACAGTTGAAATTTTCACAGATGATGTATTTCTGTTGCCGCTATAACAACAAATACTAAAAACAGAATAAAATTAATATTTAAGGGGGGCTCCCATACAACAAACGTGATTTTTTTGCCGTTTTGTCTAATGTATAGATGGTACGGAACCCTTCATGCGCGAGTCCGACTCGCACTTGGCCGGTTTTTGTCTGGTTGATGCCTAACCTGGTGTAAGAGTTTTTAAACCGCCCATGGGCCCCTGACATGTGACACGGGCCTGTGTCTAGGGTCCCATCTATTATAAGTAAATTTATCGTATATACCTTTAGTCTACTTCAATAAAATAGATTCAAAAGATACATTGAGAGAAAAAACATTAAGAAAAAGCATTTATTGTCTAGAGCACAGAATAACGTTGAGAGTTACACAGCACTAAGTTTATTACATAACAGTATCACCACCAACTGAATCTATTACTGAGAAGATTGAAGAAAAAGACGTTTATTTTTTCGCTTTTGAAACCCTTGGATATAAGGATAGGGACAAATGATCGAGACAACTTAGAAGTGCAACTTGATTGTACTCGTAAAAAATAACATAACATAGAACTTGTTTCTCTGAGGGGTTTAAGCAGAGGTGTACCTACCCCCATATTTCATTAGTAATGTCAAAGTCACATGTGTTTACATCAAGAATTTCTCAGTAGCCGGAGTTTAGAATTTGAAGCACGTAAAGTCTGGCTAGCAGGTTCAGCACCTGATCTCTCCCCAGCCATGTCAGATTCCCGTCTCATAGGATTATGAGAGTAAACGTATAGAGAGTGCACTTTTGATTGCGCATATGCGATACCTGTGAGCTATAATGTTTTTTTCCTGCGTACAGAGCTCATTTTGGTTGAACTTGGTCAACATGGCCGGTATTGTAACGGTGGTGTCTTTATTTGTTTTTATATTTTTTATAATATTTTAGAAGGGAAATTGCAAATGTTTTACTTTTTTTATTAATTTATATGTGTGGTTATTGTTATATTAATTTCTTTCTAGATTTCTATTGTAATTGATGATTCTATTGTAATTCTTTTATAATTTAATGTAACATTTCGATACAATGTAAAAATTGTTACTGAAATAAATGAAATGAAATGAAATGAATGGTCAGGAAGACTGTATATTATCTCTAGCATACGAGACTGATCTCCGTTGAAATTGGTAGCCGTGACTGAGACTCAATTGGGAGGATGTAACTGAGTGAGTCCTCGGCATTTTCTTATAGTGTGGTGGGTATCAAGTATCATTGCCTGGAGAGGGATTAAGATTAACTTGTGAAGTGGAAAATTGGGCCACAGCCGTTGTTTATGGCAGGCCACGAGCTCTGACGTAATAAACTGCTTGAAAATACATTACCGATGACTACTGAGCGATTACAGTCGTTTCACTTTTGGAATTGGTCATTTAGTATTTAAATCATCAAGATTTTTTTTTTGTAATACAGGGAGTTGTGTTTTCATAATTTAGTTTTTCAATCTCAAATTGCTTAAAATACCTATATGTTTTTTGAAATCGAACCTGAAAATATGAAGATATGTAGTTCGGAATGATTATCTTGAAAATAAAAACATTGAATGGAATAATACTAAAGAATCACTCAAAAGAGTAAACTTAATAGGTACGACCCATAATAATTATACGTGGAAAAAACAACAAAAACCTAGAAGTCTGTTTATAGACAGAAAATAAAGTAAATACTTCAGAAACATTCAAAATGTCTTATATCCTTAATTTGTTCCGCAAAAAAACCTTCATTCCAAAATACAGCATGAACTTTTTACAAGCGGTCGTCAACACGCACCATTAGGTAACAATTTCCTTCAGTACACAGTTGACGCACCCTGTATTTTATTTTATCCCGATACGCAAGCAACTGTCTGTGTCAAGATAATCGATATCTCCGGAATGGGCTGGCGATAGAAGTGTCTACTTCTGATAATAATTAAAGTGATGGTTATAAGGATATTCTGTTGGTAGACAATATTTTTACAGTTTAAAACGTATTATTATTGATGAGAGATGAATTAGGAATTTTAACTTGTTTTTTTACTGACAAAATGTTTGATATAGAACAATATTCACGTTCTATTATAAACATATCAAACAACGCGTTATTAAAAGACAAAGAAGAACCGACATCGAATCGATATTAAGTCATTATGCTATTAAAAAAAATCGTTCAAAGAAATCTTCAAATCCACCTTGACATGTTATAATACTAGATCACAGGGCATGGATTATGACATGTGCCCCTGAAGTATATATAGGGCACGATACGTTACAATATTCAAAGAAAAGAATTTTAAATCACAATTGAAATGTGAAATCACAATTAAAACGAAATATATATAACGAAATATATAATTTTCTTCGCGGACATAATACCAGTGGCCTCGTAGGGAATGAAATTGAAATAATTTATGTCTTCCATTTCCTTGAATGCAAACCAGTGTTGGTGCGTTATTTGTGAGTACAGACGATGCGACTTTTTTATGCGAATAATCGTAACTGTATTAAGATTCGGTCAAACGAGAGAGACATAATTGTGATCCGACCGGGGACACCGGGCACTAACGGGTATTTGTACATTAATGTAAAAGTCCGTTGTCTGGAACTGCGTCTGCAATTTGACCGTATACCGATATAAACAAACCATTATTGATGTTTTATTTAATTTTATTCAGATATTTAGGCAAGCTTAAATACGTGTTTTTTATTATTTACGTAGAGACTTTTTAATTAAGATAAGTTATCTAAATCAAAATATATCATAGATTGCGTAATTTATAGGTTCTAAAATAAACGCTGTGTTTAAAGAAAAGTCAATTACCCATTAAATAAAGATATGAAGAAAAATATTTAGCTTTACGTTAGTAGAAATACTTGCTAGAAAAACGTCTGCCAAGGGTGGATATAATTAATTAAAGGCCGTAAGAAAATCAACCATCCGTAATATTACCCCGCCTACTTGTCTGGACCACCACAAAGATACAACTTATAAATCTTTATAAAGAATATATTATGTTCTATAATGTCAGGATTGTTTGCACTAGTTCTTCTAACCAGACGGTGTTGCTGGGAAATTTGTTGCGCTACTGTTTTTTTCTAGCTACTACACTAGGAAGTGGTGAGGGGCGGACACGTTAGGGGGGTCCTATGTCAATTTTGACTTTGAAAAGCGCTGAATCTCAACCTATTTGTACACATGACTCATGGTTTTTGTTTTATATTATCAGTTCGTACATAGTCGTAAGGGAAAGTGGAGTCTTTTACCAATAAATTGTCATAGAAGTCTGTGAAGTCTATGAAGAGCAACTACCAACAGTCTCGATACTTTCTTGAGCAAGTAAAGTTCCAAATTTATTCCAAATTAACGACGAACAGACATCAAATGTCTGTCTGTCACAAAGATTGCTCAAGATCATCTTCGAAACTATATTTCGTCCACTAAGAAAAAGCAATTTACAAAAACTTTAATAAAACATGAATTATTTCGATCTTCATTTATTTGCTTTTCAATTCCAACAAAGAAATCTTTCTAAGTTATACTTGCAGTGAGAATAGATTTAAAACTGTGAACCGAGTTCAATAAATGATTAAAACCACAAATTGCTAGTTAATCTTGCGATGCGATGGATCTTCAAAGGTATCTTTGGTTAGAGTTCAACTGATTTATTACTGCAGTTATTTTCTCTTAGTTTTAAAATTGTCTTGGACGTTTTCTGAAACTTAAGAAAGAAAGGTAATTGATAAATAATGTGATTTATTTGCGTATTTATTTTATAGTGAATGTTATTTTCTTTATTGGAGATACGTCAATCTATCTCACAGACAGGTATCTAGGTAATAAATGTTTTATAAGCTTAATAAATGTTAACAAAATGGATTCATTAGGTATTAGTAACGTGTATAAGTGAAAAGTTATGAAACATTATGTCTAAGAAAACGCACCGTGCATCATTACTATTCGTTACGCAGTTTTTTTTTGTGATAACACCTCTGGGGTAAATCGTGACAAAATCTTAGTAGACAATTATATAAACAGATATTTCCCATAAAGCAGGTACTGCCATGTTTTTTTACAGTACCCATCTTGTCCATACGGAATTTAGAGCAAAATAATTTCGATCTTTTCTGAGGCAAGTCAATTCGTTCGGGTCTAGCCTAGGAGCTCCCTGAATACATATTTAGAGAGTAATGCAGACAAATTGATCTGTTCCAACAGCCGTTACTTGAATACCAATACTGTAGGCTGGTAATGGACGTATTGCGCCTTTCGATAAAAATCTCAGTGAGGTGAATCACTTAAACACTTTAGACTTGATTTATTTTCACACCTTTTTTGTGGGGCGAATAGAATTTTACGCGAAGTCGTTGGTATTTTTTTATCAAGTGGAATTGTTTCGCATATGTGGAATATAAATGATTTTAGGAGTATACAAGATTTCGAGAGATATGCAATAACAATCAACTAACAGACTTACCTCATAACTACTAAACTAAGTAATAAGTATCATTGGCCACTGCAGGAGACTCAAATAATGAGTTTCTCTTTTTCTTCCTGAATACGCTGTCTGGACCCCTTACAGCATGTAAAATAGATCATTATGGCCAATACATCAAAATCAATACGCAAAAAACAAACACAGAGAATAAAGTCTTTCCTCTGAGCCCACCACACCAAACATTGGGCCAACATTGCGAACAAACAACTATTGGACGCCAGGTGCATTACAATCGGTAGCCGGTGCACGACCAACCCTCTACTACACCAAACATTTAGTCCAACAGTGGCTGTTGGCCGCCAGCTGCATTACAGGCGAGGTCGGCAACCGGTGAACGACCAACTGACCTGCTTCCCACCGGTCGATGGTTGCACCGCGATCGATACTCCTCCTCAGTTAGTAACAGTGAGTTTCATAAGAAATTGTGTTGAATTTTTCAGTGATTGCTAAGCTGTTGGCTGGAAAATTGATTTAATTCGGGTGTATTACAAAAGCATTGTTAGTTTTATGGTATTGTTGTTTGTTCTAATAAAATTGATACAATCAATGGCACTTTGACGTTATAAAAATATTGTCTAATTACCTATTTATTTTTCTAACATCAATATTACGCCTGTAATGCTTGAAAAATTAGGCAGAGGTGTATTTCGAAAGTACTCCCATATTTTGACCTTATTGGCATCAATCGGGCACAAATAAAGACTCCATGCTCTACTGAGCAATTCCTGATGGAAAAGCCCAATAACTCATTAACTGACCTGTGAATCAAACCCAAGCCCTTATGATCTGCAGTGGCACGAACACTGATTTCAACTTAGACATAAACCACTAAGATATATATACCTTAATAAATTGTTGCCTAAGCATATTTTTCCTAAAATTTCGTATCACTTATGTATGTTTTCTTATCCAAAATTCCAATAAATACTGATATCCCGGTATTACTATGTAAACAGTTTGCACGCAGTCCTGAACACTATTATCGTCGATCTGATCGGTCGGCAATATGCCCAAGTTATCCCGGGTTACGTTAAAAGCCTCTTGGGTATTAGGCCGATCCCTCCCGAAAGGTTCCGAGTGCTGCCGATCGTTTATTTATGACTAGAGTCGAAGGTCCTGTATGATGATGGATTATCGATGTTGCTAATTTATGGATTGGAGAATAGTCTTATTTGTTACAGCATTTATCTGGAGTAACGCACAACATTTTCATCCTGATCGTTGAAATGTTTTAGAATCAATGGAGGTTTTTTTTTCATGCATTTTACTTAAAGTATTTCATCATCACTGCTGCTTTCAAAGCCATGAAGGAAAATATCGTGAGGTATGTTCTAGAACCAAAAATTCGAAGACATGCGACTTCTACCAACCCATTCTGGGTCCGTGTGATAGATTAAAGCCGAGACGAGGCCCGTGCCAGCAATTGGTTCATTAGGCTGATCTCTTTCTTATTTTGTGCTAATGTAACCAAAAAGCTCCGTTTTGCTATCGACCTATTTCTCCAGTATGTTTGTCTTGTTAATTTTCTTAAGCTATCAAGTAAAAAATGTTGTTTTTACACACTCCATGCGAAAGGAAATATCCCTGTAACCAGGCTAGGTGATAAAATCCTTATAGGCGCTTATATTGACGGGCCATATGACTGCCCTACATCCACCATTTTATTATAAGGCCTGTATGGTAGGCTTGGAAGGCCTGCTAGCCCTAATGATCAACTTCACTTAGTAAATATGACCATGTATGTAGGCTAAAATAAAGGGTTTTCAAATTATAGTGACCTAGTAAGGATTTATGAAAAGTCTGAAATGATGTATGTGGGTGAGAGCTATCGGCCGTAGATCGAAAGATTGTTGTCATTTTTTTTTGTAGTTATTTACTGAAAACGGGGTTAATGTTGCATGTGACAGAAATGATTAAGGTAAATTAAAGTCAAAATTATCACTGCTTGTTTTACAGATCACATAAATTGAACTAAAATGATTAAATACTTATTTACTTTGTATTTCAATTTTTCATGAGCTATCTATCAATCCTCTCCTATCATATCAATCCTCTCCTATCACATGGTCTATCCCGGAGCGTTGGAATGGTTTTCTTCTTATCTTCAAGGGCGTCCGCAGTCAGTTCTTGCTGGTGAGTCTAACTCCAGCTGGTGTAATCTTGAAACTGGCGTCCCTCAAGGCGGTATTTCATCTCCACTTTTGTTTTCTATTTTTATTGATCTCATAACTACTGAGCTTCAGTGTGCGTATCATCTCTACGCTGATGACTTACAGCTATACTGTCAGGCAAGTGTTGACAGCTTATATGGGGCGGTCCAGGAGCTAAATCGGGATTTACGGGTAGTTAAAAACTGGTCTGATTGTTTCGGTGTGGCAGTTAACCCAACCAAGTGCCAGGCTATTATAGTAGGGAGCCCCCATAGCATGAGAAGGCTGAGTGGTTTAACGGTGCCACCGGTTATCTTTGACGGTACAGTAATTCCGTTTAGTTCTGAAGCCAAGGATCTGGGTTTGCACGTAGACACTTGCCTTGACTGGCGTAAGCAGGTTGCGATTGTGAGCAAAAAAGTCACTGGAACGTTGCGGTCGCTCGCGGTTGCGGTACCGGCTAAAAAATATTCTCCCATCACACATTAAGGCAATGCTTGTACAGTCCCTAATCTTCCCCATGATTGACTATGGTGATATGTGCTACTATGACCTGAATGCAGAACTCCTCAATAAACTTGACCGACTTCTTAATAACTGCATTCGATTCGTCTTCAATCTCCGCAAGTATGATCATGTTTCTGCACATCGTTTGCTGTTAAGGTTCTCTAACTCATCCGGCAGCGCAGAGCATTGAGGGCTTTGACAACTCTGTTTTCTCTTCTTCACAAACCCACTTCTCCTTCTTATCTCACTACTCATTTTCAATATTTATGCTCTGCGCACAGCAAAAACCTTCGTTCCTCCAATAACTGTCTTCTACGCTGTCCTTCTCACCGATCTGGCTTTATTAAATCTTCCTTCTTTGTCCAAGCGGTCTTCCTTTGGAATGCGCTCCCCCAGAGTATTAGGACGTTGACTAGTCGTTTCTCTTTCAGAGTGAAGGCTCGAGAGCATATTCACAAGAAGTTGGCAGATTCGTCTCAAAACTAAGTTGTTATAGTTTTTCTTGTTTAACTCTCTTAACTTTATATATTTTGTTATATGTATGTATATATGTATTTATTCTTATATGTTTTAGCTATATATATTTTCTAGTCTTTTTTTCTGTTATTGCACCTACTGTGTATTATCTCTGCATCACCCTAAGGTAGACTGGTAGAAAATTCCCAAGGCATTAAGTCCGCCTTTGTACAGTTTTTTTACTTGTGCATAAAGTTTTTATAAATAAAAAAATAAAATAAATCTTTGGGTTCATTTTTTTATGGTACAGTAGACAGCAGATCAATTTACCACAAACTGTTAAATTTCTCCAAGTACTTCCGTTCCAATTTGAAAGCTCAATAATTAAGATTTAAAAACTGAAACGTTAAGCGACTATTGCCATGGGGTATCAGGACACTTGCGCGAAAGACATTTTCGAGAAAGGACACTTGCGTGACTGGACTTTTGCGCAACTTTTTAATCATGGGTGTCGTTTTCATGATTTCGGGGTCACTGCTAACGAAAATGAGGTAAAATTAAATTCCATGATGAGAATTTTTGGATTTTTTTTGATTTTTCAATCATCAAAGTCAGGAAAAGAACACCCATGAAGAAACAACTGAAAATTTTCGTTGGCGCCATCTTGGATTTTTATTTTGACCTCATTTTCGTTATCAGCGACCCCGAGAACCACGAAAACGACACCCATGATGAAAAATTCGCTCAAAAGTCCTATGTCTTTTCGTGCTAGTGTGTTGGCGCAATTGTTATTCGAGCAAAATAATGTCTTTCGCGCAAAAGTCTCAGATCCTTGTCATGGGCACCACCATACTTGATCACAAAAATGAAAAAACATGCTTCACAGATGCATCAGTGAAGACAATTATTATTAGTTCACACTGTTTTTGTACCCTGGTTTGTTGACTGATGTATTTCATCATCAGCTTATAATGTTCCCACTGCTGGGACACGGCCTCCTCTCTATGAGAGGGAATGGGCTATAATTCACCACGCGGGCCCAGTGCGGATTGGTAGATGTCACATGTCTTCGAACTTTTGGTTCTAGGACATGCCGGTTTCCTCACGATGTTTTCCTTCGCCGTTTTGAGAGCAGTGGTGATGAAATAAATTACACAAAGTAATGAGCCTGTCTGGGTTCGAACCCACGACCTACTGTTCGTAAGTCTGGGCCGCCACCACTGGGCCACCGCTGCTCTGATGTATTTACTTGAAGATAAAAAAAAAACCATTAGTAAGCAAAATTTCCTTACAAGCTTGCATCAAATAACCCAGATGCAGCCAACTGAATGGTCCTCCACGACACCCGGTCACCGTGTCAAGTGCTACGGGAGATTGGCCCTTCGATCACTCGCTGGTTGCTAAGCAGTTGCTTGAGATGTTTATGGGTCAATAAGGATGTGTTTAGCTTGAATTTATTACGCAATCAATTGTTAGGTATTTTAAAATCATTATAAAGGTCAAAAGTCAGTCTTACAAGAAAGTAACAGAACTATAACCAAGGTTTGTAAGACGTAACGATAAAAAGGACACAAATTTTATTGTAGAGCTCAGCTTTATGACTTCTATAAAACCCTTTTTTAATTAAGTGACACGTGAAGATCACGCTTGTATTTCCTTGAAGGGTAAGGCAGAAATATACTTACAATACGACCAAATTGCGTCAGTGATGTTTAAGTGTTAAGTAATGGGAAGCCAAGGGAAGTTAGCCGTGTGGTATCCGGCAGAGTAGAATAGAACCAACCCATTACACTCACGTATAAGGCGACTAATGTCTGAGGCAGAACACCTTGCGCCTCCGTAGACCAGAGAATGGGCCGCAGCGTTTTCTGTTAGTCTTTCATCATTGCGATCTCCAATCCGCCTGCCAAGCGTGGAGTTTACGGCAAATTCCTCCCATCATGAGAGAGGCTTATGTCCAGCAGTGGATGTTATGGGCTGTTGTAGTAGTAGTAATGGGAAGCGATAGGGACGAGCACAAAACTAGATTCGGGGCTGGAGGAAAACCCAACAACTCTTTGCCTGATTTGGAAATGAAACCCAGGACCTCATTCTTAGAATCTCTGAACGTGATCCTCATTTACCTTACGTTCTTAGAGTCCCGGGTTCGAATCCCGGTAAGAGCAAATGTTTGTGTGATGAGCATGGACATTGTTTCCGAGTCATGGATGTTTATATGTTGGTATATTATGTATTTACAAACAAAAAGTATCTATGTAGTATATCAACTATCTGAGGCCCACGACACAAGTCTCGTTGTTTAGTGTGGCACTAGATGGCGCTGTGTGTAATGTCCAGCGATATTTATTTATTTATTTTAGCTTAAGCATAAACAATACATTTTTAACGTTTATTGCGCTGTCAGTTTTCCAATAGACTTACGAGATACAAACACGTATTTCAACCTTTTGGTTATGTAACCATCAATAACAGTTTAAAGTTCCAAGTTAAAGTCGAGTCAGGAACAAGCCAGTAACATCTTTGTAACTTAAGTTAACTAAGTTACCAACGAGAGCGCATGCTTGTCTTCTAAGTAATTAGGGCGGCAGCTAATTATCTTAGACCAAAGGTAACGCTAATTAGTTATATCAGACATCTGATATTACGAAGAATCCTAAGTAGATATTATTAATTAGTTTACTTGAAAAGGTTATGTTTTTTAAAGTTATAAAGCGCCTCTTGGAAGAGCTGCAATTTTGAACCGACTGTTTCAAAAAGAGGCTGTTGTTTTTTTGATAGAATGGTGAAACTGAGGTGTTTTAGCTTTTTTATATTGTTCCCAAGGAACTCGACGGGCATTTAAAAACGTACATAAACTATTTATGTTTTTAATATTCGGAATTTGTCTTTGTTAAATTCGCTAAGAGTGGTTATTTTTCATCGTGTCCATGATTGCTATGTTCAAGTTGAAATATTGACCTAACTGTTTAATAGGATTGGTAGTCCAAAGTTTTTGAATCAGTTATTTTTAACTCAAAATATTTTTTCAATATCAAACTTCAAATAAACACAAAACATTCTCTCAAAATAGTAACATAACCAAAGGGTTGCCAATTAAGTCTTTAAATATTCAGCCACCGGCAGTGTTGCCCTCGTTAGAATGTAGGCTATACAGCTATTAGCTTCAGTAATTCACTTACAATTCCGATATTAAGATAAATTAATTGTTTTAGGGATTCTGTGTGTATTAGTTAACATAAATGTGGTAACTTAACGCGATAGCGATGATTCTGTGGAACGATCTATGTCAAAGGATTACACGTGTAGATTTTAGATGAGAATATTCTAGATTGCTTCGAACGTAAAGTTATAGTCTCCTAAATTGATTATTTTGAGCTTTTTTTTTGCGAGCCCAGTCTCCGATTCCTCGTAGACTCTCCACTGTCAACTCCTATTGGAAGCTAGACTTGATTGTCATGTGTTCGCCGACAATGAGGGATTTTCTTTTTAGCTCTTCCCTAGTCACTGGATAGATGGCGCTAGGAGTTAGTATGATAATGCAAGGAACGGAACCTGAAAAAACTGATTTTAACAAAGCGCGAGAAAACTAGGTTATATTTGGAAGGTTAAGCAAATGAAAGTGTCAGTCAACGAGAGTATGTGACGTGACACAATGTTTTTTTTTCAAAGCGTTTTGGCTTTGGCACCAACTATAAGTAAGTAAGACTACAGACTAGAACAGGTAGGTCTCTAGGTAGTAGAGACTTGAACTGTAAGTTCAGCGCCATCTATAGAGGTTTTGGAAACTAAGTTTTTTTTTAATACCTCAAAAAGAAAAAGTCTCATGTCTGAAGTTTTGTTTGACTGTATAGTGTAGTGGGATTTCTCATATTTTTCCTAACATATATTTAATTAATTATTTGACGGTTCACCGTGTATGTTAAAGTAAAACAAATAAATAATCTATTTGATAACCAAAACAGTTTACCTTCCTTATAAAACTTGAACTATAAATATGATTCAAATTAAATATAACTGTTGGAGTGGTAAGAAGCCTACGTTAATTCTGTATTTTATATGATGAGTTTCAGTGATTCATTATTTAAATGTCCTAAATAGTAAAGTAGGTTACTACTCACTCCAGTTCCAATTGAGATAAATTACGTAATACCTTCTAATGGTTTTAGGGATTATACATTATATGGGTTAAGGGTTTATAATTAACTAGCTGATTCCCGCGGCTTCGCCCGCGTTAAGTTCGGTAACTGTCCCACTGGATCATACTAAAGGGATAATAGTGTCCTCCATGTTAATCCAGGTTATAAACTATCTATGTGCCACATTTCATAATCATCACAATTATTATTATTACAATCACCATCACTATCACAACCGCCATCATTATCACAACCGCCATCATTATCACAATCACCATTACTATCACTATCACAATCACCATCACAATCCCCATCACTATTGCTATCACAATCACTATCACAATCACCATCACCATCACAATCACCATCAAAATAACTATCACAATCATCATCATCGTTATCACAATAATTATCATCGTAATCACAGTCATTATCACACTCACCATCACTATCTCAATCATCATCACAATCACCATCACAATCACCATCACAATCACCATCACAATCACCATCACAATCACCATCACAATCACCATCACAATAACCATCACAATCACCATCACCATCACAATCACAATCACAATCACAATCACCATCACCATCACAATCACCATCACCATCACAATCACCATCACAATCACCATCACCATCACAATCACAATCACAATCACAATCACCATCACCATCACCATCACAATCACCATCACCATCACAATCACCATCACAATCACAATCACAATCACCATCACAATCACCATCACAATCACCATCACAATAACCATCGCTATCACCATCACAATCACCACCACTCTTATAATAACTATCACAATCATCATCACCATCACATTCACCATCAAAATCAGTATCACAATCACTATCATCGTTATCACAATCACCATCATCGTTATCACAATCATTATCATCGTAATCACAATCGCTATCATCATTATCACAATCACTATCATCGTAATCACCACCATTATCACCGTATTCACAATCATCATCATCACAATCTCCATCCTCGTCATCACAATCATTATAATCGTAATCATAATCATTATCATCGTAATCACAATCACTATCATCTTAATCACAATCATCATGATCACAATCGCCATCACTATCTCAACCACAATCATTATCACAATCATCATCATTATCACAATCACCAACACTATCACAATCAAAATCACAATCACCATCACCATCACCATCACAATCACTACCCTCGTTATCACAATCATTATCATAGTAATCACAATAATCTACATCATTATTACAATCACCATCACTGTCACAATCACAATCACCATCACCATCACAATCACTCCCACTTTTACAATCACCATCACAATCACCATCAAAATCACTATCACAATCACCATCATCGTAATCACAATTATTATTATCTTAATCACAATCATCATCATCACAATCTTCGTCCTTGTTATCACAACCATCGCTATCACCATCACAATCACCGACACTATCACAATCACCGTCACTGTCACAATCACCATTACAATCACAATCACTATCACAATCACCATCATCGTTATCACACTTATTATCATTGTAATCACAATCATTATCATCGTTATCACAATCATCATTATCACAATCATCATCATCGTAATCACAATCATTATCATTGTAATCAAAATCATCATCATCACAATCATCGTCATCATTATCACAATCATCATCATCATCGTAATCACAATCATTATCATCTGGATCTCAAAATAAATGCCATTTTCGTAATCAGCACCCCTGATAATCTCGGTATCGACACCCATATTGATTTTTAGACATTTTAACCCCATCGCACCCCAACAGGGAATGGTAGTGGTGGTGGGCAGGGTATGGTGGTGGGGGTGGTGGTGGTGGTAGTGGTCTGCCACATTAAATCTTAAAATCGTTGTTTTTGTAATACACCCGACCCAATTCACCATAAAAACAATACCTATGTTGAATTTCAGGCTTTGTTACCCCATTTCCCCCTTTAGGGGTTGAATTCTGAAAAAAACTGAAACACAAACGTTAACTCATTTATCGATAGGAGTACTCCTGTTAAGTTTCGAATAAAGTAGTCTAACTAATCTTATTTACCCACGTAATCTTTGGACTCCCGTTCCAACCCCTAAGGGGGTGAATTTTAAAAAAATATTTCTTAATGCACCCCTAAACCTCATAAAGAACCTTTGTGCCAAATTTGGAATCTCTAGACTAAGTGGTTTGGGCTGTGCATTGATTTTTAAACTTTGCCACCACATTTCCCCCTCTTAGGGGTTGAATTCTGAAACAACCTGAAACCCGTTTCTACTCATTTATCAATAGGAGTACTCCTGTGAAGTTTCGAATAAAATAGTCTAACTAATCTTGTTTCACCCATACAAACTTTGGATTCCCGTTTAACCCCCTTAGGGGTTGAATTTTGAAAAATCCTTTCTTAGTGCACCCCTAGACCACAGAAGGAACTTACTTGCCAAATTTGAAATCTCTAGACTCAGCAGTTTGGGCTGTGCATTGATTTTTATACTTTGCCACCCCATTTCCCCCTCTTAGGGGTTGAATTCTGAAAAAACCTGAAACCTGTTTCTACTCATTTATCAATAGAAGCACTCCTGTGAAGTTTCGAATAAAATAGTCAAACTAATCTTGTTTCCCCATACAAACTTTGGAGCCCCGTTTAACCCCCTTAGGGGGTGAATTTTGAAAAATCCTTTCTTAGTGCACCTCTAGACCACATAAGGAACCTACTTGCCAAATTTGGAATCTGTAGACCCAGCGGTTTGGGCTGTGCGTTGATAGATGAGTCAGTCAGTCAGTCAGTCAGTCAGTCAGTCAGTCAGTCAATCAGTCAGTTTCTTCTTTTATATATTTAGATGTGATGTGCGGATACAACTCTGTCGAATTTATTTCAGAAGTTAGACCTTTCAGTTCCAATGTGTCTGCCGGGAAATGACCTACATTAAGAGTCTGATTTTAGGTGTCGGTTTATTCAGTCTCATTTTTTATCGAACTACCGTTTGCCTATTGCCTTTAGCGACAAGACCGCTGTTTGTGATTTTGTTTATGGAAATAACCTATGTCGTTTAAGTAGTACCTAACCTCAGGTACAATCATGTATTACCCATATGTTTATTTAATACATAATTATGTAGTAGATAAACTATTGTGGTTGTTTTTATTTTTTAGTTGCTATGCTAAGTATTACTTTTAAGTATTTCAATCTGTTTGTACTGCATTAAAACTTTAGTTGAAAATAAATCATTAACAGAGACTTAACGTGCCACTTCTTCTTCTTCTTTATCGTGTGTTTCTTCTTCTTTTTAGTGACCTGGTGTCAAAGTGTTTATACCGCCCATGGGCTTGGCTTAACATGCCATCGAGAAAAATCTCTCAGGCATGCTGGTCTCCTCACGATGTTTTCCTTCACCGAAGCAAATGATAATTATACAATACGCAATGAATCCGAAAAATATTTAGAATAAAACAACACATAATTTATCCCTCATTTGGCTCAACGTATTCAAGCATTAAGCTTTATTCGTAAACAATCGGTTAACGTACTCGTACGAGGTAAAATTGCTAACCCAGTTAACTTAGTCCGATACAGTTAGTTCTAAAATATTCAGATGGAGTTGGCCTGAATGTTTTCAGATTTTGTTAGTCTGTCTGGTAAGTTTTCATATATAGGTTAGTTGTGTAAGTCAGAATGCATTTTAATATTATTATGAGGACCTACTTTAATTTTAAATTTATATTACTTATCCAAAGAGATTTTAATGGGTTGAAGATAAAGGAATCTATGTATGGTGGCGTTCTTTAGTTCCTGCATAGTCTTATGGGCAAAATACTTTAGTGTAAATAACACAATGTGTGTAACAACAGTGGCGGCCAAGCAAAGTCACACCAATTTTGCGGTCGTAGGTCTCTTAACGTATAATTTATTTCTTCACCAAAGTTTTTCCAACGGTCAAGGCACACATCGCATCGTCAGGAAACCATCATGTCCTAGAGAAAAAATTTGAATGCCTAGTTGTGCCAGCCACAGGCCACCAACTTGCACTGGGCCCTCATATTGGATTATGATATCTTTAGTAATGGAAAAACTAAACGTTGATTCTAGTAAAATGAAAGACAGTCTTGTTTCTGTCTATTGTACTATTTACATTTATTATCTATTTCAGTCAAGTAAACTCTAATATAAATTCCTAGGACTGTCATTAGGTAATGTAGGAGTATGGGAGAGTCCTATTAACAGCTTTCACGACGTGTAGTGGGTGTTTTTCTTAAAAGTGTCGTCTCGTTTGAAACTGCCTTAAGGGCCTACCCCATGGCACACTAGCGCCACTTTAGTAAAAAAATCAGAACTCGTTAAATACACAATTAATATAAAATCTGATAGACAAAATCAATATTTTGGTCTTCTAAATTATTTACGTCTGCCTATGTCATTGAAACATAGCTCGCTGTCGTTACAGATACAAAATGGAAAAAAACGGCCGTTTTTAGCAATTTTTCTAACTGTAACTACAGTGAAGTATATTTTGATGAATTAAATAGACGTCAATAATCTAAAACTCTAAAGCATTGATTTTGTCTATCAGATTTTATATTAATTGTGTATTTAACGAGTTCTGATTTTTTTACTAAAGTGGCGCTGGTGTGCCATGGGGTAGGCCCTTAAGGGTCACGAATTAACGACTATATTTTAGTGAGCAGAGTATTTTAATCAAGTTTACTGTACTGTAGTAAAATTCACTTAAGTGACGTCTGGTGCATTAAAATAGTTGGTTTGAGACATGGGTTTAGGCTCTTTTAGTAATGTGGTGTAGTCGAATTAAGATTATGTATGCTAAACATGAGTTCTACTTCCCATTAAACATCACTAACTGCATAGTCGATGTCCACCGATCATTTGGTTACTTAAGAGTATAATCACCTTTATACTGATAATGTTACTCGTGATAAGGAGAGAGGTTTCATCATCATCATCATGCATCCAGTTAGACTGGAAGCCGACCCCAACATAGTCGGGAAAAGGCTAGGCAGATGCTAAGGAGAGAGGTCTATCGCAAGAAATTAGTCAAACACTCAAGTGCTGTTAGTGGCCGCATACTCATTTAAATTCGATGGCATGGTGGGGCAAAGTGTTATTTTGGTATTTTTATTAGATTATTTTTATAAGCAGCCCAGATTGTGTTTGTGCCTCAAAACATAACCAGCGAAATGAAACAGAAAGAAAGAAAATATATTAATTGCAGCGGGTGAAAAAACAATTCTTTCTCTATGATGGTGTAACTTGAAATTCTGGAACACAGTATTCAAAATTAATATAAGGTACTTTAGACCAAAGTCTTGAATCGGTTATGCTTTTAGTTTAATTTATTTAGTCCTACACTCGAGAGATGCTGAGTGGTACAAATGGCACTTTGAATAGTGTCGCTTGGTTCTATTCAATTTGTGAGGCATGTGGGGCATTATAGTGATCATTTTTTCGATATTTATTTCACCTTGTAAACAATCATACTTAAAAATATTCAACGGAATGTAGCACTGGATTAGCATTGAAAATGTTTTTATGGAAAAAAGTAAAGCATAGAATATCCTAAGTTAAATGTGGTAAGTACGGATTTAAAAAACAAAAACATGAAAATTTCCCGCTTCTTTCATATTTTTCGTTTGTTTTCGGTGTTATTGAAAAAAAAAACGTGAAATTTATACCTACTGGCCACCAACCTACCACCAAAACCTTCTGTTTTGAAAAACATTTAAATAGAACTTGTAACAAAAACAATAATACATACATACGTAGTTTCGTATTTCTGAGCCTGAAGTGTGTCATCAAACGTAACCTTGAGCTTTGAGTAAAACTGAAAACATACGAGGAGTTCTTAGTGCGTTTCAACTGTGATGCCCTCTTGGAAAGAATCAAAATCATCAAAATCAAAATCAAATCATTTATTTCAAGTAGGCCAGTTGCAGGCACTTTTGAATTGTCGAAACAAAGATGAAAATTAAATGTAGCTACAGTCCCAGTCACAAGACATAAAAACTGTGAAAGTACTGTAGTTGCCCGTTCCCTAGCGTAGATCTCTATGGAGAAGAACGGGCAAGAAACTCCATGGACACTCTTTTAAATCAAAAAATTGTTACAAAATCTTGGTTATATCATTCGTGTTGAGATGGTATATTATGTGAGAACAATGTAGCAAGATGTGCACGTTAAAAGTGTCCATAGTAAAAACAAAATTAACAATTCAAAAATAAACATTAAAATAAGCCACGGCAACTAAGAGATGACCAGTCACAACTGACAGCGCCCGTTCACGAACATGACGCATGGATCAGCACCATTTAACTCAACCATTTTGTAGGGAACCAAATGGTCGGACACACGCGCCACCATCAGCGAGACATTAGAGTGAGCATGACATACTCTCAACTGCCAGGGCACATTCAAGTCAAGAAAAGACGTAGGATTCCAGTGAATGATAGCTTTACATAGTACTCACACAATATGGGCTATGCGATTATATAATACTAGAGATTGAATCTATACAATGCAAAGATAGTTGTACAATCTTCAGCAGCTCCAACAATTATATGTAATGCTATCTAATTTATGCGCCCCTGTCCATGTGGAGCAGGACCAGCATTGAGCCACGCATTTTTATCAGCGATATAATCGCCCAACTTGTAATAAGCTTGCTTACATAGTGTGCGTTTGATGCATGTTTTAAATTTCGTCTCATTCAGTTCAAGAATACTTTGTGGAATTTTATTATAGCATCTCAAACAGTACCCCATGAAAGATGAGTCTACTTTAGCGAGTCTGAAGCCTGGCTGAACTAGTTGGTCCCTATTTCTAGTACTGTAATTATGTCTGTCACCTCTTTTACCAAAAAGATGCAGATTTTTTCTGACGTACATTATGTTTTCGTAGATATACTGACAATGTACCGTCATGATGCCAATATCTTTAAACAGTTCCCTTAGAGAATCGCGCCTACGAAGATTATATATGGCTCTGATGGCTCTTTTTTGCAGAATAAATATAGACTCAATATCTGCAGCCCGTCCCCATAGCAAAATGCCATAAGACATTATACTATGAAAGTAACTAAAATACACCAGTCTAGCGGTATCTACATCAGTAAATTGACGGATTTTTCTAATAGCGTATGCTGCTGAACTTAGCCGCCCCGCAAGGGATGTTAAATGTGAACCCCATTGTAGCCTTGAATCAAGCGTAATCCCCAGGAAAACCGTTTTATCTACGAATTCAAGTTTCTCTTTATTCAATATTATTTCACAATCACTACTCTTAACATTGGGTAAAGCAAATCTTATGCATTTAGTTTTTTTTTCATTTAATACCAAATTGTTTGCTGTGAACCAATTTTGGACCTGAAGTAGGGCATTATTCAGGTCATCTAGATTTTGGGCCCGTCTATTTATCTTAAAAATTAGGGAAGTGTCATCAGCAAACAACACCATATTTTGAGGTTGGTTTTTCAATAAATAGGGTAGATCATTTATATACACGAGAAAGAGGAAAGGACCCAATATTGAGCCTTGCGGAACCCCCATTTTTACTTTTAAACCCTTTGAATTAACACCATTTATTTGAACAAGTTGTTGTCTATCACTCAAATATGATTTCACCAAACTAAGTGCAAGTTGACCTAGTCCGTAATGCTCAAGTTTCAAAAGTAATGTGTCGTGATTTACGCAATCAAATGCTTTGGAAAGGTCACAAAATATTCCTATGGCGTCTTGAGACTCTTCCCACGCAGTAAATATGTGCTTTAATAAGGTAACACCGGCGTCAGTCGTACAACGTCCCTTGGTGAAACCATACTGTTGATCGTGTAAAATTTTGTTGGTGTTAAAATGATTGAGCATTTGATTAAGCATTACTTTTTCAAACACCTTGCTAAAAACTGGCAACACGGATACAGGTCTATAATTATTAGTATCTTTACTGTCCCCGGATTTGAAAAGAGGTATCACTTTACTGTATTTCATTAGATCAGGGAAAACTCCTTGGTCTACACACAAATTAAAAATTAAAGCTAAGTATGGGGCTATAGTCTCAAGTATGGATGTACACACTTTGATAGACATTCCCCATAGATCTTCGGTTAGTTTGATTTTTATTTGCCGGAAAGCTTTAATAACTATCATTGGGTTTATGTGTTTAAATTTAAATTCAGCCGTGCAGCCAGATACATTCGCCTTTAATAATCCAATTGAGACTTCAGGTGAGGAATTAAGAGCCTCCGTAGTTTTTAATGGTATATCGGTAAAGAAATTTACAAATTCTTGAGCTACTTCCAGATTAGAGCTTTTAGGACCACATGCTGAATCTAACGTGTATCTAGTGTTACGTATTTTCTTCCTGTTAGTTTCATTATTTATGACTTTCCAAACTGTCTTTATTTTGTTTTCTGCTGTTTTGATCTTGTTGCTAATGTGCAGGGCTTTAGCAACCTTGCATGTATTTCTAAAGATTTTTGAATACTTAGCAACATACTTGTTAAAAGTTTCAGTGTTTATAAAAGGCTTAAGACCATATAGCTCAAATAGTCTTTCCCTACTTTTTCTGATACCTCTAGTTGCCCAATCACTAAATATAAATTTGGGGCAAATACTTTTTGTCTTCTGTTCAAAAGTTTTGTTGAATTCCGTGTGAACTATTGAAAAGAAACGATCATACAATTGATTTACATTAATATCGTCATGGCTCAGAACATCTAACTTGTTCTGTAGGGAAATATTATATCTATTTAATTTGCTAGAAGTTATAGGTCTAAATTTAATCTGGACTTTTTGCAATGGTGTATTACACCTAAAAGTTACAGTTTGTCCGCTATGGTCAGACGGCAGACAATTTAATATGGCTTTATCTAAGTAATCACAATCACAGAAAACATTATCTATACAAGTAGCAGAAGATGGAGTGACTCTAGTAGGTTCTATAAAAGTGTTGGTCAAGTCAAATGACTTAAAAAGATTTAATAACCGACTGCTAATTGAACTTTCTTCTAAAATATTGATATTGAAATCACCACAAATAATTGTAGATTTATTACTGGCTGTAAGTTTTGCCAGGACCTCTTCCATTATTGATTCAAATAAGGAAAAGTTTTGATAGTTTGGGGGTCTGTACACACATACAATTACATGCTTATCTAGCTCAACACAGGACAGTTCGACGCAATGTTCAACCGAGAGACCTACTATGTCATTACGTTGCTTATATTTAAAACAATTTTTTATTAATATTAAGGAACCTCCACGAAGCATAGTTTTACGGTTAAAGCAGCTACCCACCATATAGTTTTCATAATTAATAAGCATTTGGTAATCCTTTAGCCAATGTTCAGTAAAACAAATAATGTCAAACTTACTATTTTCTAAAAACAATTCAATTTCTAATAATTTGGAAGAAATGCCTTGGATATTTTGGTGGAATAATTTTAAGGTGTTCTGCTGAGGCCCTTTTTTACTAACTAACTGAGTGCAAGAAGATACCTTGCTGTTGGAAGGATTAACAATATTGTTAATGGTACCTTCTGTTGTCTCACTTCCTAGTTTAAATTAATATTAATATTTGGAGTGAGGCAGGAGACTCCCGTGCCATCCTCAGACAACAAGACCCTATCACTAATAAAGCCTAATTGAGGATTTTCCACGGTGACGCATGGATCCTCCTCAGAATGTTTGTAAACATCTATAGCACTAATGCTATCTTCATTTAAAGTCACCTGTATATTAGTATTATTACTAATAGTCGCAGTGTTAATAATATAACTAAACTTAGACATACTAATTATGTCTGTGTGAATATTATAAGCTAATAGCCGAGCTATTTTGTGTCTACAACTAATAGGTAGATACACTTTACCCCGAGTCGATCTAAGTTTATCAACAAAAGTGTTGATATCAAGATATACAAGTTTGTCACTATAATGACCTGCTAAAAAATATAAATGTTTATTTAACATGTGAATATAATTGTTTTTCCTGGTACTTAAACTTTCAAAAAATGGAAAGGAACACAATATTATTTTACTACACTTTAACTGCAACAACTCTGAAACACAGTCAGTAATGTCTTCCTTTTTAATCTTTGAACTATTACCAACACATATACTAATGGTGGTATTATGATCACAAACAGTCTTTGTTACCGATGCCATAATCTGTTTGTAGGTTGACCCTGGCATACAATTGTTTTGGGTACAGTAACTCAGGTTATTACTAATTAATTTACCTAGCCCCCTACCTATACTGTCAGAGAACATAACTGAATGAACACAATCCTGACTACTAGGAGAAACAAAATTACCAGTCTCAGGCAGACTATCAAACAACTCAGGCTGTACCACGTGTAAATAATCTAGTGTTAAATTAGTTAATTGTTGGTTCAATATGCTGTCCTGAGACAAATTCTCAACCTGGTATGGGTCCTCCATTACCTTAGGCTGGATAGTATCATGGTTGGTAACTGTCTGGCAACTACATTGACCCAATACCAACTCATTTGCTGCAGAAATATGTTCCCTAATTTGGTTCTGTGAAATCTTATACCTACTAGAAAGGGAACTTAGTGAGTCCTGAAGTACCTGTATTTCAGACTGCAAATGCTGAGTATCAATTTCATAAATTTTTATGCTGTCCTCTAATTTAATTTGGTAATTATTTAACTTATTAACTAAATCAACACGCTCTTTCCTCAGTGGAATATGTTTGGAAAAGAGTTTGTGTTGTTTCCTATATTGATAACATTTTTTAATTATTCTATTCAGTTTTGCATATTTTTTAATTTTCTTATTGCTAACTGTATAGTTCTGTTTTAGTAAGGAATCTTCAGTCAGATCAATGGTTATTAAGGAAGGGGGGTTACAATTACTATTTAATAATTCATTATATAAAAGGCTTGTTTCTGAAACCTGATTACATGCTTTTTCTTTCTGTAACTTTATTATACAACTATTGGCATGAATTAACTCATCTTCTAGGTCCCTAATTTTATATAAAGCCTCCTCATATAAGTTACTGCAATTATGGAAACCATCCGTCACCACCTTCAGTTGATCCCGTTCATCAACAACGTCCAAGTATTGCTGATGTAGGTCTACTAGCTCCCGTTTTAAGCTGGAGTTTTTGCTATTAACTTTATCGACTTCCACCTCGCTCTCTTCTCTCTCATGTAACAGTTCTTGGACTTGGAGGTTGGATTCTTTGAGTTCTTGGAGGGCCGTTCTCAATTTTAGCTCCATATCCTGTGCAGTAGCCTTACGGGTCATCACAGGCATGGTATCAGGATTGGTTACTGAAAATTAGAAGTAAAGAAACGGTGTGAACTAATAGAATAGACAAATAAAGGGAAGTTAGCGTTGAAAGGAAAAGCAAAAAGTTTAAGATATGAAATGAAATGAGGTAGGCTGCTATATTAGTTTTAAAAGATTATCCAATTCAATTAACTAATTGAATAAATATTCAGTTTCAATGGTTCTATTGTCTTAGGGATTTACTTTTTCCTATGTGGGTATGTTGCTTATAAGAAAAAATAAATAAAAAATAATTATAAGATATTAATGCAAGACAATAATGCACAATAAATTATCTTATACGATATTATCTAATCATTTGTATTGAAAAGATTGATTCGAATAAACAGAGTTATGGAATTACTCAGTTTTGTTGTTCAAGACCGGTTGTCAACAAAGAGATTTAGAACCAGTACAGGGTAATAAATTAGCGAATTACTAGAAATGGGCATGGATGTGTTATAGAGCTAAAGAGACGTTTGTGCTGTTGTTAAATAAAAAGTAAACAATACTTCCCCGAAATATCCGTTTATCTCCGTAGTTAGGGCGTCAGCTGTTTTTTTTTTAGGTTACCGGTACCGTTGTAGTGCCGAAAACTTAATTAATTATCAGGATAACAATTTTCCTGAGTATTTATGCATTTATGATACGTTTACACAAACAATTTCACCTTAATCTATCTTATTTACTAATTTTATTTAATTCTAAATACGGAACAAAAATTTTACATGTCACTCGGGCAGTGTTGCCACTCTTTTTTTTCCGAAAGACGAAAGTTATCACTGCCATGGTATATTAACATAGAATAAAATAACTTTAGTGTTCGTCCTTTACTTTATGTATAATCTAACTCATCTGCTATAACTAAATCGAGTCGAGCTCCGCTGAACTTCATTTTTTATAGTTGTTGTTTTCAACGAAGTTTTAGCTCTGACCTTTACAAGGAAATCTGCTTCAAAGCAATTTCTGGAATGGTCGTATCTATAGTTATTTTTGGCATAATAATCTTCCTGTTTGTTTCTTTGTTAAATATGTAGAAAGTTTTGTTGTGTCGCTAAGCAACGTTGTTGGGTTACCGATTGTGCGGTGTAGAACTTTATTGTAGTCGTAATCAAAACCATGAAAATTGGTGGGCTTGACTTATAAATCATCATCATCAGCCTATTAATGTTCCCACTGCTGAGACACAGGTCACCACTCTATGAGAGGGAATGGGCTATAATCCACCACGCGGGCCCAGTGCGAATTGGTAGATGTCACATGTCTTCGAATTTTTTGGTTCTGGGATATGCCGGTTTCCTCACGATGTTTTCCTTCACCGTTTTGAGAGCAGTAGTGATGAAATAAATTACACAAAGTAATGCGCCTGTCTGGGTTCGAACCCACGACTTTACTGTTCGTAAGTCCGGGCCGCCACCACTTGGCCACCGCTGCTCTCACTTATAGATAATATTGCATTTTAAGCCAAGTTTTTTGAACTTTCCTCTCCCCTACCGTCTTACTGTGCCCGTCGTAGATTAAAATGTTTTTATTACACTTTAAGTTAGTACTTCTTCACACACACAATGTTTTATTTCATACATAGACATGGGGCATGAAATAAAAGGTTAAACATTGAAATATTTGTAATTATGCCTGGGGCTGGATGTTCTAGACATCGTTGTTAAGATATTGCAATATGGGATTGTAAAGTGCAGTCTGTTCCCAATAAAAATTAATAGATTAGTAAAATAATACATAGTTATTGTCAACCGTCTCCATACGCAATACAACGCCATATGTTCACTTATGATATCAAATTAATTACTCCCATTTCGAAACATTTGGGCTACACTAAGATCTGGCAGTGAAACAGGATGCTCGCGTTACGGAGGATCCAATCTATTTGTTAATGGCTTTAAAAGGCTTATGGTCCTGTGGGGAATAGTAAAGTGGATTAATTTGTAGTGCGTAAGAGATTGATGTGAAAATGTACTAACGTTTACTTTTTCCATCGTGTATATATTTTTTTTAATTTCCTTGCGGAAATTATGTACTACACTGATTCACACACTACTATTTTCCTATACTACACGTCATGATGGCGACTGGATGTGGATTGAACCTTTTTTATGATTTTTATATTTTGAATTATTCTTCGATTTGTGACTTCGTGTTCAGTTGTCAGTTTGGCTTGTCTTAAAATATTGTAAAATACTGAATTAATAAATAAACTAATAAACTCATATTGCAGGTGCCTCTATCATTCAAATAAACCATTACAGTGCACTTCTCCATAACAACACATATTTACATTATTATTATTATTTTCAGGCTACATTGGCCCATAGATTTTTGGCAGTATGGCCATTTCATAAGTCTTAAGAGGGCTGTCAATTTTTTTTCGCAAATTTTTGATTTTTACTTCCTGGATCAAATTTTTTCGACCGGCCTACACGACTCGATAACAATATTGATCTCCGGACGATTGTCGATTGTTACTGACAAAAATTAGAGACGAGACTGACATGAGACTGAGGTGCGAGCTGAATTGACGCAGAATTACGATTATTCCCGATGTCCACCACTTGTCTGGCCACCACTGGGGGACAGAGTTCTAGAATTTTATTTATTGTAATTTTGTCTTATTATATTGACAAACGAAAACTAATAAAATGTATTCGTTGTAGACCGAAGTTTTATATCATATTAATTTATTTGATAAAATTGAGTTTATTTGGAATATAATGGACGCTGAAAGTGCATACATTTTAGATCAATATTGCTTATATCGTTTTTTTTTGCGTCGATTCAATTTTTATTTCAATATTCTAATCAATCTACTACCTTGAGGACTATATGACCAGAACATTTATATTTTTTTTAGATTTTTTCGTGTTACCAGTTTGATACAAATGGCAGGAGAAAACCTAATGTTTAACGTTTGCTTGAAATTGGCTGTCGGAAAATTGCTATTTCTCGTAATAGTTACTATTATAACAAAATTCTAATCAGTCTACGAACTAAAACAAAACCAGATTTATGATTCTTCATTGAAATATTATGCCATTATCTTCATATAACAAATATCGAGGACTTGAAAAAGTACGTATTTTTGGTCAAACGCCCAAAATATGCGATTACGCTCTTAAGCATTGCTATGTCTTGTTTATTCAATGCGTAAGTTACTATTTTTATTACCAGACTACGGTAAAGTCCAAATAGCTCGGTCGTAGTTTTACTAATATAGATTATTTCAACATAATTTATAAGTAAAATCTAGCAGATTTTACCCTCTTTTTTTCTCTAATGAGATGTTATAGGCTGAATATGTTATGCTATGCTTATTCCCCAACCGAAAATGCCTCATATTATGTTCGCTATAGGTACTATTATAGTCGATCTATGACTCATACGCTACGTACCCTTGTACCGTGTAACAGATTACGTTACATCACACGTAAGGACCCTCGTCTGCTCAGATTGATACAGGTCGTGCCATCTTAAACGCTCACTGTGACTGTCTTTGTACTGAACAGACAGGTAACACGAGGGCTTATTTGTAGACTTGTATTGGATTTATGAGTTTTAAGGTCACAGTGTACTCCCACTGGAAAAGGAAATCATGTGAAAAGTTTTGTTAACAGAAGTCACTACTTCTTTTTCTAAAAGAATGATGAAATGCTCTTGGATATCCTCAGGGCAGATGGAAGGGTCTGTTAACTTCATACAAAACCCACAGTATGTTCAACTACTTCTAGCCGAGACACCAGAGTACCTACTTGCGCAGTTATCCGCTCTCCCTCAGCTAGGTATTGGCTCGCATGACCTCCGAGTCAACCTCTGTGATAGTCATCTTTAGGACTCAGAACTCCTCCTACAAGAGCACACCCAGAGCTCCTGATACAAGTTGAACGAGATAAGTCATTCAGCCGTAGGTACATTGGTCCATAACTTCCTATTCTTACATCAATACGATTTGTTTTTAAACCAAAACCTCATTTACGTTTCAAACTCACTGAGCAACAAAAGCATAAGAAAATAATAAGTTTCAACAATTTTCTGACTTTTACCAAAACATAACCTCATTAGGAATTCAAATGTAAAGTGATTATTGTTGGGAATTTTCTTTCAATGAGAAAAGTTCGGTGACTGAGGAAGGCTGGTGGCATACTTTGAGAGAAATCTGGGTACAGTGACTTCCTCATCCCAAGTTTGGGCACGTAGTGTTCCTTCCAGGACCCGGTTACATTTCTGGAACACTTACCCATTTTATATGGCATACTTTGTGAATTGTTTATTCCCGATATTTCACGTAACAGAGAAAGTCGGGAGCCGCTTGGGATCTATGCCTCCAACACTTGTTTCTGGGTTACTATTGCCGGTAATTCAGTTTGGGCTTTGGTGCTGTTTACCTTTTTTGTTTATGTTACAAGTAGGTCGTTGGTTATGTTTGGCATTTGTGTTAAGGAAAATATATTCACAATACACTAACACAATTTTTGGCACGACTGGATTTCGATCCATCATTTTTTTTGTGCAAATGTCACCTTACTGTTATGTGACTTAAAGTTCACCCAGATTTCACCAGTCAAACTTAACATAGCACAAAAAAAATCATCAATTGACATAAATGGTGCTCAGCTAAAACAATTAAGACAACCAAAACTAGTTTAAAACAATTATTATTCAGAAGCAAAACTAATTGTAAGGGAAGGGATAGCTTAAACTAATTTACGCTCCGGGTGGTCTAAAACGGGAAAATTAATTTTAAAAGAAAAAAAGCTTCTGCAAAACATGGTCCTGAAAATTGAAACGCCTTGTTTAATTAAATGATAACGGAAGTAATTATTCAAAAGAAAATATTACATCAAGTTTAATAAAGGAATCACAGAATGAGTAGGTGGTACTTGTGTTATTGTTGTATCTGTGCCTACCTAATTAAAAAATAACATCGTAAGGAGACCGATTCGTTTCTATAGGGCGTGTCCTAAGAAATGTGATAGCCACCTACACTGAATATCCAACTCCTACTCACTGGGCTAAGGCCTGGGTGTTAATAGGGACGCATAAACAGTTACCGATTCGAGAAAAAGTACGTCATTCTGAACACTCCACAAATTTTTCGAAGGTTATTAAAATAAACAGCTGTTTGCTACAAAACTGCAATAGGTACCTACAAGGTCAAAATGTATGGGACGGTCCAGAATGATGTCCTGAATACGTGCTTACCCTTTTAGTGTCTGTATCCCTCTTCCACTTTGTATGTGAAACTTAAGAGCGTTTATACAGAAGGTGGGCAGCGACGCAAATAGCTGTCAAATATTTCGCTGTTTGTATTAATTTGGCAATATTACTGTATGGAAATAAGAAATATGGCTAACTAGAGAACTAAAATATTGATTACTAGCGGACGTCCCGCGGTTTCACCCGCGTAGTTCCCGTTCCCGTAGGAGTACGGGGATAAAATATAGCCTATGTTACTCGTGGATAATGTAGCTTTCGAATGGTGAAAGATTTTTTTAAATCGGTCCAGTAGTTTTTGAGCCTATTCATTACAACCAAACAAACAACCAAACAAACAAAGTTTTCCTCTTTATAATATTAATTAGTATAGATGAAATGTAATAATTAATGTTGTAACACTGAATACTTAGTTTTAAATGTAAAAAAGTATTTGGAAACTTTTCAAATGCCTTTTCTACACCTATAACGGTTACAACATCAAATTCGGTGTTGCAATTCACTATTATTATTCTAGTTCACTAGTTAGCCATATTTCTTATTTCCGTAAGAGTAATACTGCGAAATTAATTAAAACAGGTAAATATTTCACAGATATTTGTGAGGTTGCTAACCTTCTGAATCATCATCATCATCAGCCTATTAATGTTCCCACTGCTGGGACACAGGCCTCTTCTATAAGAGAGGGAATCGGCTATAATCTACCACGCGGGCCCAGTGCGGATTGATAGATGCCACATGTCTTCGAATTTTTTGGTTCTAGGATATGCCGGTTTCCTCACGATGTTTTCCTTCACCGTTTTGAAGCAGTGGTGATGAAATAAATTACACAAAGTAATGCGCCTGACTAGGTTCGAACCCACGACTTCGTAAGTCGGGACCGCCACCACTGGGCCACCGCTGTTCTCCTTAATACGGCTTTCCTTTTTAATTACCTTCTGAATACGCCCTCTTAATTGTAAACTAATGGTTTTTAAAGGCCCCTAGACTTCAGTTTGATTTTCCAACGGCAATTCCGTATAATTCCGTTTGCCAATTCCTCTTCAAAATCAAACCAAACACCCTTTGAGGGACAAAGGCGAAAATATTCAATATTATATTCCATTCTCTTTTCCTAGCTGATTGTAAGAAAACGTTGATAACAAAGGGGAGCGCAATCAGTACTTGACCCGATTTATCAGAATAATCATTTTCCCTGGGTTGTGTATTTGTGATTTATTATATTTATAAGGTTCTCTATATGCTCATCGTTATTCGTGGTCATAAGGAAATGTAATAGCGGTTACTGAAGTGAAATAATCGGGATCGAAGCGGATAATTGTGTTTTTGGAACCATATTGAGTTTCTTTTTTAGAAATATTTTGTTATCTTACGAAGTATTACGAAATTCTATGTAACACTGGGCTAAGAATATTAGTATCTATAACTTTCGGGAGATGTGTCAAAAGATTCCATTAAGAGCAAAATACCCTGTTTGATTTATTCGCAGTTATTGCGCATGAAGACAAATTGCTAAGTAAAAAACCGGCCAAGAGCGTGTCGGGCCACGCTGTGTAGGGTTTCGTAGTTTCCCGTCCGTCACAATAAGTGTTCCCACTTATGAGTTTAAAGGTGGGTATCCATTATGTAAAAATGCTTGCATATACGAATATACTACAAACAGTCCAGAAATTATTTTGTACAATTTTTGTCTTTTTTGTACAAAAACTGTTGTTTCCATCAAGTTCAAAATGATTTTCCTAGAAAGTCCTTATAAAGTTCTACTTTTAAGAAACCCCTATTCATTTTTAAATACCTTTCCAACAATATATCACACGTTAGGGTTGAAATTAAAAAAAAAAATCACTTCCCACTTTACATATAGGGGGGCGGGCTACCCTAATAAAACATTTTTTTCCAATTTTTACCACTTTGTCGGCGTGATTGATATACATATTGGTACCAAATTTCAGCTTTCTAGTGCTAACGGTCACAGAGATTAAGCGAGGACGGACGGACGGACAGATATGGCGAAACTATAAGGGTTCCTAGTTGACTACGGAACCCTAAAAAGTATAGAATTACTGAAAATGTGGTAAGGTTGATAAGTTGTCAAATTCAGTGTACAGTAACATTATGTACAGTCAACAGAAGATTTAGGTATGCAAGCTAGGTGCTTACTTTCCATTGCCATGTTCATATCGGGCTGACAGTTGAGATAAATATCTGGTACACATTGTCTCCACCTACGTACATGTCTGTACATTATATGGAATCAACATGTACGTTATCGTTAGTTAACAATTTCCTGTTTGGAAATTACATGTCCATCGTCATGGAGGGCGGGACCAACTGACTAAGGCACGGGACAAATACAAGAAGCGTCGGGCGTAGACGAGGAGCGGGCGTGGCGCGGGCGCGGCCCTACTTCTCTGATATTTCATACAAAATGTATAGAAGAGGTGAGACGCGAGGAATACTGAGACGGCGCGGTGCGGGCGCCACTTCCTCGCCCTCGGGGCACTTGCAGTTAGCAGTGGCATGCCGACAGTGTACACAGGGGTGAACTAGACGGTGAAAATGCGTGCACCGGCGCAGCGCAGAATAGGCGCGCTAACGGTGTCGGAAAGGCGAGGCGCGATCGAACACAGGGTTGCATTAGGGGAATTCTAGTGTTTAAAATTCTATATCGTCACGCATTTTCGCCGTCTAGTTCACCCTTGTATACACTGTCGGTATGCCACTGCTAACTGCAGGTGCGCCGAGGGCGAGGAAGTGGCGCCCGCGCCGTGTCGTCTCAGTATGTCTCGCGCCTCACCTCTTCTATACATTTTGTATGAAATTTCAGAAAAGTGGCGCCGCGCCCGCGCCTCGCCTTCGCCTGACGCTTTTAGTATTTGTCCCGCGCCTTAGGTATAATAGTAAGTAAGTGCATCGTGATTAAGTACAAATTGCCCAAAAGCTTTTGAAGAAGACTTAGAGGTGATGAAGGATGATTTTCTAAGCACATATTATTTTATATGTGCTTGATGTATTTGGGAATCTCAGTAGCATCACGGTGTCTGGATTTCTGCCTAGTTGATGGCATTTGGCTCGCCCCATATGACACTGGACTGAACATATTTGGTGAAATGTGGGACCACAATATAGTTCTGCCTACCCCTGCGGGGAAAGCAGCCGTAATGTTATGTTGTATCACACATACATAGAAAGTTATTGAACCCTCACTCAATACGTTATTGCTGAGCGTGACGCATGTTGTGATATCTCTTGAATATTTCTCTGCCCGTCCTTTACAAACAATTCGGTAACTTATTGCGTCGCTGAACAAAAAATGACCTTTCATAAGTTTGGTCATATTCTTTAGTAACACTAAAAGCTTACCAACAACCATAGTAATCATTATTGTGGTCCAAGAGTATATTATCCTAACGTTGTGCTTTTAAAGCATTGAAATATTTATTATCTTTTGACGTTTTGTTGAACCTTAAGAACGTTATCGTATAAACTGAGCTCTCTGGTAGTTACTCCTTGATAAGGCTGAATTTCACCAAAGAATCTAATAGGCACGTTTAAACCACGTTCAATGTCAATATTCCGTAACAATGATAAAACTGACAGGTCTTGAACGCCATTTGACCCATGACGACCCGATTGGCGCTGCGGTACTGAGGCTGCCTTACCGGGTTTGAATCCCGATAGAAGCAAATGTTTGTGTGATGAGCATGGACATTTGTTTCCGAGTCATGGATGTTTATATGTATAATAAGTATATATTTACAAACAAAAAGTATCCAAGTAGTATATCAACTATCTGGTGTCCACGACACAAGCCTCGTTGCTTAGTGTGGCACTAGATGGCGCTGTGTGTAATGTCCAGCGATATTTATTTATTTATTTGGATGTCCTGTTCGTGTTGAGCTTCAATGGTGCAATTGGGTCTATCTGATAAATATTCGGTCGATCATCTTTACCGTAGACTTTACCTACTGAGTATGTTAAGGTCAGCCATTCAATTAAGTAAATACAGCCAAATACCTTCAGCAACTCCAATCACTATTATACCTCCTATTTTTCTCCTCAGTAACCAAATATCTTACTTATTGATACGCATCTCGAACAAATACTGTTTGCTCTGAACCTTTGTTTATCCACATTAGTGTCATAAAAACGTATCCTTGACGATTCTGGAGGAGGTACATCATGGATACAGATACCAGTTTAAGCCGACCTCTCATTCTGTGTAAACCTGTGCAATGTAAGGTCAGCTTGTAGCGGAATTTGTAGTTTGATGTGTGGTCGTGTGTACTATGTAGGCTTATTTGATATAACCAGGACCAGGCACTTTGTTTTTTATGATGCCATTGTAGTAAAAGTAACGAAGGGCGATCGCGGTGACAAGCTTGATTGTACAGTATTTGTGATTGCGGTGTCTTATCGAATGTACTGCGGTTTGATGACTGTTGAAACAAATGAATTCTTCCTCGTTCGTCTAGCGGTCGCAAACGCTATCGCTGTGAGTAATTCCCGGCATTGTTGTTGGGGTTCTTCTTTAGGATTATTTCAGTAATCAGGGAGTCTGGATCAGTACCCGGTTGATAACAATAGGCTCGTTCCCTATTACATCAATGGAACTTAAACAAAACTTGTAGCAAAATAGATATTTGTGTTATGAATTATTGTGGAATGAGTGAGTCAGTCAGTCAGTCAGAATCAGACTCACTCACTTTAGGTTCGCAAAGATTCTTTAACGGTTTGTATTTGGACCTTTACTTAAGTTAATTTCACCAATGAACATGGATGAGTAAGGATTTTCGATTGCCAGTATTTGGCAAAACTGAAATCGTAATAATCATCTTTTTTAATTAAAATTATTAACTTAACAACTGTATTAATACTACAGACACCGTGATTACCGTTGCACTAAGGCGTTGACATAGAATTCATACTTTAAAAAGTGATAATTCTACCACAGACAAAATGAAACTCTTCTCCCAAAGCACCTAAACTACCTATACTTCTCAAACTACTCCAATCTGACCACACAAACCAATAAAACAGCTCATACCACAACTTACACGAGCAAACTGACTGTATTCATCAGAAGGACGGACGTCCATCAGGCCAGCCATATTGGCCGTGTGCCAAATAACGCGTAACGAGAGATTCTTCATCCCGCGCCTATTTGTTACGCGAGGGCCCAACTTTTGTAACCGAGACCTAGTTCTACAGGCTGAGTAGGAAATGGGCCCAATTTTTTCGACCGTTTTGTATTATTATTTTTTTGTCATAGCCATCCATATGTAAGCTTTATTATTTGACCCAATTAAGATTTCCGGTTAATTTGGAACCCTATTCAATTAATTTTCTGAAATTTGTAAGAAGCTAGAAGGCTTTACGCTATTCAGTTATTTTTATTGTCCACAACATTAATTTATATTTTTTGGCTTTATAGATACGGCCTTCGGAAGCTTCCAGACGTAAAAATACTCAGACAACTAATTATAATAATAATAATAACGTAGCTCAAACTTTTTCTAGAAAAGCAATTTCACTTCACAAAATCCTCAACTTTATCCCTCCCAAACGAAAACAAGTCCAACATTAAAATGCTGGACACAAATCCTAAACAATACACTTATCCCCAAATCCAGCCTCTATTTCATCATTCCAGTTTAGTCCACTTCCTCCCAGTGACCGAGACCTCCATCCAATGAGGATCTGCCCTTAATTTAGAGAAGCCTTGAACGAGGTACTTACGTAACGCCATTTCTTATCTCAAATGACGATCGAAATGACCTAATTATTGCTCGAATCTTACCAATCAGACTGTGGGAGTTTTTGTTACAAGTTAAAGTAGCTTTTAAGTAAGTGGGATAGAGTTGTGATTAGATTATTGAGCTTTTAGTAGTTTGGTTTTTGTAAATTGTTGACTACCTCGTTGGTTTAGAGGTCGCATTAGCTAATGTAAAAGTCCTGGGCTCAATTATCAAGTCAGGAAAAGGGTTATTGGGTTTTTACAACTGCATTTCTCAATATCACCTCTGTTCCCTGGGTTTGTGCACTGTCGATGGTACTAGATTCGTTCTCCGTTTCATGGGATTAACAGATTTAATTCCATATGGGTTAATCCTACTGGCAACATATCATTTCATCGTCATTGGCATGAAGAGTGAACAATATCAGAAATATTCTGAATGTCTTTTTCTCCCCATTATATTTCAAGAAATAAACTAGTATTCAGTTTAAAAAATTAAAATAAACAGACGAGATAGAAATAAAACTAAATTTATGTAATCAAACAAGCAATTCAAATATTATTGTGTTGAGAATAACTTGAAGAAGTTTGTTTTATAATTAGTCTTACAAAAGAGGAAATGGAAGAAGAAATCAAAAGTTTGCAAATAAATATCCTTAAGATCTTCGGAGAATCCACAAATTCTTTTCAATTACAAAAACTTATTATTGAAGACATTTGAAAATCTTCCGATTAGCTTTCTTGATCTTTGAATTAAAGAGAAAGATTAGCCTAGCGAAGGTTACTCGGAATTTCAGAGAAAATAAGGCTAAGTTAAGTGATCTCATTTTTTAAGCGGAGGCTGTATCCGACTGATAAATAGTAGGTATTAGGAGTCTGGAATTAATCATGGAAATATCCGTCGCTAACAGATTTGGTAAATAAAGCTACAAAGCTGATTTAATTGTAGAAATTCACAACTTTGTGGGGGAAGAAGTATCCTTAGATTTAGTCAATAAAATGTCTGGGATTTATTCTGTCTAACTACTTCTACTAATTGCTAGACTAGAGTCTGGTGCTTACTAACAAAGGCGTTATTTGTCACTGATAACTCGGAAACCCTTCTTGGGAAATGCAACTTGTTATAAGATTTCGAGGACCAGACAAAAAACATTTGAAGACGTATTTACTCACACACTAACCATCACAGCATCTGATCCCTGAAAGGATCAGCAATTGCCATCTACCTACTTCTAGCAATTCTGTTCATTTCTCAATAGTAAAGTACTAAAGCATAGGCACATAGAAGTACTTTAATAAATCTCTCAAGTACCACGTTAAAGGTCTTGGACCGAACCCTTTTTACGAACTCTTATCCAAGAGCTCCAAAGCTTTTTCATTAAATTTGTTTTATCAAAGGTACAAATCACAAATCGCATGTATTTTTTATGAACTGTTTGATGAAGGTTTCTACTTCAAGAAGTTTTATCGTTATGGTCGAAGAAAAGTACCTTTTGGGTTTAACATTAAAGAAAAATAATTTTGAATATGAGCCTGACTTAGTGGGGTTTAAAATTTTATAACCTAATCTTAAGACTCATACATTTTACTTGAAAGACTAACTGCAGCCACAACTAAGGGTACATGATACTAGTTTTTAACAAAAGCGTCATACAATTCAATACAAAACACAAACCTCGTTACAAACTATCACTGTCCAGACAAGTTTCCTCCAGGGGCTTCTCTGCCCAGCTCCTAACGACACAGACTGAATATATTTACAGTCTCGAAACTTTGGAACAATCTGCTGTGATTTAATTAAGGAGGTGTTAGTCCCAGGACACAGGTTGAGGACTAAGTTACGACGATGGAGGTCTAACTTGAGGTAATAGATTATGAATATTGTTATTCTCCTTTTGTTGGTCTCTGTGAGTCTTTGTCTAGTTTTACGTTTCTTTAAACGTGAAAAGGGTTGAAGTTTGTGTAGTACGTCTTTTGTTTTATTAAATTAATTAGCGGTGATGAATGCAACTGACGCTGTTAAGTGGCCACCTGGATTAGTTGAACACATTCAACTAATCTACAAATTATAATCTACTCGAAAAGAAGAAAAAGCAGCGGTGATCGCGTAATTTAAACCAATCACTTTAAAAAAATATTTTAGTCCAGAATCTTAAGCTCCATACGGTTCAGTCGTGCATAAGTTATAACTTATGTCCCTAAATTTATTGCGAAATCCTTTATCTTCAAGTGGCTTAACTTCTTTATTTGTTGCTAAATAACTTAAGTGGTGATAATTAAATGAAAATGTAAAACGACGTTTTAAACTTTCACGGTTTATAACTAAACTTTAACTGCAACTTACAAAACCGTGGTTGTTCGTGATTGTTGTGAAATAAAGAACAATCATGGAAGATATCCCGTAAGTGACAGTTTAAGTTTAATGTAAAACGAAACGACGGAATTAATTCAAAACCCAACGAAGTGATAAGTGATTTTACTATAATTGAGTTTGAAAACAACGTTCACTTTGTTGACGTTACATTTACTCCTTTCACCAGTTTTTTAGAGTTTTTTATATGTTAGCTTTGTTCGAAATCCACAAGAAAATTCTGTATTTGGGACAGAATTTACAAGTGAACAAACTAAATAACATATATTTTTCAATGATATTTTAAAACGTATCAACAACAAAATACAATTCCTTTTCACTTACACTAAGCACACCTAACTGATAGTCTATGTCGCTAAGTGATAGTAAAAACGGATATGAAAATACACTTTATGTAGCTGTTCTATTACGAGGTATACGTCAATATTCCACATAAATTATCCAAATTCCTTCCTCGTGCTTGAATCTGTGTCATCATAACTTCATAAGCAAGGAACGTCAACTATTCTATCGGTAAAGTTTGAGCAGGAAATGCCGAGATAAGTGTCTGACATAACTTGCCTAGTGGAGTGATATCCAAGACCTTGATCCGAAGGTTGAGGAAAGACAAATAGCTGTTTGATGAACACCCTCGGGTCCCTTGCCTTTTGCCCTGAGTTTTGTGAAGGACTGCATACTTTGTGGTCGAGATAAATTGGGAGCTGCAGTGTTTAGTGATAAAGAATGGTGGAATGTGAGCTCTGGTGGAATCTCTAATGAAATTAGCAAGTAACTTATCACTTTGAGCTGAGCAACGTTCTAATACGTAAAATTTGATAAACGCTACTAAACGCTACTTGACACAACGTTTAATCACGTCAGTAAAAATATGTCTTTCTTCAAAGAACGAGTATAAACGGCTGAGGCTTATACAAATTCTTTTAAGCTACGTCATCGCGCCGTATCACTTTAAATTTTGGGACTGCTAGCGCCACTCCAGGTTAGTTTTTTTATGCACTTTACAAGGCTACTCGCACACGTACATTCTAATTACGCATACATTCGCAACGTCGACGTGTAGTAACGGTTGTGTCACATTTCATATTATCTATGGTTGTATAAAAAACAGAAACGTCACTAATCGTCCTTTATTTTGTATGAGAAAATAGTGCGCCGCGGAACAAACATTTGAATACCCAGATGCTCAGCTGAAAGTGTTATTTGATGCACAAAGCATAATTATATTTCAGAATGATTGATCTCTACACTTAAAAAAAACACGGAACCACGGAAAACACAAAAAACACGACGGATATTATTCCGTAAGTACTATAAGTGTAGAAAGACCGTGAAAGTCTAAAACAGTGTACTGATCTCTTTAAATAAGTAGATCAAATCAAAAACCTAACCTGATTCATAAATAACACATAAACAACCTAAACCAAATAACTTGAACCTAAACCTGAACCAAATGACCTAGCAATATTTTTTAAGATCATTTTGTTTTATTAAATTTATTTTATTTATATATGGTAATTAGTTTTATGAAATCTTCAAAAGTAAATTTTTAGTAAACCTGTTACTAAAAATTATGATTTGTACCAATTATTGAATGCATTTTACTCACTATACTGATACAGTGTATCCATTTTTTGATGACTGTACTTAGCAACGACTAATGACGGAGTGCCGAGATGGGAATTTTTCGTAAAGATGATAAATTAATTCATGGGAAGGTGCCGAGATGGGACTAAACCTAAAAATCAAATTAAAATTTAATTTTACGTCTGAAGTGTCAAGAATTTCCAATATTCAGAGATATAGTTTCAGTTCTTTATCAAATAATAATGTAAAATGAAAAAAACATTTTTAATCTTTTGAATATTATTCGTGTACCTATGAATTATTGATTGGATCGACTGGTTTTAGACAAGGAACTTAACGAAAAGTAATAAAGAACCTAAGTTATATTCAGTCTAAGTTGGTTTTCGGAAAGTGACTGATCTGAAAATATTCATCACTTATTTAATAAATCATTATTGACACGGAAATAATAAAACCCAAACAGAACCGAAGAAGACCAATAAACGAAAAGTCAGTCATTGAACCTAAAATATTAAGGAAACCCCTATTGAGAGGGATTATTTACGAGATTGTCTGATATAAATTTTCAATAATGTCTGATATAAATTTTCAATAATATTTAGGCGCTTAGTACTGAGAACAATAAATGGGAAGTTGCAACTTAAACAATCCTTCATATAAAATGAATTTTACTTATGAAAGCTTATCTGCTATTGGTTTCTAAATGTCCAGGAAGTACTTGAACTAAGATGAACTTTCGATGGGTATGGCTTTATGAAGTTACTAGCTTCTGCCCGCGGCTTCGCCTGCGTGATGCTTGGTAATTGTCGCACGGGATCATACTACTGGGATAAAAAGTACTCTATGTGTTAATCCACGTTATAAAATATCTGTGTGCTAAATTTCATCCAAATCTGTTCCGTAGGTAGTTTTTGCGTGAACGAGTAACAAACTAGCACATTTATAATATTATTGTGATTTTGATGTGATGTGATGAGATGATTGTGATCTGATCCGAATTCATACCAATTAGTCTTAGAATTATAGGTATTCCGTCTAAGAAGCACTTGCAAAGCTACAGTTGTTTGCTCAAAAAGGTAGACCGAGGTATACCCACATTTTGCGATTTAATTTCTCTTACAAATCCCCTAGGCTGTTGGCAAGCGTGATGAGTTAGTCTAAAGATTATCCATTTACCCATCATCATCGTACATCACACAAATCTTTTAATCTATTAATGAAACCAAACATCAACGTAATGAGATCACATCAAGGAATCAGCCAGTCATAGTTGGCCCGCGTCCCAGTATTACGTCCATGGAAACTGAGGATCATCCATCTTTGGGAACACACGATTACATTTAGATTTCGCTTGTAATCCTCCGGATGCGGTAAGGTTGGGGTTATACTTCAAATATTTAGATTAGCTTTTACAATAATAAAGTACTTTTCAAACCTCAGATGGCTTATTCGTCAACTGGCGACTGTGGAAGCCGCGAGTGCGCGCGATGTGGCACTTTCCGCCTCAGAGATTTATTTTTCAAAGGCGCTTAAAAGTTTGTCAAGTTTCGCTTCTGAATCTTTTTACGAGCCTTCTTGTTAGATACTATGACAGCTCCCAACTTAAAAGTTGGAGAAAACTGACGCTGTCATTCAAAAGGGCAAACTTTTTAGAACCTGAAAACAATTTTATTGTAAAGCAAAGAGATTTAATATATTAAATCAGCAGAATAAATTCCATTTGCAAAATTATGTAATTTGTTTTGTATTGTGCAACTTTGACACAAAGTTATAAGTTTTACCGATATCAACCAGGAGATACTCATTTTGTTGACGTTGTCAGGTCTATCGTTAATTAATTTAAATGTCTCTGTACTGAAAAAAAAAACAGCATCTGTAGAAAATACTTCATCAACGTTTACGATCAACCAACCCACTGAACACAAAAGTATCTAACCCCAGTTTTGCATATTTTTACCATTGCCATTATCCCGCCACACTTCACCCTCTCTCACTGGGACCTCGAACCCATCTCCTCCAAGGCCCAAGTATTAATCTTGTGCAGCTTCAGGCTGACTGACATGAAGGTTGCATTATTCTCCGACCATATTGGAATTTCGGCCATGTTGAACATATTCCTTTCTCCAAGGTTGCGGGGCATGTGTCTGTGATTTCCTTGTGTGGATATCAATATGCTCTGACAGTTGTTTGACTTATGTTTCGCGTGTTTGGCTCGTTTACTCGTTATTTGAATTGTTGGGTGATGTGTGTACATACACACATCAAAAAAAGTTTGTGATCACTTTGAAAATTCGAAATCTTTTTTGTTACGTTTTACGGGAATTACGCGGTTGAACCCGCGTAATTTCCGTTCCCGTGGTAGTACAGGGATAAAATATAGCATAAGTTACTCAGAGTGAATGTAGCTTTCTAATGGTGAAATAATTTTTGAAATCGACGCAGTAGTTTTTGAGTTTATTCATTACAAACATACACACAAAAATACAAATCTTTCCTCTTTATAATATTAGTGTAGAAGTGTAGATAAAAAATTGATTTATTTTTTAATTTCAGACAGGGTATTTCTATTAAAAAAAAAACACACAACAAAGTTTTTTTCTTGATAAAGTTCAATTTAAAAAATTATATCAGCTTATGCTAGTGATCACAAACTTTTTTTGATGTGTGTACATCAATTATGTAGTATGTTTTCAATGATAGGCATTTTGGTAGTGAAGTTATTTTTGAGGATGATACATAATATAACATCGCGCATGTAATCCCCAAAGGGTTAGGTAGTGGAATAACTAATAGTGCACCAACGTTTCACCAGGTATATTTTTGTTTAGTTTTTGGGGGGCTATGAAAACGAAACTAAAGATTTCGTTGAAAGTTGCAACATAGAGTTTTACGGGGGTGAAAGATCGACTAGCTAGGTAAGAAAACGATTTTTCTCTGATCTGGATAAAAATGTTTCCTATAGCTACTCTCTACAAGCAGAGTTCGGTCGCCCACTTTCTTTGGGATTAAATCATGAAGAACTGCCTCCTTGGTCTAGAGGTTGCAACTGTAGCAAGCGCTGAGCATGAAGTCTAGGGTTTGACGCCTAGGTCAGACAAAATTTTACCGGATTTTTACCCGACTGTGCCAGAAGGAGGGTTATGTTTTTCGAGAGAGTGTTATGTTTTTGTATACGTATGTATGTATAATTGTTTGGCACGCTCTGTGGCCGGCTCGATGGATTTTAGCTTGAGAGATGTCGTTAGATTCGTATTTACTGTGAGAGTGACACAGGGTATATCAAAATAAAAAAAAACAAAATGGCGGATTTTTGGCGCCAATTGCAAATGTTTAGCCCTCTCTGCTGCCTGAACGGCTCGATGGATTTTAGTAGAGGTGTCGTTAGATTCATATTTACTGTGAGAGTGACACTGAGAATATCAAAAAAAAAAAAAAAAAAACAAAATTTTTGGCGCCAAATTCAAATGTTTGGAACGCTCTGCAGCCTGAACAGCTCGAAAAGGGCTCATCAAGAGGATTTTAAAATGGTATACATATAAGCAATGATATTCTAACAAACAGATATGTTATACACCTACAAAACCACCGAAAAAAGTGTGCCGCGGGGGAGAGCCAGCTCACATACACGCAGTGACGCAGACTAAAGGAAAAACGTGCCAATTGACACGTTTTCGAGTCTTCACGATTGCGCGCTCATAACATATCTGTTTAATTAAATATCATTGCATATAAGTAACTAAAAAGTGTAAAAAAAAATATTAAAAAACCCGACTGCGTAAAAAATAAATAATAACTCTAAATAAAAACTGAAAAGAATAAAACAAGTTCAGGAGACAGGACATATTGACTGCGACATTCGGGACCCATTAAATAATGTAGACTAAAATTATTACATCCAATATGGGTCGCGACTGTCGCAGTCAATATGTTCTGTCTCCTGAACTTGTTTTATTCTTTTCAGTTTTTATTTAGGGTTATTAGTTATTTTTTACGCAGTCGGGTTTATATATATATATTTTTTTTAATGAGCCATTCTCAGTACTACTAACACGGAGTCTAAGTTCGTACCCGGCTGACGACCATAGGCTCACTACTATTACATAGGACTTAAATATAATTAACTGACAGAATGTGAGTGAAGTATTTAGATTGAATACATAAAGCCGAAGATATTTTAATATAGTCGTCAATAATTAACACATATAGCCTTACAAATAACAACAAAATTTATACAAAAAGTACACGTGTGCAAACAATAAAATACTACCCACAAAATCTACTTTAACAAGAACAATATTGAATTCTCACTACTCAACTTTTAAAGTGAACAGCTCTAAACGCCCTCGTACCACATAACACGTCAATAAACGAAAAGTGTCGTAAAATAAACATACTTATTTAGAAACTTTATGTGCGCATCGTAAATTGAAAAAGATTTCAGTGTACGAGGGGTGTATAATTTTTATGAATATGTGTTGTTTTAGAGTCGCAAATAATATTGGATAAAATATAAAGTAAATGCGTGTATAATTTCTAATATAAAATCTACACGATTGTCTTTAAAATATCGCTTTAGCAATAAGGCCGCCCATTGTGTCACCCCTTGTAAAATGTTTTTTTGTAACTGTAATTTTTATGGTGTACATATTAAAGAGTATAGAATACTCTCTTCTCCATTAATATTATAAAGAGTTAAAGTTTGTACGTTTGTATGTAGGGGGTAATCTTCGGAACTTCTAATCTTATTCCGAAAATTATTTCTCTAATCGGAAATTACACTATCCCCGAATATCATAGCCAATATTTAAAACGTTCAGTTGGGATAATTTTGGACAATAACGTGAGCGCGGTCGCGGGTAAAATCTAGGGTATAAAAAGATGATAGGAAAAGTTTGTGAGAAAAACGTGAATAATAAAACGGTACGTGCGTATTGTGTAATGTCGTGAAAATGCCGATAGATAGCGCCACGGGTAAGGTAGAATTTTTTATGTGTTATATACACGTAGCAACCGTTTTCTGTACAGCAGACATGTTTGATGATTATACTTTTTGAATAAAAAAAGTTACATATATGTTAGCGAAATTAAACCAAGAAAAAAGTAAGAAAAAAATTGAATTTCATCCAACTTCGGCTCTTTAATAGAGGTGGCTTAAAGAAGAGGCATAATTTAATTTACTTGAGATCACACAATTTATTTAGAAGCACTGATTCTTATCAGAAACCTTGCAATTTAGGGTTTTCTTATCGATTTTATCTGGGTACTTGAGTTATACATACATTTTGACAATAATATGTTATAATAAATCATGCTGCACACATGTAAATAACAAAACAAGATTTGAAAATAAATATGGCTCTCAGACTTCTTAGACGAGGTACTCCACTCATAAAAGTATTACGTTATTGATGAGAATACATCCCACACGCCTCCCATACATACTGTACTCTCTTTGAGCTACTTGACATTAACTTTATAGGTACGTACTTCATAAATATGGCTCTCAGACTTCTTAGACGAGGTACTCCACTCATAAAAGTATTACATTATTGATAAGTACATCCCACATGCCTCCCATACATACTGTACTCTCTTTGAGCTACTTGACATTAACTTTATAGGTACGTACTTCATAAATATGGCTCTCAGACTTCTTAGACGAGGTACTCCACTCATAAAAGTATTACATTATTGATAAGTACATCCCACATGCCTCCCATACATACTGTACTCTCTTTGAGCTACTTGACATTAACTTTATAGGTACGTACTTCATAAATATGGCTCTCAGACTTCTTAGACGAGGTACTCCACTCATAAAAGTATTACATTATTAATGAGAATACATCCCACATGCCTCCCATACATACTGTACTCTCTTTGAGCTACTTGACATTAACTTTATAGGTACGTACTTCATAAATATGGCTCTCAGACTTCTTAGACGAGGTACTCCACTCATAAAAGTATTACATTATTGATGAGAATACATCCCACATGCCTCCCATACATACTGTACTCTCTTTGAGCTACTTGACATTAACTTTATAGGTACGTACTTCATAAATATGGCTCTCAGACTTCTTAGACGAGGTACTCCACTCATAAAAGTATTACATTATTGATGAGAATACATCCCACATGCCTCCCATACATACTGTACTCTCTTTGAGCTACTTGACATTAACTTTATAGGTACGTACTTCCCAAATCGAAGCAGCTTAAAAACACGGAGTAGGTAGATTGAATGGAATGACAACATTTTTACGTGACAAAGCATCATACAAGTACAATAATAATTAATAATAATATTTTTTATTAAGGTTCACAATGCAGACAATGAATTTATCAATCACAAACAAGCAAACATGGAATTTGAGCAATCGCAATCTCCTTATCGACTTATCATCGTCAAAGGTGACTGGTGTCCTCCAACGGAGAGACAATATGTCCAGGAGTCGATTGAGTTTTGCTGATGAGTATGAGCAGTCTACTGCTGAACATAGGCCCCGCCAAGCTCGGCATTTCTCAAGATTCTCCTTAACCCAGTTGACGAAAATCGTCTGTCCACCTCGTCTAACAGCAACCAGCGTCGGGCACTAGTTGTCCGGCATTATGCTGAACTGGGCCTATTTGGCGCAGCCGTGAGGCACTCGGTGTCACATTGTTTTTCATTTTTTGTTTAGTTTTAAGTTTTTAATCATTTATTTTGTTATTCTTTTTGTTTTTCATTTTTGTTTATTTTTTATACTGTGTGCACTGTGGCGTGTGCCAAATAAATGTATTTTCTTTCTTTTCTTTTCTTCTAACACTGACAATATTTTTAGTGGCTATAGCAAAATTGCCCATATTAGCTCTCTGATGTTTATTCTCCATGTTCAATACTAATAAACCCAATGATGTGTAGGAGGTGCCTCTCGCTTGAGAAGCCCACCGTTGCAGAAAATTGGGAGAAACATAATCATATTCTGATTACGGTTCAGTGGTTTTAAAATTGGGAAGTTATTATTATTTTATGAGTAACGTACTGATATTTTGTCTATATACGACTTCTGTTTTAGTCTCAAAGTGAATTTCACCAAACTGCACACCAGAACCGCGTTTAAGAACGGACAGTCAAAGCTGCTGTGGAATATTGATATCTACCAATAAGTTTAAAAGGTGTTTAGACTTGCTAATCGCGTTCAGATGCATTGGTCAAATCTATCCTTAATGACAATACGTTTTTTTAAGATATCGCTTCAAGCAAGTAAGTACTGTCAAAGTTTGTAGGAACGAACGAAACTATAGACTATTGGGACAGTAGTTTATTGTTTCTAAACTCTTACATTTTATTGAATTGAATTCGATGCAAATTGTATACATTTCTCTTCACACCAATAAATCAAAATAATGCCAGACCGACTTCTAACCAAGTTATAAGTCCCACAAATCTAAACACAAACACACATCCAAAATCTCCAAGTTCCTTTAGACCTCCTTATGGGATTATATCAATCTTGAAAGCGGTTAATACAGGGGCCTAAGCTCTTGAATTAGGTGCTGGAGCTAGGGCAGAGCGAGCCAATATTTTAGACCTGTGCTCAATTGAGCAGACCTCACTTAGCCGTAGAGAAAACATCAAGGGACTTCAGTAGAATTTCGGAAATTGAATTGATACGGCTGAAAGACACCGAAGGATGTTGTGTTAAATTGATAAAAAAACTAGTACGGTAGGCAATTTATCCATTCTAATATGATAAATGACTGCCTCGTTGGTCGAGTGGTCGCATGCACGACTGCTGAGTGTGAGGTTCTGGGTTCGATTCCCGGGTCAGGCAAAGTGTTATTGGGTTTTTCCATCGGGAATTTCTCTCTATCTCTATCTATCTAATAGGGAATGCAGGAAATACTAAACTCTTTTTATTTATTACTAGCTGACGTCCCGCGGTTTTACCCGCGTAGTTCCCGTTCCCGTGGGAGTACGGGAATAAAATATAGCCTATAGCACTCACGAATAATGTAGCTTTCTACCAGTGAAACAATTTTTAAAATTGGTTCATTACTTCCGGAGATTACCCCCTACATACAAACTTACAAACATACAAACTTACAAACAAATTAATGTTACCTCTTTATAATATTAGTATAGATTTATTAAAATTGCCTTGTATTGGCACATAAAACATTGTGATACATTTGTTAAAGTTTCTAATACATCACTTATTTTACAATTTACTGTTATGAGTAGCATGTTTTTGGTGAAACGGAACGCACTGTCAAAACGCATCGTCCTCGATAACGCCGGTATTGACGTCAAAGTCTATGTGTCAAAAAACACTTTTATTTGTTGGAAGTTCCACTGAGATTTTATAATAATATTGTTATTGCAATTTTTACTTGAATAAAGCTCATACAATTAGTAAAATTATTTTATTAAGGCCACAAAATTAAATGTAAAGAAGGCAGATTGTGGTAAATGACGTCATATCATGGCCGCGACAGCTACGGACGTTTGAACTGTCGTAGAAAATTGCAAGAGTTTAATATTATTTTTGAGCGACAAGCAGTATAGTTTAATACTTTTCTTGGGTTGATAGTACTGTATTTTATTGATTTAAGTGAAGAAAAAATTACGTGCATATTCCCTATTGTGGGTGTACTTTTAGGTACACCTCTGATGGTCTGTTATGTAACATTATAAATTGTGATAGTAACTCAGTTTGTGTTTATTTTTTACCTTTTAATGATAATTGTCTCTTAGGGAGACTATGACACAACAATAACTGGTTACGGTACACAAATGGAATACATGATTTTCTCTCTGTCATCTTCAAACAATTGATTAGAATACCACGATGTTTTTGATTCTGTTAGCACTAAGGACATTCAAGGACTTAGACGTTTAGGAAGATTTAGACGTTAAACGCGTTTAGTATTGGCGGTTCAAGAGGTCTACATTGATCATAATCACACTGATATAACTATTACCACACATATTCAGTATCAAGTTCCATTAAGTTATCGATACTATTCACACTCAGATTCAAGTAGATTTACACACAATCATAATATCATATTAAACACAATAGCAACCACTTGATAATCCTTATTACACGTAATATTCCATTACATTATAATTCTCTATAATATCTTGTATGAAGAGCTTCGTGAATCTAAACAATAAGACTAACTCTTCAACGTTGCGGTTTGTCGTCGAGTTTCAACATTGATACTTAATATTTATCAAAGTTTCTAACTGCAGCTGTTGCGGGTGACCTTTTGACTACAAAGCTTGTATTATGAGTTGTGGAGGATTTGAGGTTTTGTGAAGTTATTGCATCAAACTTGTTTTCTCATTGTAATTAATATGCTCATTCTGGGTATGTCTTTCAAGTTATCTTATCAGGAATTAAACGACATTCAAACACAAATATAATTAATCAGATCTTCAGTCAGTAAGTCACTTGAAGTACGGCCAATCTCCACAATACAGATCATAAATCATAGATATCTGTTCCAGACATCTCAAGGTCGTCTAACTGCCTCGTTGGTCTAGTGGTCGGAATCGCGACTGCTGAGCATTGAGGACCTGGGTTGGATGCCAGGTTGGGCAAATTGTTATGGGATTTTTTCATCAGTTTCTTGGTAGCAGCCACGGAGACAGGATTTATGCCCGATTGATGGCAATAGACGCGCCCCCTGTTACATGGGATTTTAAAAACTGGCGAAATGTGGGTGTACTATTAGGAACACTTCTGCCTAACCCTTCGGGATTAAAAGGCGTGATGTTATGTTATATTACATCCCAACAACAACAACAACCCATAACGTCCACTGCTGGGCATAAGCCTCTCCCATGATGGGAGGAATTTGCCGTAATCTCCACGCTTGGCAGGCGGATTGGAGATCGCTGTGATGAAAGACTAACAGAAAACGCTGCTGCCCAGTCTCTGGTCTACGGAGGCGCAAGGTGTTCTGCCTCAGACATTAGTCGCCTAATACGACACCCTTGAGTGTAATGGGTTGGTTCTATTCTACTCTGCCGGATACCACACGGCCATTAGAATAGAATAGAATAGAATTTTATTTTGCAAATATGGGTAATACAATATAGTTGTTCAGCCACAAAGTTCAGCCATATTTTACCATTCGGCATCTCAAGGTCATAACAAACCAAAAAAAAGCGCCCAAGACATAACAAGACCTCCACAATTTAAAGCCTTAAAGCCTGTTCATCCATAAACTGCTCAAAAACTCTCTGAAAAATCCCCCTCACTTATCTACTTAATAACAAAGTCGTATATAATCCCGTATGATCCTCCGACGCACCTGTTCGGATCGCAACAAGTCTCCGGGATCCCGCCCCGGCGCCCTAGTTCATCGGCCTGACCTACATTTCAGCCCTTCGTCCCTTACCCCCCCTGACCTACCCAGCGACCAGCGCAACCTGACCCCGGACCAACATAATGAAAAAGCAAGTAGAAGGTGCCTCGAGACATGCCTTCCAACCATATCTTACCGTACATTGCGATTTTTTACATGCTATCAAGCTTCCTGTTGTATTTTTGGCAAAGGAACGAGCGTTGGCAGTGTCAACAGCTGATAGTAAGTCAAAGGGGCTGACTATTGTGGAAATGAATGGTGGTAGTTCCTTTTTACAAGGAAAATTGTTGACAAAGGTGATTCTGGTATCACTTGGTTCACCTTGCAAGTATGAAAGTTATGTTTGCTATTTATAAAAGATTTCAAAGTATGTATGTTTCCAAGGATATTATGTTTAGCTTCAGAGTACCATTGATTATATCTAAAGGTTAAACGTTTCCAATTTCATTTTCATTTTAAATACAGAAAAAATTGAAAATTGGATCCCTTTATAGTATTTCCAATTAAGCATTTTATTCCCCGAACAGTGGGAGACTTATTAATTTCCTTGTGACTTTAGTAACACGATACTCCGGTTTTTGTGAAGCCTCTTTGAGAAATGAGTTTTCAGACTGAAAAAAAATTAAACTTGAAACGTTTTGAATCCCGAAAAGATCTTTAATTTAAGTAATTAAGGGATCATTTTCCTTTTCAAAACATGAAAATTCATTCACAAACATTGTTAGATTAAAATATATCTCTCAAGATTCAGCAATTTTCTGGAATAGCTGAAATATGTAGATGAATCATTATCAGCCTAGCCTTTAAATAAACCAACCAACTAACTAACTTAACTGCTACTTACTACTACAATAACTTACTTACTAACAATAATAACTTACTTTAACTTTTAATACTACTTTTTGGCTTTTCTGCCTATGAATATAGCAGGAACATCAAGGCTTCACCATAAAAATGTTCACCATAAAACCTCTTGTAATACACTCAAAATATAAAAGAGCACTCAAATATTCTTGCGAGCAACAAAACAAGAAAAAACAAAAGATTTTAATCCAAGACAGACAATAAAATGAGCAGCTCAAGGGCGAGACGTCCGGGGTCTAGTTCCTCTGGACACTCCTCCTTTGCATTATACACGGCGCATTGTTCGCAATGCCTGGTATTGCCCGGCCATTCCCACTTATTTAATAACTGTGCTACTGTTTGTGTGCACACATTGAAATAAACGTTGTTTTCATCTAAGATCTCTAGGACGAATTTTACCAATAAATCTGTATTTGACCGGCACATCTAAACCCCGTTCAAAAGGCCAGGTTCATGCAAAATAAAATTATTATTGAAGCTAAAACAAAGTTCTGAAGTTGGTAGTTTGATCTAGTTAAGATTTGTAGTTTTCGCAAAATTGACGGTTGTTTTACGGATTGTTTTAAGTTTGTTGAGTAAGCATTAGGACTAGAAAGTAGAACAGCCTGAATTATTAACAGTTTTTTGTCAGACAGGTGTATGTTTCTCAGACGTTTATCTTTGATCAAAGCGAGTACCGAGTAGCCTACTTACAGTGATGGACAAGGGCGAAAATCCTACAGCTTACAATTAGTTAACTGTCACGTGAAATCGTTTTGTGGTATTGGACACCTCTTATATAAAAGGGGTTGATAGAAATGTAGTTGGCATAAGAATGACAGTTTAATGTACGGAGACAATTTTATTGATTATTAACGAGACCTTCCCGCCAGCCACGAAATTCATCATGCCCTTATCCCATGTTACTTGTGGTCGGCGCAACACGTTTTTTTCTTCCATTTGTCAACCGTCACACAATCATGTACACCTTTTTCCCTCATATTATTCCTCACACAATCCATCCATCGTGTCCTTGGTCTTCCTCTCGCTCTCCATCCATCCACATTTATATTCATCACTCTTTTAGTCACATGCGATTCTTCCATCCTCATCACATGCCCACATCAAGACAGTCATTTCCCTTTCAACTTTTCTGTAACTGGCTTCAACTTCCTCTAATGTACTCATTCCTTATTTTATCCATTCTTGTCACACCACACATCCACCTCAACATTCTCATCTTCGCTACATGCAATTTTTTTATCCATCTTCTCCACAGCCCAGCATTCTGATCCATACAGTAAAAATGACATGAGTATTTCTTAATTTAAAAGTTAACAGTAATGTAATAAACGCATAAACCTTGGTGCGACCATAAAACATGTTTGTAAAAACCGCATCAAAATCGTTTGCACAATTTCGCACAATGCAGTCATGAAAAAACACTATAAATAATTATAACATTCATAAATACAGATACAGAAGTCAAGTTAGATGTGTAAAAGATTGTTCTCCTTATTTTCTTTCCGTTTTGCAAGCGTTGTTAAATTCTTGACATAATTCGGGTTTTAGAATCCTGTAAATGGTGGCCCTCTTGTAGGCGGCATGGCAGCAATTTGTCTCAATTTGCGCGCGGTGGGGAGGAATTAGTGCCAACAAGCGTTTGGAGTGCGTACTTATGCGGATATTTTCCTCTTTACAGTGAATTAATTTATTGAGGTATTCTTATATAAGTGCCTTCTTCAGTAAGCGTGTGAATATGTTCGAGAGCACGATTTTTATATTGTGAGAATAGGTGTTCTCAGATTTGTAAATAAAAAATAATGTGTGTACTTATCCATATGATGAAATATTTTTAAAAGGAACTCTGCCCCTGTTCAGGCCCTAACGACAGAACGGCCATGACTTGAGTGAATATTTTTTAGAACACGAGTTTTCATGAGTTTGAGTTACAGCTCTGAATGAAACGTGATTATCACTGGTTGCCTTAAACCGACCCCGGTACAGATGCTGTACCCACTGGCAGGAATAGCGCCACCAGAAGTTCGCAGGACAGTGGCAAGCTCTAACGAAAGAGCCAAAATGGTTTCAGATACACGACACCCTTTACATCTGAATACCCTCGTGTCGCAAAGGCTGAAAAGCCGAAACAGCTTTCTGAAGCGTGTCACCCCTCTCAGTGGCGAGCGCTCCACGGAAAGACTAAAGCTGTGGCGCAATAGTGCATCCTTACCAATCCCATTCGTTCCACCTGCTGAAAATCTCCCACCTGGACATGAGTTGCCATGGCTGACCTGGAAGTCATTAAATAGACTCCGGACACAGGTTGGCCGCAGCAAGGAAAACCTGTTTATGTGGAGATTAATTAATGACTCTTCCCTGGAGTGTAAATGTGGTACTGTTCCACAAACGATGGGGCACTTATTATCGTGTCCTGTGTGTCCTGTTGTTTGTTCATTACAGGAACTGATGGACGCTACCGAAAGCGCCAAACTAGTCGCTCAGTTCTGGGCCGACACAATTTAGATTGCCATCGACACGCTAAGAAGAAGAAGATGAGTTTGAGTTTCGTTTACTAAAGAAATTAAAAATAAGGATAGTAACGAAACACAATACGTTTTATTGAAAGTAAAGTCAAAGCTTATTCCCATATATTAAAAACCATCCCGGAAATAAACTCACTGAGCTTTTGTACAGAAGGACCAATAAATTGAGTTGCATCATAAAAACCCCAGCTCATTGGCTGCCGTGTGTCCCAATTACATAATTTAAGGGCATCACTACATTTATTCGCATCGTCACGCATCTGTTCGCATGTTTTCGTCCGGGTCAGGCTGTGCGTGAAGATTTGAATATGTTTTGTGGGTCAATGATATTGATAACCATATTGTGTTTATTCTGCAGATCTTTCGCAGTTGTTACTGGTTGTCATAAACCCGAGAGGAGCTCGTGGCAAAATAATAACAGCCGCTCGGGTCGATCGTTAGGTTAAGCCGTGCTTGCCTAGGTTGGTCTGTGGATGGGTGACCATCCATTACATACCGAGTTTCCTCCGTGCCTCGGAAAGCACGTTAAGCCGTTGGTCCCGGCTGTCATTTGTAGATCTTTGACAGTCGTTAGGTAGTCAGTGGCCCAAAAAGTCTGACAACCAGTCTTACCAAGGGGTATCGTATTACCCGGTACTAACTGGGTTGTGGAGGTCAGATAGGCAGTCGCTCCATGTAAAATACTGCATCCGGTAAAACTAGAAGCCGACCCCAATATAGTTGGGAAAAGGCTAGGCAGATGATGACTGGTTGTCAGAAGCCCGAAATTCTGCCAACCAGCCTCATCAAGGGGTTACTCAGTTAGTGGAATGTCAGTCCATGTAAAATACGGATATTCACCTGCATCTCGTTGTACTGGAAGCCGACCCCAATATAGGTGGGAAATAGCTAGGTAGATGATTAATCGTGTTTTTATGGGAAGTGAATTACCTCAAATGGCTTAGCATGATCCTCCGTTACGCCTAAAATACTGCAGCATTAATTTTGAAATAAATATATGATAAAGTTGAGGATTAATGTTAGGTCTTATTTTTGGCGAAAACACAATTTCATAAAATTTTCTCGATAGAAAAAAATCCCAAATTTACCTCCAAATCGAACAATAAACCACTGTTATTCAAAAAGTACTTCAAATTAGATCACGAAACTTTGCATACTAACTGAACTAACTATAAAGCAGGTCCTATGTTTTTTATTTTTTCGAAAAGACGAAAATTTGATTTGATAAAGAATAAAAACCACTCATTTCGCACTATTCGGCCGCAGTGACTGACGTAACAACCGCTTTGTAGTGCAAGCTGATTAGAACGTTATTCTAACAGTATTACAAACGAAGTTTGAACCACCACAAATAGAGTTGCTAATCTGAGATAGTATAGGCTCTTAAGCCAATTCCTTAAATACCAACTTTTACAATACAATGAATCTTTTTTTTGTCATTATTATTAACTGATTACCATTAAACGGATGCCATACAAATGTGTGCGTATATGTATGTTACCTTATAAGCCTAGGTCTCACTAGGCGGTTGACCTCAGACCTCATTGGAGGTGTTCAGATAGACATTAATACAACAATATGCACGATTGTGCAGTCACGACTTTATATAAAGGTTACTTTAGCGGTAGTTATAATTGAGAGGTTAAGTTATGAGCTTCGTATTATTATAATTTACAGTATTATTGTGTAGTTTATAGTTATAAATAAACTAGCGATTCGCCCTGTTTCACACGGTTCTTACAACTTGTCAAACATCGAGATTTATTGTAATTTAAATTTAATTTTGATTTATTAAAATGTAGGTAGGTACATAAAAACGTTCCCAAATAAATTCTCAAAATAATGGCGAAAAACTCGTAACAAAAGATATAGCGCATTTTAAAATAATAACGCGGTCAAATACAAATCACAAGGGAACGTAATAAGCTGATAACCCTCACCACACAATAATCACGGTAATGTTATCTAAATTGTCATACTTCATATTTATACAAAAATATACTCCCTTCAGGCCAAGGTCTGAAATATAGGTTAAGAAAAACTAAGCCATCATTAATAACAAATCAGTTGTTACCATTAAAATCGATTTGAACTGTATGCAACGTCCTTTAAAGTATTAAACGAAATTGAGACTTAGTTCAAAACAATACGATTCATTTTAATTGTAAAATGTTCAGTCATTTCCGACTGTTGTATTGTAATGCGTTGGTACAAGGTTAGGAAGGAAAAGGACGGGTGTATAGGGGGTTGTGTAAGTGAGATAGGGAGGGGTGGAGAGGAATGCAAGGCTAAGAGGTCGCAGGTAGTACAGTGACCTGACCTACATTCGGTTGCAGGGTGCCGTGTAAATATTGATTTAGTGACCTTTTTCACTTGTTGCTGTGTGTTCGAAGACGATTCCATGGCTTTTTGAACCGCTTTATGGTATACGAACATAATTTTCTTAATATTTGAATGGAAAAAGACAAGATCTTGAAGTTGTTCCTAACATTTGGACTGCCTCATAAGTCTAGTGGCCGCAAGTTGTACGGCTGTGCCTGAGGCCTTAGGTTTCATTCCCAGTCCGGGTAATGTGTTATTGGGTTTTTCCATCTGAAATTTCTTAGTAGCAACACGGATTCAGGGTATTTGATCAGTTGATGGCAATAGGCTCTCTCCTAGGTGGAACTCAACATAACTGGCTAAATGTGAGAGCCCTATAGGTAAAACTCTGCTTAATCATTCGGGGATTACAGGCGTGATGATATCTGTCATCATCAGATGATGGGAAAAGGCTTTTCCCAACTATGTTGGGGTCGGCTTCCAGTTTTACTGGATGCAGCTGAATACCAGTATTTTACATGGAGCGACTGCCTATCTGCTTTTCACAACCCGGTTAGTACTGGGTAATATGATACCCCTTGATAAGACTGGTTGTAAGACATTTTTGGACCTCTGACTACCTTAAGACTATCCAAGATCTACAAATGACAGCCGGGACCAACGGCTTAACGTGTTTTCCGAGGCACGGAGGTAACTCGGTATGTAATGGGTGGTCACCCATCCACAGACCAACCTAGGCAAGCACATCTTAACCTAACGATCGACCCGAGCGGCTGGATTATTTAGCCACGAGCTCCTGTATCTGTATATATTAGGTATATTTTGATTTAAATCATTGTTCCGTAACGTAAATGAATAACGTTTCAATCGGACGTGTCCCGGGAGTGTGTCACACATTTACCTGGCGACCTTGACCCTATCAATATTGATGAGTATGGTATGAGCAACCTCCTTTATACGTGTAACCTACGCGAGCACGTTGACGATATCGTCATTGTTGCCGTATGTTAGGACCAGCTAAGAACCAAAAATTTATTCATTTGTGTTCTAGGACCATAGGGTTTTTTGTGTTCTAGGACCAAAGGGATTTTTTGTGCTCTTCAAAGAGATTTTTTTGTGTTCAAAGTAACTTTTTACTGTCATTGATACATAAGTACGAGTTTTCTTGTTCGTGCCATGGTCATGGGGTGGCTTGTTACTAATGAGTACCTGACAATGTAACAATTTAGAGCATCAAAATTGACATAATCGAACATCAGTCTTGATTACCCTGCAAAAATGTACTTATAATAGTTGTGCCAGATAAGTCATGAAGAATCTTTCATGACATTAGTGAAAAAAAAAACAGAATTCTAAATTTGAATTTAATTATCATTCTCCTTCCCTCCCAATTTATTTGGGGTCGGCGCACATGTTGTATTCTTCTTCCATATTCCTCTATTACTCTTATTATTCTGAATTCAAATTTTAATGAAAGATTTTAAATCCAGGAAGGTTAAGATTAATTACGATTGCCTTAATCCCTTGCGTTTTCAAAGAGAATTTTCTGTGCTACTTGATTGCAGGCTATGCGTCTGTTTCCTGAAATTAATATTCAGTTCCTTTGAAAGCAGAAATAGGGCATTGGGCGAGTTTAACTCAATTTCTGGTTAAGCTCGCCTTTGAACGTGAATATCCAAAAAGCAAATATAAATAAATAACAAAATAAAAAAGCCTTTTATTCCATGCATTTACAAAATAATTTAACAATATGAATTAAAATTTCATGCTTGATTATTATTATCATCCTTTGAAATAATACAAAAAATAGAAAAAGAAAAAATAATAATCAATTAATTCAGATATATGTATCAAATAGAAAAATTGAAATAATCAAATATATCGTAATATAGGTAAATTATTATTATTTATTAGGATAGGTATTCAAGTTACTATTATTATTAATTATTTTATTTTTATTTATATGCATGGACCCCTCTCAGGTGAAGGCCTCCTCCAAGGATTTCCATTTGCCTCTGTCTCTGGCGACATAAAAAAGCAAATATAAATATATTATATTCTTGTATATTACAGATTCTGGGAATTTCAACGAAAATATCTGCGTGTTTTCATATGCGGTAATCATGTTCTATTTCAATGTGATAACGTAAACAAGTCATTTATCGTACTTACTAAATTCATACAACTTCAAATAGAAATATTGATAGTTTTAATAGTTAAATGCGATCTAGACGGGAACAAAAATGATTTACTCAAATGAAACAATATTTTTTTTAAATTTGTTTTTGGTTCCTATTTACAACGATATTCAATCATTTACTTGGGAATCCTTCATAGTACTTCAGATGTTTGTTAAAGTTAAACTTGACAGATGATGAAACAAAGTGTCTATTGTTCTAGTGATGAATGGAATGACAAACCCATAAATTGTTGTATAATGAATTTAACATGCCCTTGTACTACGATGGAATATGACCAATCTCTATAGAAATAAACCAATGGATATTTTGTTACTTGTGAGAATAAGCAGTTTTAATCGCAGTATACATTTATCTACTGTAGCTTAGACAAGTTTTTCCTCGTTCAAGATCATCCAATGACACTCCTTTTATATTTTTTTTAAATCGAGTTTTATATTTGTTGCAGCATGGGTGCTGGGCTGGTTGATGTGCAAGACGGTGCCGTACGTTCAGGGGCTGTCCGTCGCCGCGTCGGTCTACAGCCTGGTCGCAGTCTCGCTAGACAGGTAAGGGTCTAATAAACTAACACTCCTGTGTGAGATACAACATGACATTTATTTTATGTAATAGGTTGATAAGCCGGTGGTCTCCTTCATGGCGTAATCTTCTCTTCCTTGGACATCGTTTTGTATTTCTGCAACGTCTTTCAACAGTATGGACCCAGATTCTTCTATCATCGTTATGTCTTATAGAATGCCACTTTGTCTTGGGCCTCGTCTTCTAGAAAAAGTTTAATATCTCATCAGTATTGTAAGGGGAACTCATACACACTAATCACATAATATCATTCAATTCAATTCTCTAATGCATATTACATTTGATGTGTTTGAGCACCGTGGGTTAGGATGGGTAAAATGCAAATGTCGGTGTGTTTTTGTTTCAGGATAAAGGTAGGTCAGGTCACCCTTCATCAGCGACTTGATGGAAAATATATGTCGTTAAAGTAAACACACAATAAATTATTGATACTTAAAAGATCTTTGATAACTCTACTGGAATGTTGAATAATATTTTAAGCTTTGATCCCATTGAAAGACATAGGTATATTACTATTTTCTATTGCTGTGTGGTCTATTCACTTGTGTAAATGATACTTTGATATTCGAAGAACATCTGAGTTTTTGATATCTGATTTAAAAAAAAAAACCTAGACTATCGAGTTTTTCATATAAAACCCCTGTAAATTGACTCCAGAAGCGGAGATTTTTTAATAAAATAATGAAATTGTGAAAACAACGGTTTAAAGATTTTATTTCAAATATAGACTTACGTAGTATAACCTATTACTGATACCAACTTTAATTTTTAGAAGCTATTTAACTAAGTAAGTTTAGATAACATCAAATTGGAAAAGTTACTTAAAACTTTTCTTAAAAAACTATTATAGTTTATTCACCTTCAATACATGTAGATTTTGGTCTTAAATTTTAGGTTCAATCAAAACTATATTGTTGTACTAAAAAAAGATAATAAAAATGCTGAAATTACACCATCTCTGTTTAAACGATTGTCATAACGGTTGAACTGAAAAAAAAAACTTGTAAACAACGCAAAAAAAAAACGCTCCTAGTAAAACCCAATTTTCTCCAACAAACCCTTATTACACTCATAAAAGGCACTACCCAAATAAAATGCAGCTGTCCCAAAATGTTCCGGAATGCGCCAAAAAGGGCGATGCCCAAATGTGACCCAAAATACCTGAGGCCAACCTTGACCCACTAGTGGAGCTTATTATAATAACGGGCCTATTATGCGAGAGGACCAGAATTCCAAGGCAAGGTCCTTTGAGCCAAAATTAGTCAAACAAAAACTCCTTGAGCTGACAAAAAATGCGCCAAGAATTTATGATTGATGGAACTGGGAGCATCTCTGATGGGGTGGCGTCTATGATTTTTTTTTTCTTTCGTTATAAGTCCTTGTGTTTTGCAAGGAATGGATGATAAAATGTTTAAGTGCTGGGAAAGACTTAAACGCATTCAGAATAAAAATGAAAGAACTCAAGTTTTAATAGGTCTTTTAAAAAATATTTTGTTATTTGAATTTTCAAAATCTATAGAAAGATCTCAGCAAAACTAAATACATATTTATACCTATACTTAACTGATGTTAGTAATACTCTGTAATTGGTCATAATTTTGAAAACGTACCATGGTTTTACCAAAACTATAACTAAGTTCCCTTAACCTATTAAAACATGTTCAAATACTGAATGGAGCTACTTCCTTAGCTCAGATCGTGCTGTCTATAAGAATCTTAGCAAAAACGTGCGTTGATATTTACGGAGAACAGATCTTTCTGTAGAAATACTTAAAAATGTACAAAATGTGTGTGTATGTGTGTAATAAATAAATGAAGGATTGATCAAAGCTACTTTTAACCGGTGAAAATTAGTCAAAACTACTTTTGACCGGTGAAAAGTGAAAACTATTTTAACAATAACTAACATTTACTTAGAAACTTATTAGGTAGTTAGGTTTTTTTTAGTAAGTTTCAACTTTTTAGTATGTACTTGGTCCGGAACCGAATGTTTTGCGTCGGCCATAGACTACGGCATTATGGAATTAAAATAAACTATTTCCGAAAATTTAAAAACAGATGTTGAAAAATAGAACGCCTGCTCTAAAAATAAAAAATAATAATACCTAATAGGTATTTTACTTTCATATTACAAAAACTGTAACATTTTATTATGAACCCTTTTGGAACTAATATTAAATGGTTAAACCCTAAGCAAACATGGCAGTCTGTAGTGGGGCGTAAAACACTTAAAATCAGCTGTAAACCTAGCCAAAGTTAGGCCAGAGATAATTTCCTTTTAATAAAAAAGGCCTTTGAAGTACTACAAGTTTAAATAAAATCCTTTCTTATAATTCGAAGTTTTTGGGTCCATTTTGTGCTATCCGGTTTTAAATGTACTAAGTTGATATTTACAGGAAGCCGTTTATAGAAGAAGTGGTCTTTGACCAGCCTCATAAATTATGGAAAAAGAGCGATAACTTTTGGTAATTTTCATTAAAGGACAAAACTGAATTAGTATGAAGCTTGGTACTTTATTCAAATTGAACGCAACCACAGATTTTACTGTATTAATGGGAAGAGGATAAAATATAATTTAACTTAACTAAATCCTAATCACGCAAATATCCTGCAAAATAAAGATATTAATTTTTTAAGTTTTTTATTTTTAGTGCACAATGCAACACAGGTAGATTTTGGTAACACCGTGTTTTACGTTCCTATCCTATCGCAGCGCTAACTAAGAATTGTGAGGATGGTCGTACTGAAACGCATTTTTGGTAATCAAAGCAATAAGAATGGATACGAGAATATAATGAGAAATAAAAATGAAAAACAAGGTGTACCTACCGACATGTTTGTGCTTTAAGCAAATATACTTAAGAATGCATTCAGCGTAATTCGGAATACGCTGCGTTGAATGACATTTGAAAAAAGCTAGATGTCAATGTCACGATAGATAAGTCCGTCAGACAGTTGAGACAGTTAGTGATTTGACTGCGTGCGTTCTGTTCAGTGTATTATTCGGTGCAAAAATAGAGTGCATCATCTATATTTGAGAGATAAGAATACCACCAGTGCATATTTGTAATAATAAATTAGCATTGGGCCCAAACTCAGCACAGCGCCATTTATTGACATTATTAAAACTTCTCTACATGTACACTAAATAGTAGATCTTTGGACATTATTTTCTCGAAAATGCAGGCAATTTCAAGCTTGAAACTTGAGATTAGGCAGTCTATTGTGCAGTATTATCTGTGTTAATTTTCTTTACAGTGGTTAGATTATCTCAGAATAAAGTACCAAAAAAGACCATGTCCTTTATGGAAAAATAAAACCAACATGCAGGCGGAGTTGCTGGGAAATGTTAGTATAGATTAAATCTGAATTATTTTCACGTTAAAATGTGTCTATTATTAAATTCAGTTTGTTGGTAGAAGCTGCTAATTAGAATAATTAATGAAGATGAACCTTGCCCCTCCAGTAAAGTTTTGCGGAGACTGCGGTACCACCCACATATATCTTCATTTTATCACAACAGTTATAGAGGTAGTTTGGTAGAAAGAGACAGTTTTGCTACCTGAAAAAAACCGGCCAAGTGCGAGTCGGACTCGCACACGAAGGGTTCCGTACCATTGACTATATTTAGTATTTGTTGTTATAGCGGCAACAGAAATACATCATCTGTGAAAATTTCAACTGTCTTGCTGTCACGGTTCATGAGATACAGCCTGGTGACAGACAGACGGACAGACGGACGGACAGACGGACAGACGGACAGACGGACAGACAACGAAGTCTTAGTAATAGGGTTCCGTTTTTACCCTTTGGGTACGGAACCCAAAAAAAAATAAAAAAAACATGTCTTACTTTAATAAAATTTTCATACTTTGGAAGGACCAAAAAATTGTACACAGAAGATAACACCAAAAGTTAATATTAAGGTTTAATAACTTTGACATTTTGCGAAATCAATAATGACATTGGATCTGTGGGTGAAAACTAGGATATGACTCTCTATCCCTTAGAAAACGTTTCGATCCCACTTCCAAACACTCTGTATACAATTTTACCACACACTTCTGAGAAAATACGTCACACTTGATCATGACAAATAGCCGTCCCGCTGAGGATTCCTTTTGCGAACAATAAAACTTTAATGCTCTAAAGGTACACTATTTATATATCTAAAGGTAAAATTCAGGAGAATAATGAACAAAATCAATGACCCCTTTTTAAAATAATATTGTTAAGAGGTCATTGGCAGTCAACGTCAAAGTAAATGAAAGGCTTATTATGTACTTATTGAGTAAATTCTGTTTACCGTTTTTTGTATGATTTGAATAGCGTTATTCGTGTGTCAAAAATTGGGTATAAACGCTTTTGAAGGCATAATTGAAGACCGTTGTTCGGTTACTCTTCAATATAACCTTACAAGGAAAAAAACTGTATTGAAAGAAAATAAATACGTAATCCTGGCCACGCACATTGCGACACCAAATGGTTGTTTAAATGTCAAATAAACAACTAAAACATTAAGAAGAAAAACACATTAATAACGTTTGACTAAGAAGAATGGAATTCCGTCCATTAGGGTGCGGTTCCACTGAAGCGGAGCGGAGCGCGATTCACCAATCACATAGCAGGAGTTGAGAAGAGATGTGGATTTCAAGCTATGTGATTGGTGAATCGCGCTCCGCTCCGATTCAGTGGAACCGCACCCTTATAGTGAAAAACATAACCAGTGGTTCACTCTTCAAATAGATTTAAAAGGTTGAATGAGAAACTCGATACATTTCCGTCCAATGTATTTAATGGATGTTCGCCAAAATAAACATTTTAAATACAAAATGTTTCTGAAACAAGTCAGTGAACCGATTTGCATTTTAGATTTTCGCAGTAAACCGTTTTTGTCTATTGCCACAAATCTAATTTAAATCTATACACTTCTGAAATTGTACGTTAGCGTGTTTGTGTATACCGAAATACATTTTGAAGAAAAAAAGCCTTTACTGAAGTACAAAATAATTTAAAGATGAAATGCCTAAAAAACAAAACTTACTAAAAACATCTCAGATATATTTTGGTGTTAGCAATACCAGGGAACTCTGGTGAAAGAAAAAAAAAACAAAAAAAAGCCCACGACAAAAGCTTTAGACATAGGATTTTTCTAAAGAATGATCACTCACATGTCTATAAAAAAACCGGTCAAGTGCGAGTCGGACTCGCGCACGAAGGGTTCCGTACCATTATTATCAAAAAAGGGCAAAAAAATCACGTTTGTTGTATGGGAGCCCCCCTTAAATATTAATTTTATTCTGTTTTTAGTATTTGTCGTTATAGCGGCAACATAAATACATTATCTGTGAAAATTTCAACTGTCTAGCTGTCACGGTTCATGAGATACAGCCTGGTGACAGACAGACGGACAGACGGACAGACGGACAGACGGACAGACGGACAGACGGACAGACGGACAGACAGCGAAGTCTTAGTAATAGGGTTCCGTTTTTACCCTTTGGGTACGGAACCCTAAAAACGTAAATAAAAATATTATCAACACACATAACATAACGCCTATAATGCCCAAAGGGTTAACGCCAGAGGTGTATTATAGTACACCCATATTTCGCAAGTTAAGTTTTCAACCCATGTAATAAGGCGAGCCTATATGCCATCAACCGGGCATAAATCCAGACTCCGAAGCTGCTACTGAGATTTTACCCGATGGAAAAATCCGCTACCACTCGACCACCAAAAATTTGTAATTAGTCACATATAAATTAGCAGCAGAATCCATTTAGCTAATTTGTTACCAAAGAATAACAATGTATTCCGTATCACAAAAATAATAAAAAAATCGAATAACACAAGAAATGCAGCCGCGTACGTAATCTCTTCACAATTTCACTAGAGGTCAAGCAAAGGTCTTTGCACTTACCTAATCGTTTACTGTAAATAACCCGAAGCTCCCGAATCTATTCTGGATGTTAAATCAATTATCTTGCCGTTTCAAATTCTAGGAGTTAATTAAATAATTATTATTATAGAACGCCTCATTGATTCTCCGCCTGGGTATTCTTGTAAAGATAAGGGTGCTGCTTCAACGGATGTATTTAAATTAAGAGGCTCGAAATAAAAGCTATGTTGGTTAAGGAAATTATTACCGAGACATTCGGATTTCCTTAATAGATTTCCACTTTGGAAATGAATTTATTTTAAACTCGTGATTTATCTTTGAAACGAAAACGTTGTACATTCCAACTGTTGGGATGTGCCTCCGCTCTGGGATTATCTACCAGCAGTGGGTCCAGTGCAAGTTCGTGGATGTCATAATGTCTTCTTTGGTCCTGAATGTCGGTTTCCTTAGCGATATCTGTCAGTGTTTTGAGACCAAACTGTTTAAAGTGAGGTACCTGCCGCGGTTCGAAACCAAAACCACTAGGCCATCAGAGGTGCCTGCTATTGCTAACACCAAAATATTTCTGAGATGTTGATGCATTAGCTCGACATAGTTTCAATTAATAACTTGGAGTCTTTAGTTTTTCTAGCCACTATGATTAGAAAAACTAAAGACACGTTAAAAGTGATGAATCATGCATCTCAACCGAGAGCTCAAACAAGCGTTGTAATGTAAGAGATTAATTGTTTTTGCCGACAATGACGTAACTGAAGATCAAACAATCCACAACATTAGATAATCTCATCCATTTTCACGAAAACAACAATTACTTAACTGAGAAGAAGATAATACATCATCTTAGTACGACCGTTTCGTAATATCGTATTAACATAAAACCACAGTTTTCCTGTCTTAAGTCCTGTAAGTTTTGCTCATGGTGCGACCTTCAAACTATGTTTCCCCGCTAAGTTCTAGTATGATTGATGTGTATTTAAAACGTCGTTTTCTTGTTCTGTTACATCCGTGTTTAAGAAACTGGGGTAGTCAGTCAGCGAGGCCTTAGAAGACAAGTATTGTTCATTTTGCGGCCTTCAGTCTTTTTGAGATTGTTTCATTTATATTACGGGTCCTTTTGTACTAAATGTTTTGTGAAAACTGGAAAAACGTACCTGATATAAGCTAATGCTTTGGAAATTAAGGAAATTATGTAATTTTTTATGTTAAGTCTCTAAAGTTTTGTTTGTGTAAGATTAAAATCCTGTAAATCGAAGGTTAGAGTGTGAACGGGAGAACAATGCGTACAAGGCAATGATTCGATAGCATCTTCCATTACGGAAGTCAGTTGGTCCTTGGAGTTCAAGATATATTGTGGAGCAATAGACCTTCGATTTGCTCACCATCGCTTAAATTGCTTTGTTTATGTCTCTTTTATTATGAAAACAGGAACTTTTGTTTCTAAGGTTTAACACTTCAATACCCGCAATTACAGACACAATTAAAATAACAATGCACCGTGCCTCTGGAGGCACGGCCGGGAGCATACGGGTTAAATTTAAGGTAGACGCTATTTTCTAGTACTTCCCATTTTAGATTTTTTCTTTTGTTAGATGCTGGGCTGGAGATATTATACTGTTTAATGTGTAATTGCAAATAATTTGGAATATCTAAAGGTATATTTGGTGGGCTACAATCAGGAAGAAAGCCATTATTTCAGTAAACTATAGTTTTTTCTTTAGATGTTTAAAATATCTTTGATACTTACCCTTTTGTAATGCCTACGGCATACGGCAGTTTCTATTGAATCATGGTTGCATCAATCAGAAAATAAATACTGCCTTTCATCATATTCAAAATTCCATTTCCTATTGACCTTCAGAAGAAGCATCCTTTCAATTTCGGAAGCCATTACTCTCGATATCATAGCTTACTCGTGGATGGGTATAACATATAACCCTGTGGGCCCAAATACAGAATCAAGGCTAAGCTTAATGCCCCATAATGGGTTTCATTGTTTTATCGGATTTTTCACAAGGTTACTTTTATTTTGCATTGATTTTATTCTGGTTGAAGAAAGGGTTTACTTTTTGGTTTAGGATTCTGTTCGTTGTTCAATTTGGTTTGCTTATTCACGGTCAGGTAAATAAAAGCCGCTTAATTTTCATCTTAAAAGTCTATGACAACATCGGTGTTTGGATTTCTTTGTCCAGGATGTCAATAAAATACTTTCGACAGTATTAAACAGTACCTAGTCATTGAAGGTGATTATGAAACATCGGACAAAGACAGAGTAACTTTTGTATTATTTTATATTTTTATCATGAGAAGGGCCTCGTTGGTCTAGCGCACACAAGCGCTATTGCTCAACATGAAGCCCTGGATTCAATCCCCGGGGAATGTGTTATTAGTTTTTCCAAAAGAAGTTTTCTTCTAAACCTATGCGTTACCCTTTGAGGAACGAGAGTCGAGTCGTAATATTATTTAGTAAGCATAGATTATTTTAAGTACAAAATATTCAATAATATACTCCTAACTACCGAAGTTCCTGTTTATGTTAGAGTCATAAACATGTTCTTCGTAATTTAAAGTATTTAGCCCAGAACATGCGCGTCGGCGCCGCGGTCTATATTAAGTGCTAGTATATTTATAACTTGATAACTTGCCTTGTGGAGACTTAATTTGTGGAGTTAATTGATATGTGGAATGAAAGGTACTGACGGATGTGTGATGGAATTAAAATAACTTTGACATTTTTCTTTTTAATTGATATTTATTTCTGTATAAATTTTACACGATAATTATGTTTTAGAAATAAGATGAAATCGGTGTTTCATGTCTGACTTCTCTGACTTTTTTTTTATATATGGAAACTAATATATTTAAACTAAATTCATAATTATTATGAGTTTGGTTATTGTAACTAGGTCGTCGCAAGAAAATTGCAGCAAGAATTTAATATAGATTTCCTCAATGAATGTAAGTTCTGTAAAATATGCTTTGAACATTTTGCGAACAACATCTTCAACATGAAAGCTTTTCCCCATGTTAGGTATACTTCGGAGAAAAATTAGGTATCTAAAATATTTTACTACTAACAAAGTAAGTAAATAACTAGACATATTTCAATAAAGGACATAGACAATTTAAAGGAAACCAACATAACAACTTGCATTTTTATGATTGTGTGTCAAATCTAACTAAATTAATAAAGTCCAACGAACACGGTACAAATTTTTGTTACTTCTGTTATCAAAGCAAACGTAATGTATTCCTCCTAAAGCGAAGGGTTTCTGACAAAGAGAAAACAAAACACAATCAACCATACCATAAAGTTATGGTCATTCATTTGTTTGTTTGAAAATTTAAGGTCTTTGATTCAATTGCCGGTTCGGGAAACTCTTTTTGAGTTTTTCCACCAGTTTCTCAAAAGCGGATCCGGAGTCTGGATTTGTAGGCCGTTGATGGCTTTAGGCTCACCTTCTAATTTATGGGACTGAGACATAATTAGCAAAATGTGGTATAGGGTAAATCTCTAACAAATTCTTTGATAATTACAGGTGTGATGTTTTTAGGTAGGTACCACAACTTTTATGATACGGAAATGTAATAATAATAAACTTATAAAGTAAGCACAAATTTAGGTGTATAATATTCACTATATTGCCGGAACTTATACATAATTAATAAGTGATTTAAATGAACGTTAATTTACATTTTATTGCCTCCAGGTAAACAAAGGTCAATTTAAGTTTACTCGGGTGATAATTTCCTTAGGTGCATGAAAAGTTAGATCTAGTTAAATTATAATACCAGCCTATTGCTGTCTTACTGCATGGCTACGGCCTCTCTCATGCAGAAGAAGAATTGGCACTGATCATCATGCTTGCTCAAGGTGGATGGGCCTTGCAGACTTAATCATTACTATACTCGTCATCATCTGCCTAGCCTTTTCCCAACTATGTTGAGGTCGGCTTCTAGTCTAACCGGATGCAGCTGAATACTAGTATTTTACATGGAGCGACTGCCTATCTGACCTCCACAACCCAGTTAGTACTGGGTAATACGATACCCCTTGGGAAGACTGGTTGTCAGACTTTATGGACCACTCACTTCCTAAAACGACTGTTAAAGATCACAAATGACAGCCAGGACCAACTGCTTAACGTGCTTTCCGAGACACGGAGGAAACTCGGTATGTAATGGGTGGTCACCCATCCACAGACCAACCTAGGCAAGCACGGCTTAACCTAAAGATCAACCCGAGCGGCTGTTATTATTTAGCCACCAGCTCCACCTCAATCTTAACTATACTCGTATAATATTTTAAAGCTGATGAGTTTGTTTGGGTGTTTAGTTGAACGCGCTAAACTCAGGAACTGGAATTGAAAAATTATTTTTGTGTTGGATCGTCCATTTATCGAGGAAGGTTATAGGCTATATAACATTACGATTTGACCAATAGGAACAGAGCGTAAATGAAAAATGTAGCAAAAACGGGGAAAAATTATTCATTTTTGAACTTTTTCTCACTTTTGTAACGCAGACGAAGTTGCGTGAGACAGCTAGTAGTTTCATAAGTATTAAGTGTACCTTCTGTGGTGAAGAGGAAGAGGATTACGTATTACTATAAAGCAATATTATTATGGGAAAAGAAACTCATCGAGCATCGAGAAAACCAGCTTATAAAATTTACTAGACAATAAGCGGTATATAACTTTTTCTTTCAGCAAAGCGGATCATATTTGATTCAATCTTTACAAGCTATCAAAAACGTTACTCTGATGTACGATGACGTTGTTGTACTTTGTTATTAATAATTTCGATTTGTACTAAATCACCACACAAGTACTGATACCTACCACTCGGAAAAATAAATACTCATAAAGGAAGACAGGATGATATAAATTATGAATCCCAATATTTATGACGTCAATAACGTGTGCTGCCACAGGCCAATGACCTCAGGAGTACGCTGCAATTACGAGCATAGAAAATATCATAACATCCCCAAACCGATTGATCAATTAGCGGTCATTAATTTTGGGGTATTAATTATACCCCAAAATGGTCCTAAAGATCCGCATTATGCCCAAAATCAGTTCTGGTCCTTATTTCCGTACGGGTCATTAACGCCCAAGGGCGGTCTATACAAAGAGGGGATTAACGCCGATACTGCTGCTGGCTCCCCGAGTAATTATCCTTGAAGATACACTTTATTAGGGCGTAAAAGCCCTCAGGAGGGTACAGTGCATCTCGCCGAAGGTTTCGTGCGGTGATTGCGATCGAAGTTCTTCGTGGATACTAATAAAGTGGATTCAAGGATGGGAACTGTTTATTGCCTGTATTAGTCATTGTTTGTCTGGGGAGATTTGGATCTGCATGTAGCTGTAAACTGTAGCTGTGCTGCTTTATTATTTGTACAGAGTCTTGCTAGGATTAAATTGCTTTGCCTCATCCAGAAAGCAGATTGGAACTAGTCAGTTTTTTGTTTTGATGAAATATACTAGATGAATATGATAATGGAAGCAAAAACGTTGTTTGCTCAGAGAATTTTTTATTGCAAGTGTATGACAAGTCATAATCAAAAAACACATGTTCCAATATTAATTTGAAAATGCTGCTAACTAAAAAGTTTTCACACTTCCCCTCAAACAACATCCATCATCAGATACACGACACATCACACCACACCAGACACACTCAAACTTAGATCGCGCACACATTTATTAAATGCCACACGACCCAATGGTTTTGTCAGCACATCCGCTGGGTTATCTTCCGTACACACATAGTCCAGACGTACAACATTCTTAGCAATACAATCTCTGACATAGTGCGCCCTTATGTCTATATGTTTCGTCCTTCTATGCGCTACAGGATTGTACGCAAGTTTAATAGCACTCTGATTATCTACGAAAATGCAAATAGCCCCAAGATATTCACCTCTTATAAATGCATTCAACTGCCGCAAGTGAACTGCCTCCTTGGTTGCCTCCGAAAGAGCAATATACTCGGCTTCCGTTGACGACAGTGCCACACAAGCTTGTTTCCGGCATTCCCAGTTAATCAACGAGTTTCCGCATCTAAAAATAAACCCAGAATATGATTTCCTATCTTTGATGTTTCCTCCCCAGTCAGCATCTACGAATCCCGTGATGTCCTGCACCGGCGACTTGGGAAATGTCAAACATAGATCCCTTGTACCCTTAAGGTATCTCAAGATATGTTTAGCAGCTTTCCAATGACGTTCCTCACAACATGAGTTATACTGTGCCAAAAAGTTTACCGCAGCCGCAATATCCGGGCGTGTGTTACAGGCCAAATAGTTCAGCGAACCTATGAGGGCCTGATAACTACGAGAGTCTTGGCAGGATAAGAACTTACCTCCTTCCCCTTCCGCCAAGGCTTTGTGGAAATCCATTTCCATCGGAGTTTTCACTGGTTTGCAGTCAGACATACCATATTCATCCAAGATTTTCGAAATAAGCCTCTCTTGATTCAAATATATTCCAGTATCCGTCTTAGACAAAAGCATACCCAAAACTTGTCTCGCTTCCCCTAAATCCTTTATCTTGAACTGTTTAGAAAGATTGTCTAATAAAACTTCCTTCTGCTGTTTGTCTTTGTAAAATAATAAAAAATCGTCAACGTACAAAGCGATATAAAAATTATTATTTTTGTAAAGACAGCTGTCAAAGTCACAGCGCTTGAAGTTCAAAGACAATAACACTTCATTTACTTTTTCATTCCAAGAACGTGAAGCTTATTTAAGGCCGTATATCGCTTTTTCTAATAAGCAAACTTTTTCCTTTGAGTTTTCGTCTATGCAACCCTCCGGCTGTTGCATATAAACTCTTTCATGCAAATCACCGTTCAGAAAGGCGGTGTTCACATCGAAGTGACTGATGAACAATTCCTTTTCAACAGCCAACGATAGCAGCAACCTAACTGTCGATCTTCTCACGACCGGTGAATAAGTTTCGAAGTAGTCGACCCCGTAGGACTGAGTGAAACCCTTCGCCACAAGTCGAGCTTTATAGGTCTTATTACCATCTGCATCAAACTTGTACTTGAAGATCCACTTGTTTCCCACGACTTTAGCTTCAGGTGGCTTTTTGACGAGTTTCCAGACCTTGTTCTCGTACATCGAATCCAACTCCTTTTTCATGGCTTCCTTCCAGTTATCCTTATCTTCCCGATTTAAGGCTTCCTTAACTGTCAAAGGCTCCTGGTCTTCTGTACAGCATTCTAGTCCATGAGTTTCGGATTCTATTACGTAGAGGATAACGACATTCACCTTCGTTTGACTCTCCTCTGTTAATAGTCTCTTCAACTTCAACGTTTTCCACCACGACATTTTCTGCTCCGCTATCACCCGTTCTTCCCACCTCCATCTCCGCGTCTTCATATACTTCAGCCCCATCTGTGGAACTCGACCCTTGAGAAGCTTCTGCATTACCAGGTGACGAACCTGACTGGCCTTCTACCTTTGCAAATTTCCAGATTACTTCAGCACCTTTGTCACCGCTGCTTACGAGCTGACTAGGATCCTCTGAAACTATTGCTGTAGAGTCCTCCAAGAAAACTACATCTCTTGCTCTAACAATGACGCGAGGATTACTGGGATTTATGAAACGATATCCCTTGGTTTCTTCACAGTAACCAACAAAGATATGTTCTACCGCTTTAGGGCTCCATTTCTTCCGAGTTTCCTTGGGCACGTGAACAAACGCTTTCGTTCCAAAAACTCTGAAATGATTAAATGACTGAGCCTTCCCTGTCCACAACTCCTCAGGAATCTTACCATTATTGCCACTGTGAGGCAGCCTGTTCTTGGTATAAACAGCTGTATTACATGCTTCTCCCCACAGTCTCGCACACAGACCCTTTTCCGCCAACATAGCATGAGCCATCTCCACGATAGTGCGGTTTGCTCGCTCCACTACGCCGTTCTGCTCCGGAGTGTAGGGAACAGTCAACTGATGGTTTATACCCTTTTGCTGTAAAAACCAATCAAACTTCCTGTTCACAAATTCTGTTCCATTGTCCGTGCGTATGCACTTTACCTTCAACCCGGTTTCAACCTCTACACTAGCTACAAAAACTTTAAAATGATCAAAAACCTGATCTTTTGTTTTAAGGAAAAATACAAAAGATTTACGTGTAAAATCATCTAAAATAACTAGCATATACCGAGATCCACCGTACGTGGGTACAGACATTGGACCACAGATATCTGCGTGAACCAGTTGCAGTCTCTCGACTGCCCTCTCAGCCTCACCAACTGGAAAAGGTAAACGATGTGCCTTCCCCTTAATACAGGCGACACAAGGCTCCATTACGCTCTTTCCAAAATCCATACCCGGAAGCTTACGTAAATCTCGCTCATTTACGTGTCCAAGCCGCCGGTGCCATAACATCAAAGGATTACCTGCTTTCACTGACGCCAACGCAGTCCCATCTACAACCGCCTGACAACCTTCAAGCTTGTAGATCCCTGAGACTTCACTTGCGGTAGCCAGAAGCTTTCCCTTGAAATGGCCTGGAACCAAATGGTGAATTAGCTTGCACCCATCTCTGTCAAAACTAACCTTCCATCCTTTCTCTACTAATTTAGAAACTGATAACAGATTAACACGCAAACCGGGTACATACATGACATCCCTCACAGCAAGCATTCGTCCTTTCAAACTCACCATGATATCACCCTTACCCTTGCATTTAATCTGATCATTATTCGCACATGTCACGTTACTCATACCAACATTCATAACCAAATCTTTAAACCAATGTTTCTGGAAAGACATATGTGAAGATGCCCCGCTGTCGATGTACCACTCCGTCGGATTAAAGGAGTCCCCGGCACTGAATGAAGACAGGCTCACGATCGCAACGTCACTCTGTTTGGAGATCGAACCTGCTTTCCTTCCTTCAGGACAGTCCGGCTTCTTATGTCCACTCTTTCCCCATTTAAAGCATTTAATTTTGGTCATATTAATATTTTTGTTCCCATTCCGCTTCTTACTCTTACTCACAGCCAATGCCGAGTCCGCTGAAGACAATGTACTACAACCTTGACGTGAATCCTCCTGTAGTAACTTCTGCCGTACGTTCTCTGAAGTCAACTTCATCCCAGAGTGTTCCAGCGCCATTCGCATAGGCCTGTACTCTTCAGGTAGTCCTCTCAGTAACACGACAGCTACAAGATCATCGTCAAATCCGGTGGCAATGTCCTTCAACTTTTGAGAAAGAGACATAACTGCAGCAACATATTCATGCATCGACGAGTGTCTCTCTAGCTTCTCATCCAACAACGCGTTCATGAGGGTGATCCTGCGATTTACGCCTTTGTCCTCAAACGCTTTCGCTAAGCTATCCCAAGCATCTTTAGCATAATTTGAATCTTGTAAATACGCATAAAGTGTAGGTTCCACATGTAGACAAATCAAAGCTAGTGCATCTTGGTCCTTCTCGATGGCGGTGGAGTCTTTGGAATCCGGGTACGTTGACGTATACGTGAACAACTTTTTTCGTATGAGAATCATTTTTATCGCGAATTTCCACGTAGAGTAGTCATCTAGGCCGCAGAGGTTCTTGATGGCAAATTTAGTGACTGGGCCCATGACCTTTTGATGAAATATACTAGATGAATATGATAATGGAAGCAAAAACGTTGTTTGCTCAGAGATTTTTTTATTGCAAGTGTATGACACAAGTCATAATCAAAAAACACATGTTCCAATATTAATTTGAAAATGCTGCTAACTAAAAAGTTTTCACATTTTGTCTCGAAATAAACGTGTAAGTTGTTTGTTAATAGTTTTGAGTGCCTATTTTCAAAATGAATGGAAAATTACAACCAAGTAAGAAACTTCTTGCTTTTCTTGACTCGGGAATCTCCAAAAATAAAGATCTTTGTGGGTATATAATGACATTATTTTCCCACCAAAAGCAAATCAACAACAACTTTTTTTAAATCTAGTAATAAATTTTCAGTCCAAACCATTTTACATATGGGGATATAAAATGGCTAAAAAGCCATAAAACCATAGGTTTGACTAAGATGTTTATGCTAAGAAGGCCCTGCAGCTGACTCCCGACTATTTACACCCAATGTCATTGACACCAAGCGGCGAGCGAGAACAAATAAAATGGACCGTATATCTCTGCCATTGTACCCTTTGATGTACGATCTGAGCCTATTTTCATAAAGCGATAAAAATCTCTGTCTTTGTCAGAATTATTATTTGAAGGTTCGATGCGTTTGCGATGGGTTTTAGTTATTTTTTGTAGATAACGTTTTTTGAAAAAGATTTTTGTTATTATATTAATTATTATTTACGATTGATTTCAGTAGTGTGTCTTGATAAAAGGTAGAAGTGACGAAAGAGACTTCTTAATCTTCTTCTTAGCGTGTCGATGGCAAATATTTATTAAAAATATGTCTCATGTTATGAACGTAGACTTTTCAGTCGTAGCTTTAAAAACACCACCTAATCTACACCGGATATTCTCATTCCTCGGGTACAATTAAATTCCATCCTGCTATAACTGCGCTATTTTTGACGGAAATGTGTCCTAGAAGATTTTATTGAGATCGTTTTATTAGTTCGTAAATAATTTCCGTGATTTTATGGCGATGGCAAATTAATTAAATGTCTAGCTCAGTCATAAACTAAAACGTTTAACAATTGACATAAAATTAAATAGGTGACACTTCGGTTGAAGAAAACAAGAATTTGGTTGGCAATTTGCTTGATTATTACGTGGGAAGTTTGAATCAGTTTAGTTTGACAGTCATAAAGTTTTTGTTCGTGTGCCTAGTCTGTGTATTAACTTGGCACAGTCAGAGGCCTGTCCTATTACCTGGCCCCTATATCAAAGAGAATGTTCCCTCTATCAGAGGAGTAGAACAGTCAAGATAATGCAAGGTACCTACTGACTGACGAAGTTAGTACCCACCTACATAATTATAAAGTGTCAAAATATAACATTCGCAACTCGATAATTTATCTTGTTTCTCATTTCTGAAAACCAAAAGTACTTTTTATGGTTTTACGTTTCTTGACATAAAATTCGCATGGATAGAAGAGTAAAAACGCTTAGGTACATAAAAATATTGATTATTAGTCCTTTTGATCAGTGGTTGTTAAATCTAACATTTTCCTTCACTATTCGGAAAAAGTAGCAACAAAGTTGGAATTGGGTTTTTCAAAGGAAAGAAAACCCCAAAATAAACTTTCAAAATAATTTAATAAAAATTCACATCAACTACATCACTGAATTTTGATTCTCTTCAAACTTTAATGATGATGCACCGCGATCAATGGAGAATGCCTGACAACGGGGACGACCGGGGCCGCATGGACCACCGGCGCGTGCACGATGGGGGCCGGGTGGATGACGGCGCTGTGGGACACTGTGTGCACGGGGGCCACCACGTGGTGAGCCACGATCGGATGGGCCGGCACGACAGGGGCAATGATGCCGGCGTGAGCGATGGCGATGAGGGCGAAGATGATAGTCTGAAATAGAGGAACATAGATGAAATAAAATTGTATTTGAACATGTCTTCTGAACGCGCATTGTAGCGAAAAAACATCTTCTCATTGGAGAAGTTTAATTATCATCCGTCGAAACCGCTTTTCAAAATGGAGAAGGAAGAATGAAAATGGCACCTGTGAAAAATTTTGATAGGTGCAATACCTCAGGTGCCGTTAAAGCGGGTGCCCAATGTGGCATAGTCTAAAAACATCACTACTCGAAGTGTGACCATATGTAAATGTAACTACTTATCACGACAGACTGGCTCGACTTGACTGCCTTGTTGGTCTAGTGGTCGAAATCGTGACTGGTGAGCATGAGTTCCTGGGTTCGATTCCCGGGTCGGGCAAATGATTAGTGAGTTTTTTCATCAGGAATTTCTCAGTAGCAGCCACGGAGTCTGGATTTGTGCCCGGTAGATGGCAATAGGCACGCCCCCTATTATACGGGACTTCAAAAACATAACTGCGGAATGTGCGTGTACTATGAGTTACATATACCTCTGCCTAACCTTTCGGGGATTACTGGTGTGATATTATTGTAGTGTTCACTATCACTACATTACACTGTGTCACTGGCTCACTACTACACGCAGGCAAGGGCTCAAGCGCACGTCCTACTCTCACGGTGTCTGTCGTTAGACTAACCGATTGACAGCGATCCCCTCCCTCGTGTACATGAGACAATGTATTATATCTATTGAATAGATACAAACACTACATCCCTTCCTTTTTATCAAACTGTATTTATTGTAAACGTAACCAGTGTTATTAAAAATAATCATACTGAATTACTTTTAATAATTTACTTATTCAGTCAAATTATTGTTTTAATGAAAATGCTTTACTTTCTTAGTGTTTACACCCAGTTACCCCATTTGAGCATTACTATAAACTTTATCGTCTACTGTAACCTCTGGGTCAGTATGATCTCGTCTTCCTATTCCTATATTCCTTTCCTTTCTTGTTTTTTTTTTTACTACAGCATTACTATTTCCTTTCATAATTACTCAAAGAAAAGTCCCGATGGTTTCTGCCCCGTAACCAAAGGTGGGATTAAATTTATACAATCTACACTAATATAGAGGAAAGATTTGTACTTTCGTGTGTCTTTTTGTAATAAATAACTCAAAAACTCCTGCGCCGATCTATAAATTCTTTCACCATTAGAAAGCCACATTCACTCTGAGTAACATAGGCCACATTTTATCCCTGCACCCCCACGGGAACGGGAACCACGCGGGTGAAACTGCGTGAAGTCCGCCAGTATGAGATATACTGAGAGAATGTCTCTTGCATCTTTGTGTTTTAGCGATTTTATATTATATCTCAGATATTTTTGGCCGGTAAACGAATCAAATTGCTTCTCGAAAGAAAGATGTTTAAATGATTGATAGCCCCGACAAGAGCAAAGCTTCTTCTTTCTCTATCTGGCTATATCTTCGTCCAAAATTTGATGTTTTCTATCTATACCAACACCGTAAAGCCGAAAAACTAGTTTGTATGAAAGTACCAATCTCTGGCTGGAATCACCAGTAGGTTATTTTTTTAAATATTTTTACGTTTTATTTATTAATTTAGAATGTCTTACTAAGTATATTTTGTACGTCGTCGGCAAGACATAGCATTCATTTTATTAATTTAGACATCTGTATTTATTGTTGTTTAGGTATACACGTTCTACAATAAAATACTTGTCCAAGTAGATTTTAAAGGACCTTTTTCACTGCTCCCATCATAAAGCAACTGAAGCGTTGTCTCCTTCGAGATCAAGCTTTTCAGGAGCTGGCAATAAGTTAGCCATTTTCGGAGTAGGTACTAATTCGTCTCAATATCTACATACGTCAGCTAATATCAGAAGACATTTGCTGCCTTATACACAATCACGTATGATTTATATTTGCATATAGGTTCGTACTACCTAACACACACGATCACGTACCTACGATTTACAATTTCATGTAAGTTCGTACTACCTGACAATCATTATAGTTATTGCATTAAGTACCGCACTAAAATGTATGACACTATTTAGTTTACTAAATCACTAATGGATACCCAATTCTTCCAATTCAATGGTTGCCCAATACGTCCAATTGAATGGATGCCCAGTTCGTCCAATTAAATGGATGTCCAATTCGTCCAATTTAATGGATGACCAATGCTTTAAATTTAATGGATACCCAATGTTTCCAATTCAATGGTTGCCCAATACGTCCAATTGAATGGATGCCCAATTCGTCCAATTTAATGAATGACCAATGCTTCCAATTTAATGGATGCCCAATGCTTCCAATTTAATGGATGCCCATTGCTTCCAATTTAATGGATGCCCGTAGCCTCGCGAAAACAGTGTGTGGTAAGTGTTACCCGTCTTTTGAAGTATTGGTTCTAGGACGGTTTCCTCTTCCACCAGCTCTTCACATGGGGCTAACGCCCATCCGACCTCCACCACTCAGCCTGCACTGGGCAATACGACTCCACCTGTTAAGGCTGGTTGTCAGACCTCTTTGGCCACTGATTACCTGCAACGACTATCAAAGATCCACAAATGACAGCCGGGACCAACAGCCCAACGCGCCCCCCGAGGCACGGACCAACCCTTGCAAGCACGGCTCAACCTAAAGATCGACGGAGCGACTGTTATTATTTAGCCAAATATACTTAAATAAAATAGGTACAACTTACTGAGTGTTGTCACTACATATACTATTGTTATGTTTGTTTTATATATTTTGCCTAAATTAAATCAGTTGTTTACAGCTTAAATTTTACTACCCAAATATTTAATACATAACTAAGGTCACATAGTCTTTACTTGTTACTTTGTTACCTATGTACCCATAATTTATTTGTAGCATACCATCGATCTAATCGATTTAACATATGCCAATTAATAGTGATATGTTACAAACTGGTATCTTTTAAAATTAATTTAGCATGTTCATTTTCACATTGTATAATACAACAATTATTGTAACTGTACCTTACACACTACAAATCACTGCTTAAAAGTTTCAATTCAGCCAATGCGTGTGATTTACTTTGCATTTTCCGTATTTATCGCACATTAATATTATTTTTTCGCATAGTATCTACATCGCATGACTCAAATACATCAAGTCTGCAATCCCCCAAAGAGTAGACGGTGGTGCGTATATTAAATAGCACATCCACACCAGCCAGAAAAATACAATACTTTCAATTTAATGAAAGTCGATCTGAAAATACACCCAATTGAATGGGCGTCTAAATACTTTTCATTTAATAAAAGTCGACCTGAAAATACACTCAATTGAATGGGCGTCAAAATACTTTTGATTTAATAAAATTCAACTTAAAAATACACTCAATTTAATGAGCGTCAAAATACTTTTAATTTAATAAAAGTTAACCTGAACATACACTCAATTGAATGGGTGTCAAAATACTTTTAATTTAATAAAAGTCAACCTGAAAATACACTCAATTTAATGAGCGTCAAAATACTTTTAATTTAATAAAAGTCAACTTGAACATACACTCAATTGAATGGGTGTCAAAATACTTTTAATTTAATAAAAGTCAACCTAAAAATACACTCAATTTAATGGGCGTCAAAACACTTTTAATTTAATAAAAGTCAACCTGAAAATACACTCAATTTAATGAGCGTCAAAATACTTTTAATTTAATAAAAGTCACTACGTACAGTGCAAGAAGTACCTACATACAGGTACTATACCTCTTATTTAAAAGAAGCCAAATATGTTCCAAATTCAATTTAATGAATTTCTTGTTGGGCTATAAAGAGAGTAGCCTGTGTCCCAGCAGTGGGAACACCAACAGGCTGATGATGATGATGATGATGAACTTCTTGTTTACACCACATAGGTTATGTACCTACTTTCAATTTAATTTTATTTTCAACTGAATGACAATCCACAATTAATTTGTTTCTTGTAGGTACCTAAATATTCCAATTTAATGGAAATCTAAAATAAAAGTTTATTTTCAATTGAATAAACATCTAGAATTGACCCTAAATTTTCGTAGGTATGTACTTCCGATATTTAATGGAAATGTAACTTGGACTACAATAATAAAACTATGTCAAAATAATTCCTTCTTTTGTTTACTGAGCCACACTAGTACATGCCGTTCGATAAAACGTAGTTAGTTCAATAATATTAAATAGTAATTGAATTTGAAGTTTGAAACTCCCAATGAACACCCAACAAGGCTCTTCCCGAGAATCAAAACCAGGACCCCACTCCACCAGCCATGATTGTAACCAATGAACGAGTCCTCTGTCCTAGTCTCATCATTCATCCTTCCGTTATTTTTCTTTTTTTTTTTTTTTGTAACCGTATTACACCAATTTTTGAAAAGTGTCTCAATTAGATTCTATAGTGCTATTTTATGAACTGAAACTAACGTTTCCCAAATGCATTTTGTTTATGCTATCTCAATATTTTTTTTTTCATATAGAGTAAAATACCATAATAACCAATGATATTACAAATAAGATACGCCATGTTCATACTGAATGGCGTTCAGATATCGTTGCGAGTAATTTAAAACTACGACAGCGATAGATAATACGGAACGTATAAGATAGAAAGAGATAGCTAGCTATCAAAGTGCAACAATTGTGTCACTTTGTCCGCAACAATTTGTGCGTGCTCGTGCGATATCGACCTCTTTTTACTATATAATATCATTGATAATAACCATTATAAAGTACATTTTAAAATTAAATTTAGATTGTACTTGTATTTCAACTACACCAAATAAATTCAATTAGGTACATCACTCAGCTTATTTTACAGCAAATGTCTGTAATTTCATTATTGGATAAAACTGTTTGAGGTTAATTATTAAATAATAATCATTCCAATAAAAAGAATCAGTAGGTCATCATAATTCTTTAGCACTTATTTTTTTTAAGTAAATATGACTTTTTGGACTGTCTTGTTAAAACGGTATGCTATGACCGAGAAGTAAAACTCAAAACCTTTTAAAATGGTAATTCTTTTAAGTTGGCTATTTGGTGTTGTTGGTTCTTGGTCGTTTGGTTGGTTGTTTTTAGGTAAGTATGGCTAATTAATTAAGTCCAATAATAACTATAAGATTGTGGTGACCTTTTGTACATACATATCTTGTATGAAATCTATTATCGAGTATAAATGTTCAATGCGATAGTTATCCCTCTTTACACAGAACTGGTCTCACAATTTAGTAAATTATGATAGCATTAAGACTAAAAACCACATTGAAATAGAATTGTACTCACCCCATGTTGAAATCCGGGTGCATACACCTACACTATTTTTACACTTTAATCCCAATAAAATCACTAATTCACTCGCAACACTCGTCCACAACCGGAAATATCTTTACTTTAGCACCTTTTAATAATTTTGCGTCTCCCGCGCGATTCTCGACGACTTTGACGTTATGTTTAAAATCAGAATGGACCGTTGCGAAACTATTGTGATATTTTTTACATGAAAAAATGCACTATCCCTGACGGATCTGACGCAGAATGTCCCATTCGCAAAATGTCATCGTAAAAACATGTCTTCGCGAAACGTCCTACCAACAACGAAATACTGCAACTCTGAGATTCGAAAACGAATTTACTTCAACATTTAGAAGTAGGTATTTGTAAAATACGCTTGTAATAATGATAATGTTTAGTATAAAACTAACAAAATTAATGTAACAGATTGTAATAAGTAATTAGAATCATTATTTTGTAACTTATTAATTTGATTTAAATTTTGCATTGCCCTTAGAGGGTGCATGTCTTACACTGCATTACACATGATAGAAAACAAATAATTAATTTACCTGAATTATGTATCAAATAGAGTCCGGTATCTTTACCTTTACTTTACTACCCACTTTTTTTTTTTTTTTTGCAAACTTCCACGAAGTATTATTGTTTGAATTTCTGACCTTTATCCTCGTCGCCATTTGTAGTGTTCACTATCACTACATTACACTGTGTCACTGGCTCACTACTACACGCAGGCAAGGGCTCAAGCGCACGTCCTACTCTCACGGTGTCTGTCGTTAGACTAACCGATTGACAGCGATCCCCTCCCTCGTGTACATGAGACAATGTATTATATCTATTGAATAGATACAAACACTACAATTATGTTATGTTAAACGAAAGATACGAAGTTATGAGTTTACTACATTGCCGTTGTTCATTCGAGCCTCCACGGCCAAAACGTGAGATTCCACAATGTGCTAATTGTCAACAGTATGGGCACACTAAGAGATACTGCCATAGGAAACCCAAATGCATTAAATGTGCTGGAGACCATTCCTCTATTAGCTGTGAAAGAAAGGGAAGATCGGATAATGTAAAATGTGTTCTGTGTGAGGGAAATCATCCCGCAAACTACAAAGGTTGTGTCGTTTACCAAGAGCTTCAGAAAGTCAAATACCCACCTATAAAAACAAAGATATCTTCAGATTCCAAAGCACCCAAGCTTGTGTCACATCAAAATGTACCATCCAGCAATACCCCTTTCCGCATGGCTTATAGTCAAGCAGCTCAAATAAACAGGAATGAACTCCCAACAACTCAAACCAGTCAAAGTACAAGCGAAACAGAACTCATGCTAAACATGCTAAAACAACTAATGCAGCAAATGACAACAATGACAAACCTTCTTATCAACTTCATGACCAAAATTACTCAAAATTCGATAAATTAAACATGGTCATATGGAATGCCAACGGCTTGTCACAACATAATCTGGAACTGAAACCATTCTTAGAAATTAACAAGATAGACTTAGTACTTATTTCAGAAACACATTTTACTGACAAGAGCCATTTTTCAATACCTCAATATACACTTTATCACACAATGCACCCAGATGGAAAAGCCCATGGTGGATCTGCAATTCTGATAAAATCAAACATCAAGCATTATGAAAACAATCCTTACTGCACACAAGAAATACAGGCAACTAGTGTCACAATTGAAGACTGGATAGGGCCACTGGTAATATCGGCTGTTTACAGCCCACCCAAACACAATATTAAGACAGAAGACTATCTAAAATACCTAAGTACATTGGGGTATCGATTCCTGGCTGGGGGCGACTATAACGCCAAACACACACACTGGGGATCCCGGATAACTACAACAAAAGGACGTCAACTGTATCAAGCCCTTCAAATACAGAATCTTGATATAATATCGACAGGAGAACCAACATACTGGCCAACAGATGTGAACAAAGTACCGGATCTCATCGATTTTTGTATCATAAAAGGCATCGGTAAAAAGCATATTACTTGCACTTCCAGTCAGGATTTGTCATCAGACCACTCGCCAGTATTCATCAAACTGAGACGCAAAATACTAGAAAAACCAAAGCCTTGCAAACTACACAGCCGAAAAACCAAGTGGCCACTGTTTAGACAGCTTGTTGAGTCTTCTATAAACAATGGACTCCCACTACACACTGAAGATGATATCTGTCAGGCAGTTGAGCATTTTAATTATTGCATTCAACAATCTGCATGGAGCGCCACACCTCCACCAATAACAAAACCTACAGATATACTATGGTCTGAAACAGTCAGAGATTTGCTAGATGAGAAGCGCAAAGCAAGAAAACGCTGGCAAACGACGAGATACCCTGCTGATAAGAAACATCTTAACTATGTCACAGCTCGTCTTAAATTAGCACTCAGTGAAGATCAAAATCGAGACATGGAGGAATATACCAAAAAACTAGATGCAACAGCAGGTTCAAATTATTCTCTCTGGCGAGCAACAAAAAAGCTTAAGAGACCTGTAGCAAGCCAAGCACCAATACGCAAAAGCGATAACACATGGGCCAAAAGTGACTTCGAAAAGGCACAAACTTTTGCCGAACACCTAAGCAAAGTATTTACACCCAACGATGCTCAAGGATCACAAACACTACACAGTGAAATAACATCATATTTACAGCAAACATACCAACTCGACTTGCCTCTGGAAAAAGTTACGAAAAATGAAGTAAGAACTGCCATCAATAAACTAAATGAACACAAAGCACCAGGATATGATTTGATTACAGCAAAAACATTGAAGGAACTTCCTGAAGCAGGCATTACTTTCCTCACCGCTTTATACAACGCAATTCTCTTGAAGGGGTATGTACCCTCTCAATGGAAAGTAGCTCAAATTATTATGATAGCTAAGCCAGGAAAGTGCCCTGGGGACGTGAAGTCCTACCGGCCGATTAGTTTGCTGTCTATCCCTTCAAAACTACTAGAGACACTGTTCATGAAAAGACTAAGACCACTGATAGACCAAAACTCTTTGTTACCTGACCACCAATTCGGGTTCAGAAAAAGTCATGGAACCATAGAACAAATACATCGGCTCATCGAAAAAATTCATGTAACATATGAAGAGAAAAAATACTGCTCGGCTGCTTTTCTAGACATATCACAAGCTTTCGATCGAGTTTGGCACGAGGGCCTTTTATATAAAATTAAAAAAACACTTCCAATAAATTACTACATTTTCATTAAATCTTACTTAGAAAAGCGGTACTTCTTTGTAAAACAAGGCAATGAAATAACTGGACTGCACGAAATTCGGGCAGGAGTTCCTCAAGGCAGTGTGATGGGTCCCACTCTTTACCTTCTTTATACAGCTGACCTCCCCGTCTCGGAAGGAGTAGTCTTAGGCACGTTTGCCGATGACACTGCTACACTAGCTGTGCATGAAGATGCCGCCCAGGCATCTAAAATACTACAAACAAGCTTAGATGAAATTTCAAACTGGCTAAGAGAATGGAGAATAAAGGCAAATGAAAGCAAATCTGTACATGTGACGTTCACAACAAGAAGAGATACATGCCCACCTGTAAGACTAAATAATGTTGTGATTCCCCAAGCGGAAGAAGCTAAATACCTTGGAATGTACTTAGACCGGCGACTAACCTGGCGAAAACATATATTCACTAAGCGTAAAGCATTGAGCCTCCAACTAAGAAAACACTATTGGCTACTATCAAAAAAATCCAAGCTGTCCCTGGAAAATAAGCTCAGGATTTATAAGTGTATCATAATGCCTATCTGGACATATGGAATACAGCTGTGGGGCACGGCAGCCAATTCAAACATTGACATACTCCAAAGGTTTCAATCAAAAATGCTTAGGATAATAACTAATGCACCATGGTTCATGACTAACGATAGCTTACATCGGGACTTGAAAATACCAAAAGTGAAAGAACAAATCACGCAAGCAATCAGTGCCTACAAGAATAGGATTACTACTCATCCTAATAAACTGGCATCGAACTTGATGAAAACCAAGTCATTCAAAAGGCTTAAAAGACAAACCCCACAAGACCTGATACTGTGAAAGCTAACACACCATAAAACGGACTGATATGGATGCACCACTGGGTGCATACCAAGCATGACTACTAAACTTAACACAAAAGATGCTGAATGTCAGTAAATGGACAGATCGCATCATAATAAAAAAAAAAAAAAAAAAAAAAAAAAAAACGAAAGATTTTGAATCGGCAATCTTAAATTTTCACCAAGATCATTCATTTTACACAAATTTCTCACGTAGTATCATTGCTTATTCTACACTCATCTACAGCTATCCCGTCCTAGTTTATTGAACCTCCACCCTTTTTCGGGTTATTCCTAAAAAGTAAACTAACCTATTCACTCTACTGTTGTTAGTTTAGATGTGTTTTTCCAACAGTTATTTACGGACCCACAGTTCAATGGGTTCACGGACCCAGAAATAGAAAATATCAATCATCAAATCTGTTTCCATTTTGTAAAGTTAAATTAAATATTTGTTTTCGTCGAATTGTTTAAACTTTTGATATCGGCATGACGGGACTCTAACAAATAGTTAATTATTTTAGGAGTCCAAAACTAAGCATTTAGGCAAATAACCCTTCTGTAGTTATTTAAACTTTAAAAATAATACTTCTTTGTATATCTACTAGATATAGAGTGAAATATCTTGAAGCCACAAAAATATAGATAGAATATTCTGAAGTCAGTATCATCCTTTCATAGCTCGAAAATTGGTGTTATCAAAGAAGTTATTAGGGAAAATAAGGTAATGGTAAAGTGGTTTAAAAATAGCTGGAGTGTGTTAGCATATCAAAATATATCGCTGTTATCGTATCGTTTGCGTAGGTATGTGGTTAAATATAGGAGCAATTCGTCTTTTTGCGTAGGTGTATAATATAAGTATCAACATTTTATTTTATGAAGAAGACATGACGTCAAGAATACATAGAAATTGTGTTTTATCGTCTTCAATTTCAGTTATCATCCCGAGGAATAATAGGACAACAGTCATGTCGAGTAAAACATTGGCAGCGTTTGTTCCTTTTTCGTTGAAAAAAGCTTTTTTTCTTGCAATACAACAGCATCAAATTTTAATCAATATAAAGAATATTTATTAAAATTTGATGCTGTTTTATATCGTTTATTTATTATTCGAATTTAGGCGTAGACTAAATAATTTATTTATGTGAAAAATTACAAAAGACAGTCTCTCCTAATCTTTGACCACTCTTCCTAGTGTTTACATTAAGGATAAGAAGTGGTGGAACCAACTCCAAAACAACACATCTCTCTGTGTAGAAGAAGTTGCAAATAGTAGTAGGCATCTACATACTTAGCTCAATACATTTCAATTTTCATATTCAGTAAATATGTAAAAAGACTAAAGATCGTTTCAAATACCGAAAACTTAACTGTCTAGGAATTTCCAACATTCCTCATAGAGTCAGTCAGTCTGACCAGACGTTTGAGTAATAGAAATCAATAATGCTAGGGACAGTTAATAACTTATTGTTCAACAGTTCATGTGACGACAACTTTTCAATTTTATTTTAATTTGTTTGTATCTAAAAAGAACGATTTTATTGAAGTGTTACTTAAGTTCCAATTTATTGGTTCGTAAAAAATGTCAAAATTGAAAACTTTTACATTCAAAAAGTTTTAAAAGAATAGCAAATGAAGCGTTCATAGCTGATGAAATTAAGTAATTTTTTTTGTTGTTAAAAAATAATGAACTCAAATTCAATGGATTAAAATAAAGATAAAAGTTCTTGACTTTGATCATTTCATAATTCGTTATTAAGGCCACAGTTTTATAATTATTAAAGTATAAAAAAACTTTTTTTATATTACAGAAATAAGTAGGGCGTAAAAATTTAATTGCGGACATTAATGGGTCAACATTTTTAATTTGCCAAAATTTTATGTTAACATTATTAAAATTCATAGAATTTACATTCGTACATTCCCACGGCAGGACGAAGGCGCCCACTTTCCTTAATATTATTTAACTATTCCCACTAATATAAATCATCATAAATTAATATTAAAACAAATATTTAACTTACCAGCTTAAACATTTTGCAACTTAATATGTTTTCTTCTCTGTGTGTTAATCCGTCGATGCTGTGCGACTGTGTACCTAGATCACCTAGGTTTAGTCCTTTTATAGTCCTAAGACCTACGGTCTAGGCTACATGCATCTACTGTAATAAATCTTAACGTTTGGCAATATGCAACTTGAGCGCACTACCGTTCTACAGTTTGGTTTAGGAGCATTGGCATATCGCGAAAATGAATTATGGGATTTTTTTTGGTAAAAAAAATGAATGTTGGAAATTTTGGCGTATTGTCGAATAAAATAATAATGTTGGGATTTTTGGGTATTCTATCCGATAGTACACATCACAAAACATTTTTGTTGATTTTATGGCGAGCCCTGTATGTGATATGTTATCATGTCAAGCGAATCAATTCAATGAAGTGAAGTCGAAAAGTTCAAGTGAATAAATACGAAGTAATGTTTTTATTTTTTAACTTTACCTGGTATACCAGTTTTTATCAGGTTTCCTAATACAAGTCTGTCACAATACATTAATGACTAGGTCACAATGATAAAAAACTTTTCATTCATACTCTTTTATTTCAGTTCATTTCATTGACTCTGATTTTTTAGAATAACGGTTTTTCGAGATAATAAATTAAAAAGTAGCCAATTTTAAAAAGTGAACATTATATTTATTTAACTACTCCGATAAACTTTCTAACATTATTGAAATGAGATCTTAAAAATAAGCCCTGAATAGTGTTTACTTATTGTTATAGTGTAAATGTATTGTAAATAAAAACATTGAAATAGAATAAATGTAGCGTAATGGAGCGTAGGCTTCTTCAGATAAAATACCTTTGTCTATCTGTCAGTATTGTGATCATTTAAATTACAAATGTATTTGCTTGTTATTTAGGCTAGGTTCTGCCCACAACTCCCATTTGTGTTCAATGAAATGTATCAGACCGACACAGGCTTTCTGTAACTTTCTCAAATCAAAAGGTTCTGTTGAGAATTCGTTAACATATTAATATGTTTCGTGTTACTGATTAAAATAACGTTAATGAAGGTTAATTTAGAAAATTAACTTTATTCAATACCTTGATATTATTATAATAGAACATCGACCCACGCTATAAGTGGGTAAAATTAATAACGAATATTGTTAACGTTATAATTATTTCAAATATTAAACCTAAAATTAATAAAGCGTTACCAGAATCCTGTAGCTAATAATTTGGTAGACAACAATTTAACTAATTACCTAAATTCTCATCAAAAGTTAGACCACTTCTCGATGAAATGTTTTTACGAAAAGTACGCATTTTTCCCGCCATCTGCCTTTCATCATCCTCTCAAGAATTAAGATTTATTAGCTAATTAAGATTAGGCTCCTTTTTAAATGGATTATTATTTCCTTAGAAGAAAATAATAATCTAAGTATGAGTTTTTTGAATTTTGTGCTAGTTCTTCAATGTTTGCGAAATCATAGAAATCGAAGAGTAATGACTTATAAATTAATTAATTCAGCTACTTTCTACGTCCATACTAGAAGTGGCATAGAGTGACTGGAAATTTGTGTGATAATTGGTTGTCACGGCTTGGTCTGTGGATTGTTTTAAGAGTAGGAGAAGACCAAATAAATTATTGTTAGACTATGTGAAAGGGGATGACTCATATTAATAAGATGACGATTAATTAGAATTACGGAAGGAAAATACACAAGATGCGGTAACCCCAAATAAATTGGCATACGAGCAGAAGAATAATGATGCCTATCTACAACTATTTATTTTTTTCAATACATAAACAGATATATTATAATAAAACCTGTAAAACCATAACCTGTTATTACACTTCATAAGTCTTTACGTATTAACAGTGGCCACTGTACAACAACAGTACTACACATACATACAATACGCTACGTCGTGTCGTGTCGTGTGTAGTCGTTTTGCGTTGTCGCCGCTCCGATCGCGATATCGTTGTACACAGCACTAATTGAAACAGGTGAAGTGATGAAACTTATCCATATCATAGAGTTTCTACTTAAAAGAGCCTATACCACCTCAAAATAACAACTCTATTTGTGGTGGTTCAAACTTCCTTTGAAATACTGTTAGAATAACGTTCTAATCAGGTTGCACTACAAAGTGGTTGTTACGTCAGTCACTGCAGGCCGAATAGTGCGAAATGAGTGGTTTTTATTCTTTATAAAATCACATTTTCGTTTTTCGGAAAAAATAAAAAACATAAGACCTGCATTATAGTTAGTTCAGTTAGTATGCAAAGTTTCATGATCTAATTTGAAGTACTTTTTGAATAACAGGGGTTTATTGTTCGATTTTGATTTTTTTTCTATCGAGAAAAGTTTATGGAATCGTGTTTTCGTCACACATAGTACTTAGCATTAATCCGCAACTTTACCATATATTTATTTCAAAATTAATGCTGCAGTATTTTAGGCGTAACGGAGGATTATGCTAAGCCATTTGAGGTAGTATAGACCCTTAAAAGATGTTCCTATTAATAGATTTTGGGCTACATCAACAACTTTCACTTAGCTTTGATCCAAACAATCCTTTGACAACGTTAACTTGGTGAGTTCATTTTTACCTTGGCTTATATATTGGTACTTATGTAGATATTGTTACATATTCACAGTTTTATAAAAGACGTGTAGATTATCTGCCAATTCATTTGACTGAAGATTGATTACATAAGCTAAGTATTTGGTACTTATTCTTTATTGCACACAAAATAAAAAAAATATACATACAAACTGCATTAATATAGCATATCTACAATGGCGAGCTTAAGCCAGTGATTATGGTCGCTACAATGATATTATCCCTCAATTACTTTATAAGAAGTCTCGGGCCATTGCGCATGCTAGGAAATCGTGCTGAAACCCTGATTTGGGCGAGATTTGCAAAAGAGGAAATGGTTTTTTATTAGGGTTCCGTACCCAAAGGGTAAAAACGGAACCCTATTACTAAGACTTCGCTGTCTGTCCGTCTGTCCGTCTGTCCGTCTGTCCGTCTGTCCGTCTGTCTGTCACCAGGCTGTATCTCATGAACCGTGACAGCTAGACAGTTGAAATTTTCACAGATGATGTATTTCTGTTGCCGCTATAACAACAAATACTAAAAACAGAATAAAATTAATATTTAAGGGGGGCTCCCATACAACAAACGTGATTTTTTTTGCCCTTTTTTGATAATAATGGTACAGAACCCTTCGTGCGCGAGTCCGACTCGCACTTGGCCGGTTTTTCATGTTTAATATTAAATACGACGTGTATTTTTTCCTATCTCCTCCGAACAACAAACTATGTTTTCCACTTGGAGTAATTTCAAAGCCTATTTTCAACAGCTGATGTCCTTTTTGCGGGCCAATGTCCGATGATGGATTAATATTTTTATGATGGATGGCTCTGCTCAAACACATAAAAAATGTCATTCAAAACTTTGAAAACTAAGTGCATTCAATTTAGAAATAATAGGAATACTTAGTTGAAGCTGATTTAGGACTAAACTTTATATTGATGAGATAAAAGGATTGAGTGAAACTTTCTTAGTTAGTGTAGTGGTAAGAAAATGAGTGTTTTCATCAGTCTGCTGTGTCAAAATAGTATCTGTTTTATGTAAAGACATTAATTAATTAATTAATTTGTGTATACGCTTCATTTTCGGGCTTCGTAAGTACGACCATGTGTCGGAATTTCGGAAGAAGCTGAAGTGGCTACCGATTCGGCAGCGTCGAGATTCACACACTCTCTCTTTTCTCTTTTCTATTCTTCATAATCCTAAAGCTCCTTCGTATCTTCGGGAACGCTTCGAGTATCTTGTTCCTAGAGGTAAACCTTGTCGCTCATCATCATCTCTCCTCCTTCGTTTCCCTCCCCACTCCTCAAGTCGGTATGATGATTCATTTACTGTTCGTGCTGTGCGCCTTTGGAATTCGCTTCCACACTCCTTGCGGGATAGCCCGTCGTTAGATGTGTTCAAGAAAAGGATAAAAGAACATTTCCTGTCTACATGATTATAGTTTGTAAATAGTGATTTTTTGTTTTTTTTTCAGTGTATATATATATATTGTATGTATTGCGTATATTATATTGCATGTATTAGTTTAGTGTATAAAATAAGTTAATTTAAGTTTTTAACTGTATTGTTTGTGCACATAAGTTTATCCTCTTCTGCAAATTTCACAACAAAAGTAAGGTTTGCTGTAAAAAAAACCCAATTCTGGGTTAAACTCGCCGTTGTACATAAGCTATATATTTTAATTTGTGTGTATACTTTTTTAATTTTGTGTGCAATAAAGAATAAGAATAGAATTACGTCGGAATACAAAATAGTCTAGACACCTCACTTTTTTTAACTATGAGATATTGGATGGCTTTTTGTTGCAACACTATGTTAATGGTTTGATTTCATTATTTTATTCCTCTGTTCATAAACCTGATGAAAATTTAATTAATACAGTTATTTTAAAGACTGAAAACATACTAAAATACTACCAACTGAATTATTTCTGACTGTAAAAATCAATCGCGCTTCGAATATAAACTATTGTGCAGAATTTATTAACGAGCAAACAAAATACTCCGTTTCATTTTTTCTTTTTTCTTCAACGAATTTTCCGATAGCATGAACATACAGGAACAGTATTATAGAATCGTAAAACTTTCACTACTTGCCACTAAACGATGCGGGGTCGATACAAAGCTGATACCGATACCACCCACGAGGAAGCGGGACAATTTCCGAGTCATTGTGTATCGTGCCGTCATATAGAAAATATTAGGGGAACTAGATTGTGGGGATAAAACCAATATTTTACAGGACTGCCATAGAATTAACCTAAATTCCCTTGCACATAATATAAAACTATGCCTGTTTCCCCATAGACGTAGGCAGGGATTTATTGTTTATTTATTTATTTATTTATTTATTTATTCATGTACACACAAAATACTTTACAGGACAATATATTTACATAGAAGAGCACAAAGGTACTGCTTATTTCTTATGAAATTTCTTCCAGCAGACCTGCGAGAGGAAAGTTGGATATGAAATGTAGATTGTTGTACTCTTATTGGACATTGATTTCGCCAGGTAAGTTAAAATTCCATCCAGATTTTTCCATTTGCCACCAAATCTTAATTGTAAACTATGGGCTAGGTACTAACTTTGTAACATCATAATTAAATCAATATTCGAGTATCATTATTAAAATGGCAGCTGTAATTTTAAAACAAACTTAACTGAAACTAAAAAACTTAAGCTGGGTCTAAGTAAGGTGTATCTACCATTAAAGCATCGATATGAAAAATGACGAAGAGAAAAACAGACGTTCTACTTTGAAAGAAATGGGAAGTCTGTGTCGGATCATATCCATCTCTTTTATGACACATCATAATTTCATTCAGAGAGCTGTCAGTACTGCAGTAATTAAATTACCCTGTTGAAAGGTTCAAACCGTTCTGCTTACGCCCACACGATTAAGATGTCGGGATTCAAAAGCTGAAGTCAGATTGTGTATATTTAAGTACAGTTGAACTTGCTTATCTGTGGTTAAGACAGTTTTGTGGAGACGCGTCTGTCTGGAATGTGTCTGGATACATGTTTAACTTGCCAAGAGAAGATAAAGATTTCCAAATCCATTATATTATTAACATAACATAATATAACATCATGCCTGTTATCCCTGAAGGGTTAGGCAGAGGTGTACATACCTATTATTACACCCACATTTCGCCATTTGGCAGTGCCGCGTTCAAACGCTAGTAGAGTTTTTATAAGCATAATTTCGTGTTGACATTGAGTTTTAACTAGCCAAGTCTTGTAAAGGCAGATTGTTTAGTGAGTACTAGGTAAACTACCTGATTCTTGGGTTTACTACTGAATTATAAACAAAAAGTTTCCTTTTCATAGAAGAGCAATCAAAACTTTTGTTCACTAACTACGACATCTTCATGACAAGATGCAAAACGAAAATAAGAAAGAGTTAATAACCAAACCTCCAACTTCTGACAATTTTCCAGTTTGTTTAACACTGAAAACTTAACTTTATTTACTACATTATAAGTTCTAATCACTCAAATCACACAAGACATTAAAATCTAGTAAAAACTAAGCGTGTTTCAGTCGTTTGTCAGTTCATTCGCCTCATGGTAAACTGTTGAGAGGTGTAATGGCCTTAGAACTTCGCCTAATTACAGCTTTGTTACTGACAGGATAAAGTAACGAGTTCGGGGAAGTTTCAGAGGTAAATCATGAGCTTGAACTCACAAATCCTCAAGTGAACAAATAAAGAAGCATTCTTTATGAAGTTAGGTCTGCTAGTGACACTTTGGTTGAACGCGGCTGTTGTCTGACTTAGAATTTCATTATTTCATGTGTGACTGAAATTAAATAGGTCTTCTTCTTTTTATTTCGAGATGGTGGTTCAACATTCATCCAGCTATGTTATTTGGTATATAGGTGACCACTTTGATTGCGGCTTCAGTAGCTTTATTTAAGTTCTTAAAAGTTAAGGGGTATGGACACTTTGGACATTAAAAAAAACATCAAATACCCATCGCTAGTCAGCCATAGCCAGTCGCTAGATTGTGTTTGTAGCGGCCTACTTAGCTTAGCAACAATAGTCAAATATTATACAAAAACGAAACGGATTTGTACTAGGGATTTCCGCAAAGTAATGTCTGATTTCATAACTCTGTTAATAATAGAGACAAAATCCTACTTACAAGGCGGGCTCTAGAACCCACATACATACTCTAATGACAAACGAAGTACTTATCTACTTAGTAAACCTGAAAAAGGACAAAACAAAACTTTGTAGATCCAACATCAGGCCTTTTTGCTCGCCGGGAAGATTTATTCACGTCCCGGCAATGTAAGGAGTTTATCACATGATATATTTGTACCAGTCTACAACAGACTTGGGCCGAATATTGGCTATAAAAGCTGCACTAAATGTTGTGTATGGTTCCTTTAGGGCTTTTGCAGATGCCCGATTGTTGTAAATTAAGTAAATAGGGATTGTTGCCTATCGGATTATAATAGCACCTTATTTGGGTTTTGCTCCTGCAGTTTTAATAATACGTACATATTAGGTAATCGTAATCTTTACTAGATCTTCATGTAATAACTCTATCTTTGAGTCCTAAGCGAAGCGATCGGTTAGGACCAATGCCAATACGAAATCGTCGGGTTTATTCGTCTATTATTTCTGATTAGATGATCATTTTCCAATCGTTGCTTTGTGTTGTACACTATTAGCTATGAATCTTGTTCTTAATCTGATTGTATCACAACAGTATAAAGATACAACAAATTACTAAAGTAAAAAGAAATTCTCGTCATACCAGTAATATATATCCGTCTGAAAGGGCCCTTAATCTATACATACAACGAAATTTGTCTGTGAATCAATCATGAGTGACGATAGTGAATATAGGGCGATCCTTGCGTATTATAGGCTCAAAATCTTCTAATGTGATCAATTCTAGTACTAGGTCTTAGAATTTGGATCATTACGTATGGGATACATCGTAAAAACCGAACAGATATTGCATTGTATAAGAGTTTCTGGTGTGTAAGAATGTCCAGTCCTTTTGTAGTGCTTGTTCTACCTATAACGTTCCCACTGCTGGGACTCAGGCCTCCTCTCTGTGAGAAGGATTGGGCCACGGCCATTGGGTTAGTGACTGTAATACGTTTTAAAATGTTCAGGTCTATCTAGGTCATGCCGATTTCCACACAACCCATAAAGATTAAAAATAAATCGGAGAAAATTATTTACATCAAAAATTTTATTTAATTTAAAACACATGATAATGCGTCTTCACTCTGTATTTTACCAGCGGCGGCTGCAACATCTGCAATGGTATGGGGTGTACAGCGTGCCCCACAGGTACCGTATACAGCCCGTGTATCTGCGCCGGCTGTACGGCCTGAACTATCGGGGCGTGGTGTACGGGGTAGGGGTGCGAGTGGTAGGATGTGTGGTAGTCCACGTCATAGCCTGGGCTCGCTGCTACGATGGTCGCCACTAGGAGAATCTGTAAAAGAGAGAAGAGCTCGTACTTTAGGGATTGTCATTAGTGGAAATTTATTATGGGCAGCATGTTGATAGTTGAGTTGATAGATTATAATCGCGTAAACACCCTATTAACCATAGTGCAACAAAGCTCTTTTGGTGCATCACTGTAAACGGACCGCTGCCATCTTGTCTTTTCAATCTCCACACAATTTCATTAAAATGTTTCATTTAAATTCAACAGCTGGGCATTGTCAATGAAGCAAAAGAACTACGCAATACGTCAGACATTTTAAATATTTATGAAACTGAACAAGTAATTTTCTTTGGCTAACTTAAAAATCTGGGTTCGAAATTATCAAGAAATTTATTTTATTTGATAACTATCGGATATTTAGCAAACTAAATAGTTATCCATGATGATTTATAACTTAGTGTCTTATGTAGTATTTTTTTTTTGATTAAACAATGTTGCGCTGAGTGCACAATGCATGTTTCTTTTTTTTAAGTCAGCATTATGTTTGCATTTACATTTTGTTATTTTTTGTCACTATCAAGATAATTGTTATCACTTCAAACCTGCAAAAAATCGAGCGTCACTTTGTCTTTTAAAAGATGCTTCTTTTCACACACTTATAGAAACAACCATCGAATTTATTAGAAAACTTTTATAATAAAATTGGCCAGTATTATGACCTACTACATATCCGTGTCAATTGAGTCTGGTACAGTCTGTCACAGCCGTACGCACAAACATATTGAAAACTGAATAACGATCGCTTTTGTAGAAAATATATACTGGATGGACATGGACATGAAAACATTGTTTGGGTAGGTGCTTGTTATCGTCTGTTAGTGAAAATGGAATAAAAGTGCTCTAGACAAGAAAAAAAGCTTAATAAAAATCTGTTTTGCATGAAATACTTAATTATAAATTTTAGTTAAGAAAATGTAGTGGAAATTAATTTAGTTTATTATAAAATTGGTGGTAAATGGATTTGGAATACTTTAGCCTATTTTAAGACCTTGCCTTTCGAATGCCTTTTAAGATAATAGTTTTTTTTACACGCTTTATTTTTTAAGTATAGTCTTTATTAGCGCTAAGGTTCTGTTTTTTTTTTGAATTATGAAACAAATTATGTTTTGAAAATGTTAAACAGCCACCATGTTTCCATTATCTAATTATTTGAAGAATTAGTTTTCACTTCGTAGACTCTGTTTTTTTTGTTATAATGTTTTTAAACGTGGGTTCTCTTCAAATCTTCAATGAGTAACTGAGTTGTGAAGAGCTTATTACAGTCATCTTTAGCCTACACTTAAAGTACTTACGGGATAATATCCGTGGTTTTCTTTACTTATGAGCTCCCGATATTTCGGCGCTGCTTTTCTTCTTTAAGTGTGGTGAAAACCGTGAAAGTCTTAAACAGTGCATATTTAGCCTAGTTTATAGACACAATTTAATTTTACTTTTCGTTTCAGTGAGAATGATAGGGGCCATTTTAAGAATAGGATTTATTTTGGGATTTTTTGTGACGGTTTATAAAATTATTATTCACCGACTATTTTCAAGAAAACAGATGTTGGGTTACTTAACAAGTTCTCCTTATTTTATCTATTATCAAATGTTTTTACAGCTTTAACTATGAAACCCGGAAGCCTTGGTAAAAACATTGTACTTTTCAAACGGTAACCGGTGATCTTGGGTTTTTTATTTGAAGCAAAACTAGCTATACAAATGTGAAAAATACAATGAAAAAGTAGGTCGGTTAGAAAAAATGTAAGGAAAAAAACTTACCACAAGAATATGTCTGTCCATATTGTGTCCTTATATCTATAGAACTGAGACCAACAGTATTTATATGTAACAGATATTCTTTTCCCAACAATAGATTTCCTAACAAGTGACGACAATATACAGGCTAACTGAAATAATACTGTTGCATTATCTTCGGTTTTCCTCGTTAGCTAATGAGTGACTAAGATGTGGTTTCCTTTGAATTAATGAGTGGAGATAATTATTTTCATGAACGGCGAGATATTTCTGGTTTGCTGCAAACTCTGAAGTTTCATGATTAAGGCTCGGTTTCACCAAAATTCAATCGTTACACTAAGCGGTAATCCCATTCAAAACTTTATTTTGTGAGCTTCAAACAAATTAATGAAATGTAATGATGAAATAACTTTGGCTAACGTTTTATTTAGTGGTTTGTGGTGCAAGAGTCTAGGGTATTCGCAGTCCCTAATTTGCCAACCAAAGTAAGGGTACCCAGTCTCCGAGTATCTCGTTATCCTTGATCAAAGTTCGATTCGATTGACCCTGACTGTATTGGGACATTTCATTAGACATTTGAATACAACAAATAGGTAATCCAGGGTTGTAAGTCATAGGTAGGACGTCTTCTATTCAATCTAGAATACCTATGCTACCTTTTTTTATTATGCTTCTTGTCCCAATTTCATGCTTTAAAACTTTGTGACCTAAACAGGAATGAATTACATAATTTTGTTATACAATAGTCCTTTAGTAAAAAACTAGTTATTTTCATGTCTGTTTATTGGGCTAGAAAATACCGGTGACGTTTTGTCAGATCAAGGACGAATTCGGTAGAAAAATAAAACAATAAAAGGTTTTAACATTTATATGAATGAAGCTGTCTATAGGCAAAACGTTTATTTCGTTCTCTTTGGAAATGTTGGTTTTCTTTACAAGAAAATTTCTCTGGCAATAAACAGATCTATATTTTTGATATTGTGGGTGTATTTCTTAAATTGATTATCAATGATATTGTAAGGATTCTTGTAAAATTGAATTTTATAGAGAACTTAGAACTCATATTTCTGCGCAGAGAGCTACAAAATTAATAAGAATCAAAATTGAAAACTTCGGACAGTATCAATATTGCACAAAAAATATGGCAGTTCTTAAACTTGATTAAGATGTGTTGATCACGTTCAATTAAATTGGTGAAATGCGCCATAACTCTACACATGTCTTATTCAGTTTCTATTAAAGCTGCGTCAGTTAACATAAGGAAAAAATCGTAAGCACTATTCCAATACCTACATAACACGTATTTATTTGTTCCACTTCATTTACTAATGTCGAGGACTTCACGTAAGGTCTTCACCGCGTCATCGCGCACGTAAGCGATGGGGTTTGATTGTACGTAACGACGAGCTTCTGGTCCAATGGCAAGAGAGAATACATACAGGTTTAGCTAAGGCTTGGCTTAGACAAGTCATGAGTTGAGTTTTTATTGTAACCGCACATCATCATCTGCCTAGCCTTTTTCCCGAGTATGTTGCGGTCTGCTTCCAGTTTAACCGGATGCAGCTGTTTACCAGTATTTTACATGGAGTGACTGCCTATCTGACCCCACAACCTAGTTAGTACTGGTAAATACGACAAGACTGGTGGTCAGACTTTTGGGTCTTTACCTGTAACGACTGTCAACTGACAAATGACAGCTGGGAACATAGGCTATCGTGATTTTCGAGGCACAGAGGAATCTCGGTATGATAGATGGTCATCCATTCAAGGATTGACTTTGGGTAAGCGTGGCTTAACCTCAAGCATAATACAGTATGTCACATTTATCGTTGTGATGCAATAGTAAACAAAAGTGACGTTGGAAACATTAATCAAGATTAAAACTATTAAAGGAAACTACTTTGCATGAATTTTTGGTAGTTTTTACTTGACAATGCTATAAAAAGTGGTAAGTTTCACCCAGTACGTGGGTTCGGAGACAAGTGGTTTTCGTATTTTCTTAACGATTACAAACAGGATTGAGATGAGCTTTTCAGTAGCTTCTGTCAGTTCCAGACATTTTTGAGTTTTCCAGCATCATTTGCGTTGATAGCGTTGCAGTTTGTCTCTGCCTTCTGTATCCCATGGAGAATACCGCAAGGAATATTCTTAGTTACTATTTTACACCTACTGTGGGTACACAAATTAGGTACTCTAAACAGGGTGTAAAAGACCTCATCACAAAACCGTCAACCAAGCATTCTGTACATCAAACTAAGTAAATTTACGCAAAAAATATTGCTGGGAAACGACTTTTTTTTTGGGGTGAAAAATCATGTTTTGTGGTACAACTCAATGTAACGCACTCAAAACATTGTGCTGATGGATGGATTGAATAGTTCGGGGGTCGTGTATGTGTTTAAAGTAAAAATCTTACATTAAAAACTTGTATTTAAAAAAAAGATTGTCAAAAAGTTGGAACTTTGACCCCCAATATCTCCGTATCTAGAAGGATCCCATGTATGGTGTAGAACAAAAAAATGATCGCAATGACGGGGAAAACAAGTGCCTTTCTGCTTCGTTAAGAGGTGTTTTACACCCTTTATACTTACTGTAATAAAGTACCTAAGATTAAAATGTAGGCTCGGCAAATAATGAGTGAATGAGCGGGAGGAGTCATTTGATGATTTCCCATCCGAAAAAAAAAGGCCTAGATCCTCAATGTACCCGTATGTAGGCATGTTCTGCTAGACGGAGTCAATGTCAGCCAATAAGGCTGCGATAAACGCGGTCACGATCGATTTACTTAACATTGGACAATTATTTATTGGTACAATCAGTAACATAGAGCTTTGTGATTATTATTGATGACTGATGTGTGATTTTACTAGCGAATAAAAAGATTTTGTTATTCAACTACTATGCAAGCGAAGCTGCGGTAAAAAGCTAGTTATTAATAATACGACATCTGTCAATATTGGTATAAAATATTGCCATGAAATCTGTTGTTACATCACGATAGTACAAAACCATGCCTTTCTCTGTTTCATTCATATTATTGACAACCTTATGAATAGCAATAAAATTGTTTCAAACATTTTGTTCACCCGTTTTTTTCTAACTGTACAATAACCATCTTTATGCACCTATGTAGGTAGTTAGCACATCCTCTCATTACGCTAAATGTATGAGAGGCCCTTATTAGGTCGTGGCACTCGGCAGTAATGCCCATTTATTTCTATACTTCAACATTCCCTTCATTGAGGACAAACTAGATTTATTTTAATTAGGTTTATTTATAGAATGTTAATTTAATGTGTCATGTATTTTTCTTAAAGATCGTATTTCTTTTCGTGACAGACTCATACCTGTCGTTATTTTTGTTAAAATAAGTAAGACCTAAACGAATTTCGGTCATTGCGGCCAGTTTTTCTTCAAAAAATAAACGACGAATATACAATTAAATTATCAAGTCTATAGCTCGGCACCCTTAATTACTTTGCCATATAAACACAGTTAACACTAAATGCGTTGTTTGTCCATACAATTGTAATCAGCAATCATCGCCATTGTTGGAAAACGCAATTAATCATTTCGCTACTAATGGTTTATTAATAGCCAGGGTGAAACGTCAGATTTGGTATTGTTCCATTTTATGAATAGAATTTAAATGTTTAGCTACTGTAAGCCTAAACTAGCGTAACTCATCCTCATTCTTGCGCCCTTATCTTAATTTATTTGGAGTGGGCGCAACGTATCTTCTTCAATAGGGAATATGCATAAATTTTCTTTTTTTTATTTCGATACGGAATGTTGAAGTACTATAAAAATAATGACAAAAAGCGAAAACAAGACATAAATCGGCCAAATAACACAAAAGTTATAACCATTTAAACTTTTGTTTCTATCTCTTTCTAGATTAACGGAATTTAGTATGGACTTTGTACGTTGATACAGCGAATGACGTCATTCGCTGTATTGGATCTCTTTGTCTAATCAGCAGTTTCAAATGCTTTTAACTTAGTATTTTTTAAAGACATTAAAAAAATATTTTCACTTTGCTATTTCGTTTGTTACAACTAAGTATCATATATACTTAGTTGTAATTTCGATGGAATTAATTATTGATTTTTGTTGATTTTAATTGTTATTATTTATTAATCGAATAATTTATTGATTTATAAATTGTTGATGATTATTGTTAGTTATTGTTAATTTAATTCAAATTTATTGTTATTATTTATGATTATTGTACTTATTAATTTGATGTAATTAGTTATCGATTATTGTTATTAGTAATTTGAGGGAATTAATTATTTATTTAAATATCTATTTATTGCTGATGATAATTGTTAACTAGTGTTTATTTTTTAATAATTGTTAATGTTATTTGTATGGAATTAAATAAAGCTTAAATAATAAAAAAAAATAAAAATAATTTCGTTTGTTAATAAGCTTTGTTTAGAGTGATAAAAAAATCATGCATATACCCTATTCTTCTCAGTATTCACCCACTTTCAAGCTATAATATCAACTTTCAAACAGTCAATTCATTCAAATTATTTCGTAGGTCCAAATTTTCTCTTATCGCCATTCACGTTCATATTCCAAACTTAAACAAAATCTGCTTAATATTAATTGCCAATTTAATTTAAAACCACTAAATTGCACATAGCTTGCTTCAGATATAAATACATAACTAAATGAAAATCTCGAGCTTTATATTCTTAACTTGTGCAATTTCCGTTTTCTTTAGAGTAGTTGTTAATGCAGTCTTTAGTTGTTACTAAACATTTTCCTGACAGCAATGGAAAAGTTTACTGGTCAGAATATCCGATTCTGATGAAATGCTTTACTTCAAATGAAATGTCGCTCATTTTCAACATTAATTATTATATTATTTAACAAAGTCAATGTACCTTAAACCTTAATCTAGAAAACAAATCCATTTCATTATAATCTTTTAATGAAGTGAGTACGACGTAGGTATCTCGTTTTGGATTTAACATTCTATTATTCTAAATAAATCACATTAAAAAGTATTCAGACATAACTAGGTTAAAAACTTGAATTACTACCAAAGTAATTTAACTCTGTAATTAAGAAAAAACATTTAATTACTAGGAAAAGTTTCTTCATTAAATCCTCTAAAGTATTTTGTTTCACTGCTCAGGATAATAATTATTTTGGGAACATCTTCTTTTAAAATATTGAGTAAGTCCTGTCCAACTTTAAAATGATGTAATAATTATCCCTGAGACTTTTAAGGTTGGTTATTTATAGTCTTACCTAATCCTCTAAAGTTTATTGCAGTATAATAGCAAAAATAAATAAACTTTTCGAAACACTTGCACCCACAACTGTACTAAGAATTTGATCGTGATAAAAGATTCAATATTGCGTACAGGCGATACAGGTGACATTGTAGCTCTTTATAACTAGAGTATTTAAATTGTGTAGCACATTAGACAGCTGAGGTCTCTGGTCTGGTATGTCTAGTAACTGATCTACTTATAACGCTACTTAAAATTAATTTACGTTTTTGCATTAATTTACATACAGTGTCTGAATTTATTGAAGGTTCCGCTTAAAATTAATGAAAAAAGTTAAAATATTCAGTTACATTTATTAACAATTTAAATATTGATAAATAGCTCAAAACTTACTAACATTAAATGTAATATTATATGCCTAGGAGGTTGACAATACTTTGTTTAAAAATGCAAAATATTTAATTGAAGAGTTTTCACGCCTTACACAAAATTCAATGTAACTAACACAACCGTTCAAATACATGGTTTATAAAATAAAAATTAATAATGAAGACAAAAAAAAGGTTTTCCAATAAATTAGAATTCAGAATTCTAGACTTTCTTCTTCTGTAAAACAATAAAAAAGTTTTAACTTTCTGCTTCAAGTAATATTTTCTATTAGAAAACTTTTAAGAGCAAAAAACACTTTTGAAACATTAGAGCAGCTGTTGTTTTGTCACAAACATAGTATCATACATATAGGTACCTACTTACACATATAAACAGTTTTATTGATGTATTGTAGAAAATACATGGCACACACGTAGATTAGATAAACGATATTTCCAAAATCAACTTTGAACTTTTTACTTACCGTTTAAACACTTTCGGAAAAATAACACCAAATTCCAAAACTACTCCGGTATTTTTCCTTTGACAACACACAATATTAAAGTTAGTTATATAGATTTCAAAATTATATATCAGGTACTTATTATCAGTTATTGTATTTTTACTACCATCGAACCTTAATTACGTTACATCTTCTTCTGTTTGAAGACATCTAAATATATAAAAGAAGAAACTGACTGACTGACTGACTGACTGATTGACTGACTGACTGACTGACTGACTGACTGACTGACTGACTCATCTATCAACGCACAGCCCAAACCGCTGGGTCTACAGATTCCAAATTTGGCAAGTAGGTTCCTTATGTGGTCTAGGGGTGCACTAAGAAAGGATTTTTCAAAATTCATCCCCTAAAGGGGTTAAACGGGGCTCCAAAGTTTGTATGGGGAAACAAGATTAGTTAGACTATTTTATTCGAAACTTCAAAGGAGTGCTCCTATTGATAAATAAGTAGAAACGGGTTTCAGGTTTTTTCAGAATTCAACCCCTAAGAGGGGGAAATGGGGTGGCAAAGTATAAAAATCAATGCACAGCCCAAACCGCTGAGTCTAGAGATTCCAAATTTGGCAAGTAGGTTCCTTATGTGGTCTAGGGGTGCACTAAGAAAGAATTTTTCAAAATTCAACCCCTAAGGGGGTTAAACGGGAATCCAAAGTTTGTATGGGTAAAACAAGATGAGTTAGACTATTTTATTCGAAACTTCACAGGAGTGCTCCTATTGATAAATGAGTAGAAACGGGTTTCAGGTTTTTTCAGAATTCAACCCCTAAGAGGGGGAAATGGGGTGGCAAAGTATAAAAATCAATGCACAGCCCAAACCGCTGAGTCTAGAGATTCCAAATTTGGCACAAAGGTTCTTTATGAGGTTTAGGGGTGCATTAAGAAAGGATTTTTCAAAATTCACCCTCTTAGGGGTTGGAACGGGAGTCCAAAGATTACGTGGGGAAATAAGATTAGTTAGACTACTTTATTCGAAACTTAACAGGAGTACTCCTATCGATAAATGAGTTAACGTTTGTGTTTCAGTTTTTTTTCCAGAATTCAACCCCTAAAGGGAGAAATGGGGTAACAAAGCCTGAACTTCAACATAGGTATTGTTTTTATGGTGAATTGGGTTGGGTGTATTACAAAAACAACTATTTTAAGATTTAATGTGGTAGTCCTGAAATACTACCATTCCCTGTTGGGGTGCGATGGGGTTGAAATGTCTAAAAATCAATATGGGTGTCGATACCGAGATTATCAGGGGTGCTGATTACGAAAATGGCATTTATTTTGAGATACAGATGATAATGATTGTGATTACGATGATGTTGATTGTGATAATGATGATTGTGATAACGATGATAATGATTGTGATTACAATGATAATAAGTGTGATAACGATGATGGTGATTGTGATAGTGATTGTGATTGTTATGGTGATTGTGACAGTGACGGTGATTGTGATAGTGTGGGTGATTTTGATGTTGATAGCGATGGTTGTGATAATGAGGACGGAGATTGTGATTACGATGATAATGATTGTGATAACGGGGATGGTGATTGTGATAATGATTTTGATGGTGATTGTGATGGTGATGGTGATTGTGATGTGATTGTGAAAGTGGCAGTGATTGTGATGGTGATAGCGATGGTGATGGTGATTGTGATGGTGATTGTGATGGTGATGGTGATTGTGATTTTGATTGTGATAGTGTTGGTGATTGTGATAATGATGGTGATTGTGATAATGATTGTGGTTGAGATAGTGATGGCGATTGTGATCATGATGATTGTGATTAAGATGATAGTGATTGTGATTACGATGATAATGATTGTGATTACGATTATAATGATTGTGATGACGAGGACGGAGATTGTGATGATAATGATTGTGAATACGATGATAGCGATTGTGATTACGATGATAATGATTGTGATAACGATGATGGTGATTGTGATACTGATTTTGATGGTGATTGTGATGGTGATGATGATTGTGATAGTTATTCTGAGAGTAGTGGTGATTGTGATGGTGATTGTGATGGTGATAGCGATGGTGATTGTGATGGTAATTGTGATGGTGATTGTGATGGTGATTGTGATGGTCATTGTGATGGTGATTGTGATGGTGATTGTGATGATGATGGTGATTGTGATGGTGACTGTGATTGTGATGGTGATGGTGATTGTGATTGTGATTGTGATGGTGATTGTGATGGTGATTGTGATGGTGATTGTGATGGTGATTGTGATGGTGATTGTGATGGAGATTGTGATGGTGATTGTGATGGTGATTGTGATTGTGATGGTTATTGTGATGGTGATTGTGATGGTGATTGTGATGGTGATTGTGATGGTGATTTTGATGGTGATTGTGATGGTGATTGAGATAGTGATGGCGAGTGTGATAATGCCTGTGATTACGATGATGATTATTGTGATAACGATGATGGTGATTGTGATAGTTATTTTGATGGTGATTGTGATGGTGATGGTGATTATGATAGTGATTGTGATAGCGATAGTGATGGGGATTGTGATGGTGATTGTGATTGTAATAGTGATGGTGATTGTGATAGTGATGGTGATATTGATAGTGATGGTGATGGTGAGTGTGATAATGACTGTGATTACGATGATAATTATTGTGATAACGATGACGGTGATTGTGATAGTGATTTTGATGGTGATTGTGATGGTGATGGTGATTGTGATAGTGATTGTGATAGCGATAGTGATGGGGATTGTGATGGTGATTGTGATAGTGATGGTGATTGTGATTGTTATGGTGATTGTGATAGGATTGGATGGAATTACCACAATCATAATCACAATCATGTGATAATGATTGTTGTAATTATGGTGGTTGTGTTAATGATAATAATTGGTGATATTGATGGTGACTGTGATAGTGATGGTGATGGGGATTGTGATGGTGATTGTGATTGTGATAGTGATAGTAATGGTGATTGTGATAATGATGGCAGTTGTGATAGTGATGGCAGTTGTGATAGTGATGGTGATTGTGATAATAATAATTGTGATGATTATGAAATGTGGCACATAGATAGTTTATAACCTGGATTAACATGGAGGACACTATTATCCCTTTAGTATGATCCAGTGGGACAGTTACCGAACTTCACGCGGGCGAAGCCGCGGGCAATAGCTAGTAATAATATAAGTACTTTTAATATAACATTCTTTTAAATACATTCCCAAGAGCAAAGTTAGTATATTCTCTCTTCGAAGGCTAAAAGAAGAAGTGCGTATGGTATCCATGGAGTAATGGCGGGGTATGAGCAAAAGCTACCCGGTGATGAAGCAAAGGCGCATGGGCAACTATCGGTGCGTGGTACACTGATGGTAATGGGTACCCAAATGATGGGTAGACCACTATAGGCGCTGGTGCTGCCTGGGCTGCTGCCAGGAGACACAGGATTGTGATCTGGAAGAAAAAGTAATATTTGAAAAATTATCAACCACATCAGATCAGCCGAAAGTAATATACTACTAGAATAGGTGTCCCCAAAGCATCACCAGATCGCCCGGTGTTCTCGCGTCCACCGGATTCCAACGGCCAACACCATTTCAAACGTAGCGCGTAGGTCCGGCGGCGTAGGTACGAAGTACGCAGATATTATGAGCATCAGTTTTTTTTAAACCAAATACGTTTTTCCAGGGATTTAGTTAAAAATATTAATAAAGAAAGGGCTCATGAGATAAATTAAAAAATAATAGACCAGGCGCCGTGTCGGCCCGTCGTACTCGTACATGTGAAAAATATTATAAACATTTTTAAAATTATGCACAGAGTCTTTATCACCGAACGATGACCGTGCTTCGCTTTGTTATATATTTTGAATTATGGACTATGACAAACTAACACTTGCTCATTTAGAGACTTTTAGTTTGTAGTAGCTTAAAATAATCTCCTCTTGACAGTTCTATGAAATGATTTGTTTTTATTTAGAATAATTTTGCCCCAATATTTTATGAAAAAAATAGTTGTTGATACAATTTAACCGAATCTTCAAGGGGGAACCACATTCTTGGAGAACAACCACAACATAGTTTCCTAAAGTCTAGTCTATATCGAATTAGACTCAAAATCTCTATCCACCAGCCTAGCAATAAAAGGGTCAGCGACCCTAAATCCAATATCTATTACTAAAACACTTACCAATCGATACATATCTGTTTCCGTTAAAATATCCGGATGGCGGCCGGTCCGGCTATCGACTGCCACATCCGTGCCGGCCTCGTCCATTTATACGAGCTTAGAGTAAAATTTTAGCAGTTTTCCTAGCACGTATATGGATAGGAATGCTCCTAATATGTCTAGTCTGGTGTCATATTGGGCTAAGTAGAATTAGTAGAAACACGTATTTTGTAACTAGTAGGATTGTTTGAGGAAATTATGGTGAAAACTGCTAGGCTTGTACATCAGTTTTTGATGATAATCGTCTTTTTTTCTCTAATATACTATTCTGCCCTTATTGCAATTCCTATTAGGGATCGGTACAGTGTACAGTAGATCCGCCTTTTTGTACCATTAAAATATCTATTAGAAGTTATATCAGTTTTTAGTAAATTCATAAAAAAAAACGTGTCAATGACTTTTAGTAATTTTATGGGATGATCATCCATTTTGATGATCATCCTATAAAATTTTCTTTCTTTACTTCATAATTTAACCCGCACAATTCTGAAGCTTTCAGACTGCTTATTTTGTTGAAATATTAATTCAATTCCTAAATTAACTTAAATGCTAGCCCGATAATTCGATAGCTCAACTCAGTTGCATCTACATTGTATTGGCCATCAAATGTTTGTCAAATTCGTGGCTACGGCGGTCGCGGCGCTTCTCGCATAACTATTTAACATAGAGTAGTGTAAGGAAATAGTGACCGTATATTGTACTTTCTCCTTTAAAAAATCTTAAATTAATCCACTTACACTACGCACAGCGTAAACTGAGTCTAGAAGTAGGAAATTAGTTTATACTGAAGATATAGGAAACCTTGGGATTTTCGAAAATTCATCCCCGTTATAGGGGATGAAAGTTTGTACAGAAGTTTGACATTTTTGCAAAATAATGATAAATACCATCGACCTTGTATCGATTCATTTAGTTCTCATTTCAAATAATCTTGTTTTTTATTGCAAAAGACTGGAATGTGAAAAACCACTTATACAAAAATATGAAAGTGTTTTAAAACAAACAAAAATATGTTTAAAATTAAATATGATTGCACTTTTCTTTTTCAATTTAAATATTCATGCCATTTAACTCTAATTCAGAGATCATACAAACTACTTTGAACTTTCGTTTTAAGTGCGTTCACATCTGCAATTTCTACTAAACAACCAAAAATTTCATTTTTATTCAGTCAGCTAAGTAATTATTGAGATTTCAGTTAGAAACAAAATGAAAGATAAAAATATTGCTAAAAACTTTATATTTTAACTCACATCTAACTTTGATATTGTGTTGTTCCAAGAAGTTTTTTTTTTTTGTAAAAAGTAGTTCTACAAAAAAATAACAATTTAAATCACTGTTTTAAGCTTTCACGGTTTAAAACTAAACTTATATTGTCACTTACGGGATATCTATCTTATATCCCGTAAGTGACAATAGGTATAAGTTTTTTTTTTTTTTTTTTGTTAGCCTTGAATGTCCCACTGCTGGGCAAAGGCCATATCCTTCATGTACTCTTCTCCTGCACCACCTCGAGCCAGCCCTCGTGATGCGCGTCTAAATCATCTCGCCACCTCTTTCTAGGCCGGGCTCGGCGGCGCCGTCCATCGTCAGGCACCCATCGTGTTGACACCTTTGCCCAGCGGTCGTCGTGCATGCGACTCACGTGGCCCACCCAATCCCATTTGAGCCATTTAATATAAGTTTAACAATTTTAATTTCCTACATAATAAAAGAAAAAATGTGTTTTACAAATGCGAAAATTTTTGAGGATGGATAATTGTCACTTTTTCACGCAATAATAGATAAATCAATAAAGTACAGTATCAACCCAAGAAAATAATTAAAAGTTAAGTTCAACGACTGCTTGTCGCTCAAAAAATAAACTAAACTTCTACAATTATTTTCTACGAGAGTTCACAGGTCCGTGACTGTCGCGGCCATTCCTGTCAATGTGGTTGATGTCATTTCCCTCTATCTGGCTTGTTTCATCTTATTTTTTACCCATAATATAATAATTTTACTAAATATAAATGCTTTATTCAAGCAAACATTGCATTATCAATACTATAATAACATCTTTGTGAAACTTTAAGTAGTTTTCAAATATTTCTTTTTCTTTGACACAAAGCGTTTGTCGTCACTAGCGGCGACGATGCGTTTTGAATTTGCGTTCCGTTTTACCAAAAACACGCTACATAAAATATTAAATTGTAAAATAAGTGTTGTATTAGAAAGTTAAACAAGACGTGTACCCAAGTGGCTAATATAAGGCATTTTTAAGGAATAAAAAAAGTTTTTAATTTCCTGCATATCCCTATTACGGAACAGATTTGGATGAAATTTGACACTCAGCTAGTTCATAACCTGGATAATTTTTATCCCAGTCATACGATCGCGTCAATACCGAAACGGAAAAACCGAACTAGACGCGGGCGAAGCCGCGGTCTTAAACTAATTAAACATATTTTTATCCTTGAAACACGACTATTTCTTTAATTCGGTTATTCCTTGAAGCGTGGGAATATGGAACCCTAATAGGTTTGAACAAAATTCACCAACACTTTCATAAAAATAATTTATTAAAAATAGGTCGCGGATTTCTAAGGCCCGTCATAGGTTTTTCCTTCCGACATATGGAGGTAGGCGCGTCAAGTACTGCCCTGGCTTGCGCGTAGCTGTATGGACGCTGGAGCCGAGGAGCAGGATGCAGGACCCGCAGGGTAGGTGGTAGCGGTGCCGGATGCCCGTAGAGGCGTCGCCGTCGTTGGATGCCGGATGCCGGTGGAACCGACTCGTCAGTTGCGAGTGTCGGCACCAGGTGACGCAGCAACGGCACACACGGGTTAACCCCGGAGGAAGAAAATCCCGAACTTTGGTCCCTGGAATTTATGTCCAGTGGTAAGCGTAGGGTTCTCTGCTTATCCTTTCCTGACGGTGACCACAGCAGCGTAAGCGCAAGCGTAGGGATGGGTACTATTGCGCTTAGGGCGTATGTGTGTAGAGGTCACCTTCAGAAGCGGAGTTTACAGAGAAAAAAAGAAAAGAGAAAAAAAAGGTGTGAAGCACTTTTAAATTAATATTTACACATACCTACATAAAACATTGATGTAGCAATTAAGGTTTGAGTACAATAGTTGAAATAGTAGCTAAAATGATGTCTATGAAAAAGATGATGAAATAATTTTGCACATCATTGACCTTGACATGACATTTAGAAACAAGCACTGCGTGAATTTGTCAACACTTAGCCACTTACCCGATATGGGGAATTACACACTGAAGTTATGGTTCCTTTATAGAACTTTTTAAAAAGTAAAATTATTAAAAAAAGTTTTGGAAATTATCAGTAGTCCAATCAAAGTATAATTCGCGAGGCTGCGCATATGTCGTCTAATATGTGTGTAGACTGACCGCGCGTAAATGACGACTGGCCTCTGCAGGTATGCGAGCGTGGTTGCCACTCGCGGCGCGCGGAGAATGATGGAGTGGGAAAAAAACTGGTTTTAAGAACGCGAGCGAGTGAGACAAAAGTACAGGCGCGATCAGGTGATTTGGTCGGCTGGTAAACGATATTAAAATGACTTCTGTTTTATTTGTTTACGTTTTATCAATTATGAACTAACAACGTTACAATACCCCCGCGCGCAATCAAGGATTTTTGTCATCTCTTAAATTGAATAAAAATCCGCATCAAGAACTTGAGTTACTATAGGTTTACCTTTTATAAGTCATCTTTCATACTTCTCGCTAACATAAACTAGCAGCAGTTATTGTATTCTAACGATACCAACATAACTGACGCACTATAACATAAAAATATAGGTATCTTGTTTTTCTCTAACTAGATACCTTACCAATAAGTGTTCCAATAGAAGGTGGAATATATGCGAGAGGGAATGCAAATCTTGATTCGTAAAATCAAAACTAAATGTGAAAAATTCAAAATAATATTATATCAAAATATAGAGGAGAGAAAAAGAAATGCTATTTGATTTTATTTTTGATAATAAGGTACTAGGTATAGGGTAGTTTTTAATTCTAAGAGTTATTGTTATATTTAGAGTAAGCAATTTATGTAAGTTACTATTAGACTAGACTTGTGTACGTAAGCCTTATTGTGGCCTTCCTGAAAAGGGTAACACATTGCCCATAGTCTTCCTTAAATTTATCATCACATGGAATGCGGCTAAGCCGGAGATATAAATGATTAAGGAAATTTTGAGTACGCAGCAATGTATTGCAGTAATGACGTCGATTCTAAAATGACGTTAACCTTCTCAAGAACATCCAGCACACCATTCAGGTCGTGCGTTAGTTCAAGAGACTAGTGTGAATATCCCCTGTAGGAAATAATAGTCCACACTTAGTTACTAGTTTGCGCAACTCCTGCACTGTGGCAGCTGGTGATTCACCCTTAATAGCAACTTCATACTCAAGCTCAGACTTTTGAAGTGACGTGAACTTCACGGGATAAGCCATTATAACAATAATTTAAATTGATAGCAAAGAGGAAAAGAAAGAAAAGAAAAAAAAAAAAATTTTTTTTTTTTTTAGAAGTGTGGGTAAGTGTTGAACAATTCCGTATAGTGAAAAAAAACAAATAAGTACTTAATACTCCGTCTGTTACAATTTAAAGTTAAATTTAAGTAACGTATTGTTGTTTTTTCCACGTATGTAAAGCTAGCAAAAAAAACTAAGAAATTTTAACTACCCTACACCATCATCATCTGCCTAGCCTTTTCCCAACTATGTTGGGGTCAGCTTCCAGTCTAACCGGTTGCAGCTGAATACCAGTATTTTACATGGAGCGACTGCCTATCTGACCTCCACAACCCAGTTAGTACTGGGTAGTACGATACCCCTTGGTAAGACTGGTTGTCAGACTTTTTGGGCCACTGACTACCGGTAACGACTGTCAAAGATCTATAAATGACAGCCGGAACCAACGGCTTAACGTGCTTTCCGAGGCACCGAGGAAACTCGGTATGTAAGGGTGGTCACCCATTCACAGATCAAGCTAGGCAAGTACGGCTTAACCTAAAGATCGACCCGAGCGGCTGTTATTATTTAGCCACGAGCTCCTCGAACTCTCTCCTGTAACTACTCTATACCATTAAATAAAAAAAACCCTATAATAAGTAATTCCAAGTAGCATCCTAACGTCGCGATGCACTAAAGCCACTCGATACAAATATGGTGTCAACTGGTATAATTATAGTATATTTGACTCTCGTTGACAACCTACTTGATAAATCGCTGCGGATCACTTTATCGGTGTTTTTATTCACGTTTTTCCTCATGTTGTGTAAACTTACATAAATTGACGTTTTAAATTATTGTGAGTCTTGAAAGCTCAAATTGGTATTATTATTATTATACTCCTTTCGTAATGTGCAATAAGTCTATAAAATATTCTGTAAAGTTTTTTTTTTAAATTTTGTCTGATAGTACCCATCGTTTTCTTGGTGTTTCTTCATTATTATTAGCCTCCCTTTCCTCTCTCTTTCCACTTGTCAATATCCAATGTTTGTGATCAATCTTTAAGAGAGTAGTCGAGTTATTTAGCTCGTTCTGCATGCGACAGATCATGTCGCCAGTCTAGTTTTATTTAAGCTTGTTCCTTCAGTTTCGTCAATCAAATATATTTTATTGGTGTAAAAACTTTAAACCTCATGTATCGAGTGGTTAGTGCCTAATCTGGTGTCAAAGTTTTTATGACGCCATGGATCTCTGATTTGGCTTTACATACCGTCGAGAAACATCTCTCAGGCATGCTGGTTTCCTCCCGATGTTTCATTGGTTTTGAGTTCGAATCCAAGACGCGGACCTCTGATTTTTCGGATTCATGTGCGTACTTTCTTCGGTGAAGGAAAACTTTAAATTATAACAGATAACAAAAATTAGCCTCTGTTTCCTTACCCTACTCTATCAAAATTCTCCGAACACTATGATATCGTTACACCAATTAACAGACCTACCTACCGGATTGTTTCCAGTTAACAGTCCCAGTAAACGTAGCTCCCAGTAATTGTACCAAACAAATTAATTACTTTTAATGTAAATATTTAATTCGGGGTAGTGCTTATCACGTTTCTGTTAAACTGGGTTGAGTAAACCAGTTTATTCTGTTATTTTATTGTTAACAAGGACTTTAATCTTCAGACATTTTTGTTTTAAATCCAACTTACTTAGGCAGGTACTCACCGAATTGAAGTAAGCCATCTTGACATTAATTATTCTACTTTGTGTAGAAATAAGTACTTCTCTCTTGTAAACAGTTTTCTAAATCAGTGTACCATGATTTTTCTGAGTTCTCACTACTTACTTAGTACCTGTGTATTTTTTATAAGATTTCCTTGAAAGTTAATTTCTAATATTTTACATTTTTGAATCTCTTATAAAGAAAAATCTGATCTCGTTATTTCCAAGTTATGTTGTGACCTTATTTTATGCAGACGAGGATTGCTAAAAATGGTTATTCGTGTTTTATCTATAAACAAAGACTGTAAAAATTATAAAATAAGTACTAACGAGTTTTTCTTATTGGTATCCAGTTAATAAAAACATCAGATTTACGTAAAAATATCGTTATAATTTACTCCACACCTTCACTGAAGGTAATAAAATCAATGGTGGACGGCGATGAGGGGTACAGACTTGACGACATGACCATGATGGACGACAGAGCTGCTGGAGTGGGTGATGGCAGAGGCGGGGGTCTTCACGATCAGGGGAGAGGCGTGAACGACGGGGGCAGCGTGGACGGCGTGAACAATGGGGGCGGCGTGGACGGCGTGAACCACGGGGGCGGCGTGGACAGTGTGTACCACAGGTGCAGCATGCACGGTCTTAATCACAACTGGAGACGAGGCGATGACTGGAGCGGAGTGCACGGTGTGGACCGCGTGGAGGGGAGAGCCATGGTTCACGACCTGGCTGGATTTGGTGATGGTCGTCTTGGAGCCAACCACGGGCACGGTGTGCACGACAGGGGCGGAGTGGACCGCGACCACGGGCTGGTGGGCCACGAGGAGGCCGGGGGCGGCGGCGGCGCAGGCCAGGATGGCGGCGAAAGCAACCTGTTGGCAAAAATAAATAAAATAATAACTAATAGTCCCAAAAAAGTATCAAAAATGTTAGTGACTCAAAAAAAATGCTGAACAATAATTCAACTTCCCAGAAAATAAAGTTTTTGGAACTCAAATACAGTTGTAGTATTAAAAATTTCAGTATCCACAAACAAAATAACAACAAAACACTCGATTGAAACACAAAAAAGATCACTGAACCGTCCTCATTAAATACCCACAACAAAACAACCCCTATAACAATCCCTTAACACTTACAAAGGACTTCATGGTTGATAAGGTAGATGTTTATACGACTGTACTGCCGAGTAATCTAACGAAATGCTGGCCCACCGATGCTTATATACTGTGCCGCCAAAAATCGACAATGAGTACGCAATGATCTTGAGGTTGTATAAATTATAAGCTTTGTGGAGGAGGCAGTGGTAAGGCGTAGTAAGTGCCTACGTCAAGTTGTAAGCATTGTTTTATGAATGAACAAAGTGAGTTCACAAAAACAGGTTCTGTTGAAATGGAACTTGAATTTAGCCTGGCTATAAGTTAGGTTCATAATTATATGGTTTAAACCAATAAATAAATCACAAGCTGATTGCAATATGTAAGTATGTTGAAAAGCTCCATGATGATATCAAAAACATGATTACGAACGCGAGCTTCGTTACTCAACATCTGTAGCTTCAGACAATGGTTTGAAGATACGCCATAAAGAAATCTAATCTAACCGTAACGGCATGTTAACAACTGCCCTGCTTTTCCATTCCTACTTGAAAACATCTTCCTCCAACACGATATATTGGGATGTATCTAATATCAAACGACATAATATGCAAACTTGCTCGCCTCTTATTAAATGACTGACGAAATGTGGGTGTACATACCATAATAATGATAATAATTTATGTCTAGATCATACAATCAATGTTACAATTACTACAGGTACATTTTTGTTTCACCTTTCGCCAAAGAACACGTGTGATAATGCTATGTTATGTTTATCATCTTTAGTCATGACTATAAAACCAGTGCACACTTCAATACCAGTACATGCGGTATCCACTTTCACTGTCTGCATCTAGCCCACATCAGACCTGTCAAGATTAATGAATGCATAAATACAAACATTGAGGCTGTATTTAGGTTGATGTCAAGTTCATTCGTACTTATGTAATGATGGACTACTTACTACTTGTGCACTTGAGTATTTTGTAGTTGTATATTTTTCATTACATTTTATGGTATTTGTGGGTGGTATGGTGCTCTAAAACTTTGTGGGAAATAAATTTGTTACCCGTAAAATTAAAATTGGATACTTACGTAGTTCGAGCACTCGACTTTTAAACTCATAGATCAGATACATTGGAATCAGAGGCATCTTCTTCAGTAGAACAATTCTCGAATCTACCTTGATGTTGCGATTTTTGTAAAATCTTTTTTTTATCAAACTTATTCACAAAAATTCCATATTTAACCAAAACTCGGGTAATTTCTGTAATTGTATCCACTTAAATTGTCATGTCTGCAATTATTTGTGATGGTTTAATCTGAATTTATTTTTATTTCGCTTTTCTGTGACATGTATGAACAAATTAAGTGCATGGATTGACTTTTTTGGTTGTATCGTCGATGAGCGGATTCATACATCGTTTCTCCACCCGCCTTTTGGCACTGCAAAGCATTAAAAAAGCAATCTGCCGGATTTGTCACAAACATTAAATAAAATACGAATGCAAGATTTTTTGCTATGCGCTAAACGAAAAATGGCTGCCCATTTTCGATCTGATACTAAATAAAGCTCTTTCTGAAGTGTGTTGAGGTCGGCAATAAACTCGAATGTGACTGGACATCATTATTTTTATTAATGTACTCTTTTAAATTAAGCAGCTGTAAAAGTAAAATAATTAAACATTAACGAACTGCCCAAAGTTATATCATTAATCCATTTTCTGTCGTGAAGGTGTTTTCCAAATTATACAATTGCAATTAATAACAGTTTTAAAAGTGTTAAAATTTAAGTTTTCGTTTAATGATTGCCGAAATGTCAATGGCTCAAGTTGTAAGTCTGCAACTGGAATTTGGTGAATGAATAATTTAATGTATGGAATGAGACGATCATGCCATATTGCAGAGTAGGTCATAAATCGTTACGAGGGAACTTCAGCAGATTTTTATGCCAGAATATAGTATCTCTAATATGGAAAGCAACTTCTATGCTGAAAACAATGATTGTGATCATCAAATAATTGTAGGCCGACTGTAAATATAATGTAACCAAAGACTGCAAATGAGCAACCGTTGTGAATCGATGTAGAAACTGGCTTATGGTAACCTTTGATATTTGTTAAAATTGATTGCCCAAAATACTCTATTCTCTACATATCTTCTAAGAATTTCTCAAAAATCTTTCGCTACTTGAATCCTATACAACCCATTCTTCAAGTGATACTTTCCCAAGCTTTTGTTTCGTATAGATATATATATATAAAGAGAGTAACACTCTGAGATGTATCTATTGATATGAGCACTAAATCAACTTCGTCTCGTCTAGACCAATGCTTAGATCTTTTAAAATTAATGGCGTGTCTAATTTTAAGTTCCCCTGCTGAGATTGGGGATATTTATTGGTGTACTTCTTGATTAAAACCAACGGATTGCACGTTGTAAGTAGTAGCTTAGTTACTGGTTTAAACGATGTCTGTTTTGTCTCCTGATTACAGTATTTGTTTTAACCTTTTGAACGCCAGAACATAAACGCACGCGCGTGTTTTCCACGCCATGCCACAATTTCATCTACTACTTTGTCACATATTTGTGTCGTGTGGCATACAGGGCACGCACTTGCTTATCAAAAGCGTTTGCGTTTGCGTTCAAAAGGTTAATTAAATATGGTTAGCCTTTAACCATCAAAAGAGATGGCGGTGGTCGAGCGATGGTTGATGTAGCGAGTGGAGAAAGTGTCCAACAGAGTACAATGATGATGATGATGATGATGACCGAGAGAAGATAACGAAGTCATTTATCACTTATGTCCATAGCCAGTTTCTTGCACCTTTTAATTCTAAAAAATATTACTATATTTTTTGTTCTCTAACCTAAATATTCTCTAAAATAGCAGCAAGGAAATAATATGTATAAGTAGGTAATGAATGATAGATTGAATTTCCTTTTTTCTCAATAAATCATTGAAGTCTATCAAAATCACTGGTATTAACTTCACTGTCTTTTATAGCCTACTCAAGGCCAATCTAATGTAAAACTAAAAATTCAATGATCACTTTTACTGACAGCCGATACATGAATATTAAGAAGTTGTATAGTTTTTTGTCCATACGTTTCAAGGGAGTTTGGTCTACCAAGGCTGTTCCATGTTTTAATGTGATTAATAATAATTTGAGGTCAAAGTGGCAATTTTTGTTTTAGTGTCAGTGATGTTTGCTAAATTAATTACTTGAAGAATATTCATAAGTTATAAGTCAAACGTTTTGGTTGCAGCAATTAACTGGTACAGCAAGTTGCACGTTGATTAGACGCTAATTTGACACTATCTACTTGGTATGGTGTCGATTCTGTTGCGCACAATCTAAACTTAATTTAGGCTATTGCTATCTTTTTCTCTCTAATAAAACGAGAAAGAGACGGACGTAATTTAGAGCTGTCAAATTTAGTTGGAACTAATATTTCCATACAAATGAAGGGTGCACGTAAAAACATGTCGACTAAAGACACGGTGAAGCGCAAGGCATAAACTACACACATCAAAAGTATCTAGGGATCAACATATATTTTTGCAATAACTTTTCTCCTGATTGATATTAATTAAAATTTTCTTTAAGGATTCATCAAATAAAGTGTTTTCGTTTGTCACAGTAACGATAAACCAAGTCACCTTTGCATTAATAAAGAAATTTGCCATTTTCCTAATAAAGGGATTTTTGACATTTGAACCACTAACATTAAAGTTCGAAAAAATGACTGAAAACACAGTTTTCTTTAAAATTTTATTGGGTAACTTAAACAATTAATAATCCGTGTTTCTACCGCGAACACTAACAACACAAGAACATCGGTTTGGCATACTCAAAATGAGTTCATCCAAATCACGCTGTGGAATGGCCGCCCATGTTCGTTGCAACAACAAAAAAAGGTCTTCTTGCGACTGGATACCCTCCATATTCGGCAGAGCTCTTCTCTGTAGCATATCCCATGCATGCTCAATCGGGTTCAAGTCTGGCGACTGAGCAGGCCAGGGCAGGACATTGATGTTAGCTGCGGCGAGAGTCTGTCTTACAACTCTTGCGGTGTGCGGTCGTGCATTATCATGCATTAACTGAAATAAGGGACCGATTTGCACTTGTAGAGGAACGATGACGTCTGATACAATCGTCTCAGCATAAATTTGAGCGTTGAGGTTGCCTCTGATCCAAATCAACTCAGTTCTTCCGCCGATCCAAATACCCGCCCATACCATGATGGTTCCACCACTATAAGGATGGACTTCCTGGCAGGATTTTAATCGCTGTTGGCGTCCAGGGGTTCTCCAGTGTCGTATACGTCTTGTATCCGGTCTCATACCAAAACGAGACTCATCAGAAAAGCACACGAAACGCCATTGTTCTTCTGCCCAATTTCTGTGTTGTGAGCCCATTGATATCGAATCCTACGATTGTGCATTGCTATAGGTGGTACCCGTAGCGGTCTTCGGGAATGAAGGTTCACTTCATGCAAGCGGTTTCTGACTGTTTGGTCGCTAATTAAGTTCCCTGAAGAGTGATGAAGCCTCACGGCTAACATCATGACGGTTATTGTTGGAGCTCTTCGAGTTAAGATTTGAATGTATCGGTCTTGTCTCCGTGTGGTGCAGCGATACCGTCCTCCATGGCGCTCAGCCACGGTACCAGTGCTTCGGTAACGTGTCCAAAGTCGACTGATAACACTCTGACTTGTATTCAGAGCTAAAGCTACAGTACGTTGCCGGGAACCAGCTTCTATCATTCCCACGGCTCTGAGCATTTCTTCCCTGCTTAAATGACGTCGCCGCTCCATAATAACGTTGGTTTTAATCAGTAGTAGGGAAACAGTAGCACTAATAATGTCTTCAATGCGTTGTATGTTTTTATAGGGAAAATATTGACAGCTTATTTTCATCTTTTACTCGAATTTGATTGAGAGTTCCTGATTCAAATTATGAAATGCACCAAAAAGGATCCATATAAATTTATAAAATCATAAATTTATTACAAAGCCACATCTCAATCTCAAGAAATCCGCATAAAAATGCTTGATCCCTAGACACTTTTGATGTGTGTAGTTTGACATCTCTAACTTAGTTCATAGATATAGCAGTCCTTTTCTCGCACTGCCTTTTAGTAAAAGATAGCAATAGCCTAAATTAAGTTTAGTTTGTGCACAACAGAATCGACACCATTGATTATTATAATTTTTAGTGGTAATGCCTAATATCAAGTGTTACTTGAGCTGACCACAAGATCTTGGGTTCGAATCTCAGGAAAAAAGTGTAAAAAGAGGAGATTTTTCTACCATTTTCTCTTCTGAAAATATTATGATAAAAAACTATAGCCGGTTTCTAGAAATGAGCTCACCCCCTATAACATGGGACTTTCACATTACTGACGCAATGTAGGCGTACTTTTGTAACACCTCAGCCTTTTAGGAATCACAGAAATTATGTTTCGTTAAAATAATTTTTAGTAATTTCGAATAGAAGTTCGTTGCAAACGCACGTTTTGGAGATGACCATAATTGATAACCCTTGTCATTGCTCACCCAACACTACAAATAGCGCAATATAACCACGAGAACCCAAATCGCGCATATTTCACCAACATCCCACTAACCTCATAAGTTAAGAGGTCTGATATCATCTTGAACATAATTCTTTCTTGAAAGCTCAAAATCTTGTCTACCCTGATGTGACGAAACTTTAATGTGTGCCACGAATCATCACAGCTTTAGACAGATTTCATAAATTGCGTGCACTAAAAAGGAATGTAATCCCCAGATTGTTGTAACAAACATTCAAGCCTGGTACAACTTCACTGATCATAGCTCTTTCAATAAACCATATAATAATTATTATGGCGTTCCTTGTCATTAAGTTCAAACCTTGACTTAACTAGAGTCTTAAAACTTTTATTATAACTTTACCTAACTTCGCTATGACAATTATAATTTCGTGCTTAAATAATTCGGGGATGCTCGCCGAAAGAATTATACTTATTAAAACTCTGTCTACATCTTTTGTAATGTCGCAATTTTTAAGTGTGTCGCGATTCATCTCGTCTTTAGACATACTACAATATATTAATCACGCTGTAATTGATGCGATGTAGGCGATTGTGAACGTAAAAGTAAGTTACGAAGGTTCAAACCGTGCTTATTTTTTATTGTATGCTTATTTCGTGGTGTGTTCTTGCGGTTAAAGCCAAATAAATACGTTTTCTTTCTTTCTTTCTTTATTTCAAGAAGATGTAAAGCCGTTTAAAATAAACAAATAGTAGTTGGCATGAACAGAGGGCTTGGACAAAATAAAATTCTACCAACAAAAACGATGTAAAGTAAAACTACTGGGTACGAGTATAAGACACCGAAAAGCTTGTGTTAATCCTGTTGAAACCCGTTGTAGGAATTTAAAGCGCTGTAAAGGCGTTTGCCATTTGTCCGGGCTCTCTGGAGGTAGCAAAAAACCACTAGAAAACTCCAACATTGTTAATAATACAGCTACCCTGGTTCAAGCTTTTTTATGAACAGTACCATAGACGCCGCGGGCCTTCTGCTTCTATTTAGTCTGTGGCATTGCGTGCGCTTGCACGACGTTTCATAACACCTCTTTGAATGTCAAGTTCATGCACGCTTGGAAGATTATTTTCAACATTTTGATGTATTATTGTTGAATTTACAAGGATTTTTTAATGATTATTTTTAATTTGAACCTTTATTTTGTGTAGACATATTATTGTTATACGTTGATGCAAGGCCGATATCAATTTGAATTCCCTAATCTATCTATAATGTATTAGAACTTATTTTTTGTTATTGTACTATCGTTCACTCCGTTAAGCCTTTGAAACATACTCTAACCGAACTTCGATTTCCTCATTACGTTTGTTTTGAATACACACAAGCAACGGCTTATTTTTTTTTTCAACAAGTTTTTATATTTTATTTATAACAAAATAAGAAAGGCCATCGTTGTTCTTTAGCTCAACATGAAGATAACAACCGACATTAACACGAAAGCCTATTTTCACTAACTACGTCACACCTAAATTAATGCCTAAACAAAAGCACACCATTCGTTCTTCAACACTCAACTAAGTCCCGAAAGTTGAAATTTCAACACCGCAGTGTTGTGTCCTTAGTAAAAACAGGAATAACAGTCTCATAATCGTCCAGCGTCCGCCTTTCCTACCATTATCTTCTTACGGTCTTGTCAACAAGAACTGTTATCAGATCTTCATTTCTAACTGTTCCTTTCAAAGCTTTGCAACATAACCTTGAAGAGATCAAGACAATAATTTGATACTGTTTGCTAATAATGACATGCAATTGGACAATTAGCTCAGTTTAATGTACCAAGGACTTGGTTGGGTAACAGTAATCATTCTCGTTGCAACAATACTGCAATGTGTTGTTCAGATGATTAATGAAAGGAAGTTGGCTGGAAGATTTGAATTGATGATGTGGAATTAGACATGCAGTATTTAAACATGGATATTACATTTATTTAATTGATAGATCGAAATTACTAGAATAATTTATAGGTGTGGAGCTTATAGAGGAAAGTGAAATAATAGTCACTAAAATAACTTCATTACGGAAACAAAACAAGTCGATGGTCGATGGAAAAAAAGAGTAAAAAAGTCCTGGAGTGGAGAACTCCTCTCCCAGCTAGGAGGACCCGCGACTTTAAAAGCTGGGACTAACTTTACGCAAGAGGAGGAAGACGAAAGTGCAGTGGTGCAACTTATTAGGCCAGGCCCAGCAGTGGATTGAATGAGAAAGCCAAAGAAAACTAAAATCAAATCTTGAAACAATAGAACTCTTAAAAACGACTTTTAGCACTGCAATAATTATCCTGTTAACTTATAACTATTAAAATACTCAAGATATATAATACCCGTCATCTACAAAACTCGACGCCCCCACAAAGCGTATAGAAGCTCCCGTTAGCACTTAACTCTTGTCATAACAGACAAAAGAATGACTCATCAAGTTTTAACTCCCATTTAACAAAATTCTCAACCTCTCTAACTGATTGCTGAGGTTCAACGAACTTGTATTCTTCTCCAGTAATAGATGCTAATTCTTCTTAATCACTTAACATATCTTATTATACTTTTGTTTGACTGTCATGAGTTATTTCCTATGAAAATGGAGCGCACTATATTCCGATGTTTTCCTCACGTTTATTCTGATTTGTAAGTAAAGTTTTGGGACATAAATTATAACGGTTAACGACACGGATACATGGGTAATTAAATTAGTTTTTTATTTGTTTGTTTGTTACTTGATAATTAGTGAAGCTAGTTTTGGTACTGACTAATTTTATTATCACTATCTTATGTATTATGCTGGCTGCTGAGATTGCGAGTAATAGAGAAGTATGGATGAAATCGACATGCTGCGCCGACCTCTAATAAATTTGGATAAGGACAAGATAATGAAGATGCTGTATGTAGGTGCTATGCTCATATTTAACAACATAATAATAATAAAATATGTTTTATTGACACAAGAAAAAATTATGCATTTCCATTTGAAACCCTGACTCCTGTGCTAGGTGAGACCTGTGTTACAGGAGTCAGTGTCTTAACCCGTTTTTGGTACAGTGTTTACAACATTTTATGCATCAAAAATTGAAAAGAATAATAAAGTAATTAAAAATAATGCATGCGTGCTCTTGTGTGAAGTTGTGTAGTGTGTATGCGTGTGTTTATGCGTAGGTGTGAGTGTTGTGTGTAATTGGTGTGTGGTGTTGACCATAATCTCTCATGGTTGGTGGCTGGACTTGGGTTATATATTAAGATGAGACTTGGTTTGCCTAACTAACTATTAATCATCTCAGTATTGGTCTTTAATTAAATTTTCCGTCTGTTGGTAGTCCAGTGTTTGAAGCCATGAATTTAGTGTTATCTTAGTTTATTTTTTGTTAGTGGGTTGAAGTTGAGGATGTTGTTTATTTTATTATATAAATAAGTAGATAGGTATAGACGTTGCCGTACCAAGAGCTTATATGCTCTCGTTTTCTTATTTGGTAGATTCCGGGTCAATTACAAAGTTTGACTTCCCAAGTTTTTCGCTAGTTATCTTCGAAATGTCAGCATTACTTCATTAACGATATGGGCAAGGTTCCGTATGGACACAGGTGCTGCTATGCATCGCTTAGATCGCCAGGAACTACGCAAACTAAGTTCTATTGGTTACCAACTTTGATTTCTCAGGACAATTCTTCAGCGCAATTATTAAGCCAGTTTTACAATAGATGTTTACACAGGACATCATAATGCTATTAAAACTAGGTAAACTAAATAATGTAATGATTTTACTAAGTTAAGTCTTCATGCTTATGTCTAAAATGGATTTCTAGAGGGTAAAGGCTTATAGTTTACACAAGCTTGTTTTATAAAGGCAAATCAAAGTTAATATGCATCCAGGTACAATATGTAAGATGTACAATACTAGTCATGTCACTGTACTTTAATATTCCAAAACTTACTGATTATCTTTTAAAACTCGATTTAAACTTGGCACATTTTCGTGGAAAGTTTCATGGACTTTTTGTTTTTTTTTTTTCGTAATGATATCATCATTGCATACTTATTACGAGTTTTTGGGTGACTGACCTATCGCTGTTATAACTAAGATTTACGTTATTACAGTTTGAAAAATATTTTAACTTGCGTTAAGGCTTAGGTTACTTAACTTTTTTTATTAGTCTGTCTTCATATTAATAAACTGTAGTACTTTTGCCACACAAACTCCGGGCTAGTGCAGATGAAAAACCCCAAGAACACTTTTTCCGACCTGGGAATCGAACCCAGAGAATTAAGCTTAGTAGAAGCGCTTCTGACCACTACACCAAAGAGGCAGAAATAAGATGATATTATCAAGTAAAGATGAAGTGCTGTAATGAAAAACATGATTCAGCAATCAAAAACACACATTTATTCAAACAAAACAACGACAAACAAATCAATGATGGACAGCAACCAAAGGTACCGTTTCATGAACAGTCGAACTGTGGTGCGTCACGGCAGAGTCACCAGTCTTTAGAGTCAGCAGAGGCGAAGAGTGGTAGACCACTGGCGCATGAACTAGAGTAGTTCCTCCGTGGTTGACAACCTGGTTGCTCTTGGTGATGGTAGTCTTCGGAATGTGGTAAACTTCATGGATAGGCATAACACTGATGGAATGCACGGGATGAACAGAGATACCACCATGATTAACCACTTGGTTAGCCTTAGTGATAGTAGTCTTCGCATGGACGACGGGAATAGTATGATGGATTTCATGAACGGGGTGGTAGACGTGAGTACTGCCGTGGTCGATAACTTGACTGTTCTGGGTGAAGGTGGACTTGCTGAGAGGCACGGTGTAGATAACGTGGCTTGGTTCATAGTAGTAGGTCGGAGCGGCGGCTCCGCACGCCAGGATGACGCTGATGATGATCTGAAAAGTTGGAGAAAGGTTAGAGTAATATTGGAGGTTGCGAAAGGTCTCCCTAAGAGAGGAAGCCTGTTATGATCTGTCAATTTAGCTTAATGCATTGTTGGACATGGTTTGATGTTTTTGCTCTTAGTCGCAGTTTACAAACATTTTTGTTTTATTACGACTTTTTGTAAAAAAATGTAGTGCATAATGAATTATATCCTTAATCTCAAGTTCTTCACTTATAAATTATTTTGCAAGCTGTTCATTCTTATCGACCCCATTCCCAACACAATTTATCAATCCTAAGAAGCTTTCTCTCAAAACTTACAATACTTTGCATTGTCGAAGTCTCACTTGCAACTGATGATAGTCTCCCAAAGAACCACCCTTTTATACCGACACGTATAATTATTGATTGGCCCAGATTGCGACAATTATTCATGTGCGTGCTTGTATTTTTTGGTCTTATTTCGCGAATAAGAAGGAGGGATGTTGCGAAAGCCTGCGCAGTGTTCACAACTGTCAGTTTCAGATTAGCAAATAATTGGCATGGTTTGTGATTTGAAGACTTGTCAGTTTATGGTCCATTAAGTAGGAGAGATATTAGATCGATAAGCTTGTATGGTGACTGCGGTTTCTTTTATGACATGCCAATGTAGCAAGACCTATAATTATACATCTTTGCGGGCCTAAGTGACATTTCGAGCGAAAACCATGATTGAAGAGTCTAAAATGTTTTGAATGAATACGTATAGGCTGTTCGGAAGCTCGTGTCAATCCAGTTGAATGTCATTGAAGAAAAACGAAACGCTTTGAAACGATTGCCACTTGTTTACACTCAGAATTAAAAGTTAATTTGACAGGGCTTTAATACGTTTGTTATCACATGTCATCTGGAAATTATTTTTATCAAGAAATTACCGAGTTTATTGTTTGCTTGGATTCATCGTTAACCAGTAGGTCAATCATCTGTCCACCCACAAACTGTGAATATGATAGAACGTTATTTTCATATATATCGAAAAATCCCCTGATTTTTTTGATTGCTCTTCATTAATATTATATCGTTCTAGAAGCTTTAAATCAAATAGTAAATAATGAAATAAGAAAGTGTATTCATTATTAATTTCGCATGGTAACGTGGGTTAAGACACTCTGTCATAAACGTTTTTTTTTTATAGTATGCAATGTTTATACCTCAAACCTCTCTGCTCTATGCGATCTGTGGCCATGTTTGCCGGTCTTCATCATTTCAGCTGAAAGACGTCCACTGCTGGACATGGGCCTCCCCCAAAGGGGGGTTTTTGCCATAATCGCCACGCTTGGCAGGCGGGTTGGCGATCGCAGTACGGTTGTTACAAAAGCACAGAGAACGCTGCTGCCCATTCTCTGGTAAGTCCCTTAGTTGCCTCTTACGACACCCACGAGAAGATATGGGATGGTGCTATTCTGTACGTCCGACACCATACAGAACTTACTCGACGGCAATCATAATTTCACTAAACAATCACCCAGGCATATTATCTCCCCAACTTACACACATATATCACACAGCTGTCCACTTTCCTTATGTTGAATCCACACAAACGATGGGTGTGTAATACTGTCGTCAGGTGAGAGACATACCCTCGTCAAAACTTGGGACTTTCCGCAGACGGGTCTCCTGAGAGCATTAGTGACACTTCATCATGCAAGGTGAAGGTTACCCTCCATTCTACCTGATAATAATAGGTTGAATGGTATTTGTGTTTAAGTCTGCAGCTGAAAATCTTTGAAATTGCGATTCATGCGCTTTGGGTGCTGGACATCTCAATTCAAGTTTTGTGGCTCTTGGAGAGTAATGGCTCAAACTCCGAATAAAGCCAAGTTTAATCTGAAGAATGCTGTCAATGGAAAGGCCCCGACATTCTGTCAGCGAAAACGATAGTTGACAAGTCAAAAATAATATTAGATTGACATGCTGCTACCGAATAAGCTAATGACAAAAATCGAAAGTCGTTGTTGAAATACAAAACTCCTTAAAAGCGATTGCCTATAGGCTCTCTGGGACTATTATAAATCTGGATACAGGAACTTTTGGATTATACCAAACATCTCTTTGAGGCTTTTATATCTCCTCACTTAAGTGAAAGTTAATCAAGCAATAAAAGTACCAGGAACACATAGACAGAAAGTAACTGATTAGTCAATAATCAAAGCCCGCTCGCACAAACAGTGTTCAACTTTCCTGTGACAGTTTACAGGACAGCATCATTTCCTCATTTTACAAGAGTTGACTTAGGAAATGGGCCTATATGGACCAATATCCGACTTCACAGCTGAGATAGGTTTTCATATAGAGCTAGGCTGTATTTAGATACAAACAAGTGTTTGTATCAAAGTACGAAAACAAATAGCATTATTTTGCAAACATTCGTGATGTGAGCTTTTATTCGGTAAATAATATTTTATTCTCGAAATTAACAGTTTGGTGGGTACGTGAATCTAAACATGAATAACAAATTCACTAGAAGCTGCTTATGAGAAAATATACGTGACCACCATCCACCACCATAATGTTAATAATGGTGTTCTAACATCCCGCTTTGTGCCCGAAGATTTTCGGCTAAAGTTGGATACATAATAAATTAAGCTAGTCACTGAAGAGCAAATGAAAAAGCAGTTCACCAAAGCTCTCAACAACCACTCAAGAAAGTCATCAAATGCAGTCACTGTGTCCGAAATCATAATCAACATCATTTCAACAGACCTAGCCAATTTGGCTTTTTTATAATAATTAATTTTGATTGCTTGACCTGATGTGAAAGTAGTGGCTTTATTACTAAAGCATTGAAACCACCCACCAACTTCTCCAAAAACAATACAAAAGCTACTCTTTCTTCACATCGTAGTTTGCAAAACGTCCAATCAGATATAACTGATAAGCGCAGACCTTTATAAGGAAATGGTTGCAACAACAATAGTTCCATGGCTCTCCGGCCTTCGCCTGAGTGCAACCTATTCAACAGTTAATAGATTGAAGATATTGTTGTTAAGTAGTTGATTGTTTATGCAATGTTTTATAGGGACAAATGGTCGGTGGACCTCGTTGTTGATTGAATTAATTGATGGATGGTAACGATGGAGATAGTTATGTGCTTTTGTTTTAGAAAACTCAGGTGCGCAGTAGGTACTTGTAACCATGCTTCGTATATGACTACTTAAATGTGTATGAACGAGCAGGAAACAAAAGGAGTTCCGAGGATCGTATTAGGAGGTTTTCTGTGGTGTCTGTCTACCCCCACAGCAAAAAAGCGTGAGGTTGTTTTAACGGATGAATTTGCTTTACTAGTTTCGCTCCTATAAATTGGGTACTTTTTAAGGTTATTGGTAAAATGAACAATAAAGGCTCGATATTAGCTAAAACGCAAAATTATTGAGCAATGGACGTCTAATGCGCAATAATCATGTTACGTGTCACCCAACCTGCTGATTAATGAACTCAACAAGTTATAAAAACCTATCCAGTCATTGTCGTTTCAAATTTGTCTTTTTGTCCATTGGACTGTGCCGACAGACAGAACGACAAATGTACAAATGCACATTCCCTTTGATATACATCAAAAAACTTTCAACACTGCCCAAAAAGTCCTAAGCGCAAAAAAGCTTAGAACAATTGCAACTCTAAGTCATCAGCGTAAGGAGCAATTTCTATTGGTGGATTCATGATACATGCGTTAATTTTTTTTGACTTGACCACACAAGCAGTTTCTTAATTCAAAGCTTACTTAATTTATGGGAAGGTAAATCATTTCTTTTGCTTTCTGAACTGCGAACTTGGGTTTTATGGGAGTAATAAGATTTTATTCTCGCTAATTGGGTTCTGCTGTTTAATTAAAAGTATATTGAGAAGCCAGAAATTATTTATTTGGTAAATCAAGTGTTGATTGGTTTACGTAAGCATTCGTGCAGTGTTTCTGCTGATCTTATCACGGAGACAGGCCTCACGCATAGAGCGACGACGCAATCAATTGGTCCTGGGGAGATAATGCAAGAAGATTATTGATTTCAGCCATCGGCGCAGAAATGCTGCCTTTTATCTACATGAAGCTATGATGATCTACCTACGTAGATCATCATAGCTTCTATTGAGTACTATATCTTCTTTACCCGATAAGGAGCTAATGAAAATAACTCGTACATATTCAAGGTACTTAGAGGGAAGATACATGATGCGGACATTTTAGGGAACGTAGGTTTGTGTGTTCCGGACAGGTACGTGGGGCGACGTCGGCAGCCACGCTTGCTGGCGGTGCCGCGCGCGCGGACCAATCTGTTAGGGGAGGCGCCACTGACGCGTGCACTCCGCACTCTCAACCTCATAGAGGTTGACTTATTCAATTGTTCTCTGAGTGAGTTCACAAAAAATATATTGTTTGTGATTAGTTACAAAATTTAATATTGTTATTGTGTACACTATCGCATTAGGTAACCCTGTAAAGATAATCGTAAGATGGAGAAATAAGACTATGTGTAGATTTGAGATCATTGACCATGTACTGAGTATTCACGTCAAAAAGAAGTAAATGATATCGTGACGGCTGACAGGCGAAATTGTAAAAAACCAAACGTGTTGCGCGGTCTCCAAATAACATGGGTTAAGGGCAGGAACATGGTGAGTATACTTATCACTTTCCGCATTCATCAATGAATGATTTGAATAAAACATATTTTTGAACTTGAAAGAATGAAATTGGTCAGTCATTTTCTCTAGAGAGGATTTGAAGCATCCCCTAAATAAGCTTCTGGTAAACGAAATCGCAAAGGCCACAAAATATCGTATTATTAATCTATTTCATCGTAATAATTAATATCACTCAAAATATTTTCAAACTCCATGCTTCGCGCCACGCTAATCACACCTCAAGTCACGGTCCGTCTGCACTCACGATATAGCATCTCAAGAACCCATACCCGATGTATACTTAAGGGTCGAGTTTCGTTCGGGGGCGACCTCTCGCGTCCGGCCCTGGTGCAAGCCATGGTCCGGAGCGAGACGGAATGGGACGCCGTCACCTCCTTCTGCGAAGCAGTAATGCTAGAGAAGGAGGTGGCGGAACGTGAGAGGGAGAGAACCTCTCAACGTCCTGGCCGCCGCGGGAGACGCCCCGGGCGTCGGGGGCCACCACCACGTAGCCCCCGGCCACCGTAGGCGCGGGCCTGTGGACGGTGAGCTATGGGCTAGCTCGCCGTCCGTCCGTCTCATGACGACAGGCCGTGTCGACGGCGCGTTCGTGTTCCACGCGCGCCTCAAAGAGAGTCAGCAAAAAGGAAGGGGTCCGTAAGGACCGATGCCTGCCGGGGTTGCGGGACTATTCGAAAGAGATACCGTGGCCCCGGAACACAAAGGGCGATGAAGGAACATGGATGGGTTTTAGTCAGAAAAAGTCTGACACTCCCTCCTGCTCCGCCCAGAGCGGGAGGGGTTATTTGATGACTTCCCATCCAAAAAAAAAAAAAAAAAAAAAGGGTCGAGTTTCGTTTATTAATCAGTCCATCACTCAGTTGATGACGCAAACCTATTCCACGTCTTGAGAACATAAACAATCACGTTTATTAATACGATCAGGATCTCAACATTCATATCAAGTGTGGTCTCGAGGGCTGAGTAACGTTTATTAATACGGGCCATAGAGCCTGCACCAGACCAGAGTACGTCCATCAGAAATCCAGAAAAATATTCTCCATATTATTATATACATACAGCCATTGCAATTCACCTACCGCATAGTAGCTATATATTCATATTTATGTTGCACTTAACCTGAACGAAGTTATAAATCGCACAATTAACCATACCATCTACTCTACCTTAATTTCTGAAACAGTAAGGCTCAATTTCCGTAAGTTCAACAGATAAGTAAAGTTGGTATTCGCAGCCCATTCATCGTGAAACATTATTACCGCATAATTAATTTGGCACCCGCTTGTCTGATATCATTAAAAGGATTTTAAGATTTAAGATAGTTTGTGAAATTCAATAATTTACAAGTCCTTGGGGCTTCAGGAACATCGTATGGTAATGATGTATGGTCACCACGCCCTGTTTCGAGATATCTCATATAAGGTTGAACGAGAACGTTTAGATTTTATGGGTTCCCTGACATGGGGGCGTAAAACAAAAATAATACTGCATATTAAAAAGAAATTACTCATATTTTTCGGTAGCTATTTCCATGACTGTCTGTATAATGTAATGGCAAAAATATATCTTCGAGCAATTTTGGGGTTGATGTTTATATCTCATGTTGAACTGTCAAATTAAATGTTATCACTTAAACTGGTAATTCACTTTATTAAGTGAAATGGACTTAACTATGATGTCCTAAGGCGACAGTCACACGATCGATGGCGGCTCACAAACTCGCAAGAACACAGGTTTTCTGTGGCTTACTTTTAATGCTTGTAATTTATTCATGGGTCCATGTAATACATATAAAAACTAGTAGCAACAACATAATTATATACCTTGTTTATCGAACTCAATCTTACCATAGGAAAGTATATCAATCCTGTCTTATAAACCAATATAATTCCGACATTCAAAAAGTTGTATTCATGAAATTATCGATCTTAGGGTAAAGTAATACGGAGGTTGCAGCACAGAGGTGGTAAGCACTGATTAGTTGGTTTTCCGTGCACTATAATTATGTAATTTAAACATTTTTATGTCAATGTCGTCATGACATCCATATTTGTAATGCAATGGCGCCAATTTTGACAGTTCGAACGCGCCAAAAATGCAGTTTTTAAGCGATAAGCATGTGATGGTAAATTAACAGTTTTTAAACGTAATAATATTGATTTATTTAAAAGACACGAGACATTAATAATATTAACATAATAGGGAAACATATTACGTAAACATGCGTGTCGGCTTAATGCCCAGTATGCCCACTGAGGTTGACGTAAAGCCTCCGAATTACGTGTTGCAATATTGCTAATTGAAAATATTGAGCCTCTAATTAATAAATATTGCAAGTTGTGTGGCTGTTCGTTCAGGCAATAAAAACTAATTGATCTTGACAATAGAGACAACTGTGATAGCCACATCTGAATAAGGCTATTTATCTGTGTCTATTAATAAAACTTTTTACAATTATTTATTATCACAATTAAATTTCAATCATTTGCAAAAAAAGTTAAAACAAAATAAAGAACGACGCTGTTTTTAACCGACTTCTAAAAAAGGAAGTTTCTCAATTCGACCGTATATATATATTTTTTATGAGTGATCGCGGATAACTTCGTCGGTTATAAACAGATTAAGATGATTCTTTTTTTGTTGGAAAGTAGATATCTCAATGGTGGTACCATGGTAAGGAAACCAGGATCTGATGATGGCATCCCAGAGAAATCGAGGGGAACCTTCGAAAATCGGACTGGTGACTAGTGCGTTTGTTCTTTTTTTTCACTAAGTATTTTAAAGCACTACTATTTAATGCAGGTCTGGAGTCAATCTAATGATGGAGCCGAAAGACGGTCGAGGGAACTCCTCAACGATTTAAAGCAATTACCTGGTGTTTGGGCTTGACTAATTTGTATTGATGAGAACTTTACACCTAGATGGGTTATAACTGTCATTAGGGGTCTGATGATGAAGACGAAGGACAGTCAAGGGAACTCCTCAATGTTTTACAGTAGCTACCTTGTGTTTGGACTTACTTCATTTCTATTGATGAGAACTTTGCACCCATATGGGTTATAAGTGCCGGCACAGCCGGCGACAGGTCTGATGATGGAGCCCATAGACAGTTGACGGAATTCCTCAACGATTTACAGCAGTTACCTTTTGTTGGGCTTACTTCAAAGAAGTTTGCACAGCAAATATTTGTATTATAGGATACATTACATCTAAAAATGGAAAAATAAAAACCTTTTTTGCAAAAAATAAAACCGACTTCAAAAAAAAAACAAAAAACTGAAAAATAACTTTAGCTTCAGAAGTCGGTGACAAAAAAACTAAATCAATCACAAATGTCACCGACTTCTGAAGCTAAAGTTATTTTTAAGTTTTTTGTTTTGTATTATTTTATTAAAATGTATGACTGTAATAAAGGCAGTTGAATTTATCTGTGTTTACGTGGTAAATCGTCCTTCAGTCGCTGCCGAATCTACAGTCGAAAATTCAGCCCCGCCCTAAATTGCTAACAAGCTGTCTAATCAGCTATCCCGGCTGCTCGCTAATTGACACAACATGTAATCTCGTTGTGCTGCGTTAATTGTAGCACTTAGTTAGAATCGATCTTGATCCACTCCAAAATTCCAAAATTAATCTGAATCGCTCAATAGAGCGATTCAGATTAATTTTGTTAATTTTAGTTTTGGAGTTTAATTGGGTTTAATAAATAATAAATAAATAAATATCGCTGGACATTACACACAGCGCCATCTAGGTGCCACACTAAGCAACCAGGCTTGTGTCGTGGACACCAGATAGTTGATATACTACATAGATACTTTTTTGTTTGTAAATACATACTTATTATACATATAAACATCCATGACTCTGAAACAAATGTCCATGCTCATCACACAAATATTTGCTCCTACCGGGATTCGAACCCGGGACCTTAGGAGGGTAAGGCAGCCTCACTATCACTGCGCCATTCGGGTCGTTATGGTCATAGTCAATAGAAAGTTTTATTTAGAACTCTGAATGTACTCTTCTCTCTTACTTAGAACTCTGAATGTACGACATTTTATTGTGACTACTAATTACGAAGGACACCATGAAAACTTTAAAAGCTCTTTTAATAATTTATTTATTAAATCATTTAAAACAATGACGAACCATCAGTCATTTAAATATAGCCGTTTATAAGTAAACGAAAATCTTCGAATGAAACTTATTATTTAATTTATTAAGTAAGAAATTACCATTTTTAGGTTGAAAAGGTTAAGAAATAATATAGACTCGGGGCCCGTGTACCACTAATTTACAAGATCGTACATCCGTGATTTATTGACCACAATTCCATGTCGCTTGCACAATATTTATGCAAATTTAAGCATGTTATCGGTAAATTATTATAGCGTCATAGTGTGGGTAGTGTAGGAGATGGGGTACTAAGGATCATTGTCATCAGTTCAGCCCTTTTTTTGCCCAATTTGTCGTATAGATATTAATCGAGCGATTTTTGATCCTGTTTTGCTTTGGTTTTTGAGAGGTTGAAACGATTGCAGACAATGATTAAACATTACATAATAATAACAAAATATTAATTTGCAATAGTCCTCGTTACACTGGTTAGGTTAAACCCAAAAAGCTATTAACCTACTGACTACCTATGACTACCACAGGTGGTATTTTCAGCAATGAGGAAGGATGTGAACATGACACTCTACCGTATGAAACTCTATAAAACACACAAAAAAAAAACTTTTCAGCACAATAAGTTACTTCATAAAACGTTAGCTCCTGAACAACAAATCGCGTTACTTTTACGATTCAAGATGTCACACATGTATCTACATATCAGGCTTCATGTCGAAATTATCCGCTCATACATTCGTTAAAAGGCCACTTTCGGTGAAGAATAACCCGAATTTTGGGTCCCAAATGTCAATGAGAGGATTACAATGTATGTGCTTACTGCACAGTCCATCATTCATTATTATCGGTGTTGCAAGTGCGAATATTTCGGGAAACTGTGGGGTTCTTGCAGAATTGAGGATAGACGCCGATAATTATTTGGATAAATAATTTTAATTAAACTCACACAAGTTTAATTTATCAGAATTCGACAGCCATTGAGATGAATAAATTATTATGATACGTCCACTGTTGTCGAGTCGTTAATCAACTCGTCCCACAGGCCTACGGCCCATTTGGGACGAGTTGATGAAAATCAAAATACATAATATTTTCGTTCTGCATCTCGTCCCACGTATGAAAAAGGTAAAATCAGTAGTAAAAGTGTTAGTGTAGAAAAATTATTGCCTATAAAATATTAATCATCACAACATTGTCGAGATGCTATTTAGGGGCATATTTAGTAACCTTACGAAAAGTACTAGGCGGGCATGAATCCAAGAAGGTATCGATTCAGATATGTAATATGTAAATTTTGTTTTATTGCTGTTTACGATGGACATTTATCTTGACATTGATCTTGATTTTATGAACTTTGCGATGGTACATATTATACTAAGGCAGTGATAAAGGGTAACAAAAATTGACAAAAATACTATAGGCAAATACACAATTATAAAGATAAACTGACCGCATATAAATCCATATCCAAAATGCAAAAAAAATCTTCATAATGAGGAAATTTTGATGGAATAATATAACTAGAAAAAAACATTAACAGAAGAAAGCGGCTCAATCTTTTTCATCAGAAAAGACGTCACTGAAAGAGACAGGCGTTTTTGTTTTTAGAACGCATCTCACTATCCCAAAGGAACCATAGTAGGTATCCTTACTTAAAGCTTGCCAAAATAAGAACTTTACGTCTGCCTTCAAAGTACAATGATCTGTCTATTTAACAATGAGTGACTTTTCCCTTTGTGTAATTTATTTCATCACCGCTGCTCTCAAAACGGTGAAGGAAAACATCTTGAGGAAACCGGCATGTCATAGAACCAAAAAATTCGAACACATGTGACATCTACCAATCTGCACTGGGCGCGCGTGGTGGATTATAGCCCATTCCCTCTCATAGAGAGGAGGCCTGTGTCCCAGCAGTGGGAAAATTAATAGGCTAATGATGATGATGACTTTTTACCATATTTCATGCAAATATCCTGAAGAAGTGTTTAAAAAACAGAAAAATAATATGGTGAATTGTTAGGCAAAAATAAGGCGTATCCTGCGATCTGAGCTAGACAGATCATTAGGTTATTCAGAAAGTTAATAGGCATGTTTTGAATGATTAAGTTGTAGGAGAACCTAGATAAATATAAATTATAGATTGATATTGATTGGTATCAATTTTATTGTTATGTGTTATTGTACTCCTTTCTATGTTAAAGTTTTTCTAAGAAGTAATTAAATTAATGAATTAATAAGCCCGTTTTGTCCCACTGTAGGACAAAATACTCCCGACTCTACTTCGACTTCTCTCTTTTGAGAACTGATAAGGACCAGTTTTCATGAAAGTAGTCCATTTCACTTAAAATCCAAAGTCAAACTAATTATTATTTCGAATTCAAATCAAACACACCGCGATAAAAAAAAAAAACAATTCAGATTTAAACAATATTTACATAAATACAATTAAATACACAAATCATTATGCATATTTTTGACCTACAATCTGCATTTTATATTTGTTCTATTAACTGTCGCCTACACATTGACAGTAATTGCAGGCCTCGGGCAAAAGTCAATCTCAGCAAAAAACATAGCAATAAGAACTCTATGTCTTATGTTATAAAGCTTCAACGGTTTGACTTAGTTGTGACTGCCCAAGGGTAACAACTGTCAAAGAAAGATTGTTGGTACTAAGTTTGATTGAGACGCAATAACGATATTCTGACGTACAGGTTTCATATGCGCACCTGTTATAAGTCTGATTTTGAGTATTTTATTTCAATGATAAGCTTGTCCAGGAAATTATATAAAAAATAAAAAAAACATTCGAGTTTTTTAATTTTTAGGGTTCCGTACCCAAAGGGTAAAAACGGAACCCTATTACTAAGACTTCGCTGTCTGTCCGTCTGTCCGTCTGTCTGTCACCAGGCTGTAACTCATGAACCGTGACAGCTAGACAGTTGAAATTTTCACAGATGATGTATTTCTGTTGCCGCTATAACAACAAATACTAAAAACAGAATAAAATTAATATTTAAGGGGGGCTCCCATACAACAAAAGTGATTTTTTTGCCGTTTTGTCTAATGTATAGATAATGGTACGGAACCCTTCGTGCGCGAGTCCAACTCGCGCTTGGCCGGTTTTTTGTTCTACAGCATACCTGGGAACCTTCTATTTACGGAGATATTGGGGGTCAAAGTTCCAACTTTTTTTTTAAATACAAGTTTTTAATGTAAGGTTTTTACTTTAGACACCTCCACGACCCCTGTACTATTCAGTCCATCCATCAGCACAATGCTTTGAGTGCGTTACATTGAGTTTTACCACAAAACATGATTTTCCACCCCAAAAAGAAAAGTCGTTTCCCAGCAATAATTTTTGCGTAAAGTTACTTAGTTTGATGTACAGAATGCTTGGTTGACGGCTTCATGATGAGTTCTTTTACACCCTGTATGTACAAGGTCCCATTAAAATAAATTGACAAATTTAAACACAGCGTTCAATACGTCTAACCAAAGACATCTAAGCAAAAAAAAAAACACTGATTAAAGTGATTTTACTTTTTGCGTAATTTTACCTACTATCTTCTACTTATCTTATCAACAATATCCTAAAAAGGTCATGTGTAGTCAACTGAAGTTACAATGGTTAATTAAAGAATGATATTAACAGAACTGACTGGGTACCTTCTCACGAGAACGCGCTATAATGGATGTGTTTATTCTAGAGTGCTGGCAATTTATTATTTTAGGTCAAAAATTAAATCACTTTAATCAGTGTTTTTTTTGTTTGGATTTCTTTGGTTAGACGTACTGAACACTGTGTGAAAATTTGTCCATCGTTTTTAACGAGACCTTATATAGTATTCATCGATTTTGCAACTTAACGCGATTGTTTCACAAAAACAGAAAAAAACTCCTAATCCAAAAAAGTTTATCAAACATCCATAAATAAAAGTACACTCAAACAAAGAAAACTCACCCCGTTTAAAAATAGAACTAATGTAATTAAATTCAGATAACCATCTTGTTTTATGTGCAAGAGAATCACACAAGGCTGAAGCAATCCTTAATCTTATTAAAAAGAGCTTTCTAGTCTGAGAATATTTTAGGAAAAAAAAAAGACTTTATAAGAAACAAAAGTAAAATGTCTTGAACGAAGAGATATTTTTAGAAACGAAAGTTTGTTTCAGACATAACTTAGACAGAAATAAGTGCGTGAAGTAATACGATTGTCAAGTAATACGATTTGTTTCTTAAAGTTTAGTGTTCTGTTTCTTTTTTTTTAGTAGTTGTTTATTTGTAGTGAAAAGCTGTATACTGAAGAAAATGCAGCATCATTTAGGATGAATGTCATTGTAGAATGACTGATGACGTGTTATAACGTGTATTTTGGAAAATTTGTTCCATAATTTCTTCTCCCTAGGGGCGAGCGTTTTGGGGACTGTATTATTTTTATTCGGCAACTGGATTCAATTCTACTTCCGTGTGAAGTTTATTGTTAAATAGTATCTACCTTTTATTGGAGTAACGGAAATAAAATGTTTTGACTCCGACTATAACTTTAATTTGACATTGAAAAAGTGCAAATTCTTAGATTGTGATTTTGATGGTCGCCAATCTAATTTAAATTTTGTAACATAGGGCTTCTAACGTAGGGGTATGTTTGGCAGCCTCTTGATGTCAGTCTGTTGTGTTTAATCCGTTATTCAATCAGCTTTGCTGATTGGGCGTGAATTGAGATATTACCATCTGCTCTTAAGATCAGATCGATAGTACCTACCCCTACCGAAAAACCAAACTTTACATCAAAATTATCATAACGGATTAACTTAAGGTTCAATGCTGTAAGTTCCTACGATGTTACATCATTTGATTTACTTCCGACTTGGTTTATAGTTCCCATTAGTTAATCTTTGAGTTTGAGGTCAATGCTGTCAATTATAATATTATCGGTAGCCGAGGTCTCTGCGCATGTGACCGTTGTTTGTTTTAGATGGTGACCTTAGATTGAATTATAGGTGTACTGTCTCTCCGCTTTACGCATTTGCATTTTGTTTGTGATTATACAGGGCTAGTTTTCAGTGATCGGCCAAATTTTCAGAGATGGTTTAGAATCGATAATATTTTCGTTATAATGAAAAAAAAAAACAACATTTTTTTTAAATAAAATTTCATTCAGTTCACCGTTAAAAACCCACTATGTGGATATTGCAAAAGCACAATTCAGTTCAACAACCTAGAAAGGTAGCAGTTAGCACACACATAAATTTAGCGGTGCATGCACGCACACAAGTGCATATTCCCACTAGGTTTATGATTTAGGACATTTTTAGGACATTTTCAAATGAATGCTATTATTTTATATTTTTCGACAATAATATTTAAAACTTTTCGTTTGATATCTAGATTTAAATTTTAAATTTTGGCTGGTTATTGAAAACTAACCCTGTATAGGTTACGTTAGCTATTTTTGTCATAAACGTGTCGCATCGTTGGCCTTTAGACCGTGTATTTGGTGTAATACAATCGTCTTTTCTATATTTTGGTTTTGTACTAACAGCGTTACAAATAAACGTGGTATAAAGTTATACTCGAGAATAAACAAAGAATAAGCAAAATGTCTACAAATAAACAAAGCATAGCTTATAACAGGTATAACTTTGACATTTGTATTCATACAACCGCTATTACGAAGTTATTCACGCCTCCACCCTTGTATAAAACTAGTTTAACCTTAAAAATACCACGGTTTGTGTTTGTTTACGCGAATTTAATTATTTTACGTTCGTTTTGATTATGGAATTAGATGCAATAGAAGAAGTAGAACCAGTAAATATCATTCTGAATCTATTTAATGCAGGTTCAAAGAAAACTTAAAATATTAAAAATAGAGAAAATCCTTTTGATTTAAATAGCGATGAGCAGTTACGGTTAAAATACAAATTTTCTAAAGGTGATGTAACGTTTTTAGACCAATTAATTGGTAGATCTTTCAATATGGACACGCGCGGAGGTAGATTATCTTCTGTTTTGAGGTATTGGGGACGTAAATAAAGATTATTATATTCTAATCGTTCTCCCAGGTGATTGATCGGTCTCTCTTTGCCATTGAAACAAACTCAATTATAACTGTATTGACTCAGTTCGCGCGCAAAGAATAGAACAAAAAAAAAGGTCGAGAATCGTCAAGTTGACAAAGGGTCCATACAGTTTTTATAGACAAACTGCTTTTTAGGGTTCCGTAGTCAACTAGGAACCCTTATAGTTTCACCATGTCTGTCCGTCCGTCCGTCTGTCCGTCCTCGCTTAATCTCTGTGACCGTTAGCACTAGAAAGCTGGAATTTGGTACCAATATGTATATCAATCACGCCGGCAAAGTGGTAAAATAAAAATTGGAAAAAAATGTTTCACACACACATATATATTCACATATAGGGGGGCTACCCTAGTAGCCCCCCTATATGTAAAGTGGAAAGTGATTTTTTTTTATAATTTCAACCCTAACGTGTGATATATTGTTGGAAAGGTATTTCAAAATGAATAGGGGTTTCTTAAAATCATTTTTTGATAATGTCAATAATTTCGAAAAGAATCGCTCCAAAAGTAAAAACAACGTGTACCCTCTAACTTTTGAACCATAAGTTTAGAAAATATGAAAAAAACCTGAAAAGTAGAACTGTATAAGGACTTTCTAGGAAAATCATTTTGAACTTGATGGAAACAACAGTTTTTGTACAAAAAAGACAAAAAGTTGTACAAAATAATTTTACAGAAATTATTTTGTACAACTTTTTGTCTGATTTCTGTTTCTTTTTGTCTGATTCTTTAAACTCATAAGTGGGAACACTTATTGTGACGGACGGGAAACTACGGAACCCTACACTGAGCGTGGCCCGACACGCTCTTGGCCGGTTTTTTTCTTCTTTTTTTCTGCTAGTTTCTTTTTGGTCGCGCTGTTGCCACATCGTGCATTTTGACATTACGGAAGAGTTGTTATAACAAAGATATATCTGGTTTATTTGTAAAAAAATATTCTCGACTTATTCCTAAGTTATATCTGTTATAGCTATATTTGGTTTAGGAATGGTATAAATGCGGTATAACACATTTTTATTTGTAAGGTTGTTAGGGTTTATAGTTTTCAGTACACACAACCTTATTTGCTGTTATCATTGGCACGTTAAACTGAGAAGTTTAAATCATGTCAGTAAATAAGGCCACCTGAATTCATCCAACAAAATAATTGATCTACCCACATTCGACAAGAACATCAAATGTCCTAATTTAGTACACTTAATTCGGTAACAGGCTATTAAAACTTGTGTTTTTGGGAATCCAGGAGCCAAGTTATGGAAACATATTATGTACATTACTAATTATTATAACATGACTTAGCATAATATAGCATGCTTATTTTTGCACCTTCTGCATCTAAGTCTAGATCTATTTGCGGATTTAAAACTATTTTTTAACATAATAATTGCCATTCAAAATAAATATGAATGAACGCAACCTCCAAAACATGATCAATCAAAACATCTAAAATTCCGATTGTCGCCGTTCAACTATAAATTTTATTTAAAAGGCCCGTAGAATGACAGAAAATCACGATGTCACAATGTAACATAATTAAATATGAACCGAACATAGGAGATCACAAAAACAATTTCAATAAAAACGCGAGACGAGCTCCCATTACCCTACCACCCTATCTCAGCCCTGTTTTTATCCGTAAGCCAATTAATCTATCAGACACTTAACTGCCTCTCGCTTGGCTGGGTTTACTTCTTCCGCGCGATATCCTCCGCCATTACACGGTAATGCTTCAGCGTCTATTTTTGAGACGGAAATATCCCATCTTAATTTGTGGGAGTCCGATTTGTGGGGTGCATCGGAAAATTGTTCAGCTGCATTTGGAATGGCTGGTGCATTTTATATGGTTATTCGATTTTGAGGACGTTTGGTATTTACGTTTTGACTTATCCATAATTATTAGAGTTGTCATCATCGTGTTTTAAAAACTTAAAATAAAACTTCTTTGTTTTGCAATCATACATCAAAATTCAATGATGATTTGTATTAATGTCTAAGAAATTCAACCGGTGTTGACATAATAATGGCTTTAGGTTAGTTTATTTGTTCACTCAGTTGATTTGTTTATTTGTAAATCTGGTTTTTAATTAAGTAATTTCTCGTTTTTAATTTATTTATTCTCAGGTTGGTTCGCCCAATTTGTCGCTGTGAACATCAAAATACCACACACACACACTCACACACAAAAAACACATCACACACACACACACACACAAAAGGCACATTAAAATCACACACACACACAATCACATTAAAATATCATAATAAAAATTTATGGATTGAATCGTTGTTTGATTTAAATTATTATTTGAATATTTATCTCAAGTAAAAATATGAATCATCTTTGCCAGCTATAATTATGGTTTTTAGAATTGAGTCTTTTTGCCAAACGTCAGTAAATCACCCAAAGTCACTTGATGTTTATCTAACCAATTGTTTTCTTTGTTACAGATTTCTAGCAATTTGGTGGCCCTTGAAATGCCAGATCACCAAACGCCGCGCGAGAATGATGATCGTCTTCATTTGGATATTCGCCATCAGCGTTACCACTCCATGGGTCTTCTTCTTCGACTTGGTCGTGGTATTTGACGATGACCCCAACGTTCGGCTCTGCCTCGATGTCTGGCCCAACCCAATCAGTGAAGTCCTCTACTTCGTCATTGGTAACCTTATCTTCTGCTATATACTCCCCATGGTCCTCATCACGATGTGCTACATCCTAATCTGGATCAAAGTCTGGAGAAGATCGATCCCCACGGACACACAAGATGCCCAGATGGAAAGAATGCAGCAGAAATCTAAAGTCAAAGTCGTCAAGATGTTGGTAGCTGTCGTTATACTGTTCGTCCTGTCCTGGTTCCCTCTGTACCTAATCTTTGCAAGGATTAAACTTGGTGGACCAATCCAAAAGTGGGAGGAAGAAATGTTCCCCGTTGTGACGCCTCTGGCACAATGGCTGGGTGCTTCCAATTCTTGTATAAACCCCATACTATACGCGTTCTTCAACAAGAAGTACAGAAAGGGTTTCGTTGCGATCATCAAGAGTAGGAAGTGTTGTGGAAGGCTACGCTACTACGAGACCATTGCTCTGCAGTCATCGAGCACGTCAACGAGAAAATCTTGGCATTACAATAATAACAATCACCCGTCGATCACTCGGCGATCTCCCCCCGTCGACAAGAACGCGGTGTCGTTCATCTACAACCATACGGGAGTGTAAGAGGTGAACAGGTGCGATTTGGATTTTGAATTAGAGCCATGGTCGGCTTTGCGTCGGGCACCCGCGCCGCGAGCGGCCGGGCGACGCGTCTCTCAGCATATCGACACAATACGACATTTTCTATTGTACGTTTTTATTTCAACAGTTTGGTGTTGTCTTGTGCGAGAACAGTTAATGACGTTCGAACTGGCATAGCATAGTTAAGTGAACATAATCAGTGTTTTAAATAATGCTAGTAGGTTTAATAACTTGTAACTTTTATACGTAAGTCGGTTAAATGTTTTAAGGAGATTTTATTTTTACACTGATTGTAATAATGTTAGGAGCGTACGGAGGAAACGCACATCGAGCACAAAAATGTTAAACGATTTTGTAATTTTAATTTATTGTTTTAAATATTTATAAATAACATACTCATGAATTTCCGTTACACAATAACATGATTTTAATCCAGTACAAATTTTAAATCCTGTTTTTGTGTACCAAAAGATTTTTACTTTGTTTTGTTAATCGAATAATCCCATATCTCTTTTGACGTCATATACATTCGAACTATTGATGTTTTGTACAAAAAGTAAGAAAATAAAAATACAAAATTAAAAATTGCTAAACCAAAACACTACTGACAGTACAAAAATAATATTTTGTAGAGAATAAGCTTTCGAAATTCTAAAAAAACAATTTTCGTAATTTCATTTTATTGTTTCAATACATATTTATTTTTTCAATTAAAATACAACACCTTAGTTTTTACAATGTTCAAAATATAGTCACATGATAATTACACAAATATTGGTTGTTCAGTCAAGATAATGATGTTAGATGGTATTAATTTAACATGATTTTGAATAGAGAATTTAGGAAAGCCGCTATATAAATAGCATTAAAGTAGTTATTGCAATAGCAATAAATTTGTTAAACACTCGTTAAAAGTGTGACTAGGTTCTTGGAGAAATATTTAACGTTGTTGATAAAGTTGTGAATTTTTGACTTGGACATGTGTCATTTCTGTGTTATTGTGAATAATATTACCTATACATATTTATTTCAGGCAGACGAATACGGTGGAGTAAAAATAATTAATGTTAAAAAAAAAAAAAAAAAATGTCAACTTTTGTTATTATTTTCACTTCATTTAGTTGAATCTGTGATTTGCAAATAATAGTTTAGTTTATAATATTGTCTTGTATACCGTTCAATCACTTACTAACGGTTTTTCGAAATAAAAACTGCATGTCCTTGTCAAAATGAACAGATGAGCTTCTTGTGAGTCACGATATAGTAAGGTAAAGAAAAGAATGTGAGAAGGTCTCAAGTTAAACAACTCTTTCGTAAGTTATGAGAGTCTGCGCTAAGCACAGGCTAGCCGCTTAAAATGCACAAAACAAACCAAATAATATAATTATAGTATATTTTTAAATAATATTAAAGTGGGAAATAAAAAAATATTTTGGAGATTTCTAGGTTAGATATACTGTAGATATTGAAATAAACATGGACTTTTGCATGTTGGTATACAAGTCATGTTTTTTAACTTATAGTGGTGTTTATTTTATTGAGAATTAGAAAACCAATTATTTGCCGGTTCCTGATCCAAAAAATAATCGTATTTTTATTTCTCACAAAAGATTAATCTTTACTAGTGACATAATGGTACTTAATTATTGCATATTATATCCTAAAATTAAATACCTATTACATTAGATGTTTTCGATAACCGCACAGTTTCATAGACGATATTTAAACGTAATGTTTTATTTGTAACAAAATTAATATAAAAACAAAAATATTTTTCTACTAAAAACATTTGAATGGAGCGATCAAACATAGTTTTTAGGGATGTATGTTTCTCTTGTGCAGTTTCCTCTAACTATTTTTCTGTTTTGGTGTTTATGAATAGTTTTTTTTCAGCACTGCAGCATATGTGCAGCATTTGTTTTCGTTGTGTAGGATATCAAAGACGAAGTCGAAGCTTGCAAGACTGATATAATTGCTGGACTCCTTTAAAAGGACAATTCGTGTGATATTCGGAAAATGGATTTTAAATTCGACTATTTTTGTAATTTTAAGCTTAACCCTAGCTTATTGAATCTATTAATTTCTTATCTTTTTAAATTGTTTACTTTAAAAGCTTCCTTAATTGGGTTTTTCATGAAAATTTCTTATTGGTAGAGCTTCAAAAACCTTTTAAACATTGGTTTCCATTACATCAATTTTACAAAAAAAAGAAAAGAAAAAAAAAGGAATTTAAAGGCAATATGTAGAGAGGGTAGAATCATGCTGAGCATGTCATCTTGAGTTTGAAAATGGTAAATAAACGATCTTCCTGCCCTGAGAAACTGCTGGCAGTCAATACTCCAGGGCAAGGAAAGTTTTATACACAAAGATTTATCAAAATCGGTCCAGTAGTTTGAGATGACATACACACAGTTTTTACTCAAAGCATACAAGTTATAATTTTAGCGTAACAGTAAATTTGACTTTAGAAATTTAAGCATTCATTTTCAAAATGGTGGCTTGTAACATACTCACAATAATAATGATTGTATGAATGATAAACCAAATAAAAAAATATATAGTATTTAACTTTTAAATATAATATTTTCACACATTTAACTATCGGTAGTAGTTGTATACTATCATTGTTGCCTTTTTAGCTTAGGCTTAGTAAAAATAAAACAACAAAAAATTGGTATTATTTAATCATCAATAACTTAAAATTCTGGAAAGTTATTTTTTTCATAACTTTATTTTCAATTTAGAAAATTTTAAAAGCAACAAGATAATAAGTTAACAGAAATATTTTATAATGCTTAAGTTGAAAGTAGGCAAGTTAGTCAACACCTTTGGCTTACTCACTAAATTAGAATAATATAGTTCGCACACAAGTTCTTTTAATTTTGCAAGATTTTACTAAGCCTCAGGTAAACTAAGCGTGTGTAATATAAATATATTAATACAATATACATTGGTATATCTACGTTTAATAAATAGTTTTATACTTATACATGTAAATTGTCTACTACGACGTGTTGTTTTATAATCTAAATTGTTCGATAATTACACATATAATTATACAAAATAATTTGGTAAAATATAATTCTTTGTAAATAAATTGAAGTAGAACAATAAATAATTATATTACGATTACTATTGATTTATTTTATTTATATAATAAATGTAAGCGTTTCTGTATGATATTGCTGTTGTTTATTTGCCGTGTTTGGTGTTAGATGATAGTGTTTAATAATTATTATGTGTAATAATAAAAATGTGAGACCTGAAATAGACATTAAAATATTAAATTCATATAACAAAATATTTCTTCTTGTAATCTTAAACTGTTTGATGTTATGACAAATTGTAATAGTTATTTCATTAAAATGGTGTAATAATGTAGTATACATAATTATAGCATAAAGCTTGTAGTATAGCTGTTTACTAGAATTTGTAAATGTATAAATTATACTGTACAATTGTGTAAAATAGAAGTTTGGTGTTTTAAGCAATGTTAGGTGATTTTTAGGGGTTTAGTAAGCTTTTTTAGTGATAAACTGCTAATTTAATTACGAGACATTAGTAACAACATTTTGGGGAGCTACTGTCAAAAATACGTAAAATTCAAAAGTTTGTTTGTAATTAAATTAGCGGGTTTAATATATTTCATTCAACACAAGATTCCTATATATTGTAACCGAAGCAATTTATGACATATGAAACTTTGACTATATTCCGTACAATTTACCAACATATCAATGAAAGTAACCTCCCAGTTCGAAGCTTCTTTTTATAAGAAATCTTTGTAATATTGCTATTACTTATTTTGTTAAGATTTCAGACATTTTCGAATACTTTTTATTACATTTCACGTGGTATAAAATATAGTTCTTCTTAGCAAGTTTTCCTTTCACGTACCAAGAAGCTTTGAATTAGCTATGATTAGTATCAATTTGTTATTTCATGTCAAGATTTATTTACTTAGCTAGTATTCGTGTGAGATAAATTGGCCCGTTTTGCTACTTAAGTAGCTCATGAATCAGTTTTGGAAGTCCGGATTTATCCTTGACTGTTGATCCCTGATTTTCTCAGTATTTCACGTGATGTGTTATATTTTCTATCAAACTTTTCCTTAAGTTAATTTATTGAGAAATAAAAAAAAGTATTTATTAGCTAAATTAAAATTAGATATTAAATTTATTTGTTATCGTAGTACCTCTATAAGACTTTATTTTAGTTTTTTTTTTTTAGAAAATAAATTGTTTTAAATACCCACAAGAAAATCTGAAATAAAATCAGGGTTTTATTACAACATAATTAATTAGTATTTCTGTAGAATTTAATTCGTCAATTTCAATATATTTCATGAAATTACAATTAAGTACTTGCTTATTTGGAAAGTAGATTTAATATTCTAAAATAATGTTTCGGCGTTTTTGTACAAGACTTGTAATCATTTACTTTTTAGTTATTAGAAAATATGCACAATAATGAAAAACAGTTATTTAATTTTGGTAAAATAATTACAAGTTTTAATACTTAGATTAATAGAATGTTAATTTCACAAACACCACTCATAAAGAAACATCAGCAGTAGGTGCCTAATGTCATTCTCAACAGACCACAGATAATTTAAAAATGAAAACAAGTTAGAATCAGATGTTCCTTTTACAATCATACAAATAATTTTATATCACATAATAATTAGGTATAAGTGCCAGATCATTTTTGTTTTTCACCTTGAAACTATATTTGTGGTCTTTTTTGAATGATTTTAACAAAAATATTCCTAAAGATGTGTGTTTTAGTCATGGCAGTAACAAATAGTAGTTTTTGCGTTACAGCTTAGATAACAATTCATATTGGATTAATATTAATCTAACATGCAAACACTATTGTATGTCGAGTAAATAAAATGTAAAAAATTATACCACCATTGTTTTATTGGATATTCCCTTATTTCTTGCATCACACAAATCATCAAAATTGATATTAGTTGTGGAAATGAAACTAAAAAAAAACTACCTCGTTAGCGGTGCTGCTGTTCAGCATTAGATCCTGGGTTCGATTCCCAGGTCAGGCAGTATTATTGTATGTTCTCATCTAGAATTTCTCAGCATCCCAGATTTAGCATATACATGCCCAGTAGAGGTCAATAAGCTCGCTCCAAAGTTTATGGGACTATACTAAGGCATAACCCGTGAAATCAAAATAACCTTCTTAAACAACCCTCCTTTTTAGATTGGCAATAATGTTAAAGAAACTGGTCTTCGGAGACAGAGGATCTAAGGATTTACGAAATTGTAATAATGGATACCACCGCCTGTAAAAATAAACAATGCAATCTGCTTTGGTGTGAAGGAAGACAAGTACATTGTGATCAACTTTATAGGTACTTACAAGCACTTCGTATTCGCTGAAGTATCAGTCATATGATGATGAGCTATGCTGATTGCTAGTACAATAAAGTTGCAGATTAAAATAAGATACATTTATATTTTTAGAAGCATAGTGTACCGTATTCCTAGGTCCTTCTTCTTCTTAATTATCATGTGGTTAGTGCTTAACCACAGTAGTACCTGACCTTCCTTAGTAGAATAGAACCAACCCATTACACTCACGGGTATCACCTATAAGGCGACTAATGTCTGAGGTAGAACACCTTGCACCTCCGTAGACCAGAGAATGGGCAGCAGCGTTTTCCAATCCGCCTGCCAAGCGTGGAGATTACGGCAAATTCCTCCCATCATGGGAGAGGCTTATGTCCAGCAGTGGACGTTATGGGCTGTTGTAGTAGTTGTAGTAGTGCTTAACCTGGTGTCAGAGAATCGATATAAACACCACGTCCACAAAAGATAAAATAATAATGACATAGAATTCATGGTAACAAGTATGATCTATAGATCCTTAGTAAGCAACTTAAATACCCTAGTCGACCAACGCTATAGTTATGGTATGTGTTATGATGAAAATGCTAATCAAGAACATTATGTTATTGTACCTACCTAATCAGCATAAAATGGATAGAAGAATACATAGTTCTGATGGAGACAAGCTGTGACGCTGAACGCCTGATGATAATAACATTTTACGATATGAGATAAAACATCGAGATGAACTGTGACTTGATCAGGCGTTGCGTTGGTGGATTGCACGCATGTTTCTACGTAGCATCTATATGGTTTAGTTTGTCCAACCAGTCTTACAAAGGGGTATCATATTACCCAGTACTAACTGGGTTGTGAAGGTCAGTTATGCAGTCGCTCCATGTAAAATACAGGTACCTATTCAGCTGCATCCGGTTAGACGGGAACGGCTTCCCCAACATAGTTGGGAAAAGGCTAGGCAGATGCTAGGTTTAGTTTACGGTAAAGAATTGTTGATTTATTTTTCGGATTGAAATCTTAACTAGCATTTTAATCCATGAATTCTAAGGTTAAAGCTGAAACTGGGTTCACTAAGTTTAATTGGGTGTTTAGTAAACTGGTCCCACACAGATAGATCCCGCGGGACCAGTCGACCTAGTGAATTTTTAAATTGGTCAACTGATCCCGTTGACCAATTTTATGATTAGTACAGTCAAGTAGAAAAGTCCTTGATATTAATTTGTATCGTGATTCCCGTTGTCCCATCGCCCCTGTCCACACTGGTGGGGCGGGGTTGGGTTTATCTATTGTCAAGGTACTCGGCAAGAACATTATGTGCTTAAAAATGTCTTAACTACCTAATCTGGTGTATCAATTTATTTAGACTTCATGTACAAAAGTGGTACGTAGGCGGACTTAATGCCACAAGGCATTCTCTACCAGTCAACCTTTGGGTCAAATAGGACAATTGCAGTGTTTTGTTCAGTCACAAAAAATTTTACTACTAATATAATTATAGAAAAGAGAAAAGTCTTTTTTCAACAACTGCATCTTTAGGTGGAAACGGACCATTTGCAAAACCTCTAAACAAGTATCCAACACAACAAGCTTAGTAACAACGCAGAAATTGTTGCTGGAATACGACAATTTTTTTGGTGATAGATCACTTACGGTAGGACTCAATGTAACGCACTCAAAACATTGTGATAATGGATGCACTGAATAGTACAATTTCACCATAATTCGAATTATATATATTGAGACAATGACGCCTTGACAAATAAAATTACTCCATGATTAATAGACAGCTTAATATCAACTAATCATCACTTCAGTTGAATGCTTCGAGTCATTATTAATAATGTCCAACGTATTATTTAAGGCATGTCATTATCATTTCTTAGGACCAATTAATGTTTTGTTATTGAAATAATTAATTTAACCGCTGTAATTATTTTCTAAATGACATTCCAGAGGCATAAATCAAGATTATTGCCTTACATTCTTAACTATTGTGGAATTTAAAACGTTATGCCATTTGTTAATTTGTCCCAAGTTTGACATTCTATGTTTTATTTACTTGTGGAAATCCTCAAACGATGTCTTCCGCCATGGGGCCAGTGGAGGGTTAGGTCAGACTCCTACTTCTGGCTGCTTTGCAGGAACAGAAAGTTGACCCTCTAAGAACCCAACTAACAAAACTATACTTATATCTTAGTTTGAATGTACCTACACTCATAAATACACAACACACACATTCTATAAACAAATATTTTTGAAAGAGTAACTCTTTTTCACCAAATCGAACTGTTCGCTTACCTTCTAAAGATTCATGGTGCTCATTTGTTCATGTTGGTTCTTAAGATAGGAAATTATATATTGAGTTGAAAATCCATTAAGTAACCTATCCTTTCCAATAACTTCCAAAGGCCTCAGCAGTTCAGTGAACCATCAGACATATTTCCCAGCACGCCCATACAGGTTTGGCAGAAACAATAACCCTAACACACGACACGTGTTTCATCCGACCACAATACATGAGGAGAAGTTTCCAACAACTAACAAAAAACAATGTACTCCTAAATAGATACTCCCCGATTCTTTCCAAAAGCTATCAGTTCAGTGAACCTTCAGACACAGTTCTCCGGAGAGAATGAGCAGAGGGTGCAATAGTTATAAGGCAACACGCAACGCAAACCACTAACAAACAAAAAGCAGACTACTAACAAAAAGCAATGGATAGATACCTATTATTCCCTCTGTCTGTCTAACTGCCTTCACAACTGCTGAGCATGAGTCCACATGAGGTCCTGGGTTTCCAGGTCGGGCAAAGTGTTATTGGGTTTTCCATAAGGAATTTCTCACCAGCCACGGAGTCTCTCACATGGAACTTAAACATACCAGCGAAATGTGGGTGTACTATTAAATACACCTCTGCGTAACTCTTCGTGAATAACAGGCGTTATGTGATGTGTTTCCAAAGGCCATCAGTTCAGTGAACCATCAGACATAGTTCCTCAGACAGGACGGGTCCACTAAGATTGAAGTCATCTCTCATTTACACTCACTCACTATTGTAGTCTGAATGGAGACGAATAGTCGGACACTGATTTGAAGACATCTGCTCTGACAGATTACTTTTTAATATAAAACGCCTTTGAAAGAGCACGTTGACTTCATTAGGAATTATACGACAAAGTGAGGAACATACAAAGAAAAAGAAAGATGGCTTCACGTTTTGGTCCTTTTGTAGCTGTCCAAGGAACGAACGCCGCTATGGTGCAGCCATGATTTTAGCAGTCTATTTAGGTATATTTGTATGTATGTTCCTTTGTAGCGCCTAAACTTTTCACCCGATTCGTTAAATATTATGGACCGGGTAATATAGGCTACATTTTAACCGATTTCAATAATAGGAGTCGATTTTACCTTGTAAACCTCAAATTGAATTAGGACATGATTTTTCAGTGGTCCAGTTTTTTAGTAGTAGTAGGTATTCACTCACAAATTCATGTTTTTCAAAATATCTAATTATATATAAATAAATAAATAAAAATAAATATTGCATTACACAACAGTGCCACACTAAGCAACGAGGCTTGTGTCGTGGACACCAGATAGTTGATATACTACATAGATACTTTTTGTTTGTAAATACATTATAAAGAGGTAACATTTGTTTGTAAGTTTGTATGTTTGTAAGTTTGTATGTAGGGGGTAATCTCCGGAAGTAATGAACCAATTTTAAAAATTGTTTCACTGGTAGGAACATTATTCGTGAGTGCTATAGGCTATATTTTATTCCCGTACTCCCACGGGAACGGGAACTACGCGGGTGAAACCGCGGGACGTCAGCTAGTACTTGATATACATATAGTACGAGTATAAACATCCATGACTCGGAAACAAATGTCCATGCTCATCACGCAAACATTTGCTCCGACCGGGATTCGAACCCAGGACCCTAAGAACGTAAGGCAGCCTCACTACCGCTGCGCCAATCGAGTCGTCAAAAAATAATCGGGTCGCCAAATATAATTGCAAAAATGTTCATCAACAGAGCCATAAACATATTGTCTGTCATTATCATTCCAGCAGCTAAAGATCCGTGTGACCCTGTCATCTTCTGTCTGATCATTATTATAATTCTTTTTCTTTTTTTTTTCCTGTGGCAACACTACAGCTAACAGCTGATTTGAATTTGTCCTTTTAATTTTAAATATTGTATTTCCTTCTTATTACGGCCTATTTCCTATAAAATAACAAGTATTTAGCAAGCATAGTGTGAATTATAGTGTAGATGTGTTGAATTAACGAAAATTAAGTGTAATAAATTCATTTGTGAAACTGACAGTTACCGGTTCGAAGGAATCTTGCATTGTTATCTTAATATCGGGTACAATACAACTTACATATTTTACTTGGTAGTACATTGTTTACGTTTTAATTACTTGCTTTCTATAACTGGATCACTTTTAATTACGGCTACCTGTTGATGCCGATGACCTTTGAAACGTAAACATAACCCTGTTTGGTTCGGTGACAGAACTTCTTTTTGTCGTAATAAATTTCAATTAATCGTTTCATATACAATTCTACCGCACCTGGTTTTCTCTTATCTTGTCTCTATTCTCCTGAATAATGATTATGACACGCAGTGCCCACGCTCGCCTCGAAGAGTCTAAACTTAGTCAGGCTTTGAGCAAATTAAAGGCGTGTAAGGAGTCCTGTAACCAACTAAACAGGGAAATAGATGACAATGAAAGGGTGCTCTCTGAAGCCCATGAAAGGAATAACAAGTTGAAAATGGAAATGGCTCAGCTATATACTCAATTCACTGATGCCATAGAAGACCGGGATAGGCTCCAAATCATTGTAGACGGGTTCAGCCAGTGTAGCACAGAGTATGAAAAAACTCTCAGTCACAAGCTTCAATTGCAACAACAGCTACATGAGGCCAGAAGTCAAATATCAGAGCTCGAGACAACCAATCATAACATCACAGCCTCATTGAACCAAAGTCTGTTCAGTGAATTGGTGCTTAATGCTCCGTCAATGATTTCTGATAAATCCCAACCTTACACTATAGATCTGACAGGTGATGATGAATTTAAGTCAATTAAATCAGTGCGAGTCATCACGGGTAAGAATAAACTAAAAAACATATTAAAATAAACAAATACATAGTTAAAACTAAGAAAATGGTCAAAAAACATAAGTTTTTCATTAAAAATGTAAAATTGAATAGGGAAAGGTTGAATCTTATAAAACAATTAGATAATTATTCTTTAAACTTAGATAAAAGTAATAGGAAGTACCAAATAGACACAGAGAACATGCAGTGTGAAATTGACCACCTACAACAGAAATTAACTTCACTCAATTTTAAATATACAGCCTCTGAAAACCAAATGAAAACCAAATATGTATTGGCTATGAATGAGCTGGTAAGTACAGAAACTAACAACTGTGAGCATTGCCAACCACAATCTCTTGAACCCACACCGGCCCATTCATTGCCTCTAGGTGATACAACCATACCGCGGTCCTGTGTTAGTTTACCATTAGAAATTACTAATTGTTTAGCTAAACAGATTGTCAACAAAGAAATTGTTATTTTCTCTGATGAAATTGGTAAGGATTTAGGCCACTTGTTGACAAATAAGTACCCGGAACATTCTATTATGAACTTTTGTATGCCTGGTTGTTCCTTATATGATATCATGAGGAAAATTATTAATTACAACTTCACCCAGGATTCTGTACTAATAATATTTGTTGGTAATAGGGGTACTGTGAATAAAGGAGAATTACTCCAATATTATAGATCATTAAGTGACCTTAGTTTAAGAAAAATTGTAATGTTCACATTTCCTTATAGTAAAAGTTTGCCACAGGAAGAAAATTACTTTAGATATAATATTAACAGAACATTGCATAATTTGACATTTAATAGTAATGTATTTAATTTTTTTTTTTTTTTTTTTTTTACCTTTTACCACCTTTATTTGTTAGTCACCTACAACAATATTTATCAAACAACATAATAGAAATAAAAATATTTACAAGTATCAAAAAGGGTTACAGGGCGTCGAAAAATTCGTCCACATCGCTGTCAACAGGAAACGTGCCCAGAAGGCTGGCAGCATTGCCACGTTGGATGGCAATGCTGATTCTTTGGCCAAAAAATAGGCCCGCCCTCTGGTCACGTGAACATTCGACCAACCGCTTGGCGATTTCTCGAAAAACTAGGTGGGCACTCGGACCCCATGGCCCTAGTGTTTCAACCCCAAACGGCTCAAACACATAATTACCAATTAAATTATTGTATTTGCGCCGTTTGAGGTTTTCAGCACCTGCAGCAGCCGCCCCAGCGCAGCACACTGTGCTAGGAAGATGGGATGGCGCAAGGGTGTCGACGCAAGTTGCGTCCCACACCTAAGGCCTACCCAACTTCCATGGCATTATGGTCATACCATCTGGTCTCTTGCCATCGACGCGTGCCAAGCCAGTGGGTTCTAATACAGCTGGCACCCCGGCGGTGGCAAGAGCACGACGGATGAGATCATTAATGCTAGCGTGCCGCGCTATCCGACCTGCACTCTTACTGCAAGAAAGGCCATGGTGTCCGAGGCAGTCGACTGCTTCACCACATTGACAGCGATGTGGAGCCCCACAAGGAGCGCCCAAACGCAAACATGTAGCGAGCCGGAAGGTTGTGTCACCTAACATAGTGCCTATATTAGGTGACGGTAGCGCCTGAAGCCAGAGGCCCGACTCCCATTCACCCACAGCCAGCAGGCGGGCACGCTCAGCAGTATTGGTAGACGTATTAATAAGTTTATTCCGTACCAACCTGCAGAGCGGCTCATCCCACTGTCTCTGGGAAAACGGGTTCTCGGGCCGATCCGTGTCCGGGCAAGCCACTTTCCAGGCGTCCTCTGCGTCGGTCAAGCACGGCACTTCCGAGCTAACCAGGGAGAGAGATAAAATTTTCCTGGTTAGCTTTTCAGTGCTGTGGACAGAAGACAGAAACGCCGGTAAGCTAACACTAGAAATTTTGCGGACGCCAAGGCCACCAAAACGAATTGGCAGGGTGGCTTGCAGCCACGCTCGGTCGTCCAGGGCCACATTAAGAATGGATGTTAATGTGTTGCGAATAATTTGGTCAATTTTGTCCAAAAGTTGTGGTTTCTTCCAAAGAGGAGAACAACGGAGAAAATACATAAAATTTGGACCAAAACAGCAATATCTTATAATGGTGAATGCCGAATGCAAATTAATTTTGGAAAGTCTATCCGAAATATCATTGAAATGTTTAATTTCATTTCATTTAATTGACATTAATAATTATATTGGTGACAATTTTTATTTGACAAAAGATAGATATCTTGTGGACAGGTGCTATCTTTCAAACTATTGGAAAAGACAAGTAGCTGTGTCGCTATCATACTTTTTTTCTATTACAGCCAAGAACTTGGCTAATCAAGTCGCCTCTGTTGAACAATGCAATACTCAATTAAATTACTCTGCCAATAGTTTGAGCACAATTAATGAATCAGTCAATCATTTAAATTAGAAATTTTGACAATGGAGGCGACCTCTTGCAATATTATAAGGAAGCCAGATAGTAAATCAAGCGAATGTTTTGAAAGTTTTAATAGTATCAACCTGGTTCATCAAAATATTCAAGGATTTTTGAACAAAGAATTAGAAGTAGAACTTTTCCTGAATTGTAACAATATAGATATTCTTTGTATAACGGAGCATTGGCTCAAATGTCATCAATTAATTTTCAATTTCAGTAATCACCAGGTTGGTAGTTCATTCAGCAGGGTAAATGCTATACATGGCGGCGCATTAATCTTAGTAAATAATCATCTTAAATTTAAAGACCGCAAGGATATTGTCAGCCTATCTGTTGAGCGAACAGTTGAAATAGCCTGTATAGAATTGGAGCAGTTTATTATATTAAGTGTGTATAGACCTCCTTCAGGGTTGTATGATTGTTTTAAAAAGGTAATGGATGAAGTGTTGCATAAAATCTGTAGTTCTAAGAAGTCAATAATCATTTGTGGTGATTTCAATATTAATTTGTTATAAAATTCTGGGTTAAGTACTAAAATTATAAGCCTCTTTCAGTCACACAATCTTGAAAACAAATTTCTCGAGCCCACCAGAATAACCCCAACTAGCTACTTGCCTAGATAATATTTACACTGATATTATACCCACCCAAAAAGCAATTATTAACTTAATAGATTCAGATCATTGTGGGCAATTGATCACAATTCCAAATGTAAGCAAGAAAGTAACTAAAAAGGATATCATCGTTAATCCAAAAAGTAAAAATCGCCTGGAAACTTTTAAAACTAAACTTTTATCCAAACAACCACTTTTGTCAGATAGTGATGATCCAAATCAACAATATAACGATTTTTTCAGTATGTATTGCACACAATTTGAAAACACATTTGTCCCTAAGACAATATCTGTAAATAGTAACGCTTCTTTCAACGACTGGGCCACCATTGGTATTCATAAGAGTCGAAAACGACTTTATGAGCTGTATGAAGAGCGGACTTATGTAAAAACTGTAGAATTTAATTTGTATGTTAAGAATTATTCAAAATTATTTTAAAAAGTTTGTTTTATAGCAAAGTCACGTTACTTGAGTTCAAAAATTAAAAATAGTAGTAATGTGGTTAAAATGACATGGAACATTATTAATAGCGAAACGGGAAGGTCTTGCAACCGAAATAGTGACTACAGCCTTGCTATTGGCGATAATATTTTAAATTCAGATACTCAAGTTGCCACAGCCTTTGAAAATTTCTTTGCGGATATTCCCGTATCGACTACTAAATCGCTAAACTCGTCACCTACTGCTGCCGAGTCTTTACTAAGGGAAAACGTTTCAGTCTGTGAATCCGAATTTAATTTTCAATATGTCACCTGTAAAGATATAATTACAACTTTTCACACCATAAATGTTAAAAAGACCGCCGATCTATGGGGTCATTCTGTAGACGTTGCTAAATCCATTATAAACATTGTAGCTCCTTCATTAGCTGTAATATTTAACGATTGTATTGACCGTGGTGAGTTTCCTGATCTAATGAAATATAGTAAAATAATACATCAGACCCCACTAATTATAGACCCATTTCTGTACTACCCACCTTTAGTAAAATTTTTGAAAAATTTATTTTGGCACAAATGCAAAGTTTTTTCAATAAACATAAGTTATTGCATAAAAAACAGTTCGGTTTCACAAGGGGTCTTTCAACTACTGATGCCGGTGTTGAACTTTTAGGACACATTTATAATGCCTGGGAGGACAAATGCGATGCTTTGGGCATTTTTAGCGATTTATCTAAAGCTTTCGATCGCGTTCTTCATGAAACATTAATCAGGAAACTACACCACTACGGAATCCGTAACGCCTCTCTGGATCTTCTTATTTCATATTTGAGTAATAGGATTCAGAGAGTTGATGTTAACGGGAAGAGATCTCCCGGATCCGTAGTAAGAATGGGGGTACCACAGGGCTCAATTCTTGGTCCATTTTTGTTTCTTATTTACATAAATGACTTGCCTCACCTCATAAAGGGTAATCATGACATAGTATTGTTTGCAGACAACACTTCTCTTTTATTTAAACTCAAACGTCAGCAGTTAGTTACGGATGATGTTAATAGCGCCCTGGCAAAAGTCGTTAATTGGTTTAATGTTAATAATCTACTCCTAAATGAGAAAAAACTAAATGTATTAAGTTTACGATACCCCATGTAAGACAAGTGGAAACTACTGTACTAATTAAGGATGAAGAGTTGAAACCGGAAGATAGCACAGTGTTCCTAGGCATAACTTTGGATGCCAAGCTTCAGTGGGGCCCGCATATAGACAAATTGTCAAAAAAACTTAGCTCCGCAGCATACGCCGTTAGAAGGATTCGTGAGTTAACTGATTTAGAGACAGCCCGTTTAGTTTACTTTAGTTATTTCCATAGCGTGATGTCGTACGGTATTCTCTTGTGGGGCAATGCCGCCGATATTCAGACAATATTTGTTTTGCAAAAAAGGGCAATTCGTTCAATTTATAAATTAAGTCCCAGATACTCCTGTCGCGAAAGCGAAGTAATGTTGCCTATAGGTACCTACAAATAGTAATTACTTAAGACGTGGTGTGAGGTGAGAGGAGGGGGTAGCGCGCGGCGGTGGATCGCGCGCGCGCGCATCGTGGCAATTGGACCTGAGGGTCGGAGCTAGCAGTACACGGGTGAGCGAATTTGGCATTATTCAGTGCATGTGTTTGTATCTTCAGATTGACCAGATATTCAGTTTATATAGATTTCCAATGTTGTTGTGTGTGTATTGTTTACCAGCGATCAGATTCAGAAATGATACTAAATCATAAACCAGCTGCGAGGCTCGGGGTGGCTATAAGGGGAGGTTGGAGGCCACTTTGGGAGGACACCCAGAATATCATTGCGATGATAATTCAGTAACCGTTATTCAGTTGAAACCAGTTAACATGAATCCAACTTTCGTTGGATTCAAATCATATCGTACCTGGGCTTATTTCAGAGACATAGGGTACTTCAGCTTCAGATATTCGTCATTATCGATACGTGGCGACATGGTGGAGATGCTGGGATCTCAATAGTTTAAAAAATAATGTTTGGTTCAGTTTCAAAAATAAATTTATGCGGGTAGATCGAAATTGTGTTCTGCGCTTAAAATAATTAGGTCACCAGTTTATCAGTGTCCGAATACCCGCTATACTTTACCAAATAAATTCAAAAATGGAACAGCCAGATCATTTGAGTGTTACATTATCAACAAAACACAAACTTGCATTGTTCTAAACTATTGTCATTGTTAATTAAATTTATTCGGTGTTATTATTAGAAAGTCTATGACTGTTTTCTTAAATACATTATTAGTATGGTTTAGTAAACACTTATTTAGTAAAACCGAGTGCACAATCTACGAATGAAGTGTAATAAATAATTATTCATTTTACGTTGCGTAATGACCAACGTTATTAGTGAAGTTTATCAGCTAATAATATTATACGTTTGATATTAAATATTAGTAGCAAATGAGTAATACTACTAAGTAAATAGACTTTATTCAGTGAACCAAATAAAATGATTTTAGATTTAGTTTATTAGTATTTTACTTAAAGTAACAATAGTGTTTGATGAAGTTAATTTACTTCTTTCATTTGATTTGTGCAGTTTGTTGGTACCTATATTGGATTTCATAAGAATCTCATACCAATTTATATTGTTTTAGATACTCGGAAATCGGGATATTCATTTACTAAGAGAATGATCCATGTCTGTGATATTACTTAGCTAGTACCTACTTTATTAATAATGGAAGACGCTATCCGATCTCGTTTAAAAATTATTTACGAATCGCTTCAATCAAAGATTAGCTCTGCTCGGTGTGCCCTAACGGAATTATCAGAAGAAGATCGCAACTATAAAGGATTAGAAATAATTGGTGCTAAACTAAAAGGTTCAAATGAGATGTTTGTGTCGGAAATTCATAATTATTGTAAATTGATTAAAGAAATCAACTATCAGGAAATTAGTCAGTATACGGCCACACAGATTCAAGCCGAAGAATTGATAGCAGAAATAGATGTAAATATTAAACAGAATAGTCGAAACTGTGCACTTACAAATAATGACAACAATGTTAACACAATTAGTAAGTTACCAAAAATGGAGTTAAGCAAGTTTGATGGGGATGTTCTAAAGTGGTACCAATTTTGGGATCAGTTTTCATCGAACATTGATAAAAGAAATATTAATGATGTCGACAAACTGTTGTACCTTCAATCGGTTCTTGAGGGTGACGCGAAACAGGCAATTGTTGGGTTGGACACGACAGACAAAAACTATCGTATTGCTGTCGACACATTAAAGGAACGGTATGGCAAACCTAGCGTGATTATTGATGCTCATTATGTAGCTCTTTATAGAATTAAATCAGCGGAATTTAGTCAGGTTAAAGAATGTAGGCACGTTCTAAATGAAATTGAGAGACATCTTAGAGTATTAAGTTCCTTAGGCGAAGATGTAAATCACAATCATCTTAGAGTAATGATTTTAGAAAAGTTCCCCGAGGACCTCATTTACGAATTAAGGATGAAGTTAGCTGGCGAAGATGAGTCTATTGATAGTATCAGAAAGTTCTTAGAGTATATCATATCGGCTAGGGAAACATCAAATAGATTAAAGAAAACTGCAGAAGGTACTAAAAATACAACAACTAGCGAAGACAAACAGGCTTCTGATAATATGACAATAGGATCATTACATGTTAGATCGGAAGAGACTAGAGATAGTAAAAGGCGTAGATTTATATCGAGTAAAAAGGAAAAAGTTAGGTATGAAAATAGACAGCATAATAAACTGCCCCCTCGGAAAAGACCACATGACGGTGACAGGTCCGATGAGCCACCTAGAAAGAAATCAATTAAATGTATATTTTGTAAGCAGAATCATTTTAATGATGAGTGTAGTGTGCACAAAACCTTACAGGAAAGAAAGGATCAATTAAGAAACCGTTGTTATAATTGTTTCAGTGAAGGCCATAGGGCTGACAATTGCCGTGCCAAGCGGAAATGTCGACATTGTAACAAGTTCGGCAATCACAATCGAGCATTATGTCCAACTAAACTAACACAGCTAGTGAAGTCCGTACCAACTGATACCTTACATACTAATAATACATATAGCACTACGATGTTACAGACAGCCCTAGTAATTGTTAATAATTTAGAATCTAAAGCAAAACTACAATGTAGGATATTGCTCGATTGTGGTAGCCAGCGCTCATATATAACGGAACATATTACTAATTTTCTTAAACTACCTATAACTGATCAAATTAATTTATCAATATTCACATTTGGAAACAAATCACCACATCTTATTAAAAGTCCTATAGTACAGTTTAGTATTACAACTCGAATAGGATTAACTCGTCTTATTCATGCAAATGTAGTACCTCATATTACTCAGAGTATAAAAGCACCAACTTTTTATGATTTAGAAAAAATGGAAAATAAAGATCGTATAATGGCTGATGATGGATCTTGTGGCAACAAAGTAGATATTTTAATCGGAAACGATTATTATCACTCATTCATGTCACAAGAAAAGATATCGGTCAGTCAAGATCTGTTCTTAGTTAATTCAGATTTTGGTTGGGTATGGTCTGGAAGAATAAGTGAAAACATTGATAGTTCCGACAAGTTAACTGTATTGACCTACTTTCAATCCGATGGGTCGTTTGATACTAAATTAAACGAACCCGATCTCCCCCTAAAACTAAATGATGTTAAACAGTTATGGGACCTTGAATCAATAGGCATCACAGATTCCCCGAAAACTACTCGCGATGAAGAAGCGATTAGTCAGTTTAATGAAACAGTTCAGTACCAAAATAACAGATACCACGTTCAATGGCCGTGGACCGAAGTACCACCAAATCTTCCAAATAATCTAGGCTTAGCTTGGGGTCGGCTCAATAGTTTAATTAAACGATTGGATAATTTAGATTTAAAGGCATACGACCAGGTCATTCAAGATCAGCTACAGACTAAAATAATTGAGATTGTACCAGATCCAAAGATGGAACAGGACCATCCCGTTCACTATCTTCCTCACCATTGTGTCCGTGGCCGTGATAAGCCCAAAAGGCTCCGTATTGTTTATGACGCCTCAGCTAAAACTGCAGATAATAGAAGTTTAAATGAATGCCTGTATAGGGGTCCACTTATGTTGGAGGATCTGACAGGATTGCTAATTAAGTTCAGAGAACACCCTATAGGAATAGTTGCAGATGTCGAGAAAGCTTTCCTACAGTTAGGCCTACAAGATTCAGATAGGGATGTAACACGATTTCTTTGGTTCAAAGACGTAAATAGTACAGTTAATCCAGATAATGTTGTGCACTTACGTTTTTGTCGAGTCCCATTCGGTGTCATATCAAGTCCATTTTTACTGAATGCTACGATCAAATATCACTTAAATAAGTCTAACAACATATTTCTAAAACACATTGCGGACGACATTTATGTAGACAATATTGTAACTGGCGCACAGACAATTTCAGACGCAAATAAACTGTACTGTGCTGCTAAAGAATCATTTGACAGTTTGTCCATGAATTTGCGTGAATGGAATTCAAATTCAAAGGAACTTGTTTCTTCCATACCAGAAAAGTTTAGAGCAGAAGACCGTGAACACATAAAAGTTCTCGGTCTAATATGGAACATACCTAAAGATCAGTTATATTTAAAATCGAACTTCAATACAGGCACAGTTCTATCAAAAAGAGACGTGTTAAGGGTCATTGCTTCTATTTATGATCCGTGTGGTCTCGCAGTTCCGGTAGTTCTTCCAGCAAAACTATTCTTTCAAAAATTATGGAAAGAAAAAGTTAAATGGGATGTCAAATTGAGTGATAGTCTACTTATAGAATGGGAAAAAATAGCAACAAACTTAGAATGGCTAAAGAATATTCATGTTGATCGTTATTTTGCGCAAGGTTTAAATAAACGTCAAGTCGCGGAGCAAATTCAATACGAACTACATTGTTTTACGGATTCGTCTTTACATGCTTATGCAGCAGTAATTTATCTACGCAGTACTTTACACACTAATAATATTGTCAGTTTTGTTATTGGCAAGTCTAGATTAGTGCCGTTAAAGGACCAACATGATTTACAGATCCCAAGATTAGAATTGCTGGGAGTACTTATCGGGTGCAGACTTATATATTATGTTACAAAATTTTTACGATTAAAAATTAAATCACAATATTTGTGGACTGATAGTCAAATAGTTATTGCTTGGCTCAAATCAGATAAATTGCTTCCACCATTTGTAGCACGTAGGATCAATGAAATAAAACAGAACAAGACTTTACAAATCAGATATGTGCCAACTGAATTAAATCCATCGGATGTAGGCACTAGGACGGAACGAGTAGATTGTTACAATAGATGGCTCATAGGACCGGATTTTTTGACGAGTAACTCAAATCAGTGGCCTACAGTTCAAAATTATAATATAAATACTCAAATTTTAATTGCCGGGGAGGGTCTTTCGAACTCAATACCTTTAGATAACAAGAGACCAAGTCTAGATACTATAGAACCAATTATGGTAGTTGATTCAGATAATAAAGAGAGTAACGTATTAGAAATTCAGGCTAAATATTTCCCTAAAGAAGTTGAGGGTATCACAACAAACTTAACGAGATCATTGAAATTATATAAAGACGAGGAAGGACTTATTAGGTGTAAAGGTAGATTCAGATACACAAATATGTCACATAATCAAAAAGAGCCAATACTACTTCCAAAAGATTCAGATTTCACGCACAAAATTATAACCGAACTGCATCAGAAGAACTATCATGTAGGTGTATCTCATACCTTAGCTCTATTAAGACAAAAGTTTTGGGTGCCACACGGACGGTCAACAGTTCAAAGAGTCATCAGAAAGTGTCCACAGTGTATGAAATACGCTGGTGGTCCATTCAAATTACCACCCATGCCTGATCTACCAGCAGAAAGAGTCAACCTTAGTCTTCCGTTCGCCTTTACAGGCCTAGATTATTTCGGTCCATTGTTTGTGGATGAAGGTAGTAAAGAGAAACGCTGGGTATGCCTGTTTACATGCCTAACAATTAGGGCAATACATTTGGAGGTCGTTAAAGACTTAACAGCGGAAGAATGTTTACTAGCCATTAGGAGGTTCGTCGCTGTAAGGGGCTTACCTCAATTATTCGTGTCAGACAATGCCACGCAATTTAAGCTTACAGCAGAAGTGTTAACTTCAGATTATTGTATTCAGAATAACTTGCGGTGGAAATTTATCCCAGAGTTGGCTCCATGGTTCGGAGGATTTTATGAACGACTCATAGGCTTAGTCAAGCACAGTATGAAGAGAACTTTAGACAAACATCTCATAAACCATAACCAGCTATGCACAGTAATGAAGGAACTTGAGGCTGTAATTAATACGAGGCCACTAACTACTGTAGGCGCGGAGTTAGAGCACATATTGACTCCATCAGATTTCCTACGTGTGGGCGGAACGTTGACTACTGAAGTTGCAGATCGAGCGTTCTTAGAATCAGCTACAGTAACCAAGACGAACCTAATTGACGGATGGAAACGTGGTCAAATCATCATCTCAGAATTCGCCAAAATGTTCACTAATCAATATTTGACTAGCCTCCGCGAACGTAGTGACAAGCACAAACAACCCAGAGTCGTTGTTAATAGGCAACCAAAGTTAGCAGAGAAAGTTCAAATCAAATCAGATGGTAATAGGGCACATTGGAAAGTTGGAAAAATAGCAGAATTGATTAGAGGATCGGATAGGCAGATTAGAGTAGCCAAAGTTAAATTACCGTCAGGAGAAACATTGACCCGTTCAGTAGGGCATCTGTTTCCGTTGGAGATGGACGATCAAAGTACAGAATCGTCCCCAGAGCAGACTGTTGCGCCAGACAAAATCAGTTCGCACTCTGAAGATTTTCAGAAGAAACAATCGGTACAAAACGACCACCCAGTCGGTTTTGACCAAGAGTCTCGAAGTACTCAGGACGATGAACCAGTCATCAATGATACACCCATATTTCAGTCGGTACAAGGCATAAGTAGACGACCAATCAGGGCATCAGCAGCCAAGGCAAAAGAAAGAGTTAAACAGTGGACATCTCAGTTGATGAGCAGATTGTTTCAATGATTAGTAATAATTTAAAGTTGGGAATCAGTTGAAATCAGTTGGATTCCGTTTAAATCAGTTGGATTCCGTTTGAATCAGTTCAAATCAGTTGGATTCCGTTTGAATCAGTTTAAATCAGTTGGATTCCGTTTGACTTAGTTGTAATCAGTTGGAATCAGTTGGAATCAGTTGGAATCAGTTGGCATCAGTTGGATTCAGTTGGAATCAGTTGAAAATCAGTAAACCTGGAAAACAGAACTCAGTTATAACCCATCATGACTGAAAATGTTGTAAACATATTTATTATGATCTTGATTAAACAGTTATTTCACTAGATCCGATTTTTCAATTTTCTCTTCCCTTGGGCGGGAGTGTCGCGAAAGCGAAGTAATGTTGCCTATAGGTACCTACAAATAGTAATTACTTAAGACGTGGTGTGAGGTGAGAGGAGGGGGTAGCGCGCGGCGGTGGATCGCGCGCGCGCGCATCGTGGCAATTGGACCTGAGGGTCGGAGCTAGCAGTACACGGGTGAGCGAATTTGGCATTATTCAGTGCATGTGTTTGTATCTTCAGATTGACCAGATATTCAGTTTATATAGATTTCCAATGTTGTTGTGTGTGTATTGTTTACCAGCGATCAGATTCAGAAATGATACTAAATCATAAACCAGCTGCGAGGCTCGGGGTGGCTATAAGGGGAGGTTGGAGGCCACTTTGGGAGGACACCCAGAATATCATTGCGATGATAATTCAGTAACCGTTATTCAGTTGAAACCAGTTAACATGAATCCAACTTTCGTTGGATTCAAATCATATCGTACCTGGGCTTATTTCAGAGACATAGGGTACTTCAGCTTCAGATATTCGTCATTATCGATACGTGGCGACAACTCCCTCAGAGAAAAATTTAAAGAGATTAATGTTCTTACTGTCGCTTCTCAGTTTATTTATGAAAACCTTTTGTACGCACACAAAAATATTAATTTGTTTAAAAAATACAGTGATATCCACAACATAAATGCTGCATAATGCTGTTTGTTTTTCCTTAAATAAATAAATAAATAAATACGAGGAACAAACACAAATTTGTTGTTCCTGCAACGAGGCTCAAAAAAATAGGGGGTACGTTCAGATGCCAATGTATACGTTTTTACAATAAACTTCCGAGCCAAATTCAAGCACTAAGCCTAAATAAATTCAAATCGTTTATAAAACGGAAGCTGTGCCTGAAAGCCTACTATCATGTTAATCACTATCTCGAAGATAAAAAGGCTTGGGATTAAGCTGCTCCAATGAAATTTGCTCTGTGAATGTCGAAGCTTAGGACTTCGCTTGTTTATTATTTATTCCTTTCTTTTCCTTTTTTTATTATTATTTTTTCCTTTTTTTATACACTCTGACATTTAATGTTTTGACATGTATTTTATTATTTTTTATACACTCTGACATGTAATGTTTTGACATGTATTTTATTATTTTTTACTTTATTATTTTTTTATTATTTTATTTGACATTTACTGATTTGACATGAATACTTATTTTGTTAAGTATTTTACTTTTTTTTTATCATCATTGTGCCTTTTAATGATTTTTGTGATTTTTATTTACATACTTTTTGAATAGAACTTGTTATGAATTTTATATGATTATTGTGAATGTGAGGACCATGTGGGTCACATTTATATTTTTTGTTTATTTTTTCCCACAACTGTCTGACAGTTTGAGTACTATATGCGACCTACCCAAATGTCCTTTCTTTGGTATTGTTCGTCGTTTCGTTGAGCTCCTTGAGTTATAAGTCGAGCTACACGTTAACTGACAAATGCTTGCACTGACTGGACAGGTCCACTCAAAACTGTATAATTATTTCTTCAAAAGACCATATCAGACACTAATCTGCATAGTCCTCATGTGAATTGAGCAAGATTGTCTGGACTTTAAAAGAGACTATGACCTCTGAGTTTGTTTCGGCTGTTTCTTCTCAGAGTAGTCAGGTACGAAACACCGGCCCCATCTAGTTTTAAAAAAAGACGTCTAAAAGTGTTTGTAAAAACCTACTTGCAAAATAAACATCATTTATCATTTATCCTTGTATCACACATACGGTATTCGACCATGCACCGAAACGTAATATCGTCCCCGTAGTTGAAAAATTAAAGAAGTCCGATTTTGGCGATATTGACTTTTCCCTATTTTCAAAACACGTAAAAAATGCCGCATATTTGAGCCTTACAGGCATTTCCGTATCATAATCCGTTCCAAAAATATAGCCATTTTTGTCGGATAGATGGAATAATAAATATCTTTAGACAAACACTATTTTTTTAAAGGAAAAATAAATAACTCAGTAAATATATCAATTACTGTGGTCAATGATAAGTTGAATGTCAAATAAATTAAATAACATGAGTTGTTGAATTTTTCCTCGACTTAAAAAATCTTTCACAAAACTGCTATTCAGAATTCTAATATAACGTACCTAATTTATAAATACTTGATGTTATCTATTTCTTCTACAAATAAATGATGATTAATTATAAGATGCTAGGCACATAAAATTAATTAAGTTGTTTATAATTGCCATAAAACAAAATGCACCTGAGAAAAGAAACAGCCCTGCTCTGTAAAAGCAAAAACATAGAAATGCCAGACAGTTATACAGGAGCTGTCCTGTATAACTGTCTGGCATTTCTATGTTTTCGCTTTTGTTTTCAAGAGGCTCGTCTCAACAGAGAAAAAACTCGATAACAACCCTGCTCTTCAAAGATGCGAATACAGGACAGAGACGCCCTTCGTTATCTTTGGAGAGGCGATAGATGAGAAGGCGCCTCTGAAGAATACCACATGACGTCTATAATATTCGGCGCGGCAAGCTCACCGTGCACAGCCAACTACGCAAAAAATTGGAACGTGAAACGGCACGGCGTAAGTCAACCAGAAGCGGTGGAAGCCATCATACAGAGTGATTACATGGATGACTACCTCAACAGCTACAGAACCGTCGAAGTAGCGACACGCATAACAACAGCGGTGAAGAACATACACCTACAAGCGAAGTTTGAACTCAAAAAATGGGTTTCAAACAGCACAGAAGTTCTAGAAAATATAGGCCCGACACAGAAAAGGACTGAAATAGTCAACATCGGGAAAACAGACAGTACAGAAAAAATACTCGGACTGATATGGAATCCGAGTGAGGACACGCTAGGCTTCAACCTTACGCTCGCATGTCTACCGAGCAGCATAGAAGAACACGGCATCAAACCCGCATCAGTGACGTACTGGGCAGACAGCAAGACCGCCTCACGAGGATTCGAAGAGGATCGCGAGTATACAAACCGTTTGTTGCCCATCGCATAACATTTATAGAAGAAAACAGCAAGGTCGAAGACTGGCGATGGGTACCTACGAAAATGAACATAGCTGACACCGCCACTCGCGACGTACCACACCACTTTGACTCGCATCATGAGTGGTTTCGTGGACCTTGTTTTCTGTACGACGAACCGTCGACGTGGCCATCAGAGAAACCTAGAAATAAGGGAGGAAAGATCACTCACAGTCACCGATAGAAAAAGTAACAACAGCCCTTCTCTGACAGAAGTTATTTCAGATCTAGCACGATTCTCGAAGTGGGAGCGACTATTTCGTGCTACAGCGAGCGTCCTACGCTTCATATATCTTTGTCAAAAGAAAACGGAGAAAACGTTCTACAAACGAACACAGAAAAATACAGAAAAGGATCCTGACTGGAGAAAATAGAAAAAGGCGACCAAACCCCTTCCCAAGATGACAGCGAAGACATCACGCACTCGGGTCGAGAAATACACTATTGAAACAGAACTCCGAAAAGCAGAGACACTACTCGTACAGGTCTCATAGCAACAGTCGTTCTCTCAAGAAATATCAAATCTACAGCAACAGAAGTCCATAGAAAAGGACAGTTGACTGAGGCCGCTTCGTATAGAATTAATAGACAATGTCATAAAGCTGAAAAGTCGTATCGCCGCCATCCACAAAATAGCCGACGATGCAAAGCAACCACCCATTCTACACGGTGACCATCGCATCACCCAGTTATATATAGACTGGACACAAAGGGGCCGACAGCACAACGAGGTGCGACAACATTATTGGGTCATCAGGAGGATGCGGCCGACCACGAAGAAGACACTGGCACAATGCTTACAGTGTCGCATTCGCAAGCCACAACCCTCCGTGCCTGCGACCGGCGACCACCCCAGAACGCGCCTGGCACATCATTAGAGGCTGTTCACCTACACCGGGCTTGACTACTTCGGCCCGCTGTCAGTCACTGTTGGTCGTCAGCATCAAAAAAGGTATGTAGCACTATTCACGCGTCTGACCACCAGAGCCGTCCACCTCGAGATCGCCGCCAGCCTGGGGGCGACGGAGAAGTCCGGACTGCTGAGGTACGCACATAATTTTATTATTTGGGTTCAAATTATTTTCTGTTTTGATTTGAAAGAATACTTTAAGTTAATTTGGTTCCATTTGTTATAATTGGTGTTATTTTTATAAGATTGTGGTAAGATAAGCGTCTGATTACAATACACTTTTTCTAAAAATTATTGTACTTTTCCATTTTTTCCTTACTATAACTTTATTAATATCATAATACAGCTTTTATTTTATATGAGACCAATAATAGTTTAAAAAATATCAAAGTAATAATAACGTACAAGCCACTAAATTTTACATTTAAAAATATTTCGAGTTTGATAAATTCAATAACTGCATTTATTTCACCAAATTTTACTCTACCAAATGTATTTAGATTGTAGGAAAACTAAATAAATAGCCGAAATAAGTAGCTAATTGTAGTTACGTTATAGTTGTGGCAAAATTAAACAACTTGATTTTTATGTGTTATTTAGTTATAGTTAATGATAGAGTTCAGCTTGTTAAAGCATAATGTAAAAGGTAATCAGGTCCACAAAATACAAAATTACCGACGGTAAAATCGTCTCACATTTTTTATCAAATGTAAATTAACTAAAAACAAAACACTAAATCGCGTTTATCTCAGAACTACAAAAACAGAGTTATTTAATTTTCCAACTACGGGGACGATATGGAGTGCTTGCATAAATTTTGGACGGTTTTTGGTCCCGATTTGTCCCGATGTGTTTTTATTGTTTTTCTGCACCTGTTTCTTTATGTGTGATCACATACAAAAAGTATGGGACTACTTTACCCGTACCGACCCGTTACAACTCGTCCATGGTGGTAATAGTACCCTGTATCTATAAGCAACCCTCCCTATAATATTATATTAGGAACGTAACTCCGGAGCATTATTTATCTGTGGACGGATGTCTACCATTTTTTTAATTGACCTACAACTACAAAACATCAATATCAAAATGCATAAAAATCTGTTACTACCGGATACGTTTACAGTGAGTGAATTATTTTCAGATTCTCAGCCACATTTAGCTGTATAAACAATAGATACAAAATAAGAAAAAAAACTTGAAGATTTTTTCAGTGACGTAGTCTGCGTAGGTTACGAAATAAAATTAAGTTTATTTCCTCAATGTTTTCAAACTTTTGTAGGATACTAAACAAAAATGGAAATGTAAAAACTTTACACTTTTTTTTTTTTTGTTTTAAAACTTTATCAGTACAAAATTACCACGCTTATAATATTGTCATTAGCGGGATATCTTCCGTGATTATTATTTGTTTTGAGCTCCCGATTTCCACGCTGTTGCAAGCGCCATGATTGCGGGTTGTGACAATATAAGTTTAGTTTTAAACCGTGAAAGCTTAAAACATTGTTTAAAATTACCGTTATCGCAATATTTCTGATTAAAAAAAAAAACAAAACAAGAACTTTTCTTAAAATAATTAAAAACATTGTAAATATGAGAAGTATAATTAAATTGTCTTATTTATTTACCGAGAGCAGCGCGAGAGAGCAGTTTGAGAGCAGCGGTGGCCCAGTGGTGGCGGCCCCGACTTACGAACAGTAAGTCGTGGGTTCGAAACCCAGACAGGCGCATTACTTTGTATAATTTATTTCATCACCACTGCTCTCAAAACGGTGAAAGAAAACATCGTGAGGAAACCGGCATGTCCTAGAACCAAAAAATTCGAAGACATGTGACATCTACGAATCCGCACCGGGCCCGCGTGGTGGATTATTATAGCCCATTCCCTCTCTTAGAGAGGAGGCCTGTGTCCCAGCAGTGGGAACATTAATAGGCTGATGATGATGATGATTTATTTACCTCTACCTGCCATGTAAGCTATGAAAACCATGAAAGCCATGGAAACTATTTTAATTTTATTAAAAATTGATAATGATTTTGCAGTGTGACTACAATTACGAAGAAGCCAGGAAAAAATAAATCGAATGTCCTTGTCAAGGACTATTCATTCTGGTAATCCCTTTTAAATAAAATAAATTAGGCATCTACATAAATTATACTGTTTGTTCTGATACAGCTGCAAAGTTTTTTTTTCACTCTAAAAGTAAGCGTCCACATGACCGCATCGTACGCATCGGACGCATCACATCAAACGGATTGTAGTATATAGTAGTATTCTTTGTATAGAAAGTCACACAAGTGCGTCCACTGATCCGCACCGTATGGATCGCTTGAATCTGTTCAATAATACTACGATCCGTTTGATGCGATGCGTCCGATGCGTCGATGCGGATATGTGGACGCACTGGACGGTTCCGCCTCAACGCCAAGTTCCAAGTATACCAGAGCTGCAACTGCTTTAGGCATTCCAGGCCCCTTTATAAGGTCTGGCATCATGCTGCCAAAATAACTCATATTATAAATGATTCAGAGAACCTATTACGTCTATAATTATTACATTTCAGATATCAATGACTCATAGAAACATGATCCATATAAACACATCACAGAATAATAGGCCCCATAGATCTATCGTGACCTTATTTCTGAATACTCATAATGGTCTTATCAAAATCCAAGCCAAAGTTATGATTCAACATTTTATCCTTCAAATGAAAGTCTAAAATATAATTTCTCGTACAAAAAGTATTATCCGAACGGTCTAGGCGATCATGAACCGGTGTTTTTGGGTCAGTAGCGCAAGGCCAGTTCCGATGCAGTAGGCTCCGTACTTTTATTTGTCGAGGATACACCTAGATCACGTGAATGCGTTTTATGGATAGCTATGGCTAGGCGATTACGGAGCGGGTAATGGTTTATTTATTTATTAGTTTAAGCTTATGGTTTTTTGTTGACGAAATCAATTGAACTAGTTTTTTCCTGCCCCCACTGCTGGGCAAAAGGCTTTATTTTCTCCTTCCAAACCCTCTAGCTATTTATTATCTTTTCATCCGAAATCTCTTTTGTTTTTTCGCGACGATGATTAGACAATTTACGAGAGAGTTGTATGAATATACCTATCTGGCACCAATTTCGAGTGTGTTACACAATTTTAGGTATCGTGTAAAAAGATCAGTCTTCCAACAGATTCTGTAAAGATAAAGAATACATTATAGATTTAACTGTGGCTACACAGTTAAATATATAGTGTAAAAATTTAAGCTACCTACCTACCGATAAATCCAATGCAACGATAAATAGAACATTCATATTTGCGGGATTTAATAGCTGAGGTCAAGGTGCCTTTAGCATCAAAGTGGTCTAAAAGACTACTTGAAATACCTAGGTACGTTTAATTTGAGTCCGGTTCATAATACCGACGAGATTTAAATAAAAAAAAGCTTGTTTTTTATTTAAATCTGGCTCGGGTCGGCAAGCCGATGTAGCTTAGCATCGATATGGGTAACTGTCCATGCAACGTATTATCGATATGGTACAATGTCGATACAGCATACTATCAATTTGGTGTACTGTCGATGTAGCGTACCGTCGATTTGGGGTACTGTCGATTCATTAACCTGTCGATGAAACGTTTTCAATACAGTGACTGTCGATATTATGAACCGGACCCGTTTGGTTTAATTTAAGAAAAACATACGGTCGCAAAAGTATTATTTCAGGTCCATTGAACTAACACCCTCACAACCGATTGTAGTTTGTCTCCTAAATGTGGCCACTCACGATAAATTACGCTGCAATAGTGCAATAAATCTGCTACAACAATTAACTGCCCTGTCTGGTCGCGACCCAGTAGTCTGGGGTCACGGTTCATCGTTCATACTGTGTGGTAGGTACACAGTGCACTATCGTAAGTTTGCTTTGATTTGATATACTTATTTCAACCTTAGTATTTGTTACATTTCGGCAACTACTTTCAAAAGTTATAGAGCGTAACGATTCTTGTGATATATAGGCGCTGCCATCTTGATTTTTTAATACAATTCTCCAATGATTACCAACAGCAGCCTCTTGAGAATATCATTCAATCACCAAAACAATCATGCAGCACCATCATGCAACATTGTATAATCATGTGTTTCATAATTCAGCCCATTAATATCCGCATTGACCACGGGTACTGTCAAGAATACAGACAATCCAAGTGCAATAAAAGTCATTAAAACAGTTTTAATTGATTCGATGATCTTGCATTTAATTAAAAAAAGAAAACTAAGAGTTAATAATAAACCAGCAGGTGCTGACGAACGCACTTCACTCCATAGTATGCTAGGCTAGCTTAAAATCACAGCGACATGAGATATACTGTACAATCAGCTTTAATCGAATTCCAAAGTAAGATAATAAATAACATTTCAAACAAAACAATCAAATCGGAACCTCAATAATTGCGACAACGAGCGCTAAGTGAATCAAACGCTAAAGTCTCGCCAAAGCTTTGAGCGGTTATCCAATAAACTGAACGCGACGATTGATATCCTGTGCGACGTGGTGCCCTAGTACCGAGGCTTCGGGGAGGTCAAGGTATTCCTATAATATTGAATTTCCTGTTTAGAAGGAGCATTTTGCTGTGTGTATGTTGTTATTTAGTGGAAAAGCTGCATTTTATGTATCTACGTACGCTTTAGTCTTGTTTTCCTCAACGAAAATGAACGCAATTTTTGCTTTATTGACCGCCTCAGAAATAAATTTCCAAAAAATCATCTCCATATTTTTTTTTGTTCCGATTTCTTTTCAATTTCATAAAATAATGTGTTGAAATTAATTAACTATTTTTGTTTATTACCAAATTACAAACATCTGTTGCAGAAACTACTACAACGTCTTCAATACTTTCTGTGTATAAACTTTTTAGACTGTGTGTTAAAAATATCAAATTATTATTTATGCATTAGAAAAAAAAGCAAGAAAGAAAACATGTTTAATTGGCGACAAGTGCCCAAAATATTTAAAAACAGTTTAATTAACATTTATCTAAGATGTTTTTAATCATAACTAGCTGACGCCCGCGGCTTCGCCCGCTTGACAAATTCTATACTAAAACCTTCCTCTTGAATCACTCTATCTGTTAAAAAAAACCCGCATCAAAATCCGTAGCGTAGTTTTAAAGATCTAAGCATACATAGAGACAGACAGACGTGGCGGGGGACTTTGTGTTATGATATGTAGTGATTTAGGAACTAGACCTTAAACAGTGCCTAAGTAGTGTTTGAGCAGACTGTGCGCTAACCTACACGAATATGATGTGATGTGAATTCACTACATAATAGTGAATGCAGTGATACATTTATAAGCTCACACTTTTAAAAGCAGCTACATCTTAAAGTGTTCACACGCTCATATATTTTAACAGCCGTCCAATAAATTGAGTGCAATATTGATTATCCTGTGCGCTGTGACCCACTGGCGGGGTCAAGGTGCCGCTCAAATATTTACTTTACAAGTCGTATTAACTTTAAAAGAGAATTTATGTTTGCTATGGCTTATTGAAGACTTCATTTTATTTTCGTTATCTCTTTTGATAGTATCAAACTATTTAGATTTTTTGACCCACGCCATGCATCAATGATATTAAGTTTGATTTTCAGGACACTATAATCCACATATAATGCTCCAAAACTGATACCTTTTACTTCAATTTTTAAAAATAGTTCTCACTTCATTTTTCTTTATTTTTCCTTTTTTATTAGCGTTCTCCAGGGTGATATTTTAGGTCTCACAAATTTCAAATTCTAGTCTAAGTCGCATAAATTGTCGAAAAAGTCACAGCTCAGTCATAAACTGTATCGTATTTGAATACCTAATAGTTTTTGTTGGAAATTTCCGTTTGAGATTTCTAAATTGCGCCCGGTTGGTGAAAAAAGACTCGCCCGTATTACATTATCAAAATATGGCGTACACCTCTGCCTAACCGTTCCGGCCAACAGGAGTGATGTATGTATGTAGTAAATCGGGCGGTGCAATTGATAGTCCTGTGCGCAGCCGCCCGCGCCCCAATAACGGAGGTCAAGGTCCGCCCGGCACATCGTGTGTGTTATTACCGTGTAGTATGTTACCGAACCTTTTTGGAGATGATGAAAAATAAAACAAAAATGTACTAGGTTTTTAACTTTTTAACATTTTTATTTTTGTAACTGATTGGTTGTACAACATCTGCAGTAGGAATAATAAAATAATTAAAAAAAAGTAAAAACCCGAATGCGTAAAAAATAACTAACAACTTTATATAAAAAAAAAAACTCAGGGTCCCGACTGTTGCAGCCAATATGCCCTGTCTCTCCTGTCCTTGTTTTATTCTTTTCAGTTTTTTTTATTTAAAGTTATTAGTTTTTTTTTACGCAATCTGGTTTGTAATTTTTTGGGGCTGGCCCGTGTTTGCAGTGCATCTGGTATGTTCGCACAGGCACACGTCAACGACTTTTTTTATTTTTGTTTTACACTTTTTAGTTACTTAGATATTATACCATTTTAAAATCCTCATGATGAGCCCTTTATCGAGCCGTTCAGGCTGCAGAGCGTGTCAAACATTTGAATTTTGAACTAAAAATCCGCCACTTTGATTTTTATTATTTTGATAAACCCAGTGTCACTCTGACAGTAAATACGAATCTAATGGAACCTCTCAAGCTAAAATCCATCTAGCCGTTCAGGCTGCACAGCGTGCCAAACATTTGAACTTTATTTTATACCATTTGTAATTTCGAATTACATTCAAACATTATAAGTTGCATATTTTTTTGTAATCACCTTTTAAAACCCTTCATTTTGATACCCCACTCGATGGTATTAGAAGAAAAAAAAAATTGAACTCCACAATATGGCACCCCAAATCCACGATTTTTATTTGTTTATTTTTTATTATAATGTAGTCAGTGATACTCGCGCCATCAAGAAGAATCTAGCGACATAATTATAATCAATCCAAATCCCTCCATTCGTTATAGAATTACGAGGGAACAAAGAAACGGACATACATACATACATACAGGTCAAACACATTACCCTCCTTTTGGGCTTCGCCGCAGTCGGGTAAAAAGCATCCTAATGTTGATTGATTTGTTGAAAAGCAAATAATAAATTATTATTACTGCCATGAGTTATGATTGAACTTTTTCTTCATCTTTTGAACAAGTCTATTTGAAATGTTGACTGGTAAAATATAAGCTGTAAAGGATATAATACGTTTTACGAAAATTGGTTCAATTAACGCTCATTTGATCAGCTTTAGAGAAATAAATTTATAAACAATAGTAAATTATAAATCTATACTTTATTTAAACTAATATTATAAAGAGGTAACATTTGTTTGTAAGTTTGTATGTAGGGGGTAATCTCCGGAAGTAATGAACCGATTTCAGAAATTCTTTCACCATTAGAAAGCTACATTCACCCTGAGTAACATAGACCATATTTTATTCCCGTACTCCCACGGGAACGGGAACTATGCGGGTGAAACCGCGGGACGTCCGCTAGTAATTAATAAATACAGAAAGCTGAAAATATTACACATAGAGCCAAGAGAATATTGTACTGGAAGTTAAAGTTAAATCATGAAGTAAAAATGGTTGTCTGTAAAGTTGGTTTACGGACGATAATTTTACGGGATAACGTCATTTTTTCATTATAGTAGTGATTTTCATCTTCATCCTATTAATGTTACCACTGCTGGGACAAAAAAATACGAAATATTGATTTTAACTTAAAAAAAAAAAAAAAACAAAATGTCATGCCCCTTTTCAACCCCTTAAGGATTTAAATTCTAACAACACCGTTGCATTAGCTTCCAACCATACGCCTAGACAATAAATTTTGTGATTTTTACTTTGAAAATTATGGACTTTCCATACACAATCATCTACATCCTATTTATTAACTCTTTGGGGGTGGAATTATCAAAAACGCTGAAACACGTGTAAATTAATATTCAATCGTCAGCCTAAACACAAAAAGATCAAAAAGATCCTTCCTTATTGCTTGTCTACATTATAAAAGGAACCACTGAGCAAAATTTCAGTCTTCTAGGTCCAAGGGTTTGGGCTGGGCGTTGATCGACGAGGGCAGCGGTGGCCCAGTGGTGGCGGCCTCGAACCCAGACAGGCGCATTACTTTGTGTAATTTATTTCATCACCACTGCTCTCAAAACGGTGAAGGAAAACATCGTGAGGAAACCAGCATGTCCTAGAACCAAAAGTTCGAAGACATGTGACATCTACTAATCCGCACTGGGCCCGCGTGGTGGATTATAGCTCATTCCCTCTCATAGAGAAGAGGCCGTGTCCCAGCAGTGGGAACATTATAGGCTGATGATGATGATGATGTTGATCGACTCGCGCGCGGAACGGTGTGACACTTTTTCGTGCCTGCAGCCGATGTTCATCGATTTATTAAACGTTATCACGTCAAAAACTCCAGCCGTTTCAAAACAACGTAAATAAAACAAATCCCATCATCACAACAACAACAGAAAATTCCTATAATTGTATTGAGTACACAAGTTCCCACGGAATGCAACAGGGACTTGCATCTGGGTGACGGCCTTGAACTGACGATTTTAGGTCAGGCCGGCCATGGCCGCGCCCGGGACTACTCGCTTTGCGTTATACGGGTAATGGGTATACCGGTGCTTTACTGTACATCATTATAATATATACAGGTACGAAGTAGGGGTTAAAATGATACGTATTGATTGTACATACATATTATCTAATCAAGTATAGCAGGTTGGACGCTTAAAGATACCTGTGAGTTTGTTACGATATTTTTTCTAGATTCATACTCAACTAGTTAAAAAGGCGTATAACATGTTTTGTACAAACCTCCCTACATATTAAAAACTGAAGTAAGATTGGTGGACTCAAAAGACCAAATATTAAAGTCTGAACTTAAAAGTAAACTAGACACTGTGGTGATAATTAACAATAAAAAAAAAACATAGTAACAAGCCTGGTTTTTCCAAAGCGTTAGGCAGAAGTGTAGGCTTTTAGTAAAGTCACGGTTAGTTATAGTGGATCATCATATTATGGGCGGCACGTTGCACCATTTAAGTTTAAGACCCATTTAACCAACCCATTGGACCCATTTGTCCAATCTCTGGGCTATTACTGAAAAATAAAAAAAAAACGAAACGATACTTCAATAACTAATCATTTAAGTCTAAAGTACACTGAAAGAAACTTTATTTTGTGTAACGCGAACCTTATAAGTTTCTATTACGTATTCAGTGCGCAATAAAGCAAATAATTACAGATACGCAATATTCATAGTAAACAAATAATTCTAAAAATAAACACAACATTGAAAGGCAAACCTCAAAGTTGAAGCACATTGAGGCATTGACTTTCGGACGTGTCATCGAAAAAGTTTTATTTGGTCTGTGGGCGTCACGCGTCACAAACGTGGCGTCAGCTTCTGAATGTGATTCAATATCAATGTTACGGACAAAACTGTTATCCTTTCTAAATAAGAATATCACACATAACATCATAAATGTAGCACTTCAATACCCGCAATTACAGACAATTAAAATAACAATGCACTGTGCCTCACGAGGCACGGCTGGGAACATAAGGGATCGCTGAAGAGTTAGGCAGTGGTGTGTAAACCAGCAAAGTATACTAGCATTGCGCTAGTGTCATGTCTAAGTCCCATGTAATAGGGGGTGAGCCTATTGCCGTCAAATAATAACGAGGCGACTCAGACCGATATTAAGTTAAAACACGTTTTCCATTTTAAAATCTGCTAAGTATTACGAAACGCCTTAGTCTTTTATAGAATCACTTTATATAACCTAAGAAGTTTCTTTAGAAAAGTTTGTGTTTTTTAATAGTTATTTATGCAACTGTTGTATAATGAGGGGTATTAAAACAGGAATGTCGGTTTATCACACGAGGCGAAGCAGAGTGTAATAATAGTATCACATGATTGTTTTAATACCTATAATTATGTACAGTTGCATACAAGACTTTATCTACATCCATGATATGAATCCTCCATAAAAAAGTTTCTGAAACCATAGGGTGTTGTAGTGTTGTAAGAAGTCTATGTAAATTCATGGAAAGTTTAATTGCTGAGTATTTAATACAAACAAACTATGTACTTATAGCTAATAATATAATTACTTACATTTTGGATTGTACAATTTATTATTAAAATGCACAAAGCATGTATCACTCATTTTTGTAAACAACAAAGTACATAATGCAATACTAATATGAAACAAAAATGGTGGGATACGAAGTGAATTCGAATTAACCTATAATTTTTTTTTTTATTACGGCGCTGTGGTAGTGAATGGCACGTGCTAGACAATGTTCTTTTTTTAAAACGAGTTGCATAATGAAATATAATACAACATTATAATATATAACACCCGTTTGGATGTTATAATGGTTATTAAGACACTGGCTGTTTTAATGTTGGCAATAAGCTAACTGTTTGATACTTCTATAGAGGATTTATAGCATGGGTGTAGATCATTTTGATACAAGTGGAGAAAGTTTGTTATTGCAATCATGGCGGAATTATAACACCCGAGCCGTAGGCGAGGTTGTTTTTGAGCCGAGAACTTCTTTAACAATAACAAATATCCACGTGTATCGAACGACGTTTTTCAATACACTTTTGAAGACCGGTTAATAGTACATTATGGTACAAGTGTGTAAACACTTGTACCATAATGTACTATTAACCGGTCTTAAGTAGTGTTAACTGAATTACAGTTTGGACTGTGACATGGATAGTGTTTGTGTAACTTGAGTTATGTGGCCTGTGGCTATTGACTGTAGTATTTTTAACTCGTAATGGATTTTTGTTCCAAAGGACTGTATGACTTTGAGGGTTATGGAAATAGGGTAGATGACAAAAAAATAATTTAGAACGAATTAGTCCGTCAGATAGATTTCAAAAAAATATTGGACACATATTTTTTTCTTTTTTCACGTAAACAAAAACTGATGACCAGTCTGACCAGTCCAACTGATCCAGTGCGTCAAAAACTCGTGTGACGACACATTTGAGTATATTTTTTACCGGAAAGTGATCTCATGATCTTTGACGCGTTTTATCTTCGTAATTTTGTATTCATTTGATAAAACAAAAATCACGTGTCCAGTATTTTTCGATAATCTAACTGACAGACTAAACAGAATCATATTTTTTTTTAGTCAGGAATCATATCTATTCTATAAAGAGATATCTAAATAGTCATAATACAACTCCTCATAGACGATATGTAAATATGGGTACCCATAAATATCGCCAAAAAAAGACTCTCTTCAATAATTTTCCTCGAAAATTTTCGTTTCCTGGAAAACGTTTCATACAATTTACTTATATTCGCTTCACTTCATCGAAAACAGAGTAAATTGGAAAGGAACAAGGGAGGCATTTGCCGTTCAGTTTCTATCAGGCTGCTAAAATATGTTTTTTATTGCTGTATCAATGTCCTTACCAGTGATTACTTTACAGAAAAATCCAATAGTTTTAATATCCTGAGCTGTCAGTTCCTCTGGGAACAGACGCAATCGAAATACCCTTGAACCGATTTGGCCTTAACCTATTGGAGGCCACATTAATTATGATCAAAAGATAACCTTTTTCTTGTAGTTCTTTGGGTAATTTTGGACAACCATAAGAATACGTCCTGAGTAGTCAATTGACCTTCACGATTGCGGCATGACGGTGGCACTTTAATTTAACCCTGGCTTAGCGTAGAACGGAATTTCGATATTATTAGTCTGTGGTCTACTGTACATAAACTTCTTATGTTACCATCTTGACTTTGAATTAATAAACCTGATCTTTACATTATTTAGGTATATTATGTATAAAAAAAATTATAATAATACAATAATAATATTATGTTTATTAGTTTAAACCCGAAATGCTAAGTAGACCTTGTGCGAAATAGATCAACAGAAAAAAAAGCTAAAGCGGCCATTTTAGGCCCGCAGTTTGTCCACTTGACATTATAATAATATATTCCACATACATTAACATCCACACTCATCAAGTGAAAGTGACTGTCTGTCTTTCAGACCTTTTCACACCTTAAAGGCGACACAGATTGTGACGGTATAGAGGTAGACCATGATCTGGGTAAGGACATACGTATAGAGTACTTTTCTTTTTTATCCCGATATGTAATATGGTCTGTGGATGGGTGACCACCCAATACATACCGAGGTTCCTCCGTGCCTCGGAAAGCACGTTAAGCCGTTGGTCCCGGCTGTCATTTGTAGATCTTTGACAGTCGTTAGGTAGTCAGAGGCCCAAAAAGTCTGACATATCCAGTCTTACCAAGGGGTATCGTATTACCCGGTACTAACTGGGTTGTGGAGGTCAGATAGGCAGTCGCTCCATGTAAAATACTGGTATTTAGCTGCAACTGGAAGCCGACCCCAACATAGTTGGGAAAAGGCTAGGCAGATGATGATGTAATATGACGCAGCCTCGCTGGTCGAGTGGTCGCAAGCGGGACTGCTGAGCATTAGGTCCTGGGTTCGATTGCCAGGTCGGGCAAAGTGTTATTGGGTTTTCCATCAGGGATATCTCAGTAACCACGTAGTCTAGATTTGTGCCCAGTTAATGGCAAGGCTAACCCTCTACAACATAACTGGTGAAAATAAGGGTGTACTTACTATTAGGTACCCCTCTGCCTAACCCTTTGAGGGTTACAGGCGTGATGTTAAAGTAATATGTTTCAGTAGTATAATAACCAACCTACACGCGGGCGAAGCCACAGGCAAAATCTAGTATTCATATATGAAATTGATATCACCCTTGAACTCTCAAAGCTCTGGCCGAAATTGAACCAGATCACCTTGAACTTTCATCTCTTGCCAAAAATCCAGCTACCCTTGAAACCAGTCCGTCAGCACACGCCTAAGGTCTGTGTGAGATCGTCCAGCAAATTCCGTATCGATTGCGAGTGTCAACATGGCGGGAGAGGGCGCAGTTGCAATGCCCTTGAACCATTTTGGCCTGCACTGAAACTAGGTTGGGGCGTTGCAAGGGGGTGTGGGGGCACAGGAATTTTCTGGCGGTGTCTACTGTGCTTAGTACTAAACAAGTCGAGAATATTGTGAAGTTGTTAAAGAGGTAAGCAGAGGTTTTTAGTGTTTTAGTTTAACTTCATTTAGATAGTTCTAATTTGCTGACTTAGTTCACGTGTGGGTTATTTTTATGTCAGTTTCAAGAGAGCGCTTTTGGTAAATATTTATGAAATTCACCCCGGAAATGACATTGCCAATGCCGGGAAATGCCGGGAATGTGATTGGCAGCGTGTCACCTACCAAATGATAGATCCAAGTGCAACTTTAGACAATTTTGTACTATAAAACCAAAACGCAAATTAATCACGTGGTAAAAATTGTTTAAGAAACACACCAAGACGACGCAAAACTATTCATAACGTAACCAATAAAATCTAATGTTATATTTAATCAGTTATAAGAAGACGTTAATAAGCTGTTTAACTACACGATTAATAAATTTAAATGTGACTGTTAGTGGAAATAATGGCTGAGTTTCGTCTGTGCCTCGGAAAAATGTAAAGCTGGATGTCAACAATGGATTGTTGACAATCGTTACGGGTAGTCAGAAGTCCGACAGTCTGACAACTATCATACTAAAGCAGTGGCGTATTCATTAACTGAGTAATGGACAAATAGGCAGCCATCATCATCATCAGTCTACAGCAGTCCACTGCTGGACATAGGCCTCCACAATCGCACGTCACTCCACTCGATTCTAAGCAGTTCCCATCCAGGTGCTACCAGCCACCTTGCGAAGATCGTCACTCCACCGAGTTTGAGGGCGTTCCACCTACGCTTGCACACTCGCGGTCTCCACTCAAAACACATCTAGCCCAACGATCATCGGTTCTACGGCTAATAATATGTCCGGCTCATTGCCACGTCAACTTACTTATTCTGTGAGCTATGTCAACAACTCTGGTTCTCTGTCGGATCACCTATCAATCTATCAACAGGCAGTCGCTCCATGTAAAATACAGGTACTTAGCTGCGTACGGTTAGACAGGAAGCCAACCACAACAAACAACAAATAGTTGGGGATGCCGGATGATAAGCCCCTTTAGACGATACGCAATGTTTCACCACAAATGACATGGGTTGGGTTAAAATTGTCAGATTTTACATTTTTAGTTATTGTGCCCACTAAAACTAAGTTTCGGACGTTTTCGAATTGATTATATTTTTAACCAATGAGCAGTTTCGACCCCAAACAAAAACTTCTAGGTAAACAAAATAAGATAACGCCACAAAATTCCCGAGTTCGTCGCACCCAACACTTAGCAACTTTACAGAACTCGTAATTACATTACAAAAGTGATTCAACTTACTGAGTAGGTAGGGACTTCGTAAATACAGAACAGTTTTTGTTATCAGTGTGCAGTATGGTAGTGTATGTATATACGTACACTAGGGGGGGGGGGGGGGGGTTTAAAAGTGAAGCCACAAAAAAAAATAGCTTCCGCATGTCTTGATTCTCGATAGTTTTCTGAAAATTGTAGAAGAGCCGTTTTAAAAAACGATCTTTATTTTTACACGGCTTCTTGTTACTCTTGTTGCTAATGAGATTAGAAAAGCCACTAGTTAATATTAAAGAATGTGAACAAGTCATTTAAAAATAAAGGTATAAGCTTTCTTTTCAATATAAAAAATGTCTACGTCAAGCTCAAGCCATTTATTTCAATAAGGTAAAAATTCTCCCTTTAACATAAAACTTCACACGGAAATAGAATTGATTCTAGTTGTCCATTCGCAAAGGTAGTTTCGAAGAATGAACATCCATGGTTGCTCTTTTAAAATAAATAAATGAATAAATTACACCAATTAAAAGACAGTAGAGGAAAACAACACAAACAGATCACTTCTTAAAAAGTAATAGAAACATAAATACGAAATGTCTCATAAAGTCAAATAAACAAAAAACAAAAACACATAACCTCCGTATTCATAAATTAGCAGTTTTTTATGATCTTGATTGTTGACTATATTCTTAAGTTTTATCAAATACATTATTCAGTAGCAATAATTTATAAATGTTATTTTAATACATTTAAACAATTATTATTCCAGTAAAGTAGGTATCAGAATTCCTTATGAGAAAACCGTCGTCATCTTCGTTTTTAGATATGGCTTGTGATATTTGCTTTTGTAAATACAATTTATTATAAATAATTATGCCTTAGTTTTAGTTAACGAGGACCTTTGTATTTTAATGATAGAGTGAAAAATTAGCTCCATTACATGCGTTTAATATTTTAGGAATGATTCAATTATTGAATACCCCTATCGTACCCCTGTTTATATCTAGCACAGATTAAAAATGTGTAATCCTAAACTAAATAAGATGTTTAAAAAAGATTAAACAAATATTTAACTCCTCATCCTACATGCAAGGTCAGTTCGGATGGATCACACGTTCGAGTGCTTGAATCGGCTAGATTTATTACACGACCTCCGATGAATCGACTATCCTATATTGGCCGACATTACACCCGGGTAGAAAAGCGGGGTTCAGAAAATGTGCAGGATTTTTAGGAAAGTCAGAGTTCACGAAACTTTTTCCTTTTAAACTTTTATCGCATCATTTAAATCATTTTATTAAAACGACGACGTTAACAAAATTTGAAAAAGGACAGTGAGTCTGTCATTATTTAGTAAACTCGAAAAAAATACAACGTAAATACCATTATCTTTTGTGATCTAAAAAGAGAGAACCCGTGTAATAAATTATTATAATTAGTTGCTGTCGATTTATTATCTGTTCTAGTAATGGCATCTAATATAAAATACAGATATTTTGTGGTTGCCATTAATTAGGTGTGTCTCCTAAGTCAAACCAAAACTTGTTATTAAAATAAGGATTATTGAAATAATTCCACATTTCACATTGAAATAATATTTTTTTAAGGAACTTTCAATAGCTTATGTCGTTACATGTGCAAGACTCTCAGACTTGGTAGTTCCAATTTTGACCACGGAGCAAAATATACTTTGTACTACTACTGTATTTCTTTATTTTTTACTCTCCATTACCGCTATCGCTTATACACACATACTTAAACAGGAATTCTATACTCCAAAGTGTAGAATGCTGCCTCTAGGCACAGCTATGACCTGATTACCCAGATCCGAAGCGGCGACCTTGATCCTTTCTGCACCGACACTGGATGAATGCAACTGGTTTCATGATAGAGATGTCAATATTTACTAGTAGCATAACTATAGATAAGTAGCTTATGCCCGAAGCTTCACCCGAATGGAGTCGCATGGAGTTTAGTAATTGTCCCATGGGATCGTATCGTATTCTGTGTGTTAATCTAGGTTATAAACTATCTGTGCGCCAAATTTCATCCAAATCCGGTCAGTAGTTTTTGCGTGAAAGAGTTACCGAGTACACGTTAAGCCATTGGTCCCGGCTGTCATTTGTAGATCTTTGACAGTCGTTACAGATAGTCAGTGACCCAAAAAATCTGACAACCAGTCTTACCCAGGGGTATCGTAATACCCAGTACTAACTGGGTTGTGGAGGTCAGATAGGCAGTAGCTCCATGTAAAATACTAGTATTCAGCTGCATCCGGTTAGACTGGAAGCTAAGCCGAAGTTTTGTGTCATTACCCCTAAATATAATCACAGTGTAATATTATTCCAAAATGTGCCGGACGGGCGTTATCCGCTGATGGCGTGGATACGTGTACCTGGTGCTCTGCCTATACCCTATTACTACCGGGCGCACGCTTGTACTATACTTCGCCGCCAGACGGCGCTGACGTCCTACACCTAATTAACTATAGCTGTGGCTGATCATTCTTCGCTATCTCAGGGCGTTGACCTAACGAGGGAGGATAGGGGTTACTGGGAAAATAAGACACTTATTTAACTTTCATAACTGTACAGGAAGCGATTTCAGGATTAATTCGCGCACTACTTTTTCACTATTTACTTATACATATTTGCCGTACTGATGACTACGATTCTAAGAAAAGTCGAGTTTACTAAGGTACTCCAGAACTTTACTGTAACGAGAACCCTGATTTCGCTTTCTGATTTCGGAAAACTTTAATGAAAATTTGATTATGGAAATGTACAATCTTTCTGCAAATTACAATTTTGAGCTTATGTTTAAACACATTATATACATCGCCACAATTCCACATAACGTTATTTATGTACAGACATAAAAACAACGAAAATCTTTATTAAAACGTGGAAATTATTTCCAAAAAACCAGACAACTTTTCCAAAAGTGTTTGGATGAAGGGTCTTACAGGCTGAATTACACGAAAACTGTTGCTGTGACTGTAAGTATATAATCGCCATATACTAGACGAGTATATGGTCCATCTAAAACTGTTACTTATTTTTTCGTGTCTGTATCTTTCAGCCTGTAGCGATCCTTCAACTGAAAATCTGTAAGACAATTTTTTTCTGTTTTTGTCTAATATGGCCGCGCTAGACCGTCATACTCTTGTCTAAGTGGTTCAACTATAAGCTAAGTTATAAAAAATTACTATATCCAGGCCTAGGTCGCAACCTAGGCTACCTGGACCTCGCCAAAGCGTTAAATTATACTAAAAAACTCCACTTGCGAGTTCATATGTGTCTAGCGCGACTGAAAATTACTATATAACTATTCTAGATTCACTGATGGCACTTTGTTATCTCACTATATTGCCCATACACTGACTCTACACTATTTTTTAACTATTAATCAACACTCTATGTGTTGGATTGGTGACGTTCGTCGCGAACATTTCTCCCGCCGTGTAGTGCAGTGACGACTCGCTGTCATGTCGGCGCGGCGCTACATCATGCCGGCGAGCGACGACCGTAGTCGTGACTCCCGCCGTCACGATGCTCACCGCCTGGACGTCCCGCTGTCTGGATCACTTCGGTAGTGGGACGAGTTTCTTCACCGGACGCTTCAAGGTGCCGCCGGAAGTGCGCACCTCAGCTGTCCGGACTTCACCGTCGCCCCCGGGGAAGACAGCTACTATGCGGCCTCGCGGCCACGTGTTTCGTGGCAGCTGGCCGTCGGCTATGAGGACGGGGTCATTGACCTGTAGACCCGGCCCGCGGCTGTGCGGCTCCCGCCGGTACTGTAGCTCTGGCAGGTACTCGCGTACCCAGCGACGCCAGAACATGTCGGCGAGAATCTGTGAGCGCCGCCACATCTTTTTGCTGTCGATGTCTTGTTCGGTGAAGGTGCCAGGGGTTGGCAACCTTGCTGACCCGCCGAGAAGAAAATGGTTGGGCGTGATGGCTTCGTCGTCGTTGCTGTCCACTGATACGTGTGTGAGCGGTCGGCTGTTTACTGTATATTCCGCTTCACACAATAGGGTAGACAACACCTCTTCGTGCGGGTGTCTCTCGTGGAGGACAGCATACAATGCGGTCTTCACGCAGCGGACGAGGCGCTCCCAGGCGCCCCCCATGAAAGGCGCTGAGGGCGTTATAAAGCGCCACACGATGCCACGGCGACTGGCCTCCCATCGGAAGGCGTCTCGGAGCTCCCTGTCGGCACCGTGCATGTTGGTGCCGTTGTCGGAGTGGATCTCGGCTGGGCAGCCTCGACGCGCAGCGAACCGGCGCAGTGCCAGTACTGCGGAGTCTGCGCTGAGGCTGGCGGCTATCTCGAGGTGGACGGCTCTGGTGGTCAGACATGTAAATAGGGCTACGTACCTTTTTTGGTGTTGTCGACCAACTGTAACTGACAATGGCCCGAAATAATCAAGCCCTGTGTAGGTGAACGGCCTCTGATGATGTGCTAGGCGCGTTCTCGGATGGTCGCCGGTCGCAGGCACGGATGGTTGTGCCTTGCGAATACGACACTGTAGACATTGTGTCAGTATTTTCTTTGTCGTGGGTCGCATTCTGATGACCCAATAATGTTGTCGCACCTCGTTGATGGTGAGCTCTGTGCCGCTGTGCTGTAGGCTCCTGTGAGTCCAGTCTATATATAACTGGGTGATGCGGTGATCACCGTCCAATATGGGTGGTCGCTTCGCATCATCGGCTATTTCTGTTACGGCGGCGATACGACTTTTCAGTCGTATAACTTTATCTGTAAGTTCTATGCGGAGTGGCTTCAGTCGACTGTCTTTTTCCACGGACTTCCCTTGCTGTAGATTCGCTATTTCCTTAGCGAACGACTGTTGTTGTGAGACCTGTATGAGTAATGTCTCGGCTCTTCGGAGAAGTTCCGCTTCTAGGGGATATCCCTCGACTTGAGTGCCGGTTGTTCTCGCCGTCTTTTTGGGAAGGGTGGTCGCCTTCTTCTGTTTTCTCCAGTCCGGATCCTTTTCGGCGTTCTTCTGTGTTCGTTTGTAGAACGTTTTCTCTTTCCTTTTTTGGCAGAGATCTATAAAGCGTAGAACGCAAGCTGTAGCACGGAGTAGTCTTTCCCACTTCGAGAATCGTGTCGGATCCGGAACCACTTCTGTTAGAGCTGGGGTATTGTTGCCCTTGCTTTCGGTGACTGTGTGTGTTTTTTCCTCCCCTGTTTCTGTGTTTATTGGAGGTTTTTCTGTTGGCCATGTGGATGGTTCGTTATACAGGAAACCTGGTCCACTAAACCACTCGTGACTCGAGTCAAAGTGGTGCGGTACGTCGCGAGTAGCGCTGTCTGCTATGTTCATTTTCGTGGGCACCCATCGCCAGTCTTCGACTTTACTGTTTTCCTCAATGGATGCTATGCGATGGGCTACGAACGGTTTGTATACCCGCGATCCTCTTCGTATCCACGTGAGGGCGGTCTTGCTGTCTGTCCAGTATGTCACTGATGCGGGTTTGATGCTGTGCTCTTTTATGACGGCTGCTGCTACGCGGGTTCCTAACACCGCGGCCTGTAATTCGAGGCGCGGTATTGATTGTAGCTTGATTGGTGCCACCTTCGCCTTTGCCATGACGAGGGTGACGTGCTGTTTGCCATCTGCTGTTGTTGATCTCCAATAGACCGCTGTCGCATATGCCATCTCACTCGCGTCGGTGAACACGTGGACTTCTATTTCTAGGGCTTCGCTGTATCCTGGATAGCACCTCGGTAGGCTGACGTTTTTCAGCTGTCGTAAATGTTGCACCCAGTTCTTCCACTGGGCGGACAGGTCGGGTTCGAGTACCTGGTCCCAGCTGGTTCCTCGCCTCCATGCCTCCTGAAGTATCTGTTTGGCTCGAATGGTTACTGGGGAGACGAGGCCTAGTGGATCGTACAACGACATGACGATCTTGAGTGCTTCTCTCTTCGTTGGCGCTTCTTTATCCAGGATTCCGCTCGGTAATCGTGCGAGCGTAAGGTTGAAGCCTAGCCTGTCTTCACTCGGTTTCCATATTAGTCCGAGTATTTTTTCTGTGTCTGTCTTCCCGATGTTGACTTCTTCAGTCCTGTTCTGTGTCGGGTCTATATTTTCTATCAATTTTGCGCTGTTTGATACCCATTTCTTGAGTTCAAATTTTGCCTGTAGGTGAATGTTCTTCACCGCTGTTGCTGTTTTCGTCGCTTCTTCGACGGTTCTGTAACTGTCTAGGTAGTCATCCATATAGTGACTCTGTATGATGGCTTCCACCGCTTCTGGTTGAGTCTCACTGTGCTTTTTCGCGTTCCAATTCTTCGCGTATATAGCTGTGCATGGTGAGCTTGCAGCGCCGAAAATTATTGACGTCATGCGGTATTCTTCAGGGGCGCCTTCTCGTCTGTCGCCTCTCCAAAGATAACGAAGGGCGTCTCTGTCCTGTTTACGCACCTTCACCTGCATGAACATCTCTGCTATGTCGCCGGCGACTGCTATCGGATGTTGGCGGAATCTCATCATGACGCCGGGCAGCGACTGTAGTAGGTCTGGACCCGTGAGTAGGAAGTCGTTCAATGACATCCCTCTAGATTTGGCTGCGGCGTCGTGAACTATGCGGAGTTTCTCCGGTTTCATCGGATTGAACACGTCGAAACGGGGTAGGTACCAAGTCCTACCAACTGTACTTGTTTCGGGTGCCCTCTCGGCGTAACCCTTGCTGATGTACGCGTTCATCTGTTCTGTATATCTATCTCGAAGAGCAGGCTTGCTATCGAGCTTCTTTTCTGTTGAGACGAGCCTGTTGAGTGCTGTCCCGTAGCTGTCTGGCATTTCGATATTTTCGTTTTTCCAGAGCAGCGCTGTTTCTATATGGCCGTCTTCTGTCTGTCTGGTATGACGGTCCAATATGGCTTCCGCTTTCTGTTCCGGGTCGGAGTCTGGTCTGCGGGGGTTAATGACCAGCGATTCAAGCGCGAAAAATTCACGCAACTGTTCGTCGAGATCTTCTTCTTTTGCTGTGAGTCTGTTGACGAAATTCACTTGGTGACCAAGTGTTCTGGTTTGTGCGCCGTGTAGAGTCCAGCCCAGTGCCGTAAGTGAGGCGACCGGCTGGTTCTTGGGTCCTCTGCGGACCTCGGTGGCCAGCAAAAGGTGCCAATTATCTTGGCCTATCAGTATCTTTGGCGCGCCGCTGTTGTACGTCAACTGTTGCTTGAGGTCATCCAGATGTTTGCAGTGAGCGATGTCTTCCTCACTGACCGTCTGCGTCGCGAGATTGAGCTTCGGTATGGTGCGCGCTCTGAAGGGCATCTTGTCCTTCACCTGGCTGGAGAGTGTAACTGTTACCCTTCTCGACATGGGTGTGTCGATCACGGTGTCTCCGATGGCGCCTATCTTCAGGGGTTCGATGCGGCCCCTTGCTCCAACTCGCTCCGCGATTTCCTCGTCGATGAGCGAAACTGTAGATCCATCGTCGAGGAAAGCGAACGTGGATGCTTCTCCCGCCGGTCCGACGACTCGTACTGGTACCATCTTGAGGTACGCTTGACTGGCTGTTGCTCGTGAACTGGCGACTATTTCGTTTGAAGCTTCCTGTCTTGGCTCCTCTTCCGTTGTCTTCCTGACGAAGTGCAGCAGTCTATGATGCGTGGCTTTGCACCCCTGTATATCGCATTTCTTCGGCTTGCACTTGTGGTCGCTGCGACGACGTTGCAGACAGCGGAAGCAGAGGCCGTGCTTTTTCGCTAATTCCCATTTGCTGTTGTTGGATGCCTCTCTGAACTTCTTGCAATCAGACTCTTGATGACCTTCTTTATCACAGATTCGACATTTTGAAGTCGGTTTGTCTGTGGTCGTATGTGCTCTTTGCACAACCCGCTTTCCCGGATTTTCTGTCGAGTGTATGTTCTCAGGTGGAGCGAAGGCACTGCAGTAGCGAGCTTGTTCTGTAATGAACTCGCTGAAAAGTGACAGATCTGGCACTGACTGGTACTTATCTGTGAATGTTCTGTACCAACGTACACGCAGGGAGTTCGGCAGCTTTTCTGTTAGGATTCTCATCAGCTCAGCGTTGACGAGGTAGTAATCCTTTTTTAGTGCTCGCAGAGTCACTATGCCGCTTCTCACCCGACTGGCAAACGTGCAGATGTCTTTCGGTGCTTCGCTGCAGCGTGGCAATCCTTTCAGCCTCTCTGTTTCGGCCTGTGCTATCGAATCTGGACGGCCGAACTGCAGCTCAAGTTCCCTCATGATGTCATCTGGCCTTGCGTGTCCTATGAGCTCTGAACTCACTGTATCCAATGCTCTTCCATGTAAGCACCTCCTGAGTCTTGCTGTATTCTCGACATCGTTGAAATACGCCCGAGTCGTATCATATATGGCGCGGAATGAAAGCCATTCTGTATGTGACCCACTGAAATTCGGTAGGGTCATGATGATCTTCGACGCCGAGGGTTGATTTGATGTCCCTGTATCTGTTTTTTTGTCGGCTAGCGACGCTATGGCGGACGTAAGTTCCGTAATAAATGGACGTAAATCTCCCCCCCTGTTGTCTTTGATCTTCTGAGTTGGTTCTATATTGCTTTGCACGTTTCTATCTGTAGGAACTGTAGGATGTAACGATGGTGCCTGTCTCTGGTTATCTATATCTGTACTGTTGATGACCGCAGGGGGGGGGTTCTGTATTTCTGTATGGTTCCCCTCGGCGACGTCATCTTGCGGAATCCGCGCTGCGTCGGGCGCTTCTTCCAACCAGGAACGCACGTATTCATCGTTAGAGTTTCTGTCATCCATGTATTCAGCTTCGGAGTCCTCTTCTTCGGCCCTCTGAAGTGCTATTTGTGCAAGCTCCAACTTAATCTTTAGTAAAGCCTCGCGGGCTCGTGAAATTTTTCTGTTTGGTCGCGTCGTCCTGTTTGACGGCGACCGAATCTGTTCGTTACGGGCGTCACCCCGGGTAGTCATCGGTACGGCTCGTGATGATTCCTCATCCTGTATTTTTCGTGCGCTATCTGAAGGCTTGACTGTTCTTTCCGAATTTTCCTTGGACCTGGTTCTCCTGGTAGCAGCTGATGAACCAGGTACGCTTTGAGCCCCCTGTGTAACAGTAGGGCGAATTGCCAGCTGTTCTATAGATGACGGTGATCGTGGCGGCAACTGATGATGAATAGCTGATGCCGACGGTGTCTCTTGGCGTGGCTCAGCGTACGATTTGCCTTGCGATCTTGTTACCGGCATCTTGGTTTCGGAATTAACTCTTAATGTTAACTATTCGCTTCAGTATATAAGTATAATATGTATATAAGCCTCTCTGTAAACTCTCTGTAAACTCTATTGTATAACCTTCCTGTGTAAATAAACAATCTTTACTCTATATCTTCACTGTATAACTATCAACGTAATATAAGTTTCTCTGTAAATTTCTCTGTATAATCCTTCGGTGTAAATAAACAATCTTAACTCTGTTAGCTTCTTATAAACTTAACTTATGTACTTGTGTTATATACTTTCTTATGTACTTAAGTTATGTACCTGCTTATATACTTTGCTTATATACTTGGCTTATATACTTGGTTATATACTCGCCTTATATAATTGGCTTATATACTTGGCTTATATACTTGGTTATATACTCGCCTTATATACTTGTTATATACTTGCTGTTATGTACTTGCTGTTATACATATACTTGCTGTTATATACTTGCTGTTATATATGTACTTGCTGTTATGTACTTGCTGTTATACACTGGCTGTCAAATATATCTGCTTACCTCACTATTTTCTGTCCCTCGTATTATCGTCGTTATATACTTCCACTATTCACTGTCACATAAACTGTTCACTGTTCTTATATGCTGTTATAAACTTTACTGTTGACTGTCACATATGCACTGTTTACTATTACATACGTACTGTTCACTGTATACTGTCACATATGTACTGTTGTTAAACACTTCACTATTTACTATCACTTGTGTACTGTCGTTATATACTTCACTGTTTACTAAAACTTATGTGGTTAAATCGTTATACACGTGACTATTAACTGTAACCTATGTACTTGACTGTGTACATAAGCCTTTTTGTGTATAACGTTGAGGTACTGTTCACATAAGCTTGGTATATAACGTTGACGCACTGTTGACACAAGCTTTGAGTATTTAACTTTGATACACTGTTCTCGTAAGTTTATAACTTCGTCGCACTGCTATTACTTAAGTTTTGGAATGTATATAACTTCGATTCACTTTCACATAGGTATCGACACTTCGACGCACTGAGATTCGCGAGAATAATCCGGTTCTGAAGGACCAAAGAATGTGCCGGACGGGCGTTATCCGCTGATGGCGTGGATACGTGTACCTGGTGCTCTGCCTATACCCTATTACTACCGGGCGCACGCTTGTACTATACTTCGCCGCCAGACGGCGCTGACGTCCTACACCTAATTAACTATAGCTGTGGCTGATCATTCTTCGCTATCTCAGGGCGTTGACCTAACGAGGGAGGATAGGGGTTACTGGGAAAATAAGACACTTATTTAACTTTCATAACTGTACAGGAAGCGATTTCAGGATTAATTCGCGCACTACTTTTTCACTATTTACTTATACATATTTGCCGTACTGATGACTACGATTCTAAGAAAAGTCGAGTTTACTAAGGTACTCCAGAACTTTACTGTAACGAGAACCCTGATTTCGCTTTCTGATTTCGGAAAACTTTAATGAAAATTTGATTATGGAAATGTACAATCTTTCTGCAAATTACAATTTTGAGCTTATGTTTAAACACATTATATACATCGCCACAATTCCACATAACGTTATTTATGTACAGACATAAAAACAACGAAAATCTTTATTAAAACGTGGAAATTATTTCCAAAAAACCAGACAACTTTTCCAAAAGTGTTTGGATGAAGGGTCTTACAGGCTGAATTACACGAAAACTGTTGCTGTGACTGTAAGTATATAATCGCCATATACTAGACGAGTATATGGTCCATCTAAAACTGTTACTTATTTTTTCGTGTCTGTATCTTTCAGCCTGTAGCGATCCTTCAACTGAAAATCTGTAAGACAATTTTTTTCTGTTTTTGTCTAATATGGCCGCGCTAGACCGTCATACTCTTGTCTAAGTGGTTCAACTATAAGCTAAGTTATAAAAAATTACTATATCCAGGCCTAGGTCGCAACCTAGGCTACCTGGACCTCGCCAAAGCGTTAAATTATACTAAAAAACTCCACTTGCGAGTTCATATGTGTCTAGCGCGACTGAAAATTACTATATAACTATTCTAGATTCACTGATGGCACTTTGTTATCTCACTATATTGCCCATACACTGACTCTACACTATTTTTTAACTATTAATCAACACTCTATGTGTTGGATTGGTGACGTTCGTCGCGAACACAAAATGTATATTTACATAATGTTCCAATAAATATGAAGCCTATTATCTTTTTTTATTAAACTATATGCCTAGATTATTATAATATTTATGTTTACACAACATAGTTGCATGTTATAACGTCTAGAAACTTAAATAAGTTATTGGAGTTCAAATTTTGGACCAATTCGAAGAAAAAAAAATGTTTTCAAGATTTTTTAAAGGTGTTTTATTTATTTGCCCTTTAGTGTCTTCGATAAACCCTACACTACAAAATTATAGGGGTGCAACTCCGAATGCCGACATCACCACGTATTTTGAGGTGATTGAGAAAGCAATGCAGTTTCACTCTAATGTCATAAGCATCAATTATGAAAATTAAGCATTCATTAACTTATCTACTTTATTTTTAAGTTGGTCCTATAATCGACTGTAATAGATTATTATCTGTTACAGTCGATTATAGTCTGTATTGCTAGGGACAGACAGTTATTTGCCACTTGTTCTGCCCAGCAGGCTAAAACACCAGAAAGTTGCGAAAGGTAGTTTCGGGGGATTGTCTCTGGTAACTTTGTAGTTCAAAAAGTATCTAATGAAGTAATGAGCCTTATTTGAATTAAAATAAAGTCACAGTCAATTGGATTTTAGATTATTAAAAGACATCTTTAATTTTAGTTAAGTTCTATTCTAACAAAGGTTCATCGTAACCCCAAAATAAGATTGACCAACACTTTAGTACCAAAAGAGACTAACGGCAGACTGAAGCGTAATAAAATATGTGCTAAATATCTGGCGGCCCCTAGAATTGGGTCAAGTGCACGCGCTGACCCAACAGAACTGATATTCTGATGCATCCTCTCGCTTCCATTATAATTTACCTGTATTTAATAGAGTTAACCACAACATAATGGGATTTTTAACGTGATAACGTTCGTTATCTCCTGGATAATGAATTCTTGCATTTTTGGTCATGTTGTTGCAAGTGCTACTCCAGAGTATCATGGGGTCTTACAGCGAGTATTATTGGGTCTTTTGATCAGATATTTCTGTTGCAGCCCGGAATTTTGATTTGTGCCTGGTTGGGAAATAGCCTCGCCCCTATTGCGTGGGACTTACATATGGCAAAATGTGGGTGTACTGTTATGTACACCTCTGCCTACCCCTTCAGGGATTACAGTCATGATTATGTAAAATATTTTTCTCAAAAATGGTATGTAATGTTGCCATAACATCTCTAAAAAGTATCCAGAAAGTGAACTCTACCGGAGACTTATTCACAACTGTCCAGTAAGAAGGCAAGATTTTAAATTTGGAATCTCCAACTGTCCAGTAAGTAAGTATGTAATTTACTTACTGGACAGTAGGTCATCCTCTTTGGATCTGCTTAGAAAAGGCTCCCAATTTATATCTATCTCTCTTTTTGGTATGACATTTTATGAGATACATATATTACAGCCATTTTATAGTCTGTGACACTTAACGCGACGCAGAAAAAGTATGCGTTCCGTTTGTACTTAGTAATGTGTTAGAAGTATAGTGTGGGATTTTATGTTTGTATTTAGTAATTTCAGTTTATAAATCACGTTGGATTAAAACTTTCCATTCTAAAATTAACATGGAGTTTCAAAAACAATAATTTACATTTTTTTACTAAAACATTCATGTAATGTAAAAATAGAACAATTTCCAAAACTGAACGCAAACTTTGTATTTAAAAAAAACAACGACTGGCGGGATTTCACATTCAATTGCGACAATTATTGTGTTTAAACGAATTTGTTGTTAAACTTTCTTTCATTTTTGAGAAAAGTATTATACAAACCTCAACCAGTAAGAAAGCCATCCTGGCCTCGTATATAACCGGACCTCACCTGCGGTTCGGTCCGGTTAACTCATACTTGGCCAGGAAGGCTTACTTACTGGATTCTGCAGTAATATACTATTAATAGACATCTTCTTCTCGAATCGATGACTTAAATGTCCGACCTGTAGCACGTAACTGTTGTACGTAGCAACCTGGACAGCTCTGTCGTTTGCTTCACTCAAATCCTAGAGGGTGCACTTAGTGGTGCACGACGGACAGGAGAAAAGAAGAATAGACATATTATAAGTAGTGGAATATCCGGTAAAAGTTGGGGATTTGGTCAAAGCCACTCTCAGCAATGTTAGTAAGGATTAACTTATAATTCTCACTATTATCGTACCAAACCGACACAAGGGTAGCATTGCCCATTAAAATTCACAGTTAATCCCTATCCAGTATTTCATAATAAGCTAAGTTCCGTCTATCCCTAAATATAAATGAATAATATGCATATTTCATGAACCTGCAAAAACTAGCACTGAACGAGCAGTACAAAATGGCTGGCATCCTAAAACCGCTGGTAGAGTGGTGCCGCGCAGATATTTTAATAAAGACCACTCTGTTGGTAATGCGAGGTTAAAAATATTCGTTGAGTTATAAGCGGGCAGCGAATTCCTGCCGTTCCTCAGAAAGTTGCTGTAGCTAAAAGTCGGCTGTTATTTATTTGTAGATTTTCGACAGTCAAGTCAGGAACTTTGACAGTTTAAAAAAAAAACCGTCAAGTACGAGAGTCCGACTGGCATATAAAGGAGGGTCCCATAGTACGCAACAGTACTGACATTGGTTCCGTTTCATGCCATTTGGCAATGGAACCCTAAAATCTAGGTTGTGGAGGGATAAGCAGTCACTCCAGGTAAAATATAAGTAATAATAATAATAGCCTTTATTCAGATCAACTTAACCTAATAACAATATTCAAAAGCAAACTTATAACTTATTAAAACTTATTCTAATATTTGTTGCTTTTTTTTTATCTGTTGCAATCTGTTTGCCTATCGGCAAAGGCCTCCTCCAACCTTTTCCATTCTGATCTTTCACATCACTCCTTCCACTTCTTTTAACTCTCTGTATGCTTTTTTGACTCCACCCGTTTTACTTATATATTTTTCTATAATTTCCATCCTGTTTTGTTTTCTGTCCTTTCTAATGCTATCTTTAATTTGTTCACTAATTTCTGTTAAACGTTTTCTTCTGTCCTATGTATCTTTAGTGCTAATTAAGTGGTTTCTCGCTTCTAGTAGTTTTGTAGTACCTTTCTGTTGTTAGCCATTTTTTCAGTTCAGTTTTGGTATTTTTGCAATTCTTGTTTTTGGGTTTTTAAAGTATTTTCTATCCCATTGTATCTTTCTTGTGTTCCAATTCTTTTGTTAACACGCATTTTTTTTTTCTTTTTAGTTTTAAGTTTCTTTTTTTATTGTATAGTTTTAAGATTTTTATTTTATTCTTATTTTTATTTTGTTTTATGCAGTCCCGGGGTCTCTTATATTGTAACGTTGTTAGTTCATAATTTGATAAAACGTAAAAAAATAAATCAGAAGTCATTTTAATATCGTTTTCCAGCCGACCAAATCACCTGATCGCGCCTGTACTTTTGTCTCACTCGCTCGCGTTCCTAAAACCAGTTTTTTTCCCACTCCATCATTCAACGCGCGCCGCGAGCGTCGACCACGCTCGCATACCTGCAGAGGCCAGTCGTCATTTACGCGCGGTCAGTCTACACACATATTAGACGACATATGCGCAGCCGCGCGAATTAGACTTTTGATTGGACTACTGATAATTTCCAAAACTTTTTTTAATTATTTTACTTTTTAAAAAGTTCTATAAAGGAACCATAACTTCAGTGTGTAATTCCCCATATCGGGTAAGTGGCTAAGTGTTGACAAATTCACGCAGTGCTTGTTTCTAAATGTCATGTCAAGGTCAATGATGTGCAAAATGATTTCATCATCTTTTTCATAGACATCATTTTAGCTACTATTTCAGCTATTGTACTCAAACCTTAATTGCTACATCAATGTTCATGTATGTAAATATTAATTTAAAAGTGCTTCACACCTTTTTTTTTTCTTTTCTTTTTTTCTCTGTAAACTCCGCTTCTGAAGGTGACCTCTACACACATACGCCCTAAGCGCAATAGTACCCATCCCTACGCTTACGCTTACGCTGCTGTGGTCACCGTCAGGAGAGGATAAGCAGAGAACCCTACGCTTACCACTGGACATAAATTCCAGGGACCAAAGTTCGGAATTTTCTTCCACCGGGTTTAACCCGTGTGTGCCGTTGCTGCGTCACCTGGTGCCGACACTCGCAGCTGACGAGTCGGTTCCACCGGCATCCGGCATCCAACGACGCCTCTACGGGCATCGGGCATCCGGCACGCTACCACCTACCCTGCGGGTCCTGCATCCTGCTCCTCGGCTCCAGCGTCCATACAGCTACGCGCAAGCCAGGGCAGTACTTGACGCGCCTACCTCCATATGTCGGAAAAAACCTATGACGGGCCTTAGTAATCCGCGACCTATTTTTAATAAATTATTTTTTATGAAAGTGTTGGTGAATTTTGTTCAAACCTATTAGGGTTCCATATTCCCACGCTACAATATGGTAAAATATGTAATCTGGATAGGATATGATATTTTCACTCATTCTTCTCACTTCACTGATGCCAACAATATCCCATTTGATGTGGGTTACATGCTATGAGTTCATGTTATGAGTTCTTTATGATCTTTTCTTCACTTTTCAGGGTAAGAACTTCGAGTGCTGCGCTAAAGATTTTAGATTTTTGCTGTTATTGTTGTCACTTATTGTTGGAGGGTTGTGGTCTCTTTCCCCCACGAGGACCAGTCGGCTTGGGGGAGGTTGGTGTATTATTTTTCCTTGTTGCCAGTTTCTTCGGTTGTTTTTGGTTTCCGTTTGCCGATTATTAATTGTTATTGTTTTTCTGAAGTAGATATATTTGAAAGAGAATTAGACCTACCCCGCATCATATCGAAAGCATTTGCCCTGTTTGCTTTGATTGAAGCTACAATCTGTTGTTTTTTGGGTTGGTTAATGGGTGATAAGGGGTGATAAGCAGTTGGTGAGGTGGATGATTCTCTTTTTCGTTTTTCTTGGTTCTTTTTATTCTGTATAACGATTAGTTTGTCATATTTCAAATACGCTATATTGCCTTTTTCCTTTTCATCAGCTAGCTTGGCTTGTAGCGTTTTTCGCTTTTCCAACACTTCCTTTGAGTAATCTTCACTGATATTAATTTTGCTCAGGTTCTTTTTGTTTTTAATAATTTCGTTCTTTTTCCAATTGTTTATAAATGAACATAGTACCGGCCTTGGTTTGTTAGTTTCTCTATTTTTAGTACTTAAGCGATAAATTTTGTTGATTTCATAATCTTCTATAATAATATAACCCTAAAATCTAGGTTGTGGAGGGATAAGCAGTCACTCCAGGTAAAATATAAGTATTCAGCTGCATCTGGTTAGACTGGAAGCTGACCCCAAGGCTATGCGGATATAAATAAGCGGTGAGTCAGTTTGAAATAAAAGGTGGTTTTTTTCTTATTCTTCTTTTTTTATTTATTTATTAATCAAACATGGTAAGTAGACTTATAAACTAAGCCCCACAAAACCGTTGTAATGGTTTGACTGTGGGGTCGGAAGAGGGGTCAAGTATTGCAGGGCAGTCTTACTGTACTTGTTAATGGCACCGCAGAGGTACACCTGTGCGGTGCCATTTAGTGCGATTGACATAACTGTCGAAATGTGGATGTACTGTTAGGTACACCTACATTTCGCCAGTTATGTTTAAGTCCCATGTAATAGGGGGCGAGCCTATTACCATCAATCGGACACAATTCAGACTCCGTGGCTGTTACTGAGAAATTCCTGATGAAAAAACCCTATAACACTCTCCCCGAACTGGGAATCTAACCCAAGACCTTATGCTTAGCAGTCGTGCTTGCGACCAACCGACCAATGAGACATTACTATTACATTTAATTATGGTTTCTTCACTGACAGTGCGCTCTTTTTCAAGTATCACCAAGCTCTATTAGACATAATAAGAATCAAATATCACTTCAAGTCAAGATCATCTATTCTACATACTTCACACGTTCATCTGTGTCATTCTCAAAATTGACGTTAGTACATTTAGAAAAAAAAAAAATAACCACTAAGCTGACAGTAAAAAAAAATAATATATTTGTTCTGCAATACTCGTTCCCATTTATAGCGGACTAAAAGTGAATCTGATCACGATTAGCACATTCGAACTGCGTACAAGAGCTGTCAATGTACTCATTCTGACAGGTCTTGAATGTGGTTAAGATGTGTTGATCGTCTTCGGTTTCATTGATGAACTTCGTCCTTAATTATTTTAGGCACCTATCAAGCAAAAGCGTATCACTTGTACCACAGCACAAAATATCGGGCGAGGCCGATACCCGCAGCAGAGTTTCAATTAGACTTTGATTTTCAACCAATTTGTCAGGAAATGTATTTTATCGAAAAACATTTTTGTTGTTTGCCAATTTTCTATAAAATATTGAGGTCTTTGACAAATGTTCAACATTTTTCTTTTTATAAACCGATGTACTTAGTTAACTTTTAACAGTGTTGTGGCAGCGGAAGGAAATTTAAGATCTCGTATGGACTAATATATTTAAAGTTTAGACCCTTACATAAAATTATGTGAAAGGTAAAATAAGGTTTAAAAAAACCGAGTAGCCGTTTCTTTTATTACTTAGTTTGACTCTGCGCAAATTTTGTGTCAAATGCCGATAAACATTTAATCACCGTAGGTAAAACAAAACAACCATGAATTTAGCTTTTAAAAATAAGGAATCCAGTACAAAAAATAAAATCACAAACAACGTCACCGACAGAGTTATTTCTTACATTTGCACACTGATTCTCAGAATGGGCACTAAGAAAGAAAAAAAATATATGATATCGATGCGAAAACACCACAACGTATGAGGAAAATAAGTAAATCTGTGACGATTATTTATTCACCCTTTGGTCCTGGTGTATCATAAATTTTGTTTGTCCTATCATTTCTGTATGTTTGCTGGTAGAATGCCTTCAGACACAGTCCGGGTTTTGTGGGATTGATAAAATACGTTACATGATTCTTCCTGGTTTATTTTATGGCGATAGGGAATTGTTGGCAACCGATTCAATGATTTTCTGTATCGTTTGTTGGTTCCTGGCGTCTTAATTTAACATTTGACCTTAAAAATTGTGTTAAGGTAACAAAATACATTATTACTTTCCTTCTGGCATCTTTAAATGTACTAGTTTTCTATCTAAATTTGTAAAAGAAAAAAAAATAAAACTCACAAGTCGTTCGATGAAAGTTCGAGTTTCCTAAGTAGCAAATCGGGGCTAGTGCCAACTAATTAATTAATTCTGGCTAATTGATGGCCACGCAGCCTTGACACATTAAGGATATAGTATGAAAGGCGTTGGAGACTCTCCACAAAAATAACGGTTACGAAGCACAAAGTTTCTACTGTAGTTCGAAGATCAACGAACAAAGATTACTTTTTGGTCCAAGGTTTGATTAGGCTTTAAATGAAATAAAAATACTTAAAATGTCACTTACGGGATATCTTTCGTGATTATTAAATTATTTTTGAGCCACCGATCTATTTTTTTTTTAGGTATAGTAATGAACTGTGAAAACTTTAAAACAGTGTTTGAAATACAAATAATTGAAGGTCTAGTCTGGTATTCAGCTGCATCTCGTTAGTTAGGAAGCCAACCCTAACATAGTTGGGAAAAGGCTAAGCAGATGATATAGACCTGGAACGATGCAACCGTTTTTGTACAAAATAAAAATCGTTTATTCATGCCTTAAGAAACAGGATACTTTGACGACCCGATTGGCGCAGCGGTAGTGAGGCTGCCTTACGTTCTTAGGGTCCCGGGTTCGAATCCCGGTCGGAGCAAATGTTTGTGTGATGAGCATGGACATTTGTTTCCGAGTCATGGATGTTTATATGTATAATAAGTATGTATTTACAAACAAAAAAGTATCTATGTAGTATATCAACTATCTGATGTCCACGACACAAGCCTCGTTGCTTAGTGTGGCACTGGATGGCGCTGTGTGTAATGTCCAGCAATATTATATTATATTATATTATACTTATTAGGTTACCCAAAATGGCTGTTCTCACATAGTGAAGCCTAATTCATTATACGTTAACTACCCCGTGAAGAACAAAAAAAAAAAACGCCACCGTCTTAAAATCTGCTAAACTTGTCCCGATACAAAATAATTGATGAACTCGAACAAAATATAACATTAAGCAGTTAGTTGTTTTATATATAACATTAATAACCTCGTAAACTTCGTAGATTGTTATCAGAACTTTTTCAATGAAGACAGTACCATTATCTTATTTACCTTGCTATCTCACAAATTGAATACACTTACATAACCTTTATAAAATGTCTTATGGAATTTACGATAGATTTCTTTTGAAGGTCAGCGCACACTTATGAGTACAGTGTTATTAGCATCGCCAAAACTTTTCGGCATCGCTGGATAGACCCTGCGCTTGCAGCTAGGCCTCGCCGTACGTGCTTACGACGACGGGCAGATGATCCTACATAGTATGGCGACAGCTCACTGTAAGCGGCTGGTTGGTTGGTGAACTGAGCATAAGCGCCGTAAGCTTGACGACTACTGCACCCCTAGCCAAGTTGACAATCTACAATCGTTAACGCTAGTAGAAAACTATTCAAATGAATGGGAATGACAATCATCTCAACGTTAAATCACGTGATCAACACAAACGAATAGAAAATTCGTAGACAAGTTTACACCGTTCAAAATGATAGAATAGAATGTTATCGTTTCTACAATGTTGATCGCTAAACTCTTTGGTAGGAACGTTCACCATAGACTAAAGTGTAGGTTTTTTCTTTCTACAGACATTAGAGAACAAGCGATCGACTCAGTCGTGTCAACTTGGCTACCAATTTAGCGCTTTTTACAATCGCTTAGGCCGAGGCGCTTACGATTGTAGAAAGAGAATCGCTACGAAACGTTTGTAACTTGGCTAGGGGTGCTGTTTACTAGCTGATGCCGAACTAAGGCGACACCGTACCGATGCTTGTACGTGTGCGTTAACCTTAAAAAACGTTGCCAGTTAACATTATTGTCTTAAAAATGTGAGTTCAGAAAAGCTAGTCTAATGGAGTTTTGTCGAGAATAGCAAATTATTGACGTTGGTTTTTAAGTAAAGGGTGGAAAGAGGGGTTGTTTTTACGACGTTTCTTTATGCCAGGTCTGGCAAGCCACCCACAAGATGTTAGGCCCTAAGTTGTCTCATATTTATCAAAGCCATATAAGTTATTTTTGGAACTATTAAGAGCCTCACTAGAGACATGATAAGCCGGGCGTCGAAGGGCGCTTAACGATCTCCGGCCATCATAAGGAGGGGCCAGTGGGCGGCGAACTTAAGGCTGAGTCGTCGTCTGACCAGGCAGGCCCAAAGAGGATGGTGGCGCGTAGTGGTTCCAGCGCGCCTTCATGAAGTAAGTGTGGTCGCTGGCCGCACTTGGTGATGGGGCCCGCCGGGAATGGCAGTCTGGTACCATTCGGGGGTGCGCGCGAATGTACTTGTGTGTCTCTCGGGCCCCCGACACATGGTAGTAGTAGGAACAGCGGGTTTTTAAGTAGATTAGAGTCCGACATAACCCTCCGCATGCCCCAGACCTATCCATGAGGATTTTATCAATAAAAAAAAAACCAGGATAAGTCGGTTTCTCTGAAGTTGTATTTTACATTACATTCATTTGATCAGCCTGTAATGGTCCCATTCCCACTGCTGATATGCAGGCTATGGGAGAAGGTGTTAGTGCATTTATAGTTAAAAGAAACTTGTTTAAGAATTAACAAAGATCTTTTAAACTAGCTGGTAAAACATTTACATGCATTTCAAAATTGTACACTGCCACGAGATATCATTTATTTTGGTCTAATACGGAAACAAAATGTAGATTACAACAGGTATTCAGCTCGGAGGCTGCAAAGCCTTAAAGGACTGCGGTGACAAGCTTGAAAGATAACATTCATATAATTATGTGCCTGAGATAATTCTTCAAACTGGAAAATAAAATTGCTTGATGTTGACAAAAAAAAAGATGTTGACTCAAAGCGAAAATGGTCGTCCTTTCCTGAAAATAAACTCCATTGTCACCACTGTTCTTTTCATTTTCAACCGACTTCCAAAAAGAGGAGGTTCTCAATTCGACTGTTTTTTTTTTTGTGTTCGTTACCTCAGAACTTTCGACTGGGTGAACCGATTTTGATGATTCTTTTTTTATTTGAAAGCTAGTGCTTCTCGTGTGGTCCCATTTAATTTTGTGAACATCTGCTGCAGATCTTCGGAGATATACAATGGAACTCTTCAAAAATTGACGGCAAATGTGCCGTGAATGTTGCAATCGCTTGGATGTTTATTGTTTATACAACATCATGATGTAACATCACGCCTGTTTGCTCTGAGGGGGTACGCAGATGTGTACAATACACCCAGATTTCGACAATTCGTTCGTGTTCCGCGCGCGCATCAATGAGATGTCAGCAAAAGGGACTGTTCTAAAGAGATACTGCGGCTCTGGAATACAAAGGGCTCAGAAGGAACATGGATGGGTTTTAGTTAGTAAAAGTCTGACACTCCCTCCTGCTCCGCCCAGAGCGGGAGGGGTAATTTGATGATATCCCATCCTAAAAAAAGATAAGTATGTTAAGTTCCATTATATTGGGGATACACCTATTCATCATCAGCCTATTAATGTTCCCACTGCTGGGACACAGCCCCCCCCTCTGTGAGAGGGAATGGGTTATAATCCACCACGCGGGCCCAGTGCGGGTTGGTAGATGTCACAAATGTCTTCGAATGTTTTGGTTAGGACATGCCGGTTTCCTCACGATGTTTTCCTTCACCGTTTTGAGAGCAGTGGTGATGAAATAAATGACACAAAGTAATACGCCTGCCAGGGTTCGAACCCACCAGTTACTGTTCGTAAGTCGGGGCAGCCACCACTGGGCCACCGCTGCTCACGCCTATTACCATGACATGTACTGGTAACAATGTCAAATAAATTCATGGCAAATATTTGTTTGGGAACAACTAAAGATGGATAATATAAATAAAAAACTTTTTTGCAAAAAATAAAACCGACTTCAAAAAACACGAATAAGTGAAAAATAACTTTAGCTTCAGAAGTCGGTGACAAAAAAAAATCAATCAAACAAAAGTCACCGACTTCTGTAGCTAAAGTTATTTTTCACTTTTTCGTGTTTTTTGAAGTCGGTTTTTTTACTAAAATAATATTTACAAGTCATTGTCCAACAGACTTTTGACGTCTTCCCTAATAATAGTACCTTTGGTAATAATATTAAAGGCTAATAATAGTTGTTTTCGTTAAAGCATTTAAATAACAACGTTTTGCATTAATGTTTTGAATTTTTATTTCAGATAACTACTCGTAACATAACATATTTAACTTACATCATCCAGTAACGACTAAAAAGAAGATAAAATAAACATATTTATAAAAACTAAAACAACTTTTAACAGAAAATGCTATTGCTCTAAATTGCTAATGTAAATGAATATTTAAACGATAAAATATTAAAAAAAATATATAAAAAATCGTATGTAGATAATTATAAAGAATCCATAATATCGTACTATTGGATTTAGTTTAGATACAAGGTTTTGTATCTAAAGCTTCCTCTCTTACTATATTTTTGTATTTTGCTGTGCCCGACAGGGCCCAAAATGATCACAATTTTTTAACTTACACCTAAGTTCACATTGTGGAATGCAAATAAAGTTTGATTATTGAGTACCTATTTTGCTCTTAAAATAGAAAGAAAGAAAAGATATTAACTTGACTGACAAAACAATAACCACGTTACCACGTATTCAGTACAATATTCTGAGCCCCTCCAAATAGGAATTATTCATCGGTTATTAAAAAAAAACAGCTGTTTTCTACCAAACTACCACCTACACATCAAATGTATGGAACTGTTGATTTTTTGACGTGATAATGTCTTTTAAATCGAACACTGGCTGCACGCACGAAAAAGTGTCACACCGTTACGCGCGCTGCGATCAAAGCCAAATCCAAACCCTAGAAAACTGAAATTTTTGCATAGTGGTTCTTTTTATAATTTAGGTAAGGAATAAGAAAGGATTTTTCGAAATTCAACCTTTAAGGGAGTTAGATAGGGGATGAAATTTTTTATGTTTTTTTTTGTGTATAAGCTGACGATTGAAAATTATGCCGAATAATTGCTAGAATTTGAATCCGGTAATTTCAATTTCAGTGAAAAGGGGGATTAATAGAATGCCACTGTTAATTATGGGTTTTAAATTGGCTGTATTTAAGTACCAATAGATTAGTATATACATACAGTTAATACACACAGAAACAAACAGTCAAAGCAGCTAAAAGCGGATTTTACTTGTTTAGATAGATATAAACCAAAAAAAAAAAAAAAAAAAATCTGTTTTTGACCAACTTCAAAAAAGGAGGAGGGTTCTATGTTTGTGTGTAGGTATTATGTTAGTGTGTATGTAGGTATTAAGTTCGTGTGTATGTATATTATTATTAATATGTATTTTATTGTATGTTACCCGATTTCTCTCCCATTTGTGGTCAGATTCTCAAAATATTTTTTTTTTTTTAAAGAGTAGGTGTACTCCTGAGGTGGTCTCGTTTAAATTTGGTGAAGATCTAATGCTGATCTTCGGAGATATACAATGGAACTCTTCAAAAATAGACGGCAAATCTGTCGTCATTGTTGCAATGGCTTGGATGTTTATTGTTTATAGAAAATCATGACGTAACATCACGCCTGTATGCTCTGAGGTGGTACGCAGATATGTACAATAAACCCAGATGTCGTCAGTAAGGTATATTAAGTTCCAATTATTGGTGATAAGCCTATTACCATGACTTGACTTGATAATAATGTAAAATAAATTCATGGCGACTTGTTTGGGAACAACTAAAAATGGAAAAATAAATAACAAACGTTTTCGAAAAAAATTAAACCGACTTAAAAAAAACAGCCTTTAAAAGGCTACACTATAAAATGTTAAATTCAACATGAGTTCTTAAACATGTCTTTTTGGTGTATGTTTTGTTGGTTGTCCATACATAAATAAAGTATTTTGTAAACAGGCAGTGTGTCATGCCTTAAACCGTGGCTGGCGTGAACACATTGACATGTCGACTTCTATTATTAGTTTTTTATTGTCTTATTACATCCTACGTATTAGGAATTTATATGAAAAACATTGTCAGTTCCAAATATAATAATTTTTGGAGCAATCGACTTTGGTAATATGTTGACATCTCTCATTTTGACATTCTCATAGCAAAACCTCATGTCAAATTAACGATTCACATGTTTTTGTGATCGAACATTGATATTTTGTTATGAATCAACTTATACCCAAAACAATACTCGTTACCTATTTGATATCGGAAAACTTTTAAGTGTTTAAGTTAAGCTTAAACACTTAAAAGTTTTCCGATACTAATTTTAAATTGACAAATGTTTTATTAAATCGTGACAAATTGAGATATCAACTTATGGTCAACCGAAGTTCTGAACCCCAAATGTTATAAGTATAGGTATCACTAGTTGCATTAAAAAAATAATCGAGTTTTCAACAAACTTCGCGTGAAAACTAATAATTTGTAAAATTGTTTTATTGTACCTTCCACAAACAACGTCATCATACAGATACAAGTAGGTATGTATACCACATTACTATTCATATTTTATTAGACCAATATAATATAATAAAAACAGAATAGGAAAAATAAATTTTAAGAAAAGCCTGGATTGCGAACCCCCTTTCAAGTCAATGAATTTTCGGAAAAGAGGAAAAACCACCATAGATGTCTTTAGGTCGAGGCAAATCTCCAAGAGGGCTCTGCCAACTAGTATAGATAAAAAAAAGGATTTGATGGACATAATTGACGATTAATTCAAAAAGTTTTATATTAGTTTATCAAAAACTGTCGGTGATGTCTCTGCATCTACTGATCCAGATTTGGACGACGACAATATGGAGAGGACTCTGAGGTCCAATAAAATATGAATAGTAATGTGGTATACATACTTGTATCTGTATGGTGGGGTTGTTTGTAGTTGAATAAAACAATTTCCTATTTTTTTTATTGCAAAAACACTAGGAAACTGATAGGGTCGCGGTGCTTCAATTTAATATTTGTTCAGTTAAAACAACATTGCTTGATTTGAGCGAGTAGTTGGTATTTCAGCAAATCATTTATTTTTTTACGTTTTGTCATCTGTTTGTTATCCAATAATAATAATGTGTTATTAAAATAACATTTTTTACCTACTAATACTGACACTCAGTAGGTGAATAAGTTGATAACTGTTGGTGAACAAGCTGACAACTCGGTGAATAAGTTAACAACTCGTTGGTGAACTTGATAAGTCTATTAAAATGCAATCAATGGGGAATTTCGTTTATTTACTGTCATCATTTAAAAGATGACATAAAATAACCTTTAAAACAACTAAAACACTTAATTATGTTAAACTAATACAGCGATTTAGCAGAATACGTCATAACTTTAAAATGGCCGCCCTGACAAATTATAATTATATACATGTCCACATATCCACGCCAGCCACGGATATTATGTATATCAAATAGTTTTTTTACTTATTAATAATTCAACAAGACTATTTTGGTCGAAATTCTTTTAAGACGTAAGTAGCTAATTAGGTACGCTAATCATTATTCCATCGTTTTTTAACGCGAATTTCGGGGTCATTTGGCAATTTAGGGTATTATTCCAGTTATTAACAGGACCTGAGAAATTCTACATTTCTTATGAGCTAACATAAAATCACGCCTGTAATGCCTGGAGGGTTAGGAAGAGGTGTAACTACGTGCACCTCTTCCGAGAAACGCGATTATTCGAACCTGAAAGTACTTACGGGATAATATCCGCGGTTTTCTCTATTGATTTTTGAGCTCATCAATAGAGAAAACCACCGATATTATCCCGTAAGTACTTTGAGTGTAGTGAAAAACCGTGAAAGTCTTAAACAGTGTATTCGAACCTATGCCCCACGCGGCCGCAATTTCATCTTGTATTTTTTTCTTACATTCGAAGGCGTATAAAAGCAATGCAAAGCATTTTGGATTAATCCGCTACTATGTAAACGATACCTACGTCACATGGGCGTTTTATGTGCTTTACGATGATAAGTTGCTAGGGATTTTTTTTTTAAGTTTAAGTAGTTCAAAACTATCAACAATTTTGGACCGAGTTTAATAAAACTCTTGTCACTTGATATCTCTATTTCCTAGTATTTTGTTGTTGTTTTCATTTCTTAATAGTTTCATGTTTTTTTTAATTAAATACATTCATTATGTACATACCTACTTCTTTCGCAATACAAATACTTGCTTAAAATAATACACTTACATCCAGGTTTGAATTTAACAAAGTATTAGCTAAAATATTGGCATATTTTACGCTTTATTGTGAACAAGTAATTTTGATGTCACCTCACCTTTATTTGATTTCACACCCTGCATACTATCTGTTATTTCTTGCAACGTTTTATCTTTTGTTTCCGGCAGATATTTGTACAAAATTAATATGATAACTAATGAGGAAACACCAAATGTAAGACACGCACCATGGAATCCAAAAGTTCTAAATATTAAAGGAGCTAATTTTAAAGAGAGCGCTGTTAATAATTTTCCTGCTAATGCGATAAAACACACTGACAAATTTCTTGATCTAATCGGGACCAACTCTCCATAAACAGCTATAGACATTGTCATAGGTCCACAACTTACAGCTATTGAAAAGGCAACAAATAAAGATACTGTTACATATTCGTTTTCTCTAATAACATTTAAAGTAATTAAGTATAAGTATAACGATAAAACAAATAAAAATAACACACCTATGCTTGACGCAACTAACAACAATGTACGTCTTTTCAAGTATTTTGACAAAAAGCAACCACCATACATACTCAACACTGTGAAACCATCTAAAACTAACATAGCGGTGTAAGCGGTAGATTCACTATTTGTTATTTTCTTTAAAATATCAATGGCATACACAGCAAATACTAATTTGCCACAGAAAATTCCTAAACAACCAGTTATAACAGATAATGCGGTTGGCTTATAAAATTCTTTGGCTGTAATAGATTTTAAGAAAACAGCCACACGTTCTCTTGCAGATAGTTTTAAACTTCCACAGCTTGCAATATATTCCTTTTGTGAATTTATCAAAGCTTCCAATTCCTTCTCTGAATAGTCATCACAACCTTTCAACGAGCGATGTGATGCTGCACATTCTTCAAACCTTCCTCTACTTGCCAACCAATACGGAGACTCGGGCCAAGTACAAACAGTCAGTAAAGCATACAATGAACATACTATTCCAAAGAGGGCAATTTGCTTCCAATGAAAGAAAGTGCCTATCACATTTGACGCCCAAATACCCCAGTAAAACGTAGCTGATTTAACTACTAGAAATATGCCTCTATATTTTGGTGAAGTGTACTCAGTAAGGATCATGAGAGATATAACGATTTGAGATGCACTGAATAAACCCTGCATTATATTACTTATCAATAAGTGAGTGATGTTTGTACTAAAATATAAGACAGTGAACGCAGCTAATGTATCTAAGACTGCAATGACGAAAGGTATCTTCCTGCCGACGAATTTTGTGAGGATCGAGAGAATGAGCACGAAGGGAAACCCGCTGAAACCGTACACCGAGCCTGGAAAACAAAATAACAATATAAAACAAATTTGTAATAAAATTAGGAGGTTGCAACTAGGGGACGACGATTGAATAGGAATGTGCTTATTTGATAATAACTACTTGGCTCATGCTTAAAATCGGTGAAGTTATTATAAGTGGAAATGGATGAAGGTAAACTTACAGTTTCCGATTTTCTGGGTAGGCCAAAATGTTAATGAATATTATAGTCATTACACCAAATATAGGGACGACTCTTTTGATGCCGACACTTTATGAACAAGGTAACGGCATTGTAAAATATTTTGAAACACTAAAAAACTTACTTAGCCAAGAAGCCATTTCAGCTGTGATAATTTCGGTGTTGTTCGCTTCCCGCCTGATCTGCTGGATGAACATGGTAGGTGCGCCGACGCAAACTCCGTACAGGAACACTGACGTCCATACTCCGCTACAGACCAGCAACTGGAAACAAAATACAAAATTGTGTAGGTCTTATCATTGGACTCCTGACAACTTTTTATTTTATTTCAGGGTAGGTTTACTGTGGAGCGGACTATGCTGTTTCTTGTAAGGATGGAGTGTTGAATTAAACTCCAGAAATAGAATTGGAGTTAAAAACATAGCAGACAAGAAGCATACAGACTAAGTAAGCAAGGTGAAGTAGCTGAGGGCTGGTCGAAGTTGGTTTTATTTTTTGGCTAAAAGTTTTCTATGCAATAAAAAAGAGGAGGTTCCTAAGTCGGGTTTTTTCCTCAAAGGTACCTGTAGATCAGACTACCGCTGCACCGTTAATTTTCCAAAAAAATATTTTTTTAGGAAAATATAAATTATCGCTGCACAGAAATAAATAAAATTGATGGCTCGTTAATATAAGTAGCCTAGCTTAGCGTGCTTGTTTATTTAACCTATAAATAATTATAGTATTAAACCAACATAACAAGGGAACTATTAACTTCACCTAATAACGACAAAGTATAATGATTATCTCGCGTCGTTAACTATGATGGAGTATACCTAAAGTACGTAATTGTTAATGAGTCCAAGATAATTTGCGTTATTAAATAGCAAATTAAGTTTAATAGTTTAAGTTACTAATCTTTTGGTTACAAATAATACTTCGAAGTTGTACAACAAATCATTTACACGTTTTACAATGATGCATTGTAATTGAAAGTCTGACAACGTCTTACCAAGGGGTATCGTATTACCCAGTAGTTAGTGGGTTCTTGAGGTCATATAGGCAGTCGTTCCATGTAAAATGCAGGTATTTACCTGCATCCGGTAAGGCTAGAAGCCGACCCCAATAAATGTAGTTGGAAAAGAGGACTCGAAATTCAATAAAATCTCAATGTAGTTAGACAAATCCTAAGCTTCAATTACTCCAACCAGAAACCGACAATAAAACAACAGAATCACAAAACTGATTAACGAAATCCCAGTTGAGAATGCACGAACCTATTGTTCCAACTCAGAACATTTTGATTAAAATCCGATTGAGCTTCTCTTCAAGTTTTGACCACATTCGGGGGCAAACATCCTTGCCTTTTCGATTATGGTTGGGGTATCCTGATAAAGCTTGCCAAAACATAGGATGGACAGACATAATGTTTAAATAATTCAATTAGCTTGGTAGATAATAATAATAATAAAATAATAATACGTTTATTTCAGATATACAATCCATAAAGCATAATAGTAATAATAAAATAGTCATCGCACAAATAATCAAAATAGACAAAGTAAAAAAAAAAAAAAAAATGAATAGGTAAGATGCCTCTATACAGGGTGTAAACAGACCCTTCACGAACCCAGCAACCAAGCATTATGTACATCAAACTAAGTAACTCTACGCAAAAAATATTGCTGGGAAAAGACTTTTTTTGGGCTGAAAAATCACGTTTTACGGTGAAACTCACTGTAACGCACGCAAAGCATTGTGCTTAAGAACGCATTTAATAGTAAACGGGTTATGGACATATTTAAAGTAAAGTTATGACCTTAGAAGCTAGTATTTGAAAAAAAACTTAAAATGATCGTAATGACGGGGAGAACAAAGTTAATTGATTATATAGATTTTGGGACTGTCGGGTTTCGTTATTAAATAATACGATGCCGCAGTAGGGACTATTGTAAATTTTCCAAAGAGATAAAACTATTTCCTTTATTATGTTGAAAAAACCCTGATCGAAAGGGGCACACTCAGTACAAATAATTCTGAGTTTTTTCACATTTTTCATCGGTAATTAAAAAAAATCGGCTGTTCCACACATTTTGAGATCGTGTAGATATTGCACTTTTTTAGGAAACAGCTGATTAAAAAAAAAATACCGACAAAAATTTGTGTGTTCGGGTTCTGTATGACGTACCGAGTATGGCCTTTTCAGATCGGACAGGGTTTTTTTTTAACATATTGTATAATAATAGAATAGGTATTCGGTACATTTTCATACACATTTTCAATAATTTTGCACCTGTGTGGAAAACAAGACTAACTAAATAGTAAACCTTGTCGAAAGTTAAAACACTTTTAGTTTTTTTTTTCATTTAAATTGAATCTTTAACATTTTTCATTATACTATGTGTGGTCAATATTATCAAAGTATTTACTTCTTACCTGTTTCAAAAAGGGTTTCCATTCTATAGTTTTATGGTTTTGTTTTATAACACTTTCACTGTTTTCTGGCACTTCTGTATAGTTACACTTTTCCATGGTTTCTGTATTATTTGTCTCTCTTCACAATTGAAAATGTATATGATTTGCAGTATTTTGCATAAAGATTTTGTATTATATCGTCGTTATTATTCAAGTGTTGTCCAGCCTGATACACGCGGCGACTTGACTGCGAATAATTTCCACAACCCACCCGCTTTTTATATGAATATAAAGCAGGTGCCTAAACTCAACTTCCGTGATTATTGTGATTTTTTGTGATTCAAATCAATCACAATAAATAAAGTTTTAGTTTAAAAAGAGAGCATGCAAATGGATCATGGCTCTTATGTATGAGAAGACAGAAAAGGAAAAATTACTCTAAAAGTACTGACTTATTAATTCTTCCACTCCACTTTATAACGCAAACATAATTATACAGTGTCCCCGCACATACACACACACGCATACACTTACACACACACAATATATATATACACTCATGGCTACAGTCCATACTTAGTTTAGTTAATTTATAGTTTAATAAAAATATTTTCTTTGTATTAAACTATTATTTTGATTTTCATCAACTCGTCCCAAATGGGCCATAGGCTTGTGGGACGAGTTGCTGAACGACTCTATATTGCTTGCTCCAGCAATCGCTAGTGACACTAATGACTATGTAATTTCGAACTTGTTTAAATTATCTTTGTAAATGTTTAAAGAGAGAGCCCTGACGCCCATATCACAAGTTTAACCTTAGCTTGGGTGTCAGTGGTATTTTTTACAATTTTTAGGTTTATATAGTTTGTTCTACATAGTGCTATTCTGGTTATAAGCATGCATTTTAAATGGAGCAACTGCCTATCTGACCTCCACAACCTAGTTATTACTGGATAATTACGATAATCATTGGTAAGACTGATTGTTACAGCCTTATTAATAAAAAATCCTTAATTGAGGTTTGATTGGTCTGTTAGCTAGCAGACTCATTAGGCTTGTTAGACGGTTGTCAAGAAGTATGATTCATAAACGCTTGCTAGAAGTCTGCTAGTTAATGAGCTGCTGATAGACGGATTAGACGCGTTATGTTGGCCATCTTGACAAATCAACAGACAAAAAAGTTCCGTAGCAGCAAGTAACATAATATAAAAGTTCTTGTAGTTCGTTGTAACTTTGATCGATGTTTTAATAATAGTGTATTTTTTTAATTAAGTTAAAACCAGTTTACGGTGGAAGTTTACATGGTAATGTACATCATATATTTTTTTAGTTTTATCATTCTATTATTTTAGAAGTTACAGGGGACACATTTTACCACTTTGGAAGTGTCTCTCGCGCAAACTATTCAGTTTAGAAAAAAAAAGATATCAGAAACCTCAATATCATTTTTGAAGACCTATCCATAGATACCCCACACGTATGGGTTTGATTGATGAAAACAATTTTTGAGTTTCAGTTTTAAGTATGGAAACCCCCAAAATGTATTGTTTTTTTTTTTATATTTGTGTGAAAATCTTAATGCGATTCACAGAATACATCTATATTATACCAAATAGTTTCGAAAAAAGTGGCTGTGACATACGGACGGACGGACAGACAGACATACATGACGAATCCATAAGTCGTAGCCAAATGGCAAAAACGGAACCCTAAAAATGGCCTCATCGACAATTAAAAAAAAAATGACAGCAATGACAGCAAATTAGCGGGAAAACACATTTTTTTACAAATACACACGACAAAAAAGAAAAGAAATAAAACAGAAATGATAAACCAATAAGAAAAGATAAAAATTTGACGATACAACCCCAAGATCAACTTTTAAAAAAAGCGAGATGTTTGTTTTCCCGCCATTTCCGAACCGCATGTTTATGTTGTTTGTACTTAAGTGCAAAAAGCCGTAACTATGTTAATCATCCTAATTTAATTTTTTTCATATTTATTGTTAGTACACGTATCATCTTAAATACCTAATTAAGAGGATTTTTAAATACAAATTCCAAAAAATAAATATTCCTGGTTTTTTTTTTAATCTGCGTAACCCTCCCTTCACTAAAATTATCATCGGTAGGTATGGTTTTTTGCTCTTGTCAAAGTCAGCTGTTCAAATTTGCGGCCGCCATTTTGTGACTTAGCAGAGAGATAAAGGAGGGTCAACAGTCTTCTAACTTTAGCAGAGCCTTGATGGACTGATTAGCGTTAGCAGACGTTTATGAATCATGTTTTTTAGCATCGGGCCATCAAGGAGCCTTCAAGGAGGCTCTAACTTTTTATGAATAAGGCTGTTAGACTTTTAGGCCAATTAACTTCTGTAACGACTGCAAATATCTATAAATGACAGCCGGGACCAACACCTTCACGTGCTTTCTGAGTCACAGAGAAAATTCAGTTTTTGAATGGCCTTAGCAAGCGCGGTTTAAACTTAAAGATACACCCGTGTTTCAGGTTCATTCCGTCGTTTCGTGCAAATAGAACCGTTCCACAGAATAAAAATAAATGTTCCATTTTATGTTTTTTTTTGTTGTAAACGTGTTTTAATTTAGTTTTAGTGTTCAGTGTTTATATGCCAACCAACTTTGCAGAGAACCTGAAAGATTTCACAGACTGTCTAAGTAGGATTCATGCAATAGTTGAGGTACAGCAGGTAGGATCTGCATATAGCATTTTATTATTTTGCATCTTTTCACCCATCTAAACCCTCACTAGGCCAGAGAAGATGGTGAACGAAAACGAATAAGAACGTAGGATGAAATGGAGAAAGGCGGCCCTCTCGGCTGTAGTAGTGGTCGAGTGACGTCAGGCTTCAGTCTTCCTCGTTGAACAAATGTGGATGTGTGCGGATATAAATATGTCAGGTATTGACTCTGGGTGCGTACACTTTTGTTAGCGAGGCATGGGTATCAAAAATGGCTCGACCACTGTGTGGTGACAGAGTCAGCCTATCAGTCGGCTACTAGTGTTAATGTAAATAAAATATGACGTGACCTGGTCTGATCACTTTCCTTTATTTATAAATTTAAATTTTAATAATCCAATTTTAAATTCTATGAATAATAGTAACAGTAAAGTAAATAAAATATTATGGGGTAAATAGACATTTGCAACAGTTGACTTTATGTAATGAAATAAGTAAGAATGATTTAAAATTTTATGACTTCCGTAACTGTTGTGACATGAATTGTAATATATTAGCTCATCGTTTAGTTATTAACAAATTATATAATAATTTAGTATGTATTGATTCTTAGCAACGCTGCAGTTGCTTCATTTGATGGGCCGCATTGTAAAAGAAAAGGAGGTTATATTAAAGGCTGGAATCGGAATGTTAGCAGGGCTCATCGGGAGGCCAGACTAAATTTTCTTGTATATATCAACGAGTAAACCCTCACACGGTGAAGTGTTTATTATGGTTAAGGTGGTACCTGCTAATGAGAGGTTTTCTCCATGTAACTCCTCTTTGATGAGTGAATATAAATGTCCAAAAAAAATATATGTTGCTTGTTAGACTCTACACTTTAATTGGTACAATTGAAATAATTCTAACTTTATTATTACTATATAAAAAAAATCTTCAAAGTGAAGCATATTTTCTTTGAAATTTCGTAACTACTCCTAAACGGCATTAAGTTTTAATAAATTTTTTTCACACAAATATTTGTCACGTTTTTCTTCACAAAGCGTACAATTGGAATTTTGATCTAATGATTTATTAGGCTACAATTAAATAAAAACCACTCATTTCGCACTAATAGGCCCGCAGTGACGGACGTAACAACCGCTTTGTAGTGCAAGCTGATTAGAACTTTATTCTAACAGTATTTCAAACGAAGTTTGAACCACCGCAAACAGAGTTGCTAATTTAGCAGATACCCCAGCCTTAAGAGTCCCTTCCAAAAATTCACTCGCTAGAGTTTAGGCAAATTCGTTGCGATCCTATGTTTGTGTGCATTGTTCATGCAGATACTCGCACACACGGGTGCAGATCGAGCGTAGTGATCGCTTAAACCATTTTGATCCTATAGAGGTAGACGATATTATTGGAAAGTAGAATTCCATAACGCGGCTTGCGGGGAGGCCGGGGAATCAGTAGATATCGTCACGCGTCACGTAACGAAATGCAGTATGCTGTGTGAGTGTATGTGTGTGTGTGTATCGTTCGTTCGAATATTTTTCTTCATGGGTGTTGTTTTCGTGATTTTTGGGGTTGGTGATTATGAAAATGAGGTCAAAATGAAAATTCAAAATGGCGCCGACGAAAATTTTCGGTTTTTTTCTTCATGGGTGTTGATTTCGTGCTTTTTGGAGAACTACGTTCCTTAGGGGGTCCCTCGACCGCACAATTTTTTTTTAAGATACATAATTATAAAGTCAGTACGGCTTAGAAATAGAAGTCTGGAATGTGTGTGTACAGTATATGTATCACAATAAAAATAAAAATGGTTTAATTGTGTATTTGAAGAATTTAGATACATATAAACATTTTACAAAACAAAAAAAGTGCGAGTTGAACTCGCGCACCGAGGGTTCCGTACAAACTTTTTAAAGGACAAACTTAATTTTGCTGTTCGATCCCCAGAAACGGCTATTAACCACAAATAATAAGTTTGTAATGGTAAAATCGCTCTTTTTTTGTTATTAAACTACATTCAGATTTTTCCCTTTACATGTACTCTAAGACATTGCTTCTCGCCAAATTTTGTGTTTTTAGGTCAACGGGAACTACCATATTATTATAGGTTTTCGAGGGTACTTGTTGACCTAGTGTAACGTTGTAGAAACTCAGAATAGTTTCTACCGTTACTTTGTAAACATAACCTATTCAACACTTTAATTAAGTTAAATGTCAAAACAAACGCCACAGAGTATACATACTCATTGGGCCGTCCAGTTACTAAACGACTAAAATTAGCTGTATTTACCAGTGCTGTGCGCGCGTTACGTGTATCTGATCGAATGAGTGAAGACTTGTCTATGCGTAAACACGCCAGTATAAATGTCACGGACTCGCGATGACGAGTCCCTTTTTGGAAATATTCTGCTCCCAGTGACTAGACGCGTTTTTTTATCGGAAATTAAATTTCTAGAAGTATTCGCGATCTAGAATATTCGGGCTTAAAGCAGGCAGCTTTAATTTTTGTTATTAACCTAACTCTTTCCGTTTTGTGTCTGCGTAAACCCCATACTGGGTAAGTGTTGAACAGCAATTCACAGCAATTCACGTTTTCATATTTTGTGTATCACTAGCTACGTGGTCTCAACATGTGAGCCACTTTCTATCACCGTTTTTGCTATGCACATTCAAATGCTTAAATCATGTAGCCTTCAGCAGAGTGTCTTTGACATTTTACATGACACTCAAAATGTGCAAATCATGTCGTGCTTACCACCACCATCATGTAAACTCCGTACTGATTGTGACTACCACACATCACCTTCATTGGCGCCCAAAAACGTGGTTTTATGGTCACTTTTCTTCAAGTTCTCTTGAGGGTATTTTTTTTGTTGGTGTTTTTTTTTGTGTGGTTGTCTTTGCTGTGTAAAACGTTTTGTTTGGTTGCCAGCAACTAAGGTGTACGTAACGGTACAGTATTCTACGTTATTTAAGTGTTTTTTTTTCTTGAGAAAATAAGTGGAGGTAGAAGGAAAAAAAAAATAACGAATTATTTTATCATTCTACGTAGTAGTAGGGCCAATAGTAACGGCTCGCCCCGGGGAAGTACTACCACCAAACTTAATTCTTCCGGTAATCAGCGTTGCTGTGTGCCGGCTGAAGAGTTTGGGTGCCGGGTATTAATTACTGGCTAAAATTTAAAAGGCAATAACAACTTAGTCTATGTCCACCAACAACTTATGCAGCTTGTTCAATTAAATAAATCAACAAGTTTGCTCGTTAGGTGACAATTTTTTTTTTCTCCTCTCTCCAAATAATAGTAATAACACATGTCAAGGAGACTACTCCATAGAAATATAATAGTAATAAATTATTCATTAACAACAATTTAGATTCATAACGATTAATAGTTTTTTTCTTTTGTTTGTACAATCACAGGATTTTACTTATTCACTTGTATCATTGACTTTGTACGGAGTGACAATTAACTTTTAACTTGTCACACAATATTATTAACTTTTAACTTTGGATTTTGATCACTTTTGTTCATGTGAATTATCTTGTTATTGATAACTCAACATTAGTTAATTCATAATAATCATTTAGCTAGCCATTCTGTGACACGCTGGACGTTATTTTCCAGGGTTCAAGATTCCGGCTGACAGTCAGGATTTCGGCTGACAACCGTTTTACCGGCATCCAATTTGCCGCGGGCTCCGCAGCGGGTACCCTTTACCTGCGTGGCCGCGTCGAAATTCTACGGGTCGGCGCGATCATCTGCCGTCCGTCACCCTACCTGGCGTCTGCAGCGTGGCACACCGCTACGGTCTTCGTCACGCCGGGCTGAGCCAGGAGAGTACCGTGCAAACCCCCCGGGCGGGCTTGGAAAACTTGTGACCATAAACCTACCCACACCCGTTTAGTTTATTAATATATTTTTATGTTGACCTGGGTCCGTGGTTTTCTTTTATTTACCCCCACGGACACCCTCTCCGTCACACTAGAATTGTTAATTTTGCTTGAATTGCTTAGAAGCAAGGTAAGAAAAGTTGAAAATTAAGGTAAATTTTGGTAGGTACTTAAAAGTTTTTGCGAAAATCTAATTTTGCCCATATTTTTTTACCGTGTTGACTCAGGACCTTGATTATTACACCTAATAGGGACAATAGACCTCAGTATCTGGTATAACTTTCAGCTTGCTAGGTCCACCCGTGCCTGAGAAAATCGGTGGTGACACACGGACAGAAAGACGGACAAGAGAAAATTAGTTGTCAGCTAGCGAGCGAGCGAGCGAGGCTGGCGAGGCTGTTTTCATACTTCATTAGGCTCTATACTTCAATACCCGCAATTACAGACACAATTAAAATAACAATGCACCGTGCCCATTTGGGCACGGCTGGGACCCTAAAGGTTAAGTTAAACGCTGCCTCACCCGCTTCGTTCGCTAGCTGGATGGCGGTGTGGCGCTGTGCTTAACAGAACAAAAATAAGTTAATAAACGCAAAACTGAAGAAAATCAATGAACTGACGGACATTTAGGTAGTAGTTTTAAAGTACTCTAACGTTTAGACCATCTTGACAAAGAAAAGAAAAAGACCTACATCATAGTCCTTACATTCACAGCAAATAAAATAAAAAAAAATCTTCAAAAATTAAATATGCATGTTCTATGTTAGGATTGATTAGATAGTGTCCAGTGATAGTCGTCCCCACCAGTCACAGGTTATTTCTGTCCAGGCGCAGAAACATTATATTTTATGCGTGTATGTTTGATTCTGAAATCCTTACTTAGGGTGCCGGATACATCGAGCCTGAAAGTCGCTAGCCTCGCCTCTTCTCTTACGATAAGGTTTTAGGTGAGAACATACCAGCATCACAAGTAGAGCAACAGTGGATGATGTTCTCATGCTACACGTGATTGCTACGCATGCAAATCTTTGTAATTTCTCGAGATCGCTCTGGGCTGTGCTCATGCGGGACACTGGGAACTAAAAATACATGTCATTGCGTAAAACATTATATTCATCAATGTCAAATGTTTTGTCAACTGGAAGCAAACATATCAGAATAGTTAAACAAAATTAATTGGAGCAATTCCATCCCAAGCCGTTTTGGCTACACTAATAGTATAAAATTTGTATGTTTGTAACGAATAAACTCAACAACTACTGGACCGATTTCAAAAATTCTTTCACCAATAAAAAGCAAAATTATCAGGAAGTAACATAGCCTATAAATTATATTAATATCATGCGAATTAGCCGAGCTATCACAATTTTTGCGGACGAAGACGCGGGCGAAGTGCTAGTTCTCAATATAGTCTTTAACAGTATAAGTAAAAAGTTTTTGGCATAGTTTAAGTTTTTTAAACGATTTGAATTTATTAGGGCTGACATTTTAAATGCGGGTTGGAAGTTTATTAGAAAAGCATACACATTAGCTAGGACCTCATTAGGATTTAATTAGGATCTCTTCTCCGATATGGGTGTCTTTTATTAAGCGGGTAATTTGAATGTTTTAATTTATATTTTATCTTATTGTATTTTGAATGTTTTAATTTTTATTTAATCGTATTTTAAATTTGATGTTTTATTTATCTTATTTTAATTGTGAATGAATTGTAAATTTTATCTTGATTTTAATAATTGATGGTAATTTATTTTTGATTTTTTTGTATTTGTGATAATTTATTTTATTTATTTTTTTATATTTTAATACTAATTTCAATTTCACTGTATGGATCATGTTATATGAATTAAATGAATTTTATTTATTTATTAACATCTATACGAGCCACCTATTTTTAACCGACTTCAAAAAAGGCGGAGGTTATATGTTCGTGTGTATGTATTTTTTTATTTTTTTTATTGAGCAGTGTTCTAGGTATAGCAAATTTGTGCTTCCTTCTAGTATTATGTTGCTCGTATTTTAAACGAATTGTTGGCTTCCATTCCATAGATTTACCAATAATTAAACAAAACATTTACACGAAATGTCACGGCTATATAGCAAAATGGTGGAAATAAACCGCTGAATACAGTATACAAAACGGTTTTAGAAAACAGTATTCCCATCCACACTGTCATAACTGACTGGTGTTGGTTGATCGAAAAAACCGTACATGACTTTTAATCATTGTCGGGCGTGGTAACGATATTGGATACAAAAACTTGACGTGATAAAAACATTTGACATTCACTTTAGTTATTAAAAGATAGTCGCAAAACAAATCCAACAGGTTCTGTCTTACGAACAGAGAAAAAGAAATTTGTATAGGTATGTATGTGCTAGTGTTCTCAACAATATGGAGCAAGGCGTCACAGTCGAAGGTTTTTTAAGAATACAACGGCTGCAAAACGAGAGAGAGAGAATGAGGCACGTTCAAAGCAGTTGGTGATGGACGTTTAAAAATATACGGGGGGCAAAACATATCCGTACCTATTAACAAGCTTAGTAACTTTAATGTACCGATCACCTGCTCCGGCGGAAAAAGCTTAAATTAAATGTTAATCACCGATCGCCAAAAAACGTAATGCTCAGCCGTCAAATGGAATACGGTTTCAAAAGTGCAGAAAAAAAAAATGTGCGGTATTATTATTAGTGTTAATAATATTATTATATTATAATTATCGGCGCCGTCTTGGATTTTCATGTTGAACTCATTTTCGTTATCATCCCAAAACTCACGAAAGCGACACCCATGAAGAAAAAATCGAAAATTTTCGTTGGTGCCATCTTGGATTTACATTTTGACTTCATTTTCATTATCAGCAACCCCAAAAACCACGAAAACGACACCCATGAGGAAAATACCGAAAATGTTCGTTCGCGCCATCTTGGATTTTCATTTTGACCTCATTTTCATTATCACCAACCCCGAAAACCACGAAAAATATCGCTCACTCACTCGACCCCGCCAAACCCTTCCTGTGCAGTACCTCCTACTAGACACGCACACACACACAGCATACGGCATTCAATCGCGATCGCGCAATCGCACTCCTAGTAAGCCGCGTTAAAGAACTACGTTCCAAAAATGAAAATTATCATTACTTAAAAATCTAATTGTAGGTACTTATCTAAAATAGGTAACCATAAAAAATAATAATAATATAAAGTAGTGAAATCCCATAAGTGAAAGAATTTTCGGAATCGAATCAGTAGTTCCGCAAATTACCCTTCATCTAAACTTACAAAGTTACAACATATTATGTACCAACAAAAAAAACTTACCTCTACATTATATTAATATTTAAGACGAAATAAATCTTAACAATCATAATAAACAACCAACGTCAAAAAAAACTGTTATCTTAATACAATCAATAATTTTAATATAAATACTGGATCGAAATGTGGTAGTCTGCGTATATCTCGGAAATATATTCACGTAATAACTCGGGAGCGCTTGCGAAGCAAAGTGATACGTGCTCACGCTTGGAGAGCCCGGTCGTTACTGACGGGATGGGATTTGGGCGGTCGATAATATAGTTCACTTTGCATTTAATTTACGATATGAAGTTATTGTTTATTTATACATTAAAATTCAGGGTTTCTAAGGTATAGAAAAAAAATACTTATTTGTCCCGACGTTTTCAATAAATTACGTTTTTTAAAAAAAAAATCTGCTATATTTCGAACTGAAATCAATAATGTTTTCCGCTTCTTACGAGTAGACCATATAATGATGTTATTCATATTTTTTAATGTTCAGAATATTTTGTAGTTCTTTGTTCAGCGAACCACAAACATCACTCGCTCGTTACTTTTGCGGAAAAGAGGTTTTGAATATGGGTGATTGCCATTAATATATACATTATTTTAAAAAATTGTTCCCGCTGTCGACAAGAATAAGAACCTGACTCTTATAATAACAATAAATCAGGTTCAAATTCTTCTTGCCTTTCTCACAAGTAGTGATCAAAAATGTCCAAAATTACTTAATTTATTGTAAGGAAAAAAGTTAAAGTTAGAAAGGTGTTTAAAGCTAAAATTAAATGGTGCCAAGACCACCAAGAGACCAAATAGTTATGGATCGGATGGCCTCACATCACGACAAAATATTTTTTAGGAATTTTGGAAATGCATTAAAAACATAAACCATGCACCTGTCCTCCCGGTGACTGTCGGTGGACTGTCTGACGCCACTGACATTTATAATTTGATTATTAAAAATGTTTTTGTAATTGATCCACCGCTGCACCGCTAGGACCCTCGCCGTCGCCGGGTGACTTTGAGCGTCGTAATACAGCGTCGTCATAACCAACAAATCGTACCATAACATTTACAATTAAAGACGAGAGGTAAGAAATGCAATTGTTCCGATGAAACGTGGTGAGTCTCCCGGTCACGACGGGCTCAGAGCATCTGCCCCGAGTTTTAGAGTTGCTGTATATTTTTTGCATCTCACATTCTTATCTGCCCAGTCACATGATGAAAACTGTAGTAGTGCCGATTATTAAAAATAAAACTGGTGACAGGTCGGATAAGTCAATGCTGCTTGATGGTAAATGATAAATGATGTTTATTTTGCAAGTTGGTTTTTACAAACACTTTTACACTTCATTTTTTAAAACTAGATGGGGCCGGTGTTTCGTACCTGACTACTCTAAGAAGAAACAGCCGAAACAAACTCGGAGGTCGTAGTCTCTTTTAAAGTCCAGACATAATCTTGCTCAATTCACATGAGGACTATGCAGATTAGTGCCTGAGATGGTCTTTTGAAGAAAGAACCATACAGATTTGAGTGGACCTGTCCAGCCGCTGCAAGCATTTGTCAGTTAACGTGTAGCTCGACTTATAACTCAAGGAGCTCAACGAAACGACGAACAATACCAAAGAAATGACATTTGGGTAGGTCGCTTATAGTACTCAAACTGCCAGACAGTTGTGGGAAAAAAACAAACAAAAAATAAAAATGTGACCCACATGGTCCCCACATTCACAATAATCAAATAAAATTAATAACAAGTTCTTTCCAAATGAATGTAAGTAAAAAAAAAATCACAAAAATCATTAAATGTCGCAATGATAATAAAATAAAAAAGGTAAAATACTTAATAAAATAAGTATTCATGTCAAATCAGTAAATTTCACATAAAATATAAAAAATAAAGTAATAAAATACATGTCAAAACATTCAATGTCAGAGTGTATAAAAGAAAGGAATCAATAATAAGGATAGCTAATAAGGAGCAGCTTAATCCCAAGCTTTTTTATCTTCAAGATAGTGATTAACATGATAGTAGGCTTTCAGGCACAGCTTCCGTTTTATAAACGATTTGAATTTATTTAGCCTTAGTGCTTGAATTTGGCTCGGAAGTTTATTGTAAAAGCGTATACATTGGCATCTGAACGTACCTCCTATTTTTTTGAGCCTCGTTGCAGGAACTACAAATTTGTGTTTTTTCCTCGTGTTTATGTTGCACTGTATTTTTTAAATAAATTAATATTTTTGTGTGCGTACAAAATGTTTTTATAAATAAACTGAGAGGGCACAGTAAGAATATTAGTCTCTTTAAATTTTTCTCTGAGGGAGTATCTGAGACTTAATTTATAAATTGAACGAATTGCCCTTTTTTGCAAAACAAATATTGTCTGAATATCGGCGGCATTGGCCCACAAGAGAATACCGTACGACATCACGCTATGGAAATAACTAAAGTAAACTAAACGGGCTGTCTCTAAATCAGTTAAATCACGAATTCTTCTAACGGCGAATGCTGCAGAGCTAAGTTTCTTCGACAATTTGTCTATATGCGGGCCCCACTGAAGCTTGGCATCCAAAGTTATGCCTAAGAAGACTGTGCTATCTTCCGGTTTTAACTCTTCCTCCTTAATTAGTACAGTAGTTTCCACTTGTCTTACATGGGGTATCGTAAACTTAATACATTTAGTTTTCTTCTCATTTAGGAGTAGATTATTAAAATTAAACCAATTAACGACTTTTGCCATGGCGCTATTAACATCATCCGTAACTAACTGCTGACGTTTGAGTTTAAATAAAAGAGAAGTGTCGTCTGTAAACAATACTATGTCATGATTATCCTTTATGAGGTAAGGCAAGTCATTTATATAAATAAGAAACAAAAATGGACCAAGAATTGAGCCCTGGGGTACCCCCATTCTTACTACGGATCCGGGAGATCTTTTTCCTTTAACATCAACTCTCTGAATCCTGTCACTCAAATATGAAATAAGAAGATCCAGGGAGGCGTTACGGATTCCGTAGTGGTGTAGTTTCCTGATTAATGTTTCATGAAGAACACAATCGAAAGCTTTAGATAAATTGCAAAAAAATGCCCAAAGCATCGCATTTGTCCTCCCAGGCATTATAAATGTGTCCTATAAGTTCAACACCGGCATCAGTAGTTGAACGACCCCTTGTAAAACCAAACTGTTTTTATGTAATAGCTTATATTTATTGAAAAAACTTTGCGTTTGTGCCAAAATTAATTTTTCAAAAATTTTACTAAAGGTGGGTAGTACTGAAATGGGTCTATAATTAGTGGGGTCTGATGTACTACCCGATTTAAACAATGGTATTATTTTACTATATTTCATTAGATCAGGAAACTCACCACGGTCAATACAATCGTTAAATATTACAGCTAATGAAGGAGCTACAATGTTTATAATGGATTTAGCAACTTCCACAGAATGACCCCATAGATCGGCGGTCTTTTTAACATTTAAGGTGTGAAAAGTTTAATTATATCTTTACAGGTGACATATTGAAAATTAAATTCGGAATCACAGACTGAAACGTTTTCCCTTAGTAAAGACTCGGCAGCAGCGGGTGACGAGTTTAGCGATTTAGTAGTCGATACGGGAATATCCGCAAAGAAATTTTCAAAGGCTGTGGCAACTTGAGTGTGAATTTAAAATTTTATCACCAATAGCAAGGCTGTAGTCACTGTTTCGGTTGCAAGACCTTCCCGTTTCGCTATTAATAATATTCCATATCATTCTAATTACATTACTACTATTTTTAATTTTTGAACTTAAATTCTACAGTGTTTTTATAGGTCCGCTCTGCATACAGCTCATAAAGTCGTTTTCGACTCTTATGAATACCAATAGTGGCCCAGTGGTTAAGGAAGCGTTACTATTAACCGAGATTGGTCTTGGCACCATTTAATTTTAGCTATAAACACCTTTCTAACTTTAACCATATTATTATACACTTCACCGTGTGAAGGTTTACTCGCTGACACCCATACAAGAAAATTTAGTCTGGCCTCCCGATGAACCCCGCTAACATGCTAAATTATTATATAATTTGTCAATAACTAAACGATGAGCTAATATATTACAATTCATGTCACAACAGTTACGGAAGTCATCAAATTTTAAACCATTACATATACATAGTTTATTATATAAAGTCTACTGTTGCAAATGTCTGTTACCCCATAATATTTTATTTACTTTACTGTTATTATTATTCATAAAATTTAAAATTGGTTTATTAAAATTTAAATTACAATCTAAATATATAAAAGAAGAAACTGACTGACTAACTGACTGACTGACTGACTCATCTATCAACGCACAGCCCAAACCGCTGGGTCTACAGATCCCAAATTTGGCAAGTAGGTTCCTTATGTAGTCTAGGGGTGCACTAAGAAAGGATTTTTCAAAATTCACCCCCTAAGGGGGTTAAACGGGGCTCCCAAGTTTGTATGGGGAAACAAGATTAGTTAGACTATTTTATTCGAAACTTCACAGGAGTGCTCCTATTGATAAATGAGTAGAAAATGGTTTCAAGTTTTTTCAGAATTCAACCCCTAAGAGGGGGAAATGGGGTTACAAAGTATAAAAAAACAATGCACAGCCCAAACCACTGAGTCTAGAGATTCCAAATTTGGCACATAGGTTCTATATGGAGTTTAGGGGTACATTAAGAAAAGATTTTTCAAAATTAACCCCCTAAGGGGTTGAAACGGGGGTCCAAAGATTACATGGGGAATTAAGATTAGTTAGACTACTTTATTCGAAACTTAACAGGAGTACTCCTAACGATAAATGAGTTAACATTTTTGTGTTTCAGGTTTTTTTCAGAATTCAACCCCTAAAGGGGGAAATGGGGTAACGAAGCCTGAAATTCAACATAAGTATTGTTTGTATGGTGAATTGGGTTGGGTGTATTACAAAAACAACGATTTTAAGATTTAATGTGGCGGACCTGAATTACCATCATTCCCTGTTGGGGTGCGATGGGGTTGAAATGTCTAAAAATCAATATGGATGTCGAAACCGAGATTATCAGGGGTGCTGATGTCGAAAATGGCATTTATTTTGAGATCCACAAGATGGCGGACTCAACTTCTATACAGGGTTATTGTGATGATGATGATTGTGATTACGATGATGATTGTGATAATGATAATGAGTTTGATAACGATGATGATTTTGATTACGATGATAATGAGTTTGATAACGATGATGGTGATTGTGATGATGATTATGATTAAGATGATAATGATTGTGATTACGATGATAATGATTGTGATAGGTAACGATGATGGTGATTGTGATAGTGATTGTGATAGTGATTGTGATAGTGATTGTGATAGTGATTGTGATAGTGATTGTGATAGTGATTGTGATAGTGATAGTAATGGTGATTGTGGTAGTGATAATGATGGTGATTGTGATAATGATTGTGGTTATGAAAGTGATGGCGATTGTGATCATGATTATTGTGATTAAGATAATAATGATTGAGATTACGATGATAACGATTGTGATTACGATGATAATGATTGTGATGACGAGGAGGGAGATTGTGATGACGATGATTGTGATTACGATGATAGTGTTTGTGATTACGATGATAATGATTGTTAAAATTGTGATTGTGATAGTGATTGTGATCGTGATGGTGATTGTGATTGTGATGATGTTTGTGATGGTGATGGTGATTGTGATTGTGATAGTGATTGTGATAGTGATAGTAATGGTGATTGTGATAGTGATAATGATGGTGATTGTGGTTGTGATAGTGATTGTGATAGTGATAGTAATGGTGATTGTGATAGTGATAATTATGGTGATTGTGGTTGTGATAGTGATGGCGATTGTGATCATGATTATTGTGATTAAGATGATAATGATTGAGATTACGATGATAACGATTGTGATTACGATGATATTGATTGTGATGACGAGGATGGAGATTGTGATGACGATGATTGTGATTACGATGATAGTGTTTGTGATAACGATGATAATGATTGTTAAAATTATGATAGTGATTGTGATCGTGATGGTGATTGTGATTGTGATGATGATTGTGATGGTGATTGTGATGGTGATTTTGATGGTGATTGTGATTGTGATAGTGATAGTGATAGTGATAGTGATAGTGATAGTGGTAGTGATAGTGATGGTGATTGTGATAGTGATAGTGATGGTGATTGTGATCATGATGTTTGTGATTATGAAAATTATTAAGATTACGATGATAATGATTGTGATGACGAGGATGGTGATTTTGATAATGTTGGTGACTGTGATAGTGATCGTGATTGTCATAATGATGGTGGTTTTAATAGTGATGGTGATTCAAATCAAATCAAATCAAAGCATTTATTTCAAGTAAGCCAGTTACAGGCACTTTTGAATTGTCGAATTTAAACAAAGATGAAAATTAAATGTAGCTACAGTTCCAGTCACAAGACATAAAAACTGTGAAAGTACTGTGGTTGCCCATTCCCTAGCGTAGATCTCTATGGAGAAGAGCGGGCAAGAAACTCCATGGACACTCTTTTAAATCAGAATATTGTTACAAAATCTTGGTTACATCATTCACGTTGAGATGGTATATTATGTGAGAACAATGTAGCAAGATGTGCACGGTAGAAGTGTCCACAGCAAAAACACACAAACAAAAAAAAAATACAATTCAAAATAATTCATTCAAATAAGCCATGGCAACCAAGAGATGACCAGTCACAACTGACAGCGCCCGTTCACGGACATGAGGCATGGATCAGCACCATTCAACTCAATCATTTTGAAGGGAACTAAATGATCCGACACATGCGCCACCATCAGCGAGACATTTGAGTTAGCATGACATACTCCAAACCGCCAGGGCACATTCAAGTCAAGAAATGACGTACGTTTCCAGTGATTGTGATAATGATGGTCGTTGTGATAGTGATTGAGATGATAATAATAAATTGTGATGATTATGAAATTTGGCACACAGAGAGTTTATAACCTGGATTAACATGTAGGACACTATTTATCCCTATAGTATGATTCAGTGGGACAGTTACCGAACTGCACGCGGGCGAAGCCGCGGGCAACAGCTAGTTTAAATATATAAAAGAAGAAACTGACTGACTGACTGACTCATCTATCAACGCACAGCCCAAACCGCTGGGTCTACAGATTCCAAATTGCAAGTAGGTGCCTTATGTAGTCTAGGGCTGCACTAAGAAAGGATTTTTAAAAATTCACCCCCTAAGGGGGTTAAAAGGGGGTCCAAAGTTTGTATGGGGAAACAAGATTAGTTTGACTCTTTTATTCGAAACTTCACAGAAGTGCTCCTATTGATAAATTAGTAGAAACGGGTTTCAGGGTTTTTCAGAATTCAACCCCTAAGAGGGGGAAATGGGGTAGCAAAGTATAAAAATCAATGCACAGCCCAAACCGCTGAGTCTAGAGATTCCAAATTTGGCACATTGGTTTCTTATGTGGTCTAGGGGTGCACTAAGAAAGGATTTTTCAAAATTCACCCCCTAAGGAGGTTAAACGGGGCTCCAAAGTTTGTATGGGGAAACAAGATTAGTTAGACTCTTTTATTCAAAACTTCACAGGAGTGCTCCTATAAATGAGTAGAAACGGGTTTCAGGGTTTTTCAGAATTCAACCCCTAAGAGGGGGAAATGGGGTTACAAAGTATAAAAATCAATGCAAAGCCCAAACCGCTGGGTCTACAGATTTCAAATTTGGCAAGTAGGTTCCTCATGTAGTCTAGGCTTGATTGTGACAGTTATGGTGATTGTGATAGTGCCGGTGATTGTGATGGTGATAGCGATGGTTGCGATAACAAGATGATGATTGTGATTACGATGATAATGGTTGTGATTACGATGATAATGATTGTGATAATGATGATAGTGATGGTGATGGTGATTGTGATGGTGATTGTGATGGTGATGGTGATAGTGATTGTGATAGTGATGGTGATTGTGATAATGATTGTGGTTGTGAAAGTGATTGTGATGATGATGATTGCGATTTAGATGATAATGATTGTGATAACGATGATAGAGATTGTGATAGTGATTTTGATGGTGATTGTAATAGTGATTGTGATAGTGAAGGTGATTGTGATGGTGATAGCGATGGTGATTGTGATTATGATTGTGACAGTGATGGTGATTGTGATAATGATGAAGATGATTGTGATTACGATGAATAGGATTTGTGATAACGAGGATAGTGATTGTGATAGTGATTGTGATAATGATTGTGATAATGATAGTGGTTGTGATAGTGATTGTGATGGTAATTGTGATAATGATGGTAACTGTGATAGTGATGGTGATGGTGATTGTGATAATGATTGTGAAAGTGATGAGGATTGTGATCATGATGATTGTGATTAAGATGATAATGATTGTGATTACGATGATAATGATTGTGATTACGATGAATGATTATGATTGTGATCATGATGATTGTGATTAAGATGATAATGATTGTGATTACGATGATAATGATTGTGATTACGATGATAATGATTATGATTACGATGATAATGATTGTGATTACGATGATAATGATTGTGATTACGATGATCATGATTGTGATGACGAGGATGGATATTGTGATGATGATCATGATTGTGATTACGACAATAATGGATGTGTTTACGATGATAATGATTGTGATAATGATGATAGTGATTGTGATAGTGATTGTGATCGTGATTTTGATTATGATTATGATGGTGATTGTGATGGTGATTGTGATGGCGATGGTGATTGTGATGGTGATTGTGATAGTGATGGTGATGGTGATTGTGATTAAGATGATTATGATTGAGATTACGATGATAATGATTGTGATTACAATGATAATGATTGTGATTACGATGATAATGATTTTGATGACGAGGATGGAGATTGTGATAATGATGATTGTGATAACAATGATAATGGTTGTGATTACGATGATAATGATTGTGATAATGATGATAGTGATTGTTATGGTGACTGTGTTGGTGATTGTGATGGTGATTGTGATAGTCATAGTGATGGTGATTGTGATGGTGATTGTGATTGTGATTGTGATGGTGATTGTGACTGTGATAGTGATTGTGATAGTGATGGTGATTGTGATAATGATTGTGATTGTGATGATACTAATAAATTGTGATGATTGTGAAATTTTGCACATAGATAGTTTATAACCTTTATTAACTTGATTGACTGGTAGGACACTATTTATCCCTTAGTATTTTTCAGTGGGACAGTTACCGAACTTTACACGGGCGAAGCCGCGGGCAACAGCTAGTTTATAAATAAAGGAAAGTGATTAGACCAGGTCACATCATATTTTAAATTAACACTAGTAACCGACTGATAGGCTGACTCCGTCACCACACAGTGGTCGAGCCATCTATGATACCCATGAGCCTCGCTAATAAAAGTGTACGTACCAGAGTCAATACCTGACATGTTTATATCCGCACACATCCACTTTTGTTTAACGCAAAAACTGCGCAACTCGTTGCCAAACAGTTCATTGGGATGGGAATTAAAATTGCCTAGAATATAATAATAATAATTATTATTAATGTGTATGTATTTGTATGTATGTTTATTTCATATACCTAGATATATTTTGTTTTAAGTTTTATTTTACATTTCCTGTTTTGTATTTTCTACACACTGTGTCTACATTTCCAATCCAACTTTCCTCTCGCAGGTCTGCTGGAAGAGATTTCTTATGAAATAAGCAGTACCTTTGTGCTCTTCTATCTTAATGTAATGTCCTGTTAAGTATTTTGTGTGTACATAAATAAATAAATAAATAAATGAATAATATGCAGATCCTACCTGCTGTTCCTCAATAATTGCATGAATTCTACTTAGACAGTCTGTGAAAAAAAAATAAAAATAGTTTATTGGGGACAACAAGTTTAGGTTTTAACAAAATTTTGTGATTGGATCCTCCTTTTAGGTAGGTAGTGCCTGTGTTAAGATAGTCCGCTCTTCCATAGCAGGTCGTATTATACAAAAAGCACAGTGTATTATTATTATACTAGGACTAATTAGGATTAAGATTTTACTTACAAATCAAATGTGTGTATGAGTGGGTGTAAGTTTGTGAGTGAAATCACTCAGGTTCTCTGTAAAGTTGGTCGGCATAAATACTCGTCTAGTATATGGCAATTATATACTTACAGTCACAGCAACAGTTTTCGTGTAATTCAGCCTGAAAGACCCTTCCTCCAGACACTTTTGGAAAAGTTGTCTGGTTTTATGTAAATAATTTCCACAGTTTAATAAAGATATTCGTTATTTCTATGTCTGTACATAAATAACGTTATGTAGAAGCGATGTCTTGTATATAATGTACTTAGATATAAGCTCAAATTTGTAATCGTTGGAAAAGATGTTAGTTTTAATAATCAAAATTTTCATTAAAATTTTCCAAAACAGGAAGCGAAATCAGGGTCCTCGTTATAGTAAAGTTCTGGAGTACCTTAGTAAACTCGACTTTTCTTGGAATTGTAGTCATCAGTACGGCAAATATAATATAGTAACAGTGAATAAGTCGTGCGCGAATAATCCTGAAATCGCTTCCTGTACAGTCATGATAGTTAAATAAGTGTCTTATTTTCCCAGTAACCCCTATCCCATCCTATCATGTCATTTTATTTTATTTTTTGCTTCTGACATCAACTTATATTCGTTATTTTAATTCATTGTTTTATTTAATTTGTATTTAATTTAATATTGTTTTGTGCCATTGACATTAATTGATTTGATCTGACATTTATTTGTTCCTAATGTTTTAATTATTTTTGTCATTGAATTCACTGTATTATTATTATTATTTTTTATTGCTTATTATTCAATCAGCAGACTAAAATTGTCAAAAATGTTGTTTATGTGCTGTTTCTAATATGGGTCAATGACCTGAAATAAATGAATTTTATTTATTTATAGTAAAGTTCTGGAGTACCTTAGTAAACTCAACTTCTCTTAGAATCGTAGTCATCAGTACGGCAAATATATTAATAGTAACAGTGAAAAAGTAGTGCGCGAATAGTCCTGAAATCGCTTCCTGAACAGTCATGAAAGTTAAATAAGTGTCATATTTTCCCAGTAACCCCTATCACCCCTCGTTAGGTCTACGCCTGAGATAGCGAAGAATGATCAGCTACAGTTAATTAGGTGTAGGACGTCAGCGCCGTCTGGCGGCGAAGTATAGTACAAGCGTGCGCCCGGTAATAATAGAGTATAGGCAGACCACCAGGTACACGTATCCACGCCATCAGCGGATTACGCCCGTCCGGCACAATACGCGTCATAATCTATTTGTCTCTTGACATTTATCCTATCCAAGGAGATCTGCATAGCTATTCACAACGCTTCGATTCGATTTTTTTTTTGATCGAAAATCGAATCGAAGCGTTGTGAATAAGGGGCCTGTACACCTGTTTTCTGCCGAATATAGCTAGAAATATCTTCTGGTGACGCATCTTTGGCAACATTATTAATGAACAATGGAACCTTAATGTCCGCTGCCTTGAATTTTTCTTCTGGTTGTAGGCTTGCCTCTCCACTGGTACTAAGAAATTTATTTCTTTATCTTTTCCTCTGCTTTATTTTCCATCATCCTTCTTCATTTTCCAATTTCCATTCACTTCTGCACTTGCAATTTGAGCAAAGGATTTTATCTTAGGATGGGGGACTATGTTGTTTATGTGTACCCCTCTACCGCTAGAAGACATAGCTTGCACCTGCACCGCAGCTTGTTTCGGCGTGTCAACATTAATTTGAGAATTACTTTTAGAACTACCTTCAATAAGTGGATCATTTATCACTTTATTCTTACTTTGCATAATTGTATTTCCAATCAATGATATTGATGCCGTTGCATTTTGGTTAAAGCTAGGTGACTTAGCAGTGACCACCACGTCATCCACTTTATTTAAAATTGCACATTCACTATCGTGAGCATCCGTAAATGTTGCCTTCGGATTCATTTTTATTGTCTTCGTTGATTTTGCATTTGGCATAGTTTTGCTTTATATCCGACATCTCCTGTTGTAGAATAACAGTTCATTTATCACTATACTGCAACTGATACATTTTACGACAATCAATGCCATAATAACAAAATATCTCCGATAGTAGTGCGCGCGCGCTCGCGTCATGACCGAGACTTTTAAAGTAACTATGTTTTACTCATTCTGCTTTCAAAAAATAAATTAAAAAATTAAAACCGTGGGTAAATTAGTCTGAAAAATTTTTTTGCACGAAACTACGGAACGACCCTTTAACGAAATCCAATAATATCTTGTACAAATTGTACCTACCGACACAAGTAAGAAGACGCTTCTAAAATAACCTGTTTAATAATGTAGGTGAGCCCGAACTTTGTCATTAAAGAGTGGAGAATAACGAGGAATACTTTATTGTTAGTTCTGTTAATATTTATTGAGACAACAATCCGCAGGCTGTGCGGATTGTTTTGTTAAGTTTTAGGGGTGGCCTTTAAAACCGCAGAGAGAAGTAGACGAAAAGTGCTTTTACTGTTGCGATGTCATTAAGGCCTTGTCAGTGTCAATTTAGTACCACTTGTGGCTGATTGTACGCTGTAGAAATGAGTTTGTTATAGTGTTAAATACCAACAATTATGATGAGGCTGACACGAAATTTAATGGTAAACGTGTTAGTAATGCTGTTGCTATGACTGGTATAAGTCAAACACAAGTATTCAGTACAGAACAGATTTTATGTTGTGTAGTGATTAACGATCACCCTCTCGAAATTTTATTGTATGTTTTGCCAGACAATTATTTGCAAAATGACGTCATGATAAGTCGCAAGATTTTAAATCAGGGTTTTGCTGTAAACATGACGCAACGAAGGTTTTGTTATCGAGAGTACTTTGTCTAAATTCGGTGAGGCATATTATTGATAACACGTTTCAATCAGATTTAACTGTTTTCGCGACGGATGTAACTGGAAATGACAAGTCTAGGCTTTTGCAAATGCTTAATGAGTTTTCCGAATTTTTCATTACCTACCGGTTTGCCTACAACGCGAGTGAACACAGGCCAGCTTAAGATTAAGTTGATTCATCCGAATCGCATGGTGCAGCCGTGACTGTATAGGATGTCGGTGGACGAACGTAGCGTCATGCGCGACCGAGTGAAAGAACACTTAGTAGCAAATATTATCAGACCTAGCTACTCTCTATTTGCAAGCTCTGCTAGTAAAAAAGGAAGATGCATGTCTTTAGACTACCGCGAGCTTCATAGTCATAGTCGTAAGTCTTACTAACAGCTTTTGAGTCATGGATACTCGAATAAAGAGACATTCTATTCTATAGTAATGCGGTATCCGATCAAATCGCGCGTCTCCATGGTGCCAATTATTTATCGAAATTAGACTGTGCTAGTGGTTTTCATTTAATACCTGTGAGTGAAGAGTCGATTGAGAGCACAGCATTCATAACACCTGAGGGTGAATATGAATTGTTGACCATGCTATTTGGCCTAAAAAAATCTATCTCGGTTTTTAAAAGAGCTATCATGAATGCTTTAGGTGATCTAGCTCATAACTACATGATTGTTTACGTCGATGACAGTTTGATCATATCTCCCGATGTAGAGTCAGGTTTACAAAGACTTCACACTGTGTTAGAAGTTTTGACTAAAGCTGGCTTCTCTTTGAATCTCAGGAAACGCTCCTTCCTTAAGACGAAGTTAGAGTTCTCGGGATTTGACGTAGTCTGGCCAGGTCAGACCCAATCGTAGAAAGGTAGAGGCATTAAAAGCACTACCACCTCCTGAAACGGTGACCCAACCACCAAGTATTTCTCTGCAGACATATTTTACATTGGCATTGACGCCGGTAAGTTCATTGACAGTGAGCTGTCTGCTAATTTATCTTGCCAATGTAAAGTATACATAAAGATCAATACGTAAAACCCATATTTGAATTATATTCTTTTTGCTGGGTGGGAGCGGAGTCGTTAATGTGGGCAAAGACTGGTAGTGTATTTTAGTACCTTAGAGAACGTCTGCTGCAGAGACCAAATACCTATCATTCTTACGACTTCAAAACCCTCACAGTTGTACTTGCATCTGATAGCGACAGGTTCGTCTCATGCTAATGGGCAGGTAGAGCGCGAACTCATGATGAAATGCACTGGATGTGTGAGAGCAATGCGATTGCTGGTCGGCTGCAGAGCCGTGGCGTTATAGGTTTTACTTGAAAGTTTTTGTTGCAAGAGTTTTAAAGGTTGATTCGAACGATTATAGTAGATGGCCTAGGGTAATGATTGATGTATTTTCAATTATTCCTAACGTTTGGTTTAATTAAAGAGAATTGATTTTAATGAAACAGTAGAGTTCTAAAATTTCCTTATTTCCACCGACGTGATGAATCTAGAGTTTGATCAGGAGTGAGCGAGTGGAACAAAATTCTCTCTGGACTATTTGTTTGTAGAGTAACCACCACAAGAGGACGTGTGCAAGCAGGACGGCCGTGTTGCAATCGAGTCGTATCTAGTACGCTAGCGCCATCCGGTGGCGCTAGATGGAGTTGGTGGTACGCGCGCCAGTAGGACGAGACTTTACTGCTCGGTTGGCAAGCGGCGCGTGTGGATCACTGAACCATTGCGCGTTCTGCAATACGTACCTATATGTATCTACCTACCTATCTTAATTATTAACTCGGAATTATAGCCTACAAGCCTGTTTTCTTCATCCAACACTACCCACCGGCACCCACAGTTAAGAGGACCAACGATGAGTGCTAATCATGATGGAGAAGGTCCTCCTCCGTCATATTAATATTTAATTTAAATTAACAATCATCATCCCTGTAATTCCCGATGGGTTAGCCCTTTAAAGCCTCAGTAATTGCAAATCCGCTGTTTTTAAGTCCACATGCAGTTCAATAGAAACCAGGGTTTGTTTTCATCCAAATTGCTTGTATAATATAATTATGATTTTATCTATCAGAAATTCATAACACCTTCACAGCTAAACAGAATAATTACCAGTGACAAACTGATTAATAATGTATTTATGTATTGTGTACTTATGTATTGTTTATCTATAATGTGCATTAATCTTGGATTATTATCTGTGTTAAGGTTTAAAGTTAACTGAACTTATTTTATTCAATGAAAGTTATGCTAATGCACGATGTCATTATTATTTTGACACATGGTGTGGTTTTAATTTACTGTTATCAATATTCCACAGTGATAAAAAATGCTTTTTTTATGTTTTAAGGCATTACGATGATATCTGCAACACAATTGAATCTCTAAGACGATTTTTCATACAATCCCGTGGAATAATTTTCGACACCCACGTTATGGAATGTGAAAAACGTTAATCTAATCGCTGTTTATGTGGAAATTAATGAATACCTACTAAAACACTTTAAAAATCTGGTCCACGAAACCAATGAAAATCTTCCATGCCTAATCATCATTTCAGCCGAAAGACGTCCACTGCTGGACATAGGCCTCCCCCAAGTGTCGCCTTATCGACCGGTCCCGTGCGACTCGCCTCCAGCGGATTCCCGCAACCTTCACCAGGTTCAATGCCTAATATGGTCCACTTAAGAATAATATTTCGCCAAGTTCCCAAACCCATAAACCAACCCCTGGGATGTCTGCAGTAAGTCTTGCAGCCTCTACATCATGCTCCAAGCCCCGCTGTGGGCCACATTCGTCTCATAGTGGGGACACTTAATGGCCTATTAGGAACGTCATAAAATATTTCGCTTCCCACACTAAAAGAAAATAGAGCGAAACGTTTCCTATAGAAAACACTTAAGCAAGTATATTCAAGCTGGTTATTAATGTGAGGGGAATAAACTATTGACTTTTATAGTGTTTTGTTTTTGTCTGTCGTCATGTGGTCTTCTTTTCCTTCTGTACGGGTTCGATCGAACCAGTACGGACAAAATAATAATAATAATAATAAAAGCTTTATTGTTTCAGACAGCATTACACAAATTGAAATATCACTAGCCTCCACACTAGGATTCCCTGTGTCGTGGAGACTAGTCTCCTTCGTCTAACAAAAAAATAAAAAATAAATAAGAGGTAAGTATTATACAATAGCAACGTATAGGTAAGATTTCTTAGGCTACAGAAAAAAATAAATAATAATAATAATATAATATCCAAATAAAAAAAAATGTTTTCTTGTTTATATATTACCGTGTGTTCTTTCATAATTATGCATTCAGTAAAAAGCTGTTATTTTGATATTACATACAGACGCTTGAATTTTATTTACTTTTATTAGATACATCGGCAAAATAAAATTTTATATAAAAATAATTTTAAGCAAATGTCATGCCGCTTTTAAAATTGTTGCTTACAATAATAGTGGACCTTCTTTAGAAGCGTTGCAAGTATGTATGTTTATTTACCTAAAGCAAGTTTTATGACACTTGTGGTTATTTTTGACTTATGTTCTAGCATTCACTTATTATTCTTTGCTGGTGTAGGTCTATACTAATATGCGCTGTATTTTGAATTAGGAAACATTAATATTCTGAAATGCTATTGAACGCAGTTACAAAATCTGCCAAATATGATGATTTATTTTTTGCATTGATGGAAATAACATTTCGTGAAAATAACCTTTGCCCCGGAATAATTACCACGCTTCTATTTAATTGATAATGACATTTTACACATTCATTTTCATTTAATTTATTTATTTATTTAAACTGCATGTACAATAGTGGTACATAGGCGGACTTAATGCCACAAGGCACTCTCTACAAGTCAACCCGTGGGTTAATTAGGAAAACCTAGTAATAGGGTACGAAATAATGTCTAAAAAACTAACTTAATTTATATACTTATATTGATACAAATAGATATAAATATATATAGATAATACATATACAGATAAAATAAACTAATAGATATTTTAACAAATACCAAAAATTAAAAAGAAAATAATGAGAAACCTAATAATAATTATTATGTCTAGACTTCAAATTGAGAGCTATTTAGTCTGACGTATAACTCATATTGAAAATCGTATCTATTCGGCGTTTGGTTTCCGTTTCATGCGGAATGGGCGACTTAAGTAGTTTGAGAGTTCATGTCTGTGCAGAGGTACTCCCTTAATTCTCCTAAAAAAATTTGTCCGAAAATCATTATCCATAAAACGTTTGCTATAAACTTCAGTAACCATAATGTTCAAAATCCCGAAATTTTGTTTTACATAATTATCTTTATTTCTAAAACTGTTCTGTCATAATATCGAACACTATAATAATTGAATCTTCTAATTTTACATGCCATAAAGTCAAATTTCCTAAGTATTTTATTATATAATGTGTAATATTCCGAATGTTCATATAAGTATACAGAAATTTTTGGTCCTAAAACATTTGCTAAAAAATAGGTTTTAGTGACAGAAACGAATCGCTGTAAATCCGACCTCACGTAGTCTTGTCTGCCCTACCCCGAGAGTGTAATTTAAAATCGCGCAGGCGCGGAGGGGCGGGGCGGCCCGCGAGTGTAGGAGCAGGTGGTGAGCGTTAAACACATCTGCGACGATAAGCTCGCGTGGGACCGCCGGAGCCCTGCAGCGCCGGAGCCGTGACAGAAACCATGCCTGCTGCATGTTGCTTGCTCGCTTGCATGCTGCATGCTTGTTTGCATACTGTATGCGTGCTTGCATGCTGCATGGTTGCTGCATGCCTGCTGAATGCTTGCTGCATGCTTGCTGCATGCATGCAGGCAGCAAGCATGCAACAAACAAACAAACGTACACCATGGTGTATGTTTGTTTGATTGATTGATTTTCTGCCTTTTAGTGACTACCGATATGAAATGTATGCCAAAAGAAGATTCTAACTGTGAACTTTCTGCGATATTAGGATGGTTCTACTTTTTAATTCTTACAAATTTCATAAGAGCAACATTGTATAAAAATGTGTTATAGCATAGCAAAAGCTGAGTAATACCCGTGATTACAGACACAATTAAAATAACAATATTCTGTTCCCTTTTGGGAACGTCTGGGAACATACCGGTTTGTTTTAAAAATATTATTAAGTTCAAAACATTGAATATTTTTTTGAATTTAGGATTTATAACTATTATTGAAAACGGTTTTTAGTCTTTTGTATATTATTGATTGTAATATTTATGACAAACGGGTTTAGGGCATATTGTATTTAGGGATTTCAATTTTATGGCATGTGATATTATGTGATATTAAGTTCGGGTAAATTATCATTCGGACAAAATGTTGATTAGGACAAAAAAAGTTGTGGCACTTTAAATTATGAATAAAAAAGGTAGGTAATACAATAGAGAACCCTGTGCAGACAGTGAAATTACTTGACGAGTGATTTGACTATCGATTTCAGGGAATAGGCTCTCATAACATGAGTTTTATTACACAGATATTATACCTACCGACAAAGAAATTATTAACTTATTAGATTCTGATCATTGTGGGCAATTGATCACAATTCCTAATGTAAGCAAGAAAGTCACTAAAAAGGATATCATTGTTAATCCAAAAACTAAAACTCGCCTTGAAACCTTTAAAACGAAACTTTTGTCTAAATTACCACTATTGTAAACTAATGATGATCCCAATCAACATTATAACGATTTTTTCTGTGTGTATTGCTCACAATTTAATACCACATTTATTCCTAAGACAATCTCGGTTAAAAGTAACGCTTCCTTCAACGACTGGGCCACTATTGGTATTCATAAGAGTCGAAAACGACTTTATGAGCTGTATGCAGAGCGGACCTATATAAACACTGTAGAATTTAAGTTGTATGTTAAAAATTATTCTAAAATATTTAAAAAAGTTTGTTTTATAGCAAAGTCACGTTACTTGAGTTCAAAAATTAAAAATACTAGTAATGTAATTAGAATGACATGGAATATTATTAATAGCGAAACGGGAAGGTCTTGCAACCGAAACATTGACTACAGCCTTGCTATTGGCGATAAAATTTTAAATTCAGACACTCAAGTTGCCACAGCCTTTGAAAATTTATTTGCGGATATTCCCGTATCGACTACTAAATCGCTAAACTCGTCACCTGCTGCTGCCGAGTCTTTACTAAGGGAAAACGTTTCAGTCTGTGATTCCGAATTTAATTTTCAATATGTCACCTGTAAAGATATAATTAAAACTTTTCACACCTTAAATGTTAAAAAGACTGCCGATCTGTGGGGTCATTCTGTGGAAGTTGCTATATCCATTATAAACATTGTAGCTCCTTCATTAGCTGTAATATTTAACGATTGTATTGACAGTGGTGAGTTTCCTGATCTAATGAAATATAGTAAAATAATACCATTGTTTAAATCGGGTAGTACATCAGACCCCACTAATTATAGACCCATTTCAGTACTACCCACCTTTAGCAAAATTTTTGTAAAATTAATTTTGGCCCAAAAAAAGTTTTTTCAATAAATATAAGTTATTAATAAAAAACAGTTTGGTTTTACAAGGGGTCGTTCAACTACTGATGAACACACTACTGTGTTGAACTTTTAGGACACATTTATAATGCCTGGGAGGACAAATGCGATGCTTTGGGCATTTTTTGCGATTTACCTAAAGCTTTCGATTGTGTTCTTCATGAAACATTAATCAGGAAACTACACCACTACGGAATCCGTAACGCCTCCCTGGATCTTCTTATTTCATATTTGAGTGACAGGATTCAGAGAGTTGATGTTAAGGGAAAAGATCTCCCGGATCCGTAGTAAGAATGGGGGTACCCCAGTGCTCAATTCTTGGTCCATTTTTGTTTCTTATTTATATAAATGACTTGCCTTACCTCATAAAGGATAATCATGACATAGTATTGTTTGCAGACGACACTTCTCTTTTATTTAAACTCAAACGTCAGTTAGTTACGGATGATGTTAATAGCGCCCTGGCAAAAGTCGTTAATTGGTTTAATGTTAATAATCTACTCCAAAATGAGTAGAAAACTAAATGTATTAAATTTACGATACCCCATGTAAGACAAGTGGAAACTACTGTACTAATTAAGGATGAAGAGTTAAAACCGGAAGATAGCACAGTCTTCTTAGACATCACTTTGGATGCCAAGCTTCAGTGGGGCCCGCATATAGACAAATTGTCGAAGAAACTTAGCTCTGCAGCATTCGCCGTTAGAAGAATTCGTGATTTAACTGATTTAGAGACATCCCGTTTAGTTTACTTTAGTTATTTCCATAGCGTGATGTCGTACGGTAGTCTCTTGTGGGGCAATGCCGCCGATATTCAGACAATATTTGTTTTGCAAAAAAGGGCAATTCGTTCAATTTATAAATTAAGTCCCAGATACTCCCTCAGAGAAAAATTTAAAGAGACTAATATTCTTACTGTGCCCTCTCAGTTTATTTATGAAAACCTTTTGTACGCACACAAAAATATTAATTTATTTAAAAAATACAGTGATATCCACAACATAAACACGAGGAATAGAAACAAATTTGATGTTCCTGCAACGAGGCTCAAAAAAATATGGGGTGCGTTCAGATACCAATGTATACGCTTTTACAATAAACTTCCGAGCCATATTCAAGCACTAAGTCTAAATAAATTCAAATCGCTTATAAAACGGAAGCTGTGCCTGGAAGCCTACTATCATGTTAATCACTATCTTGAAGATAAAAAAGCTTGGGATTAAGCTGCTCCAATTAAACTTGCTCTGTGAATGTTGAAATTTCGGACTTCGCCTGTTTATTATTGATTCCTTTCTTTTATACACTCTGACATTGAATGTTTTGACATGTATTTTATTATTTTTTATTATTTTATGTGACATTTACTGATTTGACGTGAATACTTATTTTATTAAGTATTTTACTTTTTTATGTTATTATCATTGCGACATTTAATGATTTTTGTGATTTTTTTTACTTACATTCATTTGGAAAGAACTTGTTATTAATTTTATTTGGTTACTAGCTGTTGCCCGCGGCTTCGCCCGCGTGCAGTTCGGTAACTGCCCCACTGAATTATACTAAAGGGATAAATAGTGTTCTACATGTTTATTTAGGTTATAAACTATATATGTGCCAAATTACATAATCATCACAATTTATTATTATCATCAAAATCACCATCACTATCACAACCACAATCAATATCACAATCATTATCACAATCACCATCACTATCACAACCACCATCATTATCCCAATCATTATCACAATCACCATCACTATCACAGTCACCATCATTATCACAATCACCATCATAATCACCATCACTATCACAACCACCATCATTATCACAATCATTATCACAATCACCATCACTATCACAACCACCATCATTATCCCAATCATTATCACAATCACCATCACTATCACAGTCACCATCATTATCACAATCACCATCATAATCACCATCACTATCACAACCACCATCATTATCACAATCATTATCACAATCATCATCGCAATCACCATCACAATAACCATCACAATCACAATCACCATCACAATCCCCATCACCATCGCTATCACCATCACAATCACCGTCACTATCACAATCACCATCACAATAACCATAAAAATCACAATCACCATCATCTTTATCACAATCATTATCATCGTAATCACAATCACTATCACAATCACCATCACCATCACCATCACAATCACCATCAAAATCACCATCACAATCTCGATCACAATCACTATCATCATTTTAACAATCATTATCATCGTAATCACAATCATCATCATCACAATCCCCATCCTCGTCATCACAGTCATTATCATCGTAATCTCAATCATTTTCATCTAAATCACAATCATCATGATCACAATCGCCATCACTATCACAACCACAATCATTATCACAATCACCATCACTGTCACTATCACAATCGCTATCACTATCACAATCACAATCACCATCACAATCACCGTCACATCACCATTACAATCACCATCACAATCATTATCATCGTAATCACAATCATTATCATCGTTATTGCAATCACAATCTCCATCACAATCACAATCACCATCACAATCACTATCACAATCACCATCACAATCACCATCACAAGCATCATCACAATCACTATCATCATTTTAACAATCATTATCATTGTAATCACAACCACTATCATCGTAATCACAATCATCATCATCACAGTCTCCATCCTCGTCATCACAATCATTATCATCGTAATCTCAATCATTATCATCTTAGTCATAATCATCATGATCACAATCGCCATCATTATCACAACCACAATCATTATCACAAACACCATTACTATCACTATTACAATCACCATTACTATCACTGTCACAATCACGATCACCATGGCTATCACCATCACAATCACCGTCACTATTACAATCACAATCACCATCACAATCACAATCAAATCACTATCACAATCACCATCGTCGTTATCACAATCATTATCATCGTAATCACAATCATTATCATCTTAATCATATTCATCATCATCACAATCAACATTATCATCATAACAATCATTATCATCGTTATCACAATCATCACAATAAATCAACAATAACCATGTATAGAAGTTGAATCCGCTATCTTCTGGATCTCAAAATAAATGGCATTGCCATTTTCCTAATGCCATTTTCGACATCAGCACCCCTGATAATCTCGGTTTCGATACCCATATTGATTTTTAGACATTTCAACCCCATCGCACCCCAACAGGGAATGATGGTAATTCAGGTCCGCCACATTACGTTGTTTTTGTAATACACGCGACCCAGTTCACCGTACAAACAATACCTATGTTGAATTTCAGGCTTTGTTACCCCATTTCCTCCTTTAGGGGTTGAATTCTGAAAAAACCTGAAACACAAATGTTAATTCATTTATCGATAGGAGTACTCCTGTTAAGTTTCGAATAAAGTAGTCTAACTAATCTTATTTCCCCATGTAATCTTTGGACCCCCTTTTCAACCGCTTAGGGGGTTTATTTTGAAAAATTTATTCTTAATGCACCCCTAAACCCCATAAAGAACCTATGTGCCAAATTTGGAATCTCCAGACTCAGTGGTTTGGGCTGTGCATTGATTTTTATACTTTGCCACCCCATTTTCCCCACTTAGGGGTTGAATTCTGAAAAAACCTGAAACCCGTTTCTACTCATTTATCAATAGCAGCACTCCTGTGAAGTTTCGAATAAAATTGTTAAACTAATCTTGTTTCCCCATACAAACTTTGGAGCCCCGTTTAACCCCCTTAGGGGTTGAATTTTGCAAAATCCTTTCCTTGTAAGATATTTGCTGGGAATAAAGGAAACTGCCTGGATGTCTGGTGCGAGTGCTCAGTATATTCCAACTGCCAAAAACTAGAACTACCCACCACCCATTATTATTATGTACTAAACTACCTACAACTATTCTTATATACTACACTCCTCTACACTTAATTTAGACAGCAAATCTTATAATATAAGTAACTACAAAAAAACACAATTATAATTAAGAAGGCGGTTGTACTTCGAACAATAAAAGTACCTATTACATAACACTAGTAGGTAAGTACCTAGTACATATATTATTATAACTATTGATACTATTGATTATAGTTCGGCTTATTTTGTCGACATTGACGAATAGGCCGCGACCGCGGCAGGTTGTTAGGTGGCTGGTCCGGGGGAGGTTCGACGGGCTTCGGTTCCTCCGAGCAAGTGGTAATGGTGACCTGTGACTGTGCCTGATCCGACGCGCTGTCATCCTTTGTGCGCTGAACGATATCACTATTTGGATTTATAACGGGCTCATCCGCTACATCCCTCCCTTCCCCCTTATCTACATCAGGATCCGGAAAGACAATGGAACTCCTAGTCCTACGCTTTATCTGGTCAATGTGTCGATGAACTTGATTCCCACCTTCGCCTATAACCTTGAAGTTGGAAGAACCTACTTTTCTGTCTACTGTTCCAGGTATCCACTTTTCCCCCTTGTGATACTGTCGGTACCACACTTCGTCTCCGGTCTCGACCGTGCGCTCGGCGCCACTCGCGTATTCGACCTGTCGTCGCTGCACGCGGCTCATTCGTGACTCCAAATCTGGCTTCAATGCATCTAAACGAGTTCTCATCGGCCTACCTAACATTAGCATGGCGGGACTTTGACCCGTTGACGTATGTTCGATATTTCGGTAGAACATTAAAAATGTTTGTAACGCTTCCAAAATGTTTTTATTTTCAAAATCTGCCTTTCTGATAACTCGTTTTAATGTTTTTACTGCGTTTTCCGCGGCCCCGTTGGATGCGGGATGATAAGGCGCCGAAAACATGTGTTCTATTCCGTCGGCCCCGAGAAATGCTGCAAACTCGCTACCAGTAAAGGGTGGTCCATTATCCGTAACTAACTGTTTAGGTATGCCCCACCTACTCCACAGTTCTCTCAACTTTGGAATGACATTAGCCGACGCCGTACTTGGCACACAAAAAATTTCCAGCCATTTGGACATGGCGTCCACAACTACTAAATATGTTTTACCCAAAATAGGCCCTAAAAAATCCAGGTGAAGCCTCGACCAGGGGCGGCGCGGCCAGGGCCACGGTCGCGGCGCCTGCCGCGGCGGCGCGTCCGCCTGCGCCGCGCACGTCGCACAGGCGCGGCACATGTTTTCGATGGCTTCATCGATGCCGGCCCACCACACATAACTCCGTGCTAACGCTTTGGATTTTACAATTCCCATGTGGGGTTCATGTAACATATCTAAGACCCTCTGCCGACACCTATCCGGAATTATCAGCCGGTGACCCCACAAAACGCAACCTAGCTCTTCGTACAGCTCATTACGTCTATTATAATACGGCTGTAATCCTATAATTTCGCATTCCGAAGGCCAACCATTCCTAATAAAACCTAACACCCTACTCGTGATTGGGTCTTTAGCAGTGCAACTTTTAATTTCATTATAATCTAATAGCATCGCTTCTTGAGCATGATGTAAATGCGTTTGTTCCGGTAGCGAGTAAGAAACCGGTTTCTTATCGGGCAACGGTAAGCGAGACAAGCCGTCCGCACTGTTATCGTCTGTTCTTACATACTCAATATCGTAGGTATACGCGGATAATATAATCGCCCATCTTTGCATCCTACTCGCCGTCATGGTAGGAATGCCAGTATTTGGCCCGAAAATAGACACTAGCAGCCTTACAAATAAAAATGTGTTATACCGCATTTATACCATTCTTATACCATATATAGCTATAACAGGTATAACTTAAGAATAAGTCGAGAATATTTTCTTACAAATAAACCAGGTATATCTTTGTTATAACAACGCTTCCGTTATGTCAAAATGCACGATGTGGCAACAGCGCGACCGAAGAGAAACTAGCAGAAAAAAAGCAGTTTGTCTATAAAAACTGTATGGGGACCCTTTGTCAACTTGACGATTCTCGACCTTTTTTTTTTGTTCTATTGTTTGCGCGTGAGTCAATACAGTTGTAATTGAATTTGTTTATTTTTGTGGATAGAGAAATATAATTTAGAAACTGAATATTAAAATGGCTAAGAGAGACCGATCAATCACCTGGGAGAACGATTAGAATATATTTCTTTAGTATAGGACGTAAATAATATCTTTATTTACGTCCCCTACCATATTGACATCATACCTCCGCACGTGTCCATATTGAGAGATCTACCAATGGTCTAAAAACGTTACACCACCTTTAGAAAATTAGTATTTTAACCGTAACTGCTCATCGCTATTTGTATCAAAAGGATTTTCTCTTTTTTTAATATTTTAAGTTTTCTTTGAACCTGCATTAGATAGATTTAGAATGATATTTACTGGTTCTACTTCTTCTATTGCATCTAATTCCATAATCAAAACGAACGTAAAATAATTAAATTCGCGTAAACAAACACAAACCGTGGTATTTTTAAGGTTATACTAGCTTTATACAAGGGTGGAGGCGCGCATAACTTCGGAATAGCGGTTGTATGAATACAAATGTCAAAGTTATACCTGTTATAAGCTATGCTTTGTTTATTTGTAGACATTTTGCTTATTCTTTGTTTATTCTCGAGTATAACTTTATACCACGTTTATTTGTAACGCTGTAAGGGTTTGTGGTCGGTCCGAAGTGTAAATCGCCTTCCAAAAACATATTGGTGAAACTTTTTCATGCAAAATATGATAGCTAAAGCTTCTCTATGGATCTGGGAATAATTTTTCTCAGCACTCGTGAGCGTGCGTGACACGAACGCGACCGGCCGCTCCGGCCCGTCGGCACCGCTCCCACTTGGCTGCGACAGGACGCCCCCGACCCCGCACGGACTCGCGTCGCACGTCATTACTAGCGGCTTGTTTGGATCATAATGTGCAAGAACTTTTGAACTTACTAAGTCTTTCTTAATACTATTGAATACTTTTTCACATTCCCCCGTCCAGTTCCATTCTGTTGCTTTCTTTAAAAGATTATATAACGGCACTAACTTCTGACTAAAATTATTTACAAACTTAGCAAAAAAATTAGCAAGACCTAAAAATGACCTTAATTCCGATACATTTTGTGGTCTAGGAATTTTAGTCACAGCTTCTATCTTTGAAGGATCCGCCTTAATACCGTCCTTCGATAAAATATAACCTAGGTAGGATACCTCTTGTACAAAAAATACGCATTTTGACTTTTTAAGTCTTAACCCACTGTCTACTAATCGTCTAAAAACCATTTCTAACGCTTTAAGATGTTCCCTTTTTGAATGGCCGCCAATTATAATGTCATCAATGAATACTGCCACATTCGGTATATCTTTCATCAACGTAGTCATGATTCGTTGAAATATGCCCGGACTAGAAGACAACCCAAATACTAATCGGTTATACCTAAACAGACCCCTATGACTATTTATAACGGTATATTTTTTTGATTCGTCTAACTCGATCTGATTATACGACTGTGATAGATCAATTTTGCTAAAATATTGAGCCCCATTTAGTGCTACGAGCACATCATCTATTCTCGGAAGTGGGAACCTATCGACCAGTAAAGCGGGATTTAGTGTACCTTTGTAGTCTACACAGATCCTGAGTGTACCATCAGATTTATTTACGGGAACAAGCGGCGAGGCCCAGTCTGAGCAGTCAACAGGTTCGATGATACCGGCGCACAGCATGGCGTCCAGCTCGGCGTCGACGCGCTCGCGCAGTGCGAACGGCAGCGGCCGCGCGCGGTGGAACACCGGTGCCGCACCCGGGCGCACTCTCAAAGTTGCCTTACCGCCCGTGAACCTCCCCAGACTGCCATCGAACAGCTGCTTATACCTATCCAACATAATACAAATCTCATCATTTATGTGAACATTTTTCAAGTTATCATTGGCCATATTAAAACACTCAAGAGTCGGAATTCCTATGTTCAATTCTGTAAGCCACTGTCTACCTAAAAGAGAAGTGGTTCCTCCTTCGATCACAAACAGTTCTAACTCTTTTGTCCTGTCTTGATATTTGACTGTGGGCTTAATAAACCCTAATGGTCTAATTTTCGATCCATCATAAAATGTTAAACATAGTTTGTGAGGCTGAATTTTTATATGTTTAAAATGGGAATCGTACGTACTTTTACTAATACATGATATTGGCGTTCCGGTATCTACTTCCATATATATAACTTCATTATCGATGTTTATAGCCAAACTCACCGCCTTATAGTCTCTCAAACACAATTGATGTAGATACACTTCCTCTCCGGAGTCTTCCTGCGACTCCGCACTATCATCAGCCGCCTGGCCGTAATGGAAGCCCCGACCGTCCCGTCCCCCCTCGTTTGGGCACACACGTCGTAGATGACCCGGTCGCTTGCACCGGCTGCACACGTAGTCCCGGAAACGACAGTCTCCGATGGCGTGACCCGTCGCCCCGCAGCCCGTACAGTTTCCCCGCGGCTCGCTGCGCTTCGCCGACCTCTGCTGTGAGTCGCCGTGCCGAGCGCCGGCGCTGCCTCCGCGCGCCCGCCCGGCTCGGCCCGAGCGCTGGTCCCGCGCTTTCAACGCGTGCACGTCCACAGTTCCCGCGGATCCCTGCTGGCTCTTATCTTCTACCGCAGCTGCATCGCGCTCCGCAGCTTCTAATGATATCGCTAGTTTTACCGCCTTTACATACGTCAAACTGTCATCCTCCGCGAACAATCGCTGCCTGATGACGTCACTTTTCAACCCGCACACAAATTGATCCCGCAAATTGTCTTCTAAACTTTCTTTGAATTTGCAATTCCGCGCCAGCTTTTTCAACTCTGCCACATAGTCACCAGCACTCTCGTCTGCTCGCTGCCTTCTCTGACGAAATCTATAGCGTTCCGCGAGCAACGACGGGGTCGGTTGAAGATGATTACGCAACATTTCCTTTGCCGCAATGTACGTCAACTCCGCTGGTTTTTCCGGACTTGCAAGGTTCATCAGCAACTCGTAGGCCTCGTCCCCCATCAACGAGATCAACGTTGGCATTTTTAACTCCTCCTTGATTCCATTAGCTTGGAAATACATGTCAAGTCGGTCCACGTACGACTGCCACGATCCCGTTGTCACGTTAAACTCACGAATTTTACCGATAGACATTGTTCGTGATTACGGTTCTGTTACTGCACGCACAAAATTGAATTTAACTCGTCGCCAATGTAAGATATTTTCTGGGAATAAAGGAAACTGCCTGGATGTCTGGTGCGAGTGCTCAGTATATTCCAACTGCCAAAAACTAGAACTACCCACCACCCATTATTATTATGTACTAAACTACCTACAACTATTCTTATATACTACAGTGCACCTCTAGACCACATAAGGAACCAATGTGCCAAATTTGGAATCTCTAGACTCAGCGGTTTGGGCTGTGCATTGATTTTTATACTTTGCCACCCCATTTTCCCCTCTTAGGGGTTGAATTCTGAAAAAACCTGAAACCCGTTTCTACTCATTTATCAATAGGAGCACTGCTGTAAAGTTTCGAATAAAATAGTTTAACTAATCTTGTTTCCCCATACAAACTTTGGAGCCCCGTTTAACCCCCTTAGGGGGTGAATTTTGAAAAATCCTTTCTTAGTGCACCCCTAGACCACATAAGGAACCTACTTGCCAAATTTGGAATCTGTAGACCCAGCGGTTTGGGCTGTGCGTTGATAGATGAGTCAGTCAGTTTCTTCTTTTATATATTTAGATTGTGAATGTGGGGACCATGTGGGTCACATTTTTATTGTTTGTTTATTTTTTTTCCCACAACTGTCTGGCAGTTTGAGTACTATAAGCGACCTATCCAAATGTCCTTTCTTTTGTATTGTTCGTCGTTTCGTTGAGCTCCTTGAGTTATAAGTCGAGTTACACGTTAACTGACAAATGCTTGCACTGACTGGACAGATCCACTCAAATCTGTATGGTTCTTTCTTCAAAAGACCATCTCAGGCACTAATCTGCATAGTCCTCATGTGAATTGAGCAAGATTATGTCTGGACTTTAAAAGAAACTACGACCTCTGAGTTTGATTCGGCTGTTTCTTCTCAGAGTAGTCAGGTACGAAACACCGACCCCATCTAGTTTTAAAAAACCGGCCAAGTGCGAGTCGGACTCGCGCACGAAGGGTTCCGTACCATTATAATATATATTACATTAGACGGCAAAAAAAGGGCAAAAAAATCACGTTTGTTGTATGGGAGCCCCCTTTTTTTCTTTTTTTTTTTTTCGGATGGGAAATCATCAAATAAATCCTCCCGCTCTGGGCGGAGCAGGAGGAAGTGTCAGACTTTTACTGACTAAAACCCATCCATGTTCCTTCATCGCCCTTTGTGTTCCGGGGCCACGGTATCTCTTTCGAACAGTCCCGCAACCCCGGCAGGCATCGGTCCCTACGGACCCCTTCCCTTTTGCTGACTCTCTTTGAGGCGCGCGTGGAACACGAACACGGCGTCGACACGGCCTGTCGTCATGAGACGGACGGACGGCGACGAGCTAGCCCATAGCCCACCGTCCACAGGCCCGCGCCTACGGTGGCCGGGGGCCACGTGGTGGTGGCCCCCGACGCCCGGGGCGTCTCCCGCGGCGGCCGGGACGTTGAGAGGTTCTCTCCCTCTCACGTTCCGCCACCTCCTTCTCTAGCATTACTGCTTCGCAGAAGGAGGTGACGGCGTCCCATTCCGTCTCGCTCCGGACCAGTGGGAGCCCCCCTTAAATATTAATTTTATTCTGTTTTTAGTATTTGTTGTTATAGCGGCAACAGAAATACATCATCTGTGAGCATTCATCAATTTCAACTGTCTAGCTGTCACGGTTCATGAGATACAGCCTGATGACAGACAGACGGACAGACAGCGAAGTCTTAGTAATAGGGTTCCGTTTTTATCCTTTGTGTACGGAACCCTAAAAATGACGTGTAAAAGTGTTTGTAAAAAAAAAAAAAAGCTTGCAACATAAACATCATTTATCATTTATTAAAACTTTTGACTTGACTAGAGAGATTTTGTCTTGATTGTGGTTGATTTCATCGATAACTCTCAAATCTCAGTTTTAACCACTAGGACTAGGAGCATACAATTTTGTACGAGACAACCGAGGTAAGCATAAACGACCGATTTACGAAAATTCATCCACTATTGCAGTAAAATGGGGATGAAAGTTTGTATGGGAATGACTTTTTTGGATGGAATTTCTCATCGAACATACGATTTGTTGTTACATAATATTATATAAAGTTCTTTTAATCGCTTGGCTACAAAAAACACGGGTGTTGCGAGAACGCTTGCGGAGACTTAAAACAAATAAAAAAATTGCTTAGAGAATTCTACGCTGCCACGACGCGACCAGTGATGCGACGGTACTCATGCGAAGGAAACAAGAGTTAGGTACCGCTGGTGTCGCTAAACGCAAGACGCAAATCACATCGCCTAAGGTCGTGGTCGGAGCATAAATTAAACTATGAAAGATCCCGTTCAATAAAATCAAACACGTTATTAATTTATTCAGTGGCTTTTTGAGAATAAAACATTTATTTACTTTTAAATCTTTTAGGTACCTACTTAAAATAGTTTTGAGTTTTTAATGTGTTAAGTTCAAGTCTTAAGTACGTCTAAAATAAATATATTTTTTATAAATTAGCCATAAAATTTTGTAAACGGGTTTAATCCAAATGATTATGCATTTGTCCACATATTTTGCACGCACGCCTACCTACGGTCCGATTTGCCTCCGAACGATGATTTTTATAGTAATTATAAAAAACAAACTTACATTTACAGATAAAAAACCTGTGCTCTCATAAATGTATGAGAGCACAGGTTTTTTAAACATAGTGATGTTTAGGAAAATATATTATTCATGTTCATGTTATAAGTTAGTCGATTATTACTCGTAAACTTGTGAAGTCTACTTAGCTGTAATGATTTTCTTTTTAATTTGGTTATATATACTACTACTATGAATTTTTTCACATACTTGAGTCTAACAAAAGTTACCACTTTAAAGTTTAATATTTCACTAACAAATCCCTTAATCGAAAAATTATATAAGCAAACTCGCAATGTTTTTAAAGACGTATACAACGACATCCCACACTATGGGGTGCGGGAGAATTACATCCCGACTTTACGTGTAGAGACTTGATATACCCTAAAAAAATACTTTTCGAGATTTTATTTTACCACTTTGTTGGCGTAACTAATTTGTATATTCATGCTAAATTACAGCTTTGCAGTACTATGGGTTTTTGAGCTAAGCTTCGGACAGACGTACAGACAGACGGACATGGCGAAACTATAAAAATTCCTTGTTGACTACGAAACCCTAAAAATTACTTGGTACATTTTTGCTTATAGAACACTACGATTCGAATTTAAATGTTCTAATTTAACATACAAAAATAAGACAATTAATTATAACAGGTTCTTATAAATTATCATCTAATTATATTGCGTATACCGATATACGAAGATAAATTAAGACATTTAATAATAGTGCGTAAAAGTGGATAACTCAGCTAATCGATCATAAATAATGATTATTAATATGTATTATCCTAATAAAATGATAATAATCTACAGATACTGAGTACAACAAAAACAAAATTAAGGAGAAAAAAAACTTTTTAAAAAACAAGCTTATGTTACAATAAAAAGAACTAAAAAGTTAAAAATAATTCAAACCTGATAATAAAAATAATAGCGTGTTACATTTTTTAGAGTAAACACCTTCATTATTTTTTCTTTTGTAACACGCTTATTAAAAGCTTATTTTTAAAAAGTTTTTTTTTCTTTTAATTTTATTTTTAACTTTTTAGTATTTTTTTTTCATGTTGTTCCCACGAGTATAGGACAAAAACGGTCCATCCCCCTAGAGGTCCATTGTAGATATTTGATTGGGATAAGGGCTTCAGTACAACAGGGTTCGCCCTGATACCCTGAGGCGCAAGCGCAACGTTAGCGATATGACATATTTTTTTATTTTTATTTTATTTATACATCCTTATATCATTCAGTCCTGCACGTGCTCACTTTGGCATTGGGTCATCCATCTAATCAAAAACAGAATCCACATTCATAAGAAACGGAACGAACGAACGAATGAATTTATTTTCCCAAAGATGGTGTCGCATATTCACGTCCACTAAACCACCACCACTCATACTCACCACCCATTAAAAACGATCCACCCATCAAGACGAATAAAAAAATATGGTTCTCTATCGTGTTACCTAACTTTTTTATCCATTATCTAAAGTGCCATTTTTTTTTGTCCTAATCGTCCGAATGATAACTTACCCAAACTTTATATTACATAATATCACATGCCATAAAATTGAAATCCTAAATACAATATTATGCCCTAAACCCGTTTGTCATGAATATACCAATCAATAATATACAAAAGACATAAAACGGTTTTCAATAATAGTTATAATTCCTTAACTCAAATTATTTAATGTTTTGATCCTAATATTATTTTTAAAACTTGGAGACAGTTTTTTTTAGGCCCTCTTCGATGTTGCATAAATATTATTCATATTACACCAAAAAAAAGTAACCATTTTATTATAGTAATAAACGAAAGATTACACAGAAACGAAACCGGAATCTTAAAATCCTAATAAATAAGTTATATTATGATATTTTTTTGCGAGTCAAATCATTCCTGTTGTGATCAATGTTATTTGACAGAAAATACTTACGTAAATAGGGGCGTTTTTTTCCGTTTACAAAAAAAAGTACGGTATCCATTGGTAATACTAGCTGCTTTAATTATAATAGAAATAGAATATAACATAAAAATAAATAATATTAAACTGTGAGCTTTTTAATGCTATTTTTAAAGGTTTCCGCTAAAATCTTTTATATGGTATAGAAAATCATCATGGCACGGAACGTTGTAAATCCGTCTTTTTGGTGGTTGACAGACAACTTCATTTGACATTTACTCTTTTTGACATTTACAACTTCATTTGACATTGGTTGCATTCCGTATTACAAAATAATCGCTCACAGCGCTCACATCAATATTTTGCGTTCCGATTTAGATATCACGATTATGACAGCTAAGAACTGTCATGAATTCGGAACGCTCATGAACGCGTTGCCAGTGATCATAACCCCAATCACAAGACCTATTTTTGAAAATGGAAGATAAGTTGGTTGACTCTCTGATAACTCAGATTTTGAGATAGAGAACGACGATTCGTCCAGTGATGAAAAGGATGACGGAAGTGTTTATATTAGCGTATTTTGCACCCGGCAAAGATTTACCCCTTAAAAAAATACCACGAATTACAAATAACATAGATGCAACGATAATTAAATATAATTTAAAGTTAGATGCGAGTCATAAGTTCATAACAAAACAACACAACCTATCAACACAACTGTCATTTTTGACAGCGCTCACGGTGATATTTATTTGGAGCATGGTCGGTGTAATCGCAAGATGACGCATGCCATGACGTCATCTATGACGATTCAAGGGACATCGTTATTGCGCTCACGGTAATTCGGAACGGGTTTATGGACGCTCAAATCGATTACAGCCTAATTCGGAACGCAGCTATTTTTACTCAGTTTATTTCGATGTTTTTGAAAGTGTTTCTGCGTTTTAATCGCATATAATGAAAAACTATTTTATGAAAATGGCATCTGCTGGTCATTGTGTCAATTGTGCAGTAAGATTTCAAGGCAATGTGCGAATACAATTACATTTTGACTGCTACAGACGTGCAGCAACTTGTATGGTTATTGTTAGATACACGTTTTTATTTTCGAATTTCTCATCATTCCGGTTAGACATTACTTAGCTAATATTACCACTGTAATCTAGAAATTATAAGGAAGAAATCTATATACGTTTCATTAATATCTGCTACAATTTATGGGGTGGCCTGTTCTCCGAACAAAAAAAATTGACTCCTACTAAGCTTTTGCTAAGAAGTTCTCCACAACACATTTTTATACAATACTAGCTGTTGCCCGCGACTTCGTCATCAACATCAGACATCGTAAAAGATACAACCAATCACTCAAGATCATGGCTGACTGTTTGATTCACTGACTAATCGATCAACGCACAGCTGAAACTGCTGGGTCTAGAAGCATGAAATTTTATTTTATTATTGTATTTTATTTATTCGGAAGAACCAACAATTACACATTATTTAATACAAAAAATAGAATACAAAGAGTCATGTAAATGTGCAACCAACAACGTTCTCCACAAATACACAAAATGACAAAGACAATGTTGATGAAGTAAAAGTCTGACAGAATACCTAGATAATTGCTTGAGATAAAATACAGACAATAAGGAACACTAAAGAAATATATTATTCACATAGATTCTGGATTGTGTCAAGTAATATTTTTCTGAATGATCCGACAAATAGAGCAAATACATCCAAGTTGGAGAAAAACTTATTGAAATTGCCCGTGAGACGACGTAGAGGTGCGCAAGCCTGCATTCGCGCGACTAGGAGTGACGGCGAAAACAGGTCGTGCGCGCACCCCACGTCCCTGAATCGTTCTAGGGACAACAAAGCACAGCTTGTTACAGATGTCCACACAATCATATGAGTTGTTACACAGATCGTATAGAAACATGTATCTAGAAAAGTACGTCTAGACTTCAAAGAGATCATGTTATATATTTTTAACAAGTCGCTATAAGGGTGGTAAATACGACTTCTAGTACAACGTTAATGCATAGTTTTCAGGAACTTACGTTGTATACGCTCAACACAGTCATTATATGTATTGTAATAGGGACTCCACACCGGCACAGCATATTCCAGTTGAGACCGGATTAATGATCGATACAAATGTAAATATGTGCTCGGGGAGATGAATTCCGTTGCTGATCTTATCACGAATACATCCGATAAGCCTGACTTACGATTTTATCGACATGTGCGTCCAGGTGTAGTTTATTATCGAGCAGTATTCCAAGATCACGAATTGTGTTGACTCTGTCTAAGATTTCACTTTGTAGTGCATAAGGATGTTTAAATTGGTTTTTATTTTTAGTGAAGCTGATACAACTGCTGCTAAAACTGAGCTGCTAAGCTGATAAAACTAAGTGTATTAAGTTTACGATACCCCATGTAAGACAAGTGGAAACTACTGTACTAATTAAGGATGAAGAGCTAAAAGCGGAAGATAGCACAGTCTTCTTAGGCATAACTTTGGATGCCAAGCTTCAGTGGGGCCCGCATATAGACAAACTGTCGAAGAAACTTAGCTCTGCAGCATTCGCCGTTAGAAGAATTCGTGATTTAACTGACTTAAGAGACAGCCCGTTTAGTTTACTTTAGTTATTTCCATAGCGTGATGTCGTACGGTATTCTCTTGTGGGGCAATGCCGCCGATATTCAGACAATATTTGTTTTGCAAAAAAGGGCAATTCGTTCAATTTATAAATTAAGTCCCAGATACTCCCTCAGAGAAAAATTTAAAGAGACTAATATTCTTACTGTGCCCTCTCAGTTTATTTATGAAAACCTTTTGTACGCCCACAAAAATATTAATTTATTTAAAAAATACAGTGATATCCACAACATAAACACGAGGAACAAACACAAATTTGTTGTAGGAACAACAAATTTGTGTTTAGCAACGAGGCTCAAAAAAATAGGAGGTACGTTCAGATGCCAATGTATACGCTTTTACAATAAACTTCCGAGCCAAATTCAAGCACTAAGCCTAAATAAATTCAAATCGTTTATAAAACGGAAGCTGTGCCTGAAAGCCTACTATCATGTTAATCACTATCTTGAAGATAAAAAAGCTTGGGATTAAGCTGCTCCAATGAAATTTGCTCTGTGAATGTCGAAATTTCGGACTTCGCTTGTTTATTATTGATTCCTTTCTTTTATACACTCTGACATTGAATTTTTTTTTGACATGTTTTATTTTTTATTGTTTTATGTGACATTTACTGATTTGACATGAATACTTATTTTTTTAAGTATTTTACTTTTTTATTTTATTATCATTGCGACATTTAATGATTTTTGTGTTTTTTTTTTACTTACACTCATTTGAAAAGAATTTGTTATTAATTTTATTTGATTATTGTGAATGTGGGGACCATGTGGGTCACATTTTTATTTTTTGTTTGTTTTTTTCCCACAACTGTCTGGCAGTTTGAGTACTATAAGCGACCTTCCCAAATGTCCTTTCTTTGGTATTGTTCGTCGTTTCGTTGAGCTCCTTGAGTTATAAGTCGAGCTACACGTTAACTGACAAATGCTTGCACTGACTGGACAGGTCCACTCAAATCTGTATGGTTCTTTCTTCAAAAGACCATCTCAGACACTAATCTGCATAGTCCTCATGTGAATTGAGCAAGATTGTCTGGACTTTAAAAGAGACTATGACCTCTGAGTTTGTTTCGGCTGTTTCTTCTCAGAGTAGTCAGGTACGAAACACCGGCCCCATCTAGTTTTAAAAAATGACGTGTAAAAGTGTTTGTAAAAACCTACTTGCAAAATAAACATCATTTATCATTTATCATTTATCATTACAGCAACATTTTGGAATACTGAGTAGAAGTTTGTTTCTTGCTGGAGTAAGTGGCAGTCTAGTATTGCTCTAACAGGTCTAAATATTTTTAGGTCGTCCGCGTAAAGTAGGAATTTAGAGTTATGGAAACACATGTCGATATCATTGATAAAAATTATAAATAACAGAGGTCTGAGAATACTACTATATTATTATGCACAAACGTAAAGTGTTTATGACAATATTTCTTTATGAACAACACTCTTAATCATTTTAGTGGATGATGAAGCTTAAATACCCAGAGTGCGAGGTGAGCTCATACAAGAAGACGCAATGTAAAACTGCCCATGTGAAAAAAAGTGCTGCCGCAAGTCGATTCCCGGGCATTTCAGAGTTTGGCCTTGTAACTTATTTATTGCCATGGCAAAGCAAACTTTCAGAGGAAACAGAAGTCGCTTAAATTTAAACGGCAGATCATAGGAAGTCAACCCTCTTATTGAGTTTTTGTTATTTTTACGAATTCTTGTAAGGTAGATACATAGTAGTTAATTTCATTTTTATGTACTCATTACTAATTTTCTTCAATCCTGTACATTATTATTATTTATTTATTTTATAAATTACATGTTCAAACACACTTAAACAAAGCATGGATTTGGTGAACCGTAATCTTCTAAGGCACGACCTAGAGCTAGACAATCTCCTTCTATTTCCGAAAGGCATTTATTGAAGATTTCATCCAAGAAGCTCTCTACCCTGTCTTCTACTTGCCTCTCAATTATTGTTTAAAGTCTTCAGAAAGGTGTTGTTAAAATTTATTCCAAAGACGGAAGGGGTCTGATACTTGACAAAATACTAATATAATTATTATGAAAAGGTCTCTCATTTTGAAAGGGTATTCACAGAGTGCTGCCCGCCAATTTCGATCATCTCCAAGAAGCCCCTTTGCAGGCTAATTTAAATGTAGGTTTTACAACGCCATTTACAGTCTTGTAAATTGTAAATGACGTAGTAATGCTTCAGGATTCCCACGTGTACTCTGCCCAGAGCATACTTTGTTTTTACGCCTGGCCATCCATCCACATTCGGTCCTGTTTTTCTTTTTTCAAATTGTTTATTTTTCCAAACGTAATAATTATGGTATTTCACGATACAGGAGATTTTTTACAAAGTTATCTACTTGGTATAGATCGAAAATAGACGTGAGTGTCGTTTTAGGACTAACTGGAATCTTTATCAAATACATTTTCTTGGTTGAAATCTCTTTGATAATTTTCTTTCTTGCACGGCGGGCAACCACTCATGAATGGCATCTATCGAAATTTTGAAGAAATTTCGAGGAAATGCTGTGTGTGTGTTTCTATGTTGTAAATGTGTCCCAAGTAGGGTCATTTGGAAATTTATTGTCTAAGGGGTTAAAAAAGGGGTTGACAGTTTGTATGAATTTTGTCATTTTCGACTTTAGAAATGTAAAAATTGATAGAATATGAGCCCTTGTGAAGAGCAAAAAATTTACTGTATCACTTTGTCTTGAACATTCATTCTTTATGGGGGTAAAATAGGGGATAAAATTTTGTATAAAACTTGTTCATTTTTTAAGTTAGAATTGTAAGAATTGGTAGATGAGCTTATGCATGGTTAAAAATAAAAGTATACCTTTAAAAATGACGGAGTTTCATACAAACTTCTTCCACTAGGTGGGTCTGTGAGTGTGTTGACCTAAGTTTTTGCTCTCTGTAAGGTTTAATTTATAAAAATAGAAAAAGTAGTAAATATAGTGTTTATTCGAACAGTTTAAGCACGTCTTCAAACAAATGCAGAGTTGAATTGAACTAAATTAACTCCGTGTAATCTGTGTTGTCTTCGGTGTTATAAACGGTGGACTTTAAGTGATTGAACCAGCAAAGTGCCGTTAAACCTAAACGCTACCTCTTCATCATCTTTAAATCTGCGAGTACTACGTATAATCATTGATTTATTACCTTTTACAAGTAATAAGACTTCATAACAGTGATTAGTAAAACTTCAATTTTGCAAGTAACACGACTACCCGGTGAACGAAACAAAATCGTTCACCGCTACTACCATACAAACTAACGCCATCTATGCGTAAACGTTAAAACTGCAAAGATATCTCACTAGCGTACTCATTAACATCGTATTGCTAATCTATGAGCAAGCGATACATCGATTGAGTGACAGTGCCCTACGTTAACCTTTCATAATACGGCGGAAGGTGGCGCTACCAGTAGTTTTGTTTACAAACTCAGAACACACCTTACTCAACATTAACTGTGCTGGCTGTAACACACTCTTGGTGATAGGGGCTGGGCTTCTGAAATGTAATGCCTGCTAAGGGTGTTATCATTTTGAATGCTTAAATATACAGCCTCGTCAGTATAAAGCTCTTACAGAAGATTTTAAGGCGGTCTGGAAATGCCCGTCGTGCAATAATGTCACTCGCCGTACTCGGTCTAAGTGTACGGCCTGAGTGCAATAGCGTTCGGCGGCGGCGGCGCGTTCCGCGGGGCTTCGAGCGGCCGACAGCGCGTTCAATGAGTGGCCATAGTGCACGTTCTGCGTTCGGGTGAATCCACCGGCCGCGAGAAATATTCAACAGCAGTTTTCAGACTACTTTTGGCAAAATAGTATTAATTAAAAACATTTTTCCTACATATACCTAACCTAGACTTTATAAGTACGTTTTCTGTTAATAAATCGATATATTTACTTTCAATGCCCAGTTTTTTTGCTAGTTCTCTCCACACTCTTGTTCTAATTATTCTATTTTTGTATAAACAGTGAGTAGATAACCATATTTCAAGTTTATTTTGTGTTCATATTATACTTTCTACAAACGACAACGCGCGCACGCACGTTTTTGCCGTGCACCGCTTCGAAACAAACACGTTCGCAACGCGCCGCCAGACGCGCCGCAAGATGCAAACACGCACGCTGCAGCCGCCGCGCAGCGGGCGTCTACTTTGGTCACTCACGTATAAATGCGTGTGTTTGACATGAACGCTGCACGCCACGCTACGCCGCATGCTCGGCTCGAGCGGCCACTCTGGTCGTACACTAACTTACTGACACCTGTACGGTCCGCGCTAATTCCGACACACGAAGAAGATAACTTGAATATGTCATGTGATATCATAGTGTAGGGGACGTGATTTACCGAAGATCTGGGATATGTCCATTAAAGCTTGTACCTCAAATATTAAGACTGTATCACCGTATTTAGCCTCAATATTTAATTTGTGCGTGGTTCAAGGGGATGTAATGAAATTTAGTAAGGTAATACCTCTTTTTAAATCCGGGAAGACACCAATAACTATAGGCCCGTATCAGTGATCAGCAAGTGAGTGAGTGAGTTTTCAGCAAGGTGTTTGAAAAGATTATGCTTAATCAAATGCTTAACCATTTTAACACCAATAAAATCTTACACGAGCAGCAGTACGGTTTCACCAAAGTACGTTGTACTACTGACGCCGGTGTCACTTTATTAAAACACATATCTACTGCGTGGGAAGAGGCACAAGATGCCATAAGAATCTTCTGTGACCTTTCGAAGGCATTTGATTGCGTAAATCACGAAACCCTGATCTTGAAACTTGAGCATTACGGTTTAGGTAAACTTGCGCTCAGTTTTGAAAAATCATATTTGAATGATAGACAGCAGCATGTACCTACAAGTAAACGATATTGGGTCCCTTCCTCTTTTTAGTGTACTACCCCATTTATTTAACAACCACCCGCAATTGGTGTTGTTTGCTGACCACACTTCTTTAATATTTAGGATAAACAGACGTGCCACAAATCTTGACGACATAATCAACGCCTTACTATAGGTTCTTTATTGGTTTAACGCTTATAATTTAGTACTAAATGAGAAAAAAATAAAGTGCATAAGATTTGCTTTACCAAATGTCAAAAGTAGTGACTCTGACGTAGTATTGAATCAAGAGAAACTTGAATTTGTCGATAAAATGGTTTTCTTGGAAATTACGCTTGACTCAAGGCTACAATGGGGTCCTCATTTAACATATCTTGCAGGACGGCTGAGCACATATGCTGTTAGAAAAAATCGTCAATTTACTGATGTTGATACGGCCAGGCTAGTCTATTTTAGTTGTTTTCATAGTATTATGTCATACGGTATTTTACTATGGGGACGGGTTGCTGACATCGATTCTATATTTATTCTGCGAAAAGAGCCATCAGAGCCATATATGAATTACGTAGACGCGATTCTCTACGAGAACTGTTTAAGGAAAAGACAGGGAGACGTCATATCTCCGAAACTGTTCACCGCTGCACTGGAGGATGTCTTCAAGGTTCTGGACTGGAGAGGGCTATGCATCAACGTCAATGGCGAGTACATCACTCACCTTCGGTTTGCCGATGATATAGTGGTAATGGCTGAGACCATGGAGGACCTCAGTACAATCCTCGATGACCTCAGTAGAGCTTCCGGAAGAGTGGGTCTATAAATGAACATGGACAAGACTAAGGTCATGTTGAATGCTCATGTCACACCCACTCCTATCAAGATCGGAAACTCTACACTCGAAGTTGTAGACGATTATGTGTACCTGGGACAAACGGTCCAGTTAGCTAGGTCTAACTTCGAGAAAAAGGTCAATCGTCGAATCCGAACAGGTTGGGCAGCGTTCGGGAAATTGCGCGGTATCTTCTCGTCCAACTTACCGCAGTGTCTCAAGACGAAAGTCTATGACCAATGTGTGTTGCCAGTGATTACATACGGGACCGAAACGTGGTCGCTCACAATGGGCCTCATCAGAAGGCTTAAATTCACCCAAAGGGCAATGGAGAGGGCTATGCTCGGAGCTTCTTTGCGCGATCGAATCAGAAATGAAGACATCCGCAAGAGAACCAAGGTTACCGACGTAGCCCGAAGAATTGCCAAACTTAAGTGGCAGTGGGCAGGGCACATTGCTCGTAGAACGGATGGCCGATGGGGCCGAAAAGTTCTGGAATGGCGACCGCGAACCGGAATACGTTGCGTTGGAAGGCCTTCCACTAGATGGACCAATGACCTGGTGAAGGTTGCAGGAATCCGCTGGATGCGAGTCGCACGGGACCGGTCAATGTGGCGACAAAAATTATATTGGGATCATAAAATTATCGTAAAACACTGTTATATTGTAAATAGTAATAGTATGGTGGTAGTGGTAATAGTAGTTTTCATTAAGGATTACTTAGGTACCCGCAATTATAGACACAATTAAAATAACAATGCACCGTGCCCGATCGGGCAAGGCTGGGGACATAAGGGCAATAGTTTACATTCATTCTAACCTCTAAATGGCGCCCAAAATTATAAACATAACTTAAAAAAATAATGTGGCCACCTCACCCATACAATAAGAAGAGATGGTCACTTATAGAAATAAGGTAAGAAAACGAACAGGTGTCAGGCGTAGCCAATTGACAAACAAAAAACCGTTTGCTTCATTGTCACTAGTACCATTAACAGTTCCATGATAGAACTACTGTTGTTTTTTATAATCACTAGTTCCATTTTGAATGAATCTGAAAATAATGGAACTAGTGTTAAAAAATAACAACACTAGTTCCATTATTTTCAGATTCATTAAAAATGGAACTAGTGATAATAAAAAACAACAGTAGTTCCATCATGGAACTGTTAAACTTACCAGTGGAACTAGTGATAAAAAAAATCAACACTAGTTCCATTATTTTTAGATTCTTTCAAAATGGAACTAGTGATTATAAAAAACAACAGTAGTTCCATCATGGAACTGTTAATGGTACTAGTGACAATGAAGGTATTTTTTCAATGCAATCTCACAAAATCGATATGAAACACAAACAAATTATGAATACAATAAAAAAGATACACCTTCAGGCAAATGAAAACAGTTCTGATCTTAGTGAACCAATACTATTTAATACATCATACGATTACGATCCAGAAGACAAATGCGGACAAAAGAAAACTTAGGAGGCAAAACAAATAGAAAGTCAAGGTAACGGAAAGAGAAAAAGATCAGCAAGCACTGGCCATCTTTCCCGCACAACTACGGCTAACTTACCTTGATGTGCTGGGAGAGATGGACAATCCAATTTTTTATTGATTTATTTTATGTTCCATAATTATAAAACTTTTTACGGTTCCGTACCTCAAAAGGTAAAAAAGGAATCCTTATAAAATCATGTATAATTACAGTTAATTATGATAAAACTAATATTATATAGAGGTAACATTTGTTTGTAAGTTTGATGTAGGGGGTGATCTCCGGAAGTAATGAACCAATTTTAAAAATTGTTTCACTGGTAGAAAGCTACATTATTCGTGAGTGCTATAGGCTATATTTTATTCCCGTACTCCCACGGGAACGGGGACTACGCGGGTGAAACTGCGGGACGTCAGCTAGTGATAAAATAAACAGCTGATTGTAACAGACCTCTATACAATTTTAATTTCACCTTAAAAAAACTATGTCCATCTTTAACTAATTTACCGTAATTGTAGTGAAAACAAGACGTCAGCGTTACTTCCGTCTATGGGCACGCGTCAACAGAACCCTGAGCCCTATATCTATCTATTTTTATCCGTTGGTTGATTTCCTACATTCAAGATTATAATTACTTTAAGAAGAATAATCTTATTGGACCACAGCACCATCACAGGTACTTGTTCTCAGGAGAAAGGTAGATCTGAGTCCGATTTATCTTCAAACCACCCCGTTTTGTACAATTAATGGAGGATTAGACTGGTATCTATCATTTGCGTAAGTACCTTATAAGTTTTATAATTCCATATTTTTAGGGTTCCGTACCCAAAGGGTAAAAACGGAACCCTATTACTAAGACTTCGCTGTCTGTCCGTCTGTCCGTCTGTCCGTCTGTCTGTCACCAGGCTGTATCTCATGAACCGTGACAGCTAGACAGTTGAAATTTTCACAGATGATGTATTTCTGTTGCCGCTATAAAAACAAATACTAAAAACAGAATAAAATTAATATTTAAGGGGGGCTCCCATACAACAAACTTGATTTTTTTGCCGTTTTGTCTAATGTATAGATAATGGTACGGAACCCTTCGTGCGCGAGTCCGACTCGCACTTGGCCGGTTTTTTCTGAACTATTCGGTGTTAAAAACAATTGTAATTATGTTGTGCACTGTGATGCCTCAAAAGACTTGTAAAGATTACAAAATATCATAAAAATAATATTTCGTAATAAGCATTTGTTACAAAATGGCTTGTAGATTTGTATTTCTTACTGTAGCTTTGTGTTAGTGCCTTTTCTTTAAAATAGATGGTGTATTTTAAAGAAAAGGCACTAACACAAAGCTGCTAAACAACTTATTAAAAAAACTAATTAGAACCATACGGGTTCTAATTAGTTTGTGGATTTTTATAGTAATTTATCATCAACATTAAAGGAGTCAATTTTTTTTGTTTGGAGAACAGGCCACCCCATAAATTGTAGCAGATATTAATGAAACGTATATAGATTTATTCCTTATAATTTCTAGATAACAGTGGTGATATTAGCTAAGCCATGTCTAACCGGAATGATCAGAAATACGAAAATGAAAACGTGTATCTGACAATAACCATACAAGTTGCTGCACGTCTGTAGCAGTCAGAATCTAATTGTATTCGCACATTGCCTTGAAATCTTACTGCACAATTGACACAACGACCAGCAGAAGCCATTTTCATAAAATAGTTTTTCATTATATGCGAATAAATCGCAGAAACACTTTCAAAAAAATCGAAATAAACTGAGTAAAAATAGCTGCGTTCCGAATTAGGCTGTAATTGATTTGAGCGTCCATAAACCCGTTCCGAATTACCGTGAGCGCAATAACGATGTCCCTTGAATCGTCATAGATGACGACATGACATGCATCATCTTGCGATTACACCGACCATGCTCCAAATAAATATCACCGTGAGCGCTGTCAAAAATGACAGTTGTGTTGATAGGTTGTGTTGTTTTGTTATGAACTTATGACTCGCATCTAACTATATACATTATATTTAATTATCGTTGCATCTATGTTATCTTCCATTTTCAAAAATAGGTCTTGTGATTGGGGTTATGATCACTGGCAACGCGTTCATGAGCGTTCCGAATTGATGACAGTTCTTAGCTGTCATAATCGTGATATCTAAATCGGAACGCAAAATATTGATGTGAGCGCTGTGAGCGATTATTTTGTAATACGGAATGCAACCAATGTCAAATGAAGTTGTAAATGTCAAAAAGAGTAAATGTCAAATGAAGTTGTCTGTCAACCACCAAAAAGACGGATTTACAACGTTCCGTGCCATGATGATTTTCTATACCATATAAAAGATTTTAGCGGAAACCTTTAAAAATAGCATTAAAAAGCTCACAGTTTAATATTATTTATTTTTATGTTATATTCTATTTCTATTATAATTTAAGCAGATATTATTACCAATGGATACCGTACTTTTTTTTTGTAAACGGAAAAAACCGCCCCTATTTACGTAAGTATTTTCTGTCAAATAACATTGATCACAACAGGAATGATTTGACTCGCAAAAAAATATCATAATATAACTTATTTATCAGGATTTTAAGATTCCGGTTTGGTTTCTGTGTAATCTTTCGTTTATTACTATAATAAAATGGTTACTTTTTTTTGGTGTAATATGAATAATATTTATGCAACATCGAAGAGGGCCGAAAAAAAACTGTCTCCTTTAATGCTTTTACATGCGGCGTTGCACCTAAAACAGAAAATCAAATAAGTATAAAACTTAATATTTTAATTTATCGAATACTAGCTGTGCCCCGCGGTTTCACCCGCGTAGGTTTCGATAACGTGGGAATATCGGGATAAAAAACGAACTTTTTTTTGCTTTCTGAGTGCACGAAAAATAATGAGTTTTATAGCAAAACTTTTGCTACCTACTTTTGGCTATATTATTGCAATTTTCATAAGGATCTCTAAAGTTTTTGAAAATAAATTATAGCCAATGCTTCTTCCTGATAATTTAGCTATAAATTTGTGAAAAATGGTTAAAATCGGTCTAGCAGTTTCGGAGTTTATTCGGTACTAACAAACAAAGAAATAATTCCTCTTCATAATATAATTAGTATAGACAAATAAATGTTATTTTATTGATAAAAATAAATATAGAAGTACTACGTTTGTTTATAATATATGTGTATATGTTTTGACCGTTTTAGGAAAGCAGGTTCTTTGCACACATCCATAGTTCCACACAGCTTTGATAAACTGCAAAAGTACGCAAATATAAAAGCTCTCGTGTTTGTTCACTGCATAGTTAATCTGCAACGGGTGCAATATAGACCACTAGACCAACAAGATTAACATACTTTCAATACCAAATGATAATTTTCGAAGATCACATTGTTAGGTACGTTTTTATATCTCATTGCTATGATATTAAATAAATAAAAAATATATCGATCTTACGTTAGTGGTTTAACCGGTCGATGCATACCGATTTATCACCTCCAATGTTCATTATTTTCAAAGTTTCAAATCTGGTTAAACGTGGGTTTGACAAGATTGACACATTCAAAAGTGTGCAAGTGAAAATAACGTATCAAATCGATCTTAAATAATACTAATTGTTTAAATGGAGTAGGTACATATAAATTGTTATTTAAAAACATTGTCCCAACACAAATACAATTTTTGAAACGATGGAACAGTATCAATATACGAATATTCGACAAAGCAATAAGCAGCATGCAAATCTTCAAAACAATGATTGGAAACCGTTTTTAAAACAGGTGAGTAATAGTTATTTACGTTTAAACATTAAAAGCTGAAACAAATATGACAGCCCAGAAGTCGAAAGTGGGAATCTTCTTCGTCTTGTTGAAGACGCGATACAATTTCGAACTCATTGCCTTTGTTATGGTAGGTAGGGATACAAGATTTCAAAATACTCACTCAAATCCGGTCAAGAATGCAGTCAAAAGGTCATTATGCGACGTAAGATAGAAGATGGCATCTGCATAATATGTATACAGACACCTATACGCTCTTGAGATCTGCGGAAATTGTGATCTGTAGAGATTTATAAGGCAATTATGCGAATAAGTAAAAGAATACCGACATCTTAAGTATATTTTAATTTTCAGTTGCTGATCTGTAGCGGAGTATGGACGTCCGTGTTCCTGTTCGGATTGTGCGTCGGCGCTCCTACCATGTTTATTTATCCCGCAGATAAGGCGGGAGGCGAACAATACTGAAGTTATCACAAGCGACGTGGCTTCTTGGATGTGTAAGTTGTGGTTGTGGATGTTTATTGAATGTTTTTGAGGATTTTTGTTTGATCTGCATGGTGTTCTTCACAGAAGTTGTACTTTCTGACGTAAAAAGTATTAGTTTTTACTTGGCAAAAGCGTACATCTCAGGAATTTTACTATTTTAAACAAACTTATATTAAAATTTTCAAGCGTCCGCAGTCGTCTTCAGCGGGTGTCCCTTCGTCATCATCCTCTCGATCACGACGAGATTCATCGGCAGGAAGATACCTTTCATCATTGCAGCTTTAGAGACTTTAGCTGCGTTCATCGTTCTTTTCTGTAGTTCAAACAATACTCACTTATTGATAAGTAATATAATGCAGGGATTATTATGTGCTGCACAAACTACGATTATTGTAGTGATCCTAACTGAGTATATTTCACCGAAATATAGAGGCATATTCCTTACTGTTAAAACAGCTACGCTTTACGGTGGTATTTGGGCTTCAAATGCGATAGGTACCTTCTTTCATTGGAAAAATATTCCACTCGTTGGGATAGTGTGTTCATTGTACACCTTACTAACTGTTTTTACTTGGCCCGAATCTCCGTACTGGTTGGCAAGTAGAGGAAGGTTTGAAGAATGTGCAGCATCACATCGCTCGTTGAAAGGTTGTGATGAACATTCAGAGCAGGAATTAGAAGCTTTGATAAATTGTCAGAGGGAGTATATTACTAGCTGCGGAAGTAAAAAACAATCTGCCAGACAACACGTGTTTAATTTATTTAAAACGATAAAATCTAAAGAGTTTTATAAACCTACTGTATTAGCTATTATGACTATTTATTTAGGATTCTGCTCAGGCAAGTTAGTTTTCGCCGTGTACGCTATAGATGTTTTGAAGAAAATAACAAACAGCGAATCAACGGCGTATATTGCGATGTTAATTATAGATGGCTTCACAGTGTTGAGTATGTACGCAGGATGTTTATTATCGAAACTTTTTAACAGACGTACATTGTTGTTAGTGGCGTCGAGTGTAGGTGTTGTGTTTTTGTTTATTTTATCTTTGTACCTATATTTAATTAGTTTAGCTATCATTACGGAAAACAACTATGTAACAGTATCTTTATTTGTTGCTTTCTCAATAGCTGTAAGTTGTGGACCTTTGACGGTGTCTTTTTCAGTTTATGGAGAGTTCATTCCGATAAGGTCTAGAAACTTATCAGCTGGTTTCATCGCATTATTCTCAAAGCTTTTAAATGCTCCATCTTTAAAACTAGCTCCTGTAATGTTCAAGCTTTTAGGATTACATGGAGCATGTTTTACATTTGGCATTGTTTCAGGAACTATTATAATTATTTTATATATATATTTACCAGAAACTAAAGACAAAACGTTGCATCAAATAGCAGATAGCATGAACGGCGTGAAACCAAATAGAGACGTGGTGTCATCAAAGTTATTTGTTAATAATAAAGGTGTATAAACATTTTTTTTAGTTTATAACTACTGTTTATAACGTAGCACGAAACTGTTCTTCTTACTTTTACGACACTCTCTTAAAATAAAATAAATGGCATAAAATAACATTTATTTATTTTTTCCTAGAAAAATACCATTTTTACCTTTGAGACCAAAGTCACAAAATGCGGCTTAATTGTAATAATAAGTCCATATTCCACGAATCACTGTTCAAACGACGTACTAAATGACGTTTTTCAACTGACGCCAGTGTAATAAGTTGCCATTGAAATCATTTACGTGATCCACAAGGCGTGCTGTTGCTTAAACTATGAGACACTTTTTCTGAAACTGACGTACTAACGAATCAGAAACACAGCTCTTAATTGACAAAGATCACACCTGAAAGATACACAGGCTAAATTCAGGTAAACAGAATAATTCTCACTAAGGTTGGGATGCAGAGGGCGTTCGTCAGATGTCCATATTTCGTTGATTTATCTTTTAAGTTTTCACATACCTACACACAAACAAGCACACGCACTCGCACACACACACACACTCACCCACACACACACATACTCACACGATCACATACACGTGCACTCTCTTAAACATCAACGCATGCACACACTTTAACAATACCGTTTATCTGTTTTACCCGACTGACCCGGAAGGGGAATAATGTTTTCATTGTTTCTTTTTTTTTTTCTATATTTATTTTAAGTTTAGTTGCACCTAAGCGGTCCCTGATTCCTGTCCGTGTTGTTGAACAATCTGAAATCCTAACTTTTTACACCTTGAACTGTTAGACTTCTTAGCTATTTCAAATGATTCCTGTACTTATAATATTAGTGCTGAAAGCTGTTTCTCATTTATCATTTATTCAGATAAGTTTTTTTTTTTGTAAAAACTAGGCACAATAACATTGGCATTATAACGAGGATGGGCGCTGATAACTGTAATAACAAGATATTAAGTCATCTATGCTTATAAATGGGCTGCAACTTTAACATACAACTTTACTAATACTTTATGGCCTATTTTTTATCCGAATTATGATTGTGTTAGCTTGCATCTGCCAGCGGTACAAAGCTACAGACACCAAATTCCAGACAACAGTCATTGAGGTCTTGGCCATGGACTTGTTCAGCCCACTGCCGCCGGAAGGCGACCAGGGGGAGCGGTAGGTATTTCTCATTGAAGGCACTGCTACCCAGTGACCTGCAGTTTTTGCTGTAAAGAAAGCAACACCAGAGGCTTGTACTCATGTCCTCATCGAGGAATATTTCATATGGTTCGGTTTACCTCACATAATTAATTCGGGTATCGGTGTCCAGTTCATTTCCGCAATAATACGATAATGCATGTCAGTCCTAAGTCCTGTTCCTGTTACACTAGATAAGGTATTGCTCTCTCTTTTCCTCACACCGGTTGCAAACGAGAGGTGGTTGTGCTCGGCGTCGTCCCGGTCTGCTGCTTACGCACAAGGTACTTACTTGTTGTACGTGTAATTTCTATAGTCTGCGCCAGATAAATAGGGATTAAAGGTAATTGCTCTTTCCTTAATTTCTCTACGTAGGTTCCCCGAAAATACATTATGAATCGTTTTTTATTACTAGAAAAAGTCAAGGATCACGATAAAGGTAGTTTCGGGACAAGTTTATGTCATGATTTCTGTTTTCGGAATTACGTATTTGAATAAAATGTATGCGGGTTAAAGACCTATATTTCCTACTTATTTGTCGCAGACTATAATTCCCCGCGCAAGTAGATACGTGACTCACATGAACGTGATGTGCCATGCGCCATGTGAACGTGTGTGCAACTGAAGAATAAACTATTTGTTAACTCTTATCAGAGACCTTTGTTTCCGTTCCCCTGAAACCTCTACTCATAAGTGAAAAATATTCAACTAACTGTTGAAGGCCACTAAATGGCATTTGATACCAAAATTATACAGCACCTAAATGCTAATTGAATTTATTAAAACAGCAGTCGTATTCAAGTAGATAAACCAATGGATTCATGTCACCACAGATGTTCAATCTATTTATAACGGTTTACATCTGGTTTAATGTGCATTCAATGTGCATCAAGGCGACCCATTCAGTAGTGCGCAAGAGTAGATTACACAGCTACTATACAACACATTTTTTTTTTTTTTGTATTTACTAACAATTTATTGAAAAACATTGTGTTCATATAAACGAATTCCACTATGGAACAGTATCAATATACGGATATTAAACAAAACAGTAAACAGCGTACAGATTTTCAAAAAACAGTTATGAAACCGTTTCAAAAACAGGTGAGTGATCATTAATTCAATCTTGAAATGAAACTGGATGCATCTGCATACCAGTATTTTTGTATAGAGCGACTACATGTGTAATACGGTACCTCTTGGCATGACAGCCGGGACTCTTCATGTAATGGATGGTCATCCATCCACGGGCCTACCTCAGACATCAATTCAGCAAGCGTTGCTTTACCTTTAAAATTGGACCACGTGACTATTATTATTGCTGCCAATTTTACAAATTGCCTGAAAAGAGGAGGTTCTCAATTCGACTGTATTTTTTTTTTTTTTTTTTGTGTTTGTTACCTCAGAACTTTCGACTGGGTGAACCGATTTTGATGATTCTTTTTTTATTTGAAAGCTAGTGCTTTCCGTGTGGTCCCATTTTAATTTTGTGAATATCTGATGCTGATCTTCGGAGATATACAATAGAACTCTTCAAAAATAGACGGCAAACGTGCCGTAAATGTTGCAATCGCTTGGATGTTTATTGTTTATACAACATCATGATGTAACATCACGCCTGTATGCTCTGACGGGGTATGCAGATGTGTACAATACACCCAGATTTCGACAGTTAGGTATGTTAAGTTGGCGCAATCGTGTTCCGCGTGCGCCTCAATGACGTAACATCACGCCTGTATGCTCTGAGGGGGTACGCAGATGTGTACAATACACCCAGATTTCAACAGTTAGGTATGTTAAGTTGGCGCGATCGTGTTCCGCGTGCGTCTTAAATGACGTAACATCATGCCTGTATGTTCTGAGGGGGTACGCAGATGTGTACAACACACCCAGATTTCGACAGTTCGTTCGTGTTCCGCGCGCGCCTCAAAGAGATGTCAGCAAAAGGGACTGTTCTAAAGAGATACTGCGGCTCTGGAATACAAAGGGCTAATAAGGAACATGGATGGGTTTTAGTCAGTAAAAGTCTGACACTACCTCCTGCTCCGCCCAGAGCGGGTTAAATTATCCCTGTAATTTGATGATAACCCATCCTAAAAAAAAGGTATGTTAAGTTCCATATATTTTGGATACGCCTATTCATCATCCGCCTATTAATGTTCCCACTGCTGGGACACAGGCCTCCTCTCTATGAGAGGGAATGGGCTATGATCCACCACGCGGGCCCAGTGCGGGTTGGTAAATGTCATGTTTACCTTCACCATTTTGATAGCAGTGGTGATGAAATAAATTACACAAAGTAATACGCCTGCCAGGGTTCGAACCCACGACTTACTGTTCGTAAGTCGGAGCCGCCACCACTGGGCCACCGCTGCTCACGTCTATTACCATGACATGTATTGGTAACAATGTCAAATAAATTCATGGCAAATATTTGTTTGGGAACAACTAAAAATGGATAAATAAAAAACTTTTTGCAAAAAATAAAACCGACTTCAAAAAACACGAAAAAGTTAAAAATAACTTTAGCTTCAGAAGTCGGTGACAAAAAGCTTTTCAAAGCTTTCTGCACCTCCTTATACACGTGCAGCCTATGGGCATCTTACTCACAAGCTGCTTACAGTGCCCTTCGTGTCCAATACAACAACGCGTTCAGGGCAGTGTTGAGGCTACCCCGTTTCTGCAGCGCCTCGGGCATGTTTGCGGAGGCGCGCACCGACTGTTTCCACGCCACCATGCGCAAGCGGTGCGCGTCCTTGGTGCGCTGGGTGCGGGCTAGCTCCAACACGGTCCTGGCGATGATTGCTCAGCGACTGGATTGCCTACGTTGGGCATTGTTGTAGCAGGCATATTGCTGGTGTTTGATTTGTCGTTTTATACAGCTCTCATGTCATTTTATTTTATTTTTTGCTTCTGACATCAACTTATATTCGTTATTTTAATTCATTGTTTTATTTAATTTGTATTTAATTTAATATTGTATTGTGCCATTGACATTAATTGATTTGACCTGACATTTATTTGTTCCTAATGTTTTAATTATTTTTGTCATTGAATTCACTTTATTATTATTATTTTTTATTTTTTTTATTGCTTATTATTCAATCAGCAGCCTAAAATGGACAAAAATGTTGTTTATGTGTTGGTTTCTAATATGGGTCAATGACCTGAAATAAATGAATTTTATTTTATTTTTTTTATTTAAAAAAAAAAAAAATCAATCAAACAAAAGTCACCGACTTCTGAAGCTAAAGTTATTTTTCACTTTTTCGTGTTTTTTGAAGTCGGTTTTATTTTTTGCAAAAAAGTTTTTGTGAAGTCAAATTAAAGTAATCAATAAAAGAAGGTCAAACCACTTGTTTGCACTAAACATGACGCACGCGTAACTTTGAATTTTTTGTTGAATTCTTGTTTTCACAACTGGCTTCAGTATTAGGTACTTCAGTTTTCATAACTTTTAAAGGTATGGAGAACAGGGTGTCAAGTTCCGCAACATCCCTACAAAAGTGAGGATCCTCCGACCAGACTTGTTTTGTATCTCGTGGGCTACTGCCCAACGGTTGCTGTCAGATTTTTGGATTTATCGAGTTGTTAGAAAGGTGGCGATCTCAGATTTATGTCTCCAATATTCTACAGAATCCACATAACTCTCCAACATGATTGTACTCACATGCAAATTTGAGTTCATGTTTACTCATTTTTACCTTCTTCACTAGATGTACTTAATTAGCGTTTTAAAATAGTCTTTCAAGTAGGGTTTGGGATAAAAACGCACTATTAATATTAATTGTATCAATCACAAATCACATTCACAATCACAAATTTCCCACTGCTCACAATTCACTTAGATATTGCACTTGTAGTTAATTTCGCTCATTGTATAGTAAAAATCAGAGAGCAGTACGCGCTTGGCGCCGGTGTACTGCTCTCCTACTGGTTTGTCCTGATTTGTCTTATCCTTCTGTAGATACAGAAGAAAAAGAACTTCCTGTATGCACTGTCTGCTCGGCAATACGACGAGATCGTCGCGTTGCCGAGCAGCTGACAGTGCATACAAGAAGTTTTCGAGGTAACTCGCCACCAAGAGGGATCAAGTTTTCTTTGGGTCTGATGGCATGCAAGTCGTGAACGCCCTGTGTGAGTGACTGTTTTGGAAAAACCGACGGATATTTATATCCCCATCCATCAAGAAAGTTCCAAGACTTTCTCAAATCTTCTTCACATTTTGATGATGGTACAGTGTCGACCAAAAGTCGATAGGCAATCTCACAAAGCAATAGCTTGACGTTTAGTTTGACTTACGACCTTCTACTTTCAAGAAAATAGACATTGTCATCTACAAGTAAATGAAGTCCAAAATTTCAACATGGAAATATAAGTCAAGATGGCCTAGTGGTTAGGCGCGTCCACATCTAAGAGTGAATCAGTAAGTCGTGAGTTCAAATCTCACGTTGTTACTTTTAGACTTTTTGTAAGTGTTTACTCGATTGGAAGTAATGGGACAGAAAAATATTCTCGCTTTGTTCACACATTTCATAAAGTTAGAAGAAGGTAGATCATAGAAAAATAAGTCAATAATTTATATTTCTGTGAGGTAAACCTGAGTTTTATGAATATTTTACTTGATCGAAATGAACGTTGTCGTTTGGTTATGTTAAATTTGGTTAGTGACGTGTGGTTTAATAGATAGCGGTATTGTTGTTGGTATTTCTCAAAATGCAGGCAATTATTGATATTGAGGCAAGGGCGACTAATATTATCGTGCTGCATAAAAGTGGTCATAATAGAACACAAATATCTGAAGAAACCGGACTAATGTGAGTATTATATTTATGAATCATTGTAACAAAGTTTTATTAAAAATTAAAGCCTACTTTGTTATTGTTTATTTATTTGGTGACTTAGGGATTAATAAATTGATTTTAAATCCATCATGAGGCATAAAAGATAAATAATTAGTGTTAATTATTGGATTTATAAACGCAGAGTGAATGATAACTTCAGTTATTTTATTATAGCTGCCTAACATATTTTTTTTGTTTTAGAGGAATACTGTGAGTCAGATCAAAAGGCCTTGCTAGTCGACAATGAAGTGGAAAGCCGTCGCTTATTATCGATGCGCAGCGACGACATAATATATGGTTGGCGAATAAGAAACAAATGGTTTCACACCTTTGAGACACTTTGTGGAATTATTTGACACCTCATCGCAAACTGTTCGCCGTGCCCTCCACGCTGAAGGCTTGTATCACGAAGACCAGCTAAGAAGCCCTTCTTGACAGAAAGAGTTATAGAAGAACGATTACGTTTCGCACGGGATTATTTAGATTTTTACTGGAATACTACCATGAGAAGACTCAAAAAACTGACTTTTTAAATAAAGTCAAAAGGGTAGGCTTCATTTATGGCGCAAGAATAACACTGCTGGTCTGACAAAAACATAATCCCTAATACAGACTCATGTCGAATTATGGTTTATATGTGGGGATCATGTGGGGATGGATAAGTGCAGCAGGGCCAGGAGAACTGGCTTTTATTCCTCCACGCGCCAACAGTTCTACTTAATTATGTAGAAGTATTAGAAGTGTCATGCTACAAAATTAATCCCTAAATGCTTTAGTTTTAATTAGATGTGTAACAAAATATTTAGTGAATATTAACTTATCCGTAATTATATTAATGATCTTAAATTGAGGTTTAGTTTCAATCTTCTTTTCTTCGGGAAAATGAACACTTAAACTATAACCTCAATACGAGTTACATTTATTGTTACGTCACAAAAAAATATATTCATAAAGTCTAAATTATTTATATTAGTTTTCAATAAACTCTGCTGATTACCGATACCTATAATAAGTGGGTATCAACTATATGTTATATTTGTGTGATTAGAATATCCTTTCCTTGTTACTTAAGTATGTTATTATGAATTGAAAGTAAGTGGGTATACCGTATACAATAAAAAATCTTATGATCGGTTACAAGAGTACTTTTTTACATCTAGGTAGGAATGTGACGTTACAATTATCATGAAGGTTTGTTAATTTTATAAATAAATAAAACGAATAAACATTTTTGTTATCATTCACCACGACTTTTTTATTTCCACCTTCCAACACCGAACAGCTAAAATAATAAATAAATAGTTGAATAATAATATTATGTTTTTTTTTACTAATATTGAACTTATTCTTATAAAAAATAAATAATGAACCAATAACTAATGTTACCAAGAAACAAAAACCCCACACGTTGTTAACAGGATTTGAACTCGGATCTCTTTGATCGTGAATCCTACTGATTACCCCAACAGCTATCAACACATGGTCAATAAATGTGAATTTTACCTACTTAATGGTAAGAACAGGTCGCTACACAAATAAGGTTTGCTGCGTGTATAATAAAAGAAACGGAAATATATTCTTATGTTTCGTGGAGTGTGACGCGCGACATGCGATTGGGTGAACTCTGTGGCTGTGGTGTACGTACTGTATTGAGACCACTTACACATATATAGACGCACGGACGCTCGACCGTGCGTTCACAGCAATACAATCCTTAGCGTGCCTCACCACTTATAAACGCTTACTGTACATTCTAAACTCAAACGTAATCTAAAATATTCTCGTAAAGCAGCCGACGTAACAATATCGAAAGATATAGAGAAAAATAGATGGAAAAAACACTTAAGTATATTTAATTTCCAGTTGCTGATCTGCAGCGGAGTATGGACGTCAGTGTTCCTGTTTGGGCTGTGCGTGGGCGCACCTACCATGTTCATCCCACAGATCAGACGGGAGGCGAACAATACTGCAGTTATCACGGATGAAATGGCTTCGTGGATGAGTATGTTGAGGATGTTTTTTATCACAAATTTTGAGGATATTTCTCACGATTGGACATTTTCCACAGAAATCTTGCATTTTTTTGACACAAAGAGGAACTTATGTCACTTTGAAATAGTACAAATCTTTATAGCAGTAAACTCGCCAGGAAACAATTAATATTTGCATCACATTAACACAAAAAAGCAACCCAGTAACATAGTGCTTAAAGTTTCATGAAAAACATTCAACGCTCGTCCGCTCGTAGCAAGTTTCTAATTGTATCATTAAAATTGTCATTTCCAGGCTCGGCGTTCGGCTTCAGCGGGTTTCCCTTCGTTATCGTCCTCTCAATGCTCACAAGATCCATCGGCAGGAAGATACCTTCAATCATTGCAGTCTTAGATACATTAGCAGCGTTCATAGTTTTATACTGTAGTTCTAACAATACTCACATAATGATAAGTCTTATAATGCAGGGATTATTTTGTGCTTCCCACACTACCATAACTATTATGATCTTGACTGAGTATATTTCACCGAAATATAGAGGCATATTTCTAACAATCAAAACAGCTACGTTTAACGGTGGTATTTGGGCTTCCAATGCGATAGGAGCCTTCTTTCATTGGAAAAATATTCCACTCGTTGGGATAGTATGTTCATTGTACACCTTACTAACTGTTTTTACTTGGCCCGAGTCTCCGTACTGGTTGGCAAGTAGAGGAAGGTTTGAAGAATGTGCAGCATCACATCGCTCGTTGAAAGGTTGTGATGAAGAATCAGAGAGAGAATTAGAAGCCTTAATAAATTCTCAGAAGGAATATATTGCTAGCTGCGGAAATATAAAACTATCTGCAAGAGAACGTGTGGCTGATTTTTTCAAAACAATGATATCCAGGGAGTTTTATAAACCAACCTTATTAGCTAATTTAACTGGATTTTTGGGATTCTGTTCAGGAAAGTTAGTTTTTGCTGTGTACGCTATTGACGTTTTAAAGAAAATAACAAACAGTGAATCAACGGCATACATCGCGATGTTAATAATAGATGGCTTCACCGTGTTTAGTATGTATGCAGGATGCATTTTGTCGAAACTATTGAAAAGACGTACATTGTTGTTAGCCGCATCCAGTGTAGGTGTATTTTTTTTGTTTATTTTATCTTTGTATTTATATTTTATTAGTTTAAATGTTATTATGGAAAACAAATATGTAACAATATCTTTATTTGTTGCTTTCTCAATAGCTGTAAGTTGTGGACCCCTGTCGGTGTCTTTTTCAGTTTATGGCGAGTTAATTCCATTAAGGTCTAGAAATTTGTCAATATGTTATATCGCATTAGCTGGAAAACTTATAACTGGTCTGGGTTTAAAACTAGCTCCTTTATTATTTACAATTTTTGGGTTACATGGAACATGTCTTACATTTGGTATTGTTTCAGTAGTTACTTTAGGTATTTTGTATAGGTATCTACCGGAAACAAAAGACAAAACGTTGCAAGAAATAGCTGATAGTATGATCGGTAAACCAAAGAGGGGTCCAGTGACGGCAAAGTTACTTAGTTGTAATAAACAATAGAACTGCTTGTTTGAGTTTAAATTAAAACTTTGTTTTACTATCAGACCTATTTGATTTATTATAATTATGTATTCAGATTTGTCCTACCGGTTATCAGTCATACAGAAGTACTTAAATAAATGTATTTTGAATACTATTGGTGGATTTAATAATGTTTAGGCTAATCTATGGGACTGTAAAATTGTAAAATTTTGCAATGCCTGAAATAAAAGACATTTATTTATTTATTTAATACCTACTATCAAGAAGTATAACAAGAGCTATTTTTATGTATCATTGATAGCTGCCTGTGATTATCGGATTTAGAATATTAAATATTTTCGATACCTAAATTGGCAGTTTCCAAAACCAATAGAACAATACTCTGCCTGCAAGTTAAATAAAATGTTAGGTTCGCACAAGTTTTCTACAATAGCCTTCATTCCTAGAAGTTTTGTATTCATGGAAACAACGATAGGCAAAGAGTTGTTGTGGTTTATTTGTAAAAAAAAATCTGTATGAGGGTAAATTCGTTAGAGATGGCCATACGGGAGTGATGGCCAATCATGTTATTTCTGCCATGCACTTGCTAGCTGACACTGCAGAACACCTTAAACGCTGTGAGCAACGTTCGGGACCACATTGCAACAATATTTTTGTGCGAAATTCAATTAAAAAACCATGAAACAATCTTTATTAGTACAGAGTCATCATCTGCCTAACCTTTTCCCAACTATGTTGGGGTTGACTTCCAGTCTAACTGGATGCAGCTGAATACCAGTATTTTACATGGAGCGACTGCCTATCTAACCTCCACAACCCAGCTAGTACCGGGTAATACGGTATCTCTTGGTAAGACTGGTTGTCAGACTTTTTGGGCCATTGACTACTTGTAACGACTGTCAAAGATCTGAAAATGAAACCCAGGACCAACGGCTTAACGTGCTTTCCGAGGCACGGAGAAAACCCGGTAGTTAATGCGTGGTCATCCATCCACAGACCAACCTAGGTAAGCGCTACTTAACCTAAAGATTGACCCGAGCGGCTGTTTTTATATAGCCACGGGCTATCTACTGGCTATCTGTCTTATTAGTGCAGAGTATTGCAAAAAAATATATTTTGATCATAAAATTATCGTAAAACACTGTTATATTGTAAATAGTAATAGTATGTTGGTAGTGTTAATAGTTGTAATAGTAGTTTTCATTAATTATATAAACATTAATATGAATTAATAATATTTATATTACATTAATAAAGAATAACATTCTGAAATCTTGTAAGGCATTCAACATTAAACAAAAAGCGAAGCTTTGTGCCAAACACCTGGACATGCGCACAAACGAGGATACACCTATTTTTATTACTGAGCAACTTACTGCAAAGGCTGCACGCCTACATTTCCTTGCACGTGACCTCGTGAAATCTAAAACTTACAAATACTGCTGGACTGCATATGGACGTGTTTATCTCAAAAGAGAAGACGATTCTCCATCCATTTTAATTAAAAGTGAAGCACAAATCCAACAGCTGATAATCCATCAATGACTACGTCATCATAACGAACTTCAGTACTGTTCTCACTGCTTTTTTATTTTTTTCCTGTGCTTTTCAAACTGGGTATGTAAAGTCTGTTACACCTACTCGACATTCACAAACAATACAACATTATTTCTTATTCCTCCAAATACACCTACAAACACACACACACATTACCATTACCATACATATTATAGAACCAAAAGTTTGTTTACTCTTCAGTCAATTTTAATCGATTACAGGTTTTGCACTAAACTAAATAGTACAATACATAGATTAAAAAAAATATTAACAACTAAAAATACATTGATCAATATTTACAATACAATAAAATTACTACAAACTAATTATTATACATCCTTAGAACCCATATTATTATACATATGGCATGTGTTCTTACGGCTTCAAACATCACATATAAATAATACCCTGATTTTAAAATGTACTGTGTATTTAATAAAACATAATAATGGGTGATCTACTACAAACTTTAAATGACATCGATAATTTGTGTATTGCAAGATCGATAGAATGCGATTGTAGTGAACTCGCTCACAACTATAACTCAAATAAATCTGATCTTACCATAATTTCCCAAAATATTAGGAGCATATATTGCAATTTCGATGACTTTATACTAAATATGTCTTGCCTCAATTTTGAAACAGATGTTATAATTCTGACTGAATGCCGACTTGATCTAAATAAACCAATACCGACATTATCCAAGTATCGCTCCTACGCTACAACTCGTCAGCTGAATCAAAATGACGGCGTTGTAGTATATGTCAAAGACACCCTAAAAGCCAGTGTCACAGAATTACGCTTAAGCCACGCATCATGCTTACAATTAAATATATTGAATAACGTCATTTTAGGTATTTATCGTTCACCATCAAATACTAACGCGGAACCTTTTATTAATTCTTTGGCACTCCATTTAGATAACTTAAATACTACAAAACGAAATATTATAATTGCTGGTGACATTAATATCAACATAAGACCTAAACACACCGAACAAACATATGAACTTAAAAATAGAACATTATACCTGGATATGTTATCGGGTCATGGTATTCTCTCTGGTCACACCTTAGTTACAAGGGAAACCAATTGTCTTGATCACTTTATGTTAAAAATAAACAGGAAACGGCATTCTGCTTTTATTGCCATCCTACGCACTACGGTTACAGACCACCGTACCTCCTTTCTATCGTTATCTAAAACAAAACTTTACCAAACTATACCAGCAGTTAGTACCAAAATTGATTTTGAAAGTGCCTTGCAATATTTAAGAGAGAAAAATCTATCGACGCTACTTTTTTGTGATAACCCTAATTACATAACAGAATGTTTAACACAAGGTCTTATTGAGTCACTAAAAATAAATACTACTATTCACAAAATCCCTAAAAGTAAACGAATAATAAGCCCTGGATCACTGAAGGCATACTAAGATGTATAAAAAATCGTAATAAACTCCAAAAACAATCCCGAGAAGATCCCAATAACGAAATAAATAAAATTAATGCTCGTTACAGAAATCATTGCAACAACCTTATAAAGAAACTAAAAAGAAAATATGAAAGAAACCTTATTAATAAATCGTTGAATAATAACAAACTTCTATGGAAAAACTTGAAAACTATCACATATACAAATAAATCTACTAGAACTAAAACTGAATTAACTAATCTAAAAGCATCACCTACGGAATCAGCAAACTTCATTAATAAATATTTCGCAAATATTGGTAACCAACTGGCAAATGACATCCAACAAACCATAACCCAGAATGAACTAAATCAATACCTAGTTCCTTACCTAGTCTCTCTAAATCTTTTGTTCTGCTGGATACAGATATCAACGAAGTAAATAGTATAATAAACTCTCTAAAATCAAATAGTGCCCCAGGATGGGATAATATCTCCACTAGTTACCTTAAACACGTAAAACATGAAATAACTCCAATTATAACTCATTTAGCCAATTTATGTTTTAAACAAGGCACCTTCCCTAACTCCTTAAAGAAATCCATAATAACCCCCATATACAAAGGTGGACAGGAGGGTGACGTTAATAACTATAGGCCAATTTCTGTTATTCCTGTTATAGCCAAAATATTAGAAAAACTATTAAATTCCAGATTATTAAGCTATCTTCAAACCAACAACATTTTATCTCCATCTCAATTTGGCTTTAGACGCGGTATTTCTACAGAAGACGCTATAACGTCTTTAACGACAGAACTGACAAAAGAACTCGATAAAGGTACTAGGTGTTTATCAGTTTTTATAGACTTAAAAAAGGCCTTCGACACGGTCTCTATTCCCATCCTGGTTCAAAAATTAGAAAAAATTGGCATTACACACAACTATCTATATTCACCGATTACTTGACAAATAGAAAACAGAAGGTTAAGCTCGATAATTTCGTCAGCGAGGACGTTGATGTAACATGCGGCGTACCCCAGGGAAGCGTTCTGGGACCTACCTTATTTCTAATATATATAAATGACTTATGTAATATGTCAATTAATAAAGCAAAAATATATTCGTATGCTGACGATACCGCGATCGTCTTCACTGGCTCAACCTGGGCTGAAACAAAAACCAACACCGAAAAAGGTATGTTACAAGTGGCTTCATGGCTAAAAACAAATCTCCTTACGTTAAACACGAGCAAAACGAATTATATTTGCTTTTCAATATATAAAAATGTCCAACCAGAACCTAGCTTCAACATTAAAATACATAAATGTAGGCAGACGGTTAATTACGACTGCAATTGTCCAACCATCAGTAAAGTTAACCACGTCAAGTACTTAGGTATAATTTTGGACCAAAGCCTGTCCTGGTATCCTCAAATTGAACAAATTTCTGCGAGAATAAGAAAATTTATTTGGATTTTTAAGACATTGCGACACGTAGTCCCCAAGAGTGGCTCGGCAAAAAATCTTCTAAATGAAGTTTATATCTCACTAGTTCAATCTGTAATAATATATTGTATCTCAATTTGGGGAGGCGCACGCAAAACACGTTTCCTTGATGTTGAAAGAGCGCAACGGACATTAATAAAAGTAATGTACTTCAAAAAAAGAACATTTCACACCTATGAGCTATACCAAACAACTAATCTATTATCAGTTCGAAAATTATATATTATTCACATAGTATTAAAAAAATATAAAACCCTACCCTTAGATCGTAATGTATTAGCTAGAAGAAGAAAACATAACATTGCTCCCACCCCTTTTGTAAGAACAGAATTTGCAAATATTCAATACGACAAACGCTCATCTTTCTTATATAATAAAATAAATAAAGAAATAGATATACATACTAAACCATATAAAGAATGCAAATTGTTGCTGATTAAGTGGATTAACAAATTATGCTACGATGAAGTGGAGAATATTCTATTAAATATAAGGTAAAACACTTTCCGTATAATACAACCACACACACACAGAGGCATACACACACACACACACACACACACACACACATACGCATACACACATACACACACACATACACATGCGCGCACGCATACATATACACACACACCAACAGACTAAATAAAATAATAAATTCATAAACTTAACTTTTTTCTGTTATTGTTACCTAAACTTTTAACTTTATTTTTTACTTTTATACATGTTACACTGATAGTAAGATATTAAGGAGCGGCGCCTCCTGGCACAGGCATCTATATGCTTATAAGGGGACGCCACCAACTGTATAATGTATGTATAACGTGTAATAATGAAATAAAACATTTTTGTATTTTGTATTTGTATTTGTATTAAGGACTACTTAGATACCCGCAATTACAGACACAATTAAAATAACAATGCACCGTGCCCGATCGGGCACGGCTGGGGACATAAGGGTTAATTGTGTTTTGCAATAGTTTACATTTATTCTAACCTCTAAATCAGTGTTTCTCAACCTTTTTCATGACACGACCCCCTTAGTATGAAAAAATATGTGGCAACCCCCTTCGCTTTTTTTTTTCTTGTAAGTATTAATAAGTTACAAATATAAGTATACAAAATTTTATATACAAAAATGTTTTTAAAACACTTATTTTTTAAATTTGGAATTCGATTTAATTCTCAATGTAGCAAAAACGGATCCACGATGGGAGAAATTAGTTAATGACAAACAAGCTAAACCTCAATAAGATGGATGAACACTAATCGTTTTTTATTTTGTTAATTTGTATGAACATACAAATGTTTATATCCTCTATTTAACATTTTCTTATTACTATTTTTCTAGGCTTTATTGTTTTGTTTATTGAGGTAGTTTTTGCGACCTCTTGCGACCCCCCTATAAAGGCTTCGCGACCCCTAGGTTGAGAAACACTGCTTTAAATGGCGCCCGAAATTATAAATATAACTTTAAAAATTAATGTGGCCACTTATAGAAATAAGGTAAGAAAACGAACAGGTGTCAGGCGTAGCCAATTGACAAACAAAAAACCGTTATCGATATTTTTTGATATTCTCATACCTGATATAATTTTTATAATATCTCATGACACACGACGGCATTTTCGGTAGTTTTGGGTCACTTTCACTGATAATGCACTGTGTTTACGTGAAGTGCGTCTGTCGACGCCGGCAACGTCACACTGAGGTCAAGGTTTGCTAATTAGCCACATTTTAACGTACCGCTTGCTGAGCGCTTATAACGCATCTACACCTTTTTACTTATAATATCATTGTTAAATACAGTGCTGGTTTTAGTAATATCATATATAGTGTGTATTGCGAATTTCATAATGGACAAAAATATCGAACAAAGAGTTTGTCTTAAATTTTGCATCGCCAATGGAATTTCGTGTTCGGAGTCACTGAAAATGTTACAGAAGGCTTACGGTGAATCGACTTTATCAAAAACTCGTGCTTATGAGTGGTTCAAAGCGTTCAAAAGCGGTCGAGATGTGATGGAAGATTTGCCTCGCTCTGGTAGGCCGTCAACGTCTGCAACTGAAGTTCGGGTTTGAGATGTCTTTATTTCTCATAAGAAATTTCACTTACATGAGAAACATTAACTAGTTTAAAAAAAACATTGGTTTTACGTACAGCTTTGACAAAATAATTACAAACTTATGTACAAAATTATTCTAAGTGTTAGGGTAATCGGTAAAAAATTTAACCCAGCCAAAACATACACGGAACGCGCGCAACTAGATGTGGTATGAAATGTACTAAGGTGCGCTTGCTTTAAATATGTGTAATTTTAAGTATTTCTTAAATATTGCCATGGATTTTGCATTTTTTATGTTATTTGGCAGTTTATTGTATAATGCAGCACCTTCGTACATCACATTTTTCTTGCCATAACTGGTGCGTGGTGGATGTAATTGTATGTCATTTGCATTTCTGAGCCTAATTTTGTGTATTTGATGTTTCTTTGTAAAATTTATTTGTGTGTGAATGGTTTTATTAAGTATTTTTCTTATTAAGATGCAAGTATTATATATGTATGTTTGTGATATGTTCATTAACTTAGTTTCATTGTATATTTTTTGTGTCGGTGTACTGTAATCATATTGGAAGAGTGTCTTTATTAACTTATTTTGTGCTATTTGAAGCGTTTCAATATTGGTTTTGGCCGCTGTGCCCCATACTTCTATTAGATAGTCCAGGTGAGGTTTTATAAGAGTGTTATATATATTGTAGCGTACTTGGCGTGGAAGACATCGAACAACACTCCGTAGGGCTCCCGTGAGAGAAGTCAGTTTAGATCTAACCCTCTCCATATGTGGCTTCCAGTTCAGGTGGTTATCTAAAATTAATCCAAGGTACTTTTCGTGATTAACTTTTTTGATAGGTTGGTTATTTATGGTTAATTGTGAACTGTGTGATATTTTTTTGTTTTTTGCTGCGAATACTATGTAGTTGGTTTTGGCTATATTTATCGTGAGTAGATTGCACTGAAACCACATATTTAGAAGATTTAGATCGTCCTGAGCGTCACGCATAACGGCATCTACAGAGTGTCCAAAATAAAATAAAGCTGTATCGTCGGCGTACAACGATACATCGCCTTTAAGTCCAACTTCATGAATATTATTAATGTAAATCAGGAATAATAAGGGTCCCAAAATTGATCCCTGCGGAATGCCAAAACTTACAATCTTAGGACTACTTTGGGTTTCGTTAATCTTAACCACTTGGGAACGATTGGCCAAGTAAGATTTAAAGATATCAAGAGCATTACCAGTGACACCAATGTCATTCAATTTCTTTAATAACAGTTTGTGACTTATTGTGTCAAAGGCTTTTTTTAAGTCTATGAAAATTCCTAACGCTATTTGCTTTTTGTCGATACTAAGTTTAATTTTTGTTATTAGATCTACTGTTGCAGAAAGTGTATTGGATTTTGGCCTAAAACCGTATTGTTTTTTATAAAGAAAGTTTTGCGCTCGAAGATGTTCATCGAGGCGGTTGTATAAGACACGTTCAAAAATTTTTGATAAAACCGGCAACACAGAAATGGGACGATAATTTCCTGGATCAGATTTACTTCCATTTTTGTAGATGGGGCTGACTTTGGCCATTTTGAGGCTGTCGGGAAAAGTCCCAAGCTGTAAATTTTTATTTATACAATTTGTTAGTTCAACTAGTATTAAGTCTTTTACGCATTTGATTGATTTTGTGTTTATACCGTCTAAGCCAGAGCTAGTGTTTAGTTTTAAGTTTTCAATTATTTTTTCTATTTCATTTATGGTGCATGGCCTTATTTGTGAAAGTGTGTCCAAGGTTCCAGTTGCCTGCGCTCCTTGAGTGTGGGTTAAATTGTTATGGTATTGATTTGGGATTTGACTAGCCAGAACTGATCCAATGCTTGAGAAAAAGTCATTAAAACACTCACAAATGTCAGTCTGATTAGTCAAAACTCCAGATGGCATAAGGAGTTTACTCGGTGCTGGTGACTCTCTGACCTTGTTCCTAGAGAGATCATTTATAAGACTCCACATTTTTTTAGGGTTTTTCTTGCATTGATCAAAAGCATTTTGGTAATAAACACTTTTTGTTTGTTGTATAGTTTCATTGACTTCATTTCTTTGATTGATAAATTTTTCCTTCAATAATTGATCATTTACTTTTTTCTTGTGCATGTTCCATAGTATGTTTCTTTTATTGATTAGATTTATAATTGTTTTGTTTATCCAATCTTGCTTGGGCGGATTCAATATTTTATGTTTTGTTATTTTACTACTATTAATGCTGGATAATAACTTTTGTTCAAGTAGTTGGTATAGATCGTCTTCGTTGGTGTTATTCCATTCTCTCACAGTATTATACAGCTTTTCATAATTTATAGCTTCATATTTTACTCTTCTAGGCGGTTCTGGTTCATGTTTTTTTACTTCTAAGTATATTTGATTATGATCCGACATAGCAGATGCAATTATAGCAAGATGGAACTTGACTTCAGCAAGGTTTGTGCAGACATGGTCAATTATAGTTTTCGTTGTGGAGGTTTCTCGGGTACAGTAGCTCTCCTCGACTTTGTTTAGGAGTCTATAGCCATTAGTTTGTAGTTCTTCTTGGTATTTAATAACTGTTTGATCCAAATTCAGCATATTAATATTAAAATCACCAAGTATTATTACTCTTTTCCGCTTTTGCAATTGCTTGGTGTATGTTTCAATGAAATTTTTGAAGTTAGAAGAGTCTGGTTTACGATAGATGCCAGCTATGTCGAGGGAATATTTTTCAAGATGGATCCATAGATAGTGGTTGTCATTCAGGCATAGTTCCTCGATTAAGTGATGTTTTAAGTTGTTGTGAGCGAAAATTGATACTCCACCACCCCTTACGCAGTGTCTGTAGTTGTAGTAGTGTGTATATCCAGGAATTTGAAGTCTTTTAGAAGTTAACATCGCAAAAGTGAAGAAAATAGTGACTGAAAATCCCCATTCAACTCTGAGAGAGATAGCCGCCGAACTTTCTGTATCTCACGAGTCGATCCGTACCATTTTAACTAATCATTTGGGTATTAAACATGTTGCTGCTCGGCTAGTCCCAAAAGATCTGAATTTTCTCCAAAAACTCAATCACACGAAAGTCGCTGAGGACATGCTAGAACGAGTCAGTTCGGGATGAAACGCATTGTTACTGGTGACGAGACGTGGGTTTACGAGTTTGACATGCAAACTAGTCAACAAGCTTCGGAGTGGCGCCTTCCAACTGAACCGAAACCGAAAAAACCACGCCAAAGTCGATCAAAAGTCAAAGTCATGTTGACTGTTTTCTTTGACTATCGCGGTGTTGTGCACTCTGAATTCTTACCGGAAGGTCTAACGGTAAATAAAGAATATTATTTGAGCGTTATGCGGCGTTTAAGAGAGCAAATTCGACGAAAAAGGCCAGATTTGTGGAAAGAAAATTCTTGGATTTTGCACCACGACAATGCGCCTTCGCACAAGGCTATCATTGTGAACGAATTTTTGACCAAACACTCAACAAATACCATCCAGCAACCACCATATTCACCAGATATGGCTCCTGCTGACTTTTTTCTTTTTCCTAAACTCAAATTACCACTTCGTGGCACCCGTTTTCAATCGATAGAAGACATAAAGGAGAATTCGCGGCGAGAACTGGACTCAATTCCGGAAGCAGCGTTTAAAAAATGTTTTGATGAATGGATTATTCGTTGGCGCAAGTGTATCGTTTCTAAAGGAGCATACTTTGAAGGTGATAAAATAAATTTGGATGAATAACAGACATTTTGTGTATTATTGATCTTTTCCCGGTACTTTCTTGACAGAGTAGTATATTACAGTTAATTATGATAAAATAAAGAGCTGATTGTAACAGCCCTCTATACAATTTTTATTTCACCTTAAAAAAACTATGTCCGTCTTTAACGAATTTACCCTAATTGTAGTGAAAACGAGACGTTAGCGTTAGTTCCGTCTATGAACACGCGTGAACAGAACCCTGAGCAATAAATCTATCTATTTTTATCCCTTGGTTGTTTTCCCACATTCAAGATTACAATTACTTTAAGAAGAATAATCTTATTGGACCACAGCACCATCACAGGTATATTTGTTCTTAGGAGAAAGGTAGATCTGAGCCCAAATTATCTTTAAACCACCCTCTTTTGTACAATTAATGGAGGATTTATTCGTTTTATAATTTCATATTTTTCTGAACTCTTCGGTGTTATAAACAATTGTATGTTGTGCATTGTGATGCCTCAAAAGACTTGTAAATATTACAAATATTATAACTATTGTAAAATTATATTTCGTATCTTTTTTTTATTTGTTACAAAATGGCTTGTAGATTTGTATTTCTTACGCAATGCATTTTAAAGAAAAGGCACTAACACAAAGTTGCCAAACTACCTAAAAAACCAAGGAGAACCCTATCCGTGGATTTTTTTAGTAGTATATCATCAACATGAATGCTTTTACATGCGGCATTGCACCTAAAACAGAAAATCAAATAAGTATTAAACTTACATTTATCGAATACTAGCAGCACCCCGCGGTTTCACCCGCGTAAGTCTCAATATCGTGGGAATATCGGGATAAAAACGAAACTAATTTTTATGTTATCAATAGTTTTCCGAGTGCACGAAAAATAATGAATTTTATAGGAAAACTTTTGCTACTTTGGGTTACATTATTGCAATTTTCTTAAGGACCTCTAATGTTTTTGAAAATAAATTATAGCTAATGCTACTTCCTAATAGTTTAGGTAAAAAGTGGTGAGAAAATGGTTAAAATCGGTCCAGCAGTTTCGGAGTTTATTCGGTACAAACAAACAAAAATATATTTCCCTCTTCATAATATTAGTATAGACAAATAAATGTTAATTTATTGATAAAAATAACTTTAGGAGAGCAGGTTCTTTGCACACATTCACACAGCTTTGAGAAACTGCAAAAATACGGAAATATAAAAGCACTCTTGTTGTTTAGTTCACTGCATAGTCAATCTGCAACTGGTGCAGTAAAGGCCACTAAACCAACGAGAATCTTTAACATACTTTCCAATATGATAACTTTCGAAGATCACATTGTTAGTCCGTATGTTTTTATATCTCATTGCAGTGATATTAACTCATTTTGGATCTTATGTTAGTGGCTTAACCGGTCGATGCATACCGATTTATCACCTCCAATGTTCAATTATTTAAAAGTTGGAAATCTGGTTAAACGTGGGTTTGACATGTTTGGCCCATTCAAAAGTGTGCAAGTGGAGATAACACATCAAATCGATCCAAGATATAATTGTTTATGGCGTAAATTTAAATTGTTTTTGTGCCAAATATTGTGCCAACGCAAAATACAATTTTGAAACGATGGAAAAGTATCAATATACGAATATTCGACAAAGCAATAAACAGCATGCAAATCTTCAAAACAATGATTGGAAACCGTTTTTAAAACAGGTGAGTAATAGTTATTATTTACGTTTAAACATTAAATGCTGAAACAAATCAGAAGCCGAAAGTGGGAATCTTCTTCGTCTTGTTGAAGACGCAATACAATTTCGAACTCTTTGCCTTTGTTAGTAGGTAGGGATACAAGATTTCAAAATACTCACTCACCTCCAGTCAAGAATGCAGTCAAAAGGTCAATAAGTCGCATGTGTTAGCATGCGACGTAAGATAGAAGATGGCTTCTGCATAATATGTAGACAGACACCTATACGCTCTTGAGATCTGCGGAAATTGTGATCTGTAGAGATTTATAAGGCAATTATGCGAATAAGTAAAAGAATACCGCCAACTTCAGTATATTTTAATTTTCAGTTGCTGATCTGTAGCGGAGTATGGACGTCCGTGTTCCTGTTCGGATTATGCGTCGGCGCACCTACCATGTTCATCCCGCAAATAAGGCGGGAGGCGAACAATACTGAAGTTATCACAAGCGACATGGCTTCTTGGATGTGTAAGTTGTGTTTGTGGATGTTTATTGATTGTTTTTGAGGATTTTTGTTTGATCCGCATAGAGTTCTCCACAGAAGTTGTACTTTCTGACGTTAAAAGTATTATTTTTTACTTGGCAAAAGCGTACATGTCGGGAATTTTACTATTTTAAACAAACTTATATTAAAATTTTCAAGCGTCCGCAGTCGTCTTCAGCGGGTGTCCCTTCGTCATCATCCTCTCGATCGCGACGAGATTCAACGGCAGGAAGATACCTTTCATCATGGCAGCTTTAGAGACTTTAGCTGCGTTCATAGTTTTATTCTGTAGTTCAAACAATACTCACTTATTGATAAGTAATATAATGCAGGGATTATTATGTGCTGCACAAACTACGATTATTGTAGTGATCCTAACTGAGTATATTTCACCGAAATATAGAGGCATATTCCTTACTGTTAAAACAGCTACGCTTTACGGTGGTATTTGGGCTTCAAATGCGATAGGTACCTTCTTTCATTGGAAAAATATTCCACTCGTTGGGATAGTGTGTTCATTGTACACCTTCTAAATGTTTTTACTTGGCCCGAATCTCCGTACTGGTTGGCAAGTAGAGGAAGGTTTAAAGAATGTGCAGCATCACATCGCTCGTTGAAAGGTTGTGATGAACATTCAGAGCAGGAATTAGAAGCTTTGATAAATTATCAGAGGGAATATATTACCAGCTGCGGAAGTAAAAAACAATCTGCCAGACAACACGTGTTTAATTTATTTAAAACGATAAAATCTAAAGAATTTTATAAACCTACTGTATTAGCTATTATGACTATTTATTTAAGAAGAAGAAAATAACAAACAGTGAATCAACGGCGTACATTGCGATGTTAATTATAGATGGCTTCACAGTGTTGAGTATGTACGCAGGATGCTTATTATCGAAACTTTTTAAAAGACGTACATTGTTGTTAGTGGCGTCGAGTGTAGGTGTCGTGTTTTTGTTTATCTTATCTTTGTACCTATATTTAATTAGTTTAGCTGTCATTACGGAAAACAACTATGTAACAGTATCTTTATTTGTTGTTTTCTCAATAGCTGTAAGTTGTGGACCTTTGACGGTGTCTTTTTCAGTTTATGGAGAGTTCATTCCGATAAGGTCTAGAAACTTATCAGCTGGTTTCATCGCATTATTCTCAAAACTTTTAAATGCTCCATCTCTAAAACTAGCTCCTGTAATGTTCAAGCTTTTAGGATTACATGGAGCATGTTTTACATTTGGCATTGTTTCAGGAACTACCTCTCAGGCGCTATCATGTTTGTCATGTCACAATAGTTTACAGTGCTGCACTGTATTTGAACGCTATCTGTCACACTTGTATCACGCGCACCCGCCTCCCAAAAAACTGCATTAAAAACCGTCTAAAACTGTCTCCTCTAGAGCTTATTCCTCTGGGTTCAATTCGTTACTAAATTCCTCAATAATAAAATCGAACATCGCAACACTACTCCATAGACAATTTGCCGAAAAAAAAAAAAAAAACTTTCATTTGACAGACGGTGAACACTCGAATTTACCTGCGCAGCAAATGTCGTGATAACTCTGGTATTTTTAATGGTAGCTGATACTATTATATATCAAAATTATCCTTGTGAACCGTGCTTTATTATTTTGTTAACGTAAATTCGTTTTGGAATCTCGAAGTTGCAATATTTCGCCCGTGAAAAAGTAGTTATTATATGTACCTACAGTGATTGTGTAGTGTGAAGAAATACGTGATTTAGTGACTAAAACTTGTGTGAAATGGGAAAAACAGTGCTTAATTAGTGAGGTGATTAGATTGTTCAACTATCTACACTAAAAAACATGTGGGTTTGTGTGTTTTTTCATCCAACACAGGCTGGCAAAAATTAGTTCCCAGATGTAAACAAACAGTGAGTATCTAGTTTCATAGGAATATTTAGATATGATGCTATTGAGATATTAATGATATTGTGGTCTTGTTGGAAAGGAAATATAGTCTAGTTTATTTCTTTAATGTTAAAATGGATAAAAAACTAAGAGAAAACTGATATTTCTAGCGAAATATCAGTTTTTGTAACTATTTTTTGCTATACATTATGACTTGGAGTATATAATTAAAGTATTTCATTTTGATTTCTAGATAAATAGATTCCTTATCTAATCGGCTTGACAACAGTATTTTTGAAATTGCTCTAGGACTTGTAGTTTTTGAGCTACAGGTGTTTTTATCGGATCGGGCAGAAAATGTTTTGTAAACTTGCAAAAATTTTTGCATGTGCGCGCTTGAGGGATTTGCAATCCGCGCGTTTAGCGTCGGAGAGGAATTATTTTATATATATATTTACCAGAAACTAAAAACAAAACGTTGCATCAAATAGCAGATAGCATGAACGGCGTGAAACCAAATAGAGACGTGGTGTCATCAAAGTTATTTGTTAATAATAAAGGTGTATAAACATTTTTTTTAGTTTATAACTACTGTTTATAACGTAGGACGAAACTGTTCTTCTTACTTTTACGACACTTTCTAAAAATAAAATAAATGGCATAAAATAACATTTATTTATTTTTTCCTAGAAAAATACCATTTTTACCTTTGATACCAAAGTCACAAAATGCGACTTAATTGTAATAATAACTCCATATTCCACGAATCACTGTTCAAACGACGTACTAAATGACGTTTTTCAACTGACGCCAGTGTAATAAGTTGCCATTGAAATCATTTAAGTGCTCCGCAAGGCGTGCTGTTGCTTAAACTATGAGTCACTTTTTCTGAAACTGACGTACTAACGGATCAGAAACACAGCTCTTAATTGACAAAGATCACACCTGAAAGATACACAGGCTAAATTCAGGTAAACAGAATAATTCTCACTAAGGTTGGGATGCAGAGGGCGTTCGTCAAAGGTCCATATTTGGTTCATTTCTCTTTTAAGTTTTCACATACCTACACACAAACAAGCACACGCACTCGCACACACACACTCACCCACACACACACATACTCACACAATCACATACACGTGCACACTCTTAAACATCAACCCATGCACACACTTTAACAATACCGTTTATCTGTTTTACCCGACTGACCTGGAAGGAGGATAATGTTTTCATTGTTTCTTCTTTTTAGGGTTCCGTACCCAAAGGGTAAAAACGGAACCCTATTACTAAGACTTCGCTGTCTGTCCGTCTGTCCGTCTGTCCGTCTGTCTGTCACCAGGCTGTATCTCATGAACCGTGACAGCTAGATAGTTGAAATTTTCACAGATGATGTATTTCTGTTTCCGCTATAACAACAAATACTAAAAACAGAATAAAATTAATATTTAAGGGGGGTCCCATACAACAAAAGTGATTTTTTTATAATAATTCGTGCGCGAGTCCGACTCGCACTTGGCCGGTTTTTTTCTATATTATTTTAAGTCTAGTTGCACCTAAGCAGTCCCTGATTCCTGTCCGTACTTTTGAACAATCTGAAATCCTAACTTTTTACACCTTGAACTGTTAGACTTCTTAGCTGTTTCAAATGATTCATGTACTTATAATATTAGTGCTGAAAGATATATCTCATTTATCATTTTATTTAGATAAGTTAATTTTTTTTGTAAAAAATTGGGCCAATAACATTGGCATTATAACAAGGATGCGCGCTGATACCTGTAATTACAAGACATGAAGTCATCTTAGCTTATGTATGGGCTGCAACTTTAATATACAACTTTAATAATACTTTATGGCCTATTTTTTATCCGAATTATGTGTAAGCTTGCATCTGTCAGCGGTACAAGGCTACAGACACCAAACTCCAGACAACAGTCATGGAGGTGTTGGCCATGGACTTGTTCAGCCCACTGCCGCCGGAAGGCGACCAGGGGGAGCGGTAGGTATTTCTCATTGAAGGCACTGCTACTCAGTGACCTGCGGTTTTTGCTGTAAAGAAAGCAACACCAGAGGCTTGTACTCATGTCCTCATCGAGGAATATTTCATATGGTTCGGTTTACCTCACATAATTAATTCGGGTATCGGTGTCCAGTTCATTTCCGCAATAATACGATAATGCATGTCAGTCCTAAGTCCTGTTCCTGTTACACTATGATACACTAGATAAGGTATTGCTCTCTCTTTTCCTCACACCAGTTGCAAACGAAAGGTGGTTGCGCTCGGCGTCGTCCCGGTCTGCTGCTTACGCACAAGGTACTTGTACGAGTAATTTCTATAGTCTGAGCCCGATAAGTAGGAATTAAAGGTTATTGCGCTTTCCTTAATTTCTCTGCGTAGGTACCCCGACAATACATTATGAATCGTTTTTTATTACTAGAAAAAGTCAAGGATCACGATAAAGGTAGTTTCGGGACAAGTTTATGTCATGATTTCTGTTTTCGGAATTAGGTATTTGAATAAAATGTATGCGGGTTAAAGACCTATATTTCCTACTTTTTTGGCGCAGACTATAATTCCCCGCGCAAGTAGATACGTGATCCACATGAACGTGATGTGCCATGTGACATGTGAACGTGTGTGCAACTGAAGAATAAACTATTTGTTAACTCTTATCAGAGACCTTTGTTTCCGTTCCCCTGAAACCTCTACTCATAAGTGAAAAACATTCAACTAACTGTTGAAGGCCACTAAATGGCATTTGATACCAAAATTATACAGCACCTAAATGCTAATTGAATTTATAAAAACAGCAGTCGTATTCAAGTAGATAAACCAATGGATTCATGTCACCACAGATGTTCAATATATGTATATAACGATTTACATCTGGTTTAATGTGCCTTTATCAAGGCGGCCCATTCAGTAGTGTGCAGGAGTAGATTACACAGCTAATTTTTTTTTTTTTTTTTTGTATTATCTAATAATTTGTAGAAAAACTTTGTGTTCATATAAACGAATTCCACTATGGAACAGTATCAATATACGGATATTAAACAAAACAGTAAACAGCATACAGATTTTCTAAAAACAGTTATGAAACCGTTTCAAAAACAGGTGAGTGATCATCATCATTAATTAAATCTAGAAATGAAACTGGATGCATCTGCATAACAGTATTTTTGTATAGAGCAACTACATGTGTAATACGATGCCTCTTGGCATGACAGCCGGGACTCTTCATGTAATGGATGGTCAGTCATCCACGGGCCTACCTCAGACATCAGCAAGCGTTGCTTTACCTTTAAATTTGGACCGCGTGACTATTATTATTAGGTACTGCTAATTTTACAAATTGCCTGAAACAAGGCGTCTGACGATCGATACTATGATGATGAAGGTAAACCCACTAAAACTGTGTGCGGACGCTGAAAAAATTCAATATTATTAAGTTGTGTTCATCGTCAGACTAGAGCAGTTCAGCGCTGGACACAGGCCTTTCTAATTGCATAATATCCAACTCCGTTTTGTGGCAACTCTCATGCATTCATGTTCATCTATTTGTCAAAAATATCGGGTTTTCTGAAGTCAAATTAAGATAATCAATAAAAGAAGGTAAAACTGCTTGTTTGTACTAAACATGACGCACGCATAACTGATTTTTTTGTTGAATTCTTGTTTTCTTCTGTAAGTACAGAAGCCAGTTGTGAAAACAAGAATTCAACCAACTTGACAACCTGTTCTTCATACCTTTAAAAAGTTTGAAAAGTGAAGTCACTTTTCAAACCTTATAAAGGTATGAAGAACAGGTTGTCAAGTTTCTCATCTAAGTATAGTAATATTATAAAGAGGAAAACTTTGTTTGTTTGTTTGTAATGAATAGGCTCAAAAACTACTGGACCGATTTCCAAAATTCTTTCACCATTAGAAAGCTACATTCACCTTGAATGGGGGACGTCCGCTAGTCTTCCATAAAATAGTGAGGATCCTCCGACCAGACTAGTGTTGTATCTCGTGGGCTACTGCCCAACGGTTGCCGTCAGATTTTTTGATTTATCGAGTTGTTAGAAAGGTTTCAGATTGATGTCTCCAATATTCTACAGAATCCACTTAACTCTCCAACATGATTGTACTCACATGTAATTACATGCGTGAGTTCATGTTTACTCAATTCTACCTTCTTTAAGAGATGTACTTAGTTTGCGTTTTAAAATATTGTTTCAGGAAGGGTATTGGATAAATACTTACTATTCATAATTATTTGTATTAATCACAAAACACATTCACAATCACAAAACCACTGATCACTATTGACTTAGATATTGCACTGTCTTGTAGTTTACTTCGATCATTGTATAGTCGCCAGCACTAGACGCCGTTATACTGCTCTCTGCTGCCCTGCCTTGCTTTGTCTTATCCTATTGGATTTCGTCGCGCTCCCGAGCAGCTGACAGTGCATAGTACTTAAAGTTTTCGAGGTAATAGGTTACCAAGATCAGAGCTATTGCACTCCGTGTGTAGGCATGAGATAATTACCTACCGCTTCACGCATATTGAATATGCAAGCTCTCTAGGGCTGTCGCGCTCCAGCCGTGCGTAACTGCGTACGTATGCCGCGTTAATTTTTCGCGCTCTTTTGACCTTGCGTCACCTACCTACCTACTCGTACTTCGTCTTTGTTAACTGACTGATTTATTGATCATTAATCATTACTAGTGACAATGACAAGCCGGATAAACTGTTGCTGTTAATAAATGTAGAAGAAAATTGTCTGTTTATATAAATTTCACTGCTCCATGTCCATGCTTCCCATCAGTTTATTTTAAAATTACCTATTTGCTAGATTTCGCATTTATGCTGCTATTAAAAATAAATAATCGTAATTTTAGAGAAGGCAAGATATATATGAGACATTATAATAGAGTAAAACAATTGTAATTATAAAAGTTTTAATTACCATTTAAATAATAATACTTAGGTACATTAAAATACAAAAATGTTGGTAGTATATTATTTTGAGTACGCCGAATAAAATACGCTATCGCATAGCGTCAAGGCACAATTTAGTTAGATCGAGCGGGCCCAGTTTAGGTATTTAAAATGTCGGCTTTCTTCAAGATCAAAGGAGTGCAACTTCTGTACGCTAGTACTATTATCTATTCTGTGCCAAGATGGACCAAATTTTCTTCGGCTCTGACGGCATGAGGGTCGAGATCGACCTGTGTGGGTGACTGCTCCGGTAAACCTAACGGCTATTTATATACCGACTCCTCCATCAAGAAAGTTCCACGACTTTCTGAAACCTTATTCTTCACAGTTCCATAGTGAAATATTCTAGACTCGAGCGTAATCTAAAATGTTCTCGTAAAGCAGCCGACGTAACGTAAAGATATACCTATAGGAAAATAGTAAAAAAAAAACATTTCTAAGTATATTCAATTTCCAGTTGCTGATCTGCAGCGGAGTTTGGACATCTGTGTTCCTGATGGGGCTCAGTATCGGCGCACCTACCATGTTCATCCCGCAGATTAGGCGGGAGGCGAACAATACTGAAGTTATCACAAGTGACATGGCTTCCTGGTTATGTGAGTAGTGAATGTCTGATAAACCAAAATTCGGAAATTTCTATTTCGCTATTACAACATGCAGCATTGCGACTATATTGCGGCCGTTTTGCTTTTGCTGTGTCGCTGCAAAAACTCGTGGTGGCTGTAAGTTGACTGATGGCTGTCACTGGTAGTAACTATGGAGTCTGGTAGGTACATCTTTGAAAGAGAGGCTAGTATACACACACAGCGTATGGAGGGTTCGTCGTGTTACCTCATTACGTGTTTAACGAGCCTTGCCTGTTTTCAAAACGTCGACACAAACGGTACGACTTGTCCATAAATTTAAGGTCACTTAGCGAGCTATAGAATGGGCTATGCTAGGAATTTGTCTAAAGGAATTGAATCTGGATCAATGAAATCCAACACAGAACTAAACTTGTCGACATAGCTCACAGAATAATCAACCTAAACTGGCAAAGGGCCGTTGAACTAATGACCATTAGGTTACTTGTTTTCGTCAGTGGAGGATCAGCAAGCGTAAGGTAGGGCGCCCTCAAGCTATATGGAGCGACGATTTGTCGCGGCTAGTAGCCGCTGCCTGAAAATTGCGAGAAACGGAGTTGAATATTATGCGATTAGAGAGGCCGGTGTCCAGCGCTGAACTGCTCTAGACTGATGATGAACACAACTTATTAATATTGAAAATTTTCAGCGTCCGCACACAGCTTCAGTGGGTTTACCTTTGTCATCATAGTATCGATCGTCACAAGATTCATCGGCAGGAAGATACCTTTCACCATTGCAGTGTTAGTCACTTTAGCTGCTTTCGTTGTTCTATACTGTAGTACGAACGTCACTAACATATTGATAAGTAATATAATGCAGGGATTATTAACTGCTTCACAACTTACTGTCATCGTTATGATTTTAACGGAGTATATTTCACCAAAATATAGAGGCATATTTCTTACAGTTAAAACAGCTACACTTTTCTGGGGTATTTGGGCTTCAAATGTGATAGGCACTTTCTTTCATTGGAAGAATATTCCACTCTTCGGTATAGTATGTTCATTGTATGCTTTACTGACTGTTTTTACTTGGCCCGAGTCTCCGTACTGGTTGGCAAGTAGAGGAAGGTTTGAAGAATGTGCAGCATCACATCGCTTGTTGAAAGGTTGTGATGACGATTCAGAGAGGGAATTAGAAGCTTTGGTTAGTTCTCAAAAAGAGTATATTGCTAACTGCGAAAATATAAAACTCTCAGCAAGAGAACATGTGTTCAATTTTTTTAAAACAATTAAATCGAAGGATTTTTATAAACCAACCTTATTAGCTATGTTAACTGCTTTTCTATCAGTTTGTTCTGGAAAGTTAGTTTTTGCTGTGTACGCTATTGACGTTTTCAAGAAAATAACAAACAGTGAATCGACGGCGTACGTCGCGATGTTAATTATAGATGGCTTTACAGTATTGGGTATGTACGCAGGATGCACTTTGTCAAAACTTTTGAAAAGACGTACATTGTTGTTAGTCGCGTCGAGTGTAGGAGTCATGTTTTTGTTTATTTTATCTTTGTACTTATATTTAATTACTTTCAATGTAATTTTGGAAAACAAATATGTAACAATATCTTTGTTTGTTACTTTCTCAATAGCTGTAAGTTGTGGGCCTTTATCAGTGTCTGTTTCAGTTTTTGGAGAGTTAATTCCAATAAGATCTAGAAATTTATCAACGTGTGTAATCTCACTAACTGGAAAACTTCTAACTGGTCTGAATTTAAAATTAGCTCCTTTATTGTTCAGAACTTTTGGATTGCATGGAACATGTCTTACATTTGGTACTGCTTCAGTAATTACTTTAGTTATTTTGCACAAATATCTACCGGAAACAAAAGACAAAACGTTGCAAGAAATTGCTGATAGTATGATCAGTGAACCAAATATGGGTCAGGTGACGGCAAAATTACTAAGTTGTAATAAAGATGTATAGAACTGCTTGTTTGATTTTAAATTAAAACTTTGTTAAATTTACAGACCTACTGGACTTGTTATATGGATTCAGTTAGTTATTTATCCTACCGGTCATCAGTCCTATCACTTATTTATTGATGTACCTGAGCTCGGACGAAATCTGTTCATTTTGAAAACAAAATCCCTTGCACACGATCTCTACTGTTTACCACCCTTAACGAATCATCGACACATAGAAGAAGAATTATTGGTCTTAATTTTTTTGTTTTTTTTTTTTATTAAGTATTTTTTATTTATTTCATTAACAAAAACAAGGGGTCAGATGCTGCGATGCTATTGGTTGATTAGCGGCCGAATGCTGCAAGCAAAAAGAGTCGTAGTGGTGGTGAGATTTCGTCCGAGCTCATAGATGTGGTGTTCACTAGGATCACTTGTTGTATTTTTAGGCTTTAGATTAAAACCACTCAATTAACAGTAAGTAGTGTGCAACTCGAAGGGACCGTCTAGTCGCCAGAAGGGCTAGTTCAGGACTGCCTTACGTTGTGCCCGTCGAGCTGCTTGCTACGTTTATTTGTATATATTATCAATATATTACTTATGTGTACAAAAACAAATATATATGGTAAATATTTTCAAACTGTAATTCTAAAATTATGATTACGATTATGGTTTTGAGATTTTCAATCTTGAGATTATGATTGTTGATCTTATGTGTACCTATAATTATCTGTAACACGGGTAAAAAAAACTTCCAGTGGTGCTACTGGATCGCTTAATAGTACTACAGGATTTTTTCACTCGTGGTACCACTGGTAACCGCGGGCAATAAAAGAAAGAATTCATCGACACCGCTGCCAACAGTACTAGTGCCCAGAAGGTTGGCACCATTGCCACATTGGATGGCAGTGCTGATTCTTTGATCAAACAAAACATAGGCCAGCCCTTTTAGTATAACTATTAGCCGGAGGGCTTATGGTAAATTAAGGGCAACTAAGCAAAATGTAACAACAACTAAGGGCAATGGAGAGGGCTATGCTCTGAGTTTCTTTGCGCGATCGAAATGAAGACATCCGCAAGAGAACCAAGGTTACCGACGTAGCCCGAAGAATTGCCAAACTTAAGTGGCAGTGGGCAGCGCACATTGCTCGCAGAACGGATGGCCGATGGGGCCGAAAAGTTTTGGAGTGGCGACCGCGAACCGGAAGACGTTGCGTTGGAAGGCCTCCCACTAGGTGGACCGATGACCTGGTGAAGGTTGCGGGAATCCGCTGGATGCGAGTCGCACGGGACCGTTCAATGTGGCGGACACTTGGGGGAGGCCTATGTCCAGCAGTGGACGTCTTTCGGCTGAAATGATGATGATGATGATAAAGCAAAATGTCAAAATCTTCTTGGTTAGCTTTTCAGTACTGTGGACAGAGGACAAGAACGCCGAGACAAACAAAACGAATTGGTAGAGCTGCATGCACCCACACTCGGTCGTCTAGGGCCACACTAAGAATGGATGTTAATGTGTTGCTTTTACAGAGGAGAAGAACGGAGAAAATATTTCCGTATCCCTTTAAATCTCCTTGTAGTATATCTTGGTATTATTTTCAGATGTACACCAACCACTGTTTGTCTCTCTCTGCATCACCCAAAGGTTAACACAATATTCAGTGCCCCTTCGTTTGTGGGTTTATGCCCTGCGTGTCTTGTTGTTTGTTTACTACAGGAACTGATGGACGCAACTGAAAGCGCCAAACTCGTGGCTCAGTTCTGGGCCGACACAATTTACCTTTTCTCTATTTATCTTTTTTCTACAATTTATTAATATAATTCAAATGTTTTTTTCATCGTGAGGAAACCGGCATGTCCATACCAATGTGCACTGGGCCCGAGTGGTGGATTATAGCCCATTCCCTCTCATATAGAGGAGGCCTGTGCCCCAGCAGTGGGAACATTAGGCTGATGATAATGATGATTAAAATGTTTGATTATATTTTCTTCGATGAAAACCGAGGAGCAGCAGGAATCTCTTTACTGACTTTTTATTTTTAAATAGTCATTATTTTGACAGTTCTAGTGTTAGATTTTTGTTTTGTATTGAAAGTTTGTGATTCATATAATTTAGGAAATTTCCTAAATTATATGAGTCACTAATTTTTTATTTATGGAACGCGACGCGTGACTGTTTTTACTTGGCCCGAGTCAACGTACTGGTTGGCAAGTAGAGGAAGGTTTTAAGAATGTGCAGCATCACATCGCTCGTTGTAAGGTTGTGATGACGATTCAGAGAAGGAATTAGAAGCTTTGGATTATTCTAAAAAAGAAAACAGGGTGTAAGCAGACTCTTTACAAAGTTAACGGCTCCAAGCATTCTGTACATCAAACTAAGTGACCTTACGCAAAAATTATTGTTGGGAAATGATTTTTTTTTGGGGTGAAAATTAAGTATTACGGTAAAACTCAATGTTACGCATTCAAAACATTGTGCTGGTGAATGGATTTAATAGTGTAGTGTATTTAATACAGAGGCCGCATGGGCGGCATTAAAACTCTGACACAGTTTATGCACTAACAACACGATGAAGAAGTGAACGATACATAAACACGTGATTGTACTCATGATAACAAACAACTTTCCTAAAGAAATATTTTTTTAAATAAATTATTTTTACTACAATCACACAATCTTCGGAGATATACAATGGAACTCCTCAAAAGTACATGGTAAATCGGTCGTGATTGCTGCAATCGCCTGGATGTTTATTGTTTATACAACATCATGACGCAACATCACGCCTGTATGCTCTGAGGGGTACGCAGATGTGTACAATACACCCAAATTTCGACAGTTTAGGTATGTTAAGTTCCATCTATTGGGGATAAGCCTATTACCATGACATGTATTGTTAAAAATGTAAAATAAATGCATAGCAAATATTTGTATAAGACATTACAACTAAAAATGGAAAAATAAAAAAACTTTTTTGCAAAAAAAATAAAACTGACTTCAAAAAACACACAAAAGTGAAAAATAACTTTAGCTTCAGAAGTCGGTGACAAAAAAAAACTAAATGAATCAAACAAAGGGTCACCGACTTTTTTTTCACGACCCTTTGAATAAAATTGCTTTATCGTAATAAATTTATCCCATTGAATTTATAACTTTAGATTTCATGGTTTTCCTTTCATTTAATTTATAATGTTTGTTAGAGAGATTTAATCCTTATGATTGACCTTATCGATTGGTGGCATAAAAGTACAGGATGTATTTTTTTGGAATTTAGCCGGTTCGATTCCCGAGTGTGGCACGCGAATTTTCAAAATCTTTGAATGCAGATTAATTTCTTTTTAAAAATAAAGGAATGTTTCCTTTGAGCAAAATTTTCTATCTGCAGTATTAAGAGTACTTTCCCTCCAGGTGGCATTACAAAATTCCACCCTGTATAAAAGAGAAGTCCACTCACTGACTGACCACTCATCACAAAATCTCGGAAACTACTGGGCCGTGAGGTCCAGAATTTGGCACAAGCACTCTCTATGGGGTGCAAGAGCGCACTAAGAAAGAATTTTTTTAAATTCGCACCCCAAGGGGTTGAAAAGGGGTCTCAAAGTTTGTATGAAAGTCTTATGTTTTTAAAGTTAGAGACGTGAATGTGGGTCTGAATGTTCCTTTCAGCTTCTTGGTGCTCACTAAGGTTTAAGGTTTTATGAAATTCGGCCCTTAAGGGTATAAATAAGGGTGTTTAATGTTTGTATGAAAAAAGGGCAACGCGTTATTGCATACTTTACATTGAAATTAGAATTCGGAAGCAGAAAAAGATCCATATTGAATTTTCGACAGCGAGTTAATGCTTATTTTACATTGAAATAAGAATTTGGAAGTTCCTTGAGGTTTATCTTCAGTTTTTTAAATGCGAATTTGTAGGTGGCCAGTATGTTTCAGTAATATGCAGGCGTCTGCTGAAAGGTAATGAAATGAGGTTCTATAACGTTCTAAAGTTTTTATGCTAATTTCTAGGTGGCCAGTATTTTTCGTCTGCTGAAAGGTAAGAAAAAACGTTTCAAAAAACGAACTCATGAATCAATCACAGATTACAGAATAGTGTAAAACCTGAGGTTAGGATACAATGACTCAGGCGGTTCACGTTCAAGCTCATTTCTGTTCTGTGATATTTTGCTATTACTACTAATTTGCTTTGAAATATTTGTCATCATTGTTGTTTGGTTTGTCTTCGTTTTGGTTCAAACTATTTCATGCCGTGGCGTTTCTGTACAATGAAAATATTTAGAAAAAAAAAATAGTAGGGTGTTAAAGGATCATTAGCAGAACCCATTTCAACCATTTTTTTTTCTGTATGTCTGTGCGAGGTCTTTTGTTACAGCATCACGTGTAAATTATAAATCCAATGTGGTTAGATTTAATGCACAAATATTGGGCATAACTTAGAGAAGGTTTTAGTTTTTGTTTCATTGTAATCGGTGCTTTCTATCAAATGATATAAATGAACTTAACGTGTTCAAGAAGAACTTATCATTGAAATGTAAGATACTCGCAGCGACATCTATTCAACCAAAATGGTACTAATAACTAAACATGTGCTCACAAGTTAACTTATAAATCGAGTGACCGTCTTTAAAAAAAGTTAAGATAGCAAGAGGTACTCTAAATTAGTATGACGCTGCTTTAAAAATCTACATAGCCAATATAGTGTGTGTTAGAGCGCTTTCCATGTCTATAGATGGCGTTGTTCATTTCACTCCATTTTCTGAATCGCGTTGTTAAGATTTTTCGTGATAGAATGACTCTCGCCCGAGTCAGTTGCCTCAGATTTGGTGTTATGCCCACGAAACAAATTTAGGAGGTTCTCAATTCAATGCGTATATTTTTTTATATAGGACCATGCATAACGTTTTACAGGTAATTCCGATATTGCATGATATTTTTTTTGTGAAAAGCGTATAATTATCTCAAAGTTGGTCCTATTTAAAATTGAAAAATCGTGCTTGGGCTCATTTCATGCACCTTAATGAGAACTTTAGACCTAGCTGGAGTATGAAAGTCATCGAAGGTCTGACGATGGAGACGGAAGGCAATTGCAAAAGCTCCGCAAGGGTTTGCAGCAGCTATGTGGTGTTTGGGCTCATTTATGCAGCTTGATGAGAACTTTAGACCTAACAAGAGCATGACTTTCATCGAAGGTCTGACGATGGAGACTGAAGACAGTAGCCAGAGGTCCCCGAAAGTATACAGCAGCTATATCGCGTTTGGGCTCATTTCATGTATCTTGATGAGAACTTTCGACCTTGCTAGGGTAAAACTATCATCGAGTGTCTAAGGGTGAAAACGTAAGGCTGTCGAGGGAAGCCTCTAATTGGAAAAAAACAATATTTCTGAGAAATTCAATTGTTACCCACTTGAATCTATACTTATTATAAAGGAGAAGAGTTTTTTTGTTTGGTTGGTTCAACGCGCTAATTTTAGGAACCACTGGTTCGAGTTAAAACGTCTTTTAGTGTTGGATAGCCCATTTATCGAGGAAGGCTATACGTTATAAAAGATCACGCTATAATCAATAGGAGCGGAGCATCAATGAAAAATGTTGCAAACACAGGGAAAAAATATTGCTTTTGAGAACTTCCGTTGCGTACACGGTAAAAGTTACTCAACAATCATGCATGTATGACGGGATTGTTTCTCTTATAAAGTTCACGATAGCACATGTCTATCTTTTAAGGTTGACTGACACTCTCTCTAACCCTCTCTCTCTCTCTTATGTAACGCAGACGAAGTTGCGTGGGTCAGCTAGTAGACTATATAATTTGGCGGGATACTAACTCTGTAAGCTGAATCGAAATCTCGGTTTAAACTTAAACTAATATCCTTTTTTTTTTTTTTTTTTTCGGATGGGAAATCATCAAATAACTCCTCCCGTTCTGGGCGGAGCAGGAGGGAGTGTCAGACTTTTACTGACTAAAACCCATCCATGTTCCTTCACCGCCCTTTGTGTTCCGGGGCCACGGTATCTCTATCGAACAGTCCCGCAACCCCGGCAGGCATCAGTCCCTACGGACCCCTTCCCTTTTGCTGACTCTCTTTGAGGCGCGCGTGGAACACGAACGCGCCGTCGACACGGCCTGTCGTCATGAGACGGACGGACGGCGAGCTAGCCCATAGCCCACCGTCCACAGGCCCGCGCCTACGCTTGCCGGGGGCCACGTGGTGGTGGCCCCCGACGCCCGGGGCGTCTCCCGCGGCGGCCGGGACGTTGAGAGGTTCTCTCCCTCTCACGTTCCGCCACCTCCTTCTCTAGCATTACTGCTTCGCAGAAGGAGGTGACGGCGTCCCATTCCTTCTCGCTCCGGACCATGGCTTGCACCAGGGCCGGACGCGAGAGGTCGTCGCCGCCGATCGCCGCTTCGAGGACACGGCGGTGCTCCGCCCACGCGGGGCACACCTCCACCGTGTGTTCCACCGTGTCCTCCGGTCGATCCTCACAATGGAAGCACCCGGGCGTTTCCTCCCGCCCGATTCGGTGCAGGAACCTCCCGAACACACCGTGTCCGGTGAGCACCTGCGTTAGGCGGAAGGTGAGGACGCCGTGGCGTCTCTCAAGCCACTCCTCAAAGAGGGGACTTATCGCCACAATTGTGGCGTGCCCTAGACTAATATCCTAATATCATAAAATGAGTTCAAGTGATTCTAAAATGTTGACCCCAGATTCTGTTAAAGACGAGGCAATACAGTAGATACTTAAATATGTATATACAATGACTTTATGAAGTGGCGAGCATATAAGAAAATAAAACGATGTTGTACAAGAAGAGTTTACACAAATAGTAAAAAAATATCAAAAAAACTGGCCAAGAGCGAGTCGGACTCCGGTTCCGTACAAACTTTTTAAACGGCAAACTTAACTTTGCTGTTCGATCCCATCAAACGGCTATTGCACCAACTGCAAATTATAAGTTTGTATTAATTAAATCCCTACCTATTTTTTGTTTTTAAACTACATATTTACGGTTTTCAGATTTTTCCCTTTACATGTGCTGTAAGACATTTTTTTTGCCCAATTTTGTGATTCTAGTTCAACGGGAACTACCAAATAGGCTTTCGAACCAAAACCTATAGGGTACTTCCGGTTGACCTAGAATTGTCAATTTTGGCTAATTAATTAATAAAAAAACCGGCCAAGTGCGAGTCGGGCTCGCGCACGAAGGGTTCCGTACCATTATTATCAAAAAAAGGGCAAAAAAATCACGTTTGTTGTATGGGAGCCCCCCTTAAATATTATTTTATTCTGTTTTTTGTATTTGTTGTTATAGCGGCAACAGAAATACATCATCTGTGAAAATTTCAACTGTCTAGCTGTCACGGTTCATGAGATACAGCTTGGTGACAGACAGACGGACAGACGGACAGACAGCGAAGTCTTAGTAATAGGGTTCCGTTTTTACCCTTTGGGTACGGAACCCTAAAAATAATGAATAATTCAGAAAAATAAAAAAATAAATAAAAATTAAGGTAAATTTTGGTACTTACAAATTTTCGCGAAAATCTAAATTTGCCCATATCTTTTTATCATGTTGACTCAGGACCTTGATTTTTATACACCTAATAAGAACTATAGATTTCAGTATCTGGGATAAATTTCAACTTGCTAGTTCCACCCGTTCTTGAGAAAATCAGTGCTGACAGACGGACGGACAGACAGACAAGAAAGTGATCTTGTATTGTATTGTATAGCGGGCTGGTGTCCGCAACTCCACGTCAAAGTGCGTATTTTGCGTAAGGGTGGGAATTTTATTCGATCCACCCTAACTCGCCGAGAAAGGCCAGCAGCGCCTTGGTGTTGCTGACAATCTCGCGGAGAGTACCTGGGTTACCGAAGTACTTTGCCCTGTATGTTGCAACCACTGGGCAGTGCAGAAGCACGTGGGCTGCTGTCTCGTCTTCCTCCATGCAGGCATGGCACAGGGGGCTGTCCGTGACTCCTATGACAAAGAGGTGTTTATTAAAAGAGCCATGTCCAGTAATGGCGGTTGTAACTGTGCGCAGCTGCGGTTTGGTCAACCGAAGCGCGCGTTTGGTGAGGCGGCCGTCGATAGTAGGAAGTGCTTCCTTGGCCTGCCTGCACTCGCCGTGGTCTAGCCATAGCTTGTGGTGTTGTTCACTAGTACGGTTCCTTACCAGTGTTGAGATCCTCCGAGAAGACTCCAGCACCTGTGCCAGTACTTGTTTTAGATCCATCCGTGAAGATCCGTAGTTCCGCGGGGTTTAATCCCTCGCAGCGGTGATCCTCGTGGAACTGGATTTTGTACTTCTTATCGAATAAGAATTGTTTTGGTATCCGATCGTTTGTTGCTTTCGCCAGGGGGAACTCGTTGTGGAATCCCTCCAGTACCGCGGTGTGCTGTGTTTCTTTCTTACCCCAGAGTTGAAGTGTATTAAGGCGTACTGCCGATATCGTCGCTTCCTGCTGTATGAACAGATGAAGCGGTGGGAGCCCCAGCATGGCTTCGAGAGGTGCGGTCGGGGTAGTCCTCATGCAGCCTGTGATAGCCATGCAGGCAAGCCTTTGCATGCGTTGCAGTTTGATGGAGGCTGTAGTTAGTTTGTTGCGGGGCCACCAGACTACTGCCCCATAAGTGATCATAGGGCGGATTACCGCGCAGTATAACCAAAGTATAATTTTAGGGGATAGGCCCCACTTCTAACCTATCATCCTCCTGCATTGCCAAAAGGTGATGCAGGCCCTGTTTATTTTATTATCTAAGTGACTACTCCAATTTAACTTACTGTCCAGGATGACTCCCAGATATTTGACCTCGTTGGCTAACTGGAGTTCTGTATCGAAAAGTTTGGGTAGGCGATAAGGGCCTAGTGTTCGTTTTTGGGTAAACATGACTAGTTCAGTTTTCGTGGGGTTCACTGAGAGATCGAACTCTCTGCACCACCGCTCAACGATGCGTAGTGCTTGTTGAGTGAGGTTGCAGATTGTTCCCGTCACTTTACCTGAAATGAGGATAGCGAGGTCGTCAGCATACCCTATTGTGTAGAAATGGTTCGCATTGAGTTTTGTGATGAGATCATTTATCACCAGATTCCAGAGGAGCGGCGATAGTACTCCACCTTGGGGGCAGCCTCTGGCTATCAAGGCCATCTGCTGTTCCCCTTCAAGTCGAACCACTCGTTTACTTAACATATTGGTGATCCAGTCTGTCAGTACCTGTTCTACTCCGTGACGGGAGAGCGCGGTGTTGATGCTGGAGAAGTTTGTTTTATTGAAGGCTCCTTCGATGTCTATGAAGGTGCCCAGGCAGATGCCCTTCTGGTGAATCTCCTCTTCTATCCGGCCGACCACTAGATGGAGGGCGGATTCAGTGGACTTGCCCGAGCTGTATGCGTGTTGGTTAGTGTGGAGTGGGATAGTTTTCAAAACGCCGTCCCTCAGCTCTCTCTCACAAATTCTCTTCAAAGTTTTAAGGAGAAAGGAGGTCAGGCTGATTAGTCGGTGGTGGTTGGCGTTGGTATAGTCACTCTTACCTGGCTTAGGAATGAATCTGACTTTCACTTCCCTCCATCCTTTTGGAATATATCTGAAGGCCAGGCACGCTCTCATTATGGGTACCAGTCTGTTGGCGACATAGGTCCCACCCCATTGCAGTAAGGCAGGAAAGACCCCGTCCGGACCGGCCGCCTTGAAAGGATGAAAGCACTGGATCGCCCACTGGAGTTTTTCCAGCGTGATTACTTTGTGTGCATAGCGCCAGTCGTTTTCTAAAGGTGTTTGAGTTACCTCTGTCCAGTCGATAGCCTGTGTGAAAGCGCAGCCTGGGAAGTGAGTTTCAGTAAGGAAGCGCGTCGCCTCTTCTGGTGAGGTGGTAAGTGTGTTGTCCGGTTTACGGAGGACAGCAGGCCCAGTCGGGTTCTGCTGTGCCAATATTTTCCTTACCCTGTTTGCTTTTTGGCAGGATTCGATGTTGCCACAGTATTTGCCCCATCCATTTGAGCTCCTGAATCATTATAGGATTTTTTGGCCGCGTAGTACGCATCCCAATCCTCATCAGCACAGGTGTTCATGGCTCTGTTTAGGGCTGACCGTACCTTCCCACGCTTACGTTCCAGATCCGCTCCCCACCATGGTTGCTTCCCTGGTGTTGTGGGCGAAGTGGTCTCCGGGCAGGATGAATGGTAGCTGTCTAGCATTGATTTCGTGAGATGACTTACACGCTCGTCGATCTGCTGCGTGTCCTCGTAGGTCATTCCGTAGTTTGTTGACGCAAGTTTGGTTTCGAGAATGCGTGTATAAGCAGCACGGTCAGTGTTTCGCAGGTTTCGCCGTGGCAGTGTTGATGACACACAGACCTGAATATCGAAGCGGATCCACCTGTGGTCCGAGCAGGAGGCCACCTTGGAGACCTGCCAGCCGGTAGTGATGGCCGCTGCACCCTCCGATGCCAGAGTGAGGTCTATGATTGTTTGGCTACGTCTGTTTACGAAGGTTGGTTCGGAACCTGTATTTAGTAGGGTTAGGTTAGTTGTAAATAAGTAATCTACTAGCGCCTTACCCCTTGCATTTTGTGTGTCCATGCCCCACAGAGGTTGATAAGCGGCGGCGGCTCTTCTGCCTCGAGCATGTAGGCGGAGGCGAAGACCACAGTTGCTACTGTGTCCCCCCGCTGTATCAGTAGCCTAGCTGCAGAGACATCCCTGCAACAGAAATCTGTTAGTGGCTGTGTTTTTATGTTACGTGTCACATAGATGCACGATCCGGGTTTATCATGATCTGTACTAAGAGCTTACCACCAAGATTGGAGAGTCCTTGTATTTGGCCCGCCCTAATCCACGGCTCTTGGATCAAAGCAATGGCCGTATGTTGTACCTCCAGCCACTTCCGCAGCTGAGCCGTCGCGGCCTGACTTTGGTAGAGGTTGACCTGCATCACTGAATGTTCCTTCCTCGTCACCTGCCAGCCGCAGCCCAGCAAACAGGTCGCCCGCGTCGAAGCCGTCCCCCTCCAGGTCAGAGGCCGAGGACAGGATGATGTCCTCGAGCTCCTCCCCCGAGAGGACGGCGCCCACGCTATCGGCGGAAGGGGTGGCTAGCGCTGCTACTGCAGTCGCAACCGCGGGTATTTCCGCGGTGTTTGTTGGGGGGGGGAGTTGCCTCCTCCACCTGTGTCCCAGCGCTGGCTTCGGCAGCCGGATATCCCTGAGGGATGTTAACAAATCTGCCGTTCGGACCCTGGAACTTAACGTACACCGCCCCTAAACCAAATGAGAGACGGCTTTCGGCTTCCATCAGGGTCGGAATTTGGTCCTCAGGGACCCCGACCATCACGTACCACGCTTCGGCCTGTTTGTTGGCGCCCGGCAACACCCACTCCTTGATGCCAACCCAAGAGTTCTGGTAGCACAGAACACGCCCGATGTCGGACGGCTCCGCGAAGATCCCCTGCTCATCAGGAATGAAGATGCCGCATCTTACCCGGCGCTTGATGTCCGCCTGCCTCCTGACCACTAGCGAGTTGCTAGTGGGAGGAGGCAACTCGGAGATCAGTTTTCTTAGCCATGCTAAGGTGTGGTCGTTCCCGCACCATAGTCTGAGGACCCCACTGCTGAACACCGGCCTCCCTTTGAAGGTCGGTGCAGGTGAGTCCTGTATGGGAGAAGAGGCCTCGACGAGTATCTTCTTCTGGATAGCCGCGAGAACCTGGGTTGACACCTCCTTGCTGATGTGCCCCGTACGGCCGCAGGTGACTGCGACATCAAGGTTGGAGCTTACAGCTTGGGTGTAGCTACGCTTTGCGTCCCGTTTGGATTTATCAAGACGCGGCCGCTTGCGCTCTCCTCGAGGTGTTAAAGTCTCGTTGAGGGCTCGCTTGGCCGCGGCCTGATCCATCCGAACGGGTTGTGGTGTCGATTGTGTGGCTGGTCCACTCGCACCGCTGGCTACTGGTTGGCTGGGTCCCAGTCGGCTGGTGCCGGCCGCGGCTTGCGACCGCTTGCCTGCGGAGAAGTTGACATTGTTGAAAGTGATCTTATAAGTTAAGTATTTTACTTTTTTATTTTATTATCATTGCGACATTTAATGATTTTTGTGTTTTTTTTTTTTTACTTACATTCATTTGAAAAGAATTTGTTATTAATTTTATTTGATTATTGTGAATGTGGGGACCATGTGGGTCACATTTTTATTTTTTGTTTGTTTTTTTCCCACAACTGTCTGGCAGTTTGAGTACTATAAGCGACCTTCCCAAATGTCCTTTCTTTGGTATTGTTCGTCGTTTCGTTGAGCTCCTTGAGTTATAAGTCGAGCTACACGTTAACTGACAAATGCTTGCACTGACTGGACAGGTCCACTCAAATCTGTATGGTTCTTTCTTCAAAAGACCATCTCAGACACTAATCTGCATAGTCCTCATGTGAATTGAGCAAGATTGTCTGGACTTTAAAAGAGACTATGACCTCTGAGTTTGTTTCGGCTGTTTCTTCTCAGAGTAGTCAGGTACGAAACACCGGCCCCATCTAGTTTTAAAAAATGACGTGTAAAAGTGTTTGTAAAAACCTACTTGCAAAATAAACATCATTTATCATTTATCATTTATCATTTAAGGGTTCCTTTTTTTACCTTTTGAGGTACGGAACCCTAAAAACGGTTAAAAACAGACAGACTACTTTCTGAGTTTATTCAGAACAAACAAAAAATCTTTCCTCTTTATAATATTATCATAGATAGACACATCAATGTTAATATTATAAGCACTATGTTTGTTTATCATATTTATGTACCTTTTTAGAAAAGCAGGTTCTTTGCACACATTGTAACAAATCTACTTGCTCCTATTGAATAAAAGGGTAAGCAGACTTGTTCAATTTAAAATTTAATTAGGGTAAAGATATAAAATACAGCTAGTTATAAAAAAAATACCTACCTAGCACGCACTCTTTATAGTTTTATAGTTCAAGCACTTATTTGGATTAGAAAGAGTTCACCACTGTAGGAACGGGAACAGGCGTCAGTGTACGTCTATAGCAGAGAGACGTCGAGGATTACCTTCAGGAAACCTCAGCTGGAAGGGCGTCGTGCAGATCTAGAGTCCAACAGGTCAGCTCTGTAGTAGGGCAGCGTAGATTTCAGGGCCAGAATAGCTCAGCGTCGGAGTAATAGTCCCAGGTGGATCTTTACTGGATCCCCTGGGTAGTTTTTATATCTCAGCGAAAACCAAGCGGTTATCTGATGTTCATCTAATCAGATCCAAGAGTAGTCTTTTTTAGCCGTCCGTCAGCTCGTTTCTCCCAAAGTAGTCCTCTTCTTTCAAATCTTAGTTTTCTTAGTGTGGCCATCATCTCAACTGACAAGTGTAGTCGGCCAGGATATATCCATGAGTGCGTAAAGAATTTTAATTTTATAATATAATTTAATATTAAGTTATTTAGTAAACAATCGTAATAATATACAAAATATAATGGCTAAACACATATTGATAAAAATTATTTAAATTTTACAAACCAAAAAGTAAATATTATAGACTAAGCAGAAACTGAGAGTTTGACAATTTGATGCTTGACGTAAGTGTCACAACATGAAAATTTTGATAATATTTAATTTCAGCTATTTCCAAGTTAAAGAATCGTATTTAAATCGATTTGCTGAGTGTAGATATATTTATAAATAAAAAGGATGATGAATAGCATTATGAATGGTAAATATGAAGCGTAAGTATAGCATAATACTATAACATCCACACAGCTTTGAGAACCTGTTAATAAACAAATAGTGACAACAAACTAAGCTACTTGTTAAGGCCCTTCTAACCCTAAAATTCCTTCATTGTCATTAGTACCATTAACAGTTCCATGATGGAACTAGTGTTGTTTTTTTATAATCACTAGTTCCATTTTGAAAGATAGCAACTCTATTTGTGGTGGTTCAAACTTCGTTTGAAATACTGATATGATAAAGTTCTAATCAGCTTGCACTACAAAGCGGTTGTTACGTCGCACTATTCGGCCGCAGTGACCACTGCGGCCGAATAGTGCGAAATGAGTGGTTTTTTGCTATTTACAAAAAATCTATTGATTGGACTAAAAAAATAAAACACATAAAACCTGCTTTATAGTTAGTTCAGTTAGTATGCAAAGTTTCATGATCTAATTTGAAGTACTTTTTGAATACCAGTGGTTTATTGTTCGATTTAGAGGTAACTTTGGATTTTTTTTTCTATCTAGAAAAGTTTATGGGATCGTGTTTTCGTAACAGATAAGACTTAGCATTAATCCTCAATTTTGCCATATATTTATTTCAAAATTAATGCTGCAGTATTTTAGGCGTAACGAAGGATCATGCTAAGCCATTTGAGGGATATAATATAGCCCTTAATAATAAAGGTGTATAAAACTGTTTTTTAGTTTGTAACTACTGTTTATAACTTAGCACGAAACTGTTCTTCTTCATTCTTACGACACTCTTTAAAATAAAGTAACTGAAATGAAACAAATTTTGTTTATTTTTCCCTAAAAAAATACTATTTCATACCTTTGAGACCATTTAGTCACAAAATGCGACTTAATTGTAATAATAACTCCACATTCCTCGAGCCACTCACTGTTCAAAGTTCAAACGATGTACTTAAAGACGTTTTTCAACTGACGCCTTTGTCACCCCAATGAAAGAAAGAAGTATATGTTGCTATTGAAATTATTTGCATGCTCTCCAAGGCAAAGTTCTGTTGCGTTAACTATGAGACACTTTTGCTAAAACTGGAGTACTATGGGATTAGAAATACAGCTCCTAATTGACAAAGATCATACCTGAAAGATACAAAGCGGTTAAAGTTCAGGCTGGTTCAGGTAAACAGCATAATTCTCATTGAGGTTGGGATGCAGTGGGCGTTCTTCTAGGTTCGATATTTTGTTCATTTCTTTTTTAAGTTTGATTTACCTCAATTATTTCGAAATCAACTGAATAATGTGTTGGCCTGCATCTGCCAGCGCGGTAGCAGCAGTATAAGGCTAAAGACACCACCCCTTAGGCCTACTCCAGACAACAGTCATGGAAGTAATGGCAAGGGACTTGTTCGGCCCACTGCTGGATGGAGACCAGTTAGAGCGATAGGGCTTTCTGACACTGCTACCCGATGAACGGCGGTCTTTGCTCTAAAGAAAGCAAAATCAGAGCCCTACACTTAATGTCCTCATCGAGAAATATTCCATGCAGTTCGGTTAACTTAGCAGAATTATTTCGAGCATCGGTGTCCAGTTCGTTTCCGCGGTGATGCAAAAATGCATGGCAGTCCTTGTTCCTGTTCCTGTTCTGCTTCGCGATACACTAGATAAAGTATCGCCCTCTCCTTCCCTCACACCAGTTGCAAGCGAGTGGCTAGTCCACAAGTTATGCACAAGGTACTTATGCGTGTAATTTTCTGATTCCCCGCGAAAGTAGATACGTGGCGTCACGCGTCAATATTGTTCACAAATAACTGTTCCCAAATGTTATAAAGGACTGTAAATGTGTGTGCAACTAAGGAAACAACTGTTTTCTTAACTCTAATCAGATGCCTTTGTTGATATGGGTCTCGGACCTGAAATAAATGTTTTTTTTTTTGTTTTTGTTCCTCTGAAAGCTACACTGATAAGTGAAAAACATTCAACTTATTTTTGGAGGCCACTAACGTGCTTTTAATACCAAAATTATACAGCACTTAAATACCAATTTATAAAAACAACAATCTTATTCCAATGTCAAGGTAATAAACCAGTGGATTGATGTCACAAAGGTGTTCAATATTTATAACGATTCACATTTGGTTAAATGTGCGTCTATCAAGGCGGCCCATTCAGTAATGCGCAGGAATAGACAACACAAGCTACTATAAAACAAAAAAAAGAATTTTTATATTATCTAACAATTTGTAGAAAATATTGTGTTAATATATACGTATTCCACTATGGAACAGTCTCAAAAAACGGATATTCGACAAAACAGTAACCAGCATAAAGACCTTCAAAAAACAGTTATGAAACCGTTTCAAAAACAGGTGAGTGATCATTAGTGAAATCTAGAAATGAAACTGGATGCAACTGTTTACCAGTATTTTTGTATAGAGCAACTACATGTGTTATACGATGCCTCTTGGTAAGACTGTGTCACATTTTCGGACTTCTGACTATCCGCAAAAGCTTCCAAATTACAGCCAGGACTAACACCTTAACATACACGACAGTAGCGTAATAATAAATGTAAGCTAATTATGACAATACATTCGCCATATTCACGTAACAAAAACATTGACTTGAATATTAAGGCCAAGGTTCACAGCGAAAAATCAAGTTGTCATGTATTAACTTAGAGCTGGTAAAAATATACAGGTACTTAGGACTGACTATTGACACGAAATTTACATGGAACATACACATAGATACGGTTTGCCGTAAACTTCGGTCAGTTCTGGGTAAATTGCATACCCTGAAGCCTGTAGTCAAGACAGGATTATTGTATGCACTGTACTATGCACTTGCAGACTCGATTATCAGTTATTAAATGGGTTGTGTGGCTATGGACTTACTTTTAAAACATATCTAGACAAAATTAAAATACTCGAAATACGACTTCTAAAAACGTTGAGCAAAAAATAAAAACAAAGCTTGAACAAGGAATATGAAAAATTATTTCAGAAGTGCAACATCAGTTGACATGAAAGTAAAATAAAATGACAATGATTCTTGAACTAATTTTATATTAAAACTAGTATTTGCGTGGGTGCGCGAGCTGCGCGCAGCTCGCGTTTTGTCGTGTTCTTCAGAAGTATTCCTTACCATCATAAAATTATGGGAATCCATAAAAATCCTTAAAATAATTTAAAAATCCGTTACAACTACCCCTAAATCAGTATGAAAGCCCAGAACCCCTAAAACATTATAAAATTAATATAAAAAAGTAGTAAAATAAAAGTAAAAAACCTTACTTAAAATCTGAGACCCATTAAAAAAACATAACCCTAAAGTTGCTTGTCGTCGCCCCTGAGTTACGCTTCACCCACTCGACCTTCGTTACGCTACGGAGGTCGCCGGCTCGCTTCGCTCGCCACCTCCCCCCTTCTCTCCACTCGGTCTCGCAGGTTCGCTCCACTCGGGACTTACCACCACCTGACAGCTTTCGACACCTACTATAATATTTGTTCAAACACATAATGGCTATCTCTGACCGTTACGAAGTTATAGCCCTTTTATTTTTAGGGGAGGTTGGGGAGTGAAGGATACCCTCCGCATACAAATTTAAACGCTCCACAATAATAATTTATGGTAAAAATTAAAAAGCCGCTACGTGTCCTAGTTTCCGAGATACGATGGGGGGAGGGGTGAAGGGGGGGAGAGTGGGGAGTTCTAAAAACTGATTTTGACTAACGCGTTGCCCCTTTATATGAATCTGAAAAAAAAAAATGTTCCAAGTCTTTCAATTTCCGAGATCCGCCTAAAGGGGGTGAAAAGGGGGGCAAGGGGGGCAATTTTGAAAACTGGTTTTTACTTTCCCGAGCCTCCTCTATACGAATCTGAAAAAAAAACGTTCCAAATCCCTTGGTTTCCGAGATACGATAGGGGGGGGTGAGAAGGGGGGCGAAAAGGGGAAGTTTGGCACTTTTCTCATACTCGCGAGAGTCACTTGTTTACGAATCTGTCAAAATATACCCACCTCCCCATACACCATCTGGGAGAACAATTCTGTCAGTGAGTGAGTCAGTCAGTCAGTGGTAATCGAGCTTTATATAGTATAACTAGTATTTGCGTGGGTGCGCGAGCTGCGCGCAGCTCGCGTGTTGTCGTGTTCTTGAGAAGTATCCGTACCCTCATAAAATTTTAAGAATCCATAGAAATCTTTAAAATAATTGGAAAATCCGTTACAACTACCCCTAAATCAGTAAGAAAACCCTTATGAACCCCTAAAACATTCTAAAACCTAATTCAATAAAAAAAAAAGTAAAAAAAAAGAATTCATTAGTATCGTTAAAAGCTGAGTTACGCTTCACCCACTCGGGACTAACACGTAATGGCTATCTCTGACCGTTACGAAGTTATAGCCCTTTTGTTTTTAGGGGAGGTTGGGGAGAGGAGGATACCCTCCGTATACAAATTTAAACGCTCCTCAATAATAATTTATAGTAAAAATCAAAAAGCCGCTACGTGTCCTAGTTTCCGAGATACGGTGGGGTGAGGGGTGAAGGGGGGGAGAGTGGGGAGTTTTGAAAAATGATTTTGACTAACGCGTTGCCCCTTTATATGAATCTGAAAAAAAAAATGTTCCAAGTCTCTCAACTTCCGAGATCCGCCTAAAGGGGGGAGAAGGGGGACAAGTGGGTCAACTTTTGAAAACTGGTTTTTACTTTCCCGAGCCTCCTCTATACGAATCTGAAAAAAAAAACGTTCCAAATTCCTTGGTTTCCGAGATACAATAGGGGGGGGTGAGAAGGGGGGCGAAAAGGGGAGGTTTGGCACTTTTCCCAAACTATTTAGAGTTAGTTGTTTACGAATCTGTCAAAATATACCCAACTCCCCATCCACCATCTGGGAGAACAATTCTGTCAGTCAGTCAGTCAGTGGTAATCGAGCTTTATATAGTATAACTAGTATTTGCGTGGGTGCGCGAGCTGCGCGCAGCTCGCGTGTTGTGGTGTTCTTGAGAAGTATTCCTTACCATCATAAAATTTTGAGAATCCATAGGAATCCTTAAAATAATTGGAAAAACCGTTACAACTACCCCTAAATCAGTATGAAAACCCGTAAGAACCCCTAAAACATTATAAAATTAATATAAAAAAACCTAATAAAAACAAGTAAAAAACCTTACTTAAAAACTGAGACCCATTATAAAAAACATAACCCTAAAGTTGCTTGTCGTCGCCCCTGAGTTACGCTTCACCCACTCAACCTTCGTTACGCTGCGGAGGTCGCCGGCTCGCTTCGCTCGCCACCTCCCCCCTTCGCTCCACTCGGTCTCGCAGGTTCGCTCTACTCAGAACCTACCACCACCGGACAGGTTTCGTCGCCTACTATAATATTTGTTCAAACACCCAATGGCTATCTCTAACCGTTACGAAGTTACAGCCCTTTCAATTTTAGGGGAGGTTGGGGAGGTGAGGATACCCTCCGTATACAAATTTAAACGCTCCTCAATAATAATTTATAGTAAAAATCAAAAAGCCGCTACTTGTCCTGGTTTCCGAGATACGATGGGGGGAGGGGTGAAGGGGGGGAGAGTGGGGAGTTTTGAAAACTGATCTTGACTAACGTGTTGCCCCTTTATATGAATCTGAAAAAAAAAAATGTTCCAAGTCTTTCAATTTCCGAGATCCGCCTAAAGGGGGTGAAAAGGGGGGCAAGGGGGGCAATTTTGAAAACTGGTTTTTACTTTCCCGAGCCTCCTCTATACGAATCTGAAAAAAAAAAACGTTCCAAATCCCTTGGTTTCCGAGATACGATAGAGGGGGGTGAGAAGGGGGGCGAAAAGGGGAAGTTTGGCACTTTTGTCATACTCGCGAGAGTCACTTGTTTACGAATCTGTCAAAATATACCCACCTCCCCATACACCATCTGGGAGAACAATTCTGTCAGTGAGTGAGTCAGTCAGTGGTAATCGAGCTTTATATAGTATAACTAGTATTTGCTTGGGTGCGCGAGCTGCGCGCAGCTCGCGTGTCGTCGTGTTCTTGAGACGTATTCCATACCCTTATAAATTTTGAAAGTCCATAAGAATCCTTAAACGAATTGGAAAAACCGTTACAACTACCCCTAGATCAGTATGAAAACCCTTAAGAACCCCTAAAACATTATAAAATGAAAATAAAAAAAATACCTAATAAAATAAAAGTAAAAAACATTACTTACAAACTGAGACCCATAAAAAAAGCAGTCCCTAAAGTTTGCTTGTCGTCGGCCTGAGTTACGCTTCACCCACTCAACCTTCGTTACGCTGCGGAGGTCGCCGGCTCGCTTCGCTCGCCACCTCCCCCCTTCGCTCCACTCGGTCTCGCAGGTTCGCTCCACTCAGAACCTACCTACCACCAGACAGGTTTCGACGCCTACGACAATATTTGTTAAAACACCCAATGGCTATCTCTAACCGTTACGAAGTTACAGCCCTTTCAGTTTTAGGGGAGGTTGGGGAGGGGAGGAAATGGTATACAAATTTTTAATTTCAACGCCCCTCAATAGTTTTAGGTAAGAATTAAAACATTTTTCAGTAGAAAAAAAAGGGGTGAAAGGGGGGGGGGTGAAGTGGGGGAGAGTGGGGCGTTTTTCGAAAAATGAATTTGACTATCGCGTTGCCCCTTTACACGAATCTGAAAAAAAAAATGTTCCAAGTCTCTGAATTTCTGAGATCCGCCTAAAGGGGGTGAAAAGGGGGCCAAGGGGGGCAACTTTGAAAACTGGTTATTACTTTCCCGAGCCTCCTCTATACGAATCCGTAAAAAGAAAAAAATACGGGTCTCTTGGTTTCCGAGATACGATAGGGAGGGGGAGGAAGGGGGGCGAAAAGGGGAGGTTTGGCACTTTTCCCATACTCGCGGGAGCTACTTGTTTACGAATCTGTCAAAATATACCCACCTCCCCATCCACCATCTGGGAGAACAATTATGTCAGTGAGTCAGTCAGTCAGTCAGTGAGTGGTAATCGAGCTTTATATAGTATAACTAGTATTTGCGTGGGTGCGCGAGCTGCGCGCAGCTCGCGTGTTGTCGTGTTCTTGAGAAGTATTCCTTACCATCATAAAATTTTGAGAATCCATAGGAATCCTTAAAATAATTGGATAATCCGTTACAGCTACCCCTATATCAATATGAAAACCCTTAAGAACCCCTTAAACATTCTAAAAACCCATTATAAAAAACATAACCCTAAAGTTGCTTGTCGTCGCCCCTGAGTTACGCTTCACCCACTCAACCTTCGTTACGCTAAGGAGGTCGCCGGCTCGCTCCGCTCGCCACCTCCCCCCTTCGCTCCACTCGGTCTCGCAGGTTCGCTCCACTCAGAACCTACCACCACCGGACAGGTTTCGACGCCTACTATAATATTTGCTCAAGCACCCAATGGCTATCTCTAACCGTTACGAAGTTACAGCCCTTTCAATTTTAGGGGAGGTTGGGGAGGGGAGGGTATACAAATTTCAACGTCCCTCAATAGTTTTAGGTAAGAATCAAAAAGTTTTTCAGTAGTAAAAAAAGTGGTGAAAAGGGGGGGGGGGAGATGAAGTGGGGGAGAGTGGGGATTTTCGGAAAAAATATTTTGACTTACGCATTGCCCCTTTATATGAATCTGAAAAAAAAAAATGTTCCAAGTCTCTTAATTTCCGAGATCCGCCTAAAGGGGGGAGAATGGGGAAAAAGGGGTCAACTTAGAAAACTGGTTTTTACTTTTCCAAGCCTCCTCTATACGAATATGAAAAAAAAAAGTTCCAAGTCTCTTTGTTTCCGAGATACGATAGGGAGGGGGAGGAAGGGGGGCGAAAAGGGGAGGTTTGGCACTTTTCCCATACTCGCGGGAGTTAGTTGTTTACGAATCTGTCAAAATATACCCACCTCCCCATCCACCATCTGGGAGAACAATTCTGTCAGTGAGTCAGTGAGTGAGTGGTAATCGAGCTTTATATAGTATAATTAAAAACTTATAAAAGAAAAAGTGCCTACCCGATACGATCACTTGCTAAGAAAAAGAAACTATAAATGTGCCAAATGTAATAGTACATTTTGATACAAGTGGAGAAAGTTTGTTATTGCATTCGAGGCGGAATTATAACACACGAGCCGTAGGCAAGGGTGTTTTTGAGCCGAGAATTGCAATAACAAATGTCCACGTGTTTTTTTTGTCATTTTTTTTCGCGCTTTGGTTTCGCCAGGTTGAAGGAGAGGCAAAGGTATGAAGCCGTTAAACAGCTTAATATAAAAAATAAATTTATTTTATATTTTTGAATTAAGAACATAAATAAATGTTAATTTGTGTATAAAAGTAACTATTAGTTTTAAATAATCATGTTTATCTATGATATTCTATTTATAAACACAATTTGAAAATTTAAAAAAAAATATTTATGCCTTAAAGACGCGTAGAACTTTGCCGAAAAAAAAAAAAAACATTCACCTCAGACTATAGGCATTGAACCAATTTGGACTTAGTATGGGTATAGTTAGTTATCGGTGGCAATTTTCATTCCCGCACACGTGCGGGAAAGTGGAAAAAATCGCACGCGTGTGAAATACATTGCATGTTGTACCTAATCGTAGTGCGTTATGGACCAGTTTTCGAGGAAGTGTGTTGAAAATAATATTATTGTATGTGTACGAGACAATGGATGATACCTACATTAAATAATGCATTACCCGAGGGAATGATCGAGCATTTCAAGTGTAAAAAACACCTAAAAAGTGTCCTAAGAAAACACTACCTGTCTATGTGTCCATAGTATCTGCGGTCGATTGACGGCCAAAAATATGATGTTTTCTGTGAGTCTCGGTGGGAACTCCTCATGTACCAAGCGTTGCTTAACCTTGAAAATTGTACCGTGTGACTATTATTATTGCTTTCTGAAGTCAAATCAAAGTAGTCAATGAAATAAAGTAAAACCACTTGTTTGCACTAAAGATCGCGCATAAATTGGATTTTTTTCTTGAATTCTTGTTTTCGCAACTAGCTTTAGTACTTATTACTTCACTTTTTATACCTTTTATTAGTATGAAGAACAGGTTGTAAAGACCCTCATCCTCTATAAAACAGTGAGGATCCTCCGACCAGAGGAGTGTTGTATCTCGTGTGCTACTGCCCCACGGTTGCCGTCAGATTTTTGGATTTATCCAGTTGTTAGAAAGGTCTATTTCTTCAGTATTCTACAGAATCCACTGAATGCACCAAAAAATTGTCCTCACATGCAATTTTGAGTTCATGTTTACTCATTTCTACCTTCTTCAAGAGATGAACTTAGTTTGTGTGTAGCGAGTGGACTATATAATCACTTTTTCGTAGCAGCTCACTGGGGACTCCAGGAGAGGGGTTTCTTATAGGGTATTTACACTAAATAAAACACTGACTTAGTAAATTCGATGAGACTGGGACTCAAAATACCCTACTAAAGAGGAGCCAAACGGGCATAGTGATCTCTTGACGGTTCGTGAAATACTGGTTAATCTACTGACTAGTGCGGTGTCTTTTATAATAAAATGTTTCTAGGAGGTTCGAGCATCCTGACGTTGTACATCGCACGCTTTCTCACACACGCGTGCAACGCTTCTCATTGGCTATTCTGAGTCCCCGTTATGTTATCCTTTTTTAATATTTCTTTAAGGTGAAAGCGTCAGGGTAGCCTGCGAAATTCAAAGAAATTTTCTTACGTTTTTTGTAATTTGCAGGCCAGTGCTAGGTTATATGTTGAATAAAATATTGTTCGCGATTGTAGTACGTATGTAGTTACAGAATTATAATCATCAAAATCGTCAATACAACCCTCCAAGTTCATAAAGGTCTAGCAATGACTTTCGGGTTTGAGATGTCTTTGACCTTGAAAAAATCGTTCCTCGACTTTTATGAACATAGAGGGTTACGTAATTAAATATGTATGACTGCGCCGCCCAGGTTCATGCTGCTGTCGTGCACAGTTTGCGTTTTATATTCACAAAACTCATTCAAAATCACAAAACCACCGGTCACTATTGACTTAGATATTACACTGTCTTGTAGATTACTTCGATCATTGTATAGTCAAATCAGAGAGAGTACACCAGCGTTAGGCGCCAGTGTACTGCTCTCTGCTGCCCTGCTCTCTTTGGATCTCGACGAGTTCCCGAGTAGCTGACAGTGCATACAGGAAGTTTTCGAGGTAATAGGTCACTAAGATGGACCAAATTTTCTTCGGCTCTGATGTTATGAGGGTCGTGAACGACCTGTGTGGGTGACTACTCCGGCAAATCCAACGGCTATTTATATATCGACGTATCCATCAAGACAGTTCCACGACTTTCTGAAACATTTTTCACAGTTCCATAGTGAAACATTCTAGACTCGAACCACAGAATAGATCTCGAACGTAATCTAAAATGTTCTCGTAAAGCAGTCGCCGACGTAACGAAATAGGGGAAAATAGATAAAACAACACATTTCTAAGTATATTTAATTTCCAGTTGCTGATCTGCAGCGGAGTTTGGACGTCTGTGTTCCTGATGGGGCTCAGCGTCGGCGCACCTACCATGTTCATCCCGCAGATTAGGCGGGAGGCGAACAATACTGAAGTTATCACAAGTGACATGGCTTCCTGGTTAAGTAAGTGGTGAATGTCTGATTAACAAATTTTTTGCTGTAGGATCGATACATCCGAAAATTATTTCGCTACAGTATACAGCATCGCGAGTATATTATGGGCAATTTGTTTTTGCTGTATCGCTGCAAAAACTCGCGGTGGCTATAATTTGACTGATTGCTGATACTGGCAGTAACTATGGAGTGTGGTAGGTACATCTTTGAAAGGGAGGCTAATAGAAGTAAACACACACACAGCGTTTGGAAGGTTCGTCGTGTAACTTCAATACGTGTTCCACGAAGCTTCATCACTCAATAAGTCTAGTTAAATGGTCTTGCCTGTTTTCAAAACGTCGATACAAAGGGTACTGGTCCATAAATTTAGGGTCACTCGGTGAGCTATAGAATAGACTATACTAGCAATCTGTCTAAAGGAATTGAATCTTGAATAATATGATCCGGCACAGAACTAACTTGTCGATATAGCTCACAGAATCATCATCATCATCATCATCATTTCAGCCGAAAGACGTCCACTGCTGGACATAGGCCTCCCCCAAGTGTCGCCACATTGACCGGTCCCGTGCGACTCGCATCCAGCGGATTCCCGCAACCTTCACCAGGTCATCAGTCCACCTAGTGGGAGGCCTTCCAACGCAACGTCTTCCGGTTCGCGGTCGCCACTCCAGAACTTTTCGGCCCCATCGGCCATCTGTTCTGCGAGCAATGTGCCCTGCCCACTGCCACTTAAGTTTGGCAATTCTTCGGGCTAGGTACGTCGGTAACCTTGGTTCTCTTGCGGATGTCTTCATTTCTGATTCGATCGCGCAAGGAAACTCCGAGCATAGCCCTCTCCATTGCCCTTTGGGTGACTTTAAGCCTTCTGATGAGGCCCATTGTGAGCGACCACGTTTCGGTCCCGTATGTAATCACTGGCAACACACACTGGTCATAGACTTTCGTCTTGAGACACTGCGGTAAGTTGGACGAGAAGATACCGCGCAACTTCCCGAACGCTGCCCAGCCTAGTCGGATTCGACGATTGACCTCTTTCTCGAAGTTAGACCTACCTAACTGGACCGTTTGTCCTAGGTACACATAATCGTCTACAACTTCGAGTGTGGAGTCTCCGATCTTGATAGGAGTAGGTGTGACATGGGCATTCAACATGACCTTGGTTTTGTCCATGTTCATTTTAAGACCCACTCTTCCGGAAGCTCCACTGAGGTCATCGAGCATTGTACTGAGGTCCTCCATGGTCTCAGCCATGACCACTATATCGTCGGCAAACCGAAGGTGAGTGATGTACTCGCCATTGACGTTGATGCCTAGCCCTCTCCAGTCCAGAACCTTGAAGACATCCTCCAGTGCAGCGGTGAACAGTTTCGGAGAAATGACGTCTCCCTGTCTCACACCTCGCTGCAGAAGGATAGGTTCCGAGGCTTGGTCCTGAAGTCGGACTGACATGGTGGCATTTTTGTACAAACACTTCAACACCTCGATGTACCGATAGTCGATTTGGCACCGTTAGAGAGACTGCAGTACAGCCCAGGTCTCGATCGAATCGAAGGCTTTCTCGTAGTCCACAAACGCTAAACAGAGGGGCAGGTTATACTCTTCGGTCTTCTGTATAACTTGCCGCAGCGTATGTATGTGGTCCACGGTGCTAAAGCCTTTTCGGAAACCGGCTTGTTCGGGTGGCTGGAAATCGTCAAAACTGCGCGCGAGACGATTCGTGATGACTCTAGAAAACAACTTGTAGACATGGCTTAGAAGTGAGATGGGCCTATAATTCTTCAACCGGGCATTGTCACCTTTCTTGAAGAAGAGTACCACCACACCCCTGCACCATGCCTGTGGCGTTTTTCCCTCAAGTATGACGGAATTAAACAGCTTCTGAAGGGCCTTAAGTACCGGTTTTCCACCCGCCTTCAGGAGTTCGGCCGTAATTCCGTCATCACCCGGTGCCTTGTTGTTTTTGAGCTGCTTCAGAGCCATCCTAATCTCGTACAGGCTGACGTCCGGGATGTCTTCGGTATAGTGTCGGGTCAGTCTAGCTCTTGGGTCGTTTGCTAGATCTACGACGGGTTTACTGGTTGACGTGTACAACTGTCCATAGAAGCTCTCGATCTCCCTCAGAAGCTCCGGTTTGGCGGATAAGATCCTACCATCGTCGGTCTTCAGTTTCGTGAGCTGGCTCTGCCCAATAGCCAGATCTCTTGCAAATACCTTGGAGCCTTTATTCCGCTCAATCGCGTCTTTAATACGCTCGGTATTAAAGCGGCGGAGGTCGCTCTTCAAGGATTTAGAGATCCGTCTATTGAGCTGCCGGTATTTGCACGCCTCGTCTGAAGACTGCAGGATCATCTCACGCCGCTCCTTCATGAGCTTGAGAGTGTGATCGGAGAGTCTCTTGTTCTGATGTGTACGACGTGACTTGAAGAACTTAGACCCGGTCGTATGGACAGTTTCCACGAACCCATCGTTGTATTCGTCCACTGAGCTTCCTAGGCACTCGAAACGGTTCTGGAGTTCAAGCTGAAAGCTCTCGGGGTTTTGGATTTGGATCTGTGCTGGACGGAGCGTAGACTTCATCAGTCGAGACCTTTCAAGCTTAATATTGATGTTCAATGTGCCTCTTACCATGCGGTGATCGCTCCCGGTTTTCACCGAATTGATCACCGAGACATCATTGAACATTTGCTTCTTGGTTGACATGATGAAGTCAATCTCATTTCTAGTTGCACCATCGGGGCTTTGCCAGGTCCACTTCCTGTGCTCACGCTTTTTGAAGAAGGAGTTCATCATATAGAGGCCCTCCTTCTCCATAAAACTAGCCAGTTGGTGACCCCGGCGATTCCGATGTCCAACTCCAAATTGCCCCACCTGCAGCTCATCCCCGTCTCGTTTGCCCAGTTTCGCGTTGAAGTCCCCCATGACAACGGTGAAGTAAGTTTTGGAACCATGCATGGCTTTAGAAATATCCTCATACATGGTCTCCACTTCGTCGTCGGGGTGTGCCGAGGTCGGGGCGTAGACCTGTATGACCTTCAGCGAATATCTGGAGGATATTCTGAGTATAAGGTACGCCACCCTGGTCGACACACTCTCGATCTTCACCACGTTGTTCACAAGGGACTTGTGGACGATAAACCCAACACCACCTTGGGATTGCCGGTCACCCTCACGGAAATAGAGCAGGTTGCCGGATTTCAGGATTATCGTGTCCTCCCCCTCTCTTCGGACTTCAGACAATCCCACAATACTCCATCGCAGCCTGCTCAATTCCTCTTCGAGTTCCGCTATCTTCTCGTCGGTCCGGAGTGTGCGTGCGTTATACGTTGCCAGGTCCATTCGTTGGTATTGGCAGCCGGATCCCATCCGGGGATTCTTCGCACCCCTTGCCACGCCGTAACCTCGACCGCTGCCGTAGTTGAGGGTAGACGGGCTGCCGGGCACTAGGGGCCATTTTCTTAATGCGGTATTCATAATGGGGGGGTTTTGCCATAATCGCCACGCTTGGCAAGCGGGTTGGCGATCGCAGTACAGTTCTTCCAAAAGACACAGAGAGCGCTGCTGCCCATTCTCTGGTAATCCCTTAGTCGCCTCTTACGACACCCACGGGAAGATATGGGATGGTGCTATTCTTTACGTCCGACACCATACGGAACACAGAACAAGAAACAAGAACAGTTTAAGTTGCTTATTCACAGAATAAGCAACCTAAACTGGCAAAGGGCCGTTGAACCGATGACCATTACCATACTTGTTTTCTTCAATGGAGACTGCGGATCAGCAAGCGTAAGGTAGGGTGCCCTCAGGCTATGTGAAGCGACGGTCTGACGTGGCTAGTAGCCGCTGCTTGAAAGTTGCCAGAAATGGAGTTGAGTATTATGCAATTAGAGAGGCCTGTGTCCAGCGCTGCTCTAGACTGAAGATGAACACAACTTAATAATATTTAAATTTTTCAGTGTCCGCATACAGCTTCAGTGGGCTTACCTTGGTCATCATAGTATCGATCGTCACAAGATTCATCGGCAGGAAGATACCTTTCACCATTGCAGTGTTAGTCACTTTAGCTGCTTTCGTTGTTCTATACTGTAGTACGAACGTCACTAACATATTGATAAGTAATATAATGCAGGGATTATTAGCTGCTTCACAACTTAACGTCATCGTTATGATTTTAACGGAGTATATTTCACCAAAATATCGAGGCATATTTCTAACAGTGAATACAGCTACACTTTTCTGGGGTATTTGGGCTTCAAATGCGATAGGCACTTTCTTTCATTGGAAGAATATTCCACTCGTTGGGATAGTATGTTCATTGTATACTTTACTGACTGTTTTAACTTGGCCCGAGTCTCCGTACTGGTTGGCAAGTAGAGGAAGGTTTGAAGAATGTGCAGCATCACATCGCTCGTTGAAAGGTTATGATGACGATTCTGAGAAGGAATTAGAAGCTTTGGTTAATTCTCAAAAAGAATACATTGCTAACTGCGAAAATATAAAACTATCAGCAAGAGAACATGTGTCTGATTTCTTTAAAACAGTTATATCGAAGGATTTTTATAAACCAACATTAATAGCTATTGTAACTGGTTTTCTATCATTCAGTTCTGGAAAGTTGGTTTTCGCTGTGTACGCTATTGACGTTTTCAAGAAAATAACAAATAGTGAATCGACGGCGTACATCGCGATGTTAATAATAGATGGCTTTACAGTATTGGGTATGTACGCAGGATGCATTTTGTCGAAACTTTTGAAAAGACGTACATTGTTGTTGGTCGCGTCGAGTGTAGGAGTCATATTTTTGTTTATTTTATCTTTGTACTTATATTTAATTACTTTCAATATAATTTTGGAAAACAATTATGTAACAATATCTTTGTTTGTTACTTTCTCAATAGCTGTAAGTTGTGGACCTTTGTCAGTGTCTGTTTCAGTTTTTGGAGAGTTAATTCCGATAAGATCTAGAAATTTATCAACGTGTGTAATCTCATTTTCTGGAAAACTTATCACTGGTCTGATTTTAAAACTAGCTCCTTTATCGTTCAGAACTTTTGGATTGCATGGAACATGTCTTGCATTTGGTATTGCTTCAGTAATTACTTTATTTATTGTGTATAAATATCTACCGGAAACAAAAGACAAAACTTTGCAAGAAATAGCAGACAGTATGAAAGGTGAAACAAATAGGGGTGAGGTGTCAAAGTTACTAGGTAGATAAAGGCGTACATAGCAACTTTAGCGCGGACTCTACTTGCGACACAGGTTGTAATTTTTTGGACGTTTCTCTGTTATGCAAAATTAAAATTGAAATGTATCTTGAGAAATTAAGGCGTATCTAAAGTAAATCTATACTACGAGTAATATTATAAAGAGGAATAGTTTGTGAGGTTGGATCTACTGAATCTATTTTGAAAATTCTTTTATCAATAGAAAGCCACTTTACTTGTGAATGTCATAGGCAAATAAAATACAGATTGTGTCTTAGATAAATATAGATTTATTTCTAGAAAAATAAGGGAGGAGGAAAATTAGAGGAAAATTAATGTGGGTTGACATTTATTTTTGTGCGAAGCTGGGTCGGGCCACTAGTAACTATTAAAGACGTTGTTACTTAATGGCCGACGCAGACCGGGACGGCATGGCAAGGGATTTAAAATTTAGATATATTTCTGGTGTAAGATTTTTACTTTAAACAATTCTACGACCCCCGTGCTATTCAATCGTTGCGTTACATTGAGACCTACGGTAAAACGTGATTTTTAACCCAATAAAAAAGTGTTACTTAGTTTGATGTAACTAAATTTAATGCTTGGTTGACGTCTTCGGGGTCTTGTTACACCATGAATCAGAATCAGAATGTTTATTTGTCAACATAGGTAGTTACAGTGTGTGAGGTGTTACATTTTCGTATGTGCTCTATGTTTTGCCATTTGGCGTACAAATATTATCATCATTTTAATTAAATGTAGTTAATTACTTGCAACAAAAATACCTACATTATATAAAATTGTAACAATACATTAATTATTTTAAAAATATAAAAATCAAAGTAAGTCGAACAATCAATATTCTCAGAATGTCAACAATACAATTTAAGAAATAACAAATGATAAATGTCAGAAGATAAAAATGTAGTAGATAGTGTCAATTATAAAATTTTAAATTAACACAGGAATTTCAAAGAAATTAATATAAATCAATAAACCATTTCTACAATGCCGACAATAAAATCTAAGGAAGTATATAAATGTTAAATATCAATAAAAGTAAGTAGAATAATGTCAACTGATTACAATGTCAATTAAGTAAATACCAAATAATTAATGAAATGTCAAAACAGTTAAGCTGACCTAATGCTTATTGTCTGAGGGAGGGATTATAGAACTGTCATCCAAAAAGTCCTTTAGCGAGTAGTAACAATTATTGATTAATGATGCATTTTGTGTAATGACATCAATGAAAGGACAGTGTAGGGAACTGCAGCATATTTGGAATACCAGTTTGTTTTTTGAGAATAAATTTAAAGAAAAAAGGGATAGCTCAATAAAAAATACGTTTATTACTTGAAAAACTATTAAACTTTAATATTAATAACTATCATATGGAACAAAAGTCAGGAACCTTATCAAAAAACAAAAAGAACAACAAATTAAAAATTATGTGAATTGACTTAGAGGGCAGGTAATTTGGAATATAGTATTCCAAATTATATTCACATTTTTCATTAACATACTGTTAACACTTTATCTTAAAAAGTAATAAATTTCTAATCTTTGTAACAGTCTATAGTCTTGACTTCTCTAACTAATCAATATTTTTAAACAAAATATCAAAAATAATCTTATTATAGTAGTATCCCAAATTAACAACATACCATCCTAACCTAAAACAGCAAGTAGCATTTTCAATTCTAGAAATATTCACAAAATCAAAGTAAAATCACTAACTAAAAAGATCACATAATAGTTTGAATGATTACACTAAATATTTTACGTATGAGAGTAAATAATTATCACTGTTTGCATACTTACCAAAAAAGTTTTGAAATATGTCGTCTTGTTCCGTCGGAGCTGGTAGCCGGAATGTCAAAATGGAGTCCTGTTTTTAATACTAGATGTCGTAGTGTGTCTTACGACGTAATCTTTACGTTGAAAAAACATAGATGGCGTTATTAGTTATTTAGATACCGAAGTATTCCAAGTTACCTGCAGTATCCCAAATATGCTGCAGTTCCTTATTCCCATAACTGACTGCACTTTTCAGAGTAAAAGAAAGTTTAATGTGTAAAATCTCTACAATAACGGCTTAACATGCTTTCCGAGGCACGGACGACACTCGGTATCGGTGGTCACCCGTCCACAGACCAACCTAGGCAAGCGCGGCTTAACCTGAAGACCGACCCGAGTGGCGAGTGGTGCGAAAATGTCCGCGACCACTTTAACAAATAGAATCACGTGCAAACATTAAGTGGAACACCGACATAACTAACCTAGGCCAACTTATTCAGTATCTATTAAGACAGCAATAACCAGGTCGGTCTCGGGTCAGTCTGCTGAGGCCCCAAAGGAAATAGCGCGGCGATACCAGCATGAGCTCCACTGCTATCTAGTACCGGACGCGCCGCCATCTTGGATTGACGATGGCAGTGCTTGCAACCGGTTCGCTCAGACAGTCTTGTCTGTGGAATTAATTTTTATTTGAGTGAATGTTTGTAAAAACAACCTGTTTCTTTTTTGACGAAATTGATTAAATCTTGACGATTAAATGTAATTTAACAAATACATAAATAACAGGCATTTTATTTGTGTCCATATGAGGCGTACCTATTATAACAAAAAATGCGAAATAGCGAACTTTACTCGAATTTTCGTTCGTTGCTTAAAATAACAATTACTTGTTACAAATAGTTCATTTTATCTACTTCAATATTAATAGAACGAATTTTAGATAACTTATTTATTTAGTAAAAATCATTCTTCCGATGCATGTTTAGGCAAAAACTCACGGAAACCTGATTTCATGATTGGGACCTCTAATTTGTAAATTCTATTGAATCAACAATCAACTCTTTTTGTCATCTCACAAATATGCCATACTTTCATAATAATAGAATACAATAGCATCAAAATGTAAGAAGGCTCTTAGCACAAATAAACTGCCTCGTTTCTCTAGCGGTATAAGCCCTTCTACTTACTATGAGATACTGGGTTCGATTCCCAGATCGGGCCAAAAATTAAACTATTTTCCATCACTTTGGAATATCTCGGTTGTGGCCTAAAACCTAATCGGTGCCCGGTTTACGGCACTAGACCCCCCCGGCCCTCTATTAAATGAAATAAAAAATGTGGTAAATTAATGAAATATTGAACTAAATCAATCCTTTTTCTTTTTAGACCGTCTCACGATAAAGAAATAGTAGAAAAACGTTAATTGTCTCATCTCGATACTTATGACCCTTTCCTTGTCTGTTTCCGATTGGATTCACAAAGTCAGAGTTACCCCTAAACCATCCATCATAGCTTTTTGGGACGACGTCACCGGGTTCAACGTCCTATGTGGGATATTCGCGTATCAGTTCAAGGCAGGGATGGATTTGGATTGTAGGAAGCATTGTTAGATGCAATTAGTAGGTTCAATAGTTTAAATTAGTAGATCGTTTGTATAGGGGCTGATGGCCGATGGAGTTAACGAGTCCTGGAGTGGAGACCGCAATTGGTAAGCATAGTAATAATTTTATAATCTAAATATATAAAGACGCTGGGTCATACGTGAAAGGTGAAGATCAAAGTGGGTGCTGTGGTGCAGCTTGGTACCTATGTCCAGCAGTGGACTGCAATAAGCAGACTTGATTGAGTATTGTTGTTGGTTAGCGTCAGGAACCCTGAGCTTGACTCTACGCCTGGGGCGGTTGAACTTGGAATCTGAGACTTCAATATTTATTCGAGTTTTTCCATTCTCACCATGAAATTTCTCTGAATTAGTAAATCAATAGCCATAAACACAGAAATTAGACAAAATATAGGGAAACATGATGTATACGTATATTCCTGCTTATTTCATTTTATGTTTTTGCAATCTTTCATTGACCTTCTGTTTTCGGATTAAGAAGCATCAGAATCTTTGCACCCAAAACGTTTTACCAAATCCGTCCCACAATAGGCCATCGGCGATTTTAATAAACTGAGTTCAGTCGTTAACCTCTGGTACAAGTTTAAACAAGGGCCAGTAGGCCGCCATCTTTGATTTTACAAGTACTCCTGTTAATTACCACAGTTCAGGCAGTTTGCATTTTAAATTGATGGTAATGGATTAGCAAAAACGTGAAGCTTAAATCAAAGTTTACTTTCCGCAGTTTTGTGTTGTTTATGAGGAAATTATGGTATGGAAAATTTTTAGAGGAAATCAGAAGCTTAGTATGGTCAATGATATTGGATGCAGGTATAAAACCAGCTTTCCAATAACTAAATAATTATGTATGCTGAACAATGATAAACAGAACAGAGGTGTCCTTTAGATTTAAACAGTGATGTGTTGTGTCTTTTGCGTACAAGAACTTTTAAAACAGGGTTACGGCATCATCATCAGCTTATTAATGTTCCCACTGCTGGGACACGTCCTCCTCTCAATGAGAGGGAATGGACTATAATCCAACACGCGGGCCCAGTCCGGATTAGAGATGTCACCAATTTGATTACCATGAAGAAGCATACATTGACAGCAATAACATAGTAGTAGATTTCATCAAATTCACGCACGATACTCAAAATAAAAAGTCCCTGATTAAGACGTGAGACACATTGAACTGATCTGAGTTTATCACCCTCGACAAAAACAAATCCCTGTTCCCGACCTTCGAGCACAGAATAGAAAGGTACAGAGAGTCAACTGCACAGAACGGGTGAAAGCAGGCTCACGCACGCATAGACACGTACGTACTGCGATCTCAAACACATGCCTGTCGCGACGGAACTTCTACTCCCTGTACGTGAAGGATGTAAATGTACGGTCGACCAAGCTATTTGGTTTACATTCTAACATGCAAATTACATTGCAAAATGTAAACCAAATAGCTTGTTCGACCGTACACTCAAAGGTGCCGATTCCCTTGTTTACAAACTAAACCAAATTTAAGTTCAGTGCATCTTTTTCTTTCTATTTCATTATGAAAAGGACAGAAGATAAATATTAGTTTAATCCTGTCAAATTAGTCAGCACCTGACGTAATTTGATGTAATTTTAGTAGTCAACTTTTTAATCGAGTCTAAAACTTGTATGGCGCTGATTAATTTGACAGAACATAACTAAAATTTATCTTCTGTGCTTTTCTTAATGAAATAGAAAGAAAAAGATGCACTGAACTTAAATTTGGTTTAGTTTGTGAACAAGGGAATCGGCACCAAAATCTACTTAAACTCGTTCCTTTTTTCCCATGGGAAGGAAGATTTATGGATACATCTGAACGTATGAACCTTCGTCGATTGGCGACATGTGCGGGTGGGTGGTTTTGTGCTTTGGCTATGTAAGGATAACAATAGTTTATGGTAGGGCCTTGCCCAGTTTTCTTATTGTTAATATTAGCTTTAAGAATTTAGAGTAATAGCCTTTGATATTTTTGTTGAGATGCCGACGGTTCTGTTTGTAATGTATTTATTGTTTAACTATGCTTTTTGTACTGTGTTACCTAGCTATAGAAACCTTTGTACAGTTCTTAGTTTGTTACGTGCCGCTCTGACCGTATCCCAAGTTTTAGATAATTGTTCAAATGTAGAATTCAGTCAGTAACTTTTCGTCTCCGGGTTCGGTCGGTCGGCATTCTTGCTCCTTGTAATTTATTTTAATAAACTTACTCCATCAATCACTAAGTAATATCTATAATATTAATACATAATTAATAAAGACGCTACACATGTATCAGTGTTTACCTTCTAGCGTGTCCCTTACCAGCGGCGTTTCAACTCACATCTGCTTTATTAATTGATTTCTTCGCTCATCGCTTTTTCATCCTTTCTACAAGAACAAACCATCTAAGAATCCTTGCAATTTTTGTTGCAACATCATCTTATCACGTTTTTTTGCAAGTCTATGTTGTATTATGTGTGTATGTTGGCATTCTGTTGCTATCTATTCTGTGTTCCAAGTGGGAGCGTCGACTTATGATAATAATCTCATATTGATATGCAAGCCGATGTTTGACTGAAAGTTACACTTTTCAGTTTACGCGCCTCGTTGTGCTGGTGTTACATTGACGTGGATTTGGTGTGGATGATCTTTGACCTTGGGTATGCATGAGACGTATTTTGTAGTAAGCAATATTTTTTTTTATTTTCAATATATTATGTTACTTCCAACCAGCGTTTCATTAGCCAAAATCATGAGGTCTTGGGTTTGATTTTCAGATCACGGCAAAGTCATTTTTCTTTAAGTATTTCTCAGTAGCAGCCTGCAGTCTGGATATATAACTTACTAGCTTAATGTAGTGTTGCCCAAAATCGGTCTTGACCAAGACCAAGACCAAGACCGACTTACTGTAGCAAGACCGAGACCAAGACTGAACCCTGCAAGACTTCAAACTATTTTCGTTCGTCACAAGCCACAATAGATATCCACAAAATGATAGGTATGTCTGATGCATTTTAATGTAGGTATCAAAAATTTAATTCATGTTTTAGATGTTTGTGCTGGTCTAAAAAAAAGGAAAAGTCTAGCTGACGACAAATTTTATTAGTTAGAAGTCTTGTATCAAGTCCAGATGAAGATGAAAAGTATATGTGATAATTATTTTAACCGCTAGCTGTTTGTGAAGAGTTTAGGATAGCCAGTGCATGTACAGAAAATCATTAAAGGTACCTACATAGAGTTGTTAATTACGCTTAGGTACTAAATTGCGTCATTATTTTTAATTATTGTCAAGTTAATTTTATTATTTGTTGGTTCATTAGGCCTATGACAATTTAAGCTCAACATGTACTTACCTACTCTGTTACGTTGTTCTAAGATCTAAACTAACGTGTTTATTATATAGCAATAGGCTAATAGGTATTAAAAAGTAGTCTAGTCTAAGTAGCAGAGTCACGCAAGACTTGCGAGACTCTTGCTGCAAGACCAAGACTGAAAGCGCAATACCAAGAACAAGACCAGGTGTATTGACGCAAGACCAAGACTGGCTAAGGTCTCGTCTTGGTCTTGCATTTGGGCAACACTAGCTTAATGCGATCTAATGAAATCAATGGAATTAAACGGGTCGATAAAGCAGTTTTCATACGTTAAAATCTCTGTAGCCTCTTTGTGTAGTTAATATTAAATTCCAAGCAAGTATGAAGGTCAGAAAAGGTGCGCCACCTGTCGGAAAAACCACACATAATTCAACAGCCCAAGGTTTTATATCATGCCTCTATCACCTGTTTGTGTCATTATGGTTACCCTGGGAAATGACAAATTTAATCTATTACTTTACTCCAAAAGAAAATTCCTTCCTTCCCAGAACTTCAACCAACCGACAGATTACTGACAAGAGATAGACAGTTCTATTAACAATTTAGGGAAAGGTCGTTTTTGAGAACCCTACAAAGTTATCACTACGAAAATCAATATTACTGAAGCCCAGTTAATTATTCAAACTATAGTATATTAACGAATATCATTTATTTTGTAGTCTTTTGCAAATGCTAATTTATTTAACACTGTTATCGTTACCTAAAGTCAAGTAGATATTTTAATAGGTCACATAGTAGACCGGTTCTCCTCTCCTATTCAATAACAATTCAGTTAAAAAACATCGCTTTGGCAATATGGACTAGGGACAATTTTTTATAGGGACCCGTAACGAAGCCGAAAGGCACTTGTTCTTTCCGTCATTGCAATATTTTTTTTGTTCTGCACCATAACTGGGAATGGAGTTACGGAGATCATATTAGAGGTCAAAGTTCCAACTTTTTCACAAGTTTTTCTTTCAAATACTAGTTTTAAGATCTTAACTCCATAACCCGTTTACTATTAAATGCGTCTATCAGCACAATGTTTTGAGTGCGCTTTGATTATATATTGTCTAGATGGAGCGTCGCCCTACAATCAAAACGTAAAAAACGAGCCAACAATTTCAAGCCTGTGTGCGTGCAGGCGGTGTTTTACACTGCCCTACTGTGTCTCTGTGTGCGTGAATAATGTTACCTAGCTAGTACAATAATTTTCCCATAAGTCACATATTAAAAATAATAGACTACTTAATTAAATAAGATAAGTTTTAGGTGTATGTATGTAGTAGTTATTATTCAGTTTTAGTAGTGTATTTTTATTAAGTATGTAGTTACTTTCTTCGATAAATAAAAAAACACTATTTAAATTGAAATAGAGTTGTTGAATATTGTATTAAATCAGCTAAGTTAATTAAATAAGTATTACAATTGTGCCGATTCCCTTGTTTACAAATTAAACTAAAATTAAGACTATTTCTATATTTTTCTCTCTACAGTAGTTTCTCAAACTACATTAGTTTTTGTTGGTTTCCACGTGGCATCTCCGCGGCTTTTTTGAATGCGATCTATCCATCGATTCCTGATTATAGGATTATTGGGTATTCTAAAAAATAAGATGTTATGTTGATCACCATATTCTACTCATTCAATAATTATGTTTGATAAAGGCTGATTATTCATTAGTCAGATAACTTTTATCCAAGGAATAAAAATAGAGGTTAAATTACCGATTTAATACTTTTAAATTTGGTGGTAGGTAGGTAGGTAATAGGTAGGTAGGTAGTAGGTAGGAAGGGAGTAGGTAGGGAAGTAGGTAGGAAGGTAGTAGGTAGGTAGGTACGCTCATGTGACGCAGACGATGTTGCGCGGGTCAGCTAATAATGACTAAAATGTGAACATGAAATCGGTATCAAGTAAATTATTTACCTAGTAATTATTATTTTATTTATTTAATATAATAACAAGTTTTATTTGGAATCGACCTCAAAATCATATAAAGAAAGACTTAATACGAATTTATAAACTCCACCTTTTTTTTAATCGATAAATAAAGTAGACCAACTAAATAATATAAACGTAACCCTAGACTAACTAATTTACCCACAAAAAATGACGTTCTGTTGGGAGAAAGAAAAAAAGAAACTGCAACACTGATAAAATATGGCGTAATTTTATGTTCATAAAAACAAAACAGAAATATATAGTTTTTTGGTTACTTATCGATGATAGGCGATGTGCTTGGTATTTTTTACCCTTCCTGTATAATTCCGGCACAGTTTAATAGCACATACCGTCATTTTATCGCTGTTATTTGTTTATTACCTAACGCGCGTAATACGTGGTGACGCCAAAGCGGCACGATCGGCACTAATCGGCGAGTAAGAACTTGTAAGCCAACAGTTGGCTGATATTTTTTGACACGTTTGCGCGCACTTGACGCTCCATCTAGACATTATATAATCAAAGTGAGTGCGTTACATTGAGTTTCACCGTAAAACGTTATTTTTCACCCCAAAAAAATGTCGTTTCCCAGCAATAATTTTTGGGTAGAGCTAGAGTTACTTAGATTACTTTGATGTACAGAATGCTTGGTAAAGCCGTTAGGCTTTATGAAGGGTCTTAGATGGAAGGTTTTAGATGTTTGTGCTGGTCTAAAAAAAAGGAAAAGTCTAGCTGACGACAAATTTTATTAGTTAGAAGTCTTGTATCAAGTCCAGATGAAGATGAAAAGTATATGTGATAATTATTTTAACCGCTAGCTGTTTGTGAAGAGTTTAGGATAGCCAGTGCATGTACAGAAAATCATTAAAGGTACCTACATAGAGTTGTTAATTACGCTTAGGTACTAAATTGCGTCATTATTTTTAATTATTGTCAAGTTAATTTTATTATTTGTTGGTTCATTAGGCCTATGACAATTTAAGCTCAACATGTACTTACCTACTCTGTTACGTTGTTCTAAGATCTAAACTAACGTGTTTATTATATAGCAATAGGCTAATAGGTATTAAAAAGTAGTCTAGTCTAAGTAGCAGAGTCACGCAAGACTTGCGAGACTCTTGCTGCAAGACCAAGACTGAAAGCGCAATACCAAGAACAAGACCAGGTGTATTGACGCAAGACCAAGACTGGCTAAGGTCTCGTCTTGGTCTTGCATTTGGGCAACACTAGCTTAATGCGATCTAATGAAATCAATGGAATTAAACGGGTCGATAAAGCAGTTTTCATACGTTAAAATCTCTGTAGCCTCTTTGTGTAGTTAATATTAAATTCCAAGCAAGTATGAAGGTCAGAAAAGGTGCGCCACCTGTCGGAAAAACCACACATAATTCAACAGCCCAAGGTTTTATATCATGCCTCTATCACCTGTTTGTGTCATTATGGTTACCCTGGGAAATGACAAATTTAATCTATTACTTTACTCCAAAAGAAAATTCCTTCCTTCCCAGAACTTCAACCAACCGACAGATTACTGACAAGAGATAGACAGTTCTATTAACAATTTAGGGAAAGGTCGTTTTTGAGAACCCTACAAAGTTATCACTACGAAAATCAATATTACTGAAGCCCAGTTAATTATTCAAACTATAGTATATTAACGAATATCATTTATTTTGTAGTCTTTTGCAAATGCTAATTTATTTAACACTGTTATCGTTACCTAAAGTCAAGTAGATATTTTAATAGGTCACATAGTAGACCGGTTCTCCTCTCCTATTCAATAACAATTCAGTTAAAAAACATCGCTTTGGCAATATGGACTAGGGACAATTTTTTATAGGGACCCGTAACGAAGCCGAAAGGCACTTGTTCTTTCCGTCATTGCAATATTTTTTTTGTTCTGCACCATAACTGGGAATGGAGTTACGGAGATCATATTAGAGGTCAAAGTTCCAACTTTTTCACAAGTTTTTCTTTCAAATACTAGTTTTAAGATCTTAACTCCATAACCTGTTTACTATTAAATGCGTCTATCAGCACAATGTTTTGAGTGCGCTTTGATTATATATTGTCTAGATGGAGCGTCGCCCTACAATCAAAACGTAAAAAACGAGCCAACAATTTCAAGCCTGTGTGCGTGCAGGCGGTGTTTTACACTGCCCTACTGTGTCTCTGTGTGCGTGAATAATGTTACCTAGCTAGTACAATAATTTTCCCATAAGTCACATATTAAAAATAATAGACTACTTAATTAAATAAGATAAGTTTTAGGTGTATGTATGTAGTAGTTATTATTCAGTTTTAGTAGTGTATTTTTATTAAGTATGTAGTTACTTTCTTCGATAAATAAAAAAACACTATTTAAATTGAAATAGAGTTGTTGAATATTGTATTAAATCAGCTAAGTTAATTAAATAAGTATTACAATTGTGCCGATTCCCTTGTTTACAAATTAAACTAAAATTAAGACTATTTCTATATTTTTCTCTCTACAGTAGTTTCTCAAACTACATTAGTTTTTGTTGGTTTCCACGTGGCATCTCCGCGGCTTTTTTGAATGCGATCTATCCATCGATTCCTGATTATAGGATTATTGGGTATTCTAAAAAATAAGATGTTATGTTGATCACCATATTCTACTCATTCAATAATTATGTTTGATAAAGGCTGATTATTCATTAGTCAGATAACTTTTATCCAAGGAATAAAAATAGAGGTTAAATTACCGATTTAATACTTTTAAATTTGGTGGTAGGTAGGTAGGTAATAGGTAGGTAGGTAGTAGGTAGGAAGGGAGTAGGTAGGGAAGTAGGTAGGAAGGTAGTAGGTAGGTAGGTACGCTCATGTGACGCAGACGATGTTGCGCGGGTCAGCTAATAATGACTAAAATGTGAACATGAAATCGGTATCAAGTAAATTATTTACCTAGTAATTATTATTTTATTTATTTAATATAATAACAAGTTTTATTTGGAATCGACCTCAAAATCATATAAAGAAAGACTTAATACGAATTTATAAACTCCACCTTTTTTTTAATCGATAAATAAAGTAGACCAACTAAATAATATAAACGTAACCCTAGACTAACTAATTTACCCACAAAAAATGACGTTCTGTTGGGAGAAAGAAAAAAAGAAACTGCAACACTGATAAAATATGGCGTAATTTTATGTTCATAAAAACAAAACAGAAATATATAGTTTTTTGGTTACTTATCGATGATAGGCGATGTGCTTGGTATTTTTTACCCTTCCTGTATAATTCCGGCACAGTTTAATAGCACATACCGTCATTTTATCGCTGTTATTTGTTTATTACCTAACGCGCGTAATACGTGGTGACGCCAAAGCGGCACGATCGGCACTAATCGGCGAGTAAGAACTTGTAAGCCAACAGTTGGCTGATATTTTTTGACACGTTTGCGCGCACTTGACGCTCCATCTAGACATTATATAATCAAAGTGAGTGCGTTACATTGAGTTTCACCGTAAAACGTTATTTTTCACCCCAAAAAAATGTCGTTTCCCAGCAATAATTTTTGGGTAGAGCTAGAGTTACTTAGATTACTTTGATGTACAGAATGCTTGGTAAAGCCGTTAGGCTTTATGAAGGGTCTGTTTACACCCTGTCAATGTTTTTTGGGATGACTAAAAAGGGTGCATGGGCGGAACGAACCTGAGACTTTACTGCGATCTATAGTTAAGAGCCTATACTACCTCAAATTAGCAACTCTATTTGTGGTGGTTCAAATTTTGTTTGAAATACTGTTAGAATAACGTTCTAATCAGTTTTTATTCTTTACAAAATCAAATTTTCCTCTTTTGGAAAAAATAAAAAAACATAACACCTTCTTTATAGTTAGTTCAGTTATTATGCAAAGTTTCATGATCTAATTTGAAGTACTTTTTGAATACCAGCGGTTTATTGCTCGATTTGGAGGTAACTTTGAATTTTTTTCTATCGAGACAATTTTATGGAATCGTGTATTCGCCAAACACAGGACCTAACATTAAATTTACCATATATTTATTTCAAAATTAATGCTGCAGTATTTTAGGCCTAACGGAGGATCATGCTAAGCCATTTGAGGTAGTATAGACCCTTAAGGATTGGCAAAATCGGTACGGACAATGCAGACGCAGGACACGGACACTTCCAAACTTGAACATATTATACTGGCTGCGGCAGTAATATGTCAGTGCAGACATCAAAATGACTAGTTCATTCCTCTCATTTCCAAAAATAGCCATTTTTTCAAAACAAGCATTATTACTCATTTGTTTAAAACAAAGAGTTATAAAAGACTTATAGAGCGGACATTGGTGTCGATTCTGTTGTGCACAATCTAAACTTAATTTAGGCTGTTGCTATCTTTTTCTTTCTAATAAAATGAGAAAGACACAGACTTAATTTAGAGCTGTCAAATTTAGTTGGAACTAATATTTCTATACAAATGAAGGGTGCACGTAAAAACATGTCGACTAAAAACACGGTGAAGCGCAAGGCATAAACTAGTTTGACATCTCTAACTTGGTTCATAGCTATAGCCGTCCTTTTCTCGCACTGCCTTTTAGTAAAAGATAGCAATAGCCTAAATTATGTTTAGTTTGTGCACAACTGAATCGACACGATTGGGAATGTTGTCATACAGAAACTTTTATCCCGAACGTTTATTTAGACACATGCACGAACGCTACCTGACAAGCGCGCGTGTGAGACAAGACAGAGCGATTTGTTACTAAGTAGTAACTAGTATTGGATTAGGATTTTCTTCGTCTTGCCCGTCTATCACTCGTAAATATTTGAATGTCCTTGAACTTTGAAAGGTAAAAGAAACAACTAACTTGATCAACGGCGCATGTTGATAAATGTCCTGGAACAACCGCAGAGGCTATTGCCCCGTCACCGAGGCTGCGAGGGTCTAAAATACCCACATTTTACGCCTGAACAACTTCCTCGGCAAACAAAATGATTTAGACCTTTTAATGGCCAAGATGTAGTGCCGACATATTTTTTACATCAGTGGTCTGTGTCTGGATTGTGTTCACAACTGAGGCAATAGTTTAATTAATATTATTATACTTTTGATATTGTATTCTATTATTGAATTGTGTCGTTAAGCGCTACTGGGTTCGGTTCCAGGTTGGAGAAAGTGTTGTTGGGGTTTTCCTTCAGAAACTAAGTTGCAGCTGGGGTAGAAGTGGATTGGCTCCCATAACGTATGGAATGTGTTTGCACTAATAGTTACACCTCTGCTTATCCCTTCGGGAATTACTGGCGTTGTTCATTTTAAGCAAGCTTATGGAAATAGTAAATCTTAGGCCCAGCACACACCGCTGGAAGCGCAGCGCAGCGCATTTGAAGACAACAATTTAATATAAACCTTATCTACCTTGATATACGGTCAATATAAGAATGAATTCGCACGCGGTACTCGGAGTGCCCTCAAGCTACTACAAGAGCATGCGCACGACCGTATATCAAGGGAGTTAAGGTTTATATTAAATTGTTGTCTTCAAATGCGCTGCGCTGCGCCTCCAGCGGTGTGCGCTGGCCCTTAAGGTGAATGCTTATAGTATTATTATGCTATACTTACACTTCATATTCACCATTCCTATTACTATTTATCATCCTTTTTATTTGTTTATATGTCTACACTCAGCAAATCGATCTAAATACGTTTCAATACTATAAAAATAGCTGAAATAAAATATATTCACTCATTTTTATGCTGTGACACTTGCGTCAAATTGTCAAATTGTCAGTTACTTTTTAATTTTCTGTGTAGTCTATGTATGATGGCTACTTTTTGGTTTATGTAGGTGATTTAAATTATTTTTATCGATATGTTTAGCATTTGTATTTAATACATTATTACGATTGTTTACTTTTTTTGTTGTGCATCCTCGAACCAAAATTGTTTACTAAATAACTTAATTTATTTTAAATAATATTTATAAGATTCTTTACGCACTCATGGATATTTCCTGGCTGACTACACTTCTCAGATGAGATGATGGCCACACTAAGAAAACCATAGACTTAGTATATACTGCCGGAAAACTAATATTTAAAAAGAAGACTACTTTGAAAACAAGCGTACGAACCGCTGGAATAAGTCTGCTCTTGGATCCGATATGATAAGCATAAAAAAACAGCTTGGTTTTTGCTGTCAGATACTTAAACTACCCAGGGGATTCAGCTAAAGATTCTCTTGGGACTTCTACTCTTGATCTTCGGAAGCTAACTACGTGCCTGACTTACTACTTGTCTCGCAAAGCTATCCTGACGTCTGGCCCTGAGATCTACGCTACCTTACTACAGAGCTGCCCTGGTATTGACCCTGACGCCTGTTCCCGTCTCTTGCAGTGTCGAACTGATCCCTAACCAACTAAGTGCGTGAACTACAAAACTATCCTAGAGTGCGTGCTAGGTAGGTTTTTTATAACTAGCTGTATTTTATATCTTTCCCCTATTACATTTTAATTGAACAAGTCTGCTTATCCCTTTATTTAATTGGGATCAACTAGATTTGTTACATGCCCAGGGTACTACTACAACAGCCCATAACGTCCACTGCTGGGCATAAGCCTCTCCTATGATGAGAGGAATTTGCCGTAATCTCCACGCTTGGCAGGCGGATTGGAGATCGCTGTTAATTTTGAAGGACTTTTATAGGAATATTGCTGGTCGGGGAAGGTGGGCAAATAAAACGATGTATTAATATTACTGTTTACTTACCCAATATTATAACACAAAAACACGTTTTATAGCACTTACTAATAAGACACGTCTGCTCTTTTCTACTACTGTGACACAACGAACGATAAAACAAAAGGAAAAACAATATTCTTCTAAAAAATACATTTCAAAAATAAATAAAATAAGAAAAAGATATAAAAAGGTTGACCGTCGCCAACAATCGCAGTGATGAAAGACTAACAGAAAACGCTGCTGCCCATTCTCAGGTCTACGGAGGCGCAAGGTGTTCTGCCTCAGACATTAGTCGCCTTGTACGACACCCGTGAGTGTAATGGGTTGGTTCTATTCTACTCTGCCGGATACCACACGGCTTCACAGGGTACTACGCGAAATTCAAATTTTCTTACGTTTTTTGCAATTTTCATGCCACTGCTAGGTTGTATGTTGATTAGAATATTATTCGCGACTGTAAGACGTATGTAGTTACAGAATTATATTCATCAAAATAATCAATACAACCCTCCAAGTTCATAAAGGTGCAGGAATGACTTTGACCTTGAAAAAGTCATTCTTCCACCTTTATGAACTTGGAGGGTTGTATTGATTACACTTTGTGAATTCACACATTGATTACACATTACTTACCTGCAAATTGCAAAAAAACGTAAGAAAATTTGAATTTCGCGGGCTGTTTGGAGCATTCACCTTAAGCTAACATAAGAAGCATGTTTTGGGGGTTGAAATACGAAAAACAGATTACAGTCTACAGTAAGAAGATATAATTGGGAGCCAATTAATTGGACATTCTGTTATTCCAACTATAAGTACGTAGTTTTAGCCCGTTGTTACATTTATATCATTCGTAAAAATAAATATTTTCTAATAATTTTTTTTTTTTTTTTTTTTCACTCTAATGTTTTTTTGCACTTATTTAGCGTTTACAACCTTTCTTGCCCCTCTCATCACTTACGACTCCTACTTATAAAATACCTTCGAATCAATGTTACACATACTCGTGGGAGTTTCACACCTGAGACAACAACAGAAACAGATGTGTTTTGTGTCAGTAAATAAGACGTTAAACTGAGGTATTAGCCCAAAACAATGTATACTGGAAGTCTTTAAGGTCATCAATGCTTCGAGAATTCTATGAAATTGAAGAAAACATGCCAAATTTGTGACCTTTAAACACCGTATTGAAACCAAGATGAAGACATTCGCAAAATGTTTATTCTTGTATTAAGATTTCTAAAAAGTATTTTTCATTCAGTAAGCAGATGCCACAGATGGGTGAAGGTCGATCTTAGGTGGGGTCTCAGAATATTATGTTATCCTGTTTAAAGTCGTAGGAATATGAAGCGCTTTCAAAGTGATTGCGACTTGTTTGCCCTCTAAACATATTTCAGACGAATATTTTACGAAACAACAATTTTTCGTAAAGTAATGAAGCATTTTCAATAATTTGTTCAGTTGTTTAGTCATTTTTAAATGCAGACAAAATGGTAAAACTATAAAACATCTACAAATTATACATAACCTGACGAAAAAATAATCTTCACGACTGACTAGGCAAAAAAGGTGATTTACTTTACAAAAACACTGATAATTTAATTGCCTTTTAGAAAAACCTGAAACTGAAAGAAACTCAATATTAGAATACAAAGAGTTGGAATTATAATTTAAACAAGAGCAGCGGTCATCGCCCCTGGCTGGCCAAACACGAAAGGTTCCTCCAAAATGTACTTTTGATTTACCCAGGGCTTGCATCTGAGCAAGCCCTGGGTAAATCAAAAGTACATTTTTGGCATAATCTCCGCCAAATTTCATTTTGCTGTCGACAGCATCTGTCAATACGGGATGTGGTGTAAGATACAAGATAATGTTAGATGCTAAGAGTTTGTTTTTGTTTTGGGATTTTTCGCTTGTTGAACTTTTATTTATTATAATTAATTTAAAATTTTGTCGATCTCCTTGTTACCACAACATTTGTGTGTATGAGCTCTGTGACTGCTGAGCTCTCGGGTTCGATGCCTGGATCAAACCTTATGTTGTTAGACTTGATTGTTTAGAAGTTCTCAATGTATGAATATTAAAACTTGTTTTGCACGTCTTTTGTTTAGTTGTCGAAACGGGAAAGTTACCAAACGGGACGTACCCGTCGTACCCCCTGAAAGATAGGGTGATAGGGTAAAGTGCATAGATGTGTGTTTCGTTTTTTACTAAGGACGGAGAATACGAAGTTAAACAATCCTGGTCTCTATTGGGAAGATCACCCGTTTGTGTTTTGATCGTGATAGTCCTCCCATGTTCGCGTAACGATCAGTTTGGTTAGGACGCGGCGTTTCTAGTAAAATGAAATGTCGAACTTTAATTCTATACAACTTTGTCGCCAATGACTTGGCCCAGCCCGAACCGCACTGAAAGCCTAGTTCAAACAACATCCTATTGGAGACTGTCCCGCAAAGTCGCAGTATTTACTCCATGTACTATCGGGGTCTTTTCCGCCTGACCATTTTAATTTTTTTTCGCTTAAATCATGCGGAGGAGCCGAGCCACGCCCCCATAAAGTTTGGGCCTTTAGGAAAGCGTCAACTTTGGCGCGCAAAATAACAATAACTCTCGTTTGGCGTGCGTCGTCAATGCGCTCGACCCATTTGGTATCTTTTCATTCATTTTTTCTACACAAAGTCAACGGGGCGGGGCTAGAGAGCGTTTTTATGTTGCGAGTGCAAGCAAAAATGAGCTTAGTGGTGGTCAAGCGGGAGTGTCCTCGATAGTACACAACTTCTTATTAAATCTTCTCATAATTGAAGATTCTTTTCTATTTTGACAAGTCAATCTCTCCAATATTATAACAAGATGGTCGAAATATTTTAACTTTAAACATCAAATATTCAACATCTTTTGTTTTTAAGGCTAGAATTTTATTTATTTTAATTTGATTTTCATTTTAATCGGTTTATTAACTATACTTTTTTGGTTATGAAGATCGATAAAAATCAATATTCATTTTGTTCAAATTACACTCTTTGAACGCCAAAATTTACAGGTAACAAAACGCACGCTCTTCGGCACTTCGTGGTGTTTTAGCTGAGATAGTAAAATGGTGATCAAGACCAGCCCTTGATTCTCATGGGTGCAGTGGTGACATGCTGTTTACTAGCTGATCCATCGGTGATCGAGCTGGAGCGATGCTGTTACGGTGCATATAAGTATGCTTCACAGTTTGCAGTTTCATTGAAATCACGTCAAACGGTTCGAGTTGGGGTGATGAATTGTGTTTAGGTGTGCGCTGACAATTTGTGTTAGACGTAATATATATTAGTATGTATGTATATTTGTATTCGAGTTGGGATGGGAAGGACAAAGATGAATATGATCATCATAATATTTAGTTATATAAAAACTTTGTAGGTGAAAGGTCAGGTTCATAAAACTCGCAGCCGGCGGCGGCGTGCGATGTATGAACGTGGACGAAGCGAAAAGAGTACGGAAGGATTGTAGCCTTCGGCGCTTTCTGCTTACCCCTATGGGAAAAGGCGTGAGGGTAAGTACGTATATCTTTGTGCTATCACGGAATAATTTTATTGTAGCATATAATTAACAAGTCTGAAAGCAGTCGACCGTGACATTCGTTGAACAAACATAAATTAACCTAACAATTTGTAGAAAAAACGTTGATTAAATTTAAACGTTTCACACGATGGCACAGTATAAATAATTAAACGTGTTTTGTTATGTTGGCTTAATCTGATGCCTGTGCATAGTGTAAATTTGAAGAAGTGGGCAGAGATGGTGGATGCGGGTAGGTTCTATGAAAAGCACACACGCAATGTATCGACAGATATACATTGAGCTATTACTACTACTTAGAAAGAAGACAGCGCGAACAAAATCTGTGCTCCGTTCAACTGCAGTCGGCCGGCTGCAGTTCACTCAGTCGCTTGCTCGCCACAGCATTATATATGTTACAGTTAAAACCCGTTTTTAGTGAAAACGCGTTTTCCCTACTGAAAACTAGTTTTTACTAACTGCCTTAGTGAAAACTAGTTTTAACTACGGAAAACGCATTTTGTCGAAATGATTCAGTTAAAACTGTTTCATTTAATTTTATGTATATTTCTTATTAAGCTGTTTTTTTAATTTTCTTTATTTGGATATTTTAATTACTTGAAATTAATATTGTAGCCCTGTCGCACTTATACAAGACATCCGCAAGAGAACCAAGGTTACCGACCGTAATATGGTTATTTTATATTTAAATACTTATTAATAATTCTAGGTAAATGTTAAACAATAATAATCATCTTACTTTTATAATTTATTATTATGTGCGTAGCACGAATGCGCCCGTCGAGATGGGCACCGATCGTAACTGGTAGACCGCGGCGAAGGTGGTGTTATTTTTTTTAGGTGTAACATAAAATGAAATGAAACAGTTTTAACGGATTCGACAAAACGCGTTTTCCATAATTAAAACTAGTTTTCACTAAGGCAGTTAGTAAATACTAGTTTTAACTAGGGAAAACGCGTTTTCACTAAAAACGGGTTTTAATTGTAACAAATACGGGGTCAGCCGCCCTCCGCGCGCCCCGCACTGCACACAGATTTTGTTCACGCTGTCTTCTCTATACGTAGTAGTAATAACTCAATGCAGATATACAGATATTATATGGTCCGATATCTCATATACGTCGTACGTGCTTGTTCAAGTCGGTCGTGTTGCTAAACTTTCCGTAAGGAAAAATTGCAAAAGTAAACATACAACTAGAAACTTATATAGTGACATTCAGTGGTTCGCGCCCAATCGATCAATGTGGATATTAGCTGTGTTAAGTGAGGATAAGTGCAAAAAAACATACAAAAACTTCATTACAAATCTGTTCAAATTCAAACTTCTTATCGACAGTGCTCACGGCAAACAATAGACTGGACTTTGAACCCATTAGCGCTTCTACTCGTCAACAATCTAACTGGAATAATCCTCACCATACAACTACTTTTTTAAACACTTTGGCTAGTAGCGCTTGTAGCTATTTCATAAACAGTGAGATTGCAGTGGTGAACGTCACGAGTTCAAACCCGAGTGACGAGATACCACTTTTTGTATTTTTTTTTTCTTTTCTCTGTTGCTGTTTACTATACCATCGGAAAACAATGGCTCAAAACAGTATCACCTCTCCAAAAACAAGCATTAGTATTAACTTTAGCCATGCTCAGTCTGAACCTGACATGCAAAAAGCACTGTCTGACTCGCCTGGTATTGCCTCAAGTCGTCCGAAGCGTCCACGCATAGACACCTCCCCTGACATGGACCACGTGGCTAAGCCGTTGACTGAGGAATTTCTGCAGACCATTCGCCGAGAAATAAGGGATGTAATGTCAACTGAGATTTCAAAATCCATAAAATCTTCTATTGCTGAGGAATTAGGGGATTTAAAGGAAGCTATGTCGCTCATCCGAAAACTCGAAGACTCGGTTCAATTCATGAATGACGAGTTCGATCAAGTAAAAAACAAACTTTAAGACTATTAAGAGGCCAACCAACGCGTTCTAAAAGAAAATGAGCTTCTTAAGCATACTGTGTCAGACTTGTCCATTAGAGTCAACCTTCTGGAACAAAACACTCGTCAACAGAATATTGAAATCAACGGCGTGCCTGAGAACAAATCAGAGAATTTGATCAGTACTGTGGTGCAGTTGGGAAAGGCCGTTTCAAGCACACTAAAAGAGAATAGCATTATATCCGCCGTTCGTGTCAGGAAACTAGATCCACAAAGCACTTCCCCGCGGGCAATAATTGTAAAGATGAATAGTATATCAACTCGTGATGAAATATTAGCGTCCATAATGAATTATAATAAAATACATCCGGACAACAAGCTGAACTCCCATCTCTTAGGATATGGTGGCACAAAAAAAACAATATTTGTGTCCGAACACCTCTCGCCACTCAATAAACAGATTCACGCAGCAACTAGGAAAGCTGCCCGTGACAAAGAATACAAGTATGTGTGGGTCCGTGACGGGCGAATCCTTGTTAGAAAAGCTGATGGGATACAAGCCAAACAAGTGCGAAGTCTCGAAGCTGTCGAACTGCTTTAACAAACACATGGCTTTACTAAGAAACAAATGATACATTACCTTTGATTTCAAAACTCCCATTCAAGATCTACTACCAAAATTTTAGAGGAATAAAGACCAAACTGAGAAACATTATGCTCGCAGTACAACGTCATCAATATGATGTTATTATTGCTACAGAGACTTGGCTCGACGATGCAATTAATGACGGCGAAATATTGGACTCTAGATACACAATATATCGTAGAGATAGATCTTCAACTCTTCTAGGACATAAAAAGGGTGGAGGCGTGCTAATCGCGGTATTGAAGACAATCGGTAGTATTCGCATGGCGAAATGGGAAACTGACTCGGATAATTTGTGGCTGAGACTCATGACTACAGTAGGGAACAGGACGCAATACTTGAACATCTGTGCAGTATACCTGCCTCCACCTGTACAACTACAAACATTGAACACGTTCCTGGATAAGGTTACCTCTGTCATTGACTCAACGGGTAGTCATACACACATAGCTGGAGACTTTAATCTGGGATTCATCAAGTGGGAGCTGGATAACACTAACCCCCAGTCTGCAAGTATGTCCGCAAGTAATTATAATAACTCCTTGGGCTACTCCCTTGTGGATTGTTTATCTCTTAACAGCTTACAACAGCTAAATCATGTAAAAAATCATCAATGTAAATCTCTAGACCTAATATTATCTAACTTTCACGGTGTACTTGTCGATGAATGTACTGAACCATTGTCAACAATAGACCCTTACCATCCCTCCTTGTGTATTGAGATTACCAGTGCATCGCCTAAATTTCTAAAATGCAAGCTCTCTGCAAAGTTTAACTTCCGCAAAGCAATCTACCAAATAATTAACGAGCGAATAAATCAGGTCAATTGGATTGAAAACTTTGCCCAATGTCAGGATGCCAACGCTATGGTAGTTGAGCTCTATAAGATATTGGACAACATCATAAGTTCATTTGTGCCAAAATCCAAAATAAAATGCAATAAATACCCCATATGGTTCCCTAAAAGTCTTATAAGCATTCTGAACGAAAAAGAAAAACTCAGAAAACGATACAAAAAGTATAAAAACCCCCGTGACGAGTATGAATATAAATTGTTGACCCAGAGAGCCAATCAAGTTATCAAAAGTAGCTATGATAACTTCTCTAAGAAGATGGAGGAGGGCATAACCCATAATCCCAAACTCTTCTGGTCCTTCGTCAAAGCAAAAAAATCAGGCTAAGTGAAATGCCGTCGGAATTGAAGTTGGGCACTGAGGTGGCCACTTCAGGTGACAGCGTCTGCAATCTTTTTGCGCGTCACTTTTCGTCGACATTTACTCAATAGCGCCTCACACTCTGATCATCATTCCGATGATGCGCAGATCTACTCTTGCAATACGTTGGGCAGCGTCTACCACCTATATTTGTCAAAAGATGTGCAGTCAGTCTATCTCTTCCACTCAAAATAATATTCAAACACTCTATTAAAACTTCCCAATTTCCTGATAAGTGGAAGCTAACACATGTAGTGCCCATCTCTAAAAAGGGGAGGCTGATAACGTAAGGAATTACCGACCTATCTCTATTTTGTCTGTATTTTCAAAAGTTTTCGAGTCTCTCGTGTGTCCTATCTTAACTGCTCATTCCAAAATAGAGATAGCTCCACAACAACATGGTTTTTGCGCTCAAAAATCCACTACGACCAACTTAGTTCTTTACGTTAATGACCTTTGCAAATTAGTAGACTCACGCAAGCAAGTCGACTCTATTTACACTGATTTCAGCAGTGCATTCGACAAGGTAGACCACAAAATATTGTTACAAAAGCTGTCAAACCTCGGCGGCATATTTGGTCAACTTTGGCTGTGGTTTAAATCTTACCTGACCGACAGAAAACAGAGAGTTGTAGTAAAGGGTCATCAGTCTCTACCTTACCCTTCAGCATCCGGAGTCCCCCAAGGTTCCCATCTGGGCCCAATACTATTTATTATATTTGTCAACGATATAGCAAACAGTATCAAACACAGTACCTGTTCTATCTTTGCAGATGACTTGAAACTATATCGGGTCATTGACTCAAGTACAGACATTGCTCTACTCCAGGAAGATCTCAACTCTGTACGTAGTTGGTGTACTAAAAATCGCATGTCATGCTGATAAGTGTTACCATATAACATTCACAAGAAAACACTTTACGCTACCTTCTTCATACTCGCTCAACGGAAGGGTACTTCAAAAAGTCGACAAAATCCGAGACTTAGGTGTTCTCCTTGACAGTAAGCTTACCTTCATACCTCACATTGACTCTATTGTTTCTAGGGCTGCTAAAACGCTGGGATTCTTATAAGAATCTGTTACGATTTCAAAACTGTCCAAACATTAACAGTACTCTATAATTCACTTGTACGAACTGTTCTGGAATACGCATCACCTGTTTGGAATCCAATTTATGATTCACATGTGAATCGCATAGAACGTGTCCAAAAAAGCTTTACACGCTATCTTCGGTACAAATCTAATAGCTGTCCTCTGGACGCTGACTACTCTCAAAGACTTAGTCATTTCAAAATTATAACTTTAAAACAGCGAAGGCATACTAACGACCTGATTTTGCTTCACAAAATCATTAATGGATTTATACAAGTTCCGAAGCTTCTCGTCGAAATAAATATATCTGTCCCTCGCCATAGTACACCCAGATCTGAACGCATCCTGGATGTGTTCACTTCACGCCCAGCAAGAACTAACCTTGGACATTCGGCACCAATGAACAGGTTGATGAGAACGTACAATGAGCTTCATACACGTTCCAATAGCATTGACATCTTCGCCAATAAACTATTGCAATTTCGCAGACAATTGTTTCTGATCCACAGTGGCCACAGCTGAATATTACTCGTACTACATATTCTTAATATTGTTACATATTATATAATTTCTTAATACTAAGGTACTTATTTTTTTATTTGTCATTGATTGTGTCATTCCTTAGAGCACCAAAATAGATTTAGCTTTTTCTTTTTATTTTCTTTACTTTTAGTTCTCGACTTGTTTTTATGCAGTTCTGGGTTTTTTTGTACTATTTGTAATTTTATAAACTTGAAATGTATAAATGTAAGTGCTGTGCACACCTGTAAGTGACAAATTCACTCTAGATTTTAAATTATATTGTTAAATTACCCCTAAGAATGTATTAGTGAATAAGTCGTTGGAGTGCCATAATTAAATCAATAAATAAATATCTACCACCTACACAATACATACACCTTCATCTTGAAAGACCTAAATTAGTAAAGTATCTACTTAATTACTTGTAAAAGATGGCCACATTCTTTAAATCGCTGAACTCTCGACCAAAAATGTAACAAAGGGCCATAATTGCGTGCTTACTCAGTATTACACGATGTTTGCTTTTCTCCAGAGATGACACGATTCACTACAATTATAACACAAAATGAATGCTCCCGAAAAAGATTCGCCGTTGTCGTCAAATTCTTTGGGACGTTTTTTGGGGTCGTCAACCTCAGAATTAATTAAAATTTTCTATACGTTGTTGTAGTAAGAAGAAATGCGTGCGTTTTGGAAATATCTGGATTCGCTATTTGAAATTAAAATAAAGCTGATGAGTTTGTTTGGTTGAACGCGCCAATCTCAAGAACTACTCGTTCGAATTGAAAAAATAAATTAGTGTTGGATAGCCCATTTATTGAGGAAGGCTATAACACCACGTTACGACCAAAAGAAGCGGTGTATCAATGTTTTTTTTTGCAAAAACGGGGAAAATTGAATTTTATAATAATTTTACACGGACGAAGGACACGCCTGCAATCCTTGAAGAGATTTAGTTACTGTTAGTAGTGGTGCATTTATAATATTACACCCTACATTTCATCAGTTATGATTTTTAGGTCATATGCGATGGTTTATTCATATTTTTTGTATAATATAAGTAACTGCTCCAATCCCTCAACGCAAGGGATCAAATTTAATTAATTGATTAGGCTGGTATGTTTCACCAAAGCATGAAAATGCTCTTTAAAATACCCACACCGCAAGATGTGTCATCAAATCTAGGCGGGCTTGTTTCTTTCAAAGAATTGTTTTCAACATTTTCACGAAACAAGTAAATACCATTAAAATGTATGTGTTTTAGATTCTTAGTTGTAATAGATTCATCGGTCTCAACTTTGTGGTCACACAAGTCTTAACTGCTAAATCTTGTCCAAACTGAACGCAGACCATCACGACATACATTATCATCTCGTCAATAAAATAAATAAAAACTGAAGATAAAAAAAAAAAACAAGTTCAGGAGAGAGGACATATTGACTGCAACAGTCGGGACCCTATATATATTAGATGTAATGATTTTAGTCTAGATTATTATTAAATATTCTAGGTGGTCCTAACTGTTGCAGTCAATATGTCCTTTCTCCTGAACTTTTTTTTTCTTTTCAGTTTTTATTAGGTAGGTATTTATTTTTTACGCAGTCGGGATTTTTAATTATTATTTTTTTATTTTTTATTTTACACTTTTTAGTTACTTGGATATACCACTTTGAAATTCTTCATGATGAACCCTTTAATTTGATACCCATAGGTATTGCAGTATCCAATTTTTTTTCCACTAACATAAGTTACCCGGGGTAACACAAGGATTTTAACGATACCACGTACTATCGGGGTCTTTTCCGCCTGGCCATTTTAATTTTTTTTCGCTTAAATCATGCGGAGGCGCCGAGCCACGCCCCCTTCAAGTTTGGGCCTATTACGAAAACGTCAACTTTGGCGCGCAAAATAACAATAACTCTCGTTTGGCGTGCGTCGTCAATGCGCTCGGCCGATTCGGTATCTTTTCATTCATTTCTCTACACAAAGTCAACGGGGCGGGGCTAGAGAGCGTTTTTATGTTGCGAGTGCAAGCAAAAATTAGCTTAGTGGTGGTGGGAGTGCCTTCAATAGTACATCGAAACCAGTTTAGGCGTTTAGAAGTTGTAACATCACTATTTAGTATGTAATTAGTGTGCACACCACTAGTTTCTATGGTTCCGGTTTCTACCTGTCACTACAGCTTGACGCACTGCTATGTCTGATCCCGTCTGTGATACTACTATAAAAATGTCTCTGTATAAAATATAATGTGTACCTAGTGTTAATAAACCAAGTCTACTCTACAATATCTTTCATTCCAACAAACATAACAAGTACATACATACTACTCTGTCAAGAAAGTACCGGGAAAAGATCAATAATACACAAAATGTCTGTTATTCATCCAAATTTATTTTATCACCTTCAAAGTATGCTCCTTTATATATAGAAACGATACACTTGCGCCAACGAATAATCCATTCATCAAAACATTTTTTAAACGATGCTTCCGGAATTGAGTTCAGTTCTCGCCGCGAATTCTCCTTTATGTCTTCTATCGATTGAAAATGGGTGCCACGAAGTGGTAATTTGAGGTTAGGAAAAAAAAAAAAATCAGCAGGAGCCATATTATTATCTGGTGAATATGGTGGTTGCTGGATGGTATTTGTTGAGTGTTTGGTCAAAAATTCGTTCACAATGATAGCCTTGTGCGAAGGCGCATTGTCGTGGTGCAAAATCCAAGAATTTTCTTTCCACAAATCTGGCCTTTTTCGTCGAATTTGCTCTCTTAAACGCCGCATAACGCTCAAATAATATTCTTTATTTAACGTTAGACCTTCCGGTAAGAATTCAGAGTGCACAACACCGCGATAGTCAAAGAAAACAGTCAACATGACTTTGACTTTTGATCGACTTTGGCGTGGTTTTTTCGGTTTCGGTTCAGTTGGAAGGCGCCACTCCGAAGCTTGTTGACTAGTTTGCATGTCAAACTCGTAAACTCACGTCTCGTCACCAGTAACAATGCGTTTCATGAATGTTGGGTCCGAACTGACTCGTTCTAGCATGTCCTCAGCGACTTTCATGCGATTGAGTTTTTGGAGAAAATTCAGATCTTTTGGGACTAGCCGAGCAGCAACATGTTTCATACCCAAATGATTAGTTAAAATGGTACGGATCGACTCGTGAGATACAGAAAGTTCGGCGGCTATCTCTCTCAGAGGTGAATGGGGATTTTCAGTCACTATTTTCTTCACTTTTGCGATGTTAACTTCAGTTGCAGACGTTGACGGCCTACCAGAGCGAGGCAAATCTTCCATCACATCTCGACCGCTTTTGAACGCTTTGAACCACTCATAAGCACGAGTTTTTGATAAAGTCGATTCACCGTAAGCCTTCTGTAACATTTTCAGTGACTCCGAACACGAAATTCCATTGGCGATGCAAAATTTAAGACAAACTTTTTGTTCGATATTTTTGTCCATTATGAAATTCGCAATACACACTATATATGATATTACTAAAACCAGCACTAAATAACAGATGCAACTCAAACTCCGCGCCAAAATGGAGAACAGTTGTGCCAATCTAACAACTACAAAAAAACAAAAATTTGAATTTGGAACCATAAACAAATCATCCATTCCCGATACTTTTTTGACTGAATGTATATATATTATATACATACACACATACATACATGAACCCTAAAACATAACACTCCTTTTTTTGGGCAGTCGTGTAATAAACTCCATTTAATTTTAAAAAATGTTATTATTATTAACGCTTGACTTTTATAATAATAACTAGCTGCGCCTCGCGGTTTCACCCGCTAATAAATGCAAAAACATTTTTTTCAAATTCGACAGGTACTTCCAGAGATTAACTATTCAGTTTTAGGGTAGATTTTATAAGTTAAACTATTATTATATTAATACGAAACTATATTACGCAATAATCTCTACTTTAAATTCTACACTAAACAATTGCTATTGCTTTAGTAGGTCATGGCAACTATTCGTATTACCGTACAAGTAATCAAAACAAAAAAAGGCCAGTTGTTTTAGTTTAAGTTAACCACTGACCCGTTACCTCATATCAACCATAACCGAGTCCTAAGTCAACAGAGCTTGTGTGGGTACTACCCAAAGTCAAGGACACTACTTAGCACTATGTGATATTTTGTTTGGTTTAGTTGGAACTAAACCAGTTTAAAGCTGGTATCTTCACGCAACCAACCAATTAACTCAGCATTTTGCAGTCCACTGCTGGACATAGGCTTCTGTCAAGCTGTAGCAGAACATCCTCAGGGATGCTACATACGGCAGGCGGAGAAAGAATATACAAATAGGTATTTCAATTAGGCCATGAAAAGGTATCTTTGAACCCAAACTTAATAAAATGAAAGGAAATAGAGAATTGATTCTACAGTGTGCCGTCCCTCCCAGGCATCTTTGCTGCCCTTACTGGCTTCTTATTCCATTGGAGCTTCATAGTACGCTAGGTCAGCTCAAAGTTCTCTGACCTTGATCTGACCTAACCTTTTACCACCGATATGTGGCCTACTTCACCATAGTTTGAGTAAAGTTCTCTCTCTTTCTCTCTCTCTCTTCTACATATACGAGTAGGAACTGATGAATGATGGCACCTTCATTAAAATTTACTCCGTAACAACAACTTTTTGTAAATATTGTTTTTATACCTAGGTAGGTTTACTTTAGTTTTTATAGACAAAAATAGTTGACATTTAAGGCTCTTAAAATCATTGACAGGTAAATTACGTCAATCAACTTTTCAAAGGAGCAATTAGGCGTTTCAAGAAGTTTTAATTGGATTTGTTTTTGACTTTATGTCAATTACTATGAATGAACTACAAGTCTGAACTGTTTTCATTCATGCCAATGAATGAAAGTTACAAGTAGACTATTAACCCAGAGACCAACTAGAAGAAACTGTAATGTGATAGATAAGTTACGCAAATTAGTTTTTGTGACCTGTTCCTCAAAAGCAGTTAGGTATTTCACAGAATGTCAAAGTTCTCGAGGAGGCTGCGTCGAGATATTTTGTTATGAATGTCGTGTGTCGACTAGGGTTGCGGTTGTCGTTGACAAATGCCGATCTTATGAACGTATAACACCAAATGATTTTAGTATAAAAATGCTAAAGTCGCACTTAGGAAAATATTTCAAGAATAGAAGATTTTAAGCACTGTAATAACGTATTCGAGGCACAAAATCCACTGTAATTTTAAATTGAAAACAGTAAAGGAAATAATTTAAGAAATCTATGGGAAAAGCCAAGTGACCGACATAAACCAAGAAACTGCCAAACTTAAGTGGCAGCATGCAGGGCATTGCTTACCGCAGAATAGATTCCTGAAGAGTTCTGGAGAGGCAAAATAAAATATATATGCACCTGTTAGCAAAACGTTGTAAGGCCTTTCACAAGGTGGATTGATGACCATGTTAATGCTGCAGGAATCCACTGGATGCGAGAATCACAGAACCGGTCAATGTACTGAGGCTTTGGGAAGGTCTTTGTTCAGCGGAAGACATCTTCGGCCTGAAATGATGATGGTGAAAGGGCAGTAAGTATTCCAATTGCAACAATGTAGTTAGAATTTACAAATTATTTTCGCGAGGGCACTTGAGTACGCTATTGATCTCCATTCTTTGAAATTTCAGCTTCATGCCAAAGAAAACTTTGTGTGACGCAATTTGAAAGAATTTCGCTTCACAAAAAGTTTTTGCCAGCCGGTGTTGGATGAAAAAACACACAAACCCACATGTTTTTTGGTGTAGATAGTTGAACAATCTAATCACCTCACTAATTAAGTACTATTTTTCCCATTTCACACACGTTTTAATCACTAAATCACGTATTTCTTCACATTACACAATCACTGTAGGTACATATAATTACTGCATTTTCACAGGCGAAATACTGCAATTTTGCGATTCGGAACCTAATTTGTGTTATCATAATACGATAGTACGACTTCTCACGAACATTTTAAGGGATAACACTGTATTCCAATAACAAATACGTAACTCGTAATTACTTGAAATGTGACACTAACGCAAACACGATGACGCAAGAAATGGCGCGCTCTGTTGACGTAATTGTGTTTTTATTATTTGACAACTAGTCAATGCAGTAGAGCTGTGATTTTTGGTACGTCGTTCGAAAATGTTATATAGATTATAAATAAAGCATTGAATACATGGACAGAGCACGATTAGTCGATATTTTATATAAAGTTTTGGGACAAATTACGCCAAAAGCGTGCGGTGGTCATTACAGCCGGCCGCGGTCTATTGAGTAAAGTTACTGGCTGTGATCTAATTCAAGCGCGGTTCAGAGGTTCAATGAAGTATCAATGTTTATAAAATGAGTAAGTGACATAGAAAGTCCAACATAAATACATATTATTACCTACTTGTGTTACATTACCAAAATCAACTTCATCAATTGAAAGAATCGTCTAAAACGTTTTACTCTGCGTCCGATGACGTAGTACGAACGTGTTTCCGTATCTACTCATAAAATAAGTTTGTCACAACCTGAGAATAATATTCTGCCAGGATTCCGCCATTGCCATAGCCCTATTGTTTCCAATGATACTTACGTTCAGATTAGAAGGGTGGATATTCGAGTCATCGGTAGTTTTCACAAGTTTCCCTTGTTTTTATGTTTATCTAAATCAGAAAGGATGGCAAACTTTTTGAGAAACTTATTTAATGCTTTCTCGATGTCAGTTATATAAATCAGTATCGATCTACCTACTTGTTGTTTGCGAAACTATGCTGAGTAAGTTTTTACTAGTGCAACCTAACATTGCGGTAGACCAAGAAGAAGATGCACTGACGAATTTGACTCCTACCGAAAAGAACTGATCCATATTAGTGAGTACAGAAGTATAGAAACAGAAACTCTTCGACCAGAAATTGGCCTGTACGGGCAAGATAATATTGAACAAGCTCTTCTTGAAGAAACTATTGAATTTAATTTTGGCATCATATGTACCGCAGCCATGAAAGATACCGTGTTTATACATAAAGGGTGTAAAAAGTCTCTTAACGATGCCGAAAGGCACTTGTTCTCCCCGTCATTGCGATATTTTTTTTTGTTTTAGATCATACCTGGGAACCTTCTAGCTACGGAGCTATTGGGGGTCAAAGTTCCAACTTTTTTACAAGTTTTTGAATTGAAAACTTCTTTAAGCGCGTTGAGCACTTTTTGGGTGAAGGAAAACATTGAACTCATAGTCACGTAACGTAACGTGCGGTGACGCTTCGTAGCCGTTCGTAGCACTCGTAGCATCCGCTACGGCGTAGCACCACATAGGTATGCGCGGGGCATAACCAGTGCTATGACTGGGGCGGGGCCTGTGTACTTTTTGTTTTCACTTCTATCGGCAGTCCCCAAAGACTGTTTTTTTAAAACATGTTTTTAATGTAAGATTTTTACTTTAAAACACCTTCATGACCCCCGTACTATTCAATCCATCCATCAGCACAATGTTCTAAGTGCGTTACATTGAGTCCTACCGACAAACGTGATTTTTCACCCCAAAAAAAACTAATTTCCCAGCAAAAATGTTTGCGTAGTGTTACTTGGTTTGATGTACAGAATGCTTTTTTATATATAACAGAACATTAACCAAAGAAAACTAATCCTATAAGCTCATAAGCATGATACTCTCGTCTTTTCAGGTCTTCTCCTGTCGTACGAGTATATCGACAATAATAAGTCCTCAAGGATAACCTATAATCCTCAGAACGGATGTATGAGAAGTGGCGTCGAACCCTCGCGACAGTTTATTACTCCCTCTGACCTCTACAAGTGTTTGTCTGCTTTATATTTACGTGTATGTGCGTGAGGTATTTTTACTTCATTTATGGGTAGAAATGTTACTAGGATATTTTTGGATCCTTTTGAGATGATGATGAATAAGACTTAGAAACCCTGTCTAATGATATAAGTACATACCATGCATAACGCCTGAATTCTCTGTAGTACTGGGCAGAGGTCATCATCATAATCATCTGCCTAGCCTTTTCCCATCTATGTTGAGGTCGGCTTCCAGTCTAACTGGATGCAGCTGAATACCAGTATTTTACATGGAGCGACTGCCTATCTGACAGCCGCAACCCAGTTAGTACTGGGCAATACGATACCCCTTGGTAAGACTGGTTTTCAGTATTTGGCAGAGGTGTTATGTATAATAACACCTAATTTTCATCAGTTAGATATGTTTAAGTCTCATGGATATGGAGCGTGCATCATCTTCCTGCCCTTATCCCATGTTACTTGGGGTCGTGCCTTTTATCATTAATCGGATATAAATCCAGATTCCGTGCTATTACTTAAAATTACTCATTGAAAATCTCCCAGAAACACTTTTCCCGACCTTAAGCGAACCCAGGACGATTACGTTCACAAGATTCTGGGAAAGGAACTTTCGTCATTTACCTGATTACTTTTAAACATTAAATCTCTAAGATTAGCATGTGTGTCATTTTAACGTGTAATTATCTAGCTACAAAAATATCCACCTACAAAACCTAGTTTTCCCATAAACGAATGAAAGTAAAAAGTGAGTTAACTGCGAAATGCGTGATCGTGACACGCTGTACGACACGCGCGTGGCGGGACAAGGACGTGACAAACAGATGGTGTCCGACTAAACACGTCGCGGTTGACGACCTCCGATGCCATGACGTGACGTCAGGATACGCTGCCATTGGGAGAATGGGGTAGTAGTAATAAGGGAGATTAAGTTATTTTTAAATATTTTTGGTAGAAGTTTAGATATTTGACCGATTACCGTTTTATGTTAAAATTAAAATAAATTGGTGCCGTAAGTACGTCGGTGAGCACATAAGAAGAGTCAAAAGCCAGGGGCGCGATTCGAAATTATCGTTTCCTACGGAAAAGAACCCGTAAAACATTCAACGGTTACTAATTCAAATTTATTTTTCTTGTGCTGCAATTTGCGCATAAAATATTACAATGTGTTAATAAATAACTACTTCAGAAAGAAAGGACAGTGTAGGCCTGACAACTGCTTGTTAACTAGTTGCTGTTTGTCATCGTGTAAACCAGCTGCCCTTTCTCATAAGATTAGGAGTATTTGTAGACGTGATACCTCTCACAATAGACCTGCAATACAATACTGCACTAAACTAAACTTAGCTAAGACGATCGTAGATTGATCAATGGAGACTTGGCTTCTGATAACAGTTTCTAAATGTCAGATAAATACCACTCTTCCGCCCCTAGCACGTGAAACCGGTGGGTGTAAACACAATTCTTACACCTTTAAGGATGCATCCCACGTTAAAAGAAAATAACCTGTTTGAGTAGTACCCGGCTACCCGTGTTTTTCCTGCGGCAACAATCAGTTTTGTACCAGCAATCATCTATATATATTCTATAGAATATTTTACACCGTTCTAGGGACAAATATTCCATAGACTATTAACCCACCATCCTCTTCTCTACTTACGCTTTTGCGAAATATTGACGTGACGTCATGTGTTGAAATACTCCTTTCATTATAATACCATGTCACTCTCCAGGTCTGCCAGTCTCGAGAAATGTTACGTGCGTTTTCTGTTTTTTTTTTTACTATTCAAGTCAATTACATTCGCTTTATTTTAAACAAAATAATCGCTTTTTCATCAAGGAAGGAAGTTTCACAATGAACAAAATATCAGCCCCATACCATATGCTCGCCCTGTTATACATCATACTCAAACATAACTGACGACAATATGTACCTACATGTCATTGAAACACTTGTATCAATTAGTGTCACCTACACTCTCGCGTCTTCAGATAAAATAATAAAATTAGTTAAATTAATGGCTTGTGTTACTGCAACTAGGAACCTGATCCTATCAATAAATTAATTGTTTTCCTGAATAACGGAACGTAGAACCAAAAGATACAATAGTAATGGGCTAGCACGAGCGGAAACAATTTAAACTCAACATTTATTACCCATTCACTTCGAGAGACGTCATTGAAAATACCTATTATAATAGTGTCAGTTAGGCCTGAATTCTTGTCGCGCTGACGGTCGGTTGCGCAACTCGCGCATGTTCGGTCGCGCACGAGTATACATTGTGTTCTATATAGCACCATACTGCGACGCTGACGTCAGCGTGTTTTCTTAAAATTATGTAAATATTTATCAAACAATTTCATAATTTTAAGAATTTATTCTTATCTCTACATCTATACTAATATTATACAGAGGAAAACTTTGTTTGTTTGTTTGTTTGTAATGAATAGGCTCAAAAACTACTGGACCGATTTAAAAAATTCTTTCACCATTCGAAAGCTACATTGTCCACGAGTAACATAGGCTATATTTTATCCCCGTACTCCCACGGGAACGGGAACTACGCGGGTGAAACCGCGGCACGTCCGCTAGTAGGTGATAAATGTGATAATGATTGTGATTGCTGTAAAAAATTAACCAAACTGCTATAGAATAATTTGTAGGTTTTTTTGATTCAGAAATCGACGTGTTTATTAAGTTGCGTTTACACCGCGTGTCATACTAGGTCCTCAGCTTCACCGACTCCACAACCGTGCGGACGATCGGTGTTGTGTGTATCGTAATCGCCGCATTGTAGAAACATAGTTAATTAGGGAACGGTTTGAGCCTTTGCTAAATTTTAATCTGCACAACTTAAAAAATAATTTTATCAGAAAACTACCGTAATTTCCATTTGAATCTTGAGGTGTTCTTCTGGAACTGACTGCAGCCACCAACCACTACGACTATGTCGCCCTCTCGCCCTCTACGACAATATGCAGACGACGACTATGCCATTATAGTCACCATTTTCACAGAGTTTAGTGTCACTGCGCTCTGTTGTTGCGGTTGGGTGACGTTGCTATTGCGATTTGCGCTTGCGGTTTTGGAAGAGCACCTTCATTGTAATCAAAGGTCTCATTTTAATGACGGTGAATTTAATTTAGGTTTTAAGTGTTCTACGAACCGCTTTTTTATGACAAACAGTTTTTTTTTTGACAAATAGTTTTTTAATGTTCCGTTTTTTTTACTCATTTTGAGATTTGAAGTCAAATATTTATTATTTTTTAATACGAAAGCTAAAGGAATCACGTCTAAACACCACAACGCGGCGACAAGTGTTCGGATGAAGATAAATGTGAGAGGATCTAGACTTCTAAAGACCTGAGTGGTCGCAGAGACTCAATGCAGACTGAAGTTTGATGTCATAACATTAATGTTAAAATTCATATGAATTACTTGCTTACATTCGCTTTCATGAATATGAACATTATATCCATAAAATAAGGTTTTAATTTGTGTGAGACGCACACTTTATACACTGGAAACTGCGTTTTGTGAATCTTGTCCACACACCTGCTGATTTACACAATACAATGTACTGCCATTATTCTGAGAATCCTTTAACACATTGTTAGGGAATCTTCTTGTCATGTCCAGACTGGTTTTTCAGTTAAATGTTTAATTGACTTTGCTGCTTCATTGGTCTGTTCAGTCAAGTGCTAGACTAGACGTTAGTGGTCACAATGTGCGATAGAGTCGAGCTTGGGGTTTTGGGCTCAATCTCCAGGTCAGCAGTGTTATTAGGATTTTGTTATATTTTGGTTAGTCACTAAGGTGGTCGATGACAAAAATTAAAATGAAAGGGTAAATTTTCTTACTGCACTTTTATTGCAATATTTCTCGTTATGATAAAGTTAGATCGTACTGTACCAAAAGTTGTTTGCTCAACATAGTTTTAGCTAACGTATTTAATAGTATTTATTAGAACTGTGTAGTCTCTATAGGTACGCTACAACGCGGCGCGGTGATTCAATTCTCGGCGTATCCCAGCTACTTCATATGCTATGAAACATTTTACAGATTTTTTATTAATAAAATAAAATAATAATAAACCATTTATTTCATGTAACAAAGACCCATAAATAAATACCTTAATCTAAAAATACATAATAATAAAAAAAATTGTGAGTTTATGCAACTTAAAAAAAACCGGCCAAGAGCGTGTCGGGCCACGCTCAGTGTAGGGTTCCGTAGTTTCCCGTCCGTCACAATAAGTGTTCCCACTTATGAGTTTAAAGGTGGGTATCCATTATCTAAAAATGCTTGCATATACGAATATAGTAAAAACTTAGTCCAGAAATTATTTTGTACAACTTTTTGTCTTTTTTGTACAAAAACTGTTGTTTCCATCAAGTTCAAAATGATTTTCCTAGAAAGTCCTTATAAAGTTCTACTTTTCAGATTTTTTTCATATTTTCTAAACTTATGGTTCAAAAGTTAGAGGGGCCGACACATTGTTTTTTACTTTTGGAGCGATTATTTCCAAAATTGTTGACGTTATCAAAAAAATATTTTAGGAAACCCCTATTCATTTTTAAATACCTTTCCAACAATATATCAAACATTAGGATTAAAAATTAAAAAAAAAATCACTTCCCACTTTACATATAGGGGGGCTACCCAAATAAAACATTTTTTTCTAATTTTTATTTTACCACTTTGTCGGCGTGATTGATATACATATTGGTACCAAATTTCAGCTTTCTAGTGCTAACAGTCACAGAGATTAAGCGAGGACGGACGGACAGACATGGCGAAACTATAAGGGTTCCTAGTTGACTACGGAACCCTAAAAACTATTCTATGCTATTACTACTTACTACTCAAGGTCTCATAAGTCAATATTCTGCCAGCTCAAACCACAAACAAAATGACCATGACCACTTCTTCACGTTCGACATTGAGTGAACTTTATATCTAAGTAGGCCATTTGCCATCTAAGCGAATTTTCTTCCTTTTACTAATGCGTTTACTAACTTGAACGGAGTTTTTAAGATCAGAGAGGCCATCATGAAGTATCACAAGATAAAACTTGGGAGTATAAAATCGTTCCTATTTTAAGAATAATTTATCGTCATTAGGTCATATATATCGTCATCTATGCTTTAGCTTATAATTATTTTTGGATGATCTTTAATCGTTTAGTAGGCAATTATTTTTTAGTAAATAAAATCTGGTAGTATTCTCTGAGAAAGACTTCGTGGGAATAATGACAGTATTAGCGACATTGACGCGCGAACTGTTACCATAAATCAGCACATCATGATTATGCCGACTGTACACTCTCGCCGAAACAGTCCGAGGCAGGGCGAGCGCGAGAGTGTAGATGGTAGCGCTCGCCCGCCTCGGCCTGTATCGGTGTTCCTCACTAGCTCTCCGTCCCGAGTCGGTTTTTGCGCGCGAGTCAAAGGGTCTCGCCGCCGCTTCGCGCGAACTGCGAGCGCGAAGCTGTACACTCGTTTCTCACATTTGCGATGCGGATACATCAATTAAGAAGTAAACTTAAATTAAAATCTACGTACCATGTTCTATTACGATGAATTTTGACCATCCACCATCTTCGTTTACGCCATTTTTTTGTATTTTTTTGCATAATAAAGGGTGTAAGACACCTCTTAACGAAGCCGAAAGACACTTGTTCTCCCCGTCATTGCGATCATTTTATTGTTCTACACCATACCTGGGAACCTTCTAGTTACGGAAATATTGGGGGTCAAACTTCCAACTTTTTGACAAGTTTTTTATTTTAATACTTACAAGTTTAAGATATTTACTTTAAACACCTTCACGACCCCCGTACTATTCAATCCAGCCATTAGCATAATGTTTTGAGTGCGTAACATTGAGTTCTACCACAAAACATGATTTTTCACCCTAAAAAAAAGTCGTTTCCCAGCAATATTTTTTGCGTAAAGTTACTTAGTTTGATGTACAGAAGGCTTGGTCGACGGCTTCGTGATGAGGTCTTTTACACCCTGTATATACGTAAGTAACGGTAATAACTGATGGCACATAGTGCAACAGCAGCAGCAACTTCTGTTTCGTCCATTCCCTCGGCGTCCACAATTGAAAATGACGAGCGACCTCGTTCGGCGAGAGTGTACATGGTCATTCGTTTCGACCGAGGCTCTCGGGCGGCGAGGCACAGCGAGTGCTCTCGGGCGAGAGTGTACAGCCAGCATAAGAAATCTGCTGTTCGGTATATTTTGTCCGCAGAGACTTTAATAACTGCCGGAAATCTAAATTGGGTATTCATTTGCTGAATCTAAAGTAACAGGTTGTTCGTAGATTTTTAGTATTAAACATAGGTAAGTATAGATCAAGATCTTTATCTATAGATCTTTGAAAGTAAATGACATCTGATCCGAATGCAAATGAATTATTTATATTTTATAATATACACTTTGGAATACCTGCAACACAATATCTTTAGTTGTTTGTGATATCTATATTCTTGAACACTAACTGTTGCTTGTTATCTGTTGGAAAATGCGACGTATTTGAAGGGCTCAGCCGCAAAATGTCGCTTCTGCAGAATGTCGCTTTCGCAGAATGTCGCTCTCTCATAATGTCGCGTTAGTAACTTAGAAAAAAATTAGCCAGGTTTAAAAAAAGGTTGTTTTTTTTCAAATTTCTTATTAAATGTTTACAAGTTTCACAACATGTTTAAACAAAAAAGTAGATATTCTAAGTATTTGCTTTACGGGTGAATTTCAACAAATGCCATTTTTCTTATCATATCGGTGAACTTTTTCATTTATATATTTTTTGTATATTTTTCAGGTTTTATGTAATCTTTAGGATATCAAATATTCCAATATTTAATATCACCACCGTATCATTTAAGACTAAGGAGAAAATTCAGTTTGAATTCTGGTTTCCACCGATAAGACAAGCCAGGACCGATTATTTTTTCTGTACACCGATATGATAAGTTTCTCCACCGAAATGATGTACTTATCCAGCGATATGATAATCTATCCACCTTTGAACATCAAAAAGGAAATAGTTAGTAGGTACGTCTATATGTTTTTACAAGAGTGACTTATAACTGAAGACCTGAACTGACGGTCTTATGTAAGTAGATCACATCCAAAGAGAACTAAGTTCTTAGAAATCCAATATTTTTATTTATTTTTTAATTATGTTCTTACATATTTTATTATATTTACTTTCTTTTTAATAACCTTAGCCATAGCTTGGCAATAGCCGTGGCTATGAGGTCTTATTGGTTCTTGAGAAATACCAGGCTTATTTTCTCGATTTTTCGGTAGCGATTCTGTTACATCATTGGTCACTGAAACACTTGTTTGGTTGTTTCGGGCAACATTTGCCTTAGTCATTTGGCTTCGGGTTGGTATAAGTCCGGCTGCCTTTCGTCTAGCTAAACGTTCTCTATCTTTTCTTAAATGCTCCTCTCTTAACACAGGATCGCTTTTATTTTAGCTTTTCATATTCTTTCCAGCAACCTCTTTTTCTCGTTTTTCTCCTCCTCTTTTAGTTTTGGCCTCGGCATTCTTAAATAAAATTAAGCTATTATGATGTTTTCTTTTTATCTATTTATTATTTTGTTATTTATTATTATGTACTTACTATTTTTTAACTAGAAATTATTTTCTAGAGAAACCTTTAATGCGTTCAATTGTTCCACCTCACCATCATTATCTCAGCCTATAGACGTACATTACCGAATACAAACCTCCCCTAATGGATACATCTTTTATTACCCAGTGGTATCGTGGTAATGATTTTGGCAGTCAGTGTATGTATGAATGTTTGTATGTAGGTATACATATATTTAAATAATGTATGTGTTTTTATGTATGTTTGTATATTCCATTGTTTCTTTGTACACTTAACGAAATGACACGGGATCTACCGATATGATAAAAACCGACCAAGTGCGAGTCGGACTCGCGCACGAAGGGTTCCGTACCATTATCTATACATTAGACAAAACGGCAAAAAAATCACGTTTGTATGGGAGTCCCCCTTAAATATTAATTTTATTCTGTTTTTAGTATTTGTTGTTATAGCGGCAACAGAAATACATCATCTGTGAAAATTTCAACTGTCTAGCTTCCACGGTTCATGAGATACAGCCTGGTGACAGACAGACGGACAGACGGACAGACAGCGAAGTCTTACTAATAGGGTTCCGTTTTTACCCTTTGGGTACGGAACCCTAAAAACGACTCACCGAGATGATAAAATGATCTACCGATATGATAAAGCAATCCACCGATGTGACAAAACTGTGCGTTGATCATGAATCAAAACACCAATATTAGATATAAGACACGGATTGATTTTTTCTTATCATTTCGGTATAAATTACAGCGATATGAGAACAGCGACGTGAGAAATAACACACTTTTTAGAAAATTAGAAAAAATGCACAGTATCTAGGATAAATTCAATAACAGTCAATGAAGCTAATTCATTTACTACCTCTGTTAGAACCAAACAACAATAATAAAACTACTCATTACACTAAAAAAATGCAACCACCGAAAATATAAAATAATTGTCCGGGAGCAACTGAAATGGCGTACTTACCTTATTGGCGGGAATATGCAGTGATTTGACAAACGTCTGTCCTGACTGCGTACTAGCACATACTAACGAGGGAAATAAAATTGGGGTGGGGACGCTGTCGGACTCGTCGATTTAAAGTTAGGTCTAAATTACTTTTGTCCAGCGATATGAGAACATTTTGCAGGATAAGTACGTTTGTGCCTCTCAGTAATAATAATCGTTAATTATGTAATTCAATATGCTACCAGTACTAACTGGGTTGTGGAGGTCAGATAGGCAGTCGCTCCATGTAAAATACTGGTATTCAGCTGCATCCGGTTAGACTGGAAGCCGACCCCAATAAAACTTGGGAAAAGGCTAGGCAGATGATGATGTAATTAAATATGCTATATATTAATAACAAAACTAATATTCTATTAAATAGAATAAGTTATATGCTAAACTTGCTTATTTTTATTAGTGTATAGTGTATAAGTAAAGTAGAGGGACAGCACCGATTTGAAAAAATAGAGGTTTATGTATTTATTTCTACCTTTGTATATGTCCTAGGCAAATTATATTTTTGCCACAACCCAATAACACTATTGAATACTGAAAAAAAAAATCAGAACAATATTCCTGTTTTCAAATACTAATTTCACCGAAGACAAAAAAATAAGTCATTTGGGAAATTCACCCTTACATTTTACATTTGTATGCGTGAAGTCATAGGCGACGACTGACGAGATGACTTCACGAACACATCACACACAAAAGAGAACCTATTTTTAAACCTGGCTATTTTTTTTTCTGTTACTAACGCGACATTATGAGAAAGCGACATTCTACGAAATCGACATTTTGCGCCTGAGCCATTTGAAGCTTTGCTTTCTTGAGATTTATAGTAACGTTGAGATGATTACCGGTGAGTAAGACATTCTAAAGCTTTATTATACGCCTAAGATGGTTTGGGTGGGAGCAATGGTTTGACTGTCAACTTTACTATACGCCTAAGATGGTTTGGGTGGGAGCAATGGTTTGACTGTCTACTTTATTATACGCCTAAGATGGTTTGGGTGGGAGCAATGGTTTGACTGTCAACTTTATTATACGCCTAAGATGGTTTGGGTGGGAGCAATGGTTTGACTGTCAACTTTATTATACGCCTAAGATGGTTTGGGTGGGAGCAATGGTTTGACTGTCAACTTTATTATACGCCTAAGATGGTTTGGGTGGGAGCAATGGTTTGACTGACAACTTTATTATACGCCTAAGATGGTTTGGGTGGGAGCAATGGTTTGACTGTCAACTTTATTATACGCCTAAGATGGTTTGGGTGGGAGCAATGGTTTGACTGTCAACTTCCCGCACTGCACTCATCCCAATTTGCAAGGGATCGTGGCAGCATGTTTTTTACACACCTGTTATTTAACAATAGGTATTGAAATGTTTTGATACTACCCCTCTATCAATTGGAATGATTTGATTCATGATGACATGATCCGTAGTTTTTTTAATTAGGTTAAATAGATGGTAAGGAAATAGAGTTTGCAAATAAATTATTTTGTATCTGTTGGCAACTCTGGAAAGCTCAACGTAACTTTCACTCAAATATAGAGTACTTCCAGGTTTGTATATACCTAAATGTTTTTGTTTATTTTTCTGAATTTTCACAATACTATCATAATAATATTCATCAGAGACTATTCTGAAAACTCAAGCACTTTTACTGGTGTCCGAATACTCAGTAACACTAAAGTAGGTGTAATAAATTAATAATATCAATCTATCTTCAAACTATTCTACGTTATCGAAATCCAACTACACAAAAGTTTAAAGGTCAGGGTGAAGTAGTGTCTAGCCATGTTTCCAGTTTCAAGAACAATAATAGAAACTAACAGTCAGTATAATAGCTAATTGGCCCAGTTTTATTACCTCTCTACGTATTTTGTTAGAATATTGATTCAATCTCTAAGTTCTATTTTAAAAACAATATGAATAGGAAGCAGACGACTCATTACCTGATCACGAACAGGGTTCACGTGGCTAATAGGTACGGTTCACTATCTCTCACAGTTAGGAGGTGAGCTAACAGTGGGAACATTATTTGGCTGATTATGCCCAAGTCATAAGTGAGTTTCTTGTTTCTTTGAAGATACTTTCTACAAGTGAAACGTGGAGACATGCAGATGGACGAGGGTATGAATGGGATGCTCATACTCCTGCCTTAATGCTCGGACATTATCTCATAACAGAAGGTGTAGGCGACTTGGTTAAACTAGGTTCTTCTTAGTAACCAAGTGTTGTACACGCTTGTTAACATTTAACTTGGTAAGTATTGTATTGTATAGCGGGCTGGTGTCCGCAACTCCACGTCCAAGCGTGTAAATTGCGTACGGAACTTGGTAAGTAAGTATTCTAGGTACGTGGGTAGTACAAATCGATCCATTTAAAATTAAATGCAAATTAAATGCCTGGGTTGTAATACTGCAGTTCCTTACTTGCTTCTTCCTTTCCTTAAAATTATCTGTTACTGTAATTTGTTTAGTCCCGCAACAAAAGAAAAGCGAGTCATTGAAGAAGCCTACTAATCCGCCAATCTAAAAATACTCAGAAACTGAACTAAAAAGTCACATTAAAGTCACAAGTCCTTACGACCAAAAACCAAATAAAATAACAAGTTCAATGTCCCTTCTGGGCGCAAGTATGAATGGGCTGGGGTGACCACACGGCGGGATGTTCCGGCCCAAGTCATACCCGGATTAACTTAGGGACATAGATTAATTACTTTCTAAGTCACCTAATTTAAATGTGAAACTTTTGAGATAACAGGTCAAATTCGGGTTGAGTGAGCTAATTATAATCTTAAGGCAAAATATTTTTTTTATCTTGATTCGCATCATCATCATCACTTTTAGAACTTACAATGTATTTTTCAAATATGAAAACTAGCAAACAAAAATAATTTTAATGAATTCATTATTTGAACTTAAACGTAGTTGTTAATCCAGCTAACTACTGTGGTGTGGAAATAGCAAACTGAGAAATTATCGCTCAAAAACATAATGTATTTTCACCTACTCCTCCGCGCATAAACTTTTTATGAGCTTTTCAAGTTTCCCAATTTAATAAGCATTACGCACTTGACAGTTTCAAAATTGATTCTACCAAAATAATTCTTAAAGATATTATGAATTCAATGCGTGGACGTTGGAAACCGCTTGACGTTCAATAAATTATTAAACTTTAATTCGATTTGTTTTAGTTGGTGTAACTCGTGGGATTGTTATTGAGGGCAATATTTATTTTATAAAACAACTTTAATTTTTATTGTTTTCTGATTAGGTTGGAGTACTATTGAGACTTTGCTTAAAAATACTTGGGTAAGCGTTTTCGTACCTACTAAGATAGATAAAAAATTAGAAGCAATCTTATCTCATAAAAAAATGAAATAATTAAATTATGTTATAATTAAAAATCTTGCAAAAATATAATGAAGGCAACACATATTTTAGTGTTTACCTCTGATATCTTCTGTTTCTGCGAACTGTATTGTGTGTATGTGTGTTGCATGCCTGAACTTATAAGTGTAGATAGACCATTTGTCCTCACTGTACGGTCACCCTACGCAAAAAGTACTACAATAACATAATAATATCCAAGCAATACGTTTCCCTTTTGTTTTCTTAGTTTTATTTATGTGGCAACCTATCGCGATGTTTTCAAAGGGATACGTTTACAAAGTGAGGGCCTTTTATTATTTGTGTAAGTATTGACATATTGCTTACTTGCGTACTTTGAGACTTTGACATTCTCTTTGAGGGTTAACATCCGTTTTATAGGTTTCGGTTGTGAAAAACTATTTTTGTTGAAGTGGGAAATTGATTGTTGTCGTGATCTAGGATTGACAGGTTTCTTGAAGTCTTTTACTATCTTAGATACGGGTGAAGAACAATCTACTTGCTATTTTGGCGAACAAAACTACCTACTACTTCTTTTTTAAATCGTCCAAATGAAGTCCCCCTCATTATGTCATTTCTTGCTCAATCTGTTGTTACCTGCTTACTGCTTCAATGCTTTCACAGTTGGACATGGACATTAACCTCTCCTAAGGTTTAGCATATTACTTGGCATTTAGCTTCCTCCTGCAGGAAGCTAGCCTTTTAGTTGATGGGAATATGACAATCACTAAAAGAAAACTGGTATAATTAACTCATTTATTTCTTAACATCTAAAAGTATTTACAAAAATACAAATCGTCACTTTCGCAACACATAACATCATTATTAGGTGGTTATACATTAATCATATCAGACAGTAACAAACTCTACGTTCACAGAACTCTACAAATGTAGAAATATCATCCAAATGGCACTTAATATCAATCTATGAATTCTTTGGACACACCAAAAAGTAAAGCTGACGAAGGCAAGAAATTATTATATATGTCCAATTTTTTTCTAAATTATACATTTATTTACATAGAATATACACTTAATTTACATATTATTTATAAATACAAATTGCACAATAATTCATAAGTTAAAAATAATTTTCAACATTTTATCACTCAATCAAAATTATCATAATTTTATAACAGTTTATACCACTATCATAGGACGTTACTACTTCATGTTTTTTTGTGAATTATTATTAATTGTATAGAAAGAATAACAAAAACAGTATAAAATAAAAACATCCAACTTGTAAGTAGTTTTGACTAAAATGTAATTCACAAATCATTGTGTTAAATAGTAACATAACGTTGTCAACCTCAGGTGCAAAACCCTTATTTTTCAAAACATAAATTGTCCAAACAATCTCACGTGAACTTACAGTTTTCAAAATGGCTTCTACTATAACGGTCGAGCAAACATGAGTCTCTCACTGCCTTGCCTCCTCATAATCTCTGCAGCTGCAGGAGTTGCCACAAACACCGCAGCCTGACCTCCCAGCTCCATAAACTTTCCTCTCTTATGGTTCATCCCACTCGCCCTCCTCTCCATCCTGTGTGTCGTATCAAACACGTCTTCTCCCTCACTATGGTCGTAATCCACCACAGGCTCATTAAGGACCTCTTTTCTTCTAGTCTCGAGTCTTTTCTTTCCACTCAAGAAGTAGGATTGGGTTAGATTGGAGACGTTAGGAGTAGAGATCTGTCTGGTCATTCTTCCTCCGGAGCCGATCCTTTCGAAAGGTGGGAAGTGTCTCTGCATGTTCTCCGAGAAGGACTGGCGCCTGTAGTTGAACTGTCTCGAGTCTAAGGGCTGGTGGGTGAAGGATGCTCTCCTCAGGAACCGAGGTTCTTGCTCCAGAAGATATGGCTTCCCCCGACCCTCAGCGTTGCGTGCAGACTTGAGAGAATCTTCGTAACTGCACCTAGGAATTGAAATTGAGTTTGAAATGCCTTTGGATGGTAAGGTTAGTAGAATATTTACCGCCGCGCCGCGCTGGTTACAAGTTAATGATGTGGTGATGAAATAATGTTGCTGTTGTTGGATGAAATGAAAGTATGGCGTGTTAGCATCTTCTACAAAAAATTTATTCCATGGAATTTCGACAGTTGGTTAAAACTGGATGGTTTGCCCATACAATTTTGTTGATGTTTTGAATTAAATGAGAATATGATTGGGATCGTTGTTACCATTATCCGTGATTATGAAATATCAAAAAAAATAACACATTTTGTGATTGTATAACTATGTATAACTGAAAGGTGACCTGGAAGCTTTGCTTTTTCTGAATTTAGTGGAAATAAATGTAGTAAAGGGACAGTGAGCGTGCTGTTGAATTGCAATTGCAACATGAGACACGACGCCAAAATTTCAACATCACATTGCATTTGCATTCAGTGTGACAGCGTCGTTTGTCAAATAACCCTTCCAATCCTGACCAAACCCCAGAACCATATACTTATAAAAAAGCCACCCACCCGCTGCTCTCCTCAGAAGTATGCAGACTGGACTGGCCGCAGGGACAGCGCGTGGCCTCCGCGATGCCGGAGTCTTGTCCACTGGAATTCACTGACGTTATGGAGGTATCCTGCCCCTTCCTACAGGTAAAGTGTTTTATAGCGGCTGTCTGTGCTGTGGCGGTGTTAGTAAGTCGGTGGAGTGTTAGTACGGATGTGGGCCACGCTGGGGATGGGGACGCCCCGACCTGCGTTAAGGGGTTCAGGTTTAAGGCAAAACGGTTTTGGGTAAGCAAGTCTTATCATATAGGTGTAGTTTTGTGAAGTTTATTGGATTGTTTGCTAATGAGTCATATGGTTTTGATGATCTAGTACTTCTGGGTCTAGAAACTGTTACTCAAAAAATGTGTTTACTAAGAAATACGTGTAGTAGTGTAAGCTGACTGACTTTGTAACAGTGTAGGGAGCTTAGGAATTTCATTTTTTCTACAACAATTACAAAAAAAAACTTCATTTTAATTCTTCCTTTTCTTTAATAGCTACTATAACTTTCCAAAAAAAAAACCCGTTATTGAGATAAATTGTTACTTTTATTAAGTAGAATGTTCAGAATGTTATCAGAGTCACTAAGAAATGGAGAGAAGATAGCGCTCTATAAAGTGACAAATTATTTTGTGTATTTGTGTATGATGTGTTGTAACCTAGTTCCTGAGAGATATGGCATTATGAAAATCGTGTTGTGACGCGTTTGGTTCAATGATTACACGACGAGTTTCTAATACTGGTGTTGTGTACGTATCAATAGCCTGGCTAGTGACTAGACCGTGAAGATAACGGTTTATAGCACAATTAAGGACCATAGAAAACTTGCGGTGTAGACAAAAAATAATGATATTAAGAGTGCCATCAAATGGAACTCAAAAAAAAAAGCATAGGTAATTTTTATCTTACCAATAGACATGTCATGTCTGTAAGCACCAATCTCTAGAAGAATGTCCTTATGTCTATCCATGTTTCTTTTTATAAAAAGTTTAGTTTGAAGAAAAAAAAATGAAAATAGCGATCTTTCTACTATTGATTGATGGTCAAGTCTAAATCATTATTTTTATACAGACTGTTTTTTTTAATAGAGTATTTTATCCTTGTAGTTTACCAAAGTACTAATAAATTATTTTCAGATATGCACCTACCACTGCTTGTTTGTGCATCACCCAAAGGTTGACTGGTAGAGAATGCCTATGGCATTAATTCCGCCTCTGTACTTTGTGCTTGAAGTGATAAATAAATGAATAAATACGTTCATATTGATTGATTTGCCAACAATGGTGCTGTTGTAACAGGAGTTTTTTTTTTGTTTTATTCTAGTAACTTGTCTAAAGCAAGGTTTTACAGAATAGTCGTTCGAAAGTAAAGTTGACAATCTAAGAACCAATCTTATAAGGGAACCCAAATGTATTTTTTTTGTAGAATTTCCTCTTACTTCCTAATAAATTAACGTGAAGCTATCTTTTGATAAAACTTGATTTCCCAAGTTGATCTACGTATGATACCTATAATTTATTTTAGGGATTATGTCACCTGAAGTACCTAAATGGAATTCCTGTTGTGAGGAAAAATAATTTAATAATGACAATGAAGAGGCCATATTAGATCTATTGGTTAACCAGGGTGGTTTTAAAACGATTTTTTTTAGTTAGTCCGTATTATCCCACTCCTGAGCAAAGGCCTCCCCCCATTCCTTCCACTTTCCACGATGGTGTGCTTCTTCTCGCCAATTCACGAGGAAACCATCCAAGACGTCCCGCCATCTTGAACTCCTTAATTACCTCCTGGATTACCTCTATTTATTATATGTAAGTATGAAATACTTACTAAATTTGGGAAAGGCCGAAAAAGTTTGTTCTAAAAATTACTAGACAATAGACATGTTACAATATGTGGAATTTAGAACCAAAATAACCTTCGATGAAGAAAACTTTGGTCCTTTTGAACAGAAAATGTGTTCCAAGAGTATTGTTAACAACATAACACCGTATTTTGTTAATTAACTGTTTACATAATATATACGACTCATGTTGTGGCTTATTTAAGTTCAAATACGCTTACCTACTTACGAGTTAAATTTTAATGTTTCAGGAACAAAAACTTCCGGAATTTTGTACTTCAAGGTTACATTATTGTTGTTTTTTGTTGTTTTCAGGTGTTTGTTGTGTTTTCCTGTACTCAAGAAAGGCTTTGATGTTGTTCCGAAATACGGTTTAAATTACGAGTGTAATGTGTGTGTGTGTGTGTATTGTGTAATGGTTTGTTAGCACATAGCTACTTTAATTAAGGTTTTGATCACTAACAAGTTAGTAATAGGGAAACTGGTCCCACCCCAAACACTCGGCCTACGGACCAATTATAACAGGGTTTTTTTTTGACCTTGCGAACCTGACTTTTGGCCTTTGGAGATATTATGTATTAAAACAACATCAATAGTACTAATCTTTACTGATAAGGTCCTTTCTAAGTACTGGCTGCTATATTATACGTATTATAATCATGCTAAAAGGTCAGGTCGGGAGTCGAGGCCTTCATCTTATTTGGAAGAACCTATTCGTGCGTAAATTGCCTTTTACTCGATAAAGGTAGAGACAAGAAAATGTGATACTTAATGCAGGTAAAACACAGAAAATGGATGGTAAATCGAATTTATGTCATTATGAGTTAATATTTTTTTTCAGTCCTATTGCTTCTTAGCTGCTCTAGTTTATAAACTACAGGTTTCCATTATTGAATTTCAATCTGGATTCCTATTTTCTTCTTTTAGTTTTTAAGTATTTTTTAAGATTTCTAAAGGTGGATGTAGGTTGGTTTTATGAAAAATGGTGTGTCTATGTGTTCCAATGATGTAGAGTACATTTCTAAGCAAACCTAGGTACTATTAACAAACTAGGTAAACTTAAGTAAATTAAAATAAATATAATATTTTCAAATTAACGCTCTGAAAGCGGACACAGGAGTCTTTTTGTAGAAATTATTACAACATCCTGGCCAGTGACCACCTTTCCATTCTCGATACTGTTGAGCATAATCGTTTATAATTAGATTACTATACAATCGTCCAAAATACGATGATAAAAAGCTTTTTTTAGCAGAAGGGAAAGGAAGGAATGTTAGAATTAAACTAAATAAAAACTTTAGTATCCATACCTCTTCTGCAAAGGCCGCTGGTTGAATTTGATGCACATCCTCTCATGCTTCTGATTGTACAGCTGGTCTTCCCCAAACTGGTTCTGAGTCTTCACACATTTCTGGTGCGCCTTCCCGAACTCCTCCACCGTGTTCCCGTGAGGACAGATCTTCTTCACATTCTGATTGATGACGTCAATGTAGGAATCTGCTTCGCTGTAGCTCTGGTTCAGCTCCTGGCACTGGTTGCCGCCAGACGGGAAGAGGCCGCCGTATTTGGTTAAGTGCTCAGTTGAGAAAGCGTTAAGTCGTTGCTGGGAATATGGTTTTTGGTGTCGTCTGTTAGGGCAAAAGGTTTGAAGTGAGTGGTGGGTTAAAAGTGAGTGGTGCCGCTGAGATTGATATTTTTTGTTAGGGCAGACTGTAATACATCTATTATATGCCGAGTTTAGTACATCGCTTTTGAGCTACTCCCATTAATAATTTTGGCTGTTGTATATGTGGAACCTTTTGGTGATTAGACTATCATTGGCGTAGTTACTCAAAACTTAGTGGATAATTTTGTTAGTTAATAGATTTTTTTCAATGTGAAAGTTCCGTGGAGACTTATTTTCAACATCATTATGTATGGTAAAGAAATTAAATCAGGAAAATGAAAAAAAAATCACTAGTTTTATACTACGACATTAATAATATTTTATCTATCTAAATATTATTACTTCTTACTATTCGTAAAGCCAAGTTTTGCCAAAATATATAATGTTGCACAAAAAATACCCAAAACAGTGGCAAATGAAGTTTTTAAAATATACTTACTACGGTATTAAAACTATAATATTACTATACCTACAAAAGAAGAATTCAAAGTTAAGTGCCAGGAAACGCTACGATTTTTAGAGATTTCTTTATTTTTACTAACGAAATAGGCAAAGAACAAATATTTCTACAACACATGCAACAAGAGGGTAGTTTCATATGAAGTAGTGGGTCACATGCTTTCGCCTGTGGTGGTGGTGTTTCCTGAAAATGATAAGCGAAAAATTGTTGCTTACCATCAGTCATTGGCAACTTACAAAAAAATAAGGACTCTTATTTCAGGTTAAAAAAACAGGTTTTTATTAAAAATGAGAGCAATGCTCAAATGCATAACTTTTAAGGAAAATGAAAATCAAAGCAATAGACATAATAACGTTCCGATTCAAAATAGGCGTGAAGCCTGAGTTTGCAAACTTAGAGAGCCAACAAAACAAACTGCGATTTCTGGGTGAGATTGTCGCTGATTACTACTACAGAGTTTATTACACTGTTTAAGACTTTCACGGTTTTTCACAGAGAGTGTAGAGTTTAAATAATCTTGCAAATCGTGAGATTTTGATGGAAACTCAAATGAAACAAAAAAATATCACCTTCGACTCTTCCTGACGCACAGTATACAGACAAACGTAGCACAAGCGCCAATGAAGACGATACACCCGAGAGCCACGACGCTGATCTCCATCGTGCTGAGCAGGCGGCCGCCCCGCGCCTGCACCATGGCCGTGTCGCCCACCTCCAGCACGCGGAACCCTGCCAGGTTGTGGCGAAGGTCGGTCTCACGTTTCATTAGGGACCTGGTGGAGAAGAAAGGATTTAGTTAACTATATACTTGGAAGGTAATTTGACAGGATAGAAGACAAAAACTGGTATTGTATTGTACGATAATGATGGTAAGACAGTTGAATACCAAATTGTTTTAGATATGTGACTAAATTGACAGATACAAGCACTCAAGTGCCATGTACTAAATAGATGTATAATTTTATAATTTAACCGTGGAATGATAAACGTTTTGATAAAAATCACAATACTCGTATAGATAATAAGTTCAAAGCAATACTTACTTCTGAAGCACATTCATGTCAATAATGGCGTTCGACAGCGGATCTACTCCGTAGATATACAAGTCGGTCCTGGAAATGAATAAAAAATATTTTTTCAAAACTGCTGATAACAACACAAATTAAAGCTTAAAAGGAAAGTTCGAAACTCACGCAAAACCATCCATGGCAGCCTTATTGTGTGCCTCCAGTCTTCTGACTCTTATGTCATATCCAGTCATGGACGTCAATGACCTAGTGATATTTTCTATTCCCTTCTCAACTTCCATCGGTTTTGCTCCAACTACCAGCACCAGCTGTTTGTTTTCATCTAGCACGTATACCTGGAAAATTAAATATTGTAAAAATGAAAACTTTCTCGTTGAAAATTATGAAAAACTATACCACGAAAACTAAATTAGCTAGACGTCCTTCATAATTAAAAGCGTCCTTAGAAGTCCTTCAAAATATTATTGACGTTAGCGTTACATAAAAAGTTAGACTTCATTATTTCGGCTGCCTCGTTGGTTTCATGGTCGCAAACGCGACTGCTGAGTATGACGTCCTGGGTTCGATTCCCCGGTCGGGCAAAGTGTTATTGGAGTTTCCATCAGGAATTTCTCAATAATAGTCACGGATTCTGGATATGTGCCTGGTTGATGGCAAAAGACTCGCCCATAACATAACTCGCGAAATGTGGGTGTACTATTGAATGAGAATACCTCACCACTGCTTAGCCCTTCGACGATTACAGGTGCTATGTTTATTATCGCGCTATTAGTGAGATGGCCTAGGTTTAATTGCCATGTCAGGCAACATTTGTTATTGGGTTATCCATGTTCGATAACTCAAATATAGCAGCTCGAAGGACTTATTGCATAAGTAAGAAGTTATGCCTAGCTTATAGCAATAGGCTCGCCTCCTACAAAATGGGACTTAAACATTAACCGGTATATTTTGAGTTCACTATTTAGGCACATCTGTAGGAATAACTTTTTGGGGATTACAGGCTTGATTATAATGTTCATTAATTCCAATACTCACAAAAACATTAGCAATCGCCGACTTCCCATCATCGGCTCCCCGCTTGTCGGTCGCCTTGACATCGAACCCGAACACACGGCCGGCATCCCGGGTGAGAGTGGACACGACTCGGACACGGCCGGACACCGGGTCGATAGCGAAGCGCGGCGCCTGCTCGTTGATGATTTGGTACCGGATGTCCGCGTTGATTCCGACGTCTGTATCCGTCGCCTGGGCATATATTAATGTTGCTTAATAATTATGTGCTTAAAAAACTTTTGGAAGACATTTGAACTTTAATTTTAATCAAAAGTTAGTAGTTATTCTTAACTTCAAGTAAGAGTTTCACTAGTTTTGTTTATTATACAAAATATTCACAGTTCAATCATGAATAAATAAAAACTATGAAATAAACTAAATTACATCTATAAAAGAGCATCGAAAAACTACTTCGAACTTTAATTGACTAAGAATAAGTAGTGCGAATTTTATAGCTGGGTTACACTCAAAAATATGTATAGAAGTAAAGAAGCTATATTGAGAAACGAAATTCGAGGTATTTGAATAACATCGGAAAGTATGATAAGCTACATCACTACTTACTTATTACCTACCGTCAACAAAATTAATGTCAGGCACTTACCCTCAATTGTATAACTTGATATCCAAACGGTGCTGTAGTGGGAATCGCTGTGACTAAAGGTCTTCCGCTATTGGTAAACTTTGGAGCATTGTCATTCACATCTTTTATCCTTACAATAACTTTAACATCATACTTAGTCAGTCCCTCCATTACATCATCGGCTACGGGGTATATCATGTGTGGTAACTCGCGGCTTATTTTTTGTCTCTCAGCTCTTACTACAATCTCGTAAACATCTCTTACCTCTCTATCTGGACTTCTCACTAAATACAAAGTTCCATTTCTCGGATCAATCACAAATGTCTTCTTCACATCGGCATCGTTTTCATTCAGAATGAAATATTTCATTTTAAAATTCTCATAATGCTCCGTCAAATTCAATGTTACCAACTCAACTGGCGTATGAACATTTTCTTCAATCTCTAATTCGTAATATCTTGAAATAAATACTGGTTTATCTGATACCTCTACTTCATCAGGAACATCACTCACTGTCAACATTAGGATAGCCGTGGAACTCAAACTTGGTGATCCTAAGTCAGAGGCTACGATGGTCACATTATGAACTGTCTGGCTTTCATAGTCAAGTCTTCCTGTCGTTGTGATAATACCTTCCTTCGAGTCGATAGCAAAAATATTCAATTGATTTTTTCTCTGTGGTAGACTGTATAGAATAAGACCATTCCCATTACCAACGAAATCAGAGTCGTTTGCGTAAACCTTGGTAACAACTGTTCCAATAGGAGCATTTTCTTTTAACGTTGCTTTGTAAACAGGCATAATCATAACTGATTCAAAGTTGTGATTTGAGATTTCATCAGCTTCTGGATGTTTCCATTCTAGAAGTTCATCGTATGCATAGAATTTAGGTGCATTGTCATTCACATCTAATACTTGTACCTCTACACTGACCGAAGACGACAGTTTCTTATCATAGCCATTATCTTGTGCTACCACTGTGATGACGTATTTATCTTCATTTTCTCTATCTAATTCCCCGTTAACACTGAATACTCCAGTCAGTGGTGAAATTTCGAAAGGCAAGTCTTTAGATGCTGGTTGAATAGAGTATGTCAAGTTAGCGTTCTGTCCAAAATCAGCATCAGTGGCGTCTACTTTACCTAATACTTTTCTAGAATACTGAGCTTCTTCTACATTAAAACTGTACCAGGACTTCTTGAACATCGGGAAATGGTCATTGATATCCTTGATGAAGAATCTAATTGATATGTGGTCGCTTAGGTCTCCACCATCCAATGCTGTTATATTTAATCTAAATTCTGCTTCTGGAGGTAATGTTCTGGCTACAATTATGTGACCATGTCTTTCATTGATGACAAAATATCTTTTCACTTGCATAACTTTAGAAGACATGCTATGAGGAGGTATGAAAACTTCTGAAATGAATTCATATCTTACTTGACCATGGACTCCACTGTCCATGTCTATCGCATTAAGTTTTAATATTGTTGATCCAATGGCAACGTTTTCTGGTACCATAAACAAAGGTCCATGAGAGTCGGAATCCAAAGCAAACTTACTCCTTGGCTTAACTTCCGAATTTGATATACCCGCAGTAGAATTATTCTTCCGTTCGCGGTACACCTTCACTGAAGACTTTTCGTCTGACTCGAGGAGTTCTATGTTTTCTCCCAATGGTATGATCATTTGATTAAATTTAGGAAGATTATCGTTTTCATCTGATACATTTATTGTCAATTTAGTTTCAGAGCTCAGTCCACCTCTATCCCTTGCTACAATTTTGAGTACATACGAGCTTTTTTCTTCTCTGTCTAATCTGTTTCCTATAAACGTTACCACTCCAGTGTTTTCATGCACATGGAACATTTCACGACCATCTCCAAAGAGAGTATAAGTAAACGAAGCATTTGGTCCCAGGTCAGCGTCTTTGGCTACTATTTTATTTGTCATTTTAACTTCAGTATCTTTTGGTGAGTTTTCAGCAATAAAACCCTCATACATAGGAAGCTCAAAGACCGGTGGGTTGTCATTTTCGTCGTCAACGTGTATCGTAACTTGGTAAATGCCAGCTCCAGATATCATACCTTTAGTGAATTCAGCGATCACTGTCATTCTATAAGTTCCTCGTTTTTCTCTGTCTAAAGGTTTCTGAGCAAAGATTGTACCATCTTGTCCTGAAACAAAAAATATTAATAAATAAGATTGCACATTGAATTTATAGTTATTTAAAAATATATATTATGTAGCTTACCTATCGCAATGTCGTCAGTAACATCCTGTTGATTAGCGATTATGAACCTTATGTTACCAGTGTTGTTGGCTTGCAATGAGCTCACGTTGACGGGGAATATTTGGCCTACTGTTGCACCAGCTATGTTTTCTTTAACGTGGAATACCAGCGGTGAATGTGCACCTCTGAAATAAAATATTATTTTATTACTTTTATTTGCTTATTTTTATGTTAAAATACGAAAAAAATAATTATAAACATTACCTCAACAACACTCCTCTTTCGTCATTAACGTCGACTACATGAACCGTTGCATTTGTGGTAATACTCAGGTTTGCATTTTCTTGGATTGCTACCGCTTCGAAGTCATACATGGGTCTGTTATATTTAGTCAGCTCATCTACCACTGTTATAACACCAGATCTCTCTTCTACTGCGAATGGCACTGCAAGTAAAAATGATGATTAAAAAATAACTCCACCTACTTCACTTACTTAGGTATTAGGCTCTGTATCTGGCATGAATGCTGAAATTGACCTTTTTGGCGCAGCTGTGAGGCACACAGCACATACTATGTTTTTTTCCTTAATTTTTATCTTTTTTTATGTTTGTGTGCTTTACTAACTGACGTCAAATAAATATTTTTCTTGCTTTCTTTCTTTCAATACTAAGTACCCTAATAATAAATAATAAGTAAATTGCAAACTAAATTTTTAGGTAATGGTTAAAGTAGTAGTAATAGTCAGTCTAATTAATAAATTCAAATTAAAAACTAGGTACCACTCACCTCCGTCTTCATAACTATGTAATAGATCATACGACACATCATTCTTTTCCATAGCGTCATTGATGCGTATTTGGCCGACACTCGTTCCGATACCAACATTAGCTCCAACCCAAAATTCGTAAGGCGCTCCTATAAAACCTGGCTTATCTGTTTTGGGACCTGAGAGAAATATACACAATTTACTGTTACTTTTGAATTCGCTTTACATAGTAAACTTTTTCCCTTGTGTTAAGATTAGTTAATGGATATAGTTCTTACTTAGGTTTTCCTAACTTACCTTTAGTAGCACTTGTGACATCAATAGTAACAACAGCTAATGAGTATCTTCTCTCACTAGGATTTGCTGGTTGATCTGAAGCCTCAATAAACAAAGCATGTCTTCCTTCAATGATGGGAGACTCAGCAACAGTCACGGCTCCAGTCTTAGCATCGATTTGGAAAGGCGAAGTAATTGTCAAATTACTTGTTCTTTGCAAATCATACAAGACTATTCCATTTCTTCCTAAGTCAGGATCCACAGCCTTCACTTTACCTATTGAAGCACCAACTTTAGCATTGGATTTGATTGAGAATTCGTATAGATTACTTGGAACGAAGACAGGGTTGTTATCATTAGCATCTAGCAGAGTGACTTCGACGTTGACGTATGACATGAGCTGTTCATCAACATATTCCATGTTTTCATTCTTGTTTCCTAGTTTATCTGGGAAGACGTACGTGGTTCTGTCTTTAAATGGTGTTCTAGGAGTGGTGGGAGTTCTACGCCATTTAGAAATACGATTTTTGTCCAAGAAGGTTCCAACTACACTTGGGTTCTTCTCTTTGGCGTATACCTTCATTTTCAGTGATGAGTGTTGTTCTCTGTCAAGTACAGTCTGGAAAAGAAATAATTGTTCATGTATTCTTATCGAAATAATGAGGCCTGGGAAATTGTTCGGTGATACGTAAATTGTCATGTGTACATGGTTACTTTTACTTGAGATGCGCATTTTATAAATATCAATGAACTTATATCAAGTTTATCCAAAGGAATGTGTTCTAACGTATTACTATTTTTCCATGAGCAACAAGGAAAAACGAAAAAAAACATTCTCGTGACACAATTACAGATCAAACACACACAAATATCTCTGGATTACATAAATAAATATGTAATTGTAGCATTAAGCATAATGAGAAAAAATAATGGCTAATGTAGATTACGAGTTATTTTTAGGTAGCTAATAAAGAAAACCGACCAAGTGCGAGTCGAACTCGCACACAAAGGGTTCCGTATACCGCTTAATGCTCAATTGACAGGAACGGATACCTAGCCATACAGGCGGACAGGACGAATTTATAAGGGTTCCGTTTTTTTGCCATTTGGCAAAGGAACCCTAAAACCACAGTTATCATGATATTTCATTCATTACTAAACAGTCATCCCACTTTATAGAACCATAAAACGATGGGTAGATTCGAACCTGATTCCTAACAGTGAGCCAACCAGTTCGAGGATCAATAGTGAAGGCACCTTCAGGATCTTTCAGTTGATACGTGAACTCTCCATTGTCACCCTGGTCCTTATCTGTTGCCATCACTTGTAGTACACTGAAACCTGAAAGAAACATCATAACAAAAGTGTCTATTCTGATTGGAATCGTGATTATTGTGTCATGAGTAAAGGCATTTGTGGCGATTTTTGTGTCAGCCTCGATTGTGCATGATGATGAAAGAGTTGGTAAGGTAAATATTGCACTTTTTGACCAGGATTTTAAGAATTAACTGGCCTTCTAAATTTTGGCCTTCGATTTCGATATCATAGACTTTATCATTAACGTTATCAAGTTACATACCGTTGGGCAAGTTCTCTACAATGCTGATGTTGTAGAAGTCCACTTCAAACTCCGGAAGATTATCGTTGAGGTCAAGCAGTTCCATCTCCACCCTTGCCTGCGCTGTCTTCAGTGGGTTGTCCAGTTGTGACGCCTGGACTTGTAGCACAAACGTGTTCCCTGAAAATAAGTATTTATCATATGTAAGTAGTTAGTACAACCTTTATTTAAAAGTTTTTTTGGTGATTTACTGGGTTCTAGAAGCATTCTTTTATTTGTACCGTATAATTATAGTGGTGATCGGTAAGGACACAAATCTTCAGACGATTATTATAATACACTTTGGTATAATCATATACACGTTCAATACCTGATAAATTAGCTTCAACATCCAAATCGATTTCTTTATCGAGGAACAGGGTGCCATTCCGAGGATCCAAAGAGAACAGCTTCCTCTCATTACCGGCTACCAGCTCGTACTTCAGGGCTGCATTCACTCCCAGATCTTGATCAAACGCCTTGATTGGTTCCGGGAATAACAGCTCTTGGTGGATCTTCTTCCCCTGAAACATGAAGGGAATAGAATAGAATAGAATAGTCATATTTACTCAGAATGTAGGTATTTACAATAAGGTGGTTACAATAATGTTAGAGAATCCTTGTACATTCCATCATGCAAACATTGATGAAGTTCATCATCAAACATAACTGACACACAACTAAAATGTATCAGCTGGAAAAGCCGAGTAGTAACATTTATTATTTTAATAAAAGTTCAGTTAGTTTCGTTTTGAACGTTGGTTGTTACGGGTTCTTCTTTTAGGTAATTAGGAATGTGGTTAAAAATAGCCGTTGCCATACCAAATACACTTTTCCTCAACAAAGCAGTCCTATAGCCACCTGTGCGTCACAAATTTTAGTATTGAGATTGTTTCCTGCTTTCCGATAAAGTTAAGAATAGGGAATGGAGGCATGTGCCATCGTACATCCCTACAACGTGCTTTTTAATAACAGGTCAACCACCATTGGTGCCTGCTGAAAAATACCATTTGGAAAAACACTGCATGATTTAGACCCAACTTCAAGTCTCATTCATGCCTGTTCGTATTTTGTTTTTGTTTTATAATATGCATCTATTTTGTTCTGAATATAATATTAATTTGTCTTTCTTTCCGTCTGACAATAACAGCACAACAATTATTATGTATTTGGCTCAGTTTGACCGCAATACCTGACTACTCTGTCAATCACGGATGAGAGACTCAAATTAAGGTCATCCCTTTTTATCGTTTGGGTTCAGAGTCGGATTATTAGCTTAATCATTTCAGTCGGCAGGTAAATCCATTGATGTTAGAGAGAAGCCAAGCAATTATAATTTTGAAGACTAAAAATTAAATCATAACACCTGTTCTTCTCGAAGGTTAGGCAGAGGTGACCTGGTGTAGGTTTCCCAACCACAATTTGCCAGTTATGTTTGAGTCCAATTTTGTAGACAAGTACAAATAAAAAAAATAACTATAAAATTTAAAAAAATCCGACTGCGTAAAAAATAACTAATAATACACACATCAAAAGTGTCTAGGGATCAAGCATTTTTATGCGGATTTCTTGAGATTGAGATGTGGCTTTGTAATAAATTTATGATTTTATAAATTTATATGGATCCTTTTTGGTGCATTTCATAATTTGAATCAGGAACTCTCAATCAAATTCGAGTAAAAGATGAAAATAAGCTGTCAATATTTTCCCTATAAAAACATACAACGCATTGAAGACATTATTAGTGCTACTGTTTCCCTACTACTGATTAAAACCAACGTTATTATGGAGCGGCGACGTCATTTAAGCAGGGAAGAAATGCTCAGAGCCGTGGGAATGATAGAAGCTGGTTCCCGGCAACGTACTGTAGCTTTAGCTCTGAATACAAGTCAGAGTGTTATCAGTCGACTTTGGACACGTTACCGAAGCACTGGTACCGTGGCTGAGCGCCATGGAGGACGGTATCGCTGCACCACACGGAGACAAGACCGATACATTCAAATCTTAACTCGAAGAGCTCCAACAATAACCGCCATGATGTTAGCCGTGAGGCTTCATCACTCTTCAGGGAACTTAATTAGCGACCAAACAGTCAGAAACCGCTTGCATGAAGTGAACCTTCATTCCCGAAGACCGCTACGGGTACCACCTATAGCAATGCACAATCGTAGGATTCGATATCAATGGGCTCTTGAACACAGAAATTGGGCAGAAGAACAATGGCGTTTCGTGTGCTTTTCTGATGAGTCTCGTTTTGGTATGAGACCGGATACAAGACGTATACGACACTGGAGAACCCCTGGACGCCAACAGCGATTAAAATCCTGCCAGGAAGTCCATCCTTATAGTGGTGGAACCATCATGGTATGGGCGGGTATTTGGATCGGCGGAAGAACTGAGTTGATTTGGATCAGAGGCAACCTCAACGCTCAAATTTATGCTAAGACGATTGTATCAGACGTCATCGTTCCTCTACAAGTGCAAATCGGTCCCTTATTTCAGTTAATGCATGATAATGCACGACCGCACACCGCAAGAGTTGTAAGACAGACTCTCGCCGCAGCTAACATCAATGTCCTGCCCTGGCCTGCTCAGTCGCCAGACTTGAACCCGATTGAGCATGCATGGGATATGCTACAGAGAAGAGCTCTGCCGATTATGGAGGGTATCCAGTCGCAAGAAGACCTTTTTTTGTTGTTGCAACGAACATGGGCGGCCATTCCACAGCGTGATTTGGATGAACTCATTTTGAGTATGCCAAACCGATGTTCTTGTGTTGTTAGTGTTCGCGGTAGAAACACGGATTATTAATTGTTTAAGTTACCCAATAAAATTTTAAAGAAAACTGTGTTTTCAGTCATTTTTTCGAACTTTAATGTTAGTGGTTCAAATGTCAAAAATCCCTTTATTAGGAAAATGGCAAATTTCTTTATTAATGCAAAGGTGACTTGGTTTATCGTTACTGTGACAAACGAAAACACTTTATTTGATGAATCCTTAAAGAAAATTTTAATTAATATCAATCAGGAGAAAAGTTATTGCAAAAATATATGTTGATCCCTAGATACTTTTGATGTGTGTATTTATTATTGACTGCAACAGTCGTGACCCATATTGGATGTAATGATTTCAGTCTAGATGATTTAATGGGTCCCGACTGTTGCTGTCAATATGTCCTGTCTGCTGAACTTGTTTTATTCTTCTCAGTTTTTATTTAAAATTATTAGTTATTTTTTACGCAGTCGGGTTTTTTTAATAATCTTTTTTATTTCACACTTTTTAGTTACTTAGATATACCATTTTTAAATCCTCATGATGAGCCCTATATCAAGCCGTTCAGGCTGCAGAGCGTGCCTAACATTTGGATTTGGCACCAGAAAACCGCCATTTTGTTTTTTAATTTTATTTTGATATACCCAGTGTCACTCTCACATTAAATACAAATCTAACGACACCTCTTAAGCTAAAATCCATCGACCCGTTCAGGCTGCAGAGTGTGCCAAACATTTGAATTTGGCGCCAAAAATCCGCAATTTTGTTTTTTTTGTTTTGATATACCCAGTGTCACTCTTACAGTAAATACGAATCTAACGACACCTCTCAAGCTAAAATCCATCGAGTTGTTCAGGCAACAGAGCGTGCCAAACAATTATACATACATACATACTCCCGAAAAACATAACCCTCCTTCTGGCGCAGTCGGGTAAAAAATATTGTGTAATACTTTAAAAGTGGTAGAAAGTAATACAACAGGTTGAACAATAAACATCGGGCTAAAGTTCATATGTCAAGTGGCAAAGTTCTTTCGATAACGTAATACGAGTATGAACAAAGTTTTAGTATTGACTTGAAGTTTCTGCTAGACTATTGAAGGTAAAAGTTCGATTTTATGTTTTTAAATACTTTTGTACTCAGATAAAAATATGCTTTTGGCAGTATTTTAACTACGCGTAAAGCCTTATTTTTCATACCGATCCAAAAAGTGTCGTTTCCCAGCAAATATTTTTTGCGTAAAGTTACTTAGTTTGATGTACAGAATGAACAAGAGATCAAAAATTATAATACCAAATCTGTAAATAGGTTGTGACTTCCATTTAGGCAAAAGTGCTCTATCATCGACCACATCAGGTAGGTCATAAATTGCAGAAATAATAAAAAAAAACATATAACACTTCAAACACTGTTTTAAGCTTTCACGGTTTAAAACTAAACTTATATCGGGATACTTTTATCGGGAGCTCAAAACAATTTATTATCACGGAAGATATCCCGTTCCCGTATAAGTTCATATAACACTTATAACACAACCCACAGGTAGATAGTGACACTTACAAGTAACGGGTAGAACTCTGGTATTTGTGTCCTGTAGAGATCAGCAGTGAACTTGGGAGGCAGGTCATCATTGTCTTGCACCACGATGTGCACGGTGGCGTTCGAACTACGAGGTGGAGAGCCGCGGTCCTGAAAACCGTAAAGATTGGATTTAGATACCTAGAGTATGGTTTCTCTTACATTAAGTAAAATAGTGATCATGCAGACACTGAATAATAGCATAATCAGCCTCGAACACACACTTGGGACATGGGCCTTAGAGGGTATTGGTGGATGTAACATGTCTTCGAAGTTTAATCGGTTTCCTTACGATGTTTTACTTCGCCGTTTAAAGAGCAGTGGTGATGAAATACACTAAGTAAAATGGCTGCCTTGGTTCGAACCCAAAGAATAACCTCTTCAAAAAGCTTAGAAAATGGAGTTTCAAAGCTTTTCACTTACCGAAGCAGTCACTACTAACGAAAAGTCTTTGTCCCCTGCATCATAATCCAGTGGTTTCTTCAGCACCAGGACTGGCTTGTGAGAACTTTCTAGAGCGAAGTGACCCTCGCTGTCTCCCGAAATGATGCTGTACTGGACATCAGAGTTGGGGGTATTCGGCTTGTCGCGGTCGAACGCGTGGATCCCTTTGAATATTGTGAGGCCTGGAAAAAACAAAATAATCCCGATTAATAATTAAAACCAGTTTTACTGTGGTTCCGTTTCGTGTTTATGTCACAGCATCATGCATACATGATGGCCGTTTTTTGGAGATGAAAGTATTTTTTTCTTTTGGATATTTTTCTTTTTGTGGTATTCAAACGTATTCAATTTACATAACATAACATCACGCCTGTAAGCCCCGAAGGTGTAAGCAGAGGTGTACCTAATAGTATACCCACATTTCGCTAGTTATGTTTAAGTACAATGTTATAGGGGGCGAGCCTATTGCCATCAACCGGGCACAAACCTAGACTCCGTGGCTGCTGAGAAATTCCTGATGGAACAACCCAATCACAATTTGTTCGACCCGGGAATTGAACCCAGGACCTTAACCTCATGATCAGTAGCCGCTTGCGACCACTAGATCATCGAGGCAGACAGTTTTAATATTTTTTTCTTTTAATTCTAAATAATGTAAATAAGTTGTTTGGTTAGATAAATACTTAGAGACACCGTCACTCTTGGAAATGCGTAGTAAAATTCAAATAAAACGACCTTCGATCGACACGACCTTCTACTATGGTTCAAAATTGCATTTTCACGAGAATTTCTAATTAATGCTTTTTCACGACTTTTGTATTCTGCTTAAACACTCTTGTTTGACTTTACCAGATGTGTGCAGAATAATGAAATTCCAAATAGCTTTCATAAAAGAAGCTTTGAAAATCTTAAGTAAATATTAATTTCATACCTCAAGTATTTTCAATTCCCCTTTGAACATTTTGTTAAATAACAAAAAAGACCCATTTGGAAAACTTTATTGGAGAATTTTAGTTTGCAGATATTTTTGTCTATGTAAGATCAATGAGAAATAATGTTATACATTGGTGGCCAACGTCCACAGACAATGTCTTTGAACTTTATTAATATCGCGAGAGACGCGTAAACTTCCTTCGCACAAATATTTTACAAAGAGCAGGTATATTTATGTAGGTAATGCTGCTATTTATTGGTCTCTTGAGGATATTGCTATAACCCATAATCACACAGCACGATTAATATTATGAACTTCTATAACTACATGCTCGAAAATGATATTCAAACAAACAAACATACAGTAGCTTTCTATAACTTTTAAATAACTAAAAACTGTAAGAATCTTACAAAAAAACTTTCGTAGGTGTTTATAATTTCATGGCAAACAAAGCATAAAAATATAAGACTTAATATTCCGTCGCTCCTCTTGGATTAATATTTATAATACATGCTAATGTATCTATTTATAGACAGTCGATAAGAAAAGGTAACCTGATTGGAAATTATTAAAAAAAATCGGATGACACTGCTTGCTAATGCGTAGTTGCGCGTTTGATTGGCTATTGGCCGGATTCTATGATCCTTGGCGCCGAGCGAGGCAAGAGTGTGATAACAGGCATGTCTGATGACCTGTGAATTCGAGTACGACATGCGAGACGTGTTTACACAAACCCCCCAGCTAGGCCGTGTCGAATGTGGGTGGACTTAGAGTAGATCCATGCACCCCGACTTCACTGCATAGAAACGGACACACTAATCAAAGTACATTTCACACCATCAACTATCATATTATGATCGGATTTCAGTCAAACCAGATAATATTTCCGACCTGTCTCGTTTATAATAATATGCCTTAAAGAACTTCAACACAATCAAACCCCTCAAGTGCCAACCACTTGACTTCCTCTCCACCTTCACCCCTCAAGCCGTCAATGTACCCACCTGTTGGAGTCAATTCATCCACGGCAACATGGTACGGCGTGTCCAGGAACTTGGGCACGTTGTCGTTCACATCCTCGATGTATACCGTCACTGACAGGTACGCTGATATCTGGAAAGAAGAAAGTATTACTATGAACAGAGGATCTTAGTGATCAAAATATTTGCGGGAGTATTATCACAAACAGAGAGAGCAGTGGATGAAATCAGGCGGCTGTGGATAACGATGATGTTGAAAATGATGATTGAATCCACAGCCTGCTGAAGTGATGCCGATATACTGAATTTAACATAATGCTAACTATGATTTCTAGATACATTCATCATCATCATCATGGTGGCCTTTTGGTTATCCAATCTTGGCCTCTTCCCTCTTCTTCCACTCCTGTTGATCTTGTGCCCGACTCAGCCAGTCTCAACCTCCGTGTCGCCGGATGCCGTCCACCCAGCGCTGTGGTGGTCTGCCGCGCTCTGGGGTGTTGTCGGGTGTTGTCCGCTCTGGGTCTCCATTCTAGGACTCGTCTGGTCCAGCGACTCTTGTCCATTCTCGCAATGTGCCCCACCCATGTCCATTTTTTTGCGCTATTACGGCCATAATGTCTCTAACTTTGGTCTTTTTTCGAATCTTCTTTATAAACCATCAAGAAATTACAAGTTGAGAAAGTTAATTAATGCATTCGAGGTGGAATTATAACTGCAATAACAAATGTCCACGTGTATCAAACGACGTTTTTCAATACACTTTTGAAGAAATAAAATAAAATATAATGAAAAATATTTTTGTCACGAAATAAGAAACTATGATTTTAATTTTCTTTTTTTTTCGCGCTTTGCTTTCGCCAGGTTGAAAGAGAGGCAAAGGTATGAAGCCGTTAAACAGCCTAATATAAAATAATCGTAAAAAATTGATTTATTTTATATTTTTGAATTCAGAACACAAATAAATGTTAATTCGTGTATAAAAGTAACTATTAGTTTTATATAATCATGTTTATCTATGATATTCTATTTATAAACACAATTTGAATATTCAAAAAATATGTATGCCGTAAAGACGCGTAGTGCTTTGCCGATATTAAAAAAAAACAATCACCTCTGACTATACGCATTGAACCAAATTGGGCTAAGTATAGGTATAGTTATCTGTGGCAATTTTCATTCCCGCGCACCTGCGGGAAAATGGAAAAAAACGCACGCGTGTGAAATACATTGCATGTTGTACCTAATCGGGTACTCCCTTAATTCTCCTAAAAAATTTTGTCCGAAAATCATTATCCATAAAACGTTTGCTATAAACTTCAGTAACCATAATGTTCAAAATCCCGAAATTTAGTTTTACATAATTATCTTTATTTCTAAAACTGTTCTGTCATAATATCGAATACTATAATAATTTAATCTTCTAATTTAACATGCCATAAAGTCAAATGTCCTAAGTATATTATTATATAATGTGTATTATTCCGAATGTTCATATAAGTATAATGAAATTTTTGGTCCTAAAACATTTGCAAAAAATTAGGTTTTAGTGACAGAAACGAATCGCTTGAAATCCGACCCCACGTAGTCTTGTCTGCCCTACCCCGAGAGTGTAATTTAAAATCGCGTAGGCGCGGAGGGGCGAGGCGGCCCGCGAGTTGAGGAGCAGGTGGTTGTAACACTCGCCGCCGCTGCTGAGGCTGGCCGGCGAGAAGCTGCGGTGGTGAGCGTTAAACACATCTGCGACGATAAGCTCGCATGGGAACGCCGGAGCCCCGCAGCGCCGGAGCCGTGACAGAAACCATGCCTGCTGCATGTTGCTTGCTCGCTTGCATACTGCATGCTGGCTGGCTTGCATGCTGCATGCTTGCTTGCATACTATATGCGTGCTTGCATGCTGCATGGTTACTGCAAGCTTGTTGTATGCTTGCTGCATGCTTGCTGCATGCATGGTGTATGTTTGTTTGGTGTATGTTTGATTGATTGATTGATTTTCTGCCTTTTAGTGACCACCGATATGTATGCCAAAAGAAGATTCTAACTGTGAACTTTCTGCGATATTATGATGGTTCTACTTTTTAATTCTTACACAATAACAATGTTCTGTTCCCTTTTGGGAACGTCTGGGAATATACCGGTTTGTTTTACAAATATTATTTAGGATTTATAACTATTATTGAAGACGGTTTTAAGTCTTTTGTATATTATTGATTGTGATATTTATGACAAACGGGTTTAGGGCATATTGTATTTAGGGATTTTAATTTTATGGCATGTTATATTATGTGATATTAAGTTCGGGTAAGTTATCATTCGGACAAATGATGATTAGGACAAAAAACGTTATGGCACTTTAAATTATGAATAAAAAAGTTAGGTAATACAATAAAGAACCACCTAATCGTAGTGCGTTATGGACCACTTTTCGGGAAAGTGTATTGAAAAAGTAGTTTATGTCGTTGATGTTTTATTTTTAGAAAATAGCACAGTATTGTAGCCCTGGCAAGTCATCCCATCCGTTATTCGTCTGTACCAGATTGAGTAACGTTCAAATGTATCTTGACGTTTTATTTAAATTACATTTATTTCGATACTTCTTTCAGTAAGTAAAGCTCATGTCTTCAGTCTACTTCAACTAAAGTTCAAGTACTATCAATAACTTTATTTATGTATTTACATGGAGATAGTGGCAGTAAACGTACGAAGAAAATGATGTATGTAACAAATACCTACATTTTATTAGGACTTGAGTGCTAGGATCAATTTGTATGAGATCGTGCATGAGCGTACATTTGTCATACAGAAAGCCTACAAATGTGTCGTTTACCTTTCTGACAAGTCATGTAAAAACGTTTCTGAAGTATTGAGACTCATTATTTATCACGAAGTAATTTCAGTCTTATTTATTATGAATTGATAAATAAAATAGACAAGAATACAATATTGCTATTGTATTCTTGTTTATTTGGAAAAGTACCTATGTGTAGGTTGATGATTTAGTACCTAGTGTAAATAGTTAGTTGAGAAATCGAAGCCTTTTCAAAAAAATATTTTCGTTAAAAACTCTATACTTAAAATAATGTTTTCGACTGATTTATCGGAAGACAGTTTTAAAAACAGGTTTTTTAAATTACCTCAGACGTAAATCACCCACTTAAAAACTTAAAAAAAAAAACTGTTGGGAAAACTACCGTCCATTCCACTCACCGGCTAATGGCTCATAAAAATCCAGGCTATCAAAATATCGCTACATCGAACAACAATATTCCTCGCAAAAAGTTTTCTAGAACGACTAAAACATCTTGAGTCGACACAAATGGTAGGTACATGTTCCACGGTAGGAATATTTTTAGTGTTCCATAAGCAAAGGGTGCTAACGGCACCCTGTACTAAGAATCCCCGCAGACTGTAGACTTTGTATCGTTCGATAGTTTAGTCGGGCTCATAATGAGTATGAACATATTGTATGCTAGAGCGCATATTGCCTACTTACAACGTTTCGGTATCGGCCGATAAATAATAATTTTTAATTTGTGTTTTTAATTTGATCTAATTTTATATAATAATTTTAATATTTGTGTTTTTAATTTGATTTAATTTTATATAATAATTTTAATTTTTGTGTCTTTATTTTTTATTCTATTTTGTTTTAATTTTATACAATAATTTTAATTTTTGTGTTTTAATTTTAATTTTTATGTGTTTTAATTTTATTATCATTTTAATTTTTGATCTTTATTTTAATTGTGATGTTGATTTTAATTGTGTTGTTGATTTTAATTGTACTCTATGATCCTAAGTTGATTGAAATAAATAAATAATAATAATAATAAAATCACGATTGCTTACAAACTAACTATACTAACGGCAAACTATCGGCCAACTATTAGATCAGTATGGTGTGGCGCTCTTATCACGCGCGCATTCTTACCTATTGTTTAATTTGCCAAAAACTACAAATTGTTCGAGCGGAGTCGACCGACTGTTGGTCTGGTTTGCGCATTCGTCACCGTCGTCACCGTACTACTGGGCCACCTACCTAGCAATGTCTACTTCTTCTTTCTAATGAATGTTTTTTTTTTTGGTAAAGTTAAACATTCATATAAGAAGCGTGTTCGTTTATGCATTATGAACCTCTTGTGAGCGAGTTCGACTCGCACTTGGCCCGTTTTACGTTTACTTTTTAATATGACATCGTTAAACGTGAAAATACGTCTCAAAATGTCAATGAACCGTGCAGACGACAGGAAAATGTACGAGAGGCAAGATTTGGGAGTTCCGCTGACGGGAATACAGAAAATGTGTTGTGATTATGAGATGAAAGGCTGTGGGGTATAAATGGAATGTGATAAGGTTGTGAAAGAGACGGCTTTGTGTAAGTGTATCCTGTACGTTGTAGGTATTCTAATATTATTTATTTTAGACTGTGTTGTTACACTGCAGGGCAAAGGTGGTTTTTCTACATTCTCGAAGTAAAATCCTATTTAAAATACGTATTGGTAGAATCTTCTTTCAGGAGTAGGAGTAGGAGTATTCATGAATTTGCAAAGTAAATAAGACTTTTTTTATTTATTTTTTGAATAAAGTGCCTACCTATTCAAAAGACTTAGTAAATAAGAAACAGTGCCTAAAAGAAACAAAAGTTCCAATGTTGTTAAGCAGTAAAGTATTTTCCGTCATGAAGTCAACCCACCAATAAATGTTTACAACAACAAAGTAGGGCAAACATCAAACAATGACCACGATATAACTCGAAACAGTTGAACAAACAAGCCTAAACCCTCCCAGATGTAAGTTCCATTCCTAAAATGGAGGAATAAGATTAAAAATGTTATTTTATCGCCATGGCTAAATTAAGGACGGGTAGCGATCCCGAGGGTGGTATCCCGAAGTATGGGGAATGATCCGGCTCGAAGGCAACTGGGTGAAGGACGAATTGCTATCTGAGGTGACTGGCACAACCCTGGGAACTTTCAGCCGCATTGTTTCAGAGGCATTTTTAATATGCCTCCTCAACAATCCCTACAGTACTACAAAAAGAGATGAATTTCGTCTGTTGTGACTGTTGCTGAAAGTTTGTAAACGCGCTGCATATCTTTCAAAAATCCTTGCAAGGTTGGATTTGTATTCAAAGCGGGTTAAGTCACCATTAATTTCGCTTTTAATATCTCATTAAAATTGACTTTTACAAACTGGAAAGAATTAACTTCTTCAACTTTGCTATTAGCGACCTTGTTGTGTCATGAAATGTTATTATTTTTGGACCATGAAACTTTTAATACCCTTCCTGTGTTCTTGAACTGTTTTTAACTTGTTTAGGCACAATTATTTTTGTTTTGTTATGTGTTAGGTAGATTAAAATGTGCCGTGTGGCGTTTTTTAGAAGCAATCTCACTTTGAAGTCCAGCATTTCAGCGTTTATTATAATTATCAATCCCATAAAATTTTGAAACGTGGTCTAGCTGAATTATCATAAAAGTCATTTTTTATAGTGTTCATCAATATTTTTCTTTTCCAAATTATTCTTGCAGTAACTTTAATGTCTCTCTCATGATATATTCTACCAAATCACCGTCTTGACATTTAAACGTTGTGACGAACGAGGCAGATATTAAATTTTGTCAAACACCCGCACATGTGGCTCCAGTTGACCTACTTCACATAATATTGTTGGGAAAAGAAGTGTTTCAAATGCCCTTTTGCGGTAAATGAAGGTCTGTAGGCAATTAGAAATGAATTGGAGATGTTGATTTTGTGAATTAATAATGCACACCATAACGGTTTTATTTACAAGTAACCGTTAGAGTGGCCACCAGTGGAACATAGCTAACTACTGTTGAAATAGTAGCAAAGTTGAGCAATATAGCCCTGTATAGTTGAACGTAATTTTGTACTAGACAACTTCTGATTCATAGAGTTCGTGTAAGGGCTTAATATTAAAGTATGACCTGCTCTTGCTATCAGACTTGCAGCAGTAGGGATATCTACCTAGGCTTATTATGCTATGCCAAACTGAAACGTGGCGGCATTCAATTACAATGGGATCTCTCAGTTCTCCCTCAATCAACTGTACCAACTTAACTTATGAGATAGTTCCTCAACTCTAATGTCCAATTAGGTAAATACTTACAAGGTCATCTCCGGCGTCAAAGTCGCAGCCCAGTCGGAACTTGACGACGTTCTGTGGCGAGTCGCTGTCGACCAGTGCGTCCACACTCTGGGCCAGCACCACGGACACGTGGGTTCGGTTCACGTCGCGGTAGGTGAACAGGTGGGCGTCTTCTTCTCTGTCTACGGGTTGCAGGCTTAGGTTCTTTCTGGAAAGATCGAGAAAGTTCGAGTGAGTAAGACTGTTTATTTGGAGTAGTAGATACTAATCCAGTTGAGAAAATGGGATTAAGAAACAAATGATAAGTACCTGCTACCTAATTGCTATACCTATACCTACTTAAATACCTGCTGATCTCTGAATTAGAAACAATATTTTTTTTAATTAGGTTAACCGAAATCTGATTCTTTAATTATTGCATATTCATCGTAGGCTTTCTGTAGCTATCTATTACAATAATTGGTGATCTATTAACCTTTGATTCAAATTAATCACTATAATTTCATTAATATTGGTAAACACGGCATCTGTGTTGGCACATCCGAACTAATTCAAAATTCCGCCATCTCTGTATTGCTTCAAAATCTTCTAGTTTCTCACTAACTGTTTCATAATGTTTTCAATAGATGGCATTTTAATCAATTTCATAATTTCGCAAAATATTAATCTAGTTTAGACACTTTTGTTGCACCAAATGTTTGTACCAAATAAGTACATTACAAATCTAAAACACAACTTAACATAATTTAAACAACATTTCTTAGTTAATAACGTAATAAAAAACGGTAATGGATGTTAACCTAACATTTCCGCACGAAATAAAAGTTAGTAATCGTCTAAATAACAACCCGAAAAGTGTTATAATGACATAATAACTGAGAAAATAACTCTAATTTGTGTTATTATGAGTATATTAGTGGAAATTCTCACGGCATCCGTCCGGAAGCTAAGTACGGCTGATATGGAGATACAAATCTTATTTAAACTGTGCCACCCATTGTGTTAAAACGTTATTCGGTATAATTAGTGATGCAATCGATATTCATGTTTGTTTAAAAGCTTTTTGATCGTGAGAAGTCATCTCTGACGAATATGGGAGGCTGCTTGTAAATATCAAATGGTGGAGATATTAGAGTTAATTAAACACGGCTATTCTTTTGCTTTGTTGTCATTGTTAATTATGAAGATAGTATTTTGATCTGTGAAATGATTTTATACAATGTGATAAGCAGTGATAGGAATAGGTAGTGCTTATTAGCCTAAACTTCGAAGAACAGAGACAAGAATCGGAGACTTCCTTAGACTATATTTTTTTCCGGGACATCACGTAAGTACATCAAAAATTAATGTTATTTGGAATAAGTAATTGGTCTATGTTTACCTAAAGTTTGCGACTAGACATAACATAACACAGTCGTTACAACCATCAAAATTTCTGAAAGTTTTCTTTTTAAAAACATTTTGGAAACGACTTCTTCATCATAAAACTATGATACGCTCTCTTAGGTACGCACTCTTAGAATTTACAAAAAAAAACTCGCCGTGGTCGCATAATAAAATATAGTCTAAGGAAGTCTCCGATTCTTTTCTCTGTTCTTCTTCGAAGTTTAGGCTAATAAGCACTACCTATTCCTATCACTGGTGATAAGTAAGTAAAATATTTTATGTGCATTTTGCCTATCTCTGCTTGCACTAACTACTACAACACTACAACAGCCCATAACGTCCACTGCTGGACATAAGCCTCTCCCATGATGGGAGGAATTGGCCGTAATCTCCACGCTTGGCAGGCGGAATGGAGATCGCAGTGATGAAATACCTACTAACAGAAAACGCTGCTGCCCATTCTCAGGTCTATGGAGCCGCAAGGTGTTCTGCCTCAGACATTAGTCACCTTATACGACACCCTTGAGTGTAATGGGTTGGTTTTAATCTACTCTGCCGGATACCACACGGCTAACAATACTTGTACTAACAATAGGTAGGTATTGGAGTGTCACCAAAAGATCTCGCTTGTTCAGCCTTTGTCACTGCTGTTTTAATTGAGAAAACACTAATGCACTGTGTCGTAATAAAGGTAGGTAGACATGACTCTCTGTCTGGTTCCATCGACGGTACTTATTTCTATGCATAAATAATTTATAATCTACATTACATTATGATTATCTTCATTAAGATCTAGGTAACCCGTCTCGATTCAGTGGTTTACAACCGATCTTATCATAGTAATCAAATTGATCTCTTATTAATCACTACTTTAGTACTTGAACCTGACCTGAAGTTCATAGTCTTTTGTTTGATAAAATTAGCCGCATTCAGGTTTTTTGCGTTAAAAAACTACTCCCCAACATTGTCAACTAGTAATGAACCCATGAGACGGGAGGCGTTGCCACGTTATTCAAACTCAAAATAAAAGGTGTTTGTCAAAATTAGGCTGGAAATTATTAGGTACTTTTGATCGGAAATCGATGAAATAAAAGACATGCTCCAAAAACACCAACTCCCACCGTTCACCACTGGGAAATAGCAGATAAAACTGCCCAGCTTCATCAAGTTACGTGGTGCAACCACCCATTTAGCATTATGTTTGGAACATCTAACGTGTTTAAAATGAACAAATTGCAAAGGCAGTCAACCGAACTAAGGAGTTTTGTCCAACGCAGAATATCACGTTCACAATCCAGATACACAATGATATAAAGATTTACTTTTATGTAGACATTTCAGAATGGATGACACAAATGGGCGGGCATGTCGCTAAAGTGATCTTTTCAACACAAGACAGTAAGGGAGATTAGTATTTAGTACGAACCCCATTGCACGTCTAAACCCCCAGTCCACCCACCTACCCAGTACTAATTTGGTTGTGGAGGTCAGATAGGCAGTCGCTCCCCTTTCTGACCCGTGGAACACCAAACTGGTTCACCTAGGTGTTCCACGGTTAACTTTCTGTACCCCTGGTTCACCTAGGTGTTCCACGGTTAACTTTCTGTATCCCTGGTTCACCAAGGTGTTCCACGGTTAATTTTCTGTACCCCTGGTTCACCTAGGTGTTCCACGGTTAATTTTCTGTCCCCCTAGTTCACCTAGGTGTACCACGGTTAACTTTCTGTACCCTTGGTTCACCAAGGTGTTTCACAGTTAACTTTCTGTGTCCCGGACTTCTGAATATTACAGTCTATTGGATTACTCCTAAGTAGCCTGTACAATTTATTTTTATAAATAGGTACAAAGATTACCACCATCCTTTTTCAATAACTAATGGCCACTTATAATATTTATTTCCTCATTATGTCAGGTTTACCGTTCATCTTTGCCTATAAACCTAGTTATTTTATAAACTTAAATAATATTAATAAAGTATGTCTGCCGAACAAAACGAACAACTTATTTTTATTAATAGAAAAGGAGGACTTGTAATGTTACATGCGGGTAATCAATATTATAAGCTTAAGGACTATAAAAATGGACAACAAATGTGGCGGTGTTCATTGTACAAAAATTAAAATTAAATTTCAGGTCTCTGCAACGCTTAGTTTTAAAGATCTCCGTGGCCACGCGGTTCTCCGCGTTTCGATGGCGCGGCCACGTTCAAACGCTTATAACTTTTTAACCATAACTTTGACAAATTTATGGTTTTGGGAATCAACTTTTACAAACTTTTACAATATCTTGGAATAGTTTTTTTTTAAAAAAAAACGCCGTGGCCGCACGGTCGAAATGGACACGTTTCCTCCATGTCTCGGAAAGCACGTAAAGCTGTTGGTCCCGGCTGTCATTTTTCCATCTTTAATAGTCGTTACAGGTAGTCAGTGGCCAAAAAGTCTGACAACCAGTAATGCCAAAGTGGTATCGTATATTACCCAGTATGAACTGGGTTGTGGAGGTCAGATAGGCAGTTGATTCATGTAAAATACTGGTACTCAGCTGCATCCGGTTAGACTAGAAGCCGACCCCAAAATAGTTGGGAAAAGGCTAGAGAGATGATGATTTTGAAGTATAAATGTGTTAACATTTGCGTTATGAGTAAATTTATCTTTACTAATATAATAAAGAGGAATAGTTAGTATTTTTGTATGTTTGTAACGAATAAACTCAGGCTATAAGGTGGGGGGACGAATGAGCCGGCGAAGCCACTGGCAAAAACGAATAATACATAATTGTGGCGGTATTCATTTCCACAAAGATGTTTAGTTTGGAATGAGGGATTTTCTTTTTAGCTCTTCCCTAGTCGCTGGATAGATGGCGCTAGGAGTAAGTATGATAATGCAAGGAACGGAACCTAAAAAAACTGATTTTAACAAATCGCGAGAAATGTTGGTTATATTCGGAAGGTTAAGCAAATTAAAGTGTCAGTCAACGAGAGTATGTGACGTGACACAATGTTTTTTTTTTCAAGCGTTTTGGCTTTGGCATAGTAAGTTCAACGCCATCTATAGAGTTCTTGGAAACTAAGTTTTTTTTTAAAACCTCAAAAGGAAAACCTCTCATTAAATTGATACATTAATAGGTACAGCATTTTTTTAATTTATTTTTTCTTGTTTTGCCCCGAAGAACTCTTATTTCATCAATTTAAGCTTTTAATTTTTGAAAGTACGATATTTTTCATAATTTCCGGAGGTTTCCCAGTTAGGTGAACCATGGGTACAATATTTTATATAATCATTCTTAGTTCACCAATCAGGCGAACTACAGGTACATTATTTTGTATACATACCCATGGTTCACTCATTAGGTGAACCAGGGGTACAGAAATTTAACCGTGGAACACCTAGGTGAACTAGAGGCACAGAAAGTTAACCGTGGAACACCTAGGTGAACCAGGGGTACAAAAAGTTAACGGTGGAACACCTAGGTGAACCACTTTGGTGTTCCATGGGTCAGAAACCGTCGCTCCATGTAAAATACTCGTGTTCAGCTGTATCCGGTTAGACTGGAAGCTTACCCCAACATAGTTGGGAAAAGGCTAGGCAGATGATGATAAGGGAGATTTGATGACCGAAAACCCAATTCCGGGTTAAATAAATAAATAACAAAGACCCATAAGTACATAAATACCTTAACCTAAAAATAAATACTAACAACAATTTTTGTTAGTATAAGCCTTTGTTCCTGAGCTTCAAAATTGTAACAATTATTGTGTACAATAAAGATTTATAAAAATTCAGTACTACGTTGCGGTATTTTTCATTGTATCATCATGGTGGTGGTCATTCATGGCCAGTTTCAGCAGATGGATGGTTATTTAGTTATCAGGTTTTTGGCCAAGAGAAAATTGGAAACCGCAGTAAAGTAATTATTAATTAACACAAAACAAGGAAATCCGTGTCCTAACTTCAAACGTTTTACTAAAATATAAAACACTTAATTCTCATGATTTTAGATCCAAACCTTGACATCTAAATGATTGATAAAGTTTTTCAATTAATTTATCTGCTTATCCAATAAATATGTCAGGATGACGAATTTGGAGCAATCAAGAGCTCATCAAATATGCATTGAATTGTTTTCTGTCAAAATTCATTAACAACCAATCATCTTCCGAGTTTGCGGTTGTTGCTGGATAAATTGAACTTATTTTAATCAAGGCTGTCCTTGAACGGAGATTTCATAACTAGACGATCTTTTAATAAACTTTATGTATGGGACGTCTTTTCGAAAAAAATACTTATTTATTTGTTCTTATTATAAATTAAATCGCAAACACAGCTTATATATCCAAAATGTAAGAAAAAAATATGAGTGTGGGCATTTTGCGAAACTTAATTATGAGATTATTCATCTTAGACCAGGCAGTTTTTAGCCTTCTATTTTACAGCTTGCCCTAATCATACCTTATTCTACCCATTTCCATCTACCCTAGGTATAATTTATAGTTTTAACCGGCGTTTATTCCTGACCGAGTTCAGAACTTGTCTTCAACGACCACTTGCTAGAAGATCAACGTGCAACGGTAAACAAAATAGATTACTTTGCAAACTCACTATACTTAGTTTTACTGTAATTTTCGAAACGATGACACTGGAATTATTGGTTCAGTCTATTTTATATTCAAGATTTGATCAAATTAAATTATGAATGGGATCGTCTAAATCAAACGTTAGTCAGTAGGTATTCCAAATCTTGTACAAGAAGTTTAAATTTTTTTACATTATAACTGATTTTAATTTGGGCACCGATGTTAGATGTTCAAGTGCCAGAAACAAAAGGGTTTACCATGACATCCAGTTATACTAGTTGAAGGATCCAGAAATTAAAGTTCAAGAATCCCATTCGTGACCACTAACTCAATAAAGTGACCAACAGAATTACGTAAATAAGTCCAGCATTTTAGTAGATCATAACATAATGTTTCACATTATCAGACTTACAAACACGCAACGCTTATGAAATTTGTGAAATGTTAACGGAACAAAATAGCTATTTGTTTCTTAATGACTGCATTTAAATAAGATGAGCTTTTTGAAATTAACATAAAAATAACGAAGACAGCAAAATTGTATGTAACTCTTAGAATTTCACAACAAAAACGAGAACCACGTTAATATAAATAAAAAACCTTGAGAATAACGAATTGAAATAAATCTATAAATATGAGGAATGATGAATTCTTAGTTCTTTTTAGTTATAGATTTATTTCAGTTACAATACACGATACTGATTACTTTGATTTCATAATAATTGATGACACTGAAGCAGAATCATTCGAGGCAGATGGAGTATCATGTTATGTGGTCTCACTAGGTTTTCCAGCAGAAGGCGACAGAAACTGCATAGACAGTATTACAAGCAAGGCATAAAGAGATTGCATGCTATAAAGAGGGTTTACCCAGAAAACGGGAAAGTAGTGGTCCAACATTCTATTGCTCTCAAACCCTCGCTACTGCGGCCTGTGGAGTAAGGCGTTGACTATAGACTAATAGAGATCACAATAAAGCTATAGAAACTATGAACATCTAAAAGCGCGTTGAGAAGATGATATCACTAAAGTCGCAGAAGCAGCTGAGTGAGGTAAGCGTAATTTTGATAGTATGGCTGAAAGGATAGGAAGTCTTTATCCTGGTCTTAATCTTAGCGTGTCCATGATAATCTACATTAAACCAGCCCTGCAGAATTTGGCTACGAGTTTGATTTTAAGCAGCGTCCATCCATTCCTGTAAAGTGCAGACAATAAGATACGCACGGCAGGACACATAACAAAATGCTCCAGAGCAGACTTTTATATGAATTTCCACCAGAAAAGATGTTCCTTGCTTCAGCCGTCAGGCTAGAATAATGATGATGATTATATTTCGGGTAAATTGGGGTCATTTCCAGAATCAAATCTAACCATTAACTTCCATATCGACCTGGTAGCGAAAGAAACTCTCATTGTTGTGGCCCAACTGTCCCATCCCACCGCAGTAAAGTCGAGCGAGGGAACTGTATCGCGGCCATTCATACATGTTGCCAATCCGTCATTACATATGTATCACTGTGATCTTTATCCTTTTATGGGTTATTGCTTGACTTCACATGTGGCACGTTTTTGTGGCATTCTGCAAGATCTGATTGTAAAGAGACAGGATTTTTCGTTTAAGTTCTAACTGCTAGATCACCACGTCATGTGAGTACACACCGACTGACAAGGCAAAATGGCTTGTTAGGCAAGCCAATACCATAAATGATTCCCATTAAAGACAGTTAAGAACCTAGCAGAGGCAGCGCCAAACAGAAATGGGGAACCCCACTATTCCACAGCTTACCCTACTACCGCTGCTTCTAAGGTTGCGGCCTTAGATGTATTTACGATGTCTTTATAGAAGCCCCGACAGGTTGATTACCAAGATAATAGAAAAACAAACCATTTAACTCCTACGACTGCGCTCTGTTAACTATGAGAGTCAACAGTTTAACCCCATAATGGGTACAATAATTTTTCTACATTTTGTTTGCGTTCAAAATTAAACTCAAAATATTTTATTTCACATAACTCTAGATGGGCACTTTTAAACGTTGAAAAACGTGGTTCGCGTTGGTCGTTTCCATGGAGAAGAACCTGGTTACTCGTTTCAAATCATTTGGTATTACAATATTATTTTGTTACAGCATTAGTACTTTATTATGGGGGGAAAACTTAGTCCCACTCATATGATATACAAAGGAACCAAGTGCAGGTCATGTGAAGTTAGACACATTGCACAGGACACGGCAATATGACACATTTAATGGTTTTGAACTACTCATCATCTACCTGCCCTTGTCTCATAATACTTGGGATCCAATACCACGTTTATTTTCTATGAATATAGTGACATGGGTAGTTGACGCGGATAGGATATTTCAAGCTAACTTTGTTTATAGAAACACCGATCTACGAGACGAAGGCTTATTAACTGACAGTTATATGTAAGTAAGTTATAGGAAACGGCCGTTAGTCACACAATAGTAGGTACCTACTCGTAATAATACTGAATTGAAAGAAGTTCATAATTATAGAAAACATTTCGTATCGCAGAAGAAGAGATAGGGCGAGTATTCCTTTTTTACAAACGAAGAAGCTACAAAAGTCTTTAGTACCGAACGTCTAGTACCTTTACTCGAAAGCTGCCTTTTTTCCACCTGACAAAACACTGTTTTACAAATCATGTCAATCAGAACAACATTAACACATCATGTAACATTAGCTCATCTGCAGTCGATTGCTATAATATTGCTACTAAACTGATACAAATATTAGAATGTGGTGTCCTTGCACCGTTACTGCTCATCCGTCTTCATTATGTCCTTATGATATGCAAATTATAGCTGTCGACACTAGTTATAAAAAATTACTACTTTAGTGTGTCTATGAGAGTGTCGATATCAACATTAATCATTTATACTACTTTTGTTAGAAAATCATGTTGCTCTACTCCCTTTGATTTTGGTACAGGGGAATGTAAAGTTTTCTTATAAACGAATGGTGGCAATTTTAGAAAACGTAGATAGATACAAGGGCGGCTAAAAGTAGATGACAGATTTAAAAAATCATGTAAAAATTTACTACTGTGACTACAGACACACTCATTTATATTTACAAACTACAGGTGCCTTCAGTGTCAAAAGAGGATATTTTAGATACAACCACACACGTTATAAGCGTACATTCAAAGCCTCTTAATCTCTTAGTACACCGCAGAAACAGTCACTACGCTACACACTTTACTTAAAGCATTAGGTAATCTTTGATTAAACACACACACAAATTCACGTGCAAAGTTCCCCACACGCGATAACAACGACTACTGAATATCAAATTAAATGCGGAAGCAATCATCACTAATGATGCAAAACTTATTGATAATCAACTACACAGACATAATAACATAAGCGACAAATTTAATAAACAATCATCCCTAAGTAAATAAACAGTGTGACATAACAGACCTCTAAACTTATATAAGAATATTGAATAGAAAGTAAAACCTAAGAAGCTATTAGAATTAGCTATTATTACCTACGAACAGATTTCCCTCAGAAAATTATTTAAAAGTAAAACCGCAGTCTCCGGTTTTAAATCCTAGCTTGGATAAAGAAAAGTTGAGAATAGTTTAAATGATAAAACAATAAAACTAAGTGCTTCGTTTACGTGACTAAAGTACAATAGAGGTATTAAGCACGGTAGTATTATAACTACAAATCAAGCAAGAACGTAAATACTCAAATGGACAAAGTGATCCAATATAAGTGTCACAAAATCTCATTGATGATTGAAAACATGACAATATTCGAAATATTGTGAACGACAATTAAGAAGAATTGACACCATAATTTACAATTTTGATAATGTCATGATGAAACTCAGAATCCAGTCATGTAGATCTTTAAAATCGACCACAATAATTATGAACACAAAAGTAAGAAACTAATAATCTAGATAGCATCAGATTTAAATACCATTACTGGAGATATCAAAGTATTTACGTAATAATGATTAATTTAAGACTTTCAAATTGTAGCTATTGTGCCAATAAATTGGAAGAAGTTATCGATTTGTCCATAAATATAATGCATAGTATTGGTGAGATTTTTATGTAATAATCTTTTGAGCTAAAGAAGAGCAGGTCAGGTCATCATGTGCAAAGAAATATTTAGGAAATTGAAGATAGCATATTGATGTTATTACGGGTCAGAGTATAATAATAACTTTAGCAATATTATAACGACCAAAGAGAGTTATATGGCCAAACCGCAGTCAAAAGACAAACACATTGTTTTTAGATACAAACATAAAGATGCTGAGTCTAATTTTCAAATAAGTTTGTACAATGAAGTTTCAGATCGTTTGGAATTGGCTTCCTAAATCTTGTCTGTAAATTTATTGGTATTTTGTAATGACTCTTTTTAAAGGTATTCTTTTTGCGTTTTCTGGTTAGTATCCGATACCATCGTTCAATCTTCAAGTATTTGATCAGTCTCTGATACAAGATTTACTGGACTCTATACAACAGGACAGGTCATGTCACCATTATTAGTATCTTTCATTCTTTATCTTTTTCTTTTGATACACAATCCGTGTGAGAAAGACCCACTAAATTGTTTACGTAAGTAACAGTTTAACCTAATTTCATTAACACTTTGGCTATTGTAGTCGTTTTAATAGCCGACTCATCTTCCTTAGTAATAATGAGTGCATACTGCGTTGTTACTAATTTTAAGTAAGATACACGGGCGGTTGAGACGCGGCGTTTGGAATGCTGACCTCGGACCTGTGGTCGTTACTGATCTGTTTTTTTTTACCTTTACCTACTTAAGAATTTATACTGCATTTATCTATCATATCTTTTTTTCGATTCACATTAGTTGTACTTATCTTGTTGTTTTTGTCTTTTTAGATTAGGTTAAAGTTTTATGAGGTTAAGATTTTATTTTTGTATCATAGCATAATGACCCTATTATGATCTCACTGCTCAGACCCAGGCCTCCTCCTCTATGAGAGGAAATGTAATGCACCACACGGGCCCAGTGCGCGTTGGTAGGTGTCATTATCTTCGATCTTCAATGACTGTGTTCCTTACCGTTTTGAGAACAATATATATACACAAAGTATGCACCTTCGTGACCCACAACTCGTAAGTCGTGGCTATCACCACTGCTCCAAGGCCCACGTATTAACTATTTTCTGTAAAGGTCATTGCACTTACGCTTACTAAGTTGTTAGAGCTAGAAACATTACTAAGTATTTATGTAAATACCTGGCCTGCCACAATCTACTTAGTAACATCTAGATCCGGTGTATTAGCTAGCTTTCGATAGAAAATACGTTCATTTTCATTACTAAGTAAAAGTTGTACTATACATATTTCAAGACATTCTTGGTCATAAAATTCAAATAAAGTGAATTTATTCAAATTATTATGCATCGACGATATTATTATCAAATAAAATTCACGAACACTTTCTATGTAAAAGTTTAAGTTTCGATTTTGTAATAATTTCTAAACTTTCAGTGTGTTGCGAATGCAAGTTTGCCATTTTCGTGATTATATAATATTTTTGTGTTTATTTGGTAACTTATTAACTAACAGAAGCTAGATTTTTCATCATGTTTGTAATTAATTAGCTAAAATTATCATATTCTTATAAGAGCTCATAAATCCTGACATTTAGCACTAACCTCAATTATTAGTACTAATGAAAAATGTGTTAAAATTAGTAAGTTGTTTTACCAATAAAATGTCAAATGCTGTTGTAATCATTATTGTGTTTTAGTACCTTGAAAAACACTGACATAATCACAGCTCTGTCAGTTATTTTTAATAATTAGTAAAAACAGATAGGCAGTTACTCCATGTAAAATGCTGATATTCAGCTACATCCGGTAAGATTGGACGCCGACCCCAACAAAAAATGGGAAAAGTCTAGGTAGATGATGATCAGTGATAGGAATAGGTAGTGCTTATTAGCCTAAACTTCGAAGAACAGAGACAAGAATCGGAGACTTTCTTAGACTATATTTTTTTCCGGGACATCACGTAAGTACATCAAAAATTAATGTTATTTGGAATAAGTAATTGGTCTATGTTTACCTAAAGTTTGCGACTAGACATAACATAACACAGTCGTTACAACCATCAAAATTTCTGAAAGTATTCTTTTTTTTCTTTATTGCACCAAAAGTACAATGGGCGGACTTTTATGGCTGCGCATTTAGTTATCCACTCTTAGAATTTACAAAAAAAAAAACTCGCCGTGATCGCATAATAAAATATAGTCTAAGGAAGTCTCCGATTCTTTTCTCTGTTCTTCTTCGAAGTTTAGGCTAATAAGCACTACCTATTCCTATCACTGATGATGATACATGATATTTTAATAGGCCCAGGCTATCAAGTCAGCTTACGTTATTATGATGCATAAAAAACGTTCTACGGTAAAGCTCAATCACGTTTAATTCTTTGGGAGTCCGAAGAAGTTCTTCATCCCCCATAGAAAAGGGAGGATCCTCTGACCAGACGGTGTTGTCTGGTGGGCTACTGCCCGACAGTTGTTGTCGGGTTCTCGTGTAACTGTTCTGGGCCCTATCAACAGAATACCAGCGCTGTAACGTTTGTTAATGTTACAGCACCATGCTGAGATAGGGCCCTTTTGGCCTCGTACAGGACCAATTTCGTTTCTTTTTATTTTATTTTTTTACTTTTTGTTTAATTTTTATTAGTTGTACCTGCCGTTTATTTTACCATTTTAATTTGTGTGTTTTGTCCTGTGCGGGCTAATAAATGCTTTTTCTTTCTTTCTTTCTTGTAATCTTAAGTCGCGGATAATGTTGCTTACGCGACGTAGGAATCTGACGTATTTTGCTGTTTAGTTCCTCATTTTTGTCATAAATGGCGCTTTAGTACTTTTTGTTCTGTGTGCTGTACTACTTTTTGTAGTGCCGCTACAAATCTTAACACATAAACACAGCCGGCAGACGCCGCACATCGCGTCGTAACCGCTCGTCTGTAACGGGACCAACATGAGTGAGTAACTGCACTCTTACTGTTGCGCAATGTGCACGGGTCAGTATTTGTTATAATATTAATTCTTGACCAACATAACTTTAGACATGAAGGTGGCGCTGCTTAAAAAAAAAATGTTGATTCTTTGGCCTAGTGTTCGCATGCACGACTGCTAAACATGGGTTACCGCATTCAATTCCCAGGTAAAGTGTTCCGTTTCACCAAAAACACGCTACATCAAATATTAATTAAGTGTTGTATTAGAAAGTTAAACAAGTGTACCACAGTGTTTATATGGGCCAATACAAGGCATTTTTAAGGAATAAAAATGTTTGAATGTCTTGCATATTTCCTATTGAGATTTTCCGTGAGGAATTTTTCAATAGCAACCCTGGACTCTTTATTTGTGCACGGTTGATGGCAATAAGCTCGCTGCCTATTAGATGGGACTTGCTACTGGGGAAATGTGTGTTTACTATAAGGGACACCTCTGTCTAACCATGCGGGGATTAGAGGCGTGATATTATCAGGGTAGCGCTGTTTGCTAAGGAAATATTCACAGTCCTTTCAAATTCACTACATTTCAAACGTAGTTCAACATTTCACCATGGTCCCAGATATGTTGGTCTCGTAACAACGCAACCAATAAATTGGTTGTTTGTATATTATGTAAGTTATGGTGTTAGCGGAAGAGAAGATGCTTTATGGGTTTTCGATTTCTCGTTTAATTTAATTTCGATTAATGGTTCGTTTAGTTATTTCCGGAGTAGGTGTGCGCAGTGCGGTCAAGAGGTCGTCATGTGAAATTGAAAGGGTCAAACTTGCAAATGTTTGACATCGAAAGATATCCCAGTAAATATAATAATTTGAAATTATTCTTGAAAACGTGTTTTACCCAAAGTACCACGAAAAAGATGCTGTTATTCCTAGAGTGGAGAAATAAGATAAAACTATAATGAAAAGCCTTTTTAGGGTTGCGTACCCAAAGGGTAAAAACGGAACCCTATTACTAAGACTTCGCTGTCTGTCCGTCTGTCTGTCACCAGGCTGTATCTCAAGAACCGTGACAGCTAGACAGTTGAAATTTTCACAGATGATGTATTTCTGTTGCCGCTATAACAACAAATACTAAAAACAGACCATACAACAAACGTGTTTTTTTTTCCCTTTTTTTGATAATAATGGTACGGAACCCTTCGTGCGCGAGTCCGACTCGCACTTGGCCGGATTTTAGAGATACGGAATCCCTTTCAGAGCATACAACCATGAACGCAATTCCACAACATAACATCAATGTCGTGGAATTATAAAGAAAATGTATAAACATGCGATTGCAGTAATTATGGCAGATTTGCTTTTGCTGTCATTTACGAAGGTCTTCATCAGATCTTAACCAAAAACAGGAGTCACAAAAAAGTTATCGAAATAAATAATTTACAATCAGCCAAGAAAACACTAAAAAGAGGTACCATCACAACGGACGAAATCTTACCACCGATACGGCTATTTTTGTTTGCAGCACCCGGTCGCTATTGAAGCGCTTATGTACGCTCATCAACCAATAGCATCGCAGCATCTGATCCCTTGTCTTTGTTAATGAAAAAAAGGGTCGAACAAAAAAATATAATACAATACGGGTGGTAAACAGATGTGGGCATCGTGTCCACGGGATTTTGTTTAAAACATGGTAAGATTTCGTTCGAGCTGTAACCCCTAAGGAGAACACTGCAACGGTGACAATAGTCTTGCCTGAAAGACATCTAATATTAATGGATTTGATTACATGTCAAAATTGGAACGATTCATCAAGTTGTACAAAGAAAAAGAACATTCAATAGAATTGACTACTATTTTTTTTGAGGTTGGATAATAAAGGAATAGTTATATTACTTAACTTTTCATAATTAGGTACTTAACTGTCAACAGTTTTTTATTTTACCCAATTCACGTCAAAAATTGCCTTAATTTAAAAATTACTTGATCCTAAAGCACTTAACACTTTTTCTACAACTTTGTACAAAAAATTAATCGATATTACCGGTCGGTTATACAATATTACATTACTCGGTTATTATCAATCGATCGATTCGCGCTATTTAACCGACACACGATATTTCTGTCACGAACGTGGGGAATGAGTAATATTTTCGTACATTATTACAATGTAAGTATGTAACAGGAGTATTTATTAAGTTATATGTACGTAGAATCATGACTGTGTGATCTTAAGGCTTTTAGGAAAATCCGCAGGTATAATCATCATCATCTGCTTAGCCTTTTCCATATTATGTTGAGATCGGCTTCCAGTTTAACTGGATGCAGCTGAATACCGGTACTTTACATGAAGCGACTGCCTATCTGACCTCTACAACCCAGTTAAGTACTGGGTAATATAATACCTCTTGGTAAGACTGGTTGTCATACTTTCGAGCCACTGACTTCCTGGAATGACTGTCAAAGATCTACAAATGACAGCCGGAAGCATGGAGGAATGTGGGTATAAACGGGATAAAAAAACCATGAACAACTAATAGTACTAATATAGGGGAACTATTGATTAGTTCCTATGATCGTTAGTTCCTTTCGTAGCATTTCAAAAGAAAGAATACCAAGGTTTCAACATATATATGTAGGAGAAAATTAAATATTCAGATTTACATTGATTAAGAAATCCTAACAATCGCTCGTTAAATTGTGAGTCGACTAGAAGTCTTAATCAGCAATGACAGGTAATTGATTAAGTAGGCAAGTACTTAACAGCTACATATCAAACTTCTCATCAACTTCAGTGATAAGCGATACACGTAAATTCTGACTGACAGATTACAACCATTCATTACATTAAAAAAATATGGCGTTCACATTAATCATAAGTCCAACACACTCTTTTTGTTTTTGATTGATTTAGCACAACATTTTAATGCAAATGCCTAACTGACGTAAAGAGATCACATGCAATGAGTTGAATATCATTAAGTAACCGACGATTTCCACATGCTGGTTATTACATTAACATAACATAATAATTGTACGGTTGTGTTTCCTGAATTGTTCAACTTTGTAGTTTGATAATGTCAAAACTGTTGCATCCAAATATTGCATGCCTAGCTTATTCTTCAGCTATGCTGGAGTCAGTTTCTAGTCTAACCAGAAGTAGCGAAATACATACCAGTGCATTACATAGATATTGGGTACCTATTGCAATACTCCTTGATAGTTATCGTTATTAACCAAAAGAGACAAAATGACTCGTCTGCGTAAAAACTCTCACGTATAAACCAGGATAAAATTAAAAACCAAACAATCTCCTACTGATAATTATGTCACCGTAAGAAAAACACACAACAACAACAGTACAGTTAGCAGTGTGGTATCCGGCAGTGTAAAATAGAACCAACCCATTACACTCACGGGTCTCGTATAAGGCGACTAATGTCTGAGGCAGAACACCTTGCGCCTCCGTAGACCAGAGAATGGGCAGCAGCGTTAGTCTTTCATCACTGCGATCTCCAATCCGCCTGCCAAGCGTGGAGATTACGGCAAATTCCTCCCATCATGGGAGAGGCTTATGTCCAGCAGTGGACGTTAAGGGCTGTTGTTGTTGAAAAACAGTTCCTATACATAGCAATGTAGGTTCTCAACACAGTTTGCAAAACAAGATGCGTTTGACTGAGGGCAATTTTGTAAGAATGGTAAATGATAAATGATGTTTATTTTTCAAGTAGGTTTTTACAAACACTTTTACACGTCATTTTTTAAAACTAGATGGGGCCGGTGTTTCGTACCTGACTACTCTGAGAAGAAACAGCCGAAACAAACTCAGAGGTCATAGTCTCTTTTAAAGTCCAGACAATCTTGCTCAATTCACATGAGGACTATGCAGATTAGTGTCTGATATGGTCTTTTGAAGAAAGAACCATACAGCTTTGAGTGGACCTGTCCAGTCAGTGCAAGCATTTGTCAGTTAACGTGTAGCTCGACTTATAACTCAAGGAGCTCAACGAAACGACGAACAATACCAAAGAAAGGACATTTGGGTAGGTCGCTTAAAGTACTCAAACTGTCAGACAGTTGTGGGAAAAAATAAACAAAAAATATAAATGTGACCCACATGGTCCCACATTCACAATAATCATATAAAATTCATAACAAGTTCTATTCAAAAAGAATGTAAATAAAAATCATTAAAAGGCACAATGATGATAAAAAAAAAGTAAAATACTTAACAAAATAAGTATTCATGTCAAATCAGTAAATGTCAAATAAAATAATAAAAAAATAATAAAGTAAAAATAATAAAATACATGTCAAAACATTAAATGTCAGAGTGTATAAAAAATAATAAAATACATGTCAAAACATTAAATGTCAGAGTGTATAAAAAAGGAAAAGAAAAAATAAAAAAAGGAAAAGAAAGGAATAAATAATAAACAAGCGAAGTCCGAAGCTTCGACATTCACAGAGCAAATTTCATTGGAGCAGCTTAATCCCAAGCCTTTTTATCTTCGAGATAGTGATTAACATGATAGTAGGCTTTCAGGCACAGCTTCCGTTTTATAAACGATTTGAATTTATTTAGGCTTATTGCTTGAATTTGGCTCGGAAGTTTATTGTAAAAACGTATACATTGGCATCTGAACGTACCCCCTAACGTATTGTTCAAAGACAAGATAATTGCACGTATCTTTGATACAATCCTATAACAGTGTTTTTTTCTAGTAGCTGGCAATTCTTCTGCACTGAAAACTTATATACAATTTAGGGATTTTTCTGAAAAAGAAGTTTTTCGTCTTTTACCAATCACTTTTTTGACATATTTTCATAAACAAGGCTTTTTTTTTATTTAGCCCATATTGTCCCACTCCTGAGCAAAGGCCTCCCCCATTCCTTCCAATTCCCATGATGGTGTGCTTCTTCTCGCCAATTCACCAGGAAGCCAACCAAGACGTCCCATCATCTTTTTGACCTGCCGCGACCCCGTCTAGCTGGCTCAGGGCTCCAGGCAGTCCTGCGATATCCGACAGACATGGCCTGCCCAGTTCCATTTCAGTCTCGCAGTTTTATAAGCTACGTCGTCAATTTGGGAAACCTTGAGGTTGGACCAAGTTCGTGCACCATATGTCAGGATGGGAGGAATACACATGTCCATAAGCTTGATTTTTAAGGGGATGGGTAAATCGCCCTTAAATAGCTCTTTCATGAACCAGTAGCATATTAAGCCTACAAGTAAATATTTGCATAACATACCTTGGATGCACTTCTACCCTGAGCACTTCATCTCCAACTCGCAAGTTCTCCGGTATCCTCACGAACCTCAGGTATTCTCCCACTGGGTAGAAATTACAACCTGCAACAAAAAATAAAAAAACAATTGAAACTAAGCTTCTATAAAACTCATGTTGACCCTATATTAGATTTTGAAAATTGTCTGCAAACCTCAAAAGATACTTTACAATCAAGTCTTTAAAATTAAACCAGAAAAGATTTGTACTTCAATAATCTTTGTTTTCGACAGTGACCCATATGTCCCCAGCCGTTCCCGAAGGGGAACGGTGCATGGTTATTTTTATTGTGTCTGTAATTGCGGGTATCTAAAGCTTAACTCAAACGTCGTGACTCGCATCAATGGTTTATCCGAAGATAGACGATTCCTTGAGAGATCTACATAAGTGAGAGAGAGAGAGAGTACATAAGTGATGAACATGAAGATATAAAAACCAAACATATTCATAATAGAATAACTCACAATATCCATTATGCGCAAACATATAAACATAATTCCGAAGACAATAAAGCAAAAACAGGGCTGCCTTCCGAAGACAATCAGGCTAGTGGCAACAACTAATTATTCTGCTTACGACACTGTCCCACAAATGGACCCATTCAATATGGCGACCCATTGTTGGGAAGGGAAAAACTGTCAGTGATAGGTGATCGTTTAATAGTATTTGCTAATAACTGTTTGCAATCGTAGATGTTAAGAAACATATAAATGGAACCGTTTTTAGGAACGAAGTTTCTGTCTTGTCATTCACACTTTTACTTTGGATATTAAAAGACAAAATAATAGCTTATATTGTTATCTAAGTATGTCGAAATCATTACAAACGGAGAAACAACAATACATTAAATTGAAAAAATACGATAGATTTTTAAACCCTCGTTCAAATCTTAAGTATTTGAATAAACTTTATCAACAAAATCTGTGAACGACACAAACAGACGGTGCGGTCAAAAAAGCTAGATCTTATCACTGCAGAAAATGTCCAAAGGATTGCGTACAGACAGAACCATCTAAACATTACTCAAGGCATAACTAACTAAATGATAAACGAAAACCAACAAAACTTCCTTATTGATTTCCATCAGATCGACAATGAAGTTGCGATTGCGCGACAAATCGCATCTTGCAGCTGTTATGGAGTATTTTCCCATAGATCGTCAGTTTCACAATGGCGACGCTTGAGTAGAAACTGATGGCTTCCAATCCAGCCGTGAAATCCGCAATCTTTGTCGCATGTGATTTCAGAATTATTTTTGTGGTGAAGTTGGCTGCTGTATTCAAATGTGTGGCGTAAGTGGCTACAAACCTTTGTATAATGTATGTTTCATTCTTTCCTACTTATAACAAAATTGACAGTTTTTATATGTAGTATATTAGAGACATTATTATTTTAGTGAAGCTTTTTTCGAGTACGAAGAAAAATCAGTTAAAACATTTTGAATTAATTTAATTATCTTGCAACGTAGGCACGTTCTGCATTTTTTTTATATAATTTATCTATTTTTGACTTTGGATCATGTAATCCATCGTTCACCGTGAAAATATTTGGAATTACCAATTTGTTGTATAATTTTAGCCATTATCATTGCGTAACGTATTGAAGCTTTTTCTTTTTTAATATTTCCTACTTTTATTAATAGGCTACTACTTACCTACTACTACATACTACTATTACTACTATTTTAATCAATTAACTGTTTGAACCAAAATCCAAAATGTTGCATTTTAGATATTTTGACTGTGCTGCATAAATCACATAAGTGACACAACAACAGTTACCGATGTAGGACATGTCTCTTTCCTCAAACTCACTCAGTTAACGTGAATGGCGACTGTGTATCAGTCGACAAAACAAAAAATAACAATCTCACGGCTAATGAAAAAGCATTAACTGATTACTTACATAACACCTGTTAATCCATTAAAGCAATTTGACAAGTATCACACTGAGACGAGGAAAATAATAACAACAATGACTTTCAATATGAACGTGAACTCGATTCTGTACATTCACGCTCTTTTTGTTACGGAGACAAGAACATTTTTGACAAGAAAGGCTGATTCTAAAGTAAGATAGATACGAGTACTTAATGGTATGTTGCATTCCAATGATTTCTTGGCTGGTGTTTATGTTATGTATGAACGTGGATGGAGTAAAAGAATATAGGAATAGTAGCAGTTAAGATTCTATGGTTTCTGCGTAACCTCATGGAAAAGAGTTTTGAGTTAATGAATGTATGTATGCAACATATAAGTATGGAATGACTCGGTAAAAATAGACCACAGATCTTCTGTGAATTTAAACACCAGTGTAGCAGTGCATAATATCGTGTCCTGCATGGCCTGCTGTCTGAACGTTACAGAAACTGAAGAACGCTACAGAAGTTGCCAGACTCGTACACAAATTAAGTAAAACAATCAAAAATCTGCCAAGATTGATTGCCCTCGTAACGTTAATAATAACATAACAATGGATATGAAAACAGCTACATGACATATCCAAGCTTGAATATACACAAACAATATAATATGTAAACATACGCCCACCCATATTCTACACAATTATAGTTTAAGGCACAACAAACATCCTACATTGTCTCCATTCACATCGTCGTCAATGAACCGTGTGATCGCCATAATACGGCGGGTTCTCATACGTGCCGATGTTCGGATAAAATACCGTTAACTATGGGACGGCTAGCGGGACCAATTGGGTTCCTAACAATCTGTGACTATTTAGTTGGGCACCCCAATTGTTTCGGTTAAAACAAGTTAAGTTTGATAGTTATTTGTTAATTACAAAGATATTCTTAGCTGTGTTTCATTTGAAGCTGGATTGACATGTTTACAACAGTCTTACAAGTTCGTAGCTTCAGACTTACATTTATTTTCCTGTATTGTCTAATGAGATGACGAGTAATAGAAAAGTATGGAAGAAGAAGTCATGCTGAGCCGACCCCAAATGAATTGATATTGTTACGAGCTGAGTACGGGATAAATTAATTACTACCAATGAAACAACTGAATAACTTTAATCATCACAAAACCCTTCAAACGCAATCACAAGTACACTACTGATCACTATTCGCTTAGATATCTCACTTACTAGTTCACTTCGATCCGCTTCGTTGCGTAGCCATAATCAGACTGCCGCTCCCGCAAACATGTCCGCTATTTATATGGTGACCAACCCTTCTAGAAAGATCCACGACTTACTCGAGTTATTATAGACAATTACATAGTCGGTCATTGTCCTTTCTCAACTTGTAAAAAATAAAGAAGTAGGAACTTTATGCCCTCGGCATACGGTCGAAATTACAATGACAATTCCTATACCTACATCATTCGAGACTCTCCTACGTACCTACCTACTACTATCTACCTACCTACTTGTAATAAAAAAAAAAAAAAAAAAAAAAAAAATATTGCTGGACATTACACACAGCGCCATCTAGTGCCACACTAAGCAACGAGGCTTGTGTTGTGGACACCAGATAGTTGATATACTACATAGATACTTTTTTGTTTGTAAATACATACTTATTATACATATAAACATCCATGACTCGGAAACAAATGTCCATGCCCATCACACAAACATTTGCTCCGACCGGGATTCGAACCCAGGACCCTAAGAACGTAAGGCAGTCTCACTACCGCTGCGCCAATCGGGTCGTCAAAAAGAGAGAGAGATAAGAACAAGGGCAAGCCAATGATGATGATGATAAAGGTCAAGATTGTTGAGAAATTCAGACCTAGCATTTCCTTGTATCTTACCACCGCTTCCATTCTATTCTGTTTTGAAAAGGAACTAGGAAAATCAATGATTGTCTAGATTTTTTACAGTTAGTGTAAATACTACCATAGCCTAAGATGTAATGATTAAACCTTTCTCAAAGAGTCGTTAAACTTGTCCGAGGCCGTCATTTACAGCAGTCAAAGATACAGTCTTTACCTTCTTAACTCACGCAAAAAATCAAACAATAATATGCAATTTGGGTCGATTTAGATCTAAATATGCTCTGTGGGAATCCAGTTATGACTGAATAGTCACTGCCATCACACAACGCATATGGTTACAGAAGACTAACCTGATAACGTGCTCAGAAACACAGTGGCGTCCGGTCTCTCTTGATTATCAGAAAAGAAAGAATTTATCCATAGTAACTGACACTTCATTAATTTGATAATATTAATTCAATCAAATAAGCCTAGGAGCTGGACTTAGTCCTCTCCAACACCTTCCACTCAGTCTATTCCAATCACGTTATAAAGGACACAAATACGTGATTACCACTCCTGGACTCGACTGTTTGGTCGACCATCGGACCTTTGACATACATGGCCAGCCCGCTGCCACTTTAGTTTGCTTACTCTGTAAGCTTGTTCGCAACTCTACTTATTTTCCGAATAAGTCGTTATGTTATTTTTAAAACTAATTCTGTCCTTTTTTTTCTTACCATATCATAAACCTTCTGATCCTCGTTGCCCAGTGGCTATAATGTATAGTCAATCTCATCTCTCAAGGTGGCGGAACATCTCACTTCCTTACCCATTGTTTCTTTATGGGTTGAAATAGCGGGGTTTAGTGTTAAAGTTCCTATTAACAGCATTTTTTATCGGAACCAAATTGGCTTGGGAACTCTTGTTAAAATAATGTACAATGATCCTTTGAAAGATTGAGGTGGGATGATACATGATTTTAAGTGCAATTTAGACAAATAAAAGTTAATTTTAGCGGTAAGTTCCATGTTTTTCATTGAGAACTTCATTATAAGTTACTTAATCTTATCTTAAGTATATTAAAACCCGTTAGTTTTTATGATAATCTTATCTGTATCTAAGATCAGAATTTTGATGAATTACTTTGAAAATATAATTTATTTGGCTATTTTAGTTTGTTTGAGCTAACCGATGACATGACCACGAGATGCAACAAAAGTAATGTGTTGTTATTTAATTTGTTTCTTTGTGATCTCAATGTCGTTGACCTTTAAATATCAAAATAAAAAAGTCTTAATTCTGATTAGCTCATTATTTTTAATCAATAAGCTTTGTTTATTCCTTCTAGTTCATAAGTCACAGAGCTTTCTCCTTCCATTTTCAGATATGAATACGATCATCAGAAGTCCTGTGGTGCTGTTCCAAAAACTATGTGACACTTAATATCGTGTCCTGCGTATTCTGATGTTCGTTCATCACAGGAATTGAAGACGCCGAACTCGTGGCGCAGTTCTGGACCGACACAATTATTATTTAGATTGCCATCGACACGCTAAGAAGAAGAATAATGTCATGCATCTGATCATCAGTCTGCGTTGACGTCCATTTCGGAGTCACCAGTTTAGGGGTATGAGGAACAGGGTGTAGAGTTCCTCAGACCCCTAAACTGGTGACTCCAAAATGGACGTCAGCGCAGACTTCAAGCACCGTAACGGCATCATCATCAACATTACTTCGTTAAGCCTAAACCTGACATAGATCTTCTTTATTGACAACAACTTCATATCCTCAATCCACGACGGAATTAGGGGTTATCAAAACAATAGCACATACCTCACCATTGCGTGTCTTACTTACAACAGTTAACATTCTTCACGCATTACAACATAATGGAGCTATTCTGGTTAAAAGATAGCATCTCTAACATTTTGTACAATACTACATGGTTCGTAATAAAATAGCCGTATATTATAATAAGATAGTGATCGTGGAGTGAATGATCGGCTTGTGACGGATTTGGTTGGGTTGCGAAGTGGCTTCGGTGGCCATGTGATGATCTAGAAAATTTTGTAAGTGCACTTAGACATAGTGACATTCTATCATTGGGATATCAATAAAGAAAATGTCAAAATGTACAAGACGGAAGACTGATAAACCACTAAGGAGCTTATATCCGATATTTCGTTTCTTTTGAAAGTCAATAAAGATACATGAATCGCTTTAAAGGCGATTGGGACTTGTGCAGGCCCACAGGTAATAACATGACGTGTCCCTTTACATAGAGTTTTTGCTTTAAAAAGCTCTTTAGTTTATTTTCATATACTTATTTTAAAACGGAAAGCATTGTTGGTTAATTGAATGTTTTCTGTCTTCTTCTCTCTTGAGAACTAAAGCAAATATCTACTTTTAGGAACAACTTACGTTGTATAGCCTAAGGTTAACAAAATATTAGTGCAATATCAGCTGTTATAGAGCCACGAAATACAAACAACAATGCAACCGTCTGAGAATGTATCAGCTAGAAATTTTAAGTGTTGCCTAGATCGAATTAGTTACAAAATATTGTACTCATATGTTACCTATTTCTTCTGCTGAGTAAACACTTGATATTCGAGTACAAATGTTGTAACTTCACGTTCGAATTAAACATTGCATTTGAGCATATAAGTAGTGTAGTAGTGTTAGATTGCGAAATAATCTGACTGACAATTGTCTAGATTTGTGTCAGTGCGATTCAAAGTTCTGTAATTCGATTTGATTAGTCGTAAATAGATGTTCATGAATGTTTTTTGTTGTAAGTATTAGGCCATTAATTCTCAAGGCATTGCAGTTAATGCTGATGTTCTTATTGAACAGGTATTGGCTAAAGATAATCATAAGATGAATATAATATAGATGGAAATTATTACGTACTATAAATGTACACTTAGAGGATGAGCAACGGGATATGCAAAACATTAGAACGGTAATAAATAGTCGTATTACCACTAAAAGCAAAATAATTATGTAAAAAGTCATAAGAAAAGTAGGACAGAAGGGATGGCCATAGGATAGGACAATGGCCAAGTGGGCCAAAATACCAAGTTTCAAGAGCAGAAAATATGACGCCTTTTGAATTATACCGCAAAAGGAGGCACTTAAACCGCGGTATTAGTTAACGATGAACTCCAAAATGGTTAACGGTTCATGAACTTAAGATCGAACAGATGAAGCGTCTAGGAATGCTTAATTAAATGTCAACCACCGCGGTGAGAGCTTGACGGGACTAAACTTGACAGAAGCTACTAACTGTGGCCGTTCTCAGAGAATTACACACGATATTTCCTTTTGCAGAAACATGTGTTATAATCAAAATGTTTTTCTTCTTAAAAAGGAAATACACCTTAATTAGGTCTGAGGTGAGAAAATATTGATAAAGACATGATACAGTTACTTAGTAGTGACTGCATTTGAAGCCCTGAAAATGTTGCTTTCGCCTATTTTACATACAAGTTACTGAAGTGGAGACTGACCGACAACCTTAAAAATAAGGCTGGGTCAGACTAGATACAGAAGGTGGTTTCAGGGCATTGTGGCGCAGCTTGAGAGATGCCTGTGTCTGACAGAAGGCTACACATTGTCTACTGCTGAACACAATGCTGATCACTGCACTGCTACTCTTTTATGTTAGGTACTAGTTACTACATTCCAAGCTACAGTGCACCAGTGGAAAACTGTACCTACATAATTGTCAATATCACGATGCTCAGATGTTTCTGTCCCATATTCCAAATCACCGCCTTGTCCTATGCAATCAGTGGAATAAAGCCTCGGCTTTATAACAGACTGCGTTCTAGGTCTAACGGACGGTAAAGGGTGGCTTTCTCTCGTCATTATAGATGACTATCTATCTATTTGTTGCTTTCATATCCTTTCCAATATTGCTCCGTTAGTAATGCTAATAGATGTGTCAATGTTGCGTCGGATTTGTCTGTCAGGGTCGAGATTAACGGTGGCTGCGTGTGATTCTATTTCTGTGAGATCTTTATTAAAATCAAATAATATTTGACATGATAAACCGGTTTCAGGTACACTTGACCATTAATGTAATGATTATGATTTAGGTTAATACCTGTGTTCTTCAATGCACCATGCTTGATGATTTATTCAATCTTGTGTTTTTCATGTGTCTTTAGTACCGCGATTTAGAGGGTGTAAAAAATCTCTCAACGAAGCTGAAAGGCACTTCTTCTTCCCGTCATTGCGATCAGTTTTTGTTCTACACCATACCTGGAAACCTTCTAGTTACAGAGATATTAGGGGTTAAAGTTTCAACTTTTTAACAAGTTTTTTTTTTAAATACAAGTTTTTAATGGAAGATATTTACTTTAAACACCACGACCCCCGTAATATTCAATCCATCCATCAGCATAATGTTTTGAGTGCGTTATATTGAGTTCAAAACATGATATTTCACCCCAAAAAAAAAGTCGGTTCCCAGCAACTTCTATTTTTGAAGTATTCATATTTTGATTTGCATAAAGTAAATTAGTTTGATGTACAGAATGCTTGGTTGACGGCTTCTTGATGAGGTTGCTTACACCCTGTACGTAAATATATAATTTCTAAAACACACAGCCTTTTACAATTAATTTTATTCTTCATTAGCATATACCCGCGGCTTCGCCCGCGTGGAGTTCGATAATTATTGTCCCATAGGACCATACTACCGGGATCAAAAGCAGCCTAAGTGTTAATCTAGTTTATAAACTACTTGATCTTGATACCAAATTTCATTCAAATCCGTTCAGCCGTTTGAGCATGAAAGAGTAACAAACATACACACATACAAACTTTCGCCTTTATAATGTTAGTGTGAAGTGCGATTCTAGATATGATATGTCTAGATCGACATTGAAGCATTTGCTCTAACGCACTCATTTCTCAAACACGACTCTCACTTTTTCACACCTTCTTACCAAAAATAATTCATCAACCATTAATATTCATCAACAAATTAAATAATTTCAATAACATTAACTGTATTTATAAAACACATCATTTGCATGGTTGTACGTCAGTAACCAGCGCAGTCCAGTCCGGTCACTTTCGTTTTTTTCTCCGACTCCACGACGCAATTAGCGATACACTGCTCAGCTAATATCCGTTATTATGTCACCGATGTGTGTCTTTTTTTAGTTGTAACTAAACTTGTTAGACAGACGACAACTTAAACGGACTAAGACACGTGTTTCCGATCAGACTAGTTGTAGTAGGTTATTGCATTCGTTCCTGTTGTTGAATGATGGATTAAACGCTTATCGATTATAGTCACTTGTATCAGAAACTGAATTAGCTAGATCAATAGTTTTGTATCAGGTATATTCAGTTATGAGCCAACTGCATTTTTTATGTAATTTGTGAAGTTTTTCTGTACTGCTTTCTTCGCACCTGAGGGCTATGATGGTTATTGGATGAAATGTTAGTATGTTTGTATACTGTGAACTTCCTAAAAGATCGGTCAAACCGGCACGAATAAGCTGTTATAATTAGAGTTCGGTGTCCGGAATCCAGTCCGCTACCAGTCCATGCCAGTTAAACCGAAACTCAAATGAATATTTTAAAGGGGGCTTACCTACTGGTACTACGCTGCACAGTTCGTCAAGTTCTACAAACGACGAGCAAATTACTCATCCGTGTCAACCGGGAAATTACTTCAAATAACTAAGATTACGGTCTGACAGTCAGTGTGGTCTATGCATAACAGTAACAAACAAATTGAGGTGGATCTACTCTCTTGCACAATCAATCAACTCCGCTATTTATTACATCTTCGCTTTGAATGTAAATTCCGACTTATTTCAATTCTTATGCCCAAAAATGACTGTCTCACCCAGTCAACATGCAATGTCGTCGTTTTTTATTTGGTTCATTTCATTTTATATTCCTCTAAATCTAACAGATCTGACAGGTTCTTCTTATACACTTTATAATCTGTCGTATCGTAGGATTTAAATAACCAGGAACGGTCCGTTAGTCATCGGAATCCGGCAAGAAAGTCTCAACCGGTAATCGAACTAGGTTCCAACTAATATCTATCTCATTTGCAAAATCACATATTTCCGCTATCCGCACAGAATCTAGTCATTTCATCAACTTCCCCGCTTCTAATAACTTAGAATGACATTACTCTAATGATACCAAAGAAATAATACTTAATATAAAAGCTTTAGAAATGAAAAGTAATCAAGGTAGTAATCAAGACATTGGTATAACGGGTTCCGGTAGAAATGGAAATCGTAGGTCAGCTCCGTTATTATTATCATCATGAGGCTTTTGACCTTGTGGCCGTGGGTACTTGAGAAGTCATCAGTAACAGATATACTACTAACCGTACTTTTACTTTTTTTCGGTTTCATTTGCATACCTGTTTTAATGTGGGGTGGGAATATGATTGAAGAATGTGCTCATTGTGGGAAGTATTTTTTTCAACAAAAGTTCTGGAAAGTAGGCTGATGGGCATCCGTCTTTCAAATTTATTTTTTTGTGGAAGAATAGCAACATAAAGATAATAACATCGATAAAATATCCTTTGATCAAGAATGCACTTTTCAATTGTTTTAATGCAGGCTCCATTGAAAAGTCTCAATAAGGCATTTTTTCAACAAGGATTTACACATAACAGAACTGTTTCGTGATAAAATAATGATGAGGAGTTTTCATGGCAATTTTTTTGTTGTGCTTTTTTTTTTGGTGGCCATTTTTGGGTCAGAACCAAATGTAGTACGAAGAAAAAAAGTTGAAACCTGAGGGTCTAGACAAAAGCCAAAGTGCGCTTTCAAAGCATGGTCAATACAATTGACCAAAGCTTTTCAGTAGCTTTTATGACATTACGTACCTATATGAGCTCTCTGTTAATAAATAGGCACCATAACACACGCCTCGCTTGGAATGAAGCTGTTACTTCCACACTGGATGCCTACATAAAAACAAGTTGGCTACAAGCTGTAGTTGTTCCGCGCCATGCTTTTAGCACTTGCTCCGTGTTTACTTCGAGGAAGTTACAAGTCACACTTACAAACGCAGACTAAGGTATTATTTTGTAATCGTTGTGGCATGTTTATGACTTGGTAATGATCATGTATTAGACTTTACAACTAGCCCGTGACTTCAGCTGCTTGTTAGATCATCTTCGATTTGTATGCGGAAATCGAAGATGAAGGATGCATGTGGTTAGTGTCCGTAGCCATGCTTTGACGTCCTTTATCCTGGACGTCTTTCGAATGAAATGATTTAATATAATCGTTAATAGGAGTTAATTGTAGGCAGTAACTGTCAATATAATGATAAATTAGTTCCACTAACATAATTATAGTCTTCTGCCGATGCAAAATATCTTTATCGTTTTGCTAAACGTGGGCGTTTCACACGCTTTCTCAAGGCTTTCGTTTGCATATTTTATGTAATTAATTGCTTATAAATAGGCATTGGTTTTTTATACAAAAAAAATAACCCGTTATTGGCAAAAACCTGCACAGTTTTGAGGAGAGTGTTTTTAATAATGAAAATATAAGTGCATAAAATAGATTAAGTTCCATCCGATGCAATTAGAACAAGCCGAGAGCTGTTAATTTAATGCATGGTCAGATAAAAGACCAACCAAGTCGCTAATGTCTCAACATACTGTTATGTATTTATCGTTTAAGTAGTTTTCATAGGCATATATAAACAGTTGCGATTGATAAACAAATAAATTATTTTGCAAAGATTTTAAATATCTTAATACTGACAAACGCCATTAATAAGTTTTAGCCGTAGCTACGCCGCATGTTGATTAGAAAACATCCTACGGAAACGTACTACCAGGACAAACAAATATTTACGATGACCTATATCCTTTCATCCGCAAGGAATAAAAAGGTAACAAACAGTCAGACTTACTTATGTATGGATTAAATGATTTGCAGACGACCTACAGAAGATAAGTATCTAGATTGAGCCGTAAATCCGAACAAGTTATTATGGTAATAGCTGTTACGCAAGAGATCTTGAACTTTCAACCAGTTTGATACGCAGGCGTTTACCGCTTTCTTTGGAAATCACCGTATTAAGATTATTATCTAAGGGAAAACGTTTGTTTATAAATTCATAATATTTATATTTTATGACGCAAGGTGTGATAAATTATCATAATTATTTGGGCGGTGAATTATTTATTTTGAATATAATTTAGTTTGGATGATCCTGGTTATATATACTAGGTTGTTATAGGCAACTTCACTCGCGTCTTTGAGCACAATAAGTCCTCTAAGAAGCCTAGAATGAAAACTAACATTTAATTTCTATGTCAATAGAATTGATTTTTTGCTATTAGACCTTTGCTTGTCTAAAAAGCTTGAATAAAAGTTGAGTGTTTAAATCCAAATCCATAGTAAATGAGAAAGTTACTAAATCTGTCTGTCCTTTTCACGCATTAACGGCTGAACGAATTTTGGTTATATTTGGCATGAGGTATCTATCTACATTTTTTTTTTGATGTTGTTACTTAGTCATTGCCATGGGATGTTTTCAAAAGGTAATAATATACATCACAAATATGTTTATTATACATATTTGTCGTATACTAATGCACCAAATCCAATTAGGAGGTAGGAGTTTTAACTGCGCTATTCGTGTAGCTGCCAGTTCAAAGTTCCGATCACTCCATAGCTATTACGAGTATTACAAAACACTCATACGTGTGTAGAGGTACTATCGTCACGCCCACGATCGTCGGTGAATTTATAATCGTACGTTTATGGTTCACTGATAATATTACAAGAATAAAACATGGAGATACTTTATGTCGTATATATGTTATAGGCAATGTGTACAATGCAGGCATTCTATACAATACCTAGGAAATGTATAGAATGCCGGGGTCATTCAGGCAATGTATGAAATGATGTTCAATGTTTAAACTACTTTACACTTTACCTAGGAAATGTATAAAATACCTAGGCATTGTATAGAATGCCAGTTGAAGCACAGGCAATGTATGTAATAAGGGTAAAATTTGGGTTGGCTTTAGTATTGTTTGGCAGGAGAAGGGACGGGGGACACTTTATATTCGCCTAAAAAGTGAAATCGACGGAGCCCCGCTACGCGGGACTCCTATTTCTGTTTGCAGGGTTTAAAGGAACCTAACGTCGTGGTGCCCCAAGTCCTAGTAGTATCCTATACCACTTACTCACACACGTGTCTCCTTCTCGTGGTCGTTCATTATACACATTGCCTGATGCGCTTTGGGCATTTTATACAATACCTAGGCAATGTATGAAATGAATCGTATTATATACATTGCCTGAACGTTTTAGGCAATATATATAAAGCCTAGGCATTCTATACAATGCCGGATTATACACATTGCCTATGATATATATACGTTACAACTACGTCTCTTTTCTTCTTCTGCCTGCTCATGCCCCATGTTACTTGTCGGCGTAACCATTCCCCTTGCCGACCGTGTAGCTATCATTCATTCCCTTTCCTTTCATTTTTTTCATTCCCATTTCCCTTTGATTGTATATCATTCCTCACACTTGAATCCACGATTTTTTTCTTTGAACTGTCCATCACCAACCATCTATACATCAATATTAAAACTACACTATTCCAAGTTATTAATAGAGAAAATTAACGTCAGTCAAATCTCATTGTAGATGGGGTTCTAATCTGACCAATGAGGTTAAACTATTTGAAAATATAAAATTACTACATTTTAGACCAATGATGATGTTCGGAACAAGTTACGCTAGCGCCATTAGATTCACAATGAGAGGTTTTTCTTCTGAGGTTTTAAAAAAAAACTTAGTTTCCAAGAACTCTATAGATGGCGTTGAACTTACTATGATAGTTGGTGCCAAAGCCAAAACGCTTGAAAAAAGAAACATTGTGTCACGTCACATACTCTCGTTGACTGACACTTTCGTTTGCTTAACCTTCCGAATATAACCTACATTTCTCGCGCTTTGTTAAAATCAGTTTTTTTAGGTTCCATTCCTTGCATTATCATACTTACTCCTAGCGCCATCTATCCAGCGACTAGGGAAGAGCTAAAAAGAAAATCCCTCATTACCCGTAAACGTCAATATTGAAAATGGATGTTACATTTACTTCTGTAATAAAAATGTCAGAGAGATAAAGCAGTTAGCCCATCAGGCAGACGGACTGGTGATCACAGTTTATTTACAACTTGTAGACGGTATACTGTTAGAGACGACCGACGAGTAGACTGATTCATAGCCTGAAGTTAAGCATAGCTTCACTTTGGACAAGGCGGCGAACCCTCTGTTTGGTTCATCCAAACTAATATTATAACTGCCAAAATACCTGTCTGTACGTACCGTATACGTACGTATGTTACCTTTACACGACTTTATAACGTTGTACGAACTTCAATGATAATTGACACATGAGTAAGTAAGTAGACCATGCCATGGCTAAGGAAAAAGGATAAGTTTTTTATCCCGGTCGTATATTCCCAGTCCATAATTTCCGATCTCCAGGCGGGTGAAGACGCTGAAAAAAGCTAGTTTCCTTATAAATCACACATTCCTTCAATTTCCACTTTTCATTTAAATGCAAAATTTAAAAAAAAATGCCCTTTAAAAGTACTGCACGGATCCAATCTCGGAGGGAATGCGGAAATGTTGTACGTTTTTCTGCACAATCAGCTGTTCTCATGTTATTACGTACACACGCGCTGACACTGCGTCGCGCCGGCGCAGGTGCGTTTCCTTAGTTTTTGTCGAGCCGCGTAGTCGATGCCAACGACCTGATCGATCGAGTGCGACGATGAGCTTTAGTCTGTGCATGTGCACTTGAGAAAATAGAGGAGATACATGACTGGAGAAAGAAAAAATAAATTGTATGTGGGGATGACAGATTGAGTGAGAGCGAAGATGTGTGAGAGAGAAAGAGTAGGTGTGTGTAGATTTTGACGGAAGACGTAAAGACGTTAAGATTTTTGTAAAGACTAAATAAATTAAAATAAAATACTTCAAGTGGTTTTAAGGTGTTTGTTTTCCCAAATTGTATTTTTACGTTTTATCTGGTGCATTGAAACCCTTTATTTCCGTCTACGAATAAAGGGTTCCAATACACCAGTGGACCGGTGGTGGCAGATGGGAATAAAGGCATTGGGATTAATAGTCAACCATGATATTGTTTTTTAATATGAATCTAAAGCTTGTTTTAATTCATTCGAGCTAATTAAATTAAAATCGTAGGCCAGATATAATACAAAATAAAGTTATGCATTACATATAAAACAAGAAAACGAAAATAAATTATGTTCTTCATGTTCTAGATCTTACTGAAGATTATGATATTTATATCAATTTTTTACTTCAATTTTTTTATTTAGTGAACTTTATACTTATAACTTTTCTCAATAGCAATGGGCGACAGCCCTTACCAAAGCTACCTTCATACAGGAAATGTTTCGACAAACTGGAATCTACGGCGAAGGTAAAAGTAGAGTTACGATCATCTGTCAGTTTGATTGATGGATCAATTGACACGCCGCTACCAGGAGCGCACAGATATGAGGAAATGACGTAAGAGGATACCAGCATCTGCATGCTGAGTGTGTGTGAGGTGGGTAGAGTTTCACGATGATTGGTTATATAATACGAGAATTAATTCCTATAGCGAGTAACTGGACTGGGTTGTACCTACAACTAAACTTAGCAATTTCCAGATAATTGGGGAAAAAATGTTTTTCGACCACCTGTGCCAATAATGGCAACCTATTGTTATTTACAATCCTAATCCTAAGTAGTCCTAACTTTATAATCCTAACTTCCTAACTAATAATATAATTAATGCGAAAGTTAGTTTGTTTTCAATACACTTCCTCGAAAACTGGTCCATAACGCACTACGATTAGATACAACATGCAATGTATTTCACACGTGTGCGTTTTTTTTTCATTTGCCCGCACGTGTGCGGGAATGAAAATTGCCACAGATAACTATACCTATACTTATACTACAAATGTCACTTACGGGATATCTTCCGTGATTATTTATTATTTTGAGCTCCCGATATTTCGACGCTGTTGCAAGCGCCATGATCGCGGGTTAACTGGAGAATGCGGGTGGCTGGAAAAAATTGTTAGGAGCAGACAAATCTGTCTACCCTCTTTCTTTGTCTTTTGCTACGCGCACTACTGGAACTCGACACTAAGATAAAAATATCAATCGAGAGGATGGCTTCAAATTGTCAAGTACGTGGAATCCAGTATTGAATATGCTCAAAAGTAGCAGCCAGCAACATAATAAGGACTCCACAAAATCTAGTGATACTGTGAGTGTTTTTTGCCGTGACTTAGTGTCGAGTTCCAGTAGTGCGCGTAGCAAAAGACAAAGAAAGAGGGTAGACAGATTTGTCTGCTCCTAACAATTTTTTCCAGCCACCCGCATTCTCCAGTTAACCCGCGATCATGGCGCTTGCAACAGCGTCGAAATATCGGGAGCTCAAAATAATAAATAATCACGGAAGATATCCCGTAAGTGACATTTGTAGTATAGTTATGAACCGTGAAAGCTTAAAATACCTATACTTAGTCCAAATTGGTTCAATGCCTATAGTCTGAGGTGATGTCTTTTTCTATTTCGGCAAAGCACTAGGTACGCGTCTTTACGGCATAAATATTTTTTGAATATTAAAATTGTGTTTATAAATAGAATATCATAGATAAACATGATTATGAAAAACGAATAGTTATGTAATATATTAGGCTATTTAACAGCTTCATACCTTTGCCTCTCCTTCAACCTGGCGAAAGCAAAGCGCGAAAAAAAAAGAAAATTGAAATCATCGTTTCATAATTTCGTGACAAAAATATGTTTCGTTACATTTTATTTTATTTCTTCAAAAGGGTATTAAAAAACGTCGTTTGATACACGTGGCCATTTGTTATTGCAGTTTTCGGCTCAAAAACAATTATAATTCCGCCTCGAATGCAATAACAAACTTTCTCCACTTGTATCAAAATTTACTATTGTTTGTTTGTTACCTTTTCACACCTAAACCACTGTACCGATCATCCTGAAATTTTGCATATAAGTACCTGTCATCCCGGAAAAAGTACTTTTCCGAAGAAAACAACAATAACCTTCTTATGATAATAGATGTCGTCACGTGTCTTTTGAATCATGATTGAATTATATTATTAAAAGCAGAGTACAACCGAAACTGACTGTCAAATTCTAAAATAAACACACGCGAACCCGCGGGCAAAAGGAAGTAGCTAATATATTACACTAATATAACACAATATCACGCTCCTCTCCGAAGGCAGAGGTTCCAGTAACTACCAAAACATAACTATTTAAATAATTTAGGCATAGAATAGATTGTTTCCTAAACTACGTTTACGAAACCGTCATCGTTGACCGAGTTTTACAATTATGATCCTCAATGAGTCCATTAAATAAATGATAGAAATAAAATAAAAAAGAATATTACTCAAGTTCACACTGATACACTTTTCAATTTAATCGTTAATCAAAATTTTACGCATAACAACCGTTTAAAATGATCATCTATTTCATTGAAAATTACTCGTTCACGACTGTCCAAGTACAAAAGAATATTAAAAGTACAATAAGTCATTTCTTTCTTCATTATTATGTAGAAAAGTTAAAAAGTGTTCATTTGGAATTATGTCTTCAATAACACTATTATTCGGAATAATACAATTATTTGGGCTACTGAATTGACTTGTAGGCGAAGCTTACGAAGTCTAACTAGGTCGTATAAACTCGTGGGCAGTTCAATAATTAGGTAGGTTCGACGTTACGCAGTAAATTACTTTAATTAACGGACGTCAAGTCAAGCTAGTCGGGTAAATAAGTACCTTTTCGGAAATCGTATTTTGGCTAGGAAATTGAGCAATGTAAACTAAAATCGAATTAATCTTACTTTATAGACTAACTAGGCCTGATGACATCTTCAGCTGCTTAATATTATTTCTTATCGATCATAAATAATTAGTATAATGCTTTTATGGCCAAGAGCACTGGCTACACATGATATCGCTAGATTTAACTAAACATATTGCTGTCATCAATTTTATTTACCTACATTGTGCATACTCCACAGCAGGTCCACCACCTATCATGGGCTGCTAGTATTTTTATAGTGCATGATACAACACTAAAACTTTTGATTTTAAAAACTTAAACTTTTGATTACCTCTCTTGCTCACCCTGTGTGGCCATTACAAGTCTAGATTTCTTCACGACATCCATCTAATGTCGTACATTCAAGCTCCCACAACCCAGTTATAAGACAAGTTAATAAACCGTCTAATCAATAAATTGCGAATAGTTCCACACTACCGTAAAACATTAAACATGGTAGAAGTAAGGTATTGCAAAACCGCCTCTAAGCTAACATTAAAGATTGCAAGTAGTGATGCACGATTTCATCTGAAACTATACAGTATCTAGTGTATCGATACGACATGAGGCGATACTCCGATATGTTGGATTGATTCAAACAATACGATAAAATGCTTGGATCGATACAAAACAAGGACAAAATAATTTATGGAATAATAGGTACCTAGACTCGAAGTGCAATGAATCCCAGAAGACGACACACTACGATTTGATATTTAGATAATCGGATGGAAGTCATTTGAGACGATCCATGAATCTTATCCCAAAGTTGCAATTTGGATCGCTCCAAAGTATCGATACAAACGCAAGATCGTGCGTACTACATCTCTAATTGCAAGTAAACGCTTTTTGCGAACGACGGCGACGCTTATTAAAGCTATAAACTCACGTTTAGTAACTGGGCTTTTAAATACTTGTATGTCGGTTAATGAGTGGCGCATGTGCTATATGTTAAGTACTTGTGAAACTTTAAAATACCATGTCTCAACGGCTTAAAGCCGTTGAGACATGGTATTAGATGTGAGCTTATAATAAGCTTGCTGTCTCACATGGCACGCAAATCGAAATGCCAATTGGTTATCGATCTATCGGGCGGGAGTCTTATGTAGGAATGCCTGTTTGTCTCAAAATACAGGCTTTTAGGCAGAGGTGCCGAGTAGAACCTTCATTTGGACATTTACACAGTATAACTGAGAGAAGAAGATGCTGCGCCGACCCCAAATTAATTGGCATAAAGGGCACGAGAATAAGGATGAATTGAACCATTTACAGTCACTTTGAATTGTAATATAATAATAATTAGTTAGTAAAATTACATCATACGTTTTTCTTTTCTTTGTATTGCTTCGTAAGCTAGATAATCTCTTAACTTGTAGGATCTACTATTGTATTTCATTTCTTTAGCCACTCATTTTCTCATTTTAATTTTTAATTTTAATCTCTCACATGCTAACACTTATTTTTGTGAATGCTGGTTAACCTGTAATTGGCAACTGTGTTAGTCCAAGACTGTGAAACCAATGTATACCTAAATGTTATACACAGAAGCTGTTGGTGAACCTTTACTAATAAATAAATAAATAAATAGAGACAGGAACTTAAAGATTAGCTTTTCACTTCAAAATTCTCTGTGGAGAAGAACATGAATTTATGTTTAGGTCCAGTTATTGATAAATCTAGATTCCAAGTTGCTACTGTGAAAATCTATCTAAAGACAACCAATAAAGTTTGAAATAATTTCAGATACTATTTTTGGAACAAAGTTACGTCCACTAAAACTTCTTCATATATTTGATGAACAGGCTATTTCTTCACACCTATCAACAATGAGCTTTCTATAATATTTGTGAATACCTACACAAACGACACGTGTGTCGTGTGTTTGTGTTGTATACACAAGTACATAGAAATTCACTATTCTTAGCTAACTTTATTGAATTGAAAGATTTACAACTTACTAAGTATGATCTTAGCTGTAGCTAGTAAATCTTTTGTAAATCTTTCAATGAGTAGCTTTCTAATTCTAATATTCTATGCTATTTAATTGACGTAAGCTGAGATGGTAGTTATTGTGATTAAATTGTAATAAAATTTGTTAAAAAAATAGTGGATTAATTAAATTCACTAGAAAAGTATGAGGAAGTCTTTGTCTACACAGAAACCACAGAATAATAATTATACTACTACTACTACTACAACAGCCCATAACGTCCACTGCTGGACATAGGTCTCTCCCATGATGAGAGGATTTGCCGTAATCTCCACGCTTGGCAGGCGGATTGGAGATCGCAGTGATGAAAGACTAACAGAAAACGCTGCTGCCCATTATCTGGTCTACGGAGGCGCACGGTGTTCTGCCTCAGACATTAGTCGCCTTATACGACACCCGTGAGTGTAATGGGTTGGTTCTATTCTACTCTGCCGGATACCACACGGCGATAATAATAATTATAAAGAAAGAAAAAAACAATTTTGGAGAAATGCTTTGGAATTTTACCATTTATTTAAACTACAAACAATATTTACTATCGTAACAGGTAGGAAAGCTTGTACTCCAAAGTTTAAATAGTCTATAGAAGACACAATCAAAATTCTTACCCATTCATAATTGCGAAGAGTTATCAGAAAGATCGCACTTCCCCACTTCCCGTAGGAAATGACTTTACAAAACAAACGTAAAGTAATTCAATGAAAACGGAACAATAAAACTAGACGCCATTTCTTTATTGTTATGAGCTAAGTAAGCCGTGTCCCACGAGTATGAAACAACTTTAAAATTACTATCAACACAACCTTTCAACCAAGCGTATAAGATTCAAAATCATTATCATCAGGTGTATTAGAGCTTATAGAATTTGACAAGCTAATTTGCGGTCAATGACGCTCTTATCTTGGAGTTGTAAGGTTGAATACGGGCTGTGTGTTTGGTGAGTATAACGTTGTAGAGTCATAGCCCACTTTTGTTTAGCTTATGCCATAATGGCGATGACACGCCGCCTCCTTTCTTCACTAATTAATTTGCTCGGCTTAGAGAAATCCATGGGAGTAGTCGAGTAGTCTCAGTTATTTTTTTCTTTGAGTTATGGCTTTTCGTCTATCGTGTTGTCAAGGGCTATGGATCGTTTCATAAGATCTTATGTAAGAAGTATTTTCACACGGGTTCTAGTCGTTTTTGGAATAATCTGTAAATCTGGTTATGGTCTAAGGATTATCGTGATGGGGTAATTAGACCTTGAAGAGTGGCTTAAGTGAGATAATTGTAGACATCGTTTTGTTCTTGGTCTGGTGGGTAAAATGTCTTAGAATGATTTTAATGACAGAACGTTTCCAGTTTACACGGTTATGTCTTTATAAAGCTCATTATTTTATTAGGCTGAAAATAAATAGCGTGACTCGTATTGTTCAAGGACTTCTAAACTTGAACAGGACTGGACTATCATTAATTAGCCATTAGCTATTATTATGTATTTTGTTTATTAAACCAAAATAACAACAACCAATATTATACGTTGTTATTGTGGATCTTTAAAACTAGAAGATATAAAAAATTTTCATTGAAAAAAGCCTGAATATAAATACTAGACACCGCACAATCTAAACCACTTGCTCTAGATATCTGAAATTTTGCACAACGTTAGACAAGGATTGAGACAGGATATTTGAAAGATCACCCCCTAAAAGGGTTCACTAGGGTATTTTATATGGAAATCATTAATATTTGATAGGAAATCCATCATCACACGACTGATAGCCAAATCAATTACTTGAATAGGTACTCGTATCCACGGGAAGTAATTAGACATTTTTTCTGAAGCTTAAATAATACGCGGTAGTCACTATCACGATTTAGTTGCCAGATTATAGGTAAATGTCAGTGAATTGGTGTTTATCGCTGGTGTTTAGCTTTCTCTTCGCTTGAGTTCCTTCCTACGGCCGACAACTACTCATTCAAGTTAATTATGAGGCAATTATGTCAAGAGGATATGTCAGCTTCCTTCTTGTGAGTTAGTAACAGCATACGATGAAGACAGACCCTTTGCTCTGGTGTTCGCAAGCACGACTGCTGAGCATGGGTCCTTGGTTCAAATCCCACGTTGGAAAAGTGTTTTTAGACTTCTTCATCAGGAATTTTTTAGCTTGCAACCCGTATTTAAGCCCTCTATTAGCGAAATGTAAACATGAAATTCTACCAACCCTTTCTGGGTTTATAAGCGTGATATTATAAAGTCTGTAGTTGACATTTCACTGTCAGATTTAAAGATCATTATTAATCAATAGCCTGTCAAATTCTAACGATCACCGATTGCGATGATCATCGCTTTGAAGCAACTGCCCTAAATATTCCTCATTGCATTTTTAGAGATCAACACAGTTTCATCAGCGCGTCTTTCACAAGGGCTTCTGTCTATGGGCTAAGGCATAAGTAATTACCTGATGACGAAACTGAGATTTACTTTCATAATAACCACAAAAAAGGATTAAACTTAGTTTATCTTGAACCTTGGTGCTTTAAGAATGGAATGACCGGTTAATTTAAGTTTGATTTTATTTGAAGCATCAATAATGCAGTTTTAAGGTCAATGGATTTAGATTCTAGACGAAGAACTCTTGAGTGAATGCTGTTTGATTCCCAGCTTAATTTATGTACAGAGATAAATGTCAATACTAAAGTAACCAGTAAAATTTATAAAGACACAAAAATAATGAATATCAAACAACTATATATTTACCACACATGTATTATCATCAAAAAATTCTTACCAAAACTATTCACACGAACATAACACTCACCCAATATAAACAAGTCAGTCAACGTAGCACACGGCGAGCTAGCTTGGTAGTTTTACCCAAAACTAGAACTAACTACGGGAAAAAAATGCTTACTTTTGAAGGAGCACAGCTTTTTAATAGAATACCCTCTAGATTAAGAAATCTGCACTCTTTCAATGCATTCAAAACTCAACTTAGTCAGTATATTATGGCGGATCGAGCACTTCTAGAGAAATGAAGGCATTGAATGCGTGTAGTCTAGTTTGTAACTGATGGCGACGAACTTTATGTAACTTGAAATTCTAGTATTGTTCTCAAGAGAGTGACATTTGTCTTTATTGAGAATAAAGTTTCTTTAAACCTAAAGTGCATTAATGTCTGTAAGTGAGAGTGAGGAAAGCGATTAACATATTCTAATCAGCTATCTAAAAGCAGTAGGTATGAAAGAAGCCATTTTATGTTCTAGGTGTCGCAAAAGTTGTTATTTAGAATCAAGTGTCAATGCATTTTCATGGATAGGAAATATTCTTTACGGAAGAACCTAATGCAATTATCATGTATTTTCAAATCGTGGTGACCATGCCACAATTTTCGGGAAGGAAAACACGACATGCTGACAGCCCAGTAGTTTTCTTTTGTTTTTGTGTGAGTGTTATAAAGATGATAATTTACAGTCTTTCGACAGACCCTTGCAGGAATGCGCGACGTAAAGTTAACTCGAAAAACAGATATACCATGCAACTTATAATATAATATTAACATCCATAAAAATTAACAAATTGTTTAACTTCGTAAATAATGTGCAAAACGAGTATTTTATATCGTTGGTAAAGTTTTTTGTGCAGTTTCTCGTTAGGCCACACAGAGTACTATAATAATATACAATAGGTGCACCTTGATAATTACACAGCTTTTAGAAACAAAATTATATACATGAAACTCGTTCGCCCATGATGAAACACAAGTTATTAAAAGACATCTCTGCATTTTATGGTGTCGCCATGGAATGTGGTTAGAGGTTCTGAAATCTCAGTTGTGTCACATGGTCTGATTCTATTAAGGCAATTAAGGGTAAATAAATCTGGTTGCGGGTTATAAGTGAATTTCCGGTATTGCACGACTTGACTACATTCTTGAAATGAATCGTGTTGAGTTTTCTCTGAACGTACCTAATATAATTGCTGGGCGATAGCTGTACAGGAACTGGGTGTGTTTAGGCGGCGAAAACGACATTATTAGACTGGGCTTATAATAAGTTATAATATAGGAAAATAGTTAATGATATTTACTGTTATTAAGTAAATTATTCTCAATTGGAAATTGACCAATCTATACTTCCAAACCGTGTAACCGATAAGATATCGTGTTGGTAAAATTTCCGACCTTCCATACGAACTTTTATCCTTTGTTTAAACCTTTTATTGGTTGACTTTTCAAAAATGTTGCCTCAGTGCTCACGTCTGTTCTTAGCTCAGTCTTTCTGTTTGTTAGTGAATCTAAGATTTATTATATCACCTGATGTCACACTCTACTAAATTTTACAAAATAGAGAAGGGTCTTGGTATAATTCATTGCCTTTACGACATGCATTAAACTATAAATCGAAGCACGTTCTCCACGCAATTACAACAATACTCTATTATTTACTATAATGTACACTAATAATTACACGTTGTCAAAACTCATAAAACAATCAAAATGTCAGATGTTCAATACTTTATACACAACAATGTTACCCAATATTCAATACCATGTTAATCTATGAAACATCATCATCATTCTCTTGCCCTTATCCCAATTCATTTGGGGTCGGCGCAGCATGTCTTCTCCTACCATCTATGAAACATCGTTAGTAGTTTATGAGTTGCGCAAAAGCACTACCGCAGGCAGTCGATGAATTTAAGTGGACAGACAAAATGTCAGTGTGATTTATTAAAAACTAGTTCAAAGATTTATTGGCTACAAATGGGCGTGTTCCCAGGTCGGCCAAAATTTCCAGCCAGACAGGAATTTCTCAGTAGCAGCCACGGAGTTTGGATTTGTGCCTTGGTAGCAATATACCCTACATTACATGGGACTTAAATCTGGCGAAACATAGACGTACTTTAGGTACACTTGCCTACATACACTACACACATACACTGCCTAACCCTGCGAGGAGAGAAGGATGTAATGTCATGTTAAACCTATAAAATACTTCTAGCATTTTATTGGTGACGCAAACCCACTACCGCGGGTCAGTCAGCATATTTAAGTAGACTTACAGAAAGGTCAGAGTGTAATGACTTGTTAAAAGCTAGTTGAGCAACTCTACAAGTGATATTAGGCACTACAATCTAACACTTGCCGGTATATAAAGGGCAGTCAGCTACGCTACCAACTTGATGACGGTTTTGTATTTTTCCACTTGGTTGCATTAAAATAAGTGATCGCACTAAAGATATCTAGTAATGAATGCTTTAAGTGAGTTTTAAGTTCAAGAGTTACCTGACTTTTTTCTAAAGTTTAGTTAGAGATTATCCTAGATTCTTTAACACCTACCATCATAAACTGGTAAAGTTTAGATAGATGAAGAGGAAATCTTGGAAACTACAAATCCGATTTCAAAATTTATTTTGCCGAGTTTCAAAGCAAATGTTTTATAGTAAAACTAGCAACTAGAAAGACCAGAAGTTCTGCGTCTTATAAAAGCCATTGATCACAATAAAATCACAACAAATCGCCTATCAGTACATTTTAAAACTAATAAAAACATTTTATGTAACATAATCATGATTTATTTACCTTCAAATTGATGTCCGGTCGACATAACATTATTTGCATTTCACAGTAAACTAATTGCAACATTATGCTTACTGTTAATTAAATAATGGCCTTTTTATAGACTCCCTGTTTGTTTAAAAGTTATGAATTAGCATATAAAGCGGTCCATTTATCGTCCTAATATTAATTATAGTGGTCGTAAAATTATGCGGAGAGTAATTTTGAATGCTGTAATATAAATACTGGCATTTTCCTTGGCTTTCTTTTCTTCTTTGAGTCAGACTTCAACATAACTAACAACACATGGGTGCACTATTAGGTATTTGAGACGTGGAAAATCCAAACAAGAGAAAGACAGAGGATTATATGCATTCGAAATGTGGTGCTTGAGGCGGATGCTCCGAATTCCATGGACAGCCAAACGCACAAATGTGTCTATCCTTTCCCAACTTGATATCAAGACACTAAAACCTATTTCAGCCACATTTATTGCGAAGAGGAGATAGCAGCCTTGAAAAGCTGGTCATTGTTGGTTATACCGAAGGCAAGAGAGTGCGAGGCCGGTCGCCAACACGATGGTCCGACCAAGTAAAAGAGGCTATGTCCTCAAGCAAATTTCAGCAAGTGGTAACTTTGGACCGGAGTAGATGGAGTCAGATTGTCCGTTAAAAGGGTTCCAGTGACCACGATCCTCAGTAATGAGCGACCGATTGAAGAAGAGATTAGGTATACCTCTGCGTAACCCTTCGAGGATTTCAAGTGCGATGTTACGTAATAGAAGTATAAAATGTTAATACACGACACTATTTTGTTTGTTTATAAATACAATGAATTGGTTTTTTCTTTAGATATGCACACGTAAGTTCTTATTATTGCAATAAAATTAATATTACAGTTTCATTACCAAGATCAATATGTGTGTGTTTACATCCTTTCAGCTGATATATAGCATTACATTAATGCCAAATTTTATTTTTAATATATAATTATATAAACATCATCTGCCTAGCCTTACGCTTCCAGTCTTACCGGATTTAGCTGAATACCAGTATTTAACATAGAGCCACTGCCTATTATATAGACGACGTCAAACTATCGAGCTCCTAACTAACCGAATATACTGACAAACACAAACTATCTACAAAATAATGACATCTGGGAACAATCGCTTAACGTAATTTCCGAAGCTCGGAAAAAACTTGGTATGTAAGAAAGCCCTGTCTAACCTTGAAGATCGACCCGGGCGGCTGTAATTATTTAGAAGTATAAACAATCCACATTCACAAAAACAATAAAACACCAAACTCCACGATAATTTCCATCATTCACTTGTTTCTCGCTATTCTCACAAACTCACAACCATACTATACTACTCAGCTACCCAAAAACAAAAAAACAATAGAGCATGTTGGCCACTCCGTCAACTTTCGTTTTCACCTTGACTGCGTGACCCAGATGTAGAGCATCTGAGATGAGATCTGGTGCCGCTCCACATCCTGCCTACTGATAACCGGAGTGTATAGTGTGTGGACGGTAATGTAGCCAATTTACTTTCAATCAGTTTTGACTGGGATTTACTGGTGGAGGAATTATGGTAGACGTGCGTTCATTGACTAATGGAAGTGGGCCTTTTGTTTCATTCATGTGAAATTATAATAGTAAGGTTTGTGATTTGCTGTCAACGAAGTAGTCAAACTGTCAGATTCTTTAAGGGGTTATTGACGTGTAAGGAGGCTTATTCCTGAAATCCCCCCTAAAAGTCCCCCTAAGGGGGAAAAGTGGAATCTAAAAAGAACAGTCTAGAATTTCCCCCTGATATTAAAACTGAAATATACGGTCATCTGTAAATGTATCAAAAGTGCTGCCATCATACATAGATACAAAACTTAAAACTATTATGGCAGGATGGTTAAAATTGTGACTCAGATTGCTGTCCAATGAAAAAGAATGGAGAGGAATCTTCCATTAACTTTCTGCTAAAACTAGGTTATGTGTGATATATTGTTTGGACACGGAACTTCTTGTAGCTAGAGCTAATACTGCCTATTTGATGCTCATAAAATCGCAATGAAAACACAAAGCAAAACAAATACAACAATAATATCAAAATAAACCTATCTATTTACGCCAAGTAGCAAAATTAAGTTCACACAGTACGATTAAGTCGGTCCTAATTTTATTTGGAGCATCACCGCTGCGCATCGTTGCAACATGAGTAGACGGCACGTGTATTGGAAACATGACGAATTATAACCAAATACCTAATAATTATAGCAATAACTATATAATATAATAAACTTATATTGTCACTTACGGGGTATCTTTATGGGGGTATCGGGGTATAAGTTTAGTTTTAAACCGTGAAAGCTTAAAACAGTGTTATATTATAATAACTGCGAAAGTAATTCTGTCTGTTACCTTATCACACTTTAACGGCTGAAAGGATTTTGGAGAAATTTTGCACACAGGTAAACTATGATCTAGCATAAGACATTACGCTGTTAGTGCTTTCTTATGGGATAATTTTAAGAAGATCTTTTATTGAATCTAAGAGGATTATATAAAGAGGATGTTAACTATTGTTGTGTTCATATAAGCAAGAACCAATTACATAAGTACCTACTAATCATTTCCTCAATTCAAAAGATAACAACATAAACAAAAGACAACATCATCATCTGCCTAGCCTTTTCCCAACTATGTTGGGGTCGGCTTCCAGTCTAACCGGATGCAGCTGAGTATCAGTATTTTACATGGAGCGACTGCCTATCTGACCTCCACAACCCAGTTCATACTGGGTAATACAATACCACTTTGGTCAGACTGGTTGTCAGACTTTTTGGGTCACTGACTACCTGTAACGACTATCAAAGATGGACAAATGACAGCCGGGACCAACAGCTTAACGTGCTTTCCGAGGCACGGAGGAAACTCGGTATGTAAGGGTGGTCACCCATCCACAGACCAACCTAGGCAAGCACGGCTTAACCTAAAGATCGACCCGAGCGGCTGTTATTATTTAGCCACGAGCTCCTCAAAACAAAAGACATAAACAAAAGACAACATTTCAAACAATATACTCCTGTTTATATATCAGACAATCTCACAAAGACTTCAGTTTTATCGCAAAGCAAATCGTTTTAAAACAAAATCGGCGCGCGGAGAAAGTTGGAAAGCGGCAGAACAAACTTTGTTCGTAATTAAGCGAATAATTCTGTCATAAAAATAACTATTTAGATTTAGTTACGTGCTCTATGGGATTACGGGTTTTGTATTAACTATTAAAGTTATGGTTTTCTTTGCGTTATAGGCCTATGTGCGAGTTTATTGTGCGTCTTGACAGATTGGATTGTTTTCTTTTCAAATCTTTAGTTTTGCTTCTGTGTTTGTCCCAATTTGTTTGTGGTCAGTGCAATATTTCTTCTTATTCCATACTTTTAATATTAGTCTTTTTAAGTTTCATATTTGGCGTCAACTCAGTAGTCACCTCCTTTCCAACTATTTTAACTCTCATTTTTTTCTTCTTTTGTTATTCTTTCACTTTTCTTTTTCAGTCAATCCTTCGTTTCTTCTTTTTTTTTTGGTTTTACCCTATTTTTATAGCCTTACATAAAAACTCAAAACTTTCATCACATTTTCAGACAGCAGCATTGTTTTTTTAGAAATATTGACATTAAAATAATATCATCGTTCAATATAGGCCAAGTACTTTTTACACAACGTATAACACAAATACAAACAAATATTTTTTTAAATTAAATATTCAAGTAGCGAATGAAGATGAGAAGATTCTTAATTACTAAATGTTTCTAGAATCTTTTGAAGTTTTAATACAGTCTTTGTAACATACCCATGTACATAATTAGAAGATAAATATACTGTAAATAATACGTAATACTTACATAACGCCTGCCGGGCTACCGCGGCGAGGACCAGCACAAACAAATAGGTCTTGGTATACATGGTGTTCACTAATCACACACTGCCTACCATCGTCACAACACGCACTCAGACACCCTCACTGCCCCATTGTTCACCTGGAAATAAATAGAATAGTGTTCAGTAAAAAGAATACAGTTCTGGAAAAAAAACAGTCCTGTCTCGGATATTATTGAGATCTTAGAAGATCTTCGGTCAGGCAAAGTGTTATTGGGTTTTTCCTTCCTTCAGGAATTTCTCAGTAGCATTCACGGAGTCTGAATTTGTGCCAGGTTGATGGCATAGTCAGTGAACAATAATCGACGTAAAAATAAATTTCTTTTGACATGAAAATAATAGTAAGAAAAACCTGACATAATACAATGTTGACTCATGTGGCGCGCGTTGATGTCTTTTACTAAGTGAAAATGTCGCCAGTAACTGAATAGCTTGTTTTTGCAACATTTTTATGTTTGTGCAAAAACTGTTATCTTAAATTGCTTGAAACTAATTATTTCGAATTGTGATGATTCATTAATTATTGTTGCTATTTTGGTCAATAAAAGCACGATGCGTCTCATATAATTAGGTACGAGACGCATCGTGCTTTCCATAATTTAATTTTACAATTATTATAATCATAGACTAGTTAGCCTAACTTAGTTAACCCTCCCAAACTCCATTTCATATTAACGACGTACTTAACCTGTGGGTTCAAAACCATAACAGTAATATAATCTAGAACCGAGAAAGTTAGCAGCAGAGCCTCCGGCTGCAGGAGACAGGTAGGCTGTTACAAATGCGCTATACCGTTACCAACTGTGCCGCACCTGGTGCGAGGGGAACCTCGGATGATGTGGAGATCGTATCTGGTGAGGCCGTGAGCCACAATGAATATTAAAATGGGTAAGGTTATTGAAGTTTGTGAATGTTTTCATAATAATGAATGAAAAAAAGGTTAATAATTCAGATTCCCTGCGAGCGGCGTGGACTGAAGGATTTTATTGTATCTCAAATTCTACATATTTTAATAGGGCATTGCCACTTGAAGAGGATAAATCAACATCATACACTATCCAACAATTAATAAGGGTTGTTTAAGATACTCGTTTGCGTGTAATGTGGAAGTTATTAAGAGAAGCCTAACTTAGCCTAATCTATTCAAAATTCAATTTATCTCATTTCCGTCAAAAAGAAACCTGTCAGCAATAATTTTACAATTTTTTAAAGTTGAGAAAAGTCTTACCTCTTGAGAAAAATTGACAATAATCTTGATACATGTTGATTAGCAATACTTCTTTTAATTAAATTTTATCTTTTAATTAAATTATGCGCATTGTAAACGTATTGTGTGCTATTTATTTCAAACCAATGTGCCTGAACGTTTCAATACACATGCAGCGGGAATACCCGAGGGAGACGGCGGGAGGAGGGGCAGGTAGGAGGGAGGCTGTAACGGCGCGCGCGCATACGGTACTACGACGCGGTTCATTGAGGATTAACGATCCAGTGTGAAGATATCGTTTTGAAGATGAATATGGGATTTTATTTAGATATTTCAGATTTTATGGTTCAATTATTAAGATAATTACTTTACTGGAATATTCGAGGTTTATTATTTTAAGGTGCAAACTGAGATTCATAATTGACGATTAAATGAAAGATATCTCATAACTATAAATAATTGTAATTATATGTTTTAAAGAAAGAGTTAAATTCTAAAGTAAATTTAAAACATGATGGACAAAGTTTGGTTGAGGAGTTGAGAATAAAATCACGATTTCAATATTATTTTGTTTACTACTACACAAATATTAAAACGCCTTCCTGTCTCTTTGAAGAAGTAGAATAAAGAAGAAAGGGATGTTTTTACACAAACCAAGGATGCCTGGCACAAAAGAGAGGAAGCCTATATTCGTACACAACAGTGGATTAAACAAGGCTGCCGAAAATAATGATTCTGCTGATGATATCTATCAACGTGGCTTACGTGGCACAAAACCAAGGTTTTATAAATAACTTTACAAGCCAGTAGAACTAACTGCATTCTAATCTGAACCACTCCCTGCTTATTAATGTCATCGAACAAAAAAGAAAAACCGGAAAAGAAAAACCTTTTTCTCACCGGCTTCTGAAACTAAAGTTATTTTTCACTTTTTTGTGGTTTTGTTTTAGTGTTTTTTTTTTGTTTTTCTTTTAGTGTATTTTTTTGTCCTTTTCTTTTTGTGTTTTTTTTATTTGTTATTTTTTTTGAAGTCGGTTTTATTTTTGGCAAAAAAGTTTTATTTTATTTTTCCATTTTTTGTTGTAATATCCTATACTTACAAATATTTGCTATGCATTCATTGTACATGGTTAACAATACATGTCATGGTAACAGGCTTATCCCCAATGAATGGAACATAACATGCCATAACTGTCGAAATCTGGGTGTACTGTACACATCTATGTACCCCTCAGAGCAAACAGGTGTAATGTTACGTCATGATGTTGTTTAAACAATGAACATCCGACCGATTGGAGCTATCACAACAGATTTGCCGTCCCTTTTTGAAGAGTTATATTGTATATCTCCGAAGATCAGCATCAGATGTTCACCAAATTAAAATGGGACCACCTCAGGAGTATACTTTTTCAAATAAAAAAAGAATTTTGAGAATCGGTCCACAAATGGGAGAGAGATCAGGTAAATTGTACACTTCTGCGTACCCTCTCAGAGCATACAGGCGTGATGTTCCGTCATGATATTGTATAAACAATGAACATCCAACCGATTGGAGCTATCACAACAGATTTGCCGTCTCTTTTTGAAGAGTTCCATTGTATATCTCCGAAGGTCAGCATCAGATCTTCACCAAATTAAAATGGGACCACCTCAGGAGTGTACTCTATCAAATGAAAAAAGAATTTTGAAAATCGGTCCACAAATGGGAGAGAAATCAGGTAACATACATAAAAAATACATACACACGAACATATAACCTCCGCCTTTTTTGAAGTCGGTTAAAAACTAGATTTACTTCACCCCAGTCATTATGATAACTAGTTTGATGAGGTTCTGTTGCTTTGACTTGCGATCTTGTTCTTCTAATAATTAAGTCTTAGGATAAACCAATGCTTGGCATTAACAACTAAATATTAGTACCGTGAAAGATGCTGGATACCGTTATCTTATTTAGTATTAATAATATTGCATTGCTTATAAATTGCTTAGCAAGATTGAGACGGAGTGTTTAAAATTATATCTTGATATCAAATTCATATCATATTTTCCCTTAGACTCGGGTTATTAGATGTAACAAATTAGTAATGATATCAAGAGCAATCCTTAAGAGGTCTAATTAGTAAAATATTAGAAATTAAATTACATCTTTGTAGTTTATAATTAGGTGGAGGACGTAATGTATTGCCGTTTTAGGATAAAACTTCTGCCCGCGGCTTCGTCTGCGTGATGTTTGTTAATGTCCCACGTGATCATACTACGGGTATAAAAAGTATTATATGTGTTAATTCAGGTCATTATCTACCTGTGTGCATAATTTCATCTTAATCCGTTCAGGAGTTTCTGCGTGAAAGAGTAACACACATTCATTCACCCATCATCACAAATTGTTGCATTTATAATATTAGAAGGATAATAGGGAAATGCTATTTAAACAGACTGTAAAATACAAATATCATAAATTCTATGGTTTCAAATATGCTTTCATAGTAGATATAGGTACCTACAAATCTTGTAATTCGATTACAGTACGAGTTTGCTTGCGCTCAGTAATGTTAGCGGAAATGATTGCGCTGTTCATTTGTTTCACGAAAATTGAGCTTCACTGTAACAGACGGACAATGGACATCAATCACTTATTTAATTTGATATTTTAGGGTTTCATAAAATTGCATTGTTCAATAAAGGGTTCAAAATTTCAGATGTAGAAAATATGTCGTTTCGTGTTATGAAATCACTGTTTGTTTTTGATTTAGACAAAATATATATTTATAAACTTATTGTTTGTACTGGACGGGCATTATTTGAGTCCATCGACACGTAAAGAAGAAGATGAAGAATTGATTCCCATGTTAATGTATTGTGGAAGCGGCAGAAGATTGTAAAAATATACTTGCATTGTATAGATTCCAGTTCTTAGTATTATATAATTGCATAGCACATGTGTGAGTACTTTGTACTGTTCAGCCACCATTTACATTTATTTATCTTTCATTGACTTGAATATGCCTTGGTGACTGAGAGAATGTCATGCTCACTTAAATGTCTCGCTGATGGTGGCGGGTGTGTCGGGTCATTTAGTTCCCTTCAATATGGTTGAGTTGAATGGCGCCGGTACATGCGTCATGTCTGTGAACGGGCGCTGTCAGTTGGGACTGGTCATCTCTTAGCTGCCAAGGTTCATTTTAATTACTTTATTCATACATTTTTAATCTAATCTTTCACTCTGGATGCTCTTAGTGTGCACGTCTTTCTACATCGTTCTCACATTTATGTATAATCTCAAAATTAATGATGTAACCAAGATTTTGTAACAATATTTTGATTTTAAAAGAGTGTCCATGGAGTTTCTTGCCCATTCTTCTCCATAGAGATCTACGCTAGGGAATGGGCAACTACAGTACTTTCTCAAGTTATTATGCCTTGTGACTGGGACTGTAGCTTTGATTTTCTTTTTTGTATTTTTGACTTTCAAAAGTGCTGTAATGGTCTAATTGAAATAAATGCTTTGAGTTTGAGTTTGAGTTTGAGTTTGAGTTTAAACGATGAGCACTTAGTCTTGGCGAAAACAGTACGACAGTAATAATAAACAATTGTGACATACATACACAATTTACAATCTGCGTCAAAATCTTTTTTAAAACTACTACAGAACCACACACATAAACAACAAAGTTCAGCAAAAAAGTACATAATGTTAAAACAAATAGTAACTGTTACGCAAGTCGAGCAAAGAAATATGAATAATTCAAGCACAATAACTGTTCACTAATCACTATGCAAACCCTCTTTATACGTAAATCTATGCAATCTATAGAGCACGTCAATTTATAAAATAACGACGAATATAATTATTAAGAAATTTCCTTTTTCTCGTAACTGTTTCATAACTATATTTTCTCCGTAATAAAATGAATAGTTATTCATATGCTGATTAGGTTACATGAATAAATTTATTGAATAAATTGAATTCTGAAGACGGTTTTCAACTTTGATGTTGACTGAGTTGGAATGGAACTATATTTTAAGTAGACATTCCGGTTTGAGCTTGATTGATGGCAAGAAGGCTTTCTTTGAATTATTGAGTCAGTATGTCCTATCTTTGCTTTCTAATGTATTTACTGAAGAAAATCATATAGGTGGATTCAGATATCCCGAATCTATTTGAAACAATTGTCAATTTTTTTTTTCTGGAATTGTTGAATGGCTAAAAATGACAGTGATATGAAAAAGATATTACTGAACATAATTCAAATACTCAAAAATAAAACATTAAACAAACGTAAGTTAGACCAAAGAGACTGCACAAAAAAATGCAATAGTAGATCTTATCTAAAACCTTCACTATCACTTTCTTTTCCCATTTATTGTTTTTACAATATTTTTGTTGCAGCTGCACTTTCTTTAGGCTCAGAAACATGCTTTCCCTTGCTCCAGGGTTCTGTTAACAACACTTCTTTGAGATAAACTGACATTGGCTCTATTTATCGGAGTACTTAGAAAGATCAAATGCTAGCAGCACTTGAAGAAAAGTTGGAGAAACCGTGTAAAAGGTAAAGGAACGACCTTTGTATACCTACTCATCAATTCATATCTGTCATCGAATACTCGGTATTTGAAAATTAATGTGACACCATAATAAAAATCTTTAAAGAGCTTAGGCATACACACACATGCACATATTTATGCAAAATAAATACTGTTAGCCAAGTGCACTATCACTTTGATTGCTACCAGTATTTTTAATGTGCTACACGGTTCTAGAAACTTATGTTTTGAAGTAAAAAGTCTACTATTGACATAAACGTCCAAACGAGCGTTGATCTATCTAATTCATAACATGATAATCTCTCGATATAACTTAATTAATAATTTAAAACCTTGTTATTTATTTATATCATAAATATTAGAGAAATAAATTATTTATAAATATTAATTTCTGCAATTTATGTAATGACAACAACATAATGCAGACCGCAAAGAATATTCTATGAAATTAACATGTTCAATTTGAATATTCATATATATATTAGCAATAAAAATCAACTCCATCGCTACTGCAAATAACGCGATCAATTATTATTATTAACTTTCACATACAAAGATGTTTATCGCCAACTATAACGTATTGAATGATTGAAATGACCTCAATACTTTAAAATGAAAATTATGTAAGCTTATTGACATATTAAATAACTGAAGTTATATTTTCTTTACAAGTCACAGATTAATCAAGTTTAATTTATCAGCATCATTAGTTCTGTTATTTGTAATGATTAATTACTATATTGATAACGCAATTATTGCATTCATTTATTGTCACAGTAAGTTTTAGTACTGAATTTCTGTATAAGAGCAAACTAATCTACCCGCGTGAGTAATGTAGAATCTAATGTATATTTAACTTTATAATATGAGTTCAGTCAAAAGTATGTGTGAATTAAAACGCAGTATAAAGATGATAAATTTGAATAAAGACAGGAGGATGGGCTTGCCTGCTATAATCATTATATCAACTGCTACTACGGTCGCTTATCCTGTTTTCAGGCGTGTTTTTCTGCTGTCAATGTGTGATATAATTACGCTGAATCCAGATTGTTAAGTATGTCTGATCTTAACTTATAAATATTCTCCTCCCCCGACATAATTATCTTGAAAAATATTGACCAAATATAAGCTAACAGATAAAAGATAAGCTTTCACATCGATTTATAGAAAACTTTTCTCTTTATTAAATTAATAAACATGATAACTTATTGCTGTAATTATGGATATCGTTAACTCTAATGCATTATAATATAGAAGAAAATTATAAACGTGGAGCAGAATATTTTCTACTTGACCAGTAACTGACGAGTCAACAACCTAGCATAAATCACTTTAAAAACTTCAATAAATAGCGTTATAGCTTTTACAAGTTTTCGGTTTGTGTGGAACCCAAATGGTAAATTGGCATCAACAATTAATACCTTGTCCTCCTAATTATCACCATTAATTAATATTTCAGGGAAAACTACCATTGCTGCAAGCAACTCTTTGAATATTAATTTATTGATCATCGCAGTTTGTTGTAATTAACATTCTAAAGGAAACTGCTGATTTTTGTTTTGTCATATAAGCCATTTATAGCGTATTCCTACATCTCAGATAGAAAAAGAAGATGGGTAAGCTTAATCAGCCCATAATGTTCCCACTGCTGGGACAGAAGCTTCTCATGAGAGAGACAGCCCCATAAACCACCATGCGGGCCCAGTACCTACAGTTTCGATAAAGAAGCGTTACCTATCACGAAATACAGTTAAAATCATCTACAACAAGTTAACCTACAAATGTGTTGAACCGCGGCTAACATCAGCAAATCTCTGTTATTGCATATTTGTATGTGAAGACATTGCAGCCGGTGCTTCTAACATTTTAATTACAGATACGATCTCTTCACAGTTATAACATTACTCGGCTGGCTGCTGTATGCACATTTCCAACTACCACTATAACTACCACTACAGTAATTCTTAGAAGACAGTTTTAAGATCCACTGTCCACAGAACGGAAAAGCTGTAATTAAATATAGAATAGGAAGGAAATATGAGTTTTATGACTGAAACAATGGCGAAGAAAATAAATCTATGAAGTAGAAAGCTTATTTTAAAAGCTTGTTATTTATCCGTTTGAAACTATCCGGTGCCTTGAAAGTTTATTTATTATACCGCTAAAACAAAAAACACTGAAAAACACCTTACCTCTATCCCGAAAAAGCATCCAAAAATAAAAACAGCTTACAACACAATCACGTTATACACTTCCAAAGTTCAAAACAAAAATTCATCAAAATATTTGACATGAAATTTCCGCGCGACAGAAAGCGTCAAATCGTTTGTATTTAGAACGCGGCACGTGACTCGCCGACGTCGAACGGAACGCGACTGGTACTCGGCGGGTAGGCGAACTCCCGCGCAGCTCAACCATTATGTCTGATGTAACTTTTGAATGTCATATTAGCGCGATTTTTATGTAATGGATGAAAGGTGAAGATGAGCTAGGAATGTGTGGAGTCCGAATTCGTGAATGCGCTTTGTGGAAGGATTGCAACTTTTAACGGCACCTCTGGAAGATACAGTGAATAGATGTTTGTGTTGATACATATTTATTTATAGTAATTGTAAGTTCGAGTTTTCGGAAAAAAGAAAATAGAATGGAATAGAATTTTATTTTGCAAATATGGGTAATACAATATAGTTGTTATGACATATCACAGTTCAGCCATATTTTACCAATTGGCATCCAAACATTTACATTATTTATGAAACATGTACTTACATTTTAAAGACCACATCGATTTTATTATTATTATTACAATTATCATTAAATTAATAAATTATCATTATATTACAGTTATCATTAGAAAATCACGCTAACGTGTCGAACTTCGATGATAGATTTTACAAGAGAAATGTGAGATTTCTAAATGTGACAGATTTTTCAGGAGGTAGGTCTGATGAGTTTTATTCTATTTCGTGAATTTTAAATTATTGGTCAATAACCGGTATTGACATATAATTTCAAATACACGAAACTGCTAATCGTTTTTAATATTATTTATGTATTTGCCAAAAATGTTGTGAAACCAAAATGTGAAAGTCTTAATTCTGTAGTGTGACCTATGAATAGATTCAAGAAGCTTTGAAATATTTTCAAAATAATGATAATTGAAACAGGATCAAGATGATGTATCGTTTTTAAGATTGATTTTCAAACTGATGAATGGTTGAACTTTTAATTGGCGGTGAATCTACAAATTATTTAAGTTGTCAGCCAATAACATTAAAAACTCCTTCAAGAAACCAGGGTTAGGAAAGCTTTTCTACGTCCTGGATTAAATTGATATATTTCCGAAAATCATGCACAACATTGCCACGTACGCATGCTGACTCGTATGTACATATAAACTCTCTTTCCACAAAAACTTGTCATTCATGAACCCATGTAAATCTCACAAGTCATTATGTTGTCATTTACTTTTAAACAAAACGAGACAGTTCACCTGTAGAGTTCGTGTTAACGAGTGCATACAAGAATAATTATGTGTACACTGCAGAGAAACTATTGTTCACAATCTATAACAATATAATTATTATAAATTAGATTTGTTTTTATATGTCCATGTGTGACCGCGTTGTTATTTTTAACTACGCAATGGATTTTGATGCAGTTTTCACAATCAGTTAAAGAATTTACCCTGTAGGTTTATTTGTATAATACATTATGTATATTAGGCAAATCATAAAGAAATCCTAAGGTGTTTCATGTCGTAAATACCGTGTGAAGCAGGGGAAGGTCACTAATGATGAAGAAAATACTATGGCTTGACTTTTGACTGCTCGATTCGTCGTCGTGGGTTCGAAATACGCACGTAAAATACATGTTGGGCCCAAAGATCGCTGTTTAATGTGTTGTGATTTTTGCAAGAGATCGCAAGCGCTACTACTGAGCATGTGGTCATTTGGGTCCCGATCCCGAGTCGTGCTAGGTGTTATTCAGTTTTTCCATCAGGAACCCAGTTGGCTCACCTTCTATTACTGACTTTAACATAGGAGAAATATGCATCTATACCTTTACCTAATCCTTCGTTTGTAATCCTCGAAGGATTACATGGGTCATGTTATGTTGATTACTAATCTATGAGAATGTATCTGCGATAAATGAAAACAAAGGTTCTCACTTAAAACATAAATTAATGCGACACCTGTTGAACAAAAGACCACCAACTGCATAAACATTACAAGCTAATCAAGCTCTTCATTACACCCGACTTTCTCTCACCCTTCGGTAACGTAAGGCTCACTCATTAGAAAGCGGCCATGTTTGGCGTTTGCCCAACTTTGCGCAGTATAGTCACGATAATGCGTTTTATTACTATTAATGCGCGTGCGATACATGGCCGTGCGCCTGCGCGGTCGTGCGGTTTTGAGGGATTTCACATTTTATGAGCTTAGTAGTTACTCGTGTATACAAAAGACGAAATGTACCATGAGAAACCAAAAAAAAAATGTTGCAAGTCCTCTCATATTATTATGTAACTTTTCTTACTCGATTACTTACACCAACGCCAACGTTAAAAAGTTAAAGCAGCAGTCTTTTTCCTGATCGGTTTTTTTTTTAAATAGAGCTATAAAAGTTCCTAGTAAACGCAGACCTTTCTTTTGTGTAAAAAAAGAATAATTGTAATAATAACTACGCCCTAGTTCTGTTACCAAATTTGGTAGCTGGATGCAGCCTTTTAATTTTACGCCTATCAATCTTTACAGACCCAGACTAGAATTACATGAAGACTTTATACACTGTGAAATCCTAAAAACTTTTAACCCTCATCATACTAAAAAAAAACTAATCAAAAGAATAAAAGATTTCATATAAATTCTGCAGTGCAGTGTTAAATGAAAATAATGGTTGTTGGATAAGTCATCCGACTTATTTTTTCATTTAATTTAAATAAGAGAGAGTTTCAACTTTTTCTACTAAATTATTTTTAGAATATTTTGCAATTTAAGATTATTCTGATTATGAATCCTTTTTGCAGCTAGACATTTAATCACCCAAGATTTAATTGAATTCTTTACAAATTCAAATTTAAACAAATAAAACGTAAATACAAAATTAATATTTAAAATGCATACGTAGTGCTTATTTGCATGAAATGAGTGAAAATAAAAGACCGTTGCGAACTCTTACATAAAATAAAAATATGCATATCTGAAATAAAAAGTTTACAGTGCAATATGTTTATGCATTAGCTTGCATAATATTCTATTATGTTTGAGTAAGAAGCTAAAAATAAATAACGTCATTGTAAACTTATTTTGCGATTATCTTTGATTCTTTATTTTTACTTTCATGTCGAAGATAGATAATTTGGCAAATACATACCAATTATTGAACAACTTAGTTCAATTTTATCCAATCTTTAGAGAAACCTATTCAAAATACAAAAGCCATTTCACATTTTCCTAAGACTACTGAAAAAAATAGTTGGCTCAATCCGCGCATTTATTTCAAAGTTGAGGACGAATAAATGCATCTATCAGAGATTGTGTAGGTACATAATATTTCAAAACATATTGTCTTTGTCACACAGCATTATAATTTGTAATATTCTGTTAATCTTTTCTAACAAAAACAGAAAGAGCATACTTTCCATATACCCACACGATATGAAACAGTCCATAAATCTAGAAACAAAAGAACTAGAAACAATTAATAACACGTTACTTACTTACAGGTCACGCGACGGACTCCAAAACAATAAGGTTTCTCAACTGAACAAAAACGCACAAATTAATCAAAGTATCGCCTACGAGTCGTCGAGCAGGTTCTAGTTACAGCTTGTTGGACGTTCAACCTAATGAACTGTAATTATCTATTTCGGTTTGAACGAATAAATCAGGCAAGCGATATGTCAGTAACACGTATGTTTTGCTTTTTGCAGGATTGTATTATACTACTACATAGACTTTCAGTTTATAACAAAGATTGAGTTTGCAAGCTTTCTTCGGGGAGTCATGGATTCGATAAAACAAAAAATATATCCAGTCAAGTGCATTAAGCTGACTTGAGCCTTGCGATAAATCACAATTATATAACTGTCTGTATCCATATGTTTATGGATATCTTCGTTTATGTTGTATTGTATGTATTGCATGTATTGTGTATGTGTTTTTTAAAAGTAATAAAGTCGTTTCAAATTACCAAATTAGAAGCTCATGGATAAGCCATGAGTTTCTGATTTGGTAATTTGAATTACTTTTAAAAAACACTCGATCGGCCGAAAAATATCTTGGGACAAAAGTAAGAATACTCAATTGTACCGGAATCACGAGTGCTGCTGAGCTGTTTCACCTTAAAATGGAGAAAAAGATTAATACACAGTAGATGGCCAACATAAAGTAAGGAGATGCCTCTCCAAAAGAAAACATAGACCGAAACATATTATCTAATGATACATTTTTATGGTTTAAGTCGGCAAAGACATAAACGTCGATATTTGTTGTCTATATTTTGTACCCTGTATGTTTGAGCTCTCGAAAGGCACGCCTCCTATTGAATAAGCCCAACTTACATCAACACAAACATATACACACCTAGTTATTTGCAGATTGAGTGACAGACGAGGAAGCGGGCGGCGCAGTGTGTGCTGGACAATTTCATGGGCCGGCGACATCCTCGATGTAATGTTGTGTTGCTTCATATTCTTAACGATAGGGCTTTATTGTGTATACGGACAGGGAACTTTATAGAGCTGCTGAATATACAATACAAACTGTTTATACAAATGTATAATGATACGATGAGATACAAATTGTGTGTTTCTCATAATATTGGAAACACAACACGCAACATCAAAACAATTTTCAAACAATTTGTTAAAATTAATCGTAGGACATTGAACCCGATCATCACTGTCATACAACACTAACACTTCAGAAGTTCAAGCGCCAGGTCCATCAAAACTACTCACCATAATAACTTTTTTCTTTTTTCTCTTGTCATCTTTGTATACGTAATTACTGTTTCTAAAACTACCCACTGTTGTTGAAATTGTTATTTCTGCACTACTATTGTAATTTCATTTTTGTACACTATGCTTGTATAATATTGCTTGTATTATTAGGATAAACAATGTAACAATTGTAGATAGAGGCCAATAAATGAATAAATCATAATTTTCCTGCCCTTGTTACATTCAACTTGTGGTCGGCGCAAAACATTTTCTTCTTGCATACTCCCCTGTCAGACGTCACAGCATCATTTACGCCTTTTTCTTTCATGTGAGCTCACACAACCATCCATTTGGAACCCTTTGGATGTGTTACAAAAATATTGTTTTTGGCAATCTCTAAGATGAGGAATTAAAAAAAAGCAAAGTTTTTCTCTATATATAACAACAACAACAACTACAGCCCATAACGTCCACTGCTGGACATAAGCCTCTCCCATGATGGGAGGAATTTGCCGTAATCTCCACGCTTGGCAGGCGGATTGGAGATCGCAGTGATGGAAGACTAACAGAAAACGCTGCTGCCCATTCTCTGGTCTACGGAGGCGCAAGGTGTTCTGCCTCAGACATTAGTCGCCTTATACGACACCCGTGAGTGTAATGGGTTGGTTCTATTCTACTCTGCTGGATACCACACGGCTATATTAATAAATGCTGTTAAACCTAAAACCACAATCCATATTAAACAGCTATTATTTACACAGCAAATAAGCCTAATCACTTTCTTCAAATGCACTCATTCATAAACCACAAAATAATGTGTACTTCAAATATTTGCTGTCAAATATTATTCTCTTGTACTAACACCTCTATACAAATACGCAAGACCGCAAACTCACGCGCACACCGCGCATGCGTAACACGCATAATATCCATCCAACAAGTAAATGTTTGAAGAAGGCCCACTTCATACCATGGAAAATCATGCAAATATTAGTATTTTGAATAATGAATGAAGAGGAATACAAAATTACGTTCGATTGCCGAAAAATACCTAATCTCGATTAGATACTTCAATCTTTGAATGGTTATAAGGTCTATATACTTAAAATATTAGAATCTACGTTTTCGAAAAACATTGGTGGCTTCCTCTACCGGCACATCCTAAAACCGAAAGACATGTGACATGTACCAACCCGCACCGAACTTGCAGATACTCCTTCACACTCGGAGGAGACCTATGTACCAGCAGTTGAAACAGGTGACGTTGATGTTGTTGGTTTACCTCTAAATTACTCTTTCAATTCTGATAGTACAACTCGCGTTTCAAGTAAGACTTCTGGGCTTACATGTTTAACGGTTATAAGAATTGCAAACTAGCATTATGCTCAATCGTATCTGCTTTTCCTATATTTGTACACCCGAAGTGCGTCCATTTTTCATAGTAACCATTTGTGAGTCTATGTAAATCAGATAGATAACGTTGCATATTCTGCGACGCATCGTGGGGGATCAGTATTTCTGTTTTATTATCAGTATTTTAAAAGTTAACACAAAAGTTGGGAAAAAATTATAATATTTCGTGTTTATTTTAATCTTTTTTTTGGGGATTTAAGGTACAAAAACATTTGTATAAAAGCGTATTAGCAGTAGTTTGCATACCGTTCAGAGGGGAAAATTTCGTAGGCTTAAGAACGTTCGCATTCTCTTGACATTGGTTGTCGATGAGGTGATAATAATAATTATGGTGAGATTCATTTGAAAGTTTTCTACCAGAATTACTGATCTTCAGATTACTACTAAAAATTCCCCTAAAAAGCCCGTAATGCATGATTTAAGCAACAGTCATAGTACAAAATCAGATAAATTTGTTACCTGCAAAAGCTGTTATAAGCATCCTCGGTTGCAAAAATATACCCCCTCGTTGTTCAAAGAGGCGTAATAGCGTATTTCACACTTTACACTTCGAGAGATAGCATCGGAGTAATAACAATGTATGAAGATAGCGCTGCGTTGAGTCAAGCTCACCACCTGTAATTTCTGATAGCCTGGTAGCATCATAAGATTAGCAATCTATACATCTTACAAATCTTATACAATTCGTGAAAGGTGTTAAGTCGCGTTGTTCAATGACATACAATTCTTTGTAATGCCTGGAGGGATCTTTTTATCAGTTTAGTGTTATCTCAATTTAATCTTAGATGTTGGAATATTTTGCAATAAACAGATTCGTAAAAAAATCACTGTGTGTAACTATTGGCCTTTGAAACACATAGATATTGTGATGAACTGTAGGACCTCTTTAACGTTATCAACAATTTCACTGAAATACGACGACTGCTGGACAGAAAACTCTCCAAGCGACGCCACAGCGACTCGTCCTATACTTTTCGCATTCAGCTGATATCCGCGGTTTTCACATGGTACTTGATAAAGAAGAATTCACCGTCAAACACTGAAACATTTTTTTTTCTTCGCTGCGGGTGACCAAATGGTCAAGGCGACTGGTAATCGCTTTCAAAGCGTTTCATTTTTCTACGACTTTCAACAGGATTAAGATAATTTTTTCGGTAACAGAATTATGTCAATTCAATACATTTTTGACTTTTCTTTTGTGTGTCGTGTCACTTTGTCTTGTTTCACCTCATAAATATTTCCTCTTTGAAGGTACCAAATTAACCACAGCAACTGCTATCGCAATAAAGGAAAAGATATCAATTACAGCAAAACAGCACCTCACACTTCAATTATCTCAAAACATAACGTTCATGTGTTTATGTTGTTTTTGTGTGCGAGTTTTCCCCACAAAATCAATGAAAACAAACGAAAATATTCGAACAGTAAATCCCCCGTTGTTCTGTAAGATAAACCGCGGGATGCGACGCGCAACCGCAAGCAACGCCGGCTGAAATTATTGTATTACGTGCCCGCTATACCTGCAGGGATTAACGGTTCTGATGCTGTGCTCTATCCGAGAGAAATTGTAGTGTTTAACGCCTGGATTCACTTGTAAACGTAACAAACATTAAATGGTTGGAAGATATCGGACACTTTTATATCGATGTCATCATCTGTCTAACCCGTTTACCAACTATGTTGGGGTTGGCTTCCAGTCTAACCGGATACCAGTTAATAACATGGAGCGACCGCCTAAGACCCAGTTAGTACTGGGTAATACGATTGCCTTGGTGAGACTGGCTGTCTGATTTTCGGAACACTTACTACATTTACCGACTGTCAAAGGGACAAATGGCTTAAAGTGCTTTTCGAGCCACGGAGGAAACTTGTTATGTAATGGGTGGTCACCCATCCACGGACCAACCTAGGCCACCGCAGCTTAATCTGAAGAACGACCCGAGTGGCTGTTATTATTCAGCTATGAGTATCCTTAATTGAATTTTGATAAAGAAACCGTTGTTTTTACACGCTTTATATTAGCTTCACTTGTATGTTTGTTTATTTGTATGTTTGTAACCGACTTCTTAGGGCGCGATTTTGACCCACTTTAAACGGCCAGATTTCATTCAAATTTTGCACACACGTCAAAGACTGATGACAATTCAGGTTTTTTCAGAATTCAACCCCTTAAGGGGGAAAATGGGGTGACAAAGTCTGAAAATCAACATGGTTATTGTTTGTATGGTGTATCGGGTCGATCGAGAGGGTGTATTACAAAAACAACGCGATTTTAAGATTTAATGTGTAACTGAAATACCATCATCCCCTGTTGGGGTGCGATGGGATTGAAATGTCTAAAAATCAATATGGGTGTCAATTCCGAGATTATCAGGGGTGCTGATTACGAATATGGCATTCATTTTGAGATCCAAAAGATTTAGATGATTTAGATAAGATGGCGGATTCGACTTCTATAAAGGGTTATTGTTGATTTATTGTGATGATTGTGATAACGATGATGATGATTATGATAATGATGATGATGATTGTGATGATGATAATCGTGATTACGATGATGGTGATTGTGATAGTGATTGTTATGGTGATGGTGATAGTGATGGTAATTGTGATTGTGATAGTGACAGTGATGATGATGGTGATTGTGATAGTGGTGGTGATTGTGATAACGATGATGATGATTGTGAAAATGATGATGATGTCTGTGATAATGATGATGATGATTGTGATAGTGATAGTGATGGTGATTGTGACAGTGATTGTGATTATGATAGTGATAATGATTGTGATAAAGATGGTGAGTGTGATAGAGATGGTGATTGTGATGATTATGAAATTTGACTCCTAAATAGTTTTTTACCTGGATTAACATGTAGGATACTATTTATCTCTCTAATATGAATAAATATATCCCGTGGGACAGTTACCAAACTTCACGCGGGCGAAGCCGCGGGCAACAGCTAGTATTCTTGATATAACGGTAACCGTGATTTACAAAAAAGCTTCTTATTGATGATACATCAAAATAAAATATTCAGGACAGAAATCTCAATTTTTTATTTTGCGCAATAACATTTAGTAATTAGCGTAGGATCTACAGTCGATAAAGTCATCAACTTTAAATAAGATAAACCTTTCGGAGAAGGAATCTGAGAAACAGCTACCTCATCTAAAGAAGGCGGCAGGCGCCCGATTTCCGCACTTCCCAGATAAGTTACTGACTTAATAAATTATAGTTTAAATAACAGTTTAAAAAAATTAAAAAAACATGCTTTTATAAATAAACCAAACTAAAAAGTAGAAAATAAATAATAGTTTAAAAAAAAAAAACAAAAGAACACGCTTGAAATAGAAAACCAAACTAAAAATAGAAAATAAATGTTAATAAATTTGAATTAAGAATAGTGTAAAAAATTCCAACAAATATAAATGAATAATAGTGTTAATAAGAAAAAAAAGTTTTATTTAAAAAAAAAAGCGTGGTGTGCATGGTGTCAATAGTTATAAATATTTCATTGAAAGATATGAGAAGAAGGATCATCATTTCGATAATATCTTAAAAAGCACCCCACGCTTTTTTTTAAATAAAACATTTTTTATCATCAGCTCATGAATTGTACACAACTAGTAGTAGGAATGGATTTACCTGACTATTAGATGATTTGGGTGCTCGGTTAATGTGACCATCATGATCATTTCAGCTGAAATACATCTACCGCAGAACGTAGGCCTTATCAAATTTCGCTACATCGACAAATATTTTGATGTCGTATTGGCAAACTTTTTAATGCTACTAATTATACTTTACCATTCCATCATATAATTATTATAGCCCATGCTTATTATTGTAAGGTTTTGAAACTTGCAATCCAGATTCAATTTATTTCAATAAACACACGATCTAACCTTTATGCAAGTTACATGCAGTTTAATTTCATTAGTAAACGCCCACACATTGACTTCGTGGTATTTTATTTTTAGTTATCAAATAGATCACTTTAATCAAGTCATTGCTAAACAAGCTATTAGTGCATGACCTTGTTGAAGAAAGGTAATCTCGATAGGGATTGAATTATTTTTAATTTTAAGCTATAAAAATTTAATAGCTGTTGTGTGAAGCCTTGGTATGTTTCTAAACCACAAGTAATGAGTGCAAATTGTGGTCTATGAACTATGTTGGCGAATGTTTTTTAGTTTTAATTTAAGAGTTGCTTAATTCGCACTAAATATCCTAAGAACTTTTATACTGCAGGGCTATGAGAAAGCTGATTTTGAAAAGCTTGGAAGGTAAAAAATAAATTTTCAGAGGCTGCATAAATAACTGCAGGTTGAAATTGACTACCTACTAACCAAGAACAAAAGTAGTGTTTCAAGATAATTCTCAGTTTAGTCTAGGTTAGGCTGGGTAACTGGGATGTAGAATATTCAGTATTTTGTCACAAACTTGGAAATAACAAGATTAATGTAAGAATTCGCGATCTTCATCAGTCTCTTCACTCGTCAATTTTGAAACCTTCTCTTAATAATAGGTATATCATTTCATAAAAATACCATATTAAAATAAATTAGCTATGGCAACCCTGCAACTAATGCGATTCCAAATTTCTTTCCAAACAGTATCGCGTATTGCCTCAGGTCATCAAATAGGAGCGCATCTTTTGCAACTACTGTTCCGAGGACATTGCACAAGTCGTATTGCATGGTGTCAGTTAAATGTATACATGCTAAACGATTAATGTCGAATTTGATGTATTAGTGTGTTTTATTGCAGTAGCTGGACTAGTGGTCACACCCAATGTAGTGCAATGTTTCGCGATATTGAAAAAGATCTGAAATTCTGTTCTCCTTTTTGTTTAATATTATATTGATTAGAAAATAGTTCATCAGGCCGTTTTGCGTTAATATTTTATAAATGTTCATTGTAGAGCAGTATAGTCATTATCAAAATGGGTTTTGGGAAGCTCCCGATGAAATCATAATAAACGCTTGACGCTTGTCAAGAATATCAAGCGTCAATATGCGAAAAAAAAAAAACTTAACAGTCTAACAACAACCATTACATACCATCATAGTTGAACAACCATTTTAAGTCATATCAACATTCATTTATATTTTTTTCTACAAAGCGGTGTAAATAATAACTTAGATACCTACATAAAACATATCGAAAAAGTGTTAAAGTGTTCAGAAATTGACAAATCCGATAAATTCAGCAACACTTTCTATCAAAAAGATCAGCAGGTTAAGTGCTAGAATAACATAATACGTAGGCTATCTACATGCTTATGCATTATTTTGTTTCGTCACCACTGCATTTTAGCAGATATCACCTTTGCTCTTTATGATAATGTGCAAAATATTCATTTTGTGTTTTAATCGGATCAGATTACATGGTGTTATGTATAATTAAGAAAATATTACAAAATACAGTATTGAATAATGCTGAAAATTAAAAGAGAAATCGCTTTCTCACAAGAGACAGCTATGGTATTATTACATCCGGTGGCTGAAACCACAAAATCACATATAGAGTGGTCAGAATTTAAAGTATTGACTTATTACAAACAGCAGTTAACATTTTGTATATTACTGTGATATTTAAACCGTGCAATTTAATTAACATTTTCCCAACGACGACGGTTACAAATTATTTGAAGCGGCAATACCTTCTAGACCTAAAGTTTTATCGTAACTAGTAGCTTTCAAAACTACTTGGCATTTAGCAGTGGACTATGCTTCAGGTTTTATGATGATGACACCAAGCAGATCGCATCATCAACATACAGCAGCCCACTGTTGGACATAGGCCTCTCCTGACGCACCCCATTTGACTCCATTCTCTGCAACTCTCGTGCAGCTGCCTGGGAAGACCGTTGCTCCTCCTATTCTGAGGGCGTAGAATAATACATTAACTCCAACAGTCACCATTTCTACACCTAATATCGGAACACATCCATTAACAAAACTATCAGAACTAGGTGCAGTGCTATACCTATTACTTCCCCGGACGATACCACACAAGGAGCTACTATTAAGCATTATCATACAAAAACTGATACCAGTCAATTATCGACAGGTCGCTGGCTAACAGCCGTAACAGCCCATTTCCTTCGGGTAATTGTTAGAACTTGTAAATGAGTCGGTTCAATACGTTTACATTTTCCACTATTAATCAGTAACTTCATGCATCTCCATTATGGTCAGAAAGACTTCATTTGAAAGAGAGTTACTTATTCATATAAAACCAATCAGTCCCGGTCCCCAGTGAGAGCAGCGGTGGCCCAGTGGTGGCGGCCCCGACTTACGAACAGTAAGTCGTGGGTTCGAACCCAGACAGGCGCATTACTTTGTGTATTTTAATTCATCACTATGACTGCTCTCAAAAACGGTGAAGGAAAACATCGTGAGGAAACCGGCATGTCCTAGAACCAAAAAATTCGAAGACATGTGACATCTACCAATCCGCACTGGGCCCGCGTGGTGGATTAAAGCCCATTCCCTCTCACAGAGAGGAGGCCTGTGTCCCAGCAGTGGGAACATTAATAGGCTGATGATGAACCAATCAGTCAGCCTTGAAAGCGAGAGTGAACGGACGTAGGCATCTTTTTTACGAAGAGGAGGCACAAGTCTTTAGCTACTAAATTAAGGAAACACACGTCATAGTATACCTATGACGTTGCTAATGCAATATTGCAGCTTTTGCATTGCATAAGCCTAAAACTAAACCAACCATTGACTTTGACGTCAGACAGTCGTTGGAAATCCATCTGCCTAAAATGTATTATTTATACATTCTGTATGCAAAAGTTATGCGAAAATTATTCAATATCTCTTAGACCTCAGACGCTTGAAGAAAGTTGTAATTTGATGAAACTTGTTCAATCGGCTTTTACAGTTCATTGGCCTTCGATTGAAAGGAACTGACGTCGTAGTTTTATCGTAAGTTTTAAGTAAACAATGATTTGAATATTTTTGAAATCAAAAACCAAGATTGTTATACCGATAAAGGTGTAGAAAGGTAGCTGATAGCCGGTTATGGAGATTCATCATTTAAAAGATAGGATTCTCTTCTTAGACGGACGTTGTAGCTGGTGGCTGCAGGACGGTTGTTGTTCGGGATATTTATCCTGATCTCACGGATAACTCTGCTTGCGCGATGCAGAATTAGCACGACGTCATATGATGCGTAGTTCGTACGTGGTGGCTGTGGATCAGCAACAGCGTCAAGTATGAATGCCCAATTGGGGGGGGTCTGTATTTATGCTTTCGCGGTTGCACAACGACATGCTTTGCTTTGGCTTTGCTTGGTAGTATAGATGCAGGCCTACCCTACTGCCTCCCTCAGAGGCGGTAGGGTGGCGGGGTCTTGAGGGGGAGCGCTACGGTCGTGTAGATCCTCAAGGCAAGTCTGGGGGATTCACCTTCACGAGGTTGCCACCCTGTTCTTGGCCTGATTCCATAAGAAACAGACGCAACAAAAACCCCCGGGCGCTTTATCTCGCACTTTCCCGAAAGCCAAAATCCCAGGCCTAGGGTAATCCCACACCCCACTCCTATGATCCTACGCCCAGTCCTTCCCTCCTTTTCCTTTTTCTCCCTTCGGTCCTTGAGGACGGGTAACCTCAACTCCAAAAAAGCCCACAAACCCCAAAAAATGCAGAGTGGAAAAAGTAATATTCCCCAGGTGGGTCCCGGCAACGGGGAATCCCACACCGACTCGTCGGTCTGCCCCCACCGTAATCTGGGGGGGGGCACCAATCTGCCTTCTAGCGCCGCGCCTTCTGCGCGGCTGGCTGCTTTAGCGCCGACATCTCTGGCTGCGGCTCACGCGCCACAAGACTCAACAAGGGCTGCGCCTTCTGCGCCTAACGACTCTAACACGACTGCGACTTCCGCGACAAATACTCTGACGACTGTTACACCTTCCACGAGAGCCTGGCAACAGAGCATCGTTCGGAACAGTGTAACGAACAATCCTGACAACGACAGTGACAAAGCTCGACTCTCCAGCCTTAGCAGCGAACTCCGCGCGCTGGCACTTCAGCGCGAGAAGATCGAGGCAAGGTTGAAAGACATAAACTCTCTCGGGACGGGAAAGGAAGCGGAATCTGCTGGTTCTGGTTTCATCTCTGTGGACGAAGTACGTATGCTGAAAACAAAGCGCGGAAAGATCCGGAACAGAGAGAGAGAACTCAACAACCGTTTGCGCAAGATCCGCGATGGCAATAGCCTGCGCGAAGCACAAGCGTATAAGGACGGGATTTAAAGACAATGAAACATCTCGAATGCTGGTTAGACACTGGCTATATTTGATCCATTCAATGACAATATAAACTACTTACATACTACACCACACCTCTTACGGTAATCAGAAAAAAAAAATGTTTAATAGTAAGATTAGTTGCATTTTTTTTTGTTCGTACTTATACAGTTTCTGTTTGTTATAGTATTATACTAATTACGATTACACACTCCTTATTGATTAATACAGTTTGTTTAATTATGTTATTCTACACTTACAAAAACAATATCTTAGCTCGCGTGACGCGTAACATTCATTGTTTCTTTCGAACGTGAGCTTGAGCTAAACAATTTATTGATACCTATAAAATATATCTAGTGATTATAATTATAATATTGATGCAATTACGTGTTAAACAGTTTCGTTCTGTTCTTATGGATTATATCTGGTTTCCCATTAATGTTCACCTCCACATTAGGTGATAGGTCTCGGATGACCTTGTATGGTCCCTCGTATAAGTTTGTAAGCTTATTACCAGTTTCACTTTTAATTAAGATATCATCATCCTTTTTATACCGTATAGGAATAATATGTTGGTCGTATTTATTTTTTCTTTCTAATTTGCTGTTGATTAAATTGTTTCGCGCTTCTGTTTGTGATACTTGTAACCGATATTTGAGTTCGAGAGGATAACTGTCGTGATTGTACAATGGCTCAATTGTTTTAGTGAGGTTGCTTGGTAAATTGCATGTCTTTCCATAAACAAGTTCAAAGGGTGTATACCTAGTCGATGTATGTACTGTAGTGTTGTATGCAAAGCACCAGAATGGCAGCCAAGTACTCCACGAATCTGGTTTATTTTCTGCTTGTATTCTTAGATAAGCTCCTAAGCTCTTGTGAGAGTTTTCCAGTGCTCCAATGCTTTGGTGGTGGTATGCTGTCGAATTCAACTTAGAAATATTGAGTAATTTACATACCTCTTTAAATGTCTGGGACATGAACTCGGCTCCTCTGTCAGTCGCTATTTCTCGCGGAACGCCGTGCTGAAGGATATGATTGTTTACAAATGCTCGTGCGGTTTCTGTTGCTGTTTTAGATACAAGTGGGTAAGCAGATACATATTTCGACAGCTCACATTGTAGCGTTAGAATATACGAATAATTATAAGAGTCTCTATCTAGCGGTCCCACTAGGTCTAAATATATTTTGTCAAATGTAGTGTGGGCCGTTGAGGTGATGACCATTGGTTCTTTTACAGTTACCGTGTATTTTTGCTTTTGACATTTCGGGCATTTCTTTACATAATTGATAATGTCATTTTCTAGCCCTGACCAAAAGTAATATTTTTTGATATTGTTTAACATGCGTCTAATGCCCGCATGCCCACTAGTGGGCAACAGATGGAAATCATTTAGGATGACTTTCCTGTCGTTTTTATTTTCGACTGTCTCTACATCCTTTATAATACAAACTCGTGGCCCTTTCCAATTTGTGTTTTGTTTTATCTCGTTTGTAAATTTTTCTACAAAGATTTTATTGTTTTTATTTTTTATAAAATTGATTTCTTTTATATTTGTATTGTTGCAAAACTCGCACATCTCTCTCACAAATGCGGCTGGCGTCAGTTGTGATTGAGCAGATGGGTTTATAAATAGCATTAAATCTTTACTGTCATAAAGAAAAGTATTATTTTCATAAGTAATTTTATTTTCTTTACGTTTTTTTTCTATAGTTTTCTTGTCTGTGAACCTTAGTTCTACAGTATTTTTTGGCTTAATATTAGATTCTACCAGTATTGGCTGAATTGGCTGATTGTCTATAGGTTCCTTATTAGTATCCATTGATTTCGGTTCTAATCTCCTCTTTTGAGCGCGTGTCATTACGTTTATACATTCGTTGATTTCTTTTAGGTCTTGCGATGTCACTTTAACGCGAGAAAGTGCATCCGCAGCCGCATTTTCTTTACCCTTAACGTATTCAATTGTATAATCATACTCCTCTAGGCATAGTCTAAACTTAAGTAATCTACTTGAGGGGTCTTTTAAACTGAACAAATAAACCAGTGGCTTGTGGTCGGTAACGATTTTAAATGGCCGTCCATAGAGGTACGGCCTAAAATGTTTGACTGCCCATACTATAGCTAAGAGCTCCTTTTCGATAGTTGGGTAATTCCGTTCGGCTTTGTTTAGGCTTCTACTTGCATAAGCAACTGGGCGGCCGTCTGAGTTAGCTAAAATTGCTCCTATCGCATAACCTGAGGCATCAGTCTGTACTGAAAAGGTATTCTTATTGGATAGGTCGGGATATTGTAAAACCGGTGGTGCTATCAAACATTCCTTAATAGTTTCAAATGACTTTTGGCAATTTTCGTCCCAGTAAAATTTCGTATTTTTCCTACACAACACGTTCAAGTTATTTGCTATTTCTGCAAATTTTGGTATAAATTTTCTATAATAATTGGCCAAAGCTACAAAACGTTTCACTTCGTCGATGTTTTCCGGCACTGGGTAATTTTGTACTGCTTTAATTTTTTCTGGATCCGGGAGTACACCGTCTCCCGATACTATGTGACCTAGATAAAGTAATTCTTTTTTTAGGAAATCGCATTTTAATGGATTCAGTTTTAAATTCACTTTGCGTATTCTTTCAAAAATGTCAATTAAATTCTTGTTGTGTTCCGTTAAATTTCGCCCTAAAACAATTAGATCGTCTTGATAACAAAGACATTTTTCATAACATAGGCCCGCCATTGCCATGGTCATCATTCGAGAAAATGAACTGGGGCTGGTTTTAAGCCCCATAGGCATTCTAGTCATTTGGAACTGCCCGGAGCAAAAAGCTGTTACTTTTCTACTCTTCGGTTCAAGTTCCACATTATAAAACCCTTGGTTCAAATCCAAATGTGTAAAATAAATACAGCCGGATAAGGAATCCAATATTTCATTAATATTTGGTAGTGGAAATTTGTCATCTTGTATACAACTATTTAATTTTCGGTAATCGATGACTAAACGCCATTTTTTCACTCCGCTTAAATCTGTCTTTTTGGGCACCAAGAGTACTGGACTCGACCACTCGCTGTTGCATGGTTCTATAATGCCTTGCTCGAGCATGTCAGTTATTTGTTCTTTTATAACATTTTTCTGTGAATGTGGGAGTCTATAAGGTTTGGAATACAATGGGTTGGTGTTTGGTTTTAAAGTTATCATGTGTTATTTTTGTATTTATATAATGAATCGATTCGGACCTAGCTGGTACAGTAATTGTTTTATTATTCTCTGATGTTATTGGCAAGTTTTTTAGTTAAGTGGTTACACGCAGAGCACAGTCCAAACTAAACGCGAACTTGATTTGATTCCCCGCTCGAATGGCAGGGTCGCCATATAAGGACGGGATTTAAAGACAATGAAACATCTCGAATGCTGGTTAGACACTGGCTATATTTGATCCATTCAATGACAATATAAACTACTTACATACTACACCACAAGCGGTTAGTTGTAAGGGAGTACGCGACCGGCTACAGACACGCGAAGGGGAAACCCTGCGCGAACAGCAGTCGGACGCGGAAACGAGCGGGCAAGGAACAGCACGCGAAGGGGAAACCCAGAGCGCAAAGCTCCTGCCCGCACCAGGACCATCCGGAGGAAACGACCGGAACCGCAACGAGATGACTGTAGACCGACCCCGAACTAGACAGAAGCGAGGCAAGCGGGCTGGGTTCCTGCGCCGGCTGTCCCTGGCACAAAACGCTGTGCCAAGCCCCTCAGAACCGCAACCCGGTCCAAGTGGCCAGGGAGCGGCGAAGAGGGAGCGCCCGGACGACACGGCTTCGCCGAGTACGCTCCAGGGGGACGCCAAGCGTGTTAGAACCCAGCCTGCTCAAGGGGAGCAGAGAACCTACGCGCGGGCCACAAAGGATATCCCTGCGCGACTCGCCGTAGCGATCTGCCTCTCGCCTTCAACTCGAGACATGACGACTGACGAGGGAGAGCACATCAAGCTCAGCCTTGAAGACCTGATAGTGGACACGTGTCGAACTGACCCCACCAAAGTCCCAGCCTTCCGCGGTTACCCAAGGGTAGCGGATGGCACGGTGCACATGTGGTGCGAAGACGACAACGCCCTGACTTGGCTGACCCAGAACGTGCCTAAGATAAGACTGCCGAACACCGACTTGACACTGACAGTCATGAGACAATCCGACGTACCAACCCGGGTTCGAGCAGCGCTCTTCGTACCCAGGTACAAGGGGGAAATAGAGCTGCTGCAGACGATTTTGACCTGCCAGAACCCCTGGTACGCCATCGGTAGATGGTCCCTGTACAGGGCGACATCGGTCGGTGGAGATAACTACGGGACTTATCTGACCCTGGGTATCCCACCGGACGAGGCCGAAAAGGTCTTGGGGAGGGAGCGACGGATATCGTACCTACTTGGGTCGATATACGTGCGCTTTTTCCCCAAAACCCATCCCTCCGACACTCAGACTGACAACGACACCGAACAGACGAAACCGGCACCGACTGAACATGATCTGACGATGACGCAACTGGAGGAGGAGATGGCCAGAACAGCGATGGCTGATGCTGACGCTGTGAGGATGCCATCCTCACCACCAGGGTGGACGGAGCAGCTGCTCTCATCGTCACCGGCACCCATTGAAGACCAGCACGGGCTGGAGGACAGGGGGGAATCATCCGATGGATCCATCTCCCCCTAATTCCACCCACCTGCCTCCCACATCCCGTCCCCTAAACATCATCCAGACCAACCTCCAGCATAGCCAGACGGCTACTGCTTGTCTGCGCAGGGCACTGGAGATGGAACCCCGAACCATTGCACTCATCCAAGAGCCTTGGATCCGTAATAACAGAATATGCGGCCTTGGTAACATTGGAGGTAAGCTGATCCTCGACACACAGGGCACAGATAAACCACGAACCTGTGCCTATATACCCAAAGATTTTCCCACCACCACACTCACGCAATTATGTTCCAGAGATCTAACAGCCGTCAGGCTCAAAACCGACGGCGATGCACCTGATATCGTCCTGGCCTCGGTATACATGCCAGGCGAGGATGAAGACTGCCCACCAAAAGAAATGGCCGACCTGGTAAAGTATTGTGAAGACGCCAACCTGGACCTGGTCATCTGCACGGACTCGAACGCCCATCACCCGCTTTGGGGTTGCACTAAAGCCAACAATAGAGGTGAGGTACTATGCACATATTTGTTCTCCACTAACCTTAACATCGCAAACCGCGGCTCGGAACCCACTTGGGTCACATCCCGCGGACAAACGATCATTGATCTAACGCTGGCTTCGGAATGCGCGGCAAAACTTATCTCTGACTGGCACGTATCCAACGAGCCTTCCTGCTCTGACCATAGAAGGATTCGCTTCTCATTAGTAGCTAATTTTAAAAAACCAGATCCTAGACGCAATCCACGCCGTACCAACGTACCCGGCTACAAACGACTGTTGGCCTCCCTATTAGCGCAGCACCAAACGCCCAGTATTCTAACAGACCCCAAACAACTTGAAGAAACAGTGACAAAACTCTCAGAATTTATAATTGAGGCCTACCACGCCTGCTGCAAATTAAAAGATCCAAGCACCAAGAGCAAGGGTAACTCCTGGTGGAATGCGGAACTTAGTAAGCTCAGGCACACCATGCGCAAACAATTCAACAGAGCCAAAAATTCCAGACTACCAGAAGACTGGGACTCATACAAGAAAACACAATACACCTTCAAAAAACAAGTCAGGAATGCCAGCAGGGCTGCCTGGCGGAAATTCTGCGAAGAAATTGAATCGAACAGCGAAGCCGCGCGTGTGAGAAAGATCCTATCCACTGATCAGGACCGCACCCTCGGGTCGCTGAAAACCCCAGACAACTCTTACACCAAGTCGGACCACGAAACAAGTAAAGTCCTTTTGGAAACCCACTTCCCAGACTGCAATCTCTCTGAGGACAGAACCTGGGCAAGTGAGCCAACGCACACACCAAATGATCAAGACTGGGCCAGAGCCCGCACCATAGTAACCGCAGAGAGAATAAAATGGGCAATAAAGACTTTTAAACCATATAAATCCGCAGGCTTAGACGAAATTTTCCCCGCCCTGCTACAATGGGGAGTAGACGTCCTAACGCCGTGGCTGACCGCCATCTACCGAGCCTGCATAGCACAAAAATACATACCCCTTGCATGGCGAGAGGTAAAAGTTATTTTCATCCCTAAACCAGGCAAACCAGATTACACACAACCTAAGGCGTACAGACCAATAAGCCTAACATCTTTCCTACTGAAAACCCTCGAGAGACTCTGTGATCGACACATTCGGGACGGACCTCTTCGGGAGCGACCACTCCACAGACAACAACACGCGTATTCCTCAGGAAAATCAACAGAATCTGCGCTGCACAGTGTGATCTCCAAGATCGAATGTGCAGTGGACCACAAAGGCTCCTCACTAGCCGTCTTCATTGACATAGAAGGCGCTTTTGACAAAACCGTCTTCCATAGCATCAACGCAGCCCTCGAGGAACACGGTGTGGACTCGACCCTGCGAGGATGGATCACAAATATGCTCCGACTAAGAGCCGTACAAGTTACGGTAAACGACACCACCAGAGCAATAGTGGCGAAGGGCTGCCCCCAAGGCGGGGTCCTTTCGCCACTACTATGGAACCTCGTAGTAGACAGCCTCATCAAACGTCTCAACAGCAGAGGCTACTACACGGTGGGCTATGCCGATGATCTGACCATAATAATAAACGGCACACACGAAAACACACTATGCAACCTTATGCGCCAAGCCCTAAGGATAGTAGAAGACTGGTGCAAGGAATACAGACTAGCAGTGAACCCTACCAAAACCGAACTCGTCCTCTTCACAAAGAAAAGGAAGCTAGCAACGTTACAATTACCAAGCTTCTTTGGGACAACCCTAAGCCTATCGACTGAAACCAAATACCTGGGTATCTTTTTGGACAAGCAGCTGAACTGGGCAAAACACACCGAATACACCATCACAAAAGCCAGTATAGCCTTATGGCAATGTAAGAGACTCCTCGGGAGAAATTGGGGCATAAGCCCCAAAATCACCTACTGGCTATACACCACAGTTATCCGACCAATCATCACATACGGCTCTTTAGTTTGGTGGCCCAGGACCAACCTAAGCACGAACCAAAAGGATCTCGAGAAACTACAAAGGTTTGCCTGCGTAGCAATCACCGGCAGCATGAGAACTTCCCCCACTGCTGCCTTACAGGCGATGCTGGGGCTACCACCTCTACATCTCGTCGTAAGAGAGGAGGCGGCCATAGCGATTTTCAGACTCGAAGTATCTGGCACCCTAAGTAACGATTCCAGAATCAAACACACACGCATCAGAGCAGATGCTATCAAACAACAGCCCATGATGGCATCACCCAGCGACAGAATCCTGAAGACCCACTGCTTCCAAAAACACTACAACATAGAGCTCACAGCGGAGTTGTATGACTACTCAGGTACGAACGAGCTAAGAATCTACACTGATGGATCAAAAACCGACGACGGGACAGGTCTCGGGGTGTTCTCCGACGACCTAAACATTAAAATAGCCAAACCCCTTGGAATACTCAACTCTGTTTACCAGGCAGAGTGTGTGGGTATCATCCAAGCGGCACACGCTATAGAGGCCAGGGAGGTTACGGATACCAATATTCGAATAATATCCGACAGTGCCTCAGTCCTTCAATCCTTAAAGAGTACTCAGATAACGTCGAGACTGATACTAGAATGCCACAATGCCCTAGAACGAATCACGGTACTAAACCATAACACGGTAACACTACAATGGATCAAAGGTCACAGTGGATCACTTGGGAACGATGCGGCTGATGAGCTTGCCAGAAGAGGATCCAGCACAAAACCCTGCGGACCCGAGCCCATTGTGCCTATTCCCTTCAAGCAACTAAGAAGCTGGTTAAGGGAACACACTCGAATACAAGCGGAGAAATGGTGGACCTCGGCACCAGGGTGTAGGCAATCCAAGGAAGCCATGCCATCCCTTGACACAAAGCTGACCAGGCGCCTTCTGCGCCTGGACAGAGATAGCCTACGACTGGTGGCGGGGACCATCACTGGACACTGTTCACTAAATAAACACTTCCACACCCTAGGAATCACTGACAGTCCTCTATGCAGAGCGTGCATGGAGGCGGAGGAAACGGTGGCCCATGTGCTCCTTGAGTGCACTGGCGTTACCAAGATTCGCGAGGAGACCTTGGGTACACCAAGATCCCTTGCGGACGCCCTGAGAAGACCGGGAAGTTTGATCTGCTTCTGGAGGGAGGTGGGCTGGTTGGAGTAAACGGCCACCACGGCTCACGCACAATGGTCCACTTTAAGGACTAAGTGCGGAAACCAAAACCCCATGATAGATAGATAGATAGATGAATGCCCAAACAATCATCAAACATAATTCACCCACACCAGGATATTAGCCATTTAATTGCCAGCTAAAATTATCACTATTCGGCGATGATCATCTCCATTCACTATTTCTGCATATTAAGGTCCCATAAGCGACTGGTGGATTGCGCAACCATTAGTGATGCTTTCTACGGCACCCAGTGCGACCCGCAACCCGCTACCGTGACTGATGCGTGCGGAACTCAGGAGCAACCCGCAACTTTAGCTTTGGTTTGCGTTTGACATGAACAATGTTACTGTCAAACTGTGATGCAATAAGATTTAGGCCAGTATGTTAAGCCGTTGGATAAATCATAAGTCTACAATAAGAATGTCTTTCTTCTGTTGATTTATGCTGTAAGTCTACTACTAAAAAGATTAAGACCATGGTTTTGCTTAAATCAGAATTTCTGACAACCAGTCTACCAAGGAGGATCGTCTTACCCCGCAACTGGGTTGTGTAGATCTGATAGGCAGTGTTCTATATAAAATAGTCGCATTCAGCTCCATCGGCTAAAAGTGGGAGCCGTTCCCAATATAGTTAGTAAAAGGTTGGACATATGTTGATAATTGTGGTTGAAACAGGTTTATATGTTGGCTAATGCCAACCTGTTTAGAGTTTTTTTAAATCTCACTATTGGGCAATACTCATATATTTGAGTTCTTTAACTTTTAGTAGAGAACCAAGCTCTTCTAACTTTGTTGCATAATATATTCCAAGATTCTTAAGCTATGAAAACGGCGTTGTTTCTCATTACGTGCAAATCATCTGCTTTTGTTTTTTTTTTAAGTACTAATTCTTTTTAGTAATAGGTTCTGCAATCAATGGGTTATATAAAAATTTAGTAATGCTTTCAAAAGTAGGTACTATTATAACATGGAACAGTTTAGGAACGCAGAACTGATTACAAAGCTGCAGACCCTTGTATATTTAACAGACGGTTACGGTGAATTGCTGGCCTCTTCGAATGAACACGAATATGGTGTAACAATGAGTGACTTAAACATGTTAATATTAGTAATGCTTTCTTTTTCTCATGAATTATTAATTTATCCTTTTTGTTTGTTTGAGCTCCTAGACATTCAGTCATTTATGTAAAAACAATTTCTCTTTCGGTGGCGCGATTTGATTAATATTCATGATGTTTCATTTCTGATGTATTTTAACACTTACAGGTCATTTGGCATTTATAAAGATTAGAGTGATAAATATGATGATATTTATCAAAATATCAGCATGGCCATTAAGCCATTAGATACGAAGCAGATCAAAGAGTAGAGATGAGCTCAGCTGTGTGCTGTAATGTTGGTAGAAAGGAAGTGAACACAGATATGACTGCTGGTAGAGACGATTCGAAGAATAGACATACTGTACTGCACCAACATGAATTAGGATAAGGGTAGAAGGATGAAGAAATTTTACTTAATTCTACATGCAACATGCACATAGGTACTTAAGGACTAAGGTCAGTATGCAAAGCAGGAATGTGAAAGGATGCAACAGTCTCCATACAAAACACCCAATTTGAATGATGAAAAGTGTGTTAGGGACCAATTAGTCAATCACGGTATTTTGCAAACATGAGAAGGCCTGCCTGCCTGACATTTAGTATTTGATACTTTCTGATTGCAAAGAGCGGTAGCTTTTAAAGTTAGGTAAACGTTCAATTAGCAAGAGCCATAACATTTTCTAGTTTAATAGTATTTTCAGTAGGCTAACTACGTCTAAAACTACATAGTAGGAGACGTAGCTAACTAACTTATACTAACTTAGATTTTGTCTAGTAAAGCTATATATTTAATCTTAGTCAAAGCACACATTTCTGTTACTGTTAGCCTATTTCATCCCACTGCTGGGCAAAGGCCTCTCCTCATGACTTCCATATTCTTCGATCCAGGGCCAATGTGGACCATTGGTAGTTGGTTTTGTCCACCTCGTCCCGCCATCTCCTGCGAGGTCTACCGCGTCGCCTTCTGGCTGTGTCAGGGCTCCACATTGTGGTTTACCACAATGTGGAGCCCTTGTTTAGCAAAGCACACATTATGATTTATAATAATAATAATAATAATAATAATCCATTTATTTCAGGTAACAAAGACCCATACATAAATACCTTAACCTAAAAATACATACTAATAACAAAGTTTTGTTAGTATAAGCAACTTAAAACTATGTTAGTGGCACTTCACTTGCACGATGTTTTGCGCGTTCTTGTGGAATTTGCCCGCGGAAGCGACGGAACACCACATCCTGCGGCCAAAAACTTTCTTCCATCACCAAATGGAGCATACACGTTGGAATGCGCACCACAAACGCCTTGAAATTGACGTTGCGGCGCGACTCCAGTAGCTGTACTCTTGGCGTGTACTTCAATCTTTGGCGCACGTACTCCTCGATGTCCTCAGCCTCAGTGGTGTAATGTAGGCGAGAGATGTACACCGGGGTGTTCGGCTTCGCGGCACGTAGTTTAACGTTGGGCTCCACAGGAGCCTTGCCGGAGCGGTTCTTACAGCTTCGCTGACGGAATTTCCTCCTTTGCACCGTCACGAAACCGTCATCATCAGCCCGGTCCGTTGCCTTTGCAGGCACGGGCTTTGCGGGGAGAGTAGCAGGGATGCTCGAAATGACCACTGGCCCAGGTGGTCGCGTCGGTCGGGCAGCGCTGCGGGGAGGAGCTGCGGGGACGGGGGCGGGGCTGTGAGGCGCGCTAACTGCACGCAACGCAGACTCAGCAATCGGCGCCGGCGACAAAACTGCTGACGCGAAACTCGTAGCCGATGCATTGAGGCAGCCGGCTCCTCGGCATGTGTTTACGTTGCTCACACGTGCCGGTGACCCAGTTAATGCTACAGAGTTGCGCAACTCTACTAGTTGTGAGCGCAAGTCTGCAACAGTGCTCTGGGATGTAGCCAGATTTCTCTGCACATCCGCCAAACTAGCCTTTAAAAAGACAATGTCCTTTAACAGGCTCGTCACGTCGACGTGGTCGAAAGTGACTGGAGGTAATTTGTTTATATCCTTTGCCACAAACGTCGGCACGTCGTCAGGATCGGTCGCTTTCAGCAGCGTGATGATATCTTGCAGGCTTTTCTTTGTCCCGTCACGTCTACGAGACACCATCTGGTCGATTTTATTGAGCGACCGAAACAGCAGCAGCTTCGCAGCAGCAATGTCGTCCTCGCTGAAGTTCGATCCACAGATCTGAATGGCGGACACCTCGTCCATCACGTCCAGTTTCTGTTGCAGGAACGCCAGCAGCTCGTTTACCACAAGTGTGTCACTCATGGCAACAAAAGTTTCGAGCGTCGGCTTACGCCGCGCTATACAATAACAATATTATTACACGTATCAACTACGTCCGCCTTAGAGCGCGGTGCACACACGACGATCGCCTCGATTTGCCTTTTTCATTTTATTAACAGTTTTTAAAGATTTTGTATGACTAGTCATTAAGTGCAGACAGATTTGTTTTTGTTTTCATTTCGACCTACCCATCGTCTCTATTGTTCTTCGGACTTCTTCCCGTTCTATCTGTTCTTTCATCCTGTCATCAAGGCTAGGCAGATGATTTGTTTTATTGCAGTTACTTAACCCTTTCTCTCTTACCTTACCTTTCTTTAAAGTACTTATTCCACTTATGAGCTTGTGATTACGTAACTAAATTCTTTGCTTTTACCTTGTCATACGATGGATGATACATTTTCCACGCTCAATGCACATCTATTGAGCAGTAGCGTCATGGTGCAATATTATAATTATACACCGTATCTTCAATTATTGTGTTAAAGCCGTGAATATTACGAATTATGCAACAATAGCATGATTTGTAACTACCGCTGTCCAATCTGGGCGGTGCTAGTTTGTTGGTATCATCCCATCGTGATTATCCCGTAGATCATGTCTTAATAAATGAATGAGAAGCACAAAATTGATGAATGGCACAGATTTTGTAGCCTTAATTATGGCAGGCAGCTGGTGCATAGAAATAAGTTATTGGTAAGAAATATTGTTACTTATAAATCTTTGTTATTGTTAACTTAAAATAATCATCTAAGATTTTAGCAATGTTTTGTGACACCCAATGCGGTCAGTATTAGAGGCTTGCATAGAAACTTTTTCGATCTAATGAGTAGTATTCTTTTGCCAAGTAACAGGCGCTAAACACTGATGAACTAGTTTCGACTGTGGCAATCGTCTGACATTATAGAAACACCTGCAAATGTTAACCAATTCTTAATCTTGCCAAAGACGACACTTCATAACTGCCAAGCCTATCCCTGGTGTCGGGCATAATTACAATTTCACACTTTCATAATACGACACAATGTTGCCAGACAAAATGTACGTACTTTCTGTTTAGACTTGTATGGTTAGAGTAAGGTTTTTTATGAAAAATATGATATCACGACTTATTGTACAATAACATAACAGCGCACCTTTTTTAGGGTTCCATACTCAAAGGGTAAAAACGAGACCCTATTAATAAGGCTCCACTGTCCGTCTGTCTGTCACTAGACTGTATCTCATAAACCCTGATAGCTAGACATAATTTTTTTCACAGATGATGTATTTCTGTTGCCGCTATAACAACAAATACACACAACAAGCGTGATTTTTTGATAATGGTACGGAGCCTTTCGTGCGCGAGTTCGACTCGCACTTGACCGGATATTTTCTAGGACAAGCCCACTACACTATTGTCCTGCAACTCCTGAAAGTCAGAATCAACAGTGCCGACCACCAGAAAGAGCGTCGAGACAATAAAGCTCGACGAAGTCCCAGAGAAACAATTAAACTGTCTTGGATCTAGCAGTGGTGGTGGCCCAGTGAGCAGTGCTGGCCCAGTGGTGGCGGCCCCGACTTACAAACAGTAAGTCGTGGGTTCGAACCCAGGCAGGCGCATTACTTTGTGTTATTTATTTCAAAACGGTGAAGGAAAACATCGTGAGGAAACCGGCATTTCCTAGAACCAAAAAATTCGAAGACATGTGACATCTACCACTACTACCAACTGGGCCCGCGTGATGGATTAAAGCTCATTCCCTCTCATAGAGGGGAGGCCTGTGTCCCAGCAGTGGGAACATTAATAGACTGATGTTGATGATGATGATAATGATGGATCTCGCAACGAAATATTACACCTACCATTTTTAGCAAAACGAAATCCAATTATTTATCTTCAACTTACTCGCAATCCCCAAGTATTTCTATATTTTAAAAGGGAGTCAGTTTGTCGTTCCGGGCGTGTTATCAGACGGTTTTCCCGGATATTCCGACATATCCATTTCCACCATTTACAAACCGACGATCACTTCCTGAGATACAAGTTGCGCTGGACAGTGTAAGTGTGGGTTCTGTAGTATTATTATTGTTTAACGTGGTGGTCTAAGTGCAGTAAATCATTTTACATTAAATATCAAGGATAAACATCGAAACAATTACTATATATTCATTCTACAGCAAAATATTTTTTAAAGCAACGTAAAATTATTTACAATGGTCCCTTTTGTGTATGTTTTGAAATAAATTGTGTACCACTCCTACCTTGAAATGCAGCATCACATAAACCGGAAGAATATCCAATATCAGTCATATCGTGATCCCAATCAAATCAGAACTATGCATTCGTCTGAAGAACCTCAAACCGGTTGAAGGTCAGGAAGCGTACCGGAGCACTACAAGTCCGACAAGCAAATAGCAATTTGTTGGAAATTGTACAGTTCAGCTTATAGGTACACTCTAATGACATAATCAGTACTTGTAACAAGGATATGACGGTGGTGGTAGCTATCACACCTTGGGTGGAAGACTTGGGTCACACAATCGAAGCTTAGCTGAAATCCACCAATTTGTTTTTTCATTACTTTTCGTTTTAAGTGACCATACCGGTCTTGTTGTGTGTGCTCACCAAGAAGTGCTCAATGCTCATAGCTAGTTCCTCGAATGGACCTGTTATTTCAAAAGAACACACCAGAGTTTCAAAAAATTTATGTGGATTTAAGTTTCATCAAAGTTCAAACTTCAAACATGAGTTGATTTCAGAGAATAGTAACCTGGAAACCTTTGAAAAGAATCTATTGTTAACCCTGCATGTAAAGGCAATCAAATAAACAAAACAACACACAAATAAAAAAAGTGTCAACAAAAACATGAATGATACAATTACTACAGTATTAGCTGTTATCAATGATCACAATATTACTAAAGAAAGATTATGTATCAGCTATAACGTTACTAAGTGGTCAGATAACAGCGACCGCGACCGGTTCCGAGTTCATTTGCACGTGTTTGTATCTCACACAGTTTTACTTTCACTGCCAACAGATTAGAGCAGCTTTCGGAATGGATGTGGCAATCTTGTTAGGAAAGGTCAACCTTCAAAACTAGGAGAGTTTTGTGCAATATCCTGTGCGGTGTTGTAAACTGACAAGAATTATGGGATTTAAATATTATTGTTTGGAGCGAAACACCTCCTGGTGATCAAAATATTGAGCGCTCAATATTTGAGTCACTACAATATTGAAATATTGAAGGATATTATTATTATAATCATCTTGTTGGTCCATATTATAACAATTTGAAGCTGCTTTTGATTATCGTTATTAGGTACTACTTAAATGTACTGAATACAATAAGTAAACAAACAACAGTTATTATTAATTAAAAAATGAGCTTCATTCAAGTCGAACCTCACCATATCATTGAGAAAAACTCGCCCAACATCCGAGGACTGAAACGCCGCATCCATATTTTTTTACTCCCCGACCATGTGCGCGAACGTCCGGCAAATATTCTAATTCTATTTTATTATAATTCCTCCATTACCAATTCATATAAAATCACTTTCTCACATTGTTAGTGAATAGTTATAACTTATGGAATTCTCCAATATGGAAATGTAAATTTCTAAAATGTAAAATTTCTTTAGCATTCGATGTTTTGGATCCTTAGGAGTCAATATATTTTGTGATTTATGAGGAAGTTATGTCATTGTATTCCGTTTAAAATAAATATAAAAACAGACTTGGGAAGTGTCTAATTATTTGATTAGTAACAAGCAACCATTTTTTGAAATTATTCATAATTATAGGTGAATGAGATGTCTGTTTTCGATTTCAATTTAAATACAAACATTGAATGATTGTATATTTTGATTTTTACCAGTAGGTACGTTACGGTTACCTGAAGGTTAACGTTATTAGTTACTAGCTGTTGCCTGAGGCTTCGTTCGCGTGGAAATTTTGATGCGTATGTGTTTTTTCAAAAAAAGTAGCCTATTTGCTATTCCAAACTATAATCTATCTCCTTGCCAAATTTCATCAAGATCCGTTCAGCCGTTCTGGTTCTGACCGTTCCGGGGTAACAAACATCCATCCATCCAAACTTTAGCATTTTTAATAGCAGTAAGACTGAATCTGTCCGTTTTCTTTTTCTTGAAGTTTGTAGTTACTAGGTATTCTACATTTGCATTCTACGCTAGTAAAATTCATAATACTTAGTAGGTATAATTATGTTGTCTTATAAATCCTTGACGGCATGCTGATGCCCATTAATCAGAACCCCAGACACTGTGATCCATACTTGTCATACACCGTGAGCCTATTTCATTGTGTTGTGCCTATAATATACTTCTGATGGGTTTGCAGATTCAATTTCAAGGTTTTGAATATTCAAACTAACGCGGCTCTTTTGATGGGTAAACAGCGCCACCTTTAATTATTATCGATAACTATAATGGAGCATCTGGTCAAGGTGAGAGACACTGTTTCAATGGTTCACCGTTGTCACGATAGATGGCGTTGACTTCAACAAACTGTAATAGTTCACTACGTTGTGCCTAGATGTCACTGTGCTGAAAGTGTGCAATCCTGAATCACAACATCAATGTCATCACTTCTGTAACATAGATATCTTGCGTCCATTCAAATAAAATTCATTCTGGCATGAATCGTTGAGCTGAGAGGTACATTATAATGTCTATGCAGAGATCTGTAATGAAAGAAATTGGTAAACTAATAGATGAACGCTTCAGAAGGTAGGTAATATAAAACTTCAACAATTAAATCAAATTACAAGTTATACCATCGACACAAAAAAAGAAGAACTAATAAATAATACATTTACAATAAAAAAAAATACTATACTTAATTTTAAAATGCTCACAACATGTACAATAGCCTTTATTACCCGTGGTACCACCACTGTTACCGCCAGTTACGATGGGGTAGCCTTGTAAATGAATCTAGTTGAATATTTATTAAAGTTATGAGCGAATTTTCATTCCAAAACAATCAAAGTTACCAATTTAAAGCCATTTATGCTTTGCAGAACAAAAACCATGAAGCCTGCCAAGAAAGCCTCCGACGACGCTTTAGCTACAAATATTACGATGACGACTGATGATGACCCTATGTTGGAGGAACAGCCCAGACGTAGCAGAAAGTTTAAAACTTTAGAACTATTGGATGCCAAAAATAAGGAAGCTGTTATTGATTTAACTAAAGACTGAATTATGGTTTCAAGTCATAATAACTATGAAATTATTAGCATGACTAATCAAGAAAATAAATGAATCTGAATTAAAGTATCATGACTTTGCTCCGACCTACCCCTATTGTACTTATTTCTTCTAGCTACGCAGTCGTTAGTGTAGCTAGGAATTCTAGATGACTCATATCTAATTTCAATTGACTGCCTCATTGGTCGAGTGGTCGCAAGCTCGAATGCAGAGCATAAGGTCCTGGGTTCGTTTTTCAGGTCGGGCAAAATTTGGGTTTTAACATCGAGAATTTCTTAGTAGCAGCCACGGAGTGTGGAGGTTCTCCCGGTTGATGGCAATGGGATCATCCCCTATTAAATGGGATTTAACGTAGGTAACTGGCGAAATGTTGGTGTACTATTAAGTATACCTCTGCCTAACACTTTAGGGATTACAGGCGTGATGTTATAGTATCAAATTCCAAGATCGAGATACAAACGAAACACCTACATACATATTTCTGAGAAAAAACGGAATTCTAAAAGTTATCTCAGAAACGATTAATGTGAATAAGAACATTTTCAAAGAAAGAAAAGACTGTTGGAATTATCTTGTTAGCCTATTCTGTTTCACTCACTGCACAGCAAAGATCTCAAAAAATAAGTGCACTAGAGTTAGAAGTTAAATTACAGGGTTTAAAAATACTGACGTTTAGGAAAAACATTTTCATCCCAAAACCGCAAACAGTCAAAATCTAAACCATGTTAACGCGAAAAATAAGAAAAGTGAATATATCTAAGCCATCAATCTTAGTCAAGTGATTAATGATAATGACGCAGCTCAAGAAGGTCTGAATGACGAGTGTTTATGAGACGAGCCTGCCAGGTGTCGTGGCGGAGAAGATATTATCGTTATCCGTGTCATAGATCATGCAGGGGGCGTGGGCCGCGGTGATGCTACCATAGATGAATTTGGGACAAATCTGTTTAATAATATTTCGTGCTTTCGGTAGCAGCTCTTCCGAAAACACGTGTAATGTGTAATGATCCTTGTGATATTTACAATTTTAAAATAGATCCACTGAATGCTTTTTTATACACCTCATCATCTGCCTAGCCTTTTCCCAACTATGTTGGGGTCGGCTTGCAGTCTAACCGGATGCAGCTGAATATCAGTATTATACATGGAGCGACTGCCTATCTGACCTCCACAACCCAGTTAGTACTGGGTGATACGATACCCCTTGCGGTAAGACTGGTTGTCCGACTTTTTGGACCACTGACTACCTGAAACGACTGTCAAAGATCTACAAATGACAGCCGGGACCAACTGCTTAACGTGCTTTTCCGAGGCACGGAGGAAACTCGGTATGTAGGGAGGTCACCCATCCACAGACCAACCTAGGCAAGCACGGCTTAACCTAAAGATCGACCCGAGCGGCTGTTATTATTTAGCCACGAGTCACGGTCCTTTTTTATGCACTTGTAAATAATCAAATCGTTTTAAGCTGGGCAAACAAGCCAATGTCAAATTGTAGGTACCATATACTCGCAATTCTAATCAATAGTTATCGCTACCCGTACAAACTGTCGCTAAATCATCATCATAATACGCGTATACAGGACGTGTGTATAAGGGCAAGAGCCACCGCTTAGCTTTACGATTCCCTCAATTCAGAAGTGATTACAATTTATCGCAAAAAGATCAATTAGTATTACGTACCTAATAATATAGCTTTAACCATCTTTAATAAGACCAGCTTTAAAAATATTGCTATAGCAAGACAAATCATAGGTGTATTATTGTTGGTGCTTGTGACTGAAGTAGATACTTATGCATCCTAGTTATAAGAAACAATTTTATTACAATACAAAGCAGCCTTATTAAGACTCATACATTATCCCGAACGCTACACAGCCATTACTAACTGTAATTCCAACAATGCCATAAAAGACGAACAACTTCAAAAGCCCAATTCTCCAAGTTTCACACTTAAAACAGGTACTAATAACTTGTTCAAATTAAGAGATTTCACTTAGATCTGTTGAACGCATAATTGAAGTCTGCAAGAGAGTTTTAACGGTCTGTAATTAGATAAATTTGTGTATCCGCACGCCCTCTGCCGGCGACCGCAGCTAACAAAAATTTACGGAGCGTTCCGCATTTTATCTGCATGTTAATTGGTCTGGACGATTTTGGTATTTCGGTGGTTTTTGAACAGTAATTATGAAGCGAAGTGGAACTTAAAGTTAGCTAACCTTACCTTATGTTATCTTACCGTACCACTGATCTCCAATGTGAATGCATCTGTCATCTGGATTATTAGAATCATCGCACTGTAAATCAGTTTGCAAAGAGTTTTCTATTCAATTTCGCAGGTCATGTAGACAGATTGGGGAACTAGTGCTCGTGTACTCAAAGTAGTACTTATTTTTAAAGTACCCTGGAAAATTTCAGCATGACCAAAACTATATAACTCTTTATATATTCTTTATAACTCCACGTAAAAGCTAACACAGTAAAAACTGTCTGAAACATTAAATACAGGTGATGGTTCCCACAAACAGCGTCACTGACGTTCACACGCCTCAGCAATATTTTCCAAAATCTGCATTACATCAACCTACTTAAACGAAAATAACGCTAATCATTTTATCATTAAGAAAGTAAAAAACCCTTTAGAGTTAATAAAGTAAAACAAACAGAAAGACAATGTAAACGTAGGTGCGATTGCGGCTTGCGCTTGAAAGCAATTCCTTGTCTTACTGAGTGGCGCAAAGAAGCAATTAAGATGAGAAAACGCTTGTACACGCCCCGCGCTGTGTTCGCTTTAAGCTGCGGGCATGATGACGGTCTTGGAAATGCAAGTGCTTTTATAAATATTTTCTTTGACAAAGTGTCTTATTCTTTTACAAACGTTTGCGGAAGATTGAACATTCTTTGTTGACCCTTGTTACATTTGGCTGAAGATAAAACATATACAACAGACAGAAACTGAACGCGTTCATTATAATTTATTAGCTTTTGCCTGCGGCTGCGCTGGCGTTGTGTTTGGAAATTGTCTCCTGGAAACGTTTTACATATAGCTTAAGGCACTCTGGGGAAATGTAGCTTCCCATTAGTGGAAGAATTTTCAGAATTTGATCAACGGTTCCGAAGATTAGTTACACCCTTCATCCAAACTTACAAACTTTACCTCTATTAGTGTAGACAAAATATAATCCGTGTTTTGCAAAGCTTTAACAAATTAAACGCTTTGGATTTATAGTCGCGATTGAAATCGCGAATTCGAGTAGTAGGTGGACTAACTGTCATTTAAAAATAACTATCATTTAAAATTCAAAAAACTTTCTTCAAACACCTATAATTTTTTTTAATTTTTTTTGGCAAAACAAGATCCTTTTACATAGATACAAGGGTAGTGACTATTCATTCACAACGAATGAAGACTATCCTTTACATTCCAAAACTCACGACAATGGCCCATAAACTCCTGACTTTCACATGTAACACAGCTTTACGTAAATGCGTGCATCTACTATGCTGCATGAGATGTCATACCTTCGCGAGAGCTGGCTGCGACCACTCGTCCTAAGTGGTGACATGCTGGGGAGCCGGGCCCTCGTCTTACTTACTGTGAGTCGCTTTTTTATTGTTCTTAAAGTGTTTTCGTTTGTGGAAAGGTTCAGTTTCGTTTGAAACAGTTTGAAGGTGTTGCAAGATTTACTCGTGTTTGATGACAAGGAGCCAATAAATGAATGATTTAGAAACTGAATTATTAATAATGATTACTGATTATTTTTTCACCTAAGTGTGATTTAAAATTGCATTTAGATGCAAAATGTAGTTTGATGCCAAGTTTAAGGTATTTCAGCAGGCTGATTTAAAAGTATGTAGGTACCTACATATTTCTAATTTATAAATTTTATTTCCAGGTGTTAAATTTCGTCTATAAAAAATCAACAGAACAAATAATAAATGCCAATGGTTGGAAACCAATGTCTCACAATGATATTTATAATCAAATAAGAAGAACTACACACAATACTATCAAATCAACTGAATATCCTGTTTACCTCGCTATGAAGCCTCCTATGGAATATGATAATAATTTGGTACAGAGACAATTAAATTCCAAAAAGGATCTTCGAGATTTCAAGGAAAGTTTTGAGGTGTTCATTGATAAGTCTATTGACACTGTCACAGTTGCAGATACAGCAGACATCATCGACCAAACAAAAGTGAACAGTAAGGAATACACAAGGAAAGCTAAAAAAGTATGGAAGAATAATGTTGATCTTATCCTCGATAATACTCTGAAGGTACCTGAAATTGATTCTAAAACCAGTGTGTTAGATGAAGAAAAAGCTAGCAATAATATCATAACAGCTGTAGCTACATCAAAAGCTTACGAAGTGATTGAAGAGAGTGATAAATCAACTGCAACAGAAGATAATTACACAACAGAAAATGTGGGATATCAATATAACCCACCCACTGACGAAAACCAAAATCTAACATCAACATTCCACAAAATCCTGTCCAAATACAACATCAACTCAGAAGATAGACTACAAAACTATGACTTGTCACTACAGCGTAAAGTTCAAAATCTATCGTCAAGTGCTTACCGGGTTCCGTTGCCTTTCGGATATAACAATTTGAATCATTTGCCTGTGGACCCATTGCTCGCTGTTTTCCTATCAAACTATGGGTTCTATTTGCCAAGTTTGTACGGGATCAAGGCTAATTACAATAATTTGTACGGATATCTTGCCTCTAATAACATCCACAACAACAAACCCTTTGGCTTGTACAAAGTTTTCTCCGATACTGATTCATGGAATTAGGGGTACTGTTTTTCTTTGTTATTATTATAATCAGTCCCGTTATTATTAAAATTAGTTTTGATGTTTGTGTGGCTTTAATAACAAATTAGGTATAATTATTTCAGGAAGTTTACATGTAGTGTTATCCATTTTCGAGATCCAGGAATTGAGAAATCTGGAGTGTATGTGTTTGCGTAAGTTTCTTTAATTTAACCCGTATGCTCCCGGCCGTGCCTCCAGAGGCACGGTGCATTGTTATTTTAATTGTGTCTGTAATTGCGGGTATTGAAGTGTTAAACTACATTGTTATTTTTTTTTTAAGTAATTACGCAATCGGATTACAATTTTAATTTGCATGTTACAATAGATCAATCATATTAATATGATTGGTTCAAGGTTAATGTCCCCAGCCGTGCCCGATCGGGCACGGTGCATTGCTATTTTAATTGTGTCTGTAATTGCGGGTATTGAAGAGGTACATGAGGAGATCCTAATGTATAATTTTTACATAATCATATAAACCTGAGCATCAAAGGTTTAACAACTTTTAATCACCAAGACTAACCTAACGCTAAGCCTTTAAAACCCTTCACCATTTAAGAATAACAAAAAATTGGCAAAGGACATTTTTAAAAAGCAAACAAAGTACTGCATCAACTGCATAAAGCACGTCCAGCCAACAATGAACGTTATGTGCAAAATCTTAAGATTGTAATTAGATTGGGGGTTGGTTAAACAGAGGCTTGGAGCTTGGAGTTGTTCCAACGGCCACAGCGTGACAGTTTCATAGCGCGTTGTGAAAAGTTGCCTTTGTACAGGAGCCAGTTTGCACCACTTTTTATAATGCTTTTTACTCGTTAAACGTCCCGGATTTTGTTTCCGAGACTTTAAATCTTGTTAATTTTGGATTGTTTGTAAACTTTATACCGGGCACATTAAAGTTTAGTTAAGTTATGGCGTATTTTTCTTTGGCTACAGCTGCAGCTATTGTGTTTTTGTTGTTGTTGAGTTGGAATTGTCTTCTTTGTAATGTAAATGTACAATTCCACACAAATTGTAAAATAGCAATGAAAGTTTAAGACAAGCTACCAATTCTATTTGACCTTTTAAAGTTTTTGCATTTGTTTTTCTAAGGAATATTATTTTTATTTCATCACTCACAGAAACACCTACCTCTGTCAAAACAACTTTAACAAAGAAACGTCTCATCAAGCCACATCACTTAACTTCCACATCAATTCCTCATGAGGAAAACGGAACAAGAGTTCATCAGCTCCCGTCGATCGTTCGTCGCAATCAGTTCTCATACATTCCTATAAACATACATATTTTCCACCAGGAAGGATGTCTCGAATTGAGTTTCAATAAAATTATATGTAAAATATAAATTCATAGATTTAGGTACAGTATTGTAAGTATTTTATTTTTGTCATAAACACAGTGTACACATCACACCTGTTTTCCAGAGGGTCAGGCAGGTTTGACCTATAGTGCACCCACATTTTGGCAGTTACTAGTGTATGTTAAGTCCCATGTAATATTAGACTATTGATATTGTTTTGTTTTTAAAACATGTACCTATGGATTAATCAAACTTTCTACTTATATTGTGTAGGTAGAAGTGTGGAATCCGCCCAAACCAATTTTCGAATATGTAAGTTATGTTTGAAACCAGTGTTGTTCAAATTTGGATATTGGGTGCAGCATATTGTGACTGCGTTTCGTTAAATTTTACATGAAATACATATAGAATACATTGAAATGTGTTTGCAATTTACATGCAAATATAGTTCGTATTTTTATCTCTATTCGCTCCTTGCTTTTCTTTAGTTCTGTTACGTTTTGATAAAAAATATTTAAATTAGAAGTATCTTGGTGCACAATGTAGTGTTTGTTGACGTATTTTAATATTAAAGAACAAACAGTTTCTTCCAATGCATTCCTATCTTTGGTATTAGAAAGGACTTACAAATATTCGCTTGCATGGAGTAAGTAGGTCCCAGTACAATCAATCGCACGACCATGGTAACAACAGACTTGACTTTGAAAGCCTGTACGTTAGCAGTACTAGGACAGGTTTTTAAAGTTCAAGTAGATATTATGTGGTTGACTGTACGCAAACAGTGTTGGAGTCACTCCAAGCCAATAAAATGGCGTATGGCTCGATTTGTTACTTCATATGCAAGCTCTGCGCACTTTTAATATAATTCGTATTCGTATTCTTTGTTTGCAAGTTTATGTGAGATACCAGTAATGGCTTTGTTACAAACAATGTTATTTAGTTTTCAGTAGCTATGCACTTGTATTATACATGACTAAATCTAAATAAATTGAATTAAATTCGACAGTAATATTAATGTTGCCAATAGTAAAATTAGGACATGCAAGGAAAAAATCTTGATTGAACATTATCTCTCGTGGAGTAAAGTTATGCCAACACTTAAAACTTGGAAAATGACTGGTAAAACTGAAGATTGTAGTGGACTTCTCCACGTTTATAAATTCGGCCTGTCACCAGAATCTTTGCAACACGATAAATGACGCAGGTGCTGAAAACTTTATTTACAATATAAAAATCTTATTTCAATAAAAACTAAGTAATCATGATGAAGAAAACCAACTAGTTTACCACTACGCAGCACGTAGTAATAGTGCGTAGTGACCGGAAAAGTGCGAGATTTTCCGCCCGTCCGCGTCCGCCCGCGCCGGACAACGCTGCGAATGTGTTAAATTTCCGAGATACGTTCACTACATATGTTGCTGTTCGTTATATTGTTGACAGTTCTATTTATTAAAGTCGGTTATAATAATAAAAGATTGCCAATCAATAAAATTTAAGCTGTGGTAATAAAAGACGAATACCGCACGTAAGCAAGAGTGGGAGACTGTAGGAGGTAACTTCTCTCAGCAGTACAAGTACCAACAATACAAGTCGACCAAAAACCATTAAATCCATTTTAAAATATGGTATAAATTGACTGTCACTTTTTTTCTACCTTGTGCATTCAATTTTAGAATATTAGATCCAGCCCTTCGTCTGTGAACCCCAACCGAATCGGTCTGACGCCATTGTTTAACTAATGTGTCTACTTCGCTAACAGTAGAAGGTTTAAAACTATTAATGTAACAATACATCGGTCATTCTCCAATTAGGCGTTCTTTGCCTAATTACCGTACCCTTTTTTATTTTCTTTGATTTGACATTAAACACATTAGAATATGAAACACATCAAAGATACGAAATTCAATAGTTAATGAGGCATTTAACTATTAGTGGTAGTTTTCTAGATAATGAGACTTAAAAAAATGATGTGTATGGTAATTAGTTAGGTTGAATATTTGATGCAACGGTAATTAGAAAATACCATCAAGTCCATGTAAAATATTAAAAATGATAGTATCACTCATTCGACATGCTTTAATCATTTGTACAAAATCATAATAAAATTATAGCATTAGAATTAACAATTAACCTCTATATATATCCAATCGTAAAAAAAGACAATTTATCATTGCTATCGTTTATTAAAAAATAGATACTGGTGCCGATTCCCTTGTTTACAAACTAAACCAGAATCTTTTTCTTTCTATTTCATTAGGAAAAGGACAGAAGATAAATTTTAGTTATGTGCTGTCAAATTAATCAGCACCATACAAGTTTTAGACGCGATTAAAAAGTTGACTACTAAAATTACATCAAATTACGTCAGGTGCTGACTAATTTGACAGGATTAAACTAATATTTTTCTTTTGTCCTTTTCATAATGAAATAGAAAGAAAAAGATGCATTCAACTTAAATTTAGTTTAGTTTGTGAACAATGGAATCGGCACCATTTTCAATGAAAATCAGCTAAAAACAAACTAAAAAAAATTATGTCTTAATTGGTAATCTTTTAAAGGTAAGTAGGATGGAACTTATAAGACTAATATTCTTAATTGTCTTGGATAATAAAGATAGATCTAGCTTAAAGCTACTCACAGCTCTTTTTTAAAATTTGCGTATATTAGTAGATTATAGTATAATCATTATAATTATACCGACTAGTATGTCATACAGTTGAATCAGTCTTGTTTTATAGTAATTTTCTATCTAAAAATAACAAGTAATTTAAAAAATAGTTTCATCAGAATTAGATACATCGAAAAATGAAACTCTAGTCTTCTTAATATTATTATTTGGCACATTTGTCATTGTTATGAAGGAAGGCATTGTAAGACTAAAATCTACAGGAGAGACAGGAGCCCGAAAAATGTCTGTGTCAAATAAATTTAACCTTCCTACTTTCAGCCTTTTCTTCGAACTTCTCTCTCTTAACCATATCATGTTTGGAAATAAGAGACTTCGAACACCCAGGAAATACATAAGCGGGCTTCACTAGCCAATTAGAAATAATCTGGCCAAATGGGGTATCATCGACCCGTCCCAAATACGATGTCAGTGTGGAGCTCCTCTGCAGGATATGCCCCACCTCCTTTGTTGCCCATCCTGCGCAGCCACCTGCACCTTCCAGGATTTAAACGAAGCCAATGACAGAGCTGTGCAGGTGGCAACATACTGGTCGGGTATTATTTGAGTTTATCGACACGCAAAGAAGAAGACTAGCCAATTAGATAAAATTTTAGGTTTGTCTGAAGATTTCTTAGCACCAATAGACCGTGGTGTATCGCAACTATATATATTTGTTTTCGGAAGGTGCAGACAAAATGAATCTGGCAGGCGAGGAAATTAAGTTCAGGCTCTTCTGCCTTTTCTAGATTCAAAGAGTAAAATCCAGGATGTCTACCATGTTCACATTCAATTGCTTCATACATACATTGTTTGCGTATTACAGATTAACTTTCGCATTGCAAGTAGGTTTAGTTTTGATGAACTCCAAACGACTTGATGGATTTCATTGTGCTACTCCCGTAACTCTTTAGGGATCAGAAGATCTTTGTGAAGAATATCTGCTTCTTTTACTATATCTGTAATGATTCCCTTGACATTGGCTCTCAATTTTTCAGAATGAGTTTCGATATTCTTCTCTTTTCTTTAATTTCCTCTTTGGTCTTTTTGGGTTTTCCCATCCTACAAATTAAATAACTTGATTAATGGTCAGCATATAGTATAAACGTATTAACGGATAATTATAATAATATTCTACGAAAACTTTCTATTAATACGACGCGAAGACGTCGCGGCTACAGTTAGTAAACTAGTATTAATTTTTCATACAACGGTAATTATTAACACATGGTAATTAGTATACGGTAATTATAAAACGATAGACTTTCTTCAAAATTTCGAAAACCAACACAGTATGCAAATACTGGCTTATCACAACGTACGGAGGCCAATGTACTGTACCATTTACATAATCAACTAGGGTGTAACTTAAAAAATCAAGTATTTAAATAAGTAAAACGGTAATTAGAAAAGTTTTTTACCAAAGCTACGGTAATTATATACTCACGTGCTTCTTTGGCGAAACACTAACGTAAGAGACGTGCAACTGCTGATGGGCCGCGGCACACACTGAGGAGATCCGACGCGTACGGTAGTAATGTGCCAAATACTGTTTTTCAGGGATGTGCACCCGAAAACAGAAAATGTCACGGCAATTATAACTTTTAACCGGACATGCGGTTATTTAATGATAATTATTTACAGACTGGTTCTATTGAGTCCATATTTTGTTATGCGATACACGTTGCTTAATATCGTTTAAAACATTGAATGGATCAAAGTAAATCTGTAGGTCTTAGAAATTACAAGCAAATTTTAACATTAAGTTGGTGTGCGGACACGCCACGGTAATTAGAGAATAGAGGTTCTTTGAACAGAGGTTAAATTAATTTAGTCTTAACTAATTAAAATCAGAACCCAATATTTAGTTTACAGCTGGATACGAATGCTAACTAACATATAAAAAATAATCCATAATTTAATTTGATAATATTACGGATTATGTAAGCCCGGACAAATAAAAACTTGCAACCGGAGAATGGCCGACATGATTACAAACATAAGTTTCAAAAACAAATGACGGAAATACAATTTAAATGAAACCAACACTTTTGCTTTGTCCAACCGTACTATAGAACTATCTTCAGTAACACACACCTACATACATACATAAAGTCCACGTTGTACTTGCCTGCGGTCTCCATATAACTTGTAACTGTATTGTGTGCGGCCCGCGTAAGTCCAAGAAGAAATGTTTGTCTCCAATACGTAGTGGTTTATTCATTAGAGCTTCCTTGGAAACGCGCCCAATAAACTGCTGATAAAACTCCAACTGGACCAACCACACTTTGTTCTACGGAACCCGGAGCTGGTGGAAGTTATACACTCGGTGAGTTTATACAAACAAGATTTTAAAACTAAAGACAAACAAAAATAAATAAGTTAACATTACAAACCCAATTTAACAATTTTAACAAGTGTATTTCTAAAGTATAAAAATTCAAGTCAAAGTTGAATTTGTTTATTTCAAAACCTTTGAATTTCATAAAGTACAAGAAATTATAAACGTGTTGAATCTAGTTGCTCCTTCCATATGGTGTTTGAAAAGAGTAGAATGGGAAAGAAAATAGAACGTACAAAAATAAGATAGTTTGTAGACAAAACTTAACCATCTATTAATGTTCCCACTGCTGGGACACATGCCTCCTCTCTATGAGAGGGAATGGGCTATAAATCTACCACGCGGGCCCAGTGCGGATTGGTAGATGTCACATGTCATCGAATTTTTGGGTTCTAGGACATGCCGGTTTCCTCACGATATTTTCCTTCACCGTTTTGAGAGCAGTGGTGGTGAAATAAATTACACAAAGATGCGCCTGCCTGGGTTCGAACCCAGGACTTACTGTTCGTAAGTCGGGGCCGCCACCACTGGGCCACCGCTGCTCCCAAAAATCTCTGCTGACAAATCTTAGTCACGCAATAAATCGCTAGTATCTTATAACTTGAACCACTATAACAAACTTATTGCTTCTCCCGATGTGAAAACTTCCGATTTACTTCTTTTTATTTTGCGGCCAACTTGGTTTACCGACTTTAATGAGCCTGATGAATCGTTTATACTTAGTATTACTTAGTGAAACTACTCAACTGAATCAGTACTCGTTTGCAGGGCGCACGTTTGCAAGAGCTTTCTCATATAATGTAAATGATGAGTAAATCAGTCGTACACGTATTGAAGATATTATTTGTAAAGGAGGTACCTACGTCGGGTTCATCATTTTCTCAGTTAAGCATGGTTTAGGGAGAGATATTTTGACATACTATTTTTCGTATTAATATACATTACAGTGACTAGGTGTTATGAGAAGAATATGTTCAGCTATCTACATCGATTTGATAGTACCCCGCTTTATCGCCGTGTCTGCCAAAGTTGATGAAAATCTTCTACAGTACGATCACGTTCCATAAAGTTAAACCTAAGGTATTATATTAGAAGTTATGAGGTCTTACCCAAGTTTATTCAAAGAACAAAAAGACAAAAGACAATAAAATAGTCTAGTAACAGTACGTCATAATCTCGTGAATGTTGGATATTATGATGTTGTATGCAGACCACGTAGCTTACATTCAAGTCCTACCATTTGTCAAGCGTAATGTCGGCATTTAGGGAGCATATCATATGTGCAAGTTTAACTTAACTACGTATCAGACGCATATTTTATTCCGTTTTGAATTCATGGTTGTGAAAAAGATATGTATTGGTTTTATCCACTTGGTGGAAAATATGATTCACCGAATGAAAGCGGCAAGATTACGTATACTATACCTAGTCCTTTCAGGTTCCTTAAAAGTCTGTTTTTGTGGAAATCAATACATAATTTACATAAACTCACGCGTTTTTCCATGGGGATAGGCAGGAATTACAGAACGCATCGCTACGATCTTTAAAGCAATATGATTCAATTTTTCATTAACAGCGTGACATTCTTAAGGTAGTATCTGTATAGGACAACATATTTACTAAACACAAACTAATAATATTTACATTATTTACACACTAACTCTTTAATAGAAAAAAAAAATTACAAGTATCAAAAGGTCACAGGGCGTCGAAAAATTCGTCCACATCGCTGTCAACAGGAAAAGTGCTCAGAAGGCTGGTAGCATTGCCACGTTGGATGGCAATGCTGACTACCGATCTGTTTAGGTTTTTTTTTTCTTGCTATTGTACCAATTTAAAGCTAAGCAAATATTTAAAACTAGACACAATATAACACACACACATTATGTAGTACAGGGCAGCAACTTGAACCGCGTGTCCCGAGCGCGGCGGTCCGGAAAATGTAGTTTGCGCTCCGCTTTTTACGCTTTTTTCGCTCCCGAGCTAGCACAACTAGCGATGGTTTGGAGTGATGCCATGTACGATAAAAATCACCATTTTAGTGTAAAATGGATGGCCACATGCTGTCCGAGAGTTCATTTGTTTAGCCATGATGTTAAACCATTGTTAATTGAGACAATTTACTCACATAAAGAACTCTTTATTAGTCGTAGGTAAATTTAACTCTGATAAGTTATCTAGAGATCTATGCCTATGTTCTAGCTTCGTTATTTGGGATTTATTATAGGTAAAGTCTACCACTTTGGGTTTCCAAATTGTAGAATTACCGCACTGAAGAGCGACTTACTCTATTAGAACAATGTAAAAGTGTTAATATTTAAACAACTAAATCAATAGTTTGACAATCTGTTTCATAGTAATGTATAGTAAACGCCTTATAAGAATCCAGACGCCATTTTTAAAATTACTTAAACCTGCACCCCATTTTTAAATGATCAAAGCTAACATTTAGAATTACTTTTTTATTCAAAGCTGCCATTTTCTATTTCTTGCAAGCCTTAATCTCTTGTACCTTCGTGTTCTACATCTACCAACTTTAATATTTCCCTAATAAATATTCAATGGGGATTTTTCATTAAGATTTTTTTGTATCATTAGCCAGGTTTATTATTTAGAGAGGAGGGTCGAGAGACCTCTCTCAGAGGGTCGGCTAAGTTCACTCATAAAATTTAAATTTAACGCTAATACTTTTCTTATTTGGGCTTTTCTCTCATCGTAAACATTGGGCAATGCATAATTTAGGACTTCCGGATGGTTCTTGTAATTTTTATTTCACTCTCATTTCTTTTTATTTCACGGGTTTTATTATCATGGCTTAGTATTTTTTGTTATGAACATTTTGAAGTAATTTTTGAGACAAGTGTTCGTCTTTCTACTACTAAATGACGACGATTAATACGTTGTAACACCAATTTTGTTTTGGTTGTAGATGATAAAACCAGAGACTGTATTAGGCATGCATTACATTTGAAAAAGAAAAAAACAAGGCTTCAAGACCAAAGGATTTGCTATATTACTAAGCAATCAAAAAGCTCACGAAAAGAAATAAAATTAGCCTGGTCGCTGTCACCGGAAATAACTGTGAATAGGACAAAACAAATAACAAACAATTGAAGACAACTCAAGCTCATTCAAAAGCAGATTTAAACAAGAAAGCGAAAAAGTTAAGAAGAAGTACCAAAACAAAAGGCTTTCAGGCACTATAACAATAATCGTTGAGTATTCACCGGTTACTTTATTACTCCTCAGACCTCTCCCTCAAGTGACATCCATTTGTGAGAGTGCCGCGGATTATGCGCGGCTACCCTCCGCGGTTCCTAACGATCAAACTCTAAACAGATTTACTTTATACACTAAATAAAGTGCGCTCTTCACTTTTTTATAGCTTTCTGTGAAGTTGCGGAGGTTATTTATAAGGATTTGTGAAGGACAATATTGTTTAAGAATTGCTTGAGGGATGATACTTAAATATAATTGAGGAATAAGGACTGTTCTTAGGGTCTGAAATGGATGAAAATTTTCAGCTTTATGTAAAATGTTGGATTAATAAAACCCATACTACCAACCTTAGGCTACTTCTCAAGCTAAAACTTAACTATTCTCAATTAAAACACTTAATTCGATGAACATAACCAACTGCTAGCTAAATTAATTAAAAATTCACAAAGAGCCGACAACGAAACTGAACTATTATCCGAAGTTACAGTTTAATTCACTTACCCCCAACTTTCCTCCACTACAGACTCCTAATATACTTATTGACTTAATAAAGCAGAAGTACAGTCTAAGTAAGTTAAGATAATGTCATCTTATGCCGAGATGCCATTACCGAGCCGGCTGGTTCGCACTCAATCGACTAATTAGTGAATTAATTACTAAGGCGACAGATATTAGCTGGTAACGGCAGCTTCTAAATGAGATCCATTTGGTAAAGTGCTTCGGATTACTCTGAGGTGACTCTTCACTGCTCCTGACAAGGCTCTGGGACGACGCAAGATATGTCTCAAGGCTTCTGGTGGCTGTTGAAACTATTACGGCTCTATCCTTTTTGGTTAGTTTTAGTAGCATTCAGTTAGGCACTAAGAAGTGCTTTTAGTTTGGTTCTCTAATAAAAATGGTTTTATACTGTACGTGAACAGCACTATAAAAAACATACTTAAAATAAGGATAGCTACGTAGGTATTGTAAAGCCAAATTATTATGCAAAAATAATGGTGTGCCTTGTGATTTTAGAAGTTGGCTGTGCTTGGAATAACTTTACTTACAAAATTGTTTCGTAGACATTCACGTGGAAAATATTATTCTGATTCATAAAAATAGATGATATCGTTGGTTCGATGAGTTGTACATACATTGTAGACTAGTTATTAACTAGTCTACATCCATCAACAGTTATCTGAAACATACAAAAATAGATTTAGTTAAGCTAGTCGCTTGGGGTTCAAAGCACAATTTAATTCTTACACAAAAAAACTGTGAGCCAACATCTCCGAATGAAGTTCCCTTTTTATACCTACTCGATTAGCAGCAAACTGAGTAGCTATTCCAAGTGTATTTATAATCCAACGGTTCACTTCACTGCACGTTGCTGTAGATTTAACAATCGTCAAAGAGAATTTATTATGCCTTTGAAGCTTCATTTCTAGAAAATGTATAATCATGGCGCATAACTTCAGATAATAAAATGTACTGAAACAATTTCAGCGAAGAGAAGAGATACGATTCTTTGGACGTCAAAATTTACAAGAACCCTTACTCATCATAAAATATCTTCTGCCCTTATCCCAATTTATTTGGGATTAGCGCAGCACGTCGTCTTCCATACTTCTCTCATTCATCATCATCATTTCAGCCGAAAGACGTCCACTGCTGGACATAGGCCTCACCCAAAGGGGGTTTCGCCATAATCGCCACGCTTGGCAGGCGGGTTGGCGATCGCAGTGCGGTTGTTACAAAAGCACAGAAACGCTGCTGCCCATTCTCTGGTAATCCCTTAGTCGCCTCTTACGACACCCACAGGAAGATATGGGATGGTGTTATTCTTTACGTCCGACACCACACAGACAATAATTCTCTATTACTCGTTATTTCAGAAGTCCGTCCTTTTTAGAACATGAACCCCTACTAACGTCCACTATTCACGAAATATGGTAGAAATGGTAAAATACCAGAATCATCATTCTCTACCATGTACACGAATCAATAGTACTCGCTGTGTATGTAGTTCCACTACCTTCAATCTACTATTGCTGTTTAGTGGTCGTTATTATTTTGAAACCTCTGCAGAGCTATGCCGTAAAATATCATCCCTTCGGTATCCTAATCATGTAACAAGGGTATCTCAATTTCGTTGTATCTTAGACAAATACTATTGTCCAATGCATCTCCTGCTACGAAGACAAGTTTGCGCAATACTGGAATAAGTACTATCAATAAATCTCTAGTTAAAATCACATTTAAATTTAATTATACGCTCTGGTGTATCATTAGGGGAAATAGATTGATACAATTTCTTAATAAATCAGTCAAACGATTGAGATATTACTTGTAAAGGCAATTATATTGACAGTGTAGTCTAGTTTCCTTCAGTTAACTGTTCCTAATTGCACGGGGAGCACTTAGAGCATTGGCAGATTCTGACGTCAGAATAAATCGGTACAATGAAGCATTGTAATGCTAGCTAGCGGCGTTTCAATATGCTACTGAATTGATAAAACTCGTTCGTTCTTGAGATTTATGAAGAGAGAAACAAGGATTAGTAAGTTCATAGCTGATAGGAATTTAATTGAGGAATATATGGAAATTGAAGGAAAGCGTGAAATAGAAACTACTCACGATATCATGTTGTCCATCAGTAAGTGGTCATGTTTCTGACAAAATAGATGCTCTTCGGGTGTCAATCACAGGTATCAGTGAGTGTCCTCCACTCCTTGATTCTGGCATTACCAAACAGGGACAGGGGTAATTTTAGCATTGGAATTTGAAGTGGGACATGACGTGTATTGTGTAAGTCTACACATCAACAAATGGTTTCCTTGTAACTTTGGGAGCTGACTGTACGTACTGTACAAAAAACAGTTAAAATTTATGGTTGACAAAATGGGATTCAATGTATGAAGATTAAAATAGTTACGAGTTGGCACACTTTTTCACTTGTTTCGCACGTCTTTTGTTTAGTTGTCGAAATGGGAAAGTTACGAGATGGCCCGGAGCCCTTTAATGTATTCAATGAACGTTATTCAGAAAATGTTCATAATAAATAAATAAATAGTGACATAGTTAAATGAACAGACGTAACGTTAATAAACGACCGATTTGATTTTAACATAGGGTTACAAAACAAAACATGAAATCTTACCAACACGGCATGGCATGAAGTACATCGTCACATTAAATGCCACAGATAGCAGATATACCAACTTCACAAACACAATACTCCACCTACACCTAGGTAGGTCACGGTACCTCAGTACCCAGTCAATTAGCAGCTAGTCCATGCCCACAATAACTCACAATTGCACTAGATTAATGCCAGCACTCCGGCTGTCGTTACAGGAATTACAAGCGCCATTAACATGCCATAAATTCATATTAAAACAACGTACATTTTGATTTACATGTAGTTTTGCAACGACCGAAATTCGCGTGGGTGGTGGAACTCGGATAAGATTCTGATGTAAATATTGTGGAACTCGTTATTTTGAGTTGGTTTCTTGATACGGTTATTAGCATCAGTATAATACGAATTATTAAAATACATATTATGAAACCAGTTTAATTCTACAACGAAAATAGAAAATGGTCGATTGTCCTGGTAACACAGTAAGGAAGTACATAGATTATTAGAAGTTAACCCGACATGAAAGCTTTAAACTAGACCCACAGCGAAATACCACTATTAAAGTATTAGTTTGCCAGCGAGACCCAAATGTTATTCTAAAGTCTTTAAATTACAATCAAATTCTATTCTAAAGAGCTTGAAAACCTCTTGGTTGACGCATTTTAAAGTTCTCTATATATGTACTATTCGCTTTTAGAAGCAATAAATAGCTTGGGCTAAATTTTTATTACAGATTTCAACAAAATAATTTAGAGCATTTCCAAATCTAAACATAGAATCCATTTGCATGATCCTTCAGCTAAACTCTCTGAAATCTAAATCAAACTTGCTCAACAAATTCTAGCTAACTTTTGACTATAACCAAATCAAACACACATTTTACCGAACCTACAATCGCCACACGTATTCCTGCCCCATCCGCACACTTACAAATCACAAATATCCTCAGTCGTAGGTACAGGTGTCCGTCGTGTTCACCAGACCATCTAATGCCGATTAACCGGGATCCGTTTTTTCTCGTTTTAAATCGGATCGGTCCGAGCTCGCTCTCTGGCGTTTGTTACTCATTATCCTTGTCTCCCGTCCCAGCCCCTAAAAGTGCTTAATTGAATTTTTGAATGAAGCTTGTTAGATTCTGTGCCTTTTTGGCCTTTACGTGTTTGCGATGTTTTTGGTCTGATTTTCTAAATGCTTAATTTTTATTTTAAAGTGTTATTTGTCTTGAACCATGTAACTACAAAATTCTAGGATTTGCATTGCTTGCCCGGATTTGATCACCACGTTAATAGGTTCATCATCATCTGCTTAGCCATTTCCCAACTGTGTTGGGGTCGGCTTCCATTGAATTTCAAACCCTCGTGAAATCAATATCGAAGATGGAACTTACCTATAAAAGGCCAACAGCCAACAGCTTATGTCTTGGCTTCCAATACGAGGGAACACCACTAGCTCTTCATTCGATCTTTGTAAATAAATGGAAATTGCGGTACTGTCTGCGCCAGATAAATAGGAATGAAAGGTCATTGCTTTTTTTCTTAATTTCTCTGCGTAGGTACCCAAACAATACATTATAAATCGTTTTTTTTTACTAGAAAAAGTCAAGGATCACGATGAAGGTCGTTCCGGGACAAGTTTATTTCATTATTTCTGTTTTCGGAGTTATGTATTTAAATAAATGTATGCTAGGATTGCTAGGTCACTAACCTTAGTGACCATTATTTCCTACTTATTTGGCACAGATCAAAACGCATTATTATCATAATGTCTGATTATGATATGCTTAAAAAAATTCCTTAATTTGAAACAAAAGTGTGGTTATTATGAGTAATGTATCTTTTACGCCATAAAAACGTCTGCGGAATAATACAGATTAACCGAAAGAGCAGTTTTAATTAAACTTGTGAAGGAAATTATCATACTGTTTATGATAAGTATGCAGAAAATAATGTGGCCATCAAAATCGTAAAACTTGCAAGTAAGAACCTCATTTTCATTTAGCTGGTTTCCGTTTAATTGTCAATGAAGTACCTCTGCTTAAAACGAACTTCAAGACTTAGCAGTTAAACTTACCTCTTAAACTTTAAGATTTGCGGAATCCCCGGTCAACCACCCCTTTGAGGTGCTGCGCCTTCGTTAACACCATACTTAATTATAAACATAAACCTTCGGAGATGTTTAGGAAATTAAACAAGTGTGGCCGGCAGGTAACCCATAAATTACATGTACACCTCACGCTTTGTCAACGCAGGTGATTTTTAATGTCTACCACATCGCCTGATGTAGCATACAATGGTGCTTTAACATGGATAGTGTGCTTATTATCAGATACAAAACAAGCACTGGATTCGGTCATTCAAGAACACGTCGTTTCAACAACGTTTTCAGCAGAGATATTTGCCTCTAAACAAGGGTGACCCCACTGCGTATAAAACGGGGAAGGAATTTTAATTTACCCTTGTTAGAGGCATGTTTGGAGACTCCGTGCACTGCGTTTCGCGTTACTACCGGTGTAATATGCTACAATAATGTCTGGATCGCTGACGGCCCCAATGTTAGTGGATCCGAGGAATTCTTTAACTTTGTTTTGTTTTAAATGTCGACTGCTTTTAAATGCGCTTTTTAAGCAATGGGATTGCGGAGTGACAGAGGAATGTAAGGAATGGTTGTGTGTCTAGCCTACAAATCCGAAATGTTTAATGAAATAACATTCAATCTCAGAGTCGCTAAAGCTGAACGCAGACCGGGACGGCATGGCATGGCAAAGGATTTAATTTTTTACCAATGGACAATCAAACGTCTTGATACAGAAATATGACATAAATTGCTATCATCATCATATCAGCCCGGAATCACCCACTGCTGGGTATAGGCCTCCCCTTTCTTCCGCCACACTTCCCGTTTAAATTGCTATGCTTTAAAATTTTCCCGTGGCATGTCGTGGCATCGAAAGGGATTTGTATTGATAGACGTGCCACGGTCGTATTTCTAAATCAATACGTTTTAATGTCCATTGGCAAAAATTTAAATCCATTGCCATGCCGTCCCGGTCTGCGTTCAGCTTAAGACAGCACCCGCATAGAAAAAAAGCATCACTATAATAACGAGATGGAATAAATATCAAAGTAATGTTCGTTGACGCACCTTAGTCACTGCCATAAAAACGTACCATTAATATCAGTCGATACCCTAAAATCGCGTCCATCTCAACAACGTTTTATCATCTCAATCCATATTTCACACCCAAATCCACAATCCAAGATTGGACGATCCTAAACGCACAGAGATTCACCTGTCGCCGACCCATTTATCACTTGCAAACACTATCAGGACAGAAAGGGGGGTTCCTTACACCGTCTTCTAGATTTGGAAGATTTATTCGTCGCAGCAGGGGAGATGAAACATTCCTACTCCCCTGACAGTTGGTACAACTAATACGGCGCGTAGGCTAACTTGAACATTTACATTTTTATCAGGCTCACCCCGGGACATTGGCCGTGTAAAACATGGCTAAGAAATACCCTTAATTGCTGGTGACGCTATTGAAGCACAATTTATATGCAATATATATGCAAATCGTTTCGTTACTGCTTATTGTCATGGTAATGGAGCCGAAGATTTCTGATTTTATATGACATTAATGTTTATGCGATCATAAAGGGTGGCTGGGTGTGGTTTGTTTAGCACTAAAGATATTACGACGGCCGCGAACCTTGAACTCGAGTGCGGAATTACTGGTTATATATAAAGAAAGTTTTCCGATGAAAATGGTCGTCAGAATTTATTTGTTTGTTTGTTTCTCTACACCCAGATTTGTTATATTATTCCGTTGTGTTCTGTATTTTCGTGCTTAATATAAAACTCAAGTCTAAGTTTCTAAGGGGTAGGCAGAAACCGCAGATCACCTGTTAAGATACTTCTCTAACTTTGTTCATGTTCATACACTAGGCTGTTTTTAAAATATGAGATTTTAATACAACTTTAAGATACATTTTATTTTATTTATAGTCTAAGATCCCTTAAAGAACGGATCATTCCCACTAGTTCTACTACACAGTTCTACGGTAGAACTAGTGGGGTTTTTCCCCCCCGACCTTCACCGAGCTAGTTAATGGATGAAAAGTTTTTTATATCAAATTTAATATGTCAAAAAATATATTACAAATGGGTTGTCCAAAAAATTTTAGTCCAGAATATGATTAATTAATAATTTTTTTTTCAAACATTTTTCTGGTTTGGTTAATAAACAAATTTCATACCAATTGAAAGTATGAAATCCTATAGAATATATGCAAACGGTATATATATATGCAATGGTATAGATTAACCGGTTAACCTAAGCATATTCTATTTATGCTATAGAATATGAAAATGTTATAAAGCCTATAGAATATGCATATTCTACACGTTTCATATCTTTCGATTGGTATAGAATTTATCTATTAGGCAAACCAGTGAAAAGTTGAAAAAAAAAATTGTATTCTAGACTGAAATTTTTTAGACAACCTATTTGCAATATATTTTTTGACATATTTAATTTGATATAAAATACTTGTCATCCATTAGCCAGCTCGGTAAAGGTCGTTCTTTAAGGGATCCTATACTATTAGGTTCCTATCCAATTGCACTCCTTATTGATAAACCACACAAACGCAGTATGCCTCATTGCTACATGCAGAGCTTAATCCAACCAGCAATACACATAATTGAACAGACCAGATCAACAATCTCAAACCTCAGCATCCGGAACACACAATGTAACACGTCCATCAAAGTTTGGTAGTTGGTACTGTTAGGGTACTCGAGCGGTAATCGACACAACTAGAAGGGCAGTTAACGATGGACGGGCCACTTCCTTTCCCGCGGGAGCGCGGAGAGGCCCCAGTGCTTACCCACCGGCCCGCCGAGCAACCGACCACACGAGCCAATTGATCCACACTCGTCCGACCTCACGGCCATACCGGTCTTGACAATGATCCTTAGCCATCATTAATCATTCATCCAAAAATGGCTAATCCAAATTTCAGACAGGACGGTGACAAAAATGTCCTGAACATTGTAGTGCTGTGGTGTTGTTGTTTATTCTTTTTTATCGTTTGTGGCTACGGGCTGTACAGGCAGCACACCCTGGAGCAACGTGTGCTAGTGTTGGAGAAGCAGTTTGAAGACTTCCGGCGAGGAGCCGCCGGGAAGGTGGAGGAGCCGGTTCTGACTGCAGGACCGGAGCTGTCCCGGAAGGAGCGCGATGTAGGAGACTGCATCTGTCCACCAGGTTAGTAGCTTTACAATATACCGTTTAAGCGGCTTACCTACTCGAATATTAAAGTCGTATGTTTTGTGCATAGTCAAAGCTACCCTAATGGAAATGTTTCATTTCATACCCACGTTACAATTTATCACAACGGAGGAACTCTTTAGTTACTTTGTGCTTTCGGTTTACTGCTTGCTTACTTGTTTCATTTTGACGAAATTTAATTACGCCTCAATCACTTTCAACGTATTTAATACCATAAGCTGTAGAGTGTACTCATCAAATTAATTTTAGTATAGTCTCAAACACAATCGGAGCCCGCAAGCGTGCCGCAGGCCCGTCAATGCCTACCGACAAATTGTGCCGCCTAACTGCGACCATTTTACAATATCCGGTGATAAACTCAATTGGGACATCTCCCGCTTCCACCCGAAAAACAACCTTCACATGATAACGATAAGATCTACATTGTCTTCCGACATCAGTCCTCCTCTTGTGCTCCTTCGGCACCCGGGCGAGCTCGACGAGACAAATTTGTAATGCTCTATTGTCACAGCCATTAGACATAATGGTTCAATAAGGAGTATTGAAAACGTTCTTTCAGGCCTACAAATCAACCTTTATTCAATTTAATATGATACATAGAGCAGCGGGTACCGGCAGCGGCAGGGCCGTGCGAAGGGAAGGATGTTGACCTCGAGCGGATATTAAAAATGGCCCTTTAAATTGCTCCAAAGATTTGTTATCTACGGCATATTGGTTGTTTCCGTCGAGCCTCCGCGCGATAGATTCAATGGCTTCAATAAAACATTGAAGCGTCGCTCCGTTAATAAGATTCCCGGGGGTCAGCGGGAGTTTGATGAAAATTTACGAACAATGGGAGGGTGGGTATTTTGAAAAGTTCCGTTTGCAAAAAATGCCAGAATCGTCAAGCACTCCGCTAATTACTTCTCATTGTTGGAAGCGCGAAATAAAGGCTTAATTGTTTGAAGTTCTCGCATCGGAAAGTTACTTCGATCTACTTCTTATCTGAGGCGCCATGGAGCGGAATTAAAGAAGCCTCCGCGAGTTCCGACGATCCACAGAATAGGGCCGCGAGCTGTGACTTCAGAAAGAGCACTGAAGCGAACTCACAATTGTTAACATAAATTGAATAATTCTCGCGTTGAACACCAATAATATTTACATCAATGTCATATAATTGATAAAACATTTCAGTAAGTCGTTCAAGTGATTTGTTGTTGGCAAAATTATGAAAGCGTTTAATTGATAATTAATACAGATAAAGTTTTATATCCAGTTTATTAGTAGAACAGGTGTCAACTGCAAATATTAAACTGTTTTGGAACGCAACAGTTATTTACGTTACGATAATTTTATTTCAACACCGATTAAATTGCAAACGAATAGGTTGCGTAGGTACCTAGTCGTACTAAATGATTCTGGTTTTAAACTGATATTATCAGTATTTGTTAATCCAAACACATTTTACAATCGTGTTTATTTACTTTGAAATTTTCGAACAGAAATATTACTTTAGTGGTTTTACTGTTAACACGCTCACTGCTGTTACTTTCGATAGTGTTATTGTGCGGTGGTAGTTAACATAAATGTAGTTACTAAACAATATTAAGCTTCGATAACGAATTCTTAAGAGGGTGTATTCTAAAAGTTATGCATAAAGTATTAAATAATCCCATCAAAAACATAAATATGAAATGAGAGCCAAATTCAACATTATGATATAATATGCCTTGGTTGTTGTCTTCAACGACAAACGAAGTGAGATCTAAATGGGGGGGCCAAGTCGAATCAGTCCTGAAATGTATTTATAATGACATAAAATATTTTATAAATAACAACTTGAAATATAATTTCTTCCTATAACTTATTTTATTCATATATATTGAAAGCCTAAGGTCTGACTTGGCTGGTTCTCGTATAGGTACGAATATTATTAAGTACCTACTAAAACAGTCATGGACTCATTTAAAAGCCCAAAGTTCAATGGCTAGTTTCTACCAGCAAGCCAAATTTTCGGCAGAATAAAATAAAAAATTACAACCTTAGAACTTGCAAAGTCTATTCTCATTTAAGAGCCAAATTTAACATGTTATGTGAAATAGTTTTTGAGTTATGAGGGGGTCAAAAGTGGATCCAAAAGGTTCGTGTAATTACACACGGTGCTGCTCGCCAGTTCTGTTAGCTTGAAGTTGGCTTATACGCTGCTTTGGTGTACTTATCATTATAAGTGAATAAAACATGTGTGTATTGAACTAAAACTTGACTCTCCCTAACTTACAATTTACAGAATTTTTATGTTGATAGATTGATTGACAAAGGAGTAAATTTGCCAGACCTATCGTTTCAACCCGCGTCCTCTCGTTACCCAGCTCCCAACCCTGCACACTCCATGTGGTACTTGCACCGCAACTTCCTCTTCTCCCCATAACTGTTATATTCCTCCTAATACAACGCGAGGGTGGCGTCCATAATTGTTACATGGGGCGTTATAGGTGCGACTCTTTATTACTTTACTTTCGCAATATTAGTTAAGTGTTTTCTCTAAACAAATCTCGTCGGAAAGGACCTTTGTTTTCTGTTTTCGCATTTTTATTGACTATTAGTGTTGGGGACGGCTGTTTTAGTGTTGTTGAAAGGTTTTATGATCAAACTACGTCTTTTTCCAGTGATTGTTTTAGTAAAGGGCTTATTTTGAAACCTATTTCTTATCTCATCGTATTTTCGTGATTATAATTATTACGTACTTAATGTTAAGATGCACTACACTATATCCGTTACAAGCAATGCGAGCAATCAGTTTGCTTTTTCAATTTTCTGCCGCCAGTTTGAATTTCCAAAAATAAATGTACCTAAGTATTTGATCAAAATATCGGCAATACGTTTCAATTTGTTTCAGTCCATTTCAATTAACCCTAGAAAACCAGTGCGCATGAAATTATGTGCTCAATAAATTTATATCAACAAAGAACCGTGTTTAGGGTCCGGTTACGGTTAACCGGGTGCAACCCAACCCGGGTACAACCCGTGTGGCTTGGTATACCCGGCGCTATTTGTTCAGACAAGTTATAAAGTAAACGAGCGTATAATTTATTTAACCCGACGTTTGATTTTGTAAAAATATGTTAATTACTGTTTGTTTGATATTTGGAAGCGTATGTTTGTTTGTCTGAATTATACGGTAACAAGCTCGTGAATTGATTTTAATCAGAAATTGTTTGTTTATGAACAAAGTTATGAAGAACCTCACGCTCGGATATATGAACCTCATCATTTCTGTTTATAATCATCAATTTTCTGGGGTTTGAATTGGTTAATTTATTTATTTATTCTTCAAGCGTACACTCGTGTACAGGAAGTGAATGTAAAGCCGTACACGTTTTCTACAACTCAACCTACTTTCTCGTTCTTCTTTTTTTTCGTGTGGTTAGTACATAACCTGGTGTCAGAGTTTGTACGCCGCCCATGGGCCTCTGCATGGGCTTCTTTATTTCACCTAATCTTAATATAATATATAAATTACGTGTCACGTTGTTTGTCCGCGATGGACTCATAAACTACTTAACCGATTTTAATCAAATTTGTACACCGTGTGCAGTTTGATCCAACTTGAAAGATAGGATAGATGGATAGGATAGAATATAAAAAAATAAAATGCCCACCCGTGCGAAGCCGGGACGGGCAGTTAGTTAAAATATATGATTCCCACTGAACTTCTAATAATAATAATATAACAAATGTTTAATTTCTTTTTTTTTCTTTTTATTTATATTGTTTTTACATTAAGAGTATTTAAAAATGTAAACGATATGTTGTAAAACGAATTAATAGTATAATATTTAATTCAGACTTGGTCCATAAATTTGTTAGTAGTAACAATGTTCCAAATCCAAAGTAGTTAGTAACAATGTTCTTGATTTTTCACATAACACCTCTAGACCAAAACATTGAGGTGACAGTAGTTATTCTCAGCATGACTGATGCAGACACTCGTACCACCAAGAAACATCACTGTCACCCAAACTATTTTGATATCAACCTAATGATCCATTAACATACGAAAACAGACTTCAAAAACTGCAGCACAGCAGATTTGGCTCGAACGCGATACACTGGAAGGATTTACGAGACACCCTGACAAATGAGATGTGTATTCAAGATGGCCGCTTTAATAAATTCGTCTGTCAACTCGGGAGTAATGAGCCGTTGGTCCCGTTGGCCCAATGATTAGTCTAACTGAGAACTTACTTTTACTTGCTTTTTACGACTCAATTTTGTATGAATATGACGACTTTTCGCTGAAAGGGTAGATCATAAATATGCTTGATATTGTTAGTCATCAGCAGAGCTATGAAAGATGGTCCTGTTCGTGATTTATTATTAGTAAGGGATTGTGAATTTGTTGCTGAAGATAATGTTTTGTGATGAACATGTTATTCTATCCTCGTGACGGTTAATAGAGATGGTTGTACATCATACGTGTACACGATCAATGTGTTTTCATTTATTTGTGATACACGACTTTGATATTATGTAACGACAGGGCTACATTACTTGGCTAAGTATATTCTAGAACAATGCTCATGCAAACGGATAATCTCCATACACGCAGAGATTATTGAACGATTTAAATTATAGTTTGAAATGAGTGTTTTTCGATTCGATCGTCGAGAGATTAAAAACATTTGTCGTGTGGGTGTAAAGTAGGTGTACCTCTGTTTAACCCGGCAAGTGTGTTCGTGTTATGTTATGTTTTTTTATAACACGACAAAAGAGCAGTACTGTGCTATTTGGTCCAGTTGTGTTGCACTTGAACGTGGCCGACCACGGGCGGGCGGCGAGGCGCGGCGCGCGGCGCTTCGGTTACACAATCTCCATACACTTAGCTTAAACTCGCAAGAGACCAGCCTTATGTAAGTACAGAACGCACTGAGAAGACAAAACGCGACGTTTTATCCTTTGAGTTTGTTTTGAGGTGAGAGAGGTTTCGTCTCAGAATAATTCTAATTCAATTATTGCTAACATAAAGTTGTTAAAAATTGAAAATAGTTCAACCATATTACGCCTTCAGGCATGCAAATCTCAAGCTTTGACTGTATCACATTATGATTTATTATACAATTCATTGCAACAATCATTAATAACACAATTTTCGTAATTTCACCGTGGCAAATAAGGATGAAACAGCTGTTTGAAAATCTAAGGACCAACTGATAACGCGGTGTCGGAGAAAATACTACTACAACTACACTACAACAGCCCATAACGTCCACTGCTGGACATAAGCCTCTCCCATGATAGGAGGAATTTGCCGCAATCTCCACGCTTGGCAGGCGGATTGGAGATCGCAGTTATGAAAGACTAACAGAAAACGCTGCTGCCCATTCTCTGGTCTACGGAGGCGCAAGGTGTTCTGCCTCAAACATTAGTCGCCTTATACGACACCCGTGAGAGTAATGGGTTGGTTCTATTCTACTCTGCCGGATACCACACGGCACGGAGAAAATACGACGAATAATAAAAATGCAGCAAGCGTGCAACGAAGTAGTGGCGGTTTTTTTTTAAAGAAACAAATTAAAACGAAATACTGCATCCACTGCTGTTAATTAAGATTTCATTTTCAGTTCCTCTATGACAAAAAGTTGAAAATAGATGAGTTTTTTTTACAGACAGACATCATGCTTATTCCTTAAAATACTTTTAATGGAATCATGATCAAAACATTTCAAAACATAACATTTTATCTGGTAAAAGCGAAAGGACCTTATTTGATCAAGAATGATTTGTCACAGATTTAAAGAAAATTAATTTTCCAAACACAACGAAGCTTTTTTTAAAAATCAACGCCTAAACGCAGCAGCTTTCCCTCGTAGTGCGAACCCCAACATATTTATACTAAAGTACCAAGTATTTGAGCCCACGCAACTAAACTTGTGTCGGATACTCGCGTGGAAAGTTTTATTTAAGAAATAAATTGACTCCGTTACACACAGTCCAGTCGGGACTCGGGGTGCCTTTGAAAACGTTCACTTTACTATTTCTCCGCTACGGAGTTTTCAGAAAAATGTTTAGATTTATCGCTACATGACTGAAATGTTATTTGATTAGATTTTTCTGGAAATTATTTTGTGAAAAGGGCTGGAGGAGGTTGTGGACTTTATACTTTATGTATTAGATGGTATAAGCAGTTAGTGTGTCTGCGATTACTACACCACTACATCAGCCCATAACGTCCACTGCTGCACATAAGCCTCTCCCATGATGGGAGGAATTTGCCGTAATCTCCACGCTTGGCAGGCGGATTGGAGATCGCAGTGATGAAAGACTAACAGAAAACGCTGCTGCCCATTGTCAGGTCTACGGAGGCGCAAGGTGTTCTGCCTCAGACATTAGTCACCTTATAGTCTGGTAAATGAATGATTGTGGTTGGAAAAGTTGAAAGCAGAAAATGTGACTTATGAACTTTGTTTGGACTAGTTAGAAGATAAACATATTAAAAGTCCTGACCCCTCCGAGGTGAGCCCGAGGGGGGGGGGGGGCAAAGAAGGTCCCGTTTTTTGGTTTTTTGCTTATATCTCGAAAACGATGCGTCGTACAAAATTTTGTTGTACTACATAATAAAACCTCATAAAATTTTCTTCAACTTTGCTTTTCAAATTTTTTATCTATCTCTTATCGTTGAATTGGTATGAGCTCCGAAAAACGATCAATTTTTTTAAAATTTTCCTACAATCTGTCCCGTTCTTTGTTTTTGGTTTATATCTCGAAAAAGGTGTGTCGCATGAATATTTGTTGTACTACACAATGAAATCTGATAAAATTCTCTACAACTTGGCAATTTTTTTTTTACGTTTTTTTTTTTTTTTTTTTTTTTTAAATATTGGAGATAGATAAAAAGTGTGACAAACAAAGTTGTAGAGAATTTTATGAGGTTTTATTATGTAGTACAACAAAATTTTATACGACGCATCGTTTTCGAGATATAAGCAAAAAACCAAAAAACGGGACCTTCTTTGCCCCCCCCCCCCTCGGGCTCACCTCGGAGGGGTCAGGACTTTTAATATGTTTATCTTCTAACTAGTCCAAACGAAGTTCATAAGTCACATTTTCTGCTTTCGACTTTTCCAACCACACCCCCCTTTTGAGCACTCATTTACCAGACTATTATACGACACCCGTGAGTGTAATGGGTTGGTTCTATTCTCCTCTGCCGGATACCTGTCTGCGATTATTTAATCTTAAATAGCCAGGAGTCCGAATTTGTACTCGTTTGATGCCAATAGGCTCACCCCATATTACATCATACTTAAACATAACTAGTGACTGCTCGGTGGTGGAGTGGTCTCATGCACAACTATTGAGAATGAGGTCCTGGCTTCGATTCTCGGGTCGAGCAAAGTGATATTGAATTTTCCATCAGGAATTCCTCAGTAGTAGCCACGGAGTCTGGAATTTGGCCCAGTTGATGGTAATAGGCTCGCCCCCTAATACATAGGCATAACTTGCGAAATGTGGTTGGTTTATTAGGTACACCTCTGCCTAACCCTTCGGAAATTACAGGCGTGATGTTATGTTATAACTATAGTCTGCGCCAGATAAGTAGGAAATAAAGGTCATTAACCCGCATACATTTATTTAAATACATAATCCGAAAACAGAAATAATGACATAAACTTGTCCCGAAACTACCTTTATTGTGATCCTTGTCTTTTTCTAGTGATAAAAAACCGGCCAAGTGCGAGTCGGACTCGCACACGAAGGGTTTCGTACCATTGACTATAATTTAGTATTTGTTGTTATAGCGGCAACAGTAATACATCATCTGTGAAAATTTCAACTGTCTAGCTGTCACGGTTCATGAGATACAGCCTGGTGACAGACAGACGGACAGACAGACGGACAGACAGCGAAGTCTTAGTAATAGGGTTCCGTTTTTACCCTTTGGGTACGGAACCCTAAAAACAATTCATAGTGTTTTGTCGGGGTACCTACGCAGATAAATTAAGGAAAGAGCAATGACCTTTAATTCCTACTTATCTGGCGAAGACTTTAATGAAATGAGTTAGTAGCTACTGATTGAACACTTTGTTATAACGTCTGTATTGTTATGATAATTTTCTTAAATATCGATGGTCTTTAGTACAGTTTACTAAAGCCTAATTGGTTTCTCGTTGTTTCCCAATGAGGAATTCCATTCCTAGTAAATGTCAAAGCTATTTCCAATAATCAAATCCTAGAAATTCCACACATGGTATTACAGAAATTCCAAATAATCACAGAATTAAGTCAAACACACACGACGAATACGCGATTCGCAGCTACACGTCACGATTAATAACGCAATGTAATACCATTTATCAGCGAAAAGCAGCAATGTATGCGCGTCACTGCGCTGCTGTCGCAAACAAATCACATTAAACATGCAATTTGTTAACGTTTACCAACACGTAGTAATATGACAGCGGGTGTCATAGCGTACTCTAATATTTTTCAATCTTAGGACATCGCCACACGGGACGGCTGTAGTCGCTGCGGTTTGTAGTAGAAGTTATGGGACGTCGACAGAAGTTTTCTTTGGGATTTTCTGCAGGTCAAAAAGAAAAGTTTACACGGGATAGTAATTTTTATATAACCAGTACATACCTAGATATATACCTACAGTCACTTCTAGTCTAAATGTCAACAAAAAAACAGACAACAAGGAAAACTATGTGTTATGAAGAGGCTATTGGAATTCTACTTGTTCTTTTACAGATCTCAAAAACGTTATAAAACAAAACGACTAAAGCATTAGACAAAAGTTTTAAACAGTGCTTGCCCATATTATGTAATTGTACAAAGACGCACCATGGTATGTGGAAGCTCCTTTAAGCGAAGACTGAATAACATCGCGACAAGTGTCAAAGCCAGTCGTAGAAACACGTACAAAACATATTTTATAATACATTTAGCATCACAAAAATGGTCCTTAAATCCTCGAGTATAAGGACCAAAATAGCTGTAAAACCAAATTCAGTGGTTTTGCACAAACGTCCCGCGGAATTTTCAATATTTCATTCGGCGCAACATGCATTGCTTTCCTTGTAAATAGTTTTATTTCCAAACCAAAATGAGCTCTAATTTCACTCAATTATAATTTATTTTCCATTGCAAGACTGATATTATTTAAAGCTTAGCTCTTAAACCGTTTTAAAATGTCGGAATGTTTTGAACGTTTTTAAGAGTATTTTCGCGATAAAAATGCAGACGCAGATTTTCCACTTTGATAATTTGCGAAACATTTTCCAAATGTTATTGTGAACGGAGTTGTAATGAATGTAACTTTAAGTTTAGTGTTTAAAATGTAAAATAACCAGTGCTGAATTTTTCAAACAGAACAAACAATATAAAGATATATCAAGCTATTTTAAAGAGTTTTTATTACAATAAATATTGCAGAATGTTGCGTTTTGTCTAGTTAAAAATTTAGCTTTAGTAAAAAAAATTTTTACTAACTTTTCTCATACTAAATCTCTCCGTCTTGTGTCTTCCAGAAACAAATGTACTAACTGGCCTTATTATGATCTAAAATTATAAATATTCAAAATAAAGCTTTACATTATATCCGCTGCCTGTTCTCTACATCGTACAGCACAAACACTCCCGAGTCCCGACCGATGGCGTTAACATCTTTTGTCCTTATGCAAATGCACAACTTGTAGAAAAGCAATCCAATTTGACGCTAAATCCCTCGAGATATAAGTGCACACCGCAGTTTTAAATTAAATTTCAAGAAAATATACAAATTTCCACCTTATATTCAAGTAAATTGGGTTTAAAATTAGTTCAGTGAAGATTGTACGAGGTTGCTTAGTTCTGTGCTATTCTGAGTTTCGGTTGTAAAGCTTGTGATACATGAATTGTAAAAATGAGAAAATCGCGGTGCAGTGAAGTTAGGTCGTTAAAGTAAGTGTAGTCATGGGTTTAAATAAGCCAGTTTAAATGACACTGTGACGGAAAAGTTATGTGAGGTCAACGAGAGTAATAAAGCAGGCAGAATGAAAGAGTTCATTATTTTCTATTGCCCTAAGTTTCAGTCATATTTTTAAACATTGTATGAGCAGGAACTTCCAGTCATTGTTGTCCATTACGGGTTTTTGCTATGAGAATACCGTTTGCTAATTGAGACATTTACAGTTTTTGTTGTTATTTACAATGACAAATGATTGGCTGACTCTATATGACCCAACCATAATAGTACCTCTTCACAGCAATTTTTCATTTCCATACATCTAAACTTACCTTTACAACTACCAAGTAAGATAACATTAGCACACAGACTGATCGGTCCATTCATCATACCATTTCATTTTATTAAAGGGCATTAGAAACAAACGGTGATCATAAAACTATAGTATTCTCTCAGATAGGGTGATTACTACCACGTAAGTCTTTAGAGGTCTCTTCAAGGACTAAAATAAAGTTTTATTGAAGCAACCGGCGCGACGTTAGCAGTTTTTTTCAGAATTAGGTACTAAGTTTATTATGTGAGATGGACAATCTTTTTGTGACCAACTCATAAAAGGTTACTGGATTATCTGGCTTCTAGGTACTAAAGAAGTGAAAATGTTCTGTTTGTAAAATAGAGAGAATACAGTTTTATTTTTATAGCCATTAATTACAATCTGTCTAGGTCAATATTAGTAGGCAGAAAGAAATTTGTAGGCCTCATCTTTAGTGCTGCATTTTGCAATGTCTTAAATTCATCTACAATATTTTGTTTACATCTGTTAGTTAATTTCGCTTCTGTTATTCCACTAGTCAAATACATTCAATGAATCTTGAAAACACGTAAAGATAACAAAGACTGTTTTGGCACAAATATCAGTAACAATAGTATGATTCGCAATAAAATCCATACATGCTAACATTGTGTTCCAAAGGCTACGATTCTGCTTTGAGCTCCATCCGAATCAAAGTTAGCAAAACTACACGAGCGGAGCCAGGCGCAGCGCAGTAGCTATCTCCCGAATATGAACAGCGTTACAAGTGCATTGTTCGCCAGATAAGCCAAACGCTCCACAATGCATACTAATTCCACAAAGTTATGCTGTTTTAACTTGTGAGTTAATTTGTGGAACCTGGCAGGGGATGCTGTGCTGTGCGATGAAAAGCTAGAGCGATGAGGATTGGTTCGTCTTTATCGTGTGGTCTTAGTGCGTAACCTGGTGTCAGAGTTTCTACTTACATGCCGTCAAAAATATCTCTCAGGCAGGCTACGATGTTTTCTTTCACCGAAGCAAGTGATAAATCTTCTTCTTCTGTACCGATGGTTAGTGCCTAACCTGGTATAGGTGATATTAGAGATAGGTGACTTTCGTATTTTTATAAATCAGATGGAAGTTGGATTCCTCTGCAACATAGGCATGTCGTTGGTCTACTCTATCTCATGTAGAGAACGTCTGCGTCCCAGCTGTCAAAGGTCTAATTATGCTTTTGCTTTAGGTACATCCATGTACCGTTTAGCCGTGTGGTATCCGGCAGAGTAGAATAGAACTATATATAGTTTGGGTACATCCACTCGCCTTTTAAAAGATATCCCCTTGTTCCAAACACACAGCGTAAACTCACATTAAAATGTCGATGCCGATAATGCGATTAAATCGATCCTTTCATGTAGCTTGTGCTACTCACTGAGCATCATTCTACGAACCAACGAACGGATAAATTCTTATCTGAAGAATTTTACATCACTTTGATTGTCGAGAACCGAAATCTTGCTCACACTTGCAAGATTACAAAGTGGCTTCCAAAGCTACGAGATAGTCGTCAATTAAATTATTGGAATGTTATTTTTGTTTTATGAATTCTCCAAGGAAGTCATGTGGGGAGGCCTTTGTCCAGCAGTGGGATGACACAGGCTAACAGTGACTCCAAAGAACCAAAAAAAAATCGGAGCAGTCTTGGGGACTGCCGATAGAAGTGAAAACAAAAAGTACACAGGCCCCGCCCTAGTCGTAGCACTGGTAATGCCCCGCGCATGCCTATGTGGTGCTACGCCGTAACGGATGCTACGAGTGCTACGAACGGCTACGAAGCATGACCGCACGTTACGTTACGTGACGATGAGTTCAATGTTTTTCCTTCACCCAAAAAGTGCTCAACGCGCCTAAAGAAGTTTTCACTTCAAAAATCTAACCCACACTCGGGCTCATAGAGCCCAGCATTGGGTTGGGAACATTAAAGGCTTACTGAAATAACTACAAAAGAAAATACTTCTTTCTTGAAACAATAGCTATCTAAACGCTTCCAGAAAGCGTAGCATTCAGACATCCTCTGGGACAGCGCGTTTAATCCGAGTGGTATATTGTTGCAGCGTCTAGAGAGATGTATGTATGTGCTTATGTACAAATTGTGTACATAACCGACTGTGATGTTACCGAGTGTTATCTTGTCGCAACTAGTTGGCGAGTTCCTTTGTCCAATTGTGTGACGACTGGGGGACTTTGGATAGAATGGTCTTTTTTGTAGAAGTGATAATATGTATTAGGAAATAACCAATAGGGAAGGCTGATGAGCATGACTGCTGTAGAACACAGTTGGCTCATAATTAATTAATTAACTTGTAATATCTTCCTTACAATCTGAATATATTGTAAGTAAGATATTGTTTACTGAATGCCTATAGAAGACTACTAATGGTCAAAGGCCTCTTCCAAGTTGCATCACGACACCCGTTTCTCCGCCTTCAGCATCCAGTCTGACCCAGACGTCTTACCACAACACTTACGAATTAGTCGTCCTTTTCCCTCCTTAATTAAGGAATACCTATAATAATTCATAGGTAGGTGACCAAAAGCCAAACTACAATCATGTAGCAGTGTTGATTATATTCAGGGCACGCTGTTAAAAGGACTTCGGTATCATTCCATGTGGAAACCATTTTGTACCACCTCTTTAAATCTACCCAGATCACAACGAATAGGGAACAAGCGGAAAAAATATCAAAGGTCATGTTCAAATCCCTCAGAAATTGGAAAAAAAGCGAGTTTACTTTGAAAGACTATTCTCGGGGGTAGATGGAAGCAAGTCTTTTATAATTTATGAAAAGCAAATATTATTTTAACGGTTAAAAGTTACCTTCATCATCATCATAATCTTCCTGCCTATTTTAACATCATTTAAATCTGCTCAATATACAGACGCGAGACGTACTAAATCCCCATCTAAGAACGTTTGAGCTCTTAAGAACCTTGCAACCATATGAAAACTAATACTTGGCTTCAAATTCTTGGCTCCGATTTCCAATAGTTCAATCAAAGGCCATTCTATCCCATCTTCGACCATTGTATCGCGCCAACTAGTCCCACCATGAATCTTCTGGAATATTCCATGGATATACCGGACCTGTGCGGTGTCCAAATGGTTATGGATGAAGAGATGGACTTCCGATGCTTTGCTTATTGCCGTGTATTGGCATTCAGCCATGCGACGTGTTATGGTCGGAAGTCGTAGGGGTGGACCATGTTGGAAATTAGCGGTTTCTATATTTTATGGCCGAATCGTTTTTGGTACCATCGGCATTTTAATTACGCTTAAGCATAAGTCAATAATAGTCGTTGGATCGGACATGACATACCGTATTAAGATTTTTTTAATACTTTCTTTCGTTAGATCATTAGTAGCCTATGAAGTTTTTCCTATTTACCTACATAAGTTGTTATAAAAAAGGTTTATCTTTGCAATATAATGATTTTTTTCGCAAAACTGTCATGAAACGCTGCCACCACAGCAAACCAAAACGTTAATCACAAACTCATATATACCAACCATAATAACATTACCTATTAAATCAAATTAACATCAACCGCAATTAATTATTTAAAACGATTACTGAAATAATATTATTATAATAAAGTGTTTAAACGAAAACAATTAACCCCAACCACTAATAAAGCGTACTTACATCAAAAGTTGACTGTCATGTTTGAGTTATTATCGTTAAATAGCGGTTAATACCGGTGAATAACGGTTATTTAATAACGTTATTTGGGCAGCCTAGCGCTCGTAAAGTTTACAGCCGCAACTAAGGCAGGGCTGAGCTGTGACTGATATAGGTATAATGGGGTGTTTATTAGACTGGGGTAGGAGATATAAACTTTAGTGATACTTAAAATGTCGCTTTATGCCTATCTTTAAATACTTGGAAGTACAACTGCGCCGAAGTGGCTGTTGAGAAGCAATAGAAGTTAGCTTTTATATTACCCCCTCCACAACTTTTGGACAAAATTGACCAAATTATTCGCAACACATTAACATCCATTCTTAATGTGGCCCTGGACGACCGAGCGTGGTTGCAAGCCACCCTGCCAATTCGTTTTGGTGGCCTTGGCGTCCGCAAAATTTCTAGTGTTAGCTTACCGGCGTTCCTGTCTTCTGTCCACAGCACTGAAAAGCTAACCGGGAAAATTTTAACTCTTTCCCTGGTTAGCTCGGAAGTGCCGTGCTTGACCGACGCAGAGGACGCCTGGAAAGTGGCTTGCCCGGACACGGATCGGCCCGAGAACCCGTTTTCCCAGAGACAGTGGGATGAGCCGCTCTGCAGGTTGGTACGGAATAAACTTATTAATACGTCTACCAATACTGCTGAGCGTGCCCGCCTGCTTGCTGTGGGTGAATGGGAGTCGGGCCTCTGGCTTCAGGCACTACCATCACCTAATATAGGCACTATGTTAGGTGACACAACCTTCCGGCTCGCTACATGTTTGCGTTTGGGCGCTCCTTGTGGGGCTCCACATCGCTGTCAATGTGGTGAAGCAGTCGACTGCCTCGGACACCATGGCCTTTCTTGCAATAAGAGTGCAGGTCGGATAGCGCGGCACGCTAGCATTAATGATCTTATCCGTCGTGCTCTTGCCACCGCCGGGGTGCCAGCTGTTTTAGAACCCACTGGCTTGGCACGCGTCGATGGCAAGAGACCAGATGGTATGACCATAATGCCATGGAAGTTGGGTAGGCCTTTGGTGTGGGACGCAACTTGCGTCGACACCCTTGCGCCATCCCATCTTCCTAGCACAGTGTGCTGCGCTGGGGCGGCTGCTGCAGGTGCTGAAAACCTCAAACGGCGCAAATACAATAATTTAATTGGTAATTATGTGTTTGAGCCGTTTGGGGTTGAAACACTAGGGCCATGGGGTCCGAGTGCCCACCTAGTTTTTCGAGAAATCGCCAAACGGTTGGTCGACTCTTCACGTGACCAGAGGGCGGGCCTATTTTTTGGCCAAAGAATCAGCATTGCCATCCAACGTGGCAATGCTGCCAGCCTTCTGGGCACTTTTCCTGTTGACAGCGATGTGGACGAATTTTTCGACGCCCTGTAACCCTTTTTGATACTTGTAAATATTTTTATAGAGTTAGTACCTATGTAAATAATGTATAGTGTTAATGAATAAAAAGTTAATTTAGAACCCCCTCCTCTACTAATCCTTTGTGTTTTCAAAGGTCACCGTTTCTTAAACAGCTTAGGGATGACTAAATACATTATAATGAAAGTCATTTTGAAGGCTGATTGTCAGAGTTGTCAGAAAGATTGAAAACCAGTCTCACCAAGGTATATCGTATCAGTACTAACTGGGTTCTGGAGGTCAAATAGGCAGACGCTCCACGTACAATACTGGTATTCAACTACATTCGGTTAGATTGGAAGCCGATCCCAACATAGTTGGGAAAAGGCTACGCAGATGATGATGATGAGAAGCATTTTCCAGCTTCTAAGTTTAAAATTGGCGATTTCAGTTGAAGAAAATGAAGCGAAGTAGAATTTTATTTGGTTCTGAGTTTTTTGTAAATGATAAAAATGCATCTAAGTTCTAACAGTACGTAAGGGACTTGAAATATCAAGAATTTCGTAACACCTCTAAAGCACATAATGCAGCTATCAAGTTTCATAATAAACAAAGGGTTTCTAAGAATATCACTCTTGCGTAGGTGACTCGATGACAGTTAAATCGATATTTATATTGATATTCAAACCTGATGCGTAATCGATACTGCTTTAAGCATTATTATCGTTTTCATAAATAACTGATATATTATCCGTATGAATATCTTATTGATATGGCCTGTCTCTACAAGTTTATAGTTTACATTAAACAGTTTAGAATATCAAATGAAGCTGGTGAGTTGGTGGTGACTTTATCAAAATTGTCGCAGTGGTTTATGAGATTAGAGCCAAAGTTATGTTTTTGTTTATTACGTGGTTATTGCTATATTTATGTTAATTAGTTTTAGTTGAGAGCTGTTTGGGCGTTAATGGAATGGGTTTTATTTTCATGAATGGTAATTTTATGACAATGGTTTTTTAAATGGTTATGGAATTTTGTAACATAGGTATATGAATACGAGTGTTGGTACTTCTGTTTCACGGCCATTTATTTGCTTTTTAAGACAGTTAGAGATAAAAAGTTCTGGTTGCAATAAACAAAACTTGTTGCGCCGACCCCAAATTACATGGAATGGCAGGATGAAGATGATAATAGTGCAATTATTGATCCATTTAAATAGGTTGACGGTATAATCATAATTGTCTTGTGGAGCAATAAATTATATTGTATTACATATTCAAAAGACTTAACAACCAATTAAATAAGAATTAAAAAATCGTGAGTTTTCCTCTATCTTCCATATATTTTTATCGGCATTTCAATTAAATTCCTTGTATACGAATAGTTTATTCACGCGTACATTTCCGTAGCGTAGGATGCTCCTGAATCATGCTCGACTAGCGCTGGACTCGGGCACTCGGGGCACTCGATACAAATGTACGCGTGGCTTAATCTGTATACAAAGATCGCAAGAAATAACTCATGAAAGATTCTTGGATATTTCAGTAATCTTCGCGAATTTATTGGAAAACTACATGATTATAATATCATGCCTGTTGCCTAGAAAGGGTAAGCAGAGTTGTACCCATACCTATAAGGAAAAAGGCCTTTTCTCAATGCTCAACACACGAATGATCCATTTACCTTCTGAACACAAAACGTATTAACTTTCCATGAAAAAGAATACAGTAAGAAACTCCGCATTTCCCTGTTTGCCAGTAGACTAATAAAGCAATTAACTGAAATCGCCGCAGCATCGTACAGGCACTTATCTACTGCGACAGGAGACGGAGATGTAGCAGCATTCGGCACGAGCGGATGGAGTAATTAAAAACTTCCTTCCTACATATCGCGGGCGGCAAGCGGCGGGCGGCTGTGTGCTGCTACCACTAACGATTATGACTGTCGTCTACGATACTGTATGGAGGCAAACAGTAGGTTTAGTCAGGACAAAATCCAGGAGGTTTCGGACGATATACGGTACGAAAGACAGCCCCCAAAACGCTTTTTTTCTTATGGCGCCACTCCAATAACTGAAGATTGACCATCAATTTCGACTGTTTCTCTTTGTTCTTAGAAACATTGACAGAAATGTTTGAAACACTTGTTATGAACTGATAATACCCATAGTATCAAGAAGAAATTCCTTTTTCTAGTCTTAAGACCACAACTCTTTTGCCCCTAATATCGATTTTAACCAAAGATAACGGAATAGGTGTATCCATCTGATTAAACACTTGTTTAAGTTCCGTGACATAGATCTTTGATTATGACTATTTTAAAACCACATAAGCCGGCAACAGCTGATAGGATAGATGGTCTGAATAAATATTCACTATACATTTTCAGGGATAAATATTAAAGGGAAAAGATTTCCCTTCGACGTATCGCGGGCTGCAGGACTGCGGCGGGACAGCTAACGATTATGACTGCCGCATACGGCACTGAATGCTTGCTAACAGAAGGCTCAGTGGGGACAAATGTTCAAAGTTCAAGATAATAAAGATTTCTTCCTACGTAGTTCAGTATGTTTGTGATGAGAGCATACTAACGACCCTCACAGTCGCATGCCCGCATAGATGAAGCTATACTTGAGCGTGCGAACTTTTCAATTTGTGAAAAAGCAAGTCAATTTGATCAATAGCTACCTTAGCATGAGTTCATCCGTATCAATCTATATTAAATCATTTAAACGCCAAAGTAATGTATATCGGTCCGTCTGTATCTGTTACCGTTTCCCTCTCTTATTCATAAAATAATTTGGTATAGCTACTAATAATTTGGTATAATACTAGAACATGGCCTGAGTTAGAACGTAGAAAACATTTTAACCCGGGTAGTACGATCCCACAACACGGATAATTTCCGAACACCGTGGACAACAAAAGATCTTATGAGATAGTTAAGAGTTTATTTATGTACACACAAAATAGGTACTGAACAGGACATTAAGATAAAAGAGCACAAAGGTAGGAATTTTAATACGTTAGGAAAAAAAGGATATTGAGTTTCCAGTTATCGCTGGTCAAAGCCACACCATTAAACCTCCTTTTAGTTCCTTTAAAAAAGCAACAAAAAAACAATCAGGGCAGTCTTTGGGGACTGCCGATAGAAGTGTAAACAAAATGTCCACAGGCCCCGCCCCAGTCGTTGGTACGGTTTGTGTCCCGCGCACGTCCATGTGGTGCTACGCCGTAGCGGATCGCCTACGAGTGCAACGAAGCGTGACCACACGTTACGTCAAGTGACGATGAGTTCAATGTTTTTCCTTCATCCAAAGAGTGGTCAACGCGCCTAAAGAAGTTTTCACTTAAAAAAAAACCTATATCAACCCTCGATACTTCTGCACTTCCATGACATACTCGTCAATACAGCAGTTTAAATTTCCGTCACGCTGTCGGCACGTGTCGCGGGTCGATGGTTGTGCCCAACAGTCCTGCGACCCAACTGAGCCGCACCAGGCCGGAATGTTTATACCCTTGCCGGTTGTACCAGGTTGTTACCACGCGTGCTGTTTGTTTGTTTAACGTGGCTTTAAGTTCTGACGGTTTCAGGTCTTGTGTTGAAAGATGCTGCATTTATGACTATTGGCAGGAGTTATCTTTGATAAGTTTCAACTGAAACAAAATGTCAACTTGGATGGTTAGCAGATTTTAAATTTTCAGCTTCAGGTATTTTATATTTTGTGCTTTAGATATTACAATACGACTGCCTCGTTGGACTAGAAGCACAAGCGCGAATGCTGAGCATGAGGGTCTGAGTTCGATTTTAGTGTCGAGCAAAGTGTTATTGGGTTTTTCAATCACAAATTTTGTATGTTGCAGTCTCGGAGTCTCGTTTTGTGCCCGGTTGATGACAATGGACTCGCCCATATTACAATGGAACTTAAACAAAACTAAGGAACGGGAAGTCAGGATAGGTACTTAATTTCGCTTCTGCCTATCGCTTTAAACAAAATTGGAAAAATGTCAAGGTACTTAATAATAACTAATAGGTACCTCAAGCATTACAGGCGCAATGTTATGTATTTCTGAAGGTTTTGGTGTGGGGGTACTGAAAAATGCCGCATCCTTGGTTGTGCCCAACAGTCATGTCACCCAACTGAATCCCGGCGAATGTTTATAGTGTTTATACCCTTACCAGTTGTACTGAGTTGTTACTGTCTTTTCAGGCTAAATTATAAGCTCCTAGTAACTGACCACATAACATACACTAATTAGATTCTAAAAAACAAACTAATCACACTAAACTCTAATTCCCTCAACCAATAAATGAAGTCATTTCCTAAGAAACCCTAGTCCCATCTAACATAGCACCCACTTTCAACGAATATGACGCAGGTAGTAACGTATCAGCATCATTTCCCGTTCAAATTACATCGACCAATGTCTATAAATCAAGCAGGGATTGCCTATAAACATGTATCCTGTAAAATAGCCTATTCTCTGAAGCTTGTTTAGCCCGAGGAACTATTTTTTCGATGTGAGAAGGGTTCCTGAATGTTCTCGATAATATTTTATTTTGAAGATTACTTTTGGTAGAAGTTTTTGTAAGAAATAGGGATTTAATAGAGATCTTGACAGGTTCTTTCCTTTTTTTGCTGTTGTTATATTTAAAAGAATTTAGGTAAAATTTATTATATATTTTTCTTTTATAATATACAACCGGTGCGTGTGTGTATCTGTAACTTAAAATAATAATTAAAACATATACATTTATAAAAAAAGCATTAAAGTGCGTCCAAATAATTCGTCCACGGCGCTACTATAGAAATAGTGTCCATAATGCATTACCACATTGGATGGCAATGTCAGTCACGAGAAGAGTTGTCCAAAAGCTTGGCGATGTCCCGATAGACTAGGTGGGCACTTGGACCTCATCCATGGCCCTAGTGTAAAATAAGATGCAAAAAGACCATTATTATGAAAGTTAAGACCACTTATTTACGTTCTGACACGAAATCATAAAATCTTCAAATTATACTTAAAATCATATTACATTAGGGAACTTATCAATGAAGATGGAATCCTAAGAGCTTGTCTTGTCTTATGTAATAGCGGGAAAATAAACAAGAAACAGCCTCTGCTCACAAAGTCGAACCTAACACACTGTAACACAGGTATACCTACCACCCGTAACACAGGTATTGTATACCTATTTCGGGCACCAGTCTCTCACAAATGTTTTCCCTGTGTATTAGATTTAATAATTCCTGTTCACTGTAACGTTTGTGATGAGAAAATAAACACATTATTATTATTATTTATTATTAACACCGCAGACTTTCGTCTAAGAGAATGAGTCTGCAGTCTGAACTGTGCGGGTGAGTGTATCGGTGTGAATAGAAATGTTTATTTCTTGAATTGCTTTTAACAAACAGTTTTTTTTTAACGTAATTAAAGCATAATAAAAAAATCGTTTAAGTCGACGTTTCTTATTCGAATTTTCTAAAAACTTAACCGAAATAAACTAAGAGATTGCCTTTTTTCGACTCCAACATATTTAAATCTTTGTTTTTTTTTTTTTAAGAGCAGATTAGTGCCACAGATAGTGTTTGGAGAAAAGAACCACACTGATTGGCTTATCCAGATAGTGCACTGTTGTCAATAATTGGGCCACTAAACTTAGAACACAAGGACTCGACTTATTTTGTATGCAGAGTATTTACACAAAGGAAATGTATGGTGTTACCATTCAGTAAATTTTGATTGAAGGAACAGCTTAATTTTCCACTAGCAGGTAAACAGGTCATACATTTCCCATTTCCTCATCAAATAATATCCAAAAAAATGTATGCGAGGCCGTCGCGCGTCGTATAACCGGCACTAAACCAATATCACACATGTTTTTTATATATGGTGTAAAAATCGAGGGCCAGGCTGAGGGTCCCAGGATATATGGCGCAATAAACCAGGGCTCCGACTATAAACGTCTACCCGCCACCATCGGCCAACTTCACGCTAAATTGCGAAAAGGGGGCGCTTGAGATTTTTCCCCTAAACCACGTTAATAGTGTGTATTATGAAACGGTTTTTGGATATTTATATTTAAGGTCCTCGAGGGGTTGATGGACGGGTTTCTGGAGTAAGCGGACGGTTACGTTAATTTGAGTAGTTTTGCTAGGAAAAAAGCAAGTTAGTACTAAAGCAAGGATTTCAAATATAGCATAATGCAAAGTAAAATAAGGCAGAACGAGTAGCCACCTAAGTAGGGGACATTATTAGCCTTCACATTCTTAGTAATATATAGAATCAAATAAATCTAATTTATAAAGAATCAATCGTGTAACTTTCTAGGTACCAAAAATGTATAATACAGTTTAACAGTGTTAAATCATATTAAATAATGAATCATCCATAATATTTCGCGAGTACAGTGTTGCCAGCATTTCACTGCAAAATTCTGCAATAAAAAGTATTTCATTTCCCCTGAAATATGACATCACGGATTGTAAAGCGGGAGCTCTGACTGCACTTTACGACTTCATAAAAGTAGTTGTATTTTTTATTACCTGCATAACTAGATTTGAAATTCAAATGTAGCGATCGATTTTATATTACGTCATAATTTATTTGCAACTAGTATAGTGAATGAACACATAGTGTGTCGCACTCATATGACTGCTGTTTAACATAATGGGAATGGGTAAAAGTCTAGTTTCTTCAAAACCGCAGGGGCTTAAGGATCGGGCATTGATATTTTAAGGGCTGATTGATGTACCTAGAGCAAACATGAATCAATCATGAATCAATCCTAGCTACCTAGCTTTGGAAACTACAGCGCAATGCATTTCTCAAAGAAAATGAAAATCTTGATAAAATTATTTTGAACAATGCTGTCAACCCCGGGATTTCAGCTACCTAAAATTCTTTATGCACGAGAAGCATTCCTGATATGACGGTTTTTACTATTTTTTCATTAGAATTTATGTCCTATTTCCCGTTCCATGCGGAAGCGATTCGTTCAAATAATATTATTATTTGCTCCAAATGGAAAACGTTAAAGATAATACCTTTTTCATCAAACGTAATTTATTCCATATACCTAAACGTAACTCCATTTACCGTTGAAAAGGTCATATTTTTATTATAGATTGGTGCAATTTAGAGGAAAAGCCTTCGATGCTCATGTTTCTACTAATTTATTACTCTCATAACATTTTAGACGACAAAATGAAAAATGTCGAGTCCGTCATAAATTGTGGCGAGTTCCAATTTCGTTAGCCTTGAAACTTCAAGCGCCGTACTTGGTTGTAAATAAAGGCATAATTCATAAATTAAACCTTATCTTTTGTTGACGTTTACGAGTTGCGCTTCTAATAAGAAACTACAAGAATGATATTCATCGCCAAATTGTAAAGATAGGTTCAAGCTGTAACATGGCGGGACCGTACTTATTTCTTTGTCCAAGAAAACTTGTTCAGACAAAAGCAATACACCAGACCGGAGATACGAAAGAAAAGTAAAATTATTGTATCTTAACGAAATAAATGGGGCAAGTAGTGAATGTTCCGGCGATATAGCGCGCCGCCCGGCTTCACCCCTTGTTTTGAACAAAACTTACTCATACGGAGAACGGTTTTAGGCCGAGAGCCAAATAGCACTTTTTAAATTTCCTTCCAAATAGCTTTCTTAAAATTATTCTTGCCTATTTAAAATTTCGTATCTAGGTTTTAACTCAAACTTGGATTTATATGGAAACTTTCAGATTTATTTTTAAAGTTTTTGACACCTGGTTAAAACTTGATGTTGAAGATATTCCAGAAATATAACACGTACCGTATTTTATAAGCACTTGGAGCTGGAAATTCATAGTTCTTCAGATGTTTATTTCAAGTTATAAAAGTCAAGTGCTAAGAATTGGGTCAAAAGCCAGCACTTTTGTTCTATAGTTCCTTCAAATCTGACACATTATTGCTATAATAACAGTATGTAACGGCGCACAATGGTTGGCGTCGAGGTAAAAATGAAAATACAGCTTATGAAGTTTAGCACTTTCACGTTTGTAGGTATAACCAAAATTGACAAAACATGCTTGTATTAGATATGTATGCACTGCAAGATTATTTAGTAGAATACTTTTAATGTGTTTATTATATTATATAATAAACTAGAGAAACTGAAACATTATTTTCACTGCAGCTTATAACGCAATTGTATTCTTTTTTTCAAGATTTAATTTACTTGTTTGTTGTACTGTGTCAACATACAACAGAAAAGTATGTATACTTAAAAACATTTAATTAATAAAACCTATTTATAAAAATAATAATTTAGTTTTTCCAATGAATATGAAAGAAAAAAAATCAGTTCCCAGCTCCCAGCCTACTATCAGTCCTGCGATAGCATCGTCAATCGCGGCGCCTTTATCAGCCATTTTCCCTTCACATCCGATATTATTTTATACCGAGGCCCCAGGGCTCCTGCACCCTATATTTCACAAACGATGGGAAGCTTGTAAGAGATTGGATCCGCTCACATCTCGAGTGGAAACTTCGCATACGCTAACTTGATGGGCATACAATATGGCGACCATGGTTATGATTATGATTCAGTATGTACAAGTATCAAATAATTAAAAATCTGGTTTACCTAAATTGATTACGTTGATAAATCACAAAATAATGTCTCTCTTGTAGATTCAGTTCTTACGAGTTTATGGTCTAGATTAAGTGAACTGTATCTTTGAACGAAATTATGAAACGGCATTTTTTTAAGCATACATTGGCTGTGTTTGCCTTAATGAAAAATAGAATAGATTCAGTTCTTGTCTGAGCAAAATATTTTATATGTGCCTCTTTAAAAAAAGGAGTTTCGGTGGTGATCAGGTTTTTGTCTGAATATTCTATAGTAAAACTTCGATTTGGTGGGTTTTCTGTTATTAATAGATAGCAATTGCACCGAAACGGATTATAGACAAACTATTGTAGTAGTGCCAAGTGCCATTAGTGCGTGGCCCGTTGTTAATGACAACATTTTACCCCACTTATGGTTTTCATGAAGTAAAACGTGGTCGATTTGCATTCGACCTTGTCTTTAAGTGATTTTGGTAATACTGTGGTTTAATTCACGTACCTACTAACACTTCTATTCACACGTTTCAAAAAAGTGTCATATTATTAAACAATGCTAGATAAAACTAAATATTTATAAGCCCGTACTTTTTACAAATCCAATCTAGCAGCACGTATCGTCCGCCCAATTCTTTTATAACTTGAACAAATCACAACAAAATCGACACGCACGCAATTTTCCCGAAACCGCGCGTTCACAGCAATTTGATTCCGTATATATTTGTCCGTCTGTCGGTACGCTACGTAAGCGCCAGACATTGATTCGACCGTTTTTCGTAATTTAATTTGTGTAACCCCCCGCTGCGGCCGGTCCGGCCACCCGGGGTCCCGCCGGCCCGGTTCATCCCGACACGGTTTGGGCGTAACTTCGCCTCGGATCTGCGCGATACTGTCACACATTAGACACGCTGTCAGCTTTAATCCAAATTATAACTGTTAATACCGAGATCTTATACTTGAAAAGGTCTTATTTGAATGTGTAAACTCGTGTTCTTGTTTGTTGAGTCATGTTGAAATAGACTGGGCGTTGCACTACATGCATTAGGCAACGTATTGTTGTCTGTACGATTCGGAACAAGTAACTTTACTATTGTGTTTATAAGTAAACACGCCCATTTGTATTCAGCTCTAGATTGCGCACAAATTCAAATGAATACCTCAATAACTTGTCTGTGCGTCGTACACAAAGAGCATTGTCTTACCCACATAAATGTTAGCGTCAGGCGAATGCAATCCAATCTTTTTAGCTACAAAAAGGGTTGAATCTGCGCCATTTCACTGTTTCCATTCTAAACAGACAGCGGGCACGGCGCGCAGCGGGTGAGATGGCAGAGGTCCAACGAACCCCGCTGTACTTTTTACTGGGGAATCTTTTTACGCAGCGGCCGAAGGGTTACTGTATTTAAAGGATTGCTGGAGCGGGCCGGTGCTTATTTAAACTGGTGTAAGCCTCTTGTTATTTTTTCATAAATTTTTCGTTGTTTTTAGAAGGTCTACTTTGGGAATATGAATATTTAGGTTGGTGTTTAAAAACTTTTTGGAGTTTTTAAAAGTTTTCAGGAAAATGGTTGTGTTTATTTTACGGTAGCTGTTTTTGTAGGAAGTCAGAGGTTTTTTCAGGTTTACCTGAATGCTAAAGATAAAATATACAGTGGATATATAATATAAGTACGTGGCAGTACATAATATATCTATCATAATATCTATATAGCTCCACACATAATACTAACTTGTAAGTGTACTAATACTAGTATTTAAGACCATTGTTATGAACACTATGGGCGTAGCCCGAAATAAATGCTATAATAATAATTATGCTCTTCGCAAATTTCTTTAGTAACTTATGATTTAAAGCCTATTAAAATATTTACCTATTTATTTATTTAGTGAAGGCTATCATTTCCTATTCCGCCAGATTTCTCAATCTTGACAAAAGAATTCTGAGAAATGTTAACACTTATAGCAAAATCAAAATCAAAATCAAAATCAAATCATTTATTTCAAGTAGGCCAGTTGCAGGCACTTTTGAATTGTCGAAACAAAGATGAAAATTAAATGTAGCTACAGTCCCAGTCACAAGACATAAAAACTGTGAAAGTACTGTAGTTGCCCGTTCCCTAGCGTAGATCTCTATGGAGAAGAACGGGCAAGAAACTCCATGGACACTCTTTTAAATCATAAAATTGTTACAAAATCTTGGTTACATCATTCGTGTTGAGATGGTATACTATGTGAGAACAATGTAGCAAGATGTGCACGTTAAAAGTGTCCATAGTAAAAACAAAGAATACAATTAAAAAATAACATTAAAATAAGCCACGGCAACTAAGAGATGACCAGTCACAACTGACAGCGCCCGTTCACGAACATGACGCATGGATCAGCACCATTTAACTCAACCATTTTGTAGGGAACCAAATAATCGGACACACGCGCCACCATCAGCGAGACATTAGAGTGAGCATGACATACTCTCAACTGCCTGGGCACATTCAAGTCAAGAAAAGACGTAGGATTCCAGTGAATGATAGCTTTACATAGTACTCACACAATATGGGCTATGCGATTATATAATACTAGAGATTGAATCTATACAATGCAAAGATAGTTGTACAATCTTCAGCAGCTCCAACAATTATATGTAATGCTATCTAATTTATGCGCCCCTGTCCATGTGGAGCAGGACCAGCATTGAGCCACGCATTTTTATCAGCGATATAATCGCCCAACTTGTAATAAGCTTGCTTACATAGTGTGCGTTTGATGCATGTTTTAAATTTCGTCTCATTCAGTTCAAGAATACTTTGTGGAATTTTATTATAGCATCTCAAACAGTACCCCATGAAAGATGAGTCTACTTTAGCGAGTCTGAAGCCTGGCTGAACTAGTTGGTCCCTATTTCTAGTACTGTAATTATGTCTGTCACCTCTTTTACCAAAAAGATGCAGATTTTTTCTGACGTACATTATGTTTTCGTAGATATACTGACAATGTACCGTCATGATGCCAATATCTTTAAACAGTTCCCTTAGAGAATCGCGCCTACGAAGATTATATATGGCTCTGATGGCTCTTTTTTGCAGAATAAATATAGACTCAATATCTGCAGCCCGTCCCCATAGCAAAATGCCATAAGACATTATACTATGAAAGTAACTAAAATACACCAGTCTAGCGGTATCTACATCAGTAAATTGACGGATTTTTCTAATAGCGTATGCTGCTGAACTTAGCCGCCCCGCAAGGGATGTTAAATGTGAACCCCATTGTAGCCTTGAATCAAGCGTAATCCCCAGGAAAACCGTTTTATCTACGAATTCAAGTTTCTCTTTATTCAATATTATTTCACAATCACTACTCTTAACATTGGGTAAAGCAAATCTTATGCATTTAGTTTTTTTTTCATTTAATACCAAATTGTTTGCTGTGAACCAATTATGGACCTGAAGTCGGGCATTATTCAGGTCATCTAGATTTTGGGCCCGTCTATTTATCTTAAAAATTAGGGAAGTGTCATCAGCAAACAACACCATATTTTGAGGTTGGTTTTTCAATAAATAGGGTAGATCATTTATATACACGAGAAAGAGGAAAGGACCCAATATTGAGCCTTGCGGAACCCCCATTTTTACTTTTAAACCCTTTGAATTAACACCATTTATTTGAACAAGTTGTTGTCTATCACTCAAATATGATTTCACCAAACTAAGTGCAAGTTGACCTAGTCCGTAATGCTCAAGTTTCAAAAGTAATGTGTCGTGATTTACGCAATCAAATGCTTTGGAAAGGTCACCAAATATTCCTATGGCGTCTTGAGACTCTTTCCACGCAGTAAATATGTGCTTTAATAAGGTAACACCGGCGTCAGTCGTACAACGTCCCTTGGTGAAACCATACTGTTGATCGTGTAAAATTTTGTTGGTGTTAAAATGATTGAGCATTTGATTAACCATTACTTTTTCAAACACCTTGCTAAAAACTGGCAACACGGATACAGGTCTTATTATTAGTATCTTTACTGTCCCCGGATTTGAAAAGAGGTATCACTTTACTGTATTTCATTAGATCAGGGAAAACTCCTTGGTCTACACACAAATTAAAAATTAAAGCTAAGTATGGGGCTATAGTCTCCAGTATGGATGTACACACTTTGATAGACATTCCCCATAGATCTTCGGTTAGTTTGATTTTTATTTGCCGGAAAGCTTTAATAACTATCATTGGGTTTATGTGTTTAAATTTAAATTCAGCCGTGCAGCCAGATACATTCGCCTTTAATAATCCAATTGAGACTTCAGGGGAGGAATTGAGAGCCTCCGTAGTTTTTAATGGTATATCGGTAAAGAAATTTACAAATTCTTGAGCTACTTCCAGATTAGAGCTTTTAGGACCACATGCTGAATCTAACGTGTATCTAGTGTTACGTATTTTCTTCCTGTTAGTTTCATTATTTATGACTTTCCAAACTGTCTTTATTTTGTTTTCTGCTGTTTTGATCTTGTTGCTAATGTGCAGGGCTTTAGCAACCTTGCATGTATTTCTAAAGATTTTTGAATACTTAGCAACATACTTGTTAAAAGTTTCAGTGTTTATAAAAGGCTTAAGGCCATATAGCTCAAATAGTCTTTCCCTACTTTTTCTGATACCTCTAGTTGCCCAATCACTAAATATAAATTTGGGGCAAATACTTTTTGTCTTCTGTTCAAAAGTTTTGTTGAATTCCGTGTGAACTATTGAAAAGAAACGATCATACAATTGATTTACATTAATATCGTCATGGCTCATAACATCCAACTTGTTCTGTAGGGAAATATTATATCTATTTAATTTGCTAGAAGTTATAGGTCTAAATTTAATCTGGACTTTTTGCAATGGTGTATTACACCTAAAAGTTACAGTTTGTCCGCTATGGTCAGACGGCAGACAATTTAATATGGCTTTATCTAAGTAATCACAATCGCAATCGCAATCGCAAAGCACAATATACAAAAACCAACTTTGTTTTTCTTCCTTAAACCAAAATAAACGATTTCATTGGCTTTCAGTGTCACTGTGACTGTTCCTAAATTACCCTAGGCTGATAAAATTTTCGTTTTTCCTAATTCATGCTAATATTAGTATTTTGGTCAGTTTCCCCCGGAGGGGAAAAGGTCGTGCCCCGCCATCCGCACGACCCTGTAGGCTTCGTCCCTGACTGGTCGGCCTCCCACTGACAATGATAATGAATCCCTTTACATACAGCAGTCCAATGCCTCGTATCATAATTAGATCAAGGAAAGGATTGAAAGATATAGTAATTCAGACTATGGATTCATAGTTATTGAAATATATTAAAAGTGGTTTCAAAAGTGTAAAACATAACTGGGAGATGCTAAGTATATTCATATGGCAACCAATAGTCTTTGTTTATAACCCTTACGCTAGCGTAATAGGTAATTGGTCATTCGTGACTCACACGATATTCCACATCAACACCTGGTGCACTCAGAGCAACACTTCCATAAGTGACGTAGGCGGCTTTTCAGCGGCAAAACGTCGACATCATGCTCCTAGTGAACACTGTCCCTAAGCAGTTCTTTCGAACTGGTGAACGTGACAAGGCGGCTTTTCAGCGGCAGAACGTCAATCATCATGCTATCCAGTAGTCATGGGCCCTAACAGTCCTAAGACTGGTTATAAAATAGATGTGGTATCAAACCATTCCAATCCCACCCCATGGATCATGCGCTCGTTTCGTACAACTAGTGCTTCTGCAAAACACATGCTTGTGTCAGCCTGACCGAATCATTTGTCGGAGATAAGAACATAATTATTATTCTAGAATCACTATATGGTTGTCCATAATAGAATTGAGAATAAAATCTCAAAAGGCAAGTTGGCTGAACTGATGGTTAGAACTAATGAATACATAATTCAAGAATTACCAGATGATAGAGTTGATAAATCAAAACTCATTAACCATTTTGCAATAGAGTTGGGAATCAACTCTATTGAAACCCTATAGACAGCCCCAAAAACGCCCAACCCTTCACCACTTCCTAGTGTTGGAGCTGAGGAGAAGAAATGGTGGAACAAACTCCCCAGCAACACGCTTCTGTCTGTTTAGTTTGAAGAACTTTAATTGCACCATCAGCCTAGGATAATTATTGTAATAAAGGACTCACCCAGTCACCGACAACAAACACACACACACATACTAGATTAGTCTAATTAGGGCTCTCAACCCAACTATATTAACTTATTCAATCACTACCACACTCTTGCGCCAATACACTTAAACCTAGACTCGTGGATCAAGTCCACCTAACTTAACTAGACTAGATATCGTCCGGTCCCTATAGCGGTCTTACACCGACTCCTTGAACAAACCACCCCTCTTCGCGATTTCTCCAAACTATCCATCTCAGCCTCTTTTTGCCTGAACCTTTCTCAGAAATCCCGCGCTTCGCTGGTTGAAGCTTTTTGTGAATATTTCAATTGTTTCAAGGGTCCGTCCAGTAAAACCCATAGCCAGAGTATATTGCAAACACGTGTTGTTTTGCCATTCAGAGCCGCTCGTAAAAATAGGATATTTTAACGTTTCTAAAGAATTCTTTGAAATATTTCTTTTGGCCGGTTCTTATCGTGTGTTTACAAGAGGACGGAAAGTTGCGTTAATTACGGTCCCGTCGTCAAACCATAAAATAGAAATTTAATGGATTTGTAAGTGGCAGATGTTTGTTGTTTTTAAAATAAGAATCAAGACTAAGATATTTGCTTAATAATTAAAGGTATGAGACAGACAGTCACATTCCCCCCTCTGAAAATCAGACGCGAGACACGGTACAGCGTATGAGCTTTCACAATAGAATAAACCATGCCTTTCCATGACATAACTATAAAATTCAAAGGTCCCATCTGCTATGTTTGCCTAATCAGATTACTATATGTTTCCAACTGGAACATTGGTCTTGTAAGATACTTCGTCTGCTATTATTATTTGGCTTAGTTTCGAAGAAGTATCTTTAATCGATACATAATTCCTGTATTTGAACTTATTGTCCCTCAAAATACTCTTGTCATTTACCACGTTTCGGGTAATTTCAAAAGACCTGTGCATGCTAATAATTTAGTTTTACATACCAGAGTCTCATATAAGAGTATTTGTGCTATCGAGCAAAGCTACCTGCGATGCTCCCTCGTTCTAAACTCAGCCTTATGCAGCTGCCGCTGGACAGAGGTCTCTCCCAATGCACCTTAGCGCGGAGTCAGCTCAGTCAGCTGATCGTAGTTGTATCCAGGAGTAGCTGAAATAGTTCGCACATAGACATATTAGACTTCATTCCAATTAGACACCCCCTTCCGATTTCAAGAGGAAAGAGCAGTTCTGAAATCCAGTTAGAGTTGGAAAGTTCTATTAGAAAATCAATGTTATATGATTTGAAATAAATATCATGTAAACATTGATATATTGAATAAGTTCCTATCTAACATTTAAATCACAATACATTTCGAGTAACTCCATTAAGCAAATAAGAAACTTGACCTTAACTTTGAAATGAGACACACTATTATTGATCGAAGACACTAGGTTATCCAACCAGTTGTTGGCCAATTAGGTTGTAACCGCGTTATAAAACACAGTTTTGTGATGTCCTCACTTGAATATTAAAATATGTGCAGGAATATTATATATCAGGTACCAATATTGGAACTGATTAGGAAGGTTTAGATAGCCCTATAGCTCAAAACAATAATACAGTTATTGTTGCGATAACAAAGAAACCATGTGGCAACGGTTAACTATAGCGTCGATTAAAAGTGAAACTTAGCTTCGTTACTGGAGCCACGTTACAGCTGCCGTTGAAGTCAGCCAATGTCAGCTGTATTTGATGAATCTTTGACCCGAGCGCAACGCACAAGTAAAGCCTAGTGACAGCCGAGCGAAGATTAAAATATCCTGAAATTTGAAATAAATCCACACGAGTATTTGTCCAATTATATGACACGCTAAAAGTTGAAAAGTTTTAGGTTAACTTCCTATGATAAAATAGGTTAAAGTAACGCTTAATTAATTAACTCTCCTTTTGTAAGCTTCATGCTCCTCAGTATCTAAACACTATTAATATTCTCATACTACTCTACTCACTACCACTCATACTCATATCAATACAAAACTTTCGATTGTAAACATGTATTTAAATCTGTCTGTGTACTATTAGGACACGACACTTGCGTTAACAGGGAGTCGAACCCATCATTACCGTTGAAGTAGAACAAAAGCAACTATCTTGCAAACTGTTACCTACTTAAAACTAGGTACCTCCACGTAAAGCATATGGGAATTGAACCCACTAGCCGTGACACAGGAATCTAATTACTTAACAACTATTGCATCAGGTGGAATCGAACCCAAAATCCATGACAATGGAATACAGGTACATATTATTATATCAACTGATAAATCATGCGGGACTTGAACCCGCTGCCAGTGGTTGAAGAATTCAATCACGATAACTAAACCATTATCTAATTAAACATATTAAGTTATTGTAGCCGTTGTAACTCCAGTCGAGCCGTCTCCTACAATTCCTAGAACCATAAAATTACGTTGTGTTTTTATTATAGTAACCCATACATTGTTCTTTCTCGTTGCACTGAAGTGAATCAGTACATTTAATGACGAGAATCCTGGTCACGACGGCACCACATGTGACTGTTCCTAAATTACCCTAGGCTGATAAAATTTTCGTTTTTCCTAATTCATGCTAATATTAGTATTTTGGTCAGTTTCCCCCGGAGGGGAAAAGGTCGTGCCCCGCCATCCGCACGACCCTGTAGGCTTCGTCCCTGACTGGTCGGCCTCCCACTGACAATGATAATGAATCCCTTTACATACAGCAGTCCAATGCCTCGTATCATAATTAGATCAAGGAAAGGATTGAAAGATATAGTAATTCAGACTATGGATTCATAGTTATTGAAATATATTAAAAGTGGTTTCAAAAGTGTAAAACATAACTGGGAGATGCTAAGTATATTCATATGGCAACCAATAGTCTTTGTTTATAACCCTTACGCTAGCGTAATAGGTAATTGGTCATTCGTGACTCACACGATATTCCACATCAACACCTGGTGCACTCAGAGCAACACTTCCATAAGTGACGTAGGCGGCTTTTCAGCGGCAAAACGTCGACATCATGCTCCTAGTGAACACTGTCCCTAAGCAGTTCTTTCGAACTGGTGAACGTGACAAGGCGGCTTTTCAGCGGCAGAACGTCAATCATCATGCTATCCAGTAGTCATGGGCCCTAACAGTCCTAAGACTGGTTATAAAATAGATGTGGTATCAAACCATTCCAATCCCACCCCATGGATCATGCGCTCGTTTCGTACAACTAGTGCTTCTGCAAAACACATGCTTGTGTCAGCCTGACCGAATCATTTGTCGGAGATAAGAACATAATTATTATTCTAGAATCACTATATGGTTGTCCATAATAGAATTGAGAATAAAATCTCAAAAGGCAAGTTGGCTGAACTGATGGTTAGAACTAATGAATACATAATTCAAGAATTACCAGATGATAGAGTTGATAAATCAAAACTCATTAACCATTTTGCAATAGAGTTGGGAATCAACTCTATTGAAACCCTATAGACAGCCCCAAAAACGCCCAACCCTTCACCACTTCCTAGTGTTGGAGCTGAGGAGAAGAAATGGTGGAACAAACTCCCCAGCAACACGCTTCTGTCTGTTTAGTTTGAAGAACTTTAATTGCACCATCAGCCTAGGATAATTATTGTAATAAAGGACTCACCCAGTCACCGACAACAAACACACACACACATACTAGATTAGTCTAATTAGGGCTCTCAACCCAACTATATTAACTTATTCAATCACTACCACACTCTTGCGCCAATACACTTAAACCTAGACTCGTGGATCAAGTCCACCTAACTTAACTAGACTAGATATCGTCCGGTCCCTATAGCGGTCTTACACCGACTCCTTGAACAAACCACCCCTCTTCGCGATTTCTCCAAACTATCCATCTCAGCCTCTTTTTGCCTGAACCTTTCTCAGAAATCCCGCGCTTCGCTGGTTGAAGCTTTTTGTGAATATTTCAATTGTTTCAAGGGTCCGTCCAGTAAAACCCATAGCCAGAGTATATTGCAAACACGTGTTGTTTTGCCATTCAGAGCCGCTCGTAAAAATAGGATATTTTAACGTTTCTAAAGAATTCTTTGAAATATTTCTTTTGGCCGGTTCTTATCGTGTGTTTACAAGAGGACGGAAAGTTGCGTTAATTACGGTCCCGTCGTCAAACCATAAAATAGAAATTTAATGGATTTGTAAGTGGCAGATGTTTGTTGTTTTTAAAATAAGAATCAAGACTAAGATATTTGCTTAATAATTAAAGGTATGAGACAGACAGTCACATCACGTACGACAATAAGCTAGCGCGGTTCGTATAGATTTAGACTTTAACATTTGAACAATGCATGATCATATTTGTGAAAGGGAATTTCTAAAATTATACAAGGTTACTGGCGTTATGTGGGCGTACTATTGATGAGTATAACTGCCTAACCCATCGGTTTAAACAGGCGTTATGTCATATAACAATATGAAACATACGCAAAGTACACTTACCTACTAATCAAAAATAACTTCAAAATTATACACGAGTGTACAAACCACAATTTCCAATTGACAGTAGTTTCCAATATGGCGGAGGTCACAAAGCCTACGCCGATATTTGGGCACCGCTCCAAAGCCTATAATTCTAACTGCAAATGAAGTTACGGGCATTAATTGAGCCCAAAGATTGGCATAGTTCATTAGCAGTTAAGTAGTAGAATTTTGTGATGAGAAAATTATGTGAATCATTCGTCGTAATTAGTAATAATTTAGGAATTATTATTTAAATTTTAAGGTCAAGATGATTGCCCTCTTGCTATAATTAGAATGGTTTTAGTTCCCTCTCGTAAAAATCCCGAAGTATCAAGTAACGTATAATAAGTATGTTCGTTCTATAATGACTTAATAATATCGACATTCAATTTATACGGGATAGTTACGTTACACAACAATACACATAATAGCAATACCATTCGTTTCGACAGTTCAAAAATACCTATTTGTTTCTTTGTTTACATTGTCGTGCAAAATAATCAATTTACCATACACGACACGCCGCCACGCCACCAAGTTCTAAGCTAAACTTTCGGTGGCACTAACCTAACCAAAAACTTATTCTGTACCACACCTCGCATTGTTAATCGCAGCTGTAGCGTGAAATATTACAAAGATTTGCCAATTTCTTTTGTAGCCTTTACGAATGACACCAACAAAAACTATAACTTTTTCTTTTGACGACCTAGGCTGCAAATGATCTTTTTCAGCAGCCTATATTACGACTTGGCCAAGATGAATGGCTGTTATAATGCTTTTCTTCTCTCTCGTGAGGAAATCAGCGCTGGCTAATGCCCGCAATATTGTTGCAGAGACAAATTGTCACAACACATGTTAGGAGTTATGCTATCCTGGTAGTCCCAGTACGGGTGTTTGGATTGGATGCTGATAAAATCTGATTGTTAAATTGGTTAGGGGATTGTGGGTGTTCATAAAAGAATAGTATTTTATTTTGAATTTGTTTGAAATGGAAAATGTAGATTCGTATTTTTACGTTAAATTGCGTTGTTATCGTGCGGAAAATCAGACGTTCCTTTTAAAATTTATTTGATGTACGCTACTGAAATGTCCAACAATTAAGTATAATTTATAGGTATAGCAGGTTAAAGAACGACCGTCACTGAGCTATTTAATGGATTAAAAGTATTTTATATCAAATTAAATATATTATTATGGCAAAAAATATATTGCAAATGAGTTGTCTAAAAAATTTCAGTCCAGAATATATTTTTTCAATACACTTTCTCGAAAACTGGTCCATAACGCACTACGATTAGGTACAACATGCTATGCATTTCACACGCGTGCGATTTTTTCCACTTTCCCGCACGTGTGCGGGAATGAAAATTGCCACAGATAACTATACCTATACTAAGTCCAAATTGGTTCAATGCCTATAGTGTGAGGTGAATGTTTTTTTTTTTTTAATTCGGCAAATCACTACGCGTCTTTACGGTATAAATATTTTTTGAATATTCAAATTGTGTTTATAAATAGAATATCATAGATAAAAATTATTATTAAAAACTAATAGTTACTTTTATACACAAATTAACATTTATTTGTGTTCTTAATTCAAAAATATAAAATAAATCTATTTTTTATATCAAGCTGTTTAACGGCTTCATACCTTTGCCTCTCCTTCAACCTGGCGAAACGCGAAAAAAAATGAAAATGAAAATCCTAGTTTCATTGTTCGTGACAAAAATATTTTTCGTTATTTTATTTTATTTCTTCAAAAGTGTATTTTTTTTGTTTCAATTCTCGGCTCAAAAACACCCACCCTCGCCTACGGCTCGTGTGTTATAATTCCGCCTCGAATGCAATAACAAACTTTCTCCACTTGTATCAAAATGTACTATTTTTAAACCAGAGAAATGTTTAAAAAAATATTTATTTTTTTAATTGCTAATTAATCATATTCTGGACTAAAATTTTTTAGACAACCCATTTGCAATATATTTTTGTCCTTTTTATAATTTGATATAAAATATTATTCATCCATTAACCAGCTCGGTGAAGGTCGTTCTTTATCTTATCTAAGTATCTTAGACTAGTAGGAATGTCATGGTTTTTTTAAGTCATGTTTAAAATACCCATTCTTGAAGCTAGAAAAGTGAATTATGCTTTTCTCAACTTTACGTAAGTATTACCAGTCACCATGCCATTACCTATATCTAATCGCCTCTCTCACCGACTTTATAACATCCAAGCCCCAAACAATAACGCAAGCACCCATCCTTCACCAACATTTGGGGGAAAAACTTGTGTTATATGAAAGTTAGCGCGAACTCGCCGATGTGCCGTCACACGTGCACTTTATGGTGGCGACGAGACTGACATTTTTTCCCTCAATGCACGCCCCTTCATGAATATCTGGGAAGTGGAAACTGGGGTCGTGGGGGGGGGGGGGGGAGTTTCAAAGTTTAAGCGGAAGGACGTGGCTTTTTTAATTTTTGTGGAGAATGTGACTTCATTAAGATGTAACTAACTTGCAGAGTTAATGAGAGGTTTTCATGTGCTGTTTTGCTGCAGGAATATGAAATATAAGCAACTGGGTTTCGGATCACGTAAACATAATAATTTGAATACGTTTTTATACTTTCAAATAAAGTAGGTGATCCAGCGACTTTAGACGTATGAAAACTAAAGTCACAACGTTTTGAACGTGTTTGTGGTATTTCATGACTGAATTCACATTAATTTATCAATTACCTAAAGCGAATTTCTAGATTGAACAAGTGGTTTCATTATTATTCTACAGATTGAATTCAAATTATTAATCGTATTGATAAAGGATTAGGTATTTAAACATAATATTATTATAAAAATTAAATTATAATTTGTATTTATTGCATTCACAAATACATATTTGTATACTATATATTTGTATACTCGTAAAGACGTTTCAACTACAAAAGGCAACCTAAGGATTAACATACAGTAAAAGTTCAAAAATGTTGACCGCATTCAGGTGATTCAGGCATTGAGAAGCATCCCGCCGCCGCGCCGCACAGTACTAAAACATTCCAAAGACAATAGTATTTGTGATACTTTCAGCAATGCATTCTATTTTTCCTTTAAACCACAGACTACCTACAGTGCTGTATTTGTAGGTATTTAATGTAGCAAGTTATTGTAGCCTATACCTAACATTGTTGCACTAGGCTTCTAGTCTAACCGGATGCAGCTGAATACCAGTATTTTACAGCCCATCTACCCGGGTGTGGCTGTTATCATTTAATTTTAGCCTCATGTCCCACCGTACTACAATATCTAGGTTCTTCTCAAAACATTTGCTAGCTTACCCCTTTCGTCTCCATCTTGCCATGCACAGACATGAATCAAGTTTCGTAATAAAATTGGTAATCGATTTATTGGTTCTATTTGCGATGCCACCGGCAAACAATCCCAACTTTCTTCATACAAACTCCATACAAAGTTCATGCAAACTTTGCCGACACCTATTTAAAAGTTTTTTTTCGAATACGTTCAGTACACGTGTTACGTACAACTTTGTTGATGACACTTTGATGGATTTCTGAACTGTTTTTTTCTTGTTGTGAATAATAATGGAGAAGTATGTTGTCACGGTGGGAGTGTGGTTATGTTTTGATTTTGTTGTTTGTGATAGTTTATCAAGTACTTACGTGTTTTTAGTTTGTTGTACGACTAGTAGTCATTCTGGTAAAGTAGAATTTATATGCATTGTAGGGGCTGTGGTCATTATGAAAAAGTGGTCATTTTGGTAAAGTAGACTTTATGTGCCTAAAGGGAGTAGTGACCGCTAGCGGTACTGCTGAATATGAGGTTCTGCGTTTGATTCTTAGGTCAGGCAAAGCGGTATAGGCTTTTTCCATCAGGAATTTCGCAATAACAGTCCCGAGAAGACGGGAACAGGCGTCAGGATAGCAGGACAATACCAGGGCAACTTCGAAGAACAGCTTTAGGAAACGTCTGCTGGATGAGCATCGTGCAGATCACAGAGTCCACCAGGTCAGCTCTGAAGTAATGTGGTAATAAGGCAGCGTAGAATTCAGGGCCAGATGTCAGGCGCGTAGTTAGCTTCCGAAGATCGGGAGTAGAAGTTCCAGGAGAATCTTTAGCTGGATCCTCTGGGTAGTTTAAGTATCTGACAGCGAAAACCAAGCTGTTATCTGATGCTCATTCAATCAGATCCAAGAGTAGACTCTTTCAGCCGTCCTTCAGCTCGTTTTTCCAAAGTAGTCTTTCTTTTTCAAATATCCTTTTTCATAATGTGGCCATCATCTCATCTGACAAGTGTAGTCGGCCAGGACATATCCATGAGTGCGTAAAGAATTTTATAATATAATTTAATATTGAGTTATTTAGTAAACAATCGTAATAATCTACAAAATATAATGGCTAAACACATATTGATAAAAATAATTTAAATTTTACAAACCAAAAAGTAAATATCATAGACTAACTAAACCAGAAAGACATAAAAAGTAACTGACAGTTTGACAATTTGGCGTTTGACGTAAGTGTCACAACATGAAAATTATAAGTTAATATTTTATTTCAGCTATTTTTAAGTAAATGAATCGTATTTATATCGATTTGCTGAGTGTAGTATATACAGTAGTATAAACAAAATAAAAAAGAATGATAAATAGTATTATGAATAATGAATATGAAGTGTAAGTATAGCATAATACTATACGGTTGATAGCAAACGGCTATAAATATAAGCGAAATGTGGGTGTAGCTACTGAAGCACCTAAAGCTCTGTCTGTTCTTACGGGTTTAACAGGCGTGATTTTATCTGTCTATGTGGTTGGAGAAAGTACTCACTTGCTTCGGAATATAACCAATTAACTCTTGGCTTGAAATGATCCCAGGTAAAGCAATCGGGAAAGGCAGACTCCGGCAAATGGTTTTGTATTTTTAATGCTCACAAATACATGTCCGTTTTATATTTAGCACTCGACCCTCGCAAAGTAACCACGTGACAATTAGAATATCTTTCTACTCATGTGTGGAACAAAGCGGTCAGCCCATTCTGGGGCCACCATAACATTAAATGTATTTACGTAAAAAGGTAAAATGTTAATAACATTAACATAAAAGACCGTAGAACGCAATGTAACTCGATCCCGACTGACAAGAACGAGGTTATGTGTTTCACATTCGCGTTAACAATGACACGTATCGAGTTACGTGCTTTTGTTGTTTCTTAACATCAAATGTATGTTGTTTCTTGATTTTTATTATTGTTATTGTAACTAAATATTTTGTTGATTTCACAAAATGACGATTTTCTGGGTCAACTTAAGTTTGGTGTTAGTTCAGTTGTATGAACGTAGGTCGTATTTCATTTCAAAATACGAATATTTTCACTCCGATCATTGTTATATTATTTCGTTCGGAATTAGAGGCTTATAAATTTTCCTGGAAAAATCAAGATTCTGAATTAGCAGATTTGTTATTAAAAAAGTAGAATACTAAATTGGAAACATTTACGAACTTTTGTTGTGAAATTCATTGAGGATTTCTGACTCAATATAATATTCTAAAACGTCAAAAACTCGTATCAGGTCAGCCTTCAAACATCTGATTAAAACCTTATATTATAACGTAAAGCAGAAATCTGCTCATGCTTAATCAAATAAAAGCATGTTTCACACACAATCTAGCACACCAAGACCACAATACACCCTGTTCAGTTCAAACGTATCGAAAGTCGACTCAATGATGACGTGTAAACAGCTTTCCAATTTGTTTGTCAGCACACCATTACGACCAGACAACCGAGGGTATCAACCAATGATTATTTCGATCGCCGCGCTTAATGTCATCCCCGTCCTGCAGCAGGAATGGAACGTAAATACTCGATTAGTTTCCATCGACACAATGTTGACAGAATTATTGGATCGGGATTTGTTAAAGGAATGAGTGTTAATGGGGTAGGTATTGGTTTTGTGTGCTGACACTATTCTGTGAAACCAATCTGTTTAGTCGTTAAGAAGGTTATTTGCTGCTTTGGTAAGTTACAGCTTGACAGAACTATAGTTTATTCCTACTTTTTCTGATGTAATATCTTGTGGGATTGATCTGGCGTAAAAATTAAGGCATTAGATGTGTGGATACGAGATTTAATAGATTTAGGGCTGAGTTTTCAATAAGTAGATAGATAGGTCTGCGTCTAACTATCTGCCCATTTAAAAAAAAAACTATCAAAACCGCAACATTTATTCTTCAGAGAATACGTCTGCCTTTTTAAATAACAGCCCTAAATTGAAACTTTGTTTAGAAAATGGAAGATACAATAAAACTGAGCTGCAGTGAAATAGCAATCATTGTACTTTGTTTACCTCAACAATATCCTGATCATACAGTCCACGTTTCTGTCCTTAGTCTTCTACTACGTAGGTACCTGTAAGATAAGAGTTAGACACTTTCACTTTACATTCACGTACAAACAGAAGCGCTTACGTATTCAATGCTTAACACAGATAAGTTTAATCAAGATGTATCGATACAGCTACCGGAGTACGCACTGAAGTCACAGTCGAGAATAGTTATAGTTACAGAAGTACTATTGTCTTAGATTCTAGTGATTAGTGCTCTTCTGAAGGTGATAGTAACAAGAAATCGCAGCGGTAACGTCACCTAATCGTAATGATAGGCCGTAGCGACACACTGGTTGCCATGTAAGCTCTATGTAATCGGTGACAGCTGGTGTCAATTTCGCCATCTACGGATATGTTTCCATATCATAGTTGTAGTAAGGAGGTTAAAATTACGTTGTTTAAAGCTTATTGCCAGACCTTCTACACAAGTGGCCTGTGGGCCAGCTACACACGGAAAACAATGGACGCGCTGAGGGTCCAATACAATAACAGCTTCAGAATGCTCTTGGGTCTACCGCGTTTCTGTGGTGCCTCTGACATGTTCGCTCAGGCGCGTGTTCACGACTTCCATGCAATGGTGAGAAGGAAAACTGCGTCACTATTAGAAAGAATGAGGTCGAGTTCTAATAGCATTCTGAGGATGTTAATGGATAAATTTGATTCTTCGATGATGAACCATTTCATGCAGGTGTTGGTGAGGCAAGAATGATGCATCATCGATGATTTTTGTAATGTTTGTTTGTTGTTTATGTACGAATTTTCTTGGAGCTTAATAATATTATACACTAACATAGTTCTGTAAGTTTTTTGTAACTAACACGTGGATCTTTGTTGTCTGAGCAAATAAATTATTATTATTATAAGAACACTACAATAGTTGAGGTTGCTACGGCCTGTTCTTGTTTGGGTTGCGATGCCTGCGATTCGTGGTTGGCTTCAGAAGGGTACCTTAAAAACTTAAGAATGCCTTATGAATAAATTACTTGTGGCATCATTTAAACTAAATTAAGTAATCTTCTACAAAAAATAAAAAATCATGCTCCGCAATCTTACACACCCTCTCACACTCATTCACGCACACCTCCATCACACACAAAGAGAGGACTGGACACACCTATAATGTTACCTCCTAAACTTTGTAATCTTTTTCTTCTAAATTTTATTGTGATACGTACATTTATACATGGGATTATTCCAATAGACTAATCAAAATAATTAAATTGTTACCCAGGGGGATCGGCGTTGAGGGCTGAAATACAGGCTCTGCCTAGTTCGGCCCCAAATGCTAATACTTTTGTGTACTTTAAGTTCAGATTAAGCACTGTATTTGTAAAAAATTTACATATATTTGTGAAATAAAATATTACTATTACTATTACTATTAAATGTGTACCGTAATTGTCTGTTTTTAAACGTCATTCTTATGCCATAAAAGTGAAGTGGTATGTAATAGGGCTGTATGGGGTGCGAATCACTTACATTTTACTACACCGTATTCTAGAAAGTCGTTAGAAACTATCTCTCTGTATATTATGTACTACGGTTATTACGCGTTAACGCCAGTGTTTAACATCGACATTTACATTTTTAATTAAAGCGAGCCGCCTCCGTGGGCGTCGCTTTAGATTCATTGGATTATACCTACATTATACAGGTGAGCCAGTTCTTGCTCTATATTGAGCTCAGTTTTAGATTCATTATGCTGAGTTAGGTACGATGGAATACATTTTACAATGTAATTTGTTGGTTAAACTCTAAACCAAATAGCTTGTTCGACGGTACATAGATTTCTACTAAGTACTATGCATGTTACCGGGCGAAAATGTTGATAATGAAAATATAAAAGAAAATATTTTCGAAAGATTTTTCAAGCAATATTCTTTATTATACCCACTTTGATCCACAGTTGTTATACTGTGATGTACTTTGAAGGTTCAAGCTGAAAATCCAATTAATTTACCAAAATATGGTCCTTTCAAACACCCAAAAACAGAAAATGTGAAAACGTACGACATTACATATGCGATGAAATGCAAGCACTTGAACATAACAAACTCTGCCATGGTTGCCTCAGAATCGGCATTCCCTGGAAAACTTTGGCAAACAGTGGTTGCGAGTGGCAGTTGCGTTAAAGACCAACTAGACACTTCAGCACATTATTCTGTCAGGGTTCTTTGACCAGACCCCTAGTAGTTTCCCAATCTACAACAAAATACCTACCAAGCCTAAGAACCAAAAGCGTGATAGGTCTCACACCTACCAGATTAAGATTCCGCATGCAAACACTATTACACCAACACACAGGGTTAGAAGGTCCGGAGATATCATTTATCTTGTGAATAGATAAAGCGGAGAGCAGATCTGTCGGGTGATCGATCGTTACTTTACAGCGATTGTGTGCTAACCGCTCATATTTCACTGTTGGATTTTCCTATCAACGGGTTTAAGTATGACTGATGATTTCGAAGGCTTATTGCTGGTGTTTAGTAGGTCAGATAGCTTTTGGCGTGTTTTATCCTTGAGATTTGCATTGTAAAATTAAATTAATAATTGATTTCCGTGACTTGCTTGCTTTCATATATTCGATTGCTTTCATGTAATGCGGTGGAATGAGAAAAATGCAACAAAAAATAGAGGAAGACCAAAGAAGCGATGGATGGATTGTGTGAAGGATGATATGGCTAAAAGGAGATGACCTTAGATTACGAGTAATAGAGAAGTTTGGAAGAAGAAAAGCGAAAAGAAGATAAAGAGTATTCCATTCTATTCTATTCTAGCTGCGCCGATCCCAATTAAATTGCGATAAGGGCAGGAGAATGATTGTGATGATGAGTTGGCAAGAATCTATGAACTTGCGCAGCAGTGATTAGTCCAGCTGAAGATTGTTTTCTACCGTCGAAAGTGGTTCACGTTTACTCTCCGATTAGATAACCTTATTTAAGTGTATTTTGATCTGGACCGCCGTGTGGTATCCGGTAGAATAGAATAGAACCAACCCATTACACTCACGGGTGTCGTATAAGGCGACTAATGTCCGAGGCAGAACACATTGCGCCTCCGTAGACCAGAAAATTGGCAGTAGCGTTTTCTGTTAGTCTTTCATCACTGCGATCTCCAATCCGCCTGCCAAGCGTGGAGATTACGGCAAATTCCTCCCACCATGGGAGAGGCTTATGTCCAGCAGTGGTTGTTATGGACTGTTGTTGTTGTTGTTGATCTGGACCTATTTTAACCTGTCCTCACTTTTGCTGACATTTAGAATTATCTTTCAAAACCAACCTGTGATCAAAGGATAAAGGGTTGACTCAAAGACAGACAGACATTTAGCTTCATAATAGGAATTAATTCGTTTTAATACGGACTGAGTCCATATCACAAGGATTAATTCGGATTTAATTAAGTAAAAACAGATATTTTTCAACTGACTGACTCGATACTGATAGATTCGAGCCTCGAAATAAGCGACGAAATACCTCTTCTGGGGTGAAACTGCGTCCAAAATAAATAGTTACGAATTAAATACGTTACCATCTTTTATGGGAGTGTCCTGCACCTGTAGAAAGAGGGTTATATTATTGTCACTATAATTCATGCTTGAAACCATCACTTAGATACGGAATAAAAAGTAATGATGTATACATTTTCTGCTTAACACCTTGACAAAATCCCGTATTTACCTTATACGCCATCCGGAAGACACGACACTTATTCTATAACGAACCCTCTATGTTATAAATAACTCACCCTATTTTAGTTTTTCGTGAGTCACCGATATCCGCTTGTTTCCGAGCCCAACTAAAATGAGAGGTGGGTATAATCCCATTTAACAGCTCTCAAAAATAAACCTTTTAAATATATCTCTCAAAATTAATTCCAGAAAGCAAAGTAAAAAAAATAAACATATATCAAGCTGTATGAAGGTAGTGTCGTTTCGCATGGAGATTGGATTCGAATATTGTTCTTTTTTTCGGGCATCACTGTGCCCGAGAATTCCTTTTTTGTTTCGTTAAATAATTATACTTTGATAACATTTGCTGAGTGAGGATGTTTTGGTACTATCCGTTCATCAAAGATTAGTCAGCCAGGGTACGCTAGACATGTTCATTTCTATAGCATCGTTTAAATAAATAAAAAAAACGCAATGTTCATTTTGTGTACTGTGTTTCAAAGGACACTATATTCCCACTCCACCCAGCTCTCCCAACAAAAACAAAACACAGTGGTGTGTTTCCAACACTTCTCCCTAAAAACGAATTCAGCTCACATCTGGCGATGAAGCGTACAACAGATGAACAGACAAAAGAATCGTCGACACTAACTAACAATGTGCCAAATATATCTGTCGGGTGTCTTGCGGAGTTGTGGTAAAAACAGTGAGTGGTGTAATTAATCGGGTGACCGCTGCACTAGGGGTAACGAACACACGAAGATAAAGTAGATACGTACAGAAGGCTCAATACAACGAGAGTTACTCTCACAGGAATAGTCCTCCTGACAGGACATCCTGGCTGAATTTCGTATATGGCGGCCAATCGGCGACTAGCCATCGGCACGATAGATATTATAGCATCAAAATATCTCCCTCACCTCACAAGTCACCATTTGCCCAGCCTTTTCCCAACTATTTTGGGGTCGGCTTCCAATCTAACCGGATGCAGTTGAATACCATTATTTTACATGGAGCGACTGCCTATATGCCCTCCATAACCCAGTTACAACTCATACCGTACAATTGTGAGCTTAAAATCCAAGAGCACCTTCCCTTCCCTTATTCAGATAGTCCTATGGGACGGCAATACGACACAATCGGAGAGAGATCAGGTGGGGAACCAAGAACTTAACGTGCTTTCTAAGACACGGGGTATCACACCGCCACCTTCCAAACTCGGGGCTGCTTCTGTGAATTCCTAACGGAAAAACGCATGCACGAATAGACTTGCGTCTTGCGTGTAGCGTACATCGAGAGGAAGTGCACTCGCAACTGTGATTCGATGTAGAAAGCCTATTTTGTCTCGTTGTGTGGAGTTGACATTCTGGAGTTGTCTGTGTCGAAGAGCAAGTGTAAGCGTTTTGACGACGTCAGTGTTTTGGCGGATTGGGGGAAGTAATTGCTGGTTTTTATTGTAGTGTGGTTTTGGAATTAAAGCATCACGTAGGGGCTTATGTGGTTCAGGAGTGAAAAAGATTCTCGAGATGCCTGTCTTAAGACAATCAATTCACGCAGTGAATGTGCTTTGTTTTATGCGTGACGTTCAATGCAACTAAATGCTTTTACTTTCCAATCTCGGTACCTGCCTGGTACTTTACCTAATTATCTGAGTAGACTTGCTAATTCGTTGCGGACCTAAGTAGTAATGTTAAAATGACTAATTTGTCTCTTTGTTGTGCAGACAAGAATAGAATAATCAGTATTATCCTGTTCCAGCTTAAAGCAGAACCCGGATTCAGATTCTAGCCCAAAACACGTTCACAGAAACTTGAATCAAATAATAAACCAAATTCAGGTCCTTCTAGTTCCAAATTCAACTACATCTCTACACCATCGCACAGTCTTATTACACTCATTCGTTCATTTAAATATTTAATTGCTGGTGGTACGAGAGTGAATGAAAGCTTTGAACCACGTGTGACCACTAAGCACCAGCGTGAGCCACTGTGTACGGGCAGTTGAATAGTGGCGGTGGTTTGTGCAACTTATAACTGAATTTATGCGACCATGCTAGTTATGTAGTTAGCAGGCAGAATTATTTGAGATGGAATGTATTATTATTATGACAATGAGAAAATGTTCATTGAATTGTCTTTCAGGAAAAGCTTTTCGCATTTCTAATTTGTAATCTGGTAAGTAAAACATCAAAGGATTGATAATATCAGTATTTTCTTGCCGTTTTCCCTATAAGCTATGTAATTTGGAGACGGGTTGGCCCAGCATTTCCTCTTCCTTACTTCTACTATTAGTCGTTACCTTAGTGGTGACTCTCCCTTTCTAGTCATATCATCTTTAAAAGTACATTCCTCGAATTATCGCACCCTGGAATTGCGTCAATATCGATAAAATACAACCCGAAATAAATATTTCCTGAAACATAAGAATTTGGTAACATTATCAGAAAATTATTTCTGCTCCTAATTACCGGTGTAAAACTTGCTGAATAGTCTCTAATCACAACGAATATAAACAAAACCGACCACGTTTCTAACTTACGCCATAGACTAGTGAACATGATTACCAACCAACATTTCTTTCAACACAAGTTACAGTCACATCCTCAAACTTCTCCTAACAACGTACCCGCGCCTCAAAGCCGGAGTTACACCAAAAAGGCTGGACCATCACAATTACCGACTTCCACTACATAAGCCTAACTCAAGTCGCAGCATCTCGCAGCAAAACATCGGGGCTTCTGGCCCACTTTACATCAACTGGAACACTACGTAGATGTAAAGGGTCAGAAGGGCCAGATGGCTCAATCACTTGAAAAAATACAGAGGAAAGGGATTAAGCAAATGGAAAGCTATTGAAAGGTAAAAAATACGTGTGGATGTCGGGTTAACTTAACCTGATGAGACATGAAAAGGGAGACCAGTTGACTAGATTACTCCGTTCCCTTTTATGCAAAAGTCAGTGTAGACATATCGTAAGAGCATACTAAAATGAGTTAAATGATCTGTAATCTGTCGTCCTTTCTGTTGAACCGCAGCAGTTCAGGACTGTCCCATTTCCGATGCTAGACTTGGGCCTTCTGTACTGCACTGGAGCTCACAAAACGTCTGAAATCCGGAAAAATCCTGATACGTCCGGCCCGAGCCGCTCGGAACTGGTTATTTCCTGTCTTTAGATTAAGATGGCCGACCGTATCGTTCTATCACACTCGGCGTCCGCACGCTCGGGCGTCAGAGAGGGACAGCTAATGGTTATTTCATGATAGATTTCGATACGTCGAAAAACGTTGGTGGCGGCTATCGCATCAACACTTGAGCCTGATTAAATGACGGTCGGGGTCGTTAGGAGCCCGCGGAAATTTGTTTCTGGCCCGCCTTTTCCCGATTCGGAAGTAAATAGTGCGGATTATACGAGCTGTGGTGTGCCGCCAGCGATAGCGCCTCTATGGAGTCTGTCGGCCGAATCATTGATTCGGACAAATCTTGGATTGTGGAGAGAAGGAAAACTTAGTGGTCGAGATATTCATGGGATTTACCCCGTCTTTATGATTTGATGTAGCGGTTTGTGGCAGTGCGTGAAAAAAATATAAGGGCATAACGGAGTGTTGGGGTCGGTATTGAAATATAAATATTCTACTAGATTATATGATTTCTTGACGTTACACTCGGTAACATTTCTTCCATAAATATGAAATATGTAACAAACTCCAGAAACATGGGCAGGTGTGACTAGTTTATTTGATATAGGTATATAGATAACATCTGACTAGGCTTACAATTCTCGGCAGTACAAATAATTTACAACAATAACGAATCCATTTTATAGCAGATTACTTGTTATCAAAAAAGTATAGCAGCATAGCAATACGATTGGGAGTTAAAACAGCCTCTTATATTTTATTTCTCGTCAGAACGTCTAAGACGTCCCAGTTCTGGGATATTTTGTAAATCCAATTTGGATCTTCTAAAGGAAAAGGCGATGTTTTAACAAGTTTAAAAGAATCGAGTAACCCTTTCAGACGGAGTTTTTATAAAGAGGTTGGTTTTTATACCCATAAGATGGTCTCAGATCAAGAACTGATAGAACTGTCAGTAGCTTCAGAAAGGCACTTGGAAGAAACTCCAAAATTTAGTTGCGAAAGCGGTTACTGTTTTAAACTGTCCTTCCCTCATCGGTCATCAAATTTTTATAAAGCCAAAAAAAACGCATGTGCTACATCGTATGCTATAAAATCCTGCCTAAGGGTTGCCGCGCTTTAATGGTAAGTTATTCCTTTCTATAACAATACTATGATTGATCAAGTGCTACTAAAAGTTAATCACATTTGTAAACCAAAAGTTAGGTAGAGTGTACCTAAAAGTACTACAAGCACATTTCCTGAGTTATGTTTAAGTCCCATGTAATAGTGGGCGAGCCTATTGCCAACCGGGCACAAGTCCAGACTCCGTGACTGGTACTGAGAAATTCCTAATCCCAATAAAATTGCCCGACTTGGGAATTGAACCCCGGATCGGCCGGATCTCATGTTAATCAACAACAACAACAACAACAGCCCATAACGTCCACTGCTGGACATAAGCCTCTCCCATGATGGGAGGAATTTGCCGTAATCTCCACGCTTGGCAGGTGGATTGGAGATCGCAGTGATGAAAGACTAACAGAAAACGCTGCTGCCCATTCTCTGGTCTACGGAGGCGCAAGGTGTTCTGCCTCAGACATTAGTCGCCTTATACGACACCCGTGAGTGTAATGGGTTGGTTCTATTTTACTCTGCCGGATACCACGCGGCTTCATGTTAATCATATGGAAGCTAATCTTCAAGTAAGACGCACTGTTTTAGACGTTCACGGTTTTTCACTACACTTAAAGTACTTACGGGATAATATCCGGACCGGACCGGGACCTCATTAATAATGAAAATCACGGATATTACCCCGTAAGTACTTTAAGTGTTTCAAGTAAGACGTTTAATTACCATCATAATAAAGCTTAAGATAACTACAACTCCATCTCAATTGTTTAACAATAAAACGAATTTTAATGACATCCCCGCAATCAGTAAGGGTGAGGTTTATGCCTCCATAAACATAAAAGTTAGCTGCCTTCGGCGAAACACAGACAATTGGCGTTTCTTATCGCCTTTATTGCATAATCCTTGGCGCGAGTCGTACACTCTATTAGTATTAGTGTGGAAATGGTTGTGGAAACATACAAGCACAATTAAGATAGGCGGATATGCTGCGGTATTACACTTCTTGCTTCATAGTGAGAGAACATTTTTGAGTGGCATTGGGTTGTTTGGTGCCCTTTACCCATCCATGTACCTTCATCGCCCTTTGTGTTCCGGGGCTACGGTATCTCTTTCGAACAGGCCCGCAACCCCGGCAGGCATCGGTCCTTACGGACCCCTTCCTTTTTGCTGACTCTCTTTGAGGCGCACGTGGAATACGAACGCGCCGTCGACACGGCCTGTCGTCATGAGACGGATGGACGGCGAGCTAGCCCATAGCCCACCGTCCACAGGCCCGCGACAAGGTAGCCGGGGGCCCCCGAGGGGTCTCCCGCGGCGGCCGGGACGCTGAGAGGTTCTTGCTTGGTGCCCTTGGCTACTTTTCTGCTTTAGGCAGACGGTGAATTTACATTTATAAATGCTATTTTATTCTGAAAGTACGTATATTTTAACTTATTGTTTAACTTAGGGGAACGAATATCCTTCTTGTCTAGAATACCAAGAAGTTAATATATCTTGTCAAGTCATCCTAACGCAGTCTACTACATTAAACTTTTGAGCTTCGAAATAGACTAACTCAAAAGACTTGCATGAATTTATTATCCGTTTCAAGTTCAGTATCACATAGACACACAAACCTTACGTACCCGCTCCAAGAAACCATGCGTATACTCCCATGTCAAAGTACATAACAGAGACGTTAAAAATAGCTTAAGTGAGACTAAAAGGCAGTTCTGGTGGCAATGAGACGAAGCTTTAGGTCCTAATGCAATTAATACGTCTATCTATATTGTTTAGGTAGGAAGGCTGAAGATTATGTGGCTTAGCTGGCCTTGGTTTGGGACGTCTCACCTGAGGTTTAGGGAATATTAAGAAGATTCTAATTTAAGCTGTAGTTTTGGGAGTAGAAGGTACTCGTAGTGAATCTGTGTGTTTCTGTACTGTATTACGTTGTGTGCTTCGCTATTTGGAACTTTTTTCTTCCTGCAACATATTTTTAGCAGTGAGTGGTAAAAAAACGTTGTCTTCTTTCTCATATCTTTGCCTCTTCAACATCCTATTTTACTTCTCGCAACTTCGTTTAATATTTCACCTTCTATATTTCATGTAAATGCATGATATATCAGACCCCAATACATGACGCATTCTCCCCTTACACCAATAAAATCATATCACCGTATTATAGATTTCGCAATAAAAACACCAACAATAATTAAAATATGTCTCAAAAAGCTTTAAATCGCAATTGCGAAAATAAAACAAGAACAGGCAAACACAATATTTAATGATTCATTACAAAAAAAATAATGTTGGTCCCGCGCGGAACATTCCGGTGATATTCGCGAGTGGGGTGGGCAGGGAGCAATTAATAGCGCATTAACGTACAATATTTGTCGCGATAAATAACGGCACGTGTTGGGCAAAATTTGCGAAACTCGCTGATTTATAAAATGACGGTGCACGTGGTTGTTGTGAGGAAGGATACAGTATGTGCTCGGTTTTTGTAGGAATTTGTGTAAAAATTAGTACAAATTCAGTTACTTAAAACGTCCGTCATGTTAATTTACTGGCTAACATCTTGGCAGGCATTTTATTGTTAGTTAGTCTCAAAAAATGAGTATTGAGCCGCGATAGTTTTTTTTTTTATAAATATTACATTGTTGTTTTCAGATAGCAAAAGTTTAAAAGTAGGTATACTTAACGAATAAACTGTGATCTTGTCCACCTAAGTAACACGAAACCTGACACTAATCTGTAAAAATACAACAAGGAAGAGGTCACACCGTATAAATTATTAAATACAACCCGCAAATCATTCAGTTACCGGGCTCGAGCGTACAAAGCGCTGTCAATCCGAACAGCGTTTAAATAAACGCCCCTGAGGCCGCACGCTGGCGTGTCACGTTAAAAACGTTGCGACCGTATTCGTCGTATCGCTGCGTAGCACACAGTACGCCGATACGAAGAGTTAGATAATAGAAGGTCCACGCAAAGATATAAGTTATTCTTGTAAGACATAATACGCAAGAATGAACTGCCGGTAAGGGAAATGCCTACGCCGTCAAATTATTGAATAATATAATTTTACTTACTTATTACCCTTGAAATAGTTCAAGAGTTAAATGCCAGCGATGTGGACGAATTTTTCGACGCCCTGTAACCCTTTTCGATACTTGTAAATATTTTTATTTTTTATTATAGATTTAGTATGTAAATTATGTAAATATTATTAGTTTGTGTTTAATAAAAGTTTATCTACCCTAGAGTTCAAATAATTCCACCACTCCACGGCGGCATCTCTTTTCACACAACAGAGACCATGTTTCCTTACTTTTGACTTTTGTTATAAACCAATTCGCCAGGGACTGCAGCATATCGCTTCGTTTCAGAATTACCTATACCGCGTTATGCCTTACACTAATCAAATCGTAATTATTGTTTTATTTTACGCTAATTATAATACAGCCATGTAATCCTTTGTTTGGTAAAACTGTAAAGAGTGTTATAAGCTGGTTAATTCTGTTTGATACAATTTTTTCGCACAGTTTTGAAGTTTTCGACTCATCCGTAGAATAATGTCCGATCTGTAGGGTTGATAGTTTTCAGTAGAGGTTAGAGAAGTTGTTGACTTGTGTAACTCTTAAACGGTGAGACTTAACATTTAGATTTTTTGGTATGTTGTAACAACGCCCAAGCCTAGTTAAATGCTATATAGCGTTTATTTCTTATCCTTTTATTTCACGAGATAGTGAGTCCCATATCAACATAGGACGTTTTATGGCGTAAGAGTGGGGGTCCGTTATGAACATTATACGTTGTTTTACGGAGACGTCTGAATTAAGTGACGCTCTATATTAACATGGGTCATTTTTTGTTGGAAATACCCATCCCTTATAAGTCCTTTGTGAATAACCACCTTGAAATGTTTACCATAATGTTAGCCAAATTATGACTACCTTGGAATATAACTGAATAAAAAATTAAATTAATAAATAAAATCATTTATTAATGAAAAAAAAACTCAAAATAGATAGCAAAAAGTATTAGATGGCATCACTTTGAACAGCAATCACATCACAGTTAGGTACGGACTTAAAATTAGCAGTCTAAAACTTATAGATCTATGCACCTATTAGAACAATGCGCGCGCGCTAAACTTAGCACTATTATAAAATCAACTATAACATTTTTTTATTATTAAAAATTTAATTTTACCAATCAGAAGCATCGTGACCTAGACGAGGTATTATACGTCTCAACAACAATCAAACTGTACGTATACCTCTGCCTTGATGGCTTAATAGTTAAAACTTAAAATAGTAATTAAATGACATAACGTATCACAGCATGTCTGCATGGTAACTAGGTAACCTACATGTCTACAGCATGTACTTCATCATAACGACGGAAAATACGTTTATGAAGATATTTAAACTTCGCACTAGTTAATTGAAAATAAAGCATAATTATAACAACCAGCCTTCATAGTATTATCGAGAGATATATAGACGTGGGGGAGCACATAATATATAGACGTGGGGGAGCACATAATATGTACTTAGCAGCAATTAAATTGTACGTAGGCAAACATTAAATTACTTAGTTGAGTTCTCATTATAATTAACATTGTTTCGCTAAATCTACTGATTATAAACTACAAAAAGAAAAAAAAAGCAACAAAAAAGAAAAAAGAAAATTATTATTTCGATAGGTCATCATCCGATTCTTCAGAATAATCAACAGTGGTGTGATGTAGCAAAGAGTTAAAGTATGGATAATACTCTAAGGGAATTACTTCTGAGCGGCACATATCCATTAAGTCTTTATAGTTAGCAACAGGAACCACACTAGGTTCAGAATATGCAGGTAGTTTAGTTCGTACCGAGGTCCTCGTGTTAAGAAGTTCGTGCAGACGGTAGTGTGATTCTAACTAATTGTTTTCTAGATATGACCTGACTCAACCTGATTAAAATATTTTAGTGATTCGCGGTCATTAAAATATTATAATCAGGTTGAGTCAGGTCATATCTAGAAAACAATTAGTTAGAATCACACTACCGTCTGCATGAACTTCTCGAATGTTACTTCAGTTAATCTTTTTGCCCTTAATAATGTCTTTCATCCAGACCTTGTTATTAGCAAGACATTTAAAGTCAAATACTTCATTCTGGGTTACGTTGCGGACAACATAGGGTTCTCCTTCGTTCTTGGCCGATCTAAATATAAAGACTTAATGGATATGTGCCGCTCAGAAGTAATTCCTTTAGAGTATCATCCATACTTTAACTCTTTGCTATATCACACCACTGTTGATGTTTCTGAAGAATCGGATGATGAACTATCGGAATAATTATTTTCTTTTTGTGGTTTATAATCTTTTGGGCGCCTCTGTCGTTTTCTAGTCGTTTTAGAAGTCACGGTGCGATCGCTTGAGTGAGAAGTAGCAGGCGAATTCATGGTGCGAAATGGCGACGACGAAATCACAGAGAAACTGTTCAAATGATTCGGGCAGAATGTGCTATTGCAGATCGAATGGACGTTAGTAGGAGACGGCATAGGAGTTGGCACTGACAGTTCCAAATTAACCGGGGTAGATCTGTGGTGAGAAACTTCTAACTCTTCAATCTGTATTAATGGTGAATTTTCGAAACGAGAAGGCACATCCAAAGAAAATGTACTAGGTTGATTTCGGTAAGCATTCTCGGCAGATGGATCAGACATGACATTCGGTATTGAGCCGTCGCAGGTAATTTCTTTGGTCGCACTTCTCGCCATATTATATGTCAGCTAGTTCCTGAATGATTTCTTCTGCATTAGAAGGCAAAGGAAACGTTTGTCGTATCATGGCGTTGTCATCAACATTCACAACTGTAATTTAAAAAAAAAACTGTAACTTATTATAGGTATTCATAGAATACTATTTATATTAAGAGAAATATACTTAGCAATTAATCAAACAAATCTCAAATAAAAAATCTTTATATTTAACGATATTTTTAATTGAACAACGTCTTAGCTGATTTCATTATCCCAGTAACAACGTCCCATCTTAATATCGAACCCACAAATCGTTTCAAAGGTTCCGAAGAAAAACGTCCCATATTTACAAAAGACGCTTAGAAGTTCAATAATGTTCGTATTAAATTGCCTTATTATTTCATAAGACCTGTACTTTTTACTGTTTATTATTACAGAAAGAATGATTACCCTGTGAATATGCATAAAGCCAATCGTATTTTCGCACCAAAAATGCGTTTCTGTACCTCTCCGTCAAAAAACGTCCTATATAAAAATCGATCGCCCACAACTGTTTACTGAGCCAAAAAAGCAATATAGACATTATGTTCATTAATTTATGAACTGTATAGTGTGTATCACGAAATAGTATAACTGAAATCGTCAACCCCCTTCTTCCAACAAACAGCGGCCGAACTGACGAACGGACGGGGCGCCCGCGCCGCCACCACTCTCCGCGCGCCGTCCCTTGGTCACTTCATGCGTTTTTACGCGGAGATAATGTCAGATTGAACGTTATTCGATTCTATATTTCCGAAACTAAATAAGATACGAAAATTCTAAAAACGCACGTCTGTAGAGTTCGTATTCCTTAACTCGTCTAGCTATTTAACTCGTTTTTGCTCCATGATCACATCGGACTCTGTTCTACGGATAAGTCGTTTTACTGTTTAGATATTTTTTTCTTCTTTTCTGATTTCAACCATTACAGGCATAACAATAAAGAGAAAAACACGATCAAAGTGAGTTAAACAGATTGTAATTTAAAATATGGTCACCCATTGTGATCAACACCAATCATTTTATCCGTGAACTAAGCCACCTTCTTCGACAGTTTTAGTTCGAACCGTTGTTCTCTTCTGTTTGCATTATATACCCATCTGGTCCCAGAAAGTAACCACTTTAAATGACTATAATTATGTCATCCAGTGCAAGCGGATATAGCCAAACTGCACCTTTATTTAAATATTTGTGTGGGCACCTAAATGTCATAATAAAATAAACTTGATTTATAACTTAATTTCAACTTATCCGGCTCTCACGATCTTTAGATTAAATTACAGTGATTTAGTGTGATAAGTGCCTACTATAAAAGGTAGCAAGTGTTATTCATAGATGATTGACATACTATACGGAATAAGCAAACCAAAGAATGTCAAACTTACGGCTGTTTTCACTAAAGAGGTACTTGAACGTACTCTTGACTCATAGTCAAGAGTACGTACGACCAACGTTCAATAATGAATAATTAACTTTATTAAGGCGTACGTTGTCGCCTAGTGTTAGTGAACATGCACTGAACAACATCTTTGGCAAAAATTGGTCCTACTTTTGTTAAATTAAATTGATCTTTCGATCCTGGATTTCAACTAAGATAGTGGTTTTTGAATACGAGTTAAACAATAGGCTTGTGTCCTGAAAAATCTAATTAGTCAGTCAGATTATCAAAAATATTTGACAAGTATTTTTTCTTTTGTTACGTAAACCAAAATTGACGAAGATACGACGCTTTTAAAATTCTCAATACGTCACGCCGCAGTGCTATAATTTTTAGTGCGTTGTAACGTCACAAGCACCCACTCTCGAGTTTTGATGCGCTTTATCTTTGCCAATATTCATTGATTTACAAAAAAAAAAATACGTGTCTATTATTTTCCAATACTGTAACTGACGGACTATATTGATGGTGGAAACTAGCCTATTGTAACACATGATTTTATTCTGAACACGAAAAGGCCCCATATTTTAATCATCATGTAATAAAATAAAAAAAATAAGGACGTTTATGAAAATGAAGATTGCGAATGTCCCGTGGGAAGCTTCTCGAGTTAATTTAATGTCACAAATTGGGTTTCCCCTTACGATCAGCTTGAAGGATTTATATAAGTCGCACGCGATATTTTTACGAGAACTGACGCCGCACGAGACACGCTCGCGCTTGACGATGTTGCGGTAATAGGAGCCCGGTTTTTGGGGACAGATTGTAATACAACTTGGTGTAATTTCGTTTGTTTGTACAAACTGACTCGTTTGTCAAGTGGTCGTAAGCGCGACTACTGAGCATGAGGTCCTGGGTTCGATTCCCCGGTCGGGCTAAGTGTTATTGGAGTATGGATTTGTGGTAATAGGCTCGGTATGAGGTAAATTTCTGCCTAACCCTCCGCGGATAACAGGCGTAATGTTATGTTATGTAATTTATTTATTTATTTAAACTTCATGTACAAGAGTGGTACATCGGCGGACTTAATGCCACAACGCGTTCTCTACCAGTAATTAATTGTACCTAGTAGTAGTAATTGTGTTTGCAATGAAAGTTAGAAATTGAAAATGGACGATTGTAAGTACGCAAGATTGTTAGTCCTGCTGCAGGTTTGTGTACTCATGGTAGCAGTAGGAACATGACATAATCCTCTGTTCTGGCCGGAGGGAGGGTGATATACTTTAGAATGTAGTTACACCAAAAAACAAACTCTGCCTGAAAGTTTCAGCGAAATTTTATTATAGGAACATGAAGCATTATAGCCTACTAGCAACGCGTTTGCATAGCCCCTGGTAAGTTGTTGGTGCCTGTAGAATTATAGATTCTACAGTTAGACAGTCTATAGATAGACAGTATAGTCAATGTACAAATAGAAGGACGCTATTCCCACTCTCCAATATCTATTGGCAACCACAAGCTCAGTTTGGAAGTTGCTAATATACCACCTTAGGAAACCTGTTTTTTTTTCGCTGAAAAACCCCACTTACCCACCTACTTATTACCAAAAACTTCCCCTCGATACGTCCACTTTTCCAGCTACTTTACTCGACTAGTAAGCAACAATACGCTTGGCTTCACCCCCCCCTGCGGCGCCCCCTCGCCCCGCGGGACGGTGACCACTTTATTTGATTGGCCCTAATGACCGGCGTGACTCCGGAGCCAAGTGCCGCGCAGTGGAAGTGAGAGCGACGACGTTTACGTACCTTCTGCTACAGGATGAGCGGTGAATGATGAGTGGCTCATCTTGGAGTATATGTACTAGTGTTTGGCTAAGTCCTTGGACTAGAAAAAAAAGAGGAACTGATGTTATTCCTAGACCTCTAAAATTTAGGCAAACGTTTGTCATAACCAATAGAAAAACTAGAAAACCTCAACCATCTAGGTGACCAGTTGAAGTGATTTAAGCATGCTCCTTTCTCTAAACAAGGATGTCTCTACTAATAGGATAACCTACATCTCTTTTTATTCACAACTTAAGTTAAACATATAACTAGCGAAATGTGGGATGTGATGCACTTCTGATAAACCCTTCTAAAATTCGTCGTGAAACATCACAACACACACAAACACAAATTTTAAGCTAACATAACAATGTTAGCTTAAAATTTGTAAACACTGATAAACAACTCACAGCTTATACCGTTAAGTCTAAAAGATTCACTGTCTGCACGGCAGTTCCAGATTTTTTTATAAAATCATCCCCTAAAGGAGAAGTAGTGGTGTGACAGCTTGGATAGTTAGGCTTTTACTATTATAATTATCTCATAAAATAACATTCACTTCATAACGCCCGCTACTGCTTACACCCCACCCCCACACTAAGCCTCGTCCTAAGGGTTCCATACGTTTTCACGGACATTGAGCTCTGTTGGCACAACAACGATAATAGCTTCAAAACCTCCAGGATTATGGAACAGCTCCACTTATTCACGTAACTTCACTTAATCCGCACTGAGTTAATGTCGCAGGGCTGGCGAGAGATTAGGATCGTTGCAAAAATCCCAAAACCATGATAATCAGATCTCTTCAATAACAAATACGTTTTAAAATCTTCTCCTCCCTTATTACACGAGATTAGTCATGGGCCGAGCGGCTAGGTTAGTTTGCTGGCCATAGGTGTCTTCTTGTCCGGGGTTGCGGGACTGTTCGAAAGAGATACCGTGGCCCCGGAACACAAAGGGCGATGATGGAACATGGATGGGTTTTAGTCAGTAAAAGTCTGACACTCCCTCCTGCTCCGCAAAGAGCGGGAGGAGTCATTTGCTGATTTCCTATCCGAAAAAAAAAGGTGTCTTCTTGTGTGTTTACAGTGGCTTTGACTATAAATGACTCAAGACTAGAGGGACTAGGCAAAGTAACAGCGATGATGGTGATGAGAAAGTCAAAATGATTAGCATAAGTTATCGAAAAGCAAATGTATACCCAAATTTAAAATTCGATACGCTTCTATAGCGATTTCCACTTGCCTTCTCGATAGTCTTTTACAAGTTAAGTTGGCGAAGATATAATTATCTTATTTCTCACATACAAAAGTGCCTCTGGTCTAATTGAAATAAATACTTTGACTTTGAGTATGAGTTTGAGCTTATTAACTTTTCTTACGCATTGTGGAAATTTCGTAATGGTTACACTTTGAGATTATTTCACAACGTATACTCCTAAAGTCTGGCAGACGTAGTAATCAAGGATTATTCCATTTGACATGAACTAAAGCCTCGCCAGTTTTGTTAGAAATAATTATTTGCGTGGGATACACTAATTCCGGCTGTAATTTATGTGCGGAATTAACAAGGTACGCTTGGTTAGCGAAGTTACAAAGTAATTTTACTGAAAGTGAAAATGTCTTGAAGTAAATTAATTAGAAAACACCTACCTTTTTCCTTTGAAAGGGTAAGCAATGAACCCCATTCCTGAACTATAAAAATAGATCGTTTTTCTTAGGTACTAGTTGTATTTTGGCAATAGGCTCGCCCCGTTTTACATGGGACATTTACATAACAGCGAAAAATTGGTGAACTATTGGTGCACCTTCATCTCTCCTGAAGGAGATACAGACGTTATGTTATGTATTTTTATGTTTATCATAGTGGTTTTTTAAACGTTCTGTAGACAATATGAACGCGTTGAAACAAGTTTTACAGTTGTTTCACGGCGGGCCCTCTAAACTGTTGGACTTTCTATCGACATAAAATGGCGCAAAGCTTACAGTAATCCTATTGACTGTAGGACCACTCTGTCCATACAAGAGTTTATTTGACTTTTACGACTGTTCGGTAACACAGACACCTGACATTAATGTATTTAATCCAAACATGAAAATCACTAAATGTATTATTTACGCCCGCGGCTGTAAAGGCCTTGTTATCTAAGTTAACTATCAAAGTGATTTCCTGTTAAATCTGAAATGTATTGCTGTTATAAATAATAATTAATCTATCAAACACACAAACTGTATTACCATTTGGATTGTTCTGTCTGTACATTGTGGTTGATGGTTAAACGGTGACACAATTTTTTAAGACCATAGATTTATGTATTCTTACGATACTTTGTTTTGTCACATTCATGCATATTTCATTGTGTTTGCACTGGTTGCAAAAATACTACAATAATATACAAATATGTTTGGTTGACCGTACTTTCCCAAGACATAATTTTGTTTTGTTTTCTTGTGGTCCCAAAATACCACTAAAAAATATTTACGGGGAATCCGGGACCGTGGTCCTGGTCCCGAAAGCCCCCCGACCCGTCATTTAGCTTCAGAAGTCTGTGACTTGTTTGTTTGATTCAGTTTTTTTTGCTACCGACTTCTGAAGCTAAGGTTATTTTTCACTTTTTGTTTTTTGAAGTCGGATTTATTTTTTGCAGAAGTTTTTTATTTTTCCATTTTTAGCTGTAATAAATCCTATAAAAATATTTGCTATGCAAACTTCAATCTTACTTAAATTTTAGTACGAACTTAGTTCTCCCGACTGTCTTTCGGCTCCATCATCAGATCGACTCCAGACCTTCACTAAATAGTAGTGCTTTATGATATAAGTGCGGTAAGTTGGAAATTACAGCCGAGGCAATATTGCTAGCCCGAGCCGTAGGCGTATATTTCTCTGGGATGCCATCATCAGATCCTGGTTTCATTATAGTACCACCCTTTTTTTTTTTTTTTTTTTTTTTTTTTTTTTCGGATGGGAAATCATCAAATAACCCCTCCCGCTCTGGGCGGAGCAGGAGGGAGTGTCAGACTTTTACTGACTAAAACCCATCCATGTTCCTTCATCGCCCTTTGTGTTCCGGGGCCGCGGTATCTCTTTCGAATAGTCCCGCAACCCCGGCAGATTATAGTACCACCCTTGGGATATCTCCTTTCCAACAAAAAAAATCATCAAAATCGGTTCCGACGAAATTATCTGCAAACACACATTAAATATATATATATATAATATGTACGGTCGAATTGAGAACCTCCTCCTTTTTTAGAAGTTGGTTAAAAAAATACCAATCTTAATATTAACCTCAAACAATATTTACCATTGAATTTAGCAACGCAAGCAGAGCCACAAACAAACTAGATCTAAAACACATTACCCGCATAAATCACAGACCCAAGTCTATAAACCAGGACCCATAGTAATTTCAAGTGAAAATAAATCATTTGGTATGATTGAGAAATCTGGTAGATAACGAATTGACAAATATATCCTCGTTAGATATGCATGAGCCGTACAAAATGTCCGGGCCTCGATTTGTATTAATATAATATTTCATGGCACTCCGAGACGTCGGTAATGGCTGGTGGGTGTGTGAAACACGAACTGCTCCTACTATGATTATCATTGATAGAAAATACCGTTATAATTGAATAAGTAAAGTCTCGTATTCGTGTTTTTCACGCATACTCTGTTGCCAGCATTGATCTTCCAACACTAGCTTCTGCTCTCATCGTCAGAGATTCACGTGGAAGTGACTTCGACGACCGACAGAGAAAAAGAATGAAAGAAGCAAGCCAAGGATTAACGCGGCGCGTTTTGCGGATCAGGTACGACTGATTAATGAAAGCAAGAGAAAAAAAACTACCTTTATTACCTCTGTAGTCGAAACCGATATTTGTATCTCTATTCATTTCGCAATTCATCTTGTTTAACCTACAAAAGCTACACCTTGAATTATAGCAGCAATTACTTCGTATAACGGTAGTTCCACACATTAATAGTATCTTTAATGACCCATCACTACACCACAAATAACAACATTATAAAATACCAACACCTCCTAAATCACTTTGACAACATTATTTTATTACGCAATAAATAACTCCTAATAACGTTTAATATGTACAGTATAATTCACTTGAGGAGTACCGAAGTACCAACAATAAATGAGAGTTGGATACTTCCAGAGGCTTTTGGAAGAAAATTCTTGGAAAATAATATGTGATCCCATGTCAGTGATACTTTCAAGCAAAGTGATTTAACTGCCATGGTTGGCACGTTACACTTCTACCAACGACAGCACCCAGTTGGCTTTCACGAGTATATAATATTACGTTTTTTTTACGTTGTTTCGTCTTTCATATGTATATTTAAAAATCTGCGCAGAAAACACATAGTAATGGCAACACCGTATATTGTAGAAACGAGGTAGATAGCATGACACATCTAGAGTAGTGTTGCCACTGTTAAATATCTCGTGACGTAAATCCGTTGTAATAAATAGTATTTTGTAGCCGTTTATCATGTTTTAAACGTTTTGTGACAGATTTTGACAGCATGTCACTGCCTACGCGTTGCCATTTTCTTCTTATCAGTCTGGGAATGTCAGCTGGTGAAATATAAGCCTTTGAGGTCTACTAGTTTAAGTGATCAAAGGGAATATTGCCTCATATCACCGAGTTTAAATTAGAAGTTTTGATGTTGATATTTTGATAATATTATATTTTTTTAGTTGATAACTCGTTCCTTAAAACATTGGACCGGAACATAACTGGTGGTGGTGACGTATGGGTGTACGAAGGCAGAGGTAAATGTACACTTTTTTGAAGAACCTTTTGAAGAGTAGGTGGTACCTACGTGTACTTTTTTTTATAGCTTACAGTACCATGCTGAGATAGGAGCCTTTTGGCCTCGTACAGGACCAATTTCGTTTCTTTTTTTTATTTTATTATTTTTCTGTCTATGTTTACTTTTTATTAGTTATAATTACAATTTAAACATTTTATTCGTGTGTTTTGTCCTAGTGGGTTATTATATGCTTTTTCTTTCTTTCTTTACAGTTTAACTATCTTTTTCACCTTGATCACCTGCGATCATCATCTTGATATCATTACTGAGCTTTACTTTATCACAGTAATTGCTAGCCCGACCCCAACATAGTTGGGAAAAGGCTAGGCAGATGATGACTCACTAGTACAGTAATAATAGCTTTTATAAAAAAATCTACAAAAAAATATCTTTGCGTAAGCAAACTATGTAGCACTTGTGACAGCGGGTTTACTATGATTTCTATTAATTTAATCATTTCTGAAATCTCACGTCAGCTTAAATGATAGCTGTCATAATTATTAACCAATGAAACATGGCATCTTACAACAGATCAGCCAATCAGAGATTACTTTACTGACATCTAATAAAATTTAAATTCAATTTGATCAGCTTTCAAATCGCACATAAACTGTCACTTTAACTAATCAAATAATATGACATTTAACAACAGATTAGCCAATCAGAGACTTGATCAAGCTTTCAATAATCGCAGGTTACCGTCACTTCGTGTATGCAAAGCCTAGATGACTCACAATCATTTACCACATCTCTGAAAGTAGTGCAATCGCTCGATTGGTCCGTATCTTATCTGTTCAACACAATTATGTATCTGTTACTAATAAATCAGGGTTTAGCGATATCTCCGGATCTGTCTGTGTGATGGTGATTAATAATGCGGCGTTGCGGGTTAATTAATACGAGGAACTTAGGGCTTAAGAGTTTTGTTTACTTTTTGCTTAGAGTTTTGTTTACAGTTTGCTTTTATAAACTTAACATTTTACATTTGTGACATAACACATTACATGTTAAGCAGACAGAGGGGACTGTGTGGCTCAGCAGCTAGTCCACGTTTATATTTATGTCATCTAAAGAAACGCAAACTTATTTTGAATAAAGTCTTACTTAATTGTGCAGTTTCTTTTCGTGACTTCTGCTTAGTTTTAATAACTAAATTGGACCATTTATCGTCACTGTATTTATAATTTAATTAGTGCTATTGATAAAACTCATCAAAATTTTACTAAAAAACGTTCTTCAACTATCTTAATTAAGACTAAGCCGGTTTAGTCACATGAATCGGGAAAAGCCGCTATAAAACACATTTCCAACTAAAACTTCTCGCTGAAAACTATTAACTCCCTTATCCCACGAGCAATGAGATCCAAAATCTATTTACCTAAGCTATTAATTATAAATGCTCGCTATAATTAACAAGAATTCCCTAAATTCAATATATCCATTGCAAGCAGGCCGCAGCTCTCCTGTGACATACCACCTACTACAATATTAAAGGGTACAAATGAGTGTACAGCCAAACAAACAGACTGGTGGGCAGGCTGCTGACTTGCTACTGCTTTTAAACACGTTTGTGAGTATTCTGAACGGGGTAGTTTGTATTTTATAAAACTTATGAAGTTATTACACACGATTAAGATGAATATTGGCAGTGTGAAAGTCTAACAATCGCTTTTACTAACACTGACAGACTATGACAATTCCTGTCAATACATGTGAATTTACAATTACAGCCGTATTGACATTTAACGATAATAAATTACATTACGATACTACACGATATTACATTATTTCGTAGTCAGTAAACTGACTACGAAACTACTGACTGACGAAAAACGACAAACGAACGACGAGTCGACGACGAAACGACTGAGTAACTGACTGGGTGCTAAACAGTTTGTTGGACTGTACTTCATTCGGGAGAAGCAATCATTGAACTATGAATTAAGTATGAGTTAAGGGACATGTTATAACGAGGTAATCTTTGATCTTCATCGTATTTGGTTTTGATTATAAGTTAGGATGTGTGTAAGTGAATAGTGGATGGGGTGTAAGTGGGTTGGGAATTTATCGTAACAGAAGTCAGTGCTCTTTTATAAGATACATACTACATAATTCTCAACCAATGTTTTTTAAGACGCGACGATAATTCGCAACACTCTGGGTTTCATCAAAAAATGAAAGGAAAACATTCAAAAATAAGGAATAAGACGTAGGTACTATCGAGGACACTCCCGCCTGACCACCACTAAGCTCATTTTAGCTTGCACTCGAAACATAAAAACGCTCTCTAGCCCCGCCCCGTTGACTTAGCGTAGAAAAAATGAATGAAAAGATACCGAATCGGCCGAGCGCATTGACGACGCAAGCCAAACGAGAGTTATTGTTATTTTGCGCACCAAAGTTGACGCTTTCCTAATAGGCCCAAACTTTAAGGGGGCGTGGCTCCGGCGCCTCCGCAAAAAATTAAAATGGTCAGGCGGAAAAGACCCCTATAGTACCTACACTAAACTAAATTGGCCCTGCATGGTCTATCTCAGCATGCTGTTATTTTAAGAAAATGTCACAGCACTGGGAATTCCAGTGCTGGATAGGGGCCAAGTGATGCCACGGTCAGATACGAACAAATTATATAAAGTGTGTGTGTTAAGAAGATTAATAAAATATAATTATTATTATACCCACCCAACGTAACCTCAATGTTTAGTGCATGCATATTTTGCCACCATACGTGATGGCAATTATGTGGTTTTTAGGACGAGAATAAGTTGTTACATTAATACTAATATAATGTATCATCTGCCTAGCCTTTTCCCAACTTTGTTAGGGTCGGCTTCCAGTTTTACCGGATGCAGCTGAATACCAGTATTTTACATGGAGCGACTGCCTATCTGACCTCCACAACCCAGTTAGTACCGAGTAATACGATACCCCTTGGTAAGACTGGTTGTCAGACTTTTTGGGCCTCTGACTACCTAACGACTGTCAAAGATCTACAAATGACAGCCGGGACCAACGGCTTAACGTGCTTTCCGAGGCACGGAGAAAACTCGGTATGTAATGGACGGTCACCCATCCACAGACCAACCTAGGCAAGCACGGCTTAACCTAACGATCGACCCGAGCGGCTGTTATTATTTAGCCACGAGCTCCTCCCTAATATAATGTATAACGGATACTAATCCATGTTCTACCTTTATAGTATCCACTAGAGTTTATTTTAAAACGTTCTACCACAACACACCTCTCTAGTTCTAAAAGTTCAGTTTAAAAATTCAACAGAGAACAGCGTACCTTTAGCTAACGATACCCAAAAAAGCTGACGTGCCTTTTACGCAAAAAGCCTTATAAAAGCCGGACAAGGTAAAAGTCGGGTGTTCGTTTAGACTGAGTTAGATCTAGGGCACCTGACCCCGCTGCCGCCAGAGCCACTGGACTTATGTATGTTGTGGCGAGTCTGGAATACTTTCAGGTAGGGTTACCGTTTACTTTTTTATGTTTTTCTTTTTAAGTTTACGTTTAACTATTTCTAAACATCACGCCTGTTTTGCCCCGAAAGGTTAGGCAGAAGTGACATGGGTCCATGTGGATCACCTCTTACCACTTAAACATAACTGAAAATGTGGATGTATGTATGTACTATCGTGGTCTTTTCCTCTTGACCAGTTTATTTATTTTTCGCTTAAATCATGCGGAGGCGCTGAGTCACGCCCCCTTAAAGTTTGGGCTTATTAGGAAAGCGTTAACTTTGGCGCGCAAAATAACAATAACTCTCGTTCGTCAGTGCGCTCGGCCGATTCGGTATCTTTTCATTCATTATTTCTATACAAAGTCAACGGGGCGGGGCTAGAGAGCGTTTCTATGTTGCGAGTGCAAGCAAAAATTAGCTTAGTAGTGGTCAGGCGGGAGTGTCTTCGATGGTACATACACCCACATTTTCAGTTATGTTTAATTCGCATGTAAAAGAGAGAAACCCTTCTTTATTTACTCTAAAATTTTACACATTAGTCGAAAAGACTGTACAATTGGTAAGACCGGACAAAGAACGAACGGCTATCCAAAACCGAACAAATTCGGACGGTTGGCTACCCTAGCTTCAGGTCATTCTTAATCAAACATGTAGAAGTTAAAAGTGTTAAAGCGCAAGATTTAAAAGGGGTGGAACTATGTCAGTGGATTTATTAATGAATCAGCGTAGTTTATACCTCACTTTCTATGTTTTTGTTAGCTAAAGTTTCTTTTTCAACTCTACATGGAAGTTACATTTTCCTAAGTCATGGCGATTAGAGTTTTTAATAATTTTAAACCTTTAACTACGAGGAAATTGGCAAAGTTAATCTAGATTAGATAGAACATTATTGAAGCTAAAAGTAAGAAGGCACTCAAGGCCTTATTTAGTTTAACCAGATTATACAAAATATTTTGTATCATTTTATTCTAAACGAGCTTTTTTATTAAACATCACATGCAGCAACGGCAATCTTTTCCAAGTTACCTAACCAACTTGATTATAATATAAAGCAATAGAAAAGCGATCATTGAAATCTAAGTACGCACATTTGCCCCATCTACCATTACGCCTTATCTCAAGGAAAAGTTTAGAGAAAAATATCATTTTCATCTTATATGCTACATAAACCTAATTTTATGGTAATTACTGTCATCAAAAAGCAATATTGGGTTGTCGTGTGCGGCATGAAGAAACGAATATGTTATTATTTGAATACAGATGATGTCGGCTCCTTAGTATTCAGGAGAGGTTCGCTGAAAGGATCGGTTTCATGTCCTCAAAGCAGCTATAATCTCTGTTCTCTGCGTTCCGCTTTATAACTGTTTTACTGCTGTTATTAATCTCTGTTTCTTCGGTGAAATTGTCAAAACGTTCTTTAGTTTTAAGAGCTCGTATAAAGTCGGAAAAACATCTTGCCCAATTTTGCAAACCACCTAAATTGCAAGGAAATTAAAAGAAACTTCGTAAAATTTTTCATCGAGAAAAAATGTATTGTATTATTTTACCCATAGACGAAGTATTTTTATTATATACCTTTGTATTACCAATGTTTCATCCACCAAGTTTCTGAACGCACCTTTTTGACGTTTGACAGATGACGTTTCAGTTGTCAGTGCGATGACGTTTGCTTGTCAGTGCCATTTTGATTGGGAAGGATCACGCTTCCGTTGTTCGTTTTTGATGCACGCTTTTTTCGTGTAATTATTGATTGAAACTTTGAGTTAATGTTAATCCGATACAATCTTGATCGGTGTTTGATATTTTGTTGATAATTGAGTGAAAATTGAGAAATCTCGCCATTTTGGGTCGTGACCGCGAGTAATTTGTTGGTTAAGTACCTAGCCGGCTTTGTGTCATTTTGTACGCCGGTAACTTCCTAAATTCAGTGCTGGACTATTGTACATCCCCGATTGGGTTAGCAAACCGGGATAAAATTCAGTTGGACATTGATGAAAAGTGCCACGTGTGTGATCAGAAGGTTTGACCAGGGAGTCGTCGAATCTACATGACTTTACATACACAACACAAGCACATTTACACTTACACCCCACCCAGATACGACGTGACCAGGGACTACGTCACATCACCAGTACCAACGTGATGGTAAGTGTATCTAATAGGTGTTTTCCCTTTGTCGATTGGACAAATATTATTTTGATTAGGGCTCCGCGTAATCGCGGACATCGTGAGTCTGTTTGTGCAGTCTCACACAACCAATTTCATGAAAAATCTACTAATTGGTTGTTTTGGTTTCTAGAAAAACTTAAAAATCGAAACATCATTTTTCGGGGATACGGGTAGGAGAATTATGACTCGCTCTAAGGACAAATAAACTTAGATAACGATTTTATTACGCCCCTAAATTAAATTGCATTTCAAACGGTATGACGTGAAACATTATAATAATGAATATTCAGTACAATAAAATAAAATGAATTCGCGTTCGAATGTTATACAAATTGGAATAAATATTCAAATTGGTACTTAAATAAATAAAACACACAATACTCTGTACTTACGTCAGACAAGCAAAGATAAGCAAATAATTTATTAACAAGCGACCTCGTAACTGAACACAAATAATATCTTTGTATGTATGTCATAAATCTTGGCAATATTTTCTTAATTCAATATTTATGGCATATTTTCTGCTTTCGTTTTCTAACAATGTTCAATGCTCATGTATATTTTATACCATATACTCACTGATTTTTTAAATTATGAATACCTACTTAGAAATTTCTTGAGGATATAATATGAAAACGGTTGTTGCATATAATTATGGTAACATTTATAATATTGTCTCAAGTAAGTAAAGAACGTATCTAAGCATTATCATCAGTCTTATTAATCTTTCTTAATTTCAGTTTCCTTCGCGCATAGGCTAGATTTTAATTTCATTTTAAAATTACTATCATCATTCATCTAGGTAGTAGAATGAGAAATAGTCCTTATAAAATATGTAGTTTTAATTTTAGCTGGGTGTAGACAATATTTTTGCTGGAACGTTGCCATCGTAGGAATTAGTTCAACACCTGCTTGTCTACAAAGGAGCAAGTGCAGAATGTCCACTTCTAGCACTTCTAGGCTGTATATCTACACAGATTCCGAGCTGTACAGAATCTCAAGAATGTTTTAGCAGTCGAAGGATTTTGACAGACGGAAATTGCTAGTAAACATTTGTGAAATTATATTGTTTAGAGAAAACAAGAACAAGATGGCGGCGTCGTTAGTTTCAATTTTGGTCACGCGGCCTAGTAGATACTTGGCCGCGTGGCCTTGTTATTCTGTGGCGTGGCCAAAATTATCCAGCAATATAAAGCTTCTTTAACTGTTGTGCTTCTTTATAAACTGTCAGAAGGAACATTTCCAATTAGCGGTTGTGTCGCTGCGCGACGACTAGCATAGACTATAATGATTGACAAAAAATAACTTGACTAACACTTGTATAACTTTAACTTTGTTACCAGTATTAGCCAGGTTTTGTACAAACCTCAGACCCTGTTGGAAGAGAAATAATACGACAAAAACTAAGTTACATTTATTTTCTTTTTGCGACTGAAGAATATCAAGCTTCCTCTGAATCAAACAGCTCTGAAAATAACCTTTCCGAGTTCTCTTATAATTTCTGCCAGTGCTGTTTATAGGTGAGCCTTCTCTTATTTTTTCCACACCTTCCCCCAACAGATAAACGCCGTTAATTACATTTGTAAGCTAGTACTATGGCTAAGTGCCGTGTACGGACGGGAATTTAAACATTTTTTTTTTCCTGATTTAATTATTTTCTGTGCGCTAAAGAGAATGATGGGGTGTGAGCTTGGCTCCGCGTCCTGTGTGATTTTATATTGCTGTGAGATGACAGAGGGGATGGCTGTTGGGCAAATTATTCATCCTAGGTAGGTAATAATTATTTGACTGTTGAGGATAGTTAAAAGTTAAACTTGGAGAATGTTTGTGGTGTCAAGTCATATCACTTTGTACATGGAATAGGGTGACTGGACAGCGAAAAAGAAATCAACAAAGCTCCATACATTTTTTCCATGTTAATGAAGACAAAATATATGTACTAAATAACTGTCTTTTTGCGATTACATGGAAGGTCCCACATAGAAGATACTATTTGTTATAGTAGTCACACACAAGAGAAATCCAATTAAGATAAGCAAACACAAGAATATTTTCAACTCTCCTAAGTCCTGTTTAAAATTCTCGCCGAAAATCCAGCAAAAAAGGAATTGTTTTTACATTCAGTATCATATCTGCGGATTAGCGCCACCTGAAGCAGATAAACGCCTTTAATTACCTCTGTTCCCCCCTTACCGGTCCTCCGTGCCCCCTCCCTCCCTAGAGGTAGCCTCTTCTCCCCCGCGGACAGCCGCGTTGCTTCGTTAGCACGGATAACGACAAAGATTGCATTACAGAGAACCAAGAATAGATGAGGTGGGGCACAGAGTGGACAAAACAAGGCGCTGCTAGGATAAGACCGTAAATATAATCAATTTCCGATAATATTCCGCTCTGATCTCCAGTTTATCTTTCCCACCAGTTAGCTGCACTCGATATTTTTGCATTAAAGCAAGTAGAAACTTCTGATAGGTATATTCCTTAAACAGACTTTCGCGAACAGATGCAGCTTTATATAAAGTCCGAACTAAACCTTCGATGGTGATTCTTCAGCAAATTAAATAAATGTCTTTAGTTTTTACACGTACAAATCAGACCCTATTCAGTGTACAAGAACGAAAGAATCAATTGCGTCGCAAGAATAAATGCATCTATCAAACATGAATTAATAAACCGATAGACCATTCAATTCAGTTGCATTCAACTTAACTAAATTCTGTTAAATTATTCAGGTAATTTTATACCTCCTTATCCAATAAGAGAGGACTCCACAAACACGGCTAATATCATAATCAAACCACTTCCAAGTTAGCTAAAGTCATTTAGACACAGAATTTCTAATATCTCTAAAAGCCGAACTTTCCGAAGAGCTTCTTACCCACCCTCTTAGAAACTTGCATAATTGCGAATACGATTATAATTTAATTAAAACTGCGTTATCTTGTGAAATACACATGCGGTATTCAGAGTCTACTTAATGTCTTAATTTTAATTATTGACAAATTCATAAAACAAACCTGAAAGGTTTCTCCAAGAGATAGTAAATTTAAAAATATTTTTTAAGAGATATGACACAAACTGCTACCATACATTTTAGCATTATGATCCTAAAGATTAAATTCGTCGGTTATTTAAAAAACGATTGAGGTTCTAAATGCATAGTTTCTTTCATCCTGTATATTATTCTCCTCGTTAAGCACTTCACCCACCTTCACTTATACTATTGTGCCTACTTCCCCATCTACTCGTACAACCACCTCACTGTCCTCCCAAGTGTTTCTACTCGATAATTAGCGAGAACGCTTGAACCTTAAAGCAGATAAGCTGTGCATTCCACAACGTTATCTTTTACATTTAATTTCAAATTTATTACAACGGCGATAAGGGTGGGAATGGCTCGGTTCTGAGTTTTTAAAGATGGTTTTTGTGAAGATAGGGTCGTTAGTAACCTATGCAAGGTTGGGTCATTCGAGCTGTATCATGAAGTCTGCTTTGTATCGAATTAGGGGGCTCTGGACTTTATCAGGTGTATTTTATTGTCTTAAAGTGTATTAGATCGCTATTGTTGGGAGGTTTTCTTTGTTTAAAGTTAGTTTAGAGTCCGCTTCGATTTAGAGATGTTTCAGCGTGCACTAGTCTTGTATTTATACGATATTTCTACATTATATCGACATAAAACCCATAAAACTCTGTAGTTCATCATTAACTATGTTCGGGTCGGCTTCCAATAATTACCGTAAAACTCTCTAGTTGTGGAGTAATTCGCCTCGTCTTTTTTACAGCAAAAACCATTTGTATTTTTAGTAAAATATTAATATTAATTTAAACTTTTCATGGAAAACAGATTTACTATAAATTTATTATCAGTAAATATTTCTTAAAAACACTTTACTTCACCAAAAACCAATATATGTTTATAGATTTCAGCAACTTTGCACATACCAGTAAAAGTATATCCCCATAACTTTTTCTTACCTACGTACAAGCAGATACGGCAACAAAATGCTCGGTATAAGCTTATATCGCGAGCTTCACGCCTCATTAGCCACGTGTCACTCAGCAGAGCTCGAGGTATCTGCCAGCAGTTGGCACAGGACATTAAGTCGATACGACGCACTCGCTGATTTATCAATGTATTGAAAAGTTATGAAAATGGCGGATGGGTTAACATGTTTCGGGAATATTTTTACGGTGAAGGATAAAATATAATAATATGAAGGTTATGAATTTGGCAGAACACGAATATATAGACAAACTCATCCATCAGCATGTCACTGATTTCAAATAGGTACATATTAAGCACACTTACAATATTTTCCAATTCAACACTGGGTAATCATAGTGCAAGTTATAGAAAAGTGGAAACAATAAAAAAAAAAAAAACCCGACTGCGTAAAAAATAATAATTTTAAATAAAAACTGGAATAAAACAAGTTCGGAAGACAGGACATATTGACTGCAACAGTCGGGACCCATATTGGATGTAATGATTTTAGTCTAGATTATTTAATGGGTAACACCTCTCAAGCTAAAATCCATCGAGCCGTTCAGGTCACAGAGCGTGCCAAACAATTTATTATACATACATACATACATACTCTCGAAAAACATAACCCTCCTTCTGGCGCAGTCGGGTAAAAATAGGGATTTAGTTTGCTAACTAAGGACTCTCGTACAGGTAAATAATGCCAGTGCATCTTTCATATTTACAGAAGGATAGAACCAAACATATTATTATGTAACTTATTTCAATAAGGTTTAAAACTACCTTAGTGAAATAAGTTACATAATAATTGACCACCATTTTATCAATATCATTTGAAATATTATACAACATCCCTGTTATTACTAACGCAGTGTAAACTTTCAACCCTCAGATTAGCCATAAATTTTTACATCATTAAGTGTGGTATAACTTTACTCCGCGATTATTACTAAGGGTGTATAAGACCACGGGTGCAAAGTGGAAGTACGCAAGTAATATTAAGGCAGTTCACACCTGATCCTTTGGATTGATCCCCCGAGCCTCGTTAATACGAGCAACCGTAATGATCACTGCGCTATCGTGTGCATGATTTATTTATTGTGACTGTAATTGCTAGGGAACTGTGTGAAAAATGAACAGAATAAATTATAGCGGTCATTTAAATTACTATGAGGATGAACAACTGAAATATTGCTGGCTTTCAGTAGTAGCGAAACTCTTTTTAATGATTTGAGTACAGTTTTCATAAATGGAACAAAAATTATGAAAGTTTATTTTTTTCCCATCGGACAAACAACTTGTTTCGTAGAAAATTGCAAATCTCTACAGAATCATTTCCCACAAATATCTCTGTCTTCAAAATGACGATTATTCTTTTGACCCGTATCTTCCGCAAATGTCGACAAATTCTTACTCAAACACTCTGACACCACATTTTCAGTGTAATTCATTTTCTGCGCGTGGGCGAAAAAATTCAGACGAATAGCCCAAACGATCGTAAAAAGAATTCCATTCTAACATTGAACATGACGAGCGAATGTTTTCTGATTGGATGAAAACCGCGGGGAGCAAGGATGTGCCGACGAGGAAAACACAACACCACGTAATTACGCTTTTTGTTGCTACGAATTGCGTTTCAGATCATCACGAGAAAAGGGATTGTGGGAATTGATAGGCATCTATCTATATATTAGAAATAGGCACATTACAAAACATACCTAATCAGATCAGCCTATAAAATTCCCACAACTGGGATACAGACCTCCGCTCTGTGAGAGGGACTGGGCACATTATTGTAACTGGTATTTTTTTATTACACCAAAGAGATGTTTTGATTTTTAAACAGATTTATGAAAACGAATTTCCAATAAATTTACATAAGTAAGTAAAAGTACATCGTCACCGACTATTTTATTTTCATACAAAAAAGTCGGCTAAAAGAATTTTCAGCATTTATTTTTTCGGCCAAAATGTTTGTGCAAAATAAACTCTGAATAGCGTTTTTGTGAAAAGGGAAATTGGTCAGACGACAAAAAATGTTTAATATAACTATAAAAACTTGATGCATAAATGCCACTGTAGTTTGATACTCTATGTATTTCCACATTACAATCACTGTCCGTTAGGTTCCGCCCACAGCTAAAACGGTTTCGTTTTCCCCAGAGCAAAAAAAGTTACGGAGAAATTAGAACGGAACGTAAATGACTTGGGTATAAAGGATCGTAAATTAAACAATGCAATAAATATTTTTATTTTCCTTAAATTACTTTTGCTGTTTTATGTTACGTAAAAATGGGCAGAGGAGCGTGTTTTGCGGAAATGCGGAGTAATAAAATTAACTGTTCTATAAACAAGTACCGATCCTAGCCTTGAGGACTGGCTATGGGTACCTTCGTTTTTGTACAATATTTTGAACAAAAATAAACTCGATGAGCAACAAACTTGTGAAAATATAATGCTTACCTGCTTATTCGGAAAATTCTGTTAACTTTCTTAAGCTTTTCTTTTGCGAATGAGAAAGGGAGGCAAAACCTACTCACATTCTGTCGATCTAACGTGGCATGTCTCTCTTGGCGCGTGACCATAGCCAAGAGTAATACTTATACCAAAAGGAAACCCATAGTTGGAAAACAATTTCCACAACAAATTCACAAAATAATGTTTACTAACAGCGCCTTGGACTGTACCTTTTCAGTAATCATTTAAAAAATAAAAATAATGTCCTATAACTTTATTGCCAGTACTAATAAATCTGGAAGTTTCATGTAGCCTCTTTGGTTACAGTAACAAACGTCTCACGTAACACAATGCCCGTCTCATGTTCGTGAGACAAACGGCGCATGTTATCGAGTTCCCCACCTCATTGGGAGCCGTTCTTACACCCGAACTGTTGCTTCTACACGAGTATCGTTCTATCAAAACGTCTTTACATTTTACGAGTGAAGCCGAACGGGTATTCGTGTGTCGTGTACTGAATCGGAACGAACGCTCCATCAACGAATTAGTTTATTGAGCGAGTATATGTCGGGGCAGTGGTTCGGAATAGTATATGTTTCGTTAGTATCGCATATTGTGTGGGCTTAGTTGGCCATACGATTTGGCAGTTATAGGACTAAGTTAACTCATTTATTTTTTGAGGTTTACCACTGGTTTCAAATGAAAATAAAATAACACAATATATCCTGACTCAATTTTTAGACCTAAAACAATATACCTGTACGAAATAATTAACTTA